>OZ022327.1:17789170-19115839 GCA_963989225.1 Dromius quadrimaculatus
CTTGATCAGCTGGATACCCAAATCCATAAGAGTAGCAACTGAATTGCAATCTGTCACTCCAAATCTTGAGAGAAGATCACAAATATAGCTTCACTGATTCATTGTCACTCGTCCAGGTTTCTAATCGAGTTCAATTCCCTGACAATATTTAACTTCTTGAATATCCTTGATATCGAAATTGGTAGCTAATTTCCATGCAAATTGAGAAATCTTCTTCTTATGGTGTCAGGCTATCAATATGTCATCGACATAAGTTGCAGTCACAGTGATGTGTTTCCCTGAACCAATGTGAAACAGAGAAGGATCTAAAGCCGACGGAGTGGCACCCATTTTCCTGATGGTTCCGTCAACTTTGTTATACCAATTTCTTCCAGGCTGTTTCAATCCCTGAAGAGACTTCTTGAGAAGACAGACTTTGTCCTCATTACGTAGATTATTTAGCGTATGCTCCGCCTTCACACCAATCTAACTCCGATCCTCCAAATCGTTAATTTCCTCAAAAATCCCATCAAAATTCTTTGGTGGTGACATATAGACCTGTTCTTTCAAGATCCCATTGAAATAGACTGTCTCCACGTCGAACTGCCTAATAGTCATGTCATGTATTGAGCCGCAAGTACACCATTAGTCGTATGGATCCAATTTGAGTCACAGGTGCGAATATCTCCGTGAAGTGGGTGCCAGGTTGTTGACTAAGATCCTGAGCAAGCCTTTTGTTTCTGTCGTACACCATCGGCCCAGAGCTTATTTTTCAGAATAATTCGACTACCGATTACTCTATGTATTTTGGGTCGATCAACAAGTATCCATGTCTCATTTTTTGGGACCGATGTCGTCTCTCAATACATCGTGCATCTTTGTTCTATGACATCACCAACTTTGCCTTTGATTCGCATGACTTTATTCTCGAATTCCATGAATAATTTCACAGAATCTGGAAGCTCCATACTTTGATTTTCCAGCTTACTCATCGTTTCTATAATAAAGCTGAAATTGTCCTTGATATATGCCACTTGTTGATTTAATGTAGAGATTATTAAAATATTCTTACATTTTTAAATAGCTGCAGAATCATAGGAAAAGTTTCGTGTTAATTTTGCAATATTATTTGAATGATCGGTATGGAGGAATGCGGCTTCTAGTCATGTACCCCATCTTGTGATTATTGGCTGAGGGGGCATAGGAGTATAAGGTAATCTGTCTCTGTACATCTGTAGGCGAAGTGGTGCTTCTACAAATGTTTTCTTGACCGTATTGATCAAATAATTTATACCTGGTTGCTGGTTACGCACCTCTATAGCTATTCTACTGATGCCATGAGCTAAGCATGTGACATTTATCATATTTGGATAGAAATCTTTCAATGTTTGTGCAGTTTCCACCATATATGTATCAGCATCCGATAACATTAATAACACATTTTCGGTAGGAACAGCATTTGGCAAATAGATATTTGTTATTGTTTTGTTCGTAAACTGGGCTATAGTTACATTGTTGGTTTTCTCCAGTTGTTTCAAGCCGATTAAATACGCTGAGCCAGAAATATTCCCACTTGGCACACCTATCAATAAATTGGAGATATAGCGACCACCCGAATCGGTTGTTTCGTGAACTATGAAATAGTTATACTTGTTTCCAATTATATATCTCATACCAGTCATGGTTTTTTCAGAAAATTTATTTATATATTTTCTTCTGAGGGTGCTTCCATCTGCTACTTCTCTAAGAATACTCTTAAGTTGAAATTCTCTATGAATTCATACAACCAATAATATCGATGAGGAAATTATAAGAGCTGTTTTCATAGAAAAATTCTGCGTGAAACATATGAAGCAACAAAGTGAGCTTGAATCCATAATTTTAAAGATAAGATCATTTTCTTGAAGTTTGCAAAGAATTTTTGTTCTTTAACTATTTTTTGTCTATGAGATTATTTTCATAGTCATTATATACTATCAAACAAGGAAAAAATTGAAAAATAATAATATTCTAGATTTTCACAAGCTTTTGAATTCCACTTCTATATTTCATTTGAATTTTGGAGCTCAAACAGTGATTGTTATTTCTTTCAAACTACGACTATATTCTATTCAGAAACTTTCACTTTTCCTACTCGCTGAAAAGGCAATCATTCTATATTTGGAGCATTTGCTTGGATTTATATGGAATATTCTAATCAAAAAACATAATCAAAATGGGCTTCGATAGTAGCCCACGCACCCAATCCCGTTATTAAAATCAACGCGATCAACTAAGGGTTAAACATTAGATTGCTCGCACAAGTTCTTGCACTTCAATCAGCCGATTTCAATAATCTGGGTGAAGTCAGAATATGTGCCAGACTGTGCTGCCATCCATGAGCATCTCAAAAAGTAGTTGCTGCTCTCAACTTACTCCATTATCTCATAAAGAGAAAATAGTTCGACGATTTTTTCAAAGTGAACAAGGGAATTTTGACTGGAATGCAATTCTTGAAGAATTAATTTGTTGAAAAATTCAACAGAAAATATTGCCCAAAAAAATTGTAGAAGCTTATTCTTGAAAAACAGAAAACATAACCTACAGATGTATCGAAGTGAACTTGATAATTGATTCTAAGTATTTCCTGAAATATAAGATACAATATTTTGTTTGTTCAGCAGATCAATTCACAAAGCATTCTTCATTGAAACGACCTTAGTATGAAGTTTGTTATAATACGAGAATAAACTGATACACAGGTGCTTTTTTGAAAATTGATGTATCTCATCCATCTCATCTGCTATTTTACGTTTCAGATGAACGATGAGCTCTAAATATCTCATAGTATCGTCGTCATGATGTATGAGTGCAAAATATTTCGACATCAAATACTTTAGCTACCGCAATAATTCAATTTCTAGTGGAGAATTACAACTAGGGAGTCGTTCCAAATAATTTTGCTGAGCCAATCCCAAGCTGGCTGCAAAATCATAGACAGAAAAGCTAGACATTCCCACGGGTTAAAACTTTTGTGACAATAATCATTTATCGACTTTTCCCCATATTCTATTTGGAAGAATTGATAACTCATATATGTCTGAATCAATTTTTCTTTTGTAAGTGCTACTGAATCCGAAAATCATGAACCTAAACGATTCGTTGAATCATAGGGGAAGGAGAATGCTGAAAAAATACGAGAACTCGGGAAAAAGTCATAAGGAAGCCGCATTTATACCACATATATGTGCTTTTTGTGAAGTATTGCCCCACTTACATTATCGGACATGTATACAGTAATGTTATAGGTACTATTTGAATGAAAAATGAGAAACATAGTGATAAGCGGTCATTGATAAGGTTGATTTGTTATAATCCTGGCACGTTTTCAGAAAAAACGCCCCGCAAACTTGTCGGACAAAATGATCAAACTCAAGAAAAAAAATTAGTCAACACGTTCTTAAAATATCAAACTAGCGGTAATATGTCCCCATACGAACGTATTCTTGACAAGTGCGGTTTTTCGGACTAACCACTGGCTCCAATATTCATGTCGGACAATATATTTTTTCATTTTATGATCAGAAAACCCGCCCATCAGTATTATTATTAATATGACGGTGATACTTTTCCTAGGCTCCATGAAATTGACGTGTTCAATTAGCCCTTGCTGAAAAACGCCTTCAAATCAAGAATTTTTCCGAATGTAAAAGCTGTCGGACTCATCACAATGAGGCCACTCACAAAGTTTCAACTGAGCGGTAATCACCAGAGAATTTGAGCGCTGTCTCACGGACCATATTCGATCTACTCCGTAAAAACTAATGAACAATGAAAATCATTTTTATTATCGGTATGTATCAAGTAGAATGAGTACAATGAACATTCTTATCCATAAATAACTCTAGGATAATTGTTGAATTTAATCCTTTCTAATTGAATCATAATCATTAGGAAGAGTATTATTTGGTATTCTGTTATGTGGACCAAGGATTCTATAGGTATAGGAGTAGCGTTGATAGTCTCTCCATGTGCTTCTAATGGCGTCGTAGACATTTTTGTGAGCCAGATATTTTAATCTTCCAATATCTCTCTAATCCGCTGCTTGCAGGTGAATCACACTTCTGAACTCTGTAAGGGCACTTATTTCACGGACATGAATATTTTAATTTCTTCTAGCAGAACTAAACTTTATTCAAACTCAAAAACACATGTACATCTACATAATAACATACTAACAACATAACATAAGACGACCATCTTTTCTTCCTTCCTATTATTGTGCTGCCATCTACTTTCTAGCGGTAGTAGCAGGCGCGAAGTTCAAATTTAATAAATAAATGCTTACAATTTTAGGGTTTTTGCAAATTTTGACAGTTCAATATTACGTAGTGCATGTTTTGGTAGCTTTTTTTATCAGTTTTTCTGTTGTGTTTTTGCTGGAGATAAGTGAAGCCTCAATCCTTCTCTATATGGTTTCAAAAATAATCCTTCACCTAATGCCACAGATTCCATAATTTTATTATGTCGTTGATTTACTTCTAACTGCATATTGACCGATCAAGCATCATTGATATATTCAGCTACAGCTGGAGCGCCTCCAGTAAGAGCCCCTAACGCACTCAATCCCGTAGAAATAGATATTAGCGGTAATATACCACCTATTTTCGGTACTGGAATTATTCTTGGTTCATTCATAATTTTTTTCATCTAAGCGAATTCTTCTAGATAATAAACTTATCGAAAAAATTAGTTCCCAGTAACTCTGAGCGAATTTGTTCCAGCTCATTTTTGAAGTTGGCTTTAAGAGTTTTCTCTAGTTTTTACTTTTTATTTTTGCGTGTTGTTTTTCTTCTTTTGTTTTTCTTATTATGACCTTAGCACCTTCCTCAACTTCAGCCTTCATTATTCCAGAAACATTCGAAGCAGCAATATTTTCTCCAAGAGGTGTGTCTCTATATATCAGCCAATATTTTAACTGCTTTATGTGGTTCTTTCGAATTATTATTCTTGGAATAGGCTTTATCATGAAGCATACACGCTGCGTCCAATTCGTTGATACGTTTATCACCGCGAGCAGGTCTTTTATCTAATTTTGTCCCCGGACCACAGTATCTGTAACAAGGTATATGAAGTTATATACAGAATGAATTATTATTCAATATTAATGGCATATGAAGTTCTATAGGTAGTTTATCTATCGCTTTATCCAAGATTCCACTACCACTATGGGTGCTTGCTAGCTCTCCTTTTACCGTGTTTAATCATCGAAAAATTACACATCAAGCTGATATATATATATATATATATATATATATATATATATATATATATATATATATATATATATATATATATATATATATATATATATATATATATATATATCAATATTGAAGTTTTATATTCAATTTTAGTCATGATGAGGATATTGAAGCAAGAAGATACACTAAGTGTTCAAAATTATGATTTGAATGATAGTATAGAATCTGATTATAAACCGAGATATAGTGTTGAACTTCCGTCAACTATCCGTTGTTTCATGAGTAGCTCTTCTGGATGAGGAAAGACTAATATTTTTATTGCACTTTTGTAGCATCCGAACGGATTACATTCTGAGAATCTTCGTATAAGTTACATCACCTCAACATCCTGAGAACTCCTAACGTTAGCAGGAACCAAGCACATTCTGCTGCTGTTTGTGTAATATGAACTTTCATGTATTTTCCCACAGTATATTTTACCTTACGTAGTTTTGTAGTTAGTAAGTTAGTCTGAATATGTAAGTTATCCAGTAAACATGATAATTGTAGTCCTTGTGACAATAAAGTAACTCTTTAATAACATAACGACAAAGTATAAAACTATAAGTGGCGCAGTCGGTAGGATTGCCAAAACAAGATTAACGAATATAATTTTTTCTACAGTCACTATAGAATGATACCCATTCCACACGCTGTAGCGTGCGGAATAGGGGTCATTCCGCACGCTCAGGGGTTCCTAAGAAAACCGCGTGGCGTCGCAAAAAAATTGTTTCATTACTGTCATAATTTTAATTCTCCTTGATTTTCTTTTCATTCCTCTTCAGAATGGAGTCAATATGAGTAATTTTATCAACATTTGATGAACTGGAATGAGATCAATGAAGCAAATTCTTTCTCAGAAAACGGTATATTTTGAGTATAGATATTCACGCGGACACCTTTGACTGTAGAAAAAATAACATCCGTCACTCGTGCGAATCGATCATATCATGCTCATGTGAATTCTGCCACTCGACTTCGTCTCGTGGCTGAATTATTCACATTCGCATGGAATGATCTCCATTCCGCACTTTTATCGGAATATACTATTGTTTCGTATTAACGATTAATTTGGCAATCAATAAAAATCTTGTCGTTACAAGAAAACGTTGTTCGCATTGTGTCAGCTGTGTACCTGTCCGCTGAACGAACATCAGCCAAGCAGTCCAGAGCCAAGCGAGTCAAGTTCTTCACCTTCTATCTACAACGAGGCGTTCGAGAGAACATCGAGCCCAGCAGCTGTAGAAGACGACGCTACAATCTTCAGGACCAATGTACTGGATTCTGTCGTGAGTACATGTCTTTTAGAGGTTCACCTTCAATAATAAATTCCGATAGTTCTGAAATATCAGATTCTGACTCCGATCTAGACGATCGTATGATACATAGAAATTCCAATAGAATAAATTATATTCTCAAAAATCCAATTTTACTACCAAGTAAAAACAATCAAATCAAAATGCCAGAAACCGGAATACCCGCCGCTGTACCTATTCTAAAGAAAGAATACTTAGATATGGTACCGGACTTTCACGGTGAAAGAGAATTATTACCTAGATTTTTGAATTTTAGTGAAAAGTTAGTTGATAAATTCTATAATGCAGTTAATCCCGAAGATTTCCAAAATGAATTTTTAATGTTAAGTCTTCACAATAAAATAAAGGGTGAAGCAGCAGAAAATATCGCATCTTGTGAAATAAAATCATGGGATGACTTAAAACAGGCATTACTCAACACATATGCCGACAAACGAGATATCTACACATTAAATGTAGAATTGACAGAGCTTAAACAAAGCCATAATGAAAACGTTCTTGACTTTTATATTAAAATACAGCACATTTTAAATTTATTAGTTTCCTATATTTCAACTCATGAAAATTTGATATCAGCACCAGTTTTAACTGATTACTTTAGGAATTATGCTATAAGAATACTATTACGTGGACTGAAGGAGCCCATCGGTCAATTGATGCGTGCCAAAAATCCTTCAAGTTTAAATGAAGCATTAAACATGCTTACTAATGATTCTCAGTTTGATAATACAAAGAATATAAAATTGCCTCAGAATAATTTTTCTAGACAAATAGCAAAGCCCCAACAATCAAATTTTGCATATAATTCACGACCTGCACAACCAAATTTTGCGTATAATTCGAGACCTGCACGGCCAAATTTTGCATATAATTCGCGATTTGTGCAACTTAAAACGCAACCTAATGCCAATCCTCAGTATTCAGGAAATAAAATAATTCCAACAAATAATTTCAAACCTTTCACGCAAAATCAAAATACAAAATTTGCTACTTCTAACACATACAAACCCACACCTATGAGCATATGAACAAGAAATACGATCCAGCCAAGAGCAGGACCGTCTCATAGTTTTTCTAGACCCGCTGAACTTTATAATATCGAAAATGATGAGACAAATTTGCACGTTGATTCGATTCAGAGCTATGAACATCCAGCTGAAAATTATTCCAGCGAAAATACCGACATTGTCGACGAAAATAATTTTTTAGATATAGTAGCCTCGGAAACAGAGGAAGAAAATTATCAAAACTCGAATTGATGAATTTGACCAATAATTAAAGTGAACTGCCGCATATAATTTTCCCTGAATATGATTTAATAGTATATTACAATACAAGTGAAGAAACTATGAGTTTTGCTCAAGCGGGTGGCAGTTTTGTGCACGAGGCGCTAGCCGAGTGTGCAAAGGCACACTAGTGAGCGAATTCGTTTCTTCACGAGTGCTGTATAGCGTTTTGTTCAATCCTATTATTGAAACATTCATTTAAACATTAAAATCTATTACACTTCTTAAACAAAGATCATGTATAAAGTCTAAAGTAGCATAGGCGGCGGATGCGTTGTTATGGATATGGATCATGTAAATATAAACATCCGCAACTGTCAAAAATATTAAAATTGTCTTGTCCTGATATTTTTACAAATATAAATTGTTACACTAAAATGGAACAAGATAATAATGAAATTGTGCGAGGAAAATAATTAACGAAGAAGAGAAATCAAATAATAGAAATAGCACTCAAGTTGATATTACAAAAGTTATTACGATAACTACAGAGTCTCATCAGTTTTCAGTTGCTGGTATATCTTGTTTAAGTAACGCAATTTCCAATAATTGTGAAGTTCATTTTCATATCAATAAATACATGTAATAAAATGAGTTTTAGTTTATTCTTTATTTCGTTATGAAAGAATGAGTGGACGGAAGTAATTACACTCACTACTTTCGCCCACCCGTTGTCATAGGAATCACTGTAGTTGACAAAACAAACAGTTTCAAGATTGGTGTCCAAGTAAAAAATAACATGTTTCAATAATAGGATTGAACAAAAGCTCTTACCGACACCGGTAGCACTAAATCATTTGTAAAACCTGATATTGCAGAAAAGTACTATGAAAAATTTATTATTAATGATCCATTTCAAATTTCAACCGCTCATGGTACTTCAATTGAAAATTATAGCACGAATATACCAGTTTCAAAAATCTTTAATTCAAATGGAAAATTATATTTAAAATATCATTTATTCAATTTTCATGACCGATTCGATATTTTGTAAGGGCTAGATAATTTAAAATTATTGAAAATAGTGATCGATTTAGATCAAAATTCAATCATAAACCCAAACAGTAAAATAAAGATTCATCATCATAATTTTATTGATAAAATGAACACAAATAATATTCTATTTTCTGAAAAAAAAGTTACTCTGAAACCAAACAATGAGAAGCAAATTAAAATTCAAGTAAGTCAGAAAGAAGGCACTGTTTTAATTCCCGAAGTGAAGAATCATAACTTAGTTATACCTGAATGCATTGCTATGGCCCATGACTATCAAGCTTTTTGCACCGTTATAAATTATAACAATACCGAAGTTAGTTTTATACAATCCAAGCCCATTCTTGTTGAAAACATGGAAAATTACGAAATACTTTCCATCCCAAATTTTAATTTAATTCATTCAGAGAAAATCAGATTTGACATTTCAAAAATACGTACCGATCACATGAATGCCGAAGAAAAATTAACTATAACTAAATTGATTGGCGAATACTCCGATATCTTCCACTTAGAAAATAACAAATTGTCATTCACCAACCAAATAAAGCATTCAATTAAAACCACAGACGAAATTCCCATCTATACCAAGTCTTATAGATATCCGGAAATTCACAAGGAAGAAGTACGTACCCAAATTCAAAAAATGCTTGGCGACAATATTATTAGATCTTCATGTTCACCCTGGTCATCTCCTATTTGGATCGTCGAAAAGAAATTAGACGCATCAGGACAAAGAAAATGGCGCATAGTATAGAGACTGTAATAAATTTATAGTGTGGCCATGACGACAGTGGCCGCCATTAACAGGCGTTTGGTTTGCGCGCGAATACATCTGGCATACGAATAACTATATCTTGTAACACAAATTATATCTTATTTTAATACACTGAAAGAAAAAAACACACACACACATTCAAAAGACAATCTTTTATTTCATTCAATATTGTTTCGTTTTTTTTATATTGATCAGAAGAACGGTAAAATTAAATAATATGCAGTAGAATTTCAATTTTTTCATTAGATTCAACACAATTCTGAACGTATATATATGTAGATAAAAAAAAATGTTTAAACAAGATTATGAACATACACTGATTTACTAGAATATTTTTTAGCTCTATCAATCTTTTTGGACCCTACTATTTTCAATCTAAACATTACAAATCTAGAAATAATTTTTTTTCTGATAGTGTGGCAACTTTTGAAATGTTTTCCATTTATGTTTTCTAATTTAGTTATGAAATAATATTTTAAATTGATATTTTGATCGCAAATTTCATCATAATGTCGTCTAAAAATATTTTCCATCTCAGTAAAGAATATAAAAGTTTCTACATTGCAAAAAAATAAGGTATTCTCTTTGAAACATCTAATTTTTAATAATTTAGCATGTTCTACATTTGACATATTTTTTGATCCTGCTGTTACTACGCATTCTGTGCAAGTTTTAGTATTTTTTTGTATGGAATTTAAAATATAACCCGCAATTCTATATAAAGAATTTTTTTCACTATTATTCAGATTGATCATTGGAACCGTGCTAATTGAATCATCATGATCTACAGCATACTGACTTACAACTGTCTCTTTTTCCTTTTTATCAACAATATCAAGAAATTCAGAAAGGAACTCTCTGTCATCTTCGCTGTAACTCCCTTTAGAAACGTTCTTTAAATATTGTGACACTGATATTAATTTTAAATTGTTTTTAAATTGAACAGCGTTGGGTACAACCTGCTTCGAACGAACAATCGAAAATAGATTTTCAACACAATCTTGGGTAAATCTTGCCGAAAGTAAAAACGTGTAATTTTTTGTATTCAAAAAAAATTTTGTAAGTCCAAAATTGACTGAGTCGATAGTAGCACACCACTTTGTATAGGTTTCCAAATATTCTTATTACCAATCTTAATTGTTTTATATATATTCATAATATCAGAAAGGAATATAGATGTTTTTATATGTTCACTGTCTTTCAATTTACTCAACGCCAACTTTGGATGTCTGGATGTCATAAGATTGAACCATTTTGCTGTCACCTCTATAAACCAAGCTGTTGCTTGATATTGAGGTCGTTGTAATTCATTCGCCAGAAATTTTAATGCACTTGCTACATCATGACTTATAACATGGGTTGCAAACGATACCTTCATCTTATCGAACTGATTTGGAGTAAGTTCCTTCAGTGCCAACTTTGGTGCTAATTTCAAGTGGTGATGCTCTTGGTATTTTGCTAACTCGCAAATGTGATTAAAATCAACAATATTTGTTGGAAGTTGATACTTATTAATAACATCATCAGGAAGTGTGATTGTTTTATTATTTATTAATGAAGATCTTATATTTTTCAACAGATGTGGAGCATCGGCGAAGAAATACAGTTTTCTATCATTGTCACAAGGATGTTCAATAGAATTTCGTATCAAATTACGAGAGGCTTGTATGCCTAAGCTTTTCCACAAAGATTTATTTGCAGCTCCCATGTCAGATGTTATACTGTGAACTTTCAGTCCTAAATTCTCTGCCAAATGGATGATTTCAAATAATATAGGTTTTAATACTGAACCATCCACTGAATCACCTGTGTAGTGATAAGCTACTATTTGTTTCCATCTAGTTGCAATTCCACCGAGCATAATAACTAAAGCATGAGTAGCAACTCCAGTATGATGCGGTAATGTAACATGTCCAAAATTTTTATTTGAAGACAAATCAATTTGACGAGATGGAGTTATTGCCATTTCATCCAAAATAAGAACGGCAGCCGTTTCTTGATCTTTAAAATTAGAAACTTTGATTCTCAAAAAATCTAAAACTTCGTGTAATATACCACTTTCAAAAGATAAATTCTCCAATCTTCTTCTTAGAGTTCTTAACGAAGGTAATGGATACTTCCTCTTCAATAAGTCACCGTAACCGTTTGTTCCACATGAAAATTTCAATTGCAGAGCCGTTTTTATGGTAGAATTTGACCATTTAATAAATTTATTTAACTTTCTTCCCAAAGAATTTATTTGATCTTCATTTAAAAATGTTTTCAGAATTTTGAAATATTTATCACCTTTTTTCAGTGATTCCAGTTCGGAATTGAGTTTTTTGTTTTTACATTTCAGCTGTCGTATTTGAACTCTCATCAATTTTCGTTGAGTGTCACATTTTTTATATAATTGCTCATATTTTAACAGTCTCTCACGTTTCGACTTCATTAATGTTAAAGTTGCAGAATTATCCGAAGAACTAGTGCAGCTACTGATTACATCTGCTTCTTCAGTTTCATATTGCTCTGCAATTAAATCTGGAAATAAAAAAAGAAAAATACATTTTTCCATTGTAATATTTATAAAAACAAAATTATTCAATTAACACCAATGTGATTTTTTTGCTAACTTGATTTTGAACTGGTACCACTTGTAGATGGTTGCGGATCAACAACTGAAGCTGTAACTAATACTTCTTTCACTGGTGACAACTCTACTTTTTTTGGACTATATTGAATTGTTCTCATCCTTGGTGGTTTTCTTTCTACAGTTGGTTTAACGAAAGAAAACAATGTTGGAACAGCATTGAATTTCAATTTTTTTTTCCCATCTGCTCTTATATTTTCCCACATATCTTTATCAAAATGTGTTTCGCACAAAACAGAGTGATCAGTTGGTATCCAATTTTTTCTTTTTACTTTTGCTGCCCATAATTTTCTTCTTGTTGGATCCTCAGGAAAATATTTCATGGTAAATCCCTTTGCCGCACTATTTTTGCAGTCAATTGCACAACAAAACGGCATCTAAAATAATTTTTAAAATACTTAAATTAGGCTATGATGATTTTGTAATATTTTTTTTAATACATATACCGTTAAAAACTGTTGAACATACCTTCCAGCAGTTAAATTGAACTCAGATTATGAAATTTCAGTTTCAATAAACTTATTGAAGCGAAAACAAACTCAACAAAATGTACACAATACAATATCCATATGTGAATACATAGTCGGCTTGTCTACTGTACGCCTGTTAATGGCGGATTTCACAGCGGGAAGCCCGAAACTCAAATCAACCAATAGCAACGAAGACGGCTCATGGCCACACTATTAATTCATTAGAGTCACTATAGCGCATAGTAATCGACTACCGTAAACTGAATGACAAGACGATCGATGACAAATACCCGTTACCCAATATAACAGATTTACTTGACAAATTAGGACGCTGTCAGTACTTTACCACCCTGGACGTAGCTTCTGGTTTTCACCAGATAGAAATGACTGAGACAGACATTCAAAAAACTGCTTCTAACACTGAAGACGGACACTATGAATTCCTCCGTATGCCATTCGGGCTGAAAAACGCCCCCGCGACATTCCAACGCGTAATGGATAACATTTTGAGAGGGTTCACTAACAATAAATGCTTAGTTTATCTTGACGATATAATTATATTCAGTACAAGTCTTCAAGAGCATGTTAATAATTTAAAATTAGTTTTTGATCGTTTGAGACAATCCAATTCCAAAATTCAATTGGATAAATCCGAGTTTTTAAAAAAGGAAGTTTCATATCTCGGACATGTTGTAACTCCTGATTACGTTAAGCCAAATCCCGATAAAATTATCGCGATACAAAATTACCCCATTATAATAATAATAATAATAACTTTATTCAGAAGACATGGTGTTTTGCATGTATATAAAACGTCAAATATAAAAGTAGATGAGTTAAGTATAAGACATAAATACAAAATCAATTTTCATAGTCAAAATACTCTTCTAAGCTGTAGAAATTATTGGTTAATAAAAATTGTTTCAAATTTATCATAAATGTTTTCAATGTAACACAAGTAACTATGTGTTCCGGTAAATGATTGAAAATTTTCAGTCCTATTACGTGAGGAGCACTTTTATTTTGGGTATAATTAACTAATGGTACTCGAAATTTTTCTTTGTTTCTAGTATTAAAATTGTGAATATTCGCGTTTAAGACAAAATCATTTTTGTGTTGGAAAATATATTTACCTAATTCAAGAATGTACAGAGAGGTAACAGTTAGTATTTTGAATCTAGCAAACAATTCTCTACGTGATGTGCGGGATGTTACTCTTGCCAAGCAGCGCAGTAATTTTTTTTGCACTATGAAAACTCTGGCCAAATTAGATGCTGAACCCCAGAATATGATGCCGTAGCGTAATAAAGATTCAGCTTTTGCATGGTAGAATACAATAAGTTGTTCTAACGTTAGAATAGACTTCAAGTGCCAAACTTGGTAGTACGTCGAATTTAATTTAGAGATTAGCTCATTAGTAAGGATTCTCCAGTTTAGATTTTCGTCTAAAGTCATTCCTAAAAACTTATTCCAAAATCAACCAAGCAAATTAAAGGATTTTTAGGACTTTTGGGATATTATAGGAAATTTATTAAAGATTTTGCGGAAACAACTAAGCCTCTCACAAAATGCCTGAAAAAGGATGCGACAATAAATATAACTGACCTAGACTACGTGAAATGTTTCGAGACTTGCAAAAACCTACTGATTAACGAACCAATTTTACAATACCCAGACTTAAGTAAAGAATTTAACTTGACCTGTGACGCAAGCAACGTAGCAATAGGAGCCGTCTTATAGGCAATGACCTATCCATTGCATACGCAAGCAGAACTTTAAGCTCAACTGAGACAAATTATTCTACGATTGAAAAGGAGCTTCTAGCAATCGTATATGCAACACAGTACTTTGGACCTTATATTTATGGACAAAAATTTGAAATATTCACAGACCACAAACCCTTGCAGTGGTTATTTTCATTAAGAAATTGTAGCCAAAAGTTAATCAGATGGCGTTTGAAGCTTGAAGAATTTGATTATGAGATAGTATATAAAAAGGGAAATTAAATACAAACGCCGATGCATTAAGTCGCATGCCTGATAATTCAAATAGTGTCGTTCAAATTAACGATGAAAATTTCGTAAATGAGTCACACCTTTCACAGTATCAGAATTATTTAGAAAGTAAACAGACCAATGTACATAATGATTATAAAATATTTGAAGTTTTGGGAAGTCTTTTTGATGCACCGAAAAATGAAACTTCAGCACGTTGTGTAAGTAAAGACCTAGCAATGTCAAATGGCATAGCCAAGCAATTCCGAGAAAAATTCCAGAATGTAAATAAATTGAAAACTCAAAATCCAAAATTGTACGAGTTGGTTTTATAGTCTTTTAAATTTAAAAATATTTTGTTTGAAGAATGACATAAAAAATTTGAGTATCCCCAAATTAGGATGTGGTTGTGATCATTTACTTTGGTCTAATGTAAAATCAATGATAGAATATATTTTTAGGAGAACTGATATAATGATAACCGTTTACTATCAAAATGAAAATAACGATGATGATCAAATATCAGACATTGAAATGAATGTCAACGAAAGCGAAAATAAAGGTGACACATTTTTCGAGTACATGAGAAACTTTAACCAACAGTTAGAGAAAAATGTCCAAAGTGACAATGTATCTTTAGTTGTACAAGTAGATAAATCATGCATTCCACCTGACGACCCGGATAGTGTCGCAACAATTCAATCAAATGCCGAAAACCCCATTGTTGGAATAGCAATTGTTGAATGCCCTGTTAACTACGGCAAAAATCAGATTATTATATCTGAAGTTGAACATAGCCCCATCGAACCAGTCATTTTAAAAATCCACGAGAATAAACAAAGATTTTTAGTACAGTTTTCGAAATCAGGATTTGAACAAGAAATAATAAAATTCATAAAAGGATATATTGCGCCGAAAGTTTAATACCAGTTATATTTTGAAAATGATATTTACGAAAAATTTAGTAGTATCCTCCAAAATTATTTCAGAAATTCACAAATTAAGCTAGTAAAATGTACTCAAAAATTAATGGACATTTTTGAGGAAGATGAAATTATCCAAGTTATTCAAAATTATCATGAGGGTAAAACTAATCACCGAGGAATTGACGATACACTTGCCCGTATCAAACAACTGTATTATTGGCCAAAACAAAAGAAATCAATCCAAACTTATATCAATCATTGTGAAATATGTCAACTCACTAAATATGACAGGAACCCATCAAAATTAGAATTTAATATTACTCCTACGGCAACTAAACCATTCGAAATTTTACACGTAGATAGTATTACACTCGAAAATTCGAAATTTTTCACTATCGTAGATTCGTTTTCAAAATATGCGCAAGCATATAGATTGAATTCATCTCAAGCAATAGAAATTGTGAATAATTTAATTAAATTTTTCACTCATCATGGCATTCCTGATACAATTATTTCTGATAATGGATTTGAGTTTAAAAATTCATTGGTAAAAGAACTTTTGGAATTGCACAAAGTTAAGATTCACTTTGTTAGTTCCCAGCACCTGGAATCTAACGGCATTGTCGAAAGATTCCATTCGACGTTGATAGAACATATTAGGCTTTTTAATAATCAGAATGAATATAAAAAGGAAAATATAGAGTCAAAAGTGAATTACGCATTGTTGACATATAATAACATCATCCATTCTTCAACTAAGTTGAAACCTTCAATATTGTTTTGGAAAACCAGCTCATAAATGATTATATTTCGAATCATAAGAATAAAATAGAATTTATTTATCAAAAAGTTAACGAGAAACTCCAACAAGAAAAAGAAAAAACAATTGGAAAGTGCAATGAAATTAGACAGGATTGGGTAGACTTCAGTTTGGTGAATTGTTGGGATGCTCTTGGAACAAAGCAGCCACGGTACAAAATGGGGTGTCTGGATTTAGAGCCACTGGTATTTTCCCATTTTTTCCAGACATAATTCCAGAGTTCGCCTACATTGCTATGGAAAACATTGTGCAGACCTCCACACTGCAAAGTAGTACTGCCGACTTGTCTTTCACCACTGATGATCCACAACCAAGCTGCTCTCATCATGTTGATGTAGCAAATAATATTTCGCCTACAAAAAATGTTACACCTGGAAAGCTACTAGATGAAATATCACCAGTTCCTACTTCTACTTCTGTACAAAAGGTCAAGAGACGTGGACGTCAGCTTGCTGAAGTTCTCAATACTCCTCAAAACATCGAGGTTGTAAAAAACAGGAATCGTCCCACAGCAAACGCTCCATCAACAAAAGGAAAAGCCAAACGACCATCGAAAAAATCAAGAGCTCCTGTCTCCGTCTCTTCAGATTCTGACATCCCTGTATTAGATGATAGAAGTAGTGACGATGAAGATGAAGATGGTGCTGAGTGCGTTGGCTGTGGGGAAGACTATTTTAAAACAACGCGTAAGGATGAATGGCTCTGCTGCATAATTTGCAAACGATGGATGCACGAAGGCTGTACCAGTTATGCTAACACATGCAACGAATGTGGCAAAATTGCGTCAAAAAAGAAATTAAGGTTTTCTAGTGCGCATAGATCAGTCGATATTGTTATTTTACGTTACCCTGGTATCAAAACTTCTATTTAATTTCTTTTTTATTTTATATTATTTCAATAAAATTATGTTATGACCATTCAACAACCTATTCAATTTGTCTGGGTATGAATTTTGCACTGGTCCATCTGACCCGAAGCCACTGGTCCGTCTAACCCGGAAGAGGTCCATCTATCCCAAAGAATTAAATTTTTAGTTTTTGCAATTTATTGTGCATGAGACTGATATATATGAGTTTTGTTATTACCAAACGATTAACATTGTTATAATAGATACTACTACAAGATTTCATTTTTTTTTTAAACTTTTGGGTGAGCTACATGACTTTTTATAAAAGTGGTCCAACTATCCCTGACTTACCCTACATTCGTCCACTATTATGACTTAGATTCTTTAATCACCGAATTCCAGACCTTGAATAAGCAATACGACCTTTTAAAATCGAGTCTAGTTAATAGAACTGAATATTCATCGGAGTTTGACAATAATGAAAAAATTCTTGAATATGTTCAAAATAACATTGTAGAAAAACTGAATAAAATGAACTTTTATTCGAAAAGTAGATCTAAACGTGGTTTGATAAATGGCTTGGGAAGTATATTTGAACAAATCACAGGAAACTTGGACGCTGAAGATGGCAAAAAATATAATAAGATCTTAGACCATTTAGAGAAAAATCAGCATCATCTCGAGAATCAATTAAAACTGGCATATTCCGTTAATATACAGATGATTAGGAATTGTCATGATACAGTAGAAAACATTAAACATAATGAATTTGTTATAAAATCAGAAATTAAACATTTGAATAAATTAATAATTCAGAATTTTGGTTTAAACGAGATTTTATATGCAAAGGATTTATTTAATCAACTCACAACGCTTTTTAACATAATATTGAGTATTTTACAAGATATCGAAGATTCCATAGCTTTTTGCAAGATGAGGACCATTCACCCCTCTATTATACACCCACAACAATCAATTAAAGAGTTATACAAAATTTCAGGTTATTTTGATGGTCAATTACCCTTCGAACCCAAAGCAGAAAGTATTTTAGATCTTGAATCGTTGTTGAAAATTAATTGCAAAATTTCACCAGATCAAATTGCTTATTTCATTTCAATTCCAATAAATTTTGAAAAAGATTTCGAATTGTATTATCTACACTCGTTACCAACTAGACATGAGTCAGAATTTGTCACAATTATTCCAGAAGTTAATTATTTTCTAAAATCAAGCGAAAACGAAATTATACCTCTAAACGGCAAATGTACTAAAAATAAAGTTTATCAGTGTCCCAATGAATATCATTCCCATTACAATCCGCCTTGTGAAGAAGAAATTTTGAATGAAAGAAATACCAGTCGTTGTCATTATACAAAACTCAGTGTTATTAAAAGCCATGTTGAAATTATTCCAGAAACAAATCAATATTTAGGAATATTTCCAGATGAAGAAAAAATAATTGTTCAGTGTCCCGACAGTAGTGAAAATATTAATAGGTGTTTATTTGATAAAAGGAGATAAATGTTTCATTATATTCAAAAAGAAGAATTAACATTTTTGGAGAAGACATTTGGAAGTCCTTTATTATTGCCCAAGCTGGATTTCAAAATCCAAGGAAATAAGGTTTCAAATATGACAATTAAATCGAAGAATATTAAAATTAAAGACATTCCGATAGATTCTTTTGTGATAACAGAGAATAAAGAAATAAAAGATTATGATTCTAAAATTTGGACAGTAGCGTCGTATTGTGGATTATTGATTGTGATAATTTACCTTATATTAAGACAATTTGAAATAAACTGCTCTACACAACGAGCCAGGCCACAACCCCAAAGACAGCCGATTGAACTTGAACAAACTCGACTTCCTGGGGGAGCTTCAATCTGATGAGGGAGGAGTTACATCACCTCAACATCCTGAGAACTCCTAACGTTAGCAGAAACCAAGCACATTCTGCTGCTGTTTGTGTAATATGAACTTTCATGTATTTTCCCACAGTATATTTTACCTTACGTAGTTTTGTAGTTAGTAAGTTAGTCTGAATCTGTTAGTTATCCAGTAAACATAATAATTGTAGTCCTTGTGACAATAAAGTAACTTTTTAAAGACATAACGACAAAGTATAAAACTATAAGTTATATATTAAAACTCTCTTTCTCATCCGAAATATGTGTATCTTGGGAATTTATCAAAACCAATGAAAAATATTGATTAGTATACATGCATTAGCAGTGAAAAAATAATGAAGCCAAGCAAAGCTGAATATAATTCAATTTTTATATTTGATGCTATTGCGTGTAAAAGGTAGGACATTATACAAGACTACTTCTCGATGGGTTGACATGAATTGATTGATTGTTTTTATTTGTCACAAACCTTTACAAGAATGTCAAAACATCTAATACGTGATAATGCTAATATGCTTATATCATTCAAACAAGATGAGTTGAATCTACGAAATATGTACAATGATCATGTGGTTACAGATATGAGTTTTGATAACTTTCAAGAAATATGTGCTATATGCTGGAGAAATGAATATGGACTCTTGGTTATTATTGAGGAATCTGATTCAAATTCTGGCAGGTGTAGGAAAGGATTCCAAAATTTTATATCTCTTTGAAAGGATATAGCAGTTTTGAACAGGCTTGGTTAAGAACCACCCCGGTCAAGAGCCGCCCTCGGTTCAAAACCAATCTGCTATTCAGTATATAAACCTATACAGAAACCATGTATTGTTCATTGTTTATTTTGCTATATACAAACATGAGTGCGAAAAAAAAAATGGAAAGGCGAAAAAATGTGGAACGTAAACTAGGATTACTGAAGAATAGTGAGATTGAACATGAATCTAAGCTTAATAAAAGTTCTACACCAAGTACTAGTAAATTATTGAAAATGATGAAACCTCACAAAACGTTACACCTGCTCAAAAGGAAACTCATTTGAAGGGGTATAGGTGGAGGAAAGTGAGGAATAATGATCGACGTGGTCTTTTAGAAGAGCAAGCTGTTGTAGATACACTTTCACAATTATCAACACATAGTGAAACGATTAATAGCACATGATAAAAAAGCTACGGGGAATTATTTGAGTCGCTTTGATTCATCATTTCGGAAATATATTAGGAAAGTTATAACATGTTCAAACTAATGAGATAGAACATATGTTATGAATTATTGAGAAACACCTGATCGTGATTATTTTGGAATAGATAATGAAGCCTGTGATTTTTATGATGGGAATATTACTACTGATGATAATTTTTTTCCGGCAACAATTAATTAACTTGAACTTATATTTAAGAAAGAGTCAAGAATAATATACAGAAAATTATTTAAATTATTATAAAAAAATATTGAATATCACTAACTCAGCGCGTAAAGATAATATGAGCACAGGGCAATTAAAAAGTAGCAAAGAAAAAAATATATAGATATTGTAGGCCTATAACTGAATGTCAAGTGCAAGAAATATCTTGGAGTGACTACTAGCCCAGTTTCTTCAACTGAAGATCCAAAATTACTACGCAAGATTCACGTATCTGGCTCGGGACTTCCAAAAAGTTATAAAACTTGAAATGTTGAATATAGATTCTGGGATGATCCAAATGAGTTGGTGGGTGATTTGAAAGAATATATATAGCTTCTAAGAACGCTGGCAACTATAATCACAATAATGGAATTATTCCAATAATCAAGGAATCAAGAGAAGCTGAGATTATCGCATGACAATAAGTAGCAAAATGCCACTAGACAAGTTTGTAGTATATAGTAGCGCTGTATAGCGTAATAAATTTGGGTGTTGTAATTATAATGATTCTGATAGCAGCGGCAATGATGATGAAAAATTGATAGAAGCTAGCACTCCTACGTTAGATTCCTTTGGTAAATAAAAAATTTTTGGATGACAAAATCAAATTAGTTGTGGATTTGCTTGAAAGCTGAATGAATATTGTTGATAATAGAGTTACTGAACACATATTGAACGCTGATAAGGAGATTGGAAAGGCTGATCAAATAATAACCCAGATATCAATAACGTCCCGAGAATAATTTCTAGTTGTCCTGTGAATGCCCCGGATATTCGAAATATACATAGTATATTCCAACAGCCTATAAATCTTCTGAAAATAGCCTATTCTGCTTATTCTTGGAATATTCATAATTAATATACATAGCATATTCCTATATACTATGGATCATCTGAGGATAGTCTATCTAAATTATTCCTAGAATATTTGATGCAAAGATTATCACGTTTTGTATATTCTTGATAGAATATATGATAGATATTCTTGTTATATTCAATTTTGCTCTGCTTTATGAACTTTATTCATAACTGGAAACGATTGTTGTTCGTGAGGCCAATGGAGACTTTTATGATTAGGTTTTTACAGGTTAGGATGAAAGAGATGAACGACTTCAATTGTAACCAGAACAAGAATTTAGATTTGAACAAACCCAATATAAAAACAGATCACAATTGTCGTAAAATTTTATAGGAAGGATTAGATCTATGTATTATCTTCGTATACTCTACGTACATTTCTCGTCGAACAAAAAAAAAATTAAATGGAATGAATTTAACATTTTTGTATAGTGAATTATTGGGTGCATATAAAAATACTCAAAATTTTTTTATGCTCCCAAAGTCTTTCGTCTAGATAATAATTTTTCTATTCCCGCAAAAAGCTAATTTCTTTATTCTAAATAACTTAGGACAGGAAAATTCCACATCTATCTAATTTGAATATGCATATTTTCATTATTTGATCATTGAAATATGGCTTGAATGATTGATTGAGTATTAGCCTGAATCATTGACACACAAAATTCTCAAATGGATTTCTGTATCAGAGTAGTTTGAGACATGACTAAATGGGAGTATTTTGAAAATGCGAATCAAAAAGCCTCATAGTAATGAAGAAATACTTTTTGTAGGTTTGGAAGTTTCCCGTGCCGTCCAAATGTCTATTGTCACTCAAACGGTGGTCCTATTCATCATCAAACATTTTGAGCATATACGTGGCGTTATTGTTTGGCTTGATAAGCATCATCTAAATCATTTTTAGAATTTTTAGTTAGATTACGAACTAGATAAATTATACATTCAACAAATTCACTTGTCAAAATAACGCTTCTTTCGATCAAACAATATCCAGTTCCTTGAAACTAAGTCTTCTTCCATTGCGCATGCCTGTAAAACTCGGAGGTCTGTCAAAATGTTTCTAAATAGCATTCTAAGAATAGGAATGATATATGTGTCAACTCTCCCCATACATTTCCATTGATGTACAAGTACATCAAATTATAACGCAACATAATTTTCTCATGAATGAGATAAAATTTTCTAGGGATTTGTACACCTATGAAGCTCACTGTTTCAGAAACCTAATAGACCTTTGGACGTCATCGTGACGTCATATAAATATCAAATCGACCCTCCATTAGAAGAAAGCAATATTCAATATAATTTTTATTACTTATGCCTATTATTTATCCAGTATTTTCATATTTTTATTAAAGTTCATCAAATTTTGATAGCAGTGAAGTACCTGTGCCATTTACGCAGTGAAAAAGATAAATGAATAATAATAAATTGATGTATACTATTTTCAGACACTGCATTCAAGACATGATATTTCAAAATGTTTCGGGATGTATTGAACATTCTTGTCAAATCATGACCTGTACAAGATGCACAAAGCTCTGCCAATCTTAGTGAAGGTTTTACAGCTCCGTTATGAAGATGTGAGTCACCGTGTCGTATTTATCACGGCCACATGGTATTAGATATTTGTTTGTTTGTGTGAGTATTGGTTCTGAGAAATGTGAGTATACTATATCATTTTCATTTTAGCTATTGATTGAACAAAAAGTAAAGATAGAGAAGAAATCACAAAATGAGAATTTCACACAAAAACTGTGAAATATGTGAAGTGCTGTGCTATGGAACATTCAAAAAATGAATAATTAAAAAAAAAATTCTTTCCCATGGAAAATTCAAATCTAAGCGTCGGGGCTGAAGCCACCATCATCTTAGATCGGGGATGCAACTGTAGACATATGTTTCTTCCTTATTAGGACTCCTTAGTACAGTATAGCCAAGCCCAAGATTATCAAGACTTGGATCCCAGTGTGTATAAATTCATTACGATAAAAGGTGCGCTATAGCAAGAACTACAGGCAACACCATTTATCGGGCACAAATTCCAATTGCACGGCTGACAAGATGAAGAAGAAATCACAAAATAAAAATTTCACACAAAAACTGTGAAATATGTACAGTGCTGTGCTATGGAACATTCAAAAAATGAATAATTCTAAAAAAGAATTGTTTTCAATGGAAAATTCAAATCTAAGCGTCGGGGCTGAAGCCACCATCATCTTAGATAGGAGATGCAGCTGTAGACATATGTTTCGTCCTTATTAGGACTCCTCAGTACAGTATAGCCAAGCCCAAGATGATCAAGACTTGGATCCCAGAGTGTATAAACTCATTACGATAAAAGGTGCGCTATAGCAAAAACTACAGACAACACCATCTAACAGTAAAGATTTCTCAACTTGACATCAATATAATTATTTCCTCCTCTTGAATCAATACTCATTTATTTCACTTGGTGTTTGTATGAAACCCTGTGAATATACAGAATACATGTGTTTCCAGGTATCCGATGGCTTAAATCAAAGAGGAGAATGTAGGAAAATTAATAGGAAGGGTGATGACAAGAATTCTTGCGAATGAATTAACCACTGGATAAGTTGGCAGGACTATAAGGAGAATGAAAAATTCAACAAACTCTAATTGACAACTGCAATTATTGGTAAATCATTGTTTCATCATAATTAATATTATTTGTTTCAAATGATTTCTCATCAAGGAATCTGTCAGAAAGAACCACACCGCCAGGAATGTCATTGAGAAACAAATTGAGTTAAAAATTGCCAAACGGCTGAGCAAGGCTCCTGAACATATGAAAATCAGAAATCAATAGATTATATAATGTATATCTATATCGCAAATATGGTTCAATTTTTTCATATTATATATATATATATATATATATATATATATATATATATATATATATATATATATATATATATATATATATATATATATATATATATATATATATTTCTTGAACTCTGGAAGTAAAGTGCAATACGCATTGTATTTTAACACTTTTGTGAGTTTTATGAATGTGATTCTTCTCTCTCAATTGTACTTATATAAGAATGAATACTTCCTATTAACTGAATTTCTTGTCACAGATATGATTCTATTTCCCAAAAAAATATAGCTTCAATATGGTCATAAACCAGCCCAGAAAATTCCAAGAATATGATTTCAATTATCCCTATGATATTATCAGCATATATTGAACATTCATCTTATACAGATTCATAGATTACTCCAGCAATATAACATCATATATTCATCGCATATTCCAGGATGGTTCCTGGGATATCTATAGGATATGCAATATCGGGACATGAGAATATTCTATCAATAACCCACAAATATAAACCGATAAACATGAGTTATTCCAACAATAGCTGAATATTCGGAAAAAATATTCTCTGCTTATTCTTGGAATATTTCTCTGCTATCTGAGAAGGAGTGTTAGAGAAGATTTGGATATTCTATTCAAAGAATTGAAAATTTATGATAAAACACAATAGAAAATATGTCAACATATATTGAACGTGAAATAGTTGAAGAACTTCATAAGCCAGCAAGAAGACATTTCAAAAGAAGGCGGGTGATAGTCGAAAGATCAGATTAGACTTTTGAGGCTGATTTAGTTAAAATGAGACCATATGCTAAATTGAACCAAAATTATAATTACATAATGGTTGTAATTGATATTTTTCAAAATATGCTTAGGCTGAGCCTATTAATCATAAATCGAGTATTGAAGCGTCCAACGCTTTGGAGCAAATATTTGAAACAAGTAAGCGAGCACCAAAAAATTTAGGCACTGATTTGGGGGAAGAATTGAATGATGCAGATTCCAAAAAATTTACATATAAATATGTGATAAATCATTATTCTGCAAATGAAGCTGTGGAAGCTTCTATTGCTAAACGCGTAAATCAAACCCTAAAAGATATTATGTATGAAAAATTCAGTCTGCAGGGGTCTTACAAGTGGTTCTATCTACTATCAATTGTTATTTTGGAATGTAATAATAAGAAGCATAGTACTATTCGCATGAAACCTGTTGATGTTAATTGAAATAAAGAGAGAAAACTATTGGGAACTGTTCATAGCCCTATTAAGATAGTTTCAAATAGAAAACCTCAATTTCATCTCAATGATCATGTACGAATCAGTAAGAATCGTGCTGTAATCTCAAAAGGATACACGCAAAATTGGTCATAATGAAATATTCATAATAAAAAAATCCAAATAACAAACCCAATAACATATGTTATACAGGATAAATCTAATCAAATCATCGGATGGTTTTTTATGAATAAGATCTTCATAAAGTTGAACATCCAAATGTTTATCCGATAGAAAAAATTCTAAAAAAGATAAAAATAGAATAAATTATGTGAAATGGTTAGGCTCTACTTGAGATTACAACAGCTGGGTTGATGAAAAAGAAATTGCGTGAACAATTTCACGATAAGGGTTTTCAGTATAAATATTGCTCCTATCAATACAAACACACAGTTTGCTCGCGACATACTCATCAATAAGATAAGAACAAGATTGGATTTACTAGTGCTGTTAAAGCTTCAGTATAAATTGAAATGCGAAAGAGCTAACTGAAGTATAGGATTTATTGTTGATATACAAGGCTTCAATGCTGGAGATTATATGAAAGTGGCAAAAGCAATTGCAATTCATACAAAAGATGGCAGCAAACTTGAAAATTTTTTCTTCAAAGAACCATTTCTTCAAAAATAAGTTGGAGCGTAAATTTCAAAAACCGGCAGAATTGTTGTATAATGATCACCATGGTTCAAAATGGAATGATGGATACATACATTATGATGAGATTCCAGATCTAATTCCACCAATATTACAAGGTGCATCAACAATATATGTCAAATGGGATATGGAGAAAACTTTCAGAGAATCTCTCAATTTGAATTCCACCATTACTTCTTTGGGGAAGGAATGAAAGTCTCTCCAGAGCTTCCGATCAAATGAAACATGTTTCAGAAATTCTAATAATTGTGCAATCAATAATGTTTATTAAAATGAAAAGTCATTTAGATTATAATGAAATGTACAACATAATGAATACGTGGATATATGATATAAATTGCAATGTTTTCTAAATTAATAAATTTATTTTCAGCAGCATTAACACCTTCTACCCCTCCATTCTGCATTATTCCATTTATTATTCTAGTTTTTCCTATATAAAGTTAAAGTATCTAATAAATCATCTATAACTCATTCAGACACTGTGAGATATTGCTCACAAAGCAGTGATAGTCATATTATTGTTAATTACCGCAAGTAATTGTGAAAATATGGAAAAAGAAAATTTTGAATCAATTATTGACTACTTATTCCCATATGGATATCTGAATATAAGTGGAGAGAAGGTTATAACTCCAACTGAAAAAGATTAAAAGTATATAAACGCACTGAAACTATTACAAGCCAATTTTAAATTGACGCAATCTGATGGAATAATTGAAAATTCATTCATTCATTTCATCTCCTAGATGTGGTGTTTAAGATATGAATGTTTATAATACTCATTATATATTGTGGAAAAGTTCTACAATTACTTGAGGTTCAAGAAGAGCAGATAGTATTGTTCAATACCTGATTGGAAAAGCTATCAATTTATGGTCCAAATATACAGATTTTAATATTATACATTCACCATATAATGACAATGCTACTATTGTGATTTCATTTAGAGGAATTCAACATTGGGATTTTTAGAAACGAGCAAAATGTATGTCTTATTTTGATGAGAAGGGTATGGTATTGGGGCATGCTGAATTTTCAAGTTTCAGCATGCATTCGAAAATTCATATAGATAATGCAGAGCGATGGTACTATGATATGGACGCCCTTCGAATAGTAAAGAGACAAGTCTTTGCTGTTTTAGTCCACGAAACTGGCCATGCATCAAAAGTTAGACATTCAAATGATGAAAATGCAATGATGTATTCAATGTATACAGAAAAAATACTACAAAATGGTGATCATAATGATTTCCACATCGATATATGAATGCTATACAATCGTTATATAAGAACACATTAAATCATTAATAACGACAAAGGCACCGACAACAAAAGAATCAAAGAAACTAATCACAACAAGCGAAGAAAGCCATAATAAGCAAAAAACAACTCCAGATTCTTCTCCTGATTTATGTGGCTTGAAAAATGTCAATAAATTCCTAATCGTAAGATAGGAATTATATATATCATGTAGCCCTGTTAGATGCTGATATAACAAATACGTGAAGGATTCCTTAGTTGGTTCCTCTCGTTGAAACTTGATTCCCTTTGACAACAGACTATATGAATACAAGTGTAACAAATAATTAGCATCCCTTTTTTTGTGAAACCTTAAAGTGTTCACTACCAAATAAAGTCTTGCGTTGTGAAACAGAAATTAGTTTTTTTCATTATATTTCGTTCACAATAACATAATTGGCGCAGTCGTTGCGGGATCACAAATAAAGTAAAATATCGCCGTGAGTCTGAATGAAGCTTTATCCAATAATTTTAATTGTTGCAAAGTGTGATAGAACTCTACTATCCCATCAACAAAGAAACTCGAAGCCTAATAAGCAAGAAGTCTTCGTCAAAGAGCAAAAGTCATACCAATAAGTTCTTGCTTCACATCAATTCACCAGCGAGGTCAACAATCAACCTAAACAGTGGTTGCACCAGAGGTCTATTCATACGAACCATCGCATCAACCTGAACAGTGGTTGCACCAAGGGTTAGCCACACCCCATCAGAAGCCTATTCATACGGCTCATCGACTCCACAACAGCCAAGCAGTTTGCAGAAAAGGTATCCGTCCACTGAACGTCATCAGCCTCTTACATTCCAACAAAGAAGACGTTAACAATGCAGATACTCCTTATAAGTCTGTATGTCTTATTGTTGATTCTTCTCATATTTTTATTAACACATTTCATGTCAAATAGCGAATCAGTGTCGTCGGATACAAGTCAAGAACTTGAACTAATTAATACTTCATTAAATAATACTCGTATTAGGGGAATAGGATAAAACAAGTGTGACTGATGATAGGAATTGATAAAAGGTTTTTTAATAAGAAAAACCATAAAATTCTTGATCACACTGTTCTCTAATTTTGTTAAGTAACCGGTTTCGATCACTGGGTGAGTATCCTCAGACTACCGGAGAGACTACAATGAGAGGAAATAAAAACGTAGAACAAACAAACATACAAGTGGGTAGAAAATTTTTAACAAATCAAAAAATACAAAAAAGTAGCTTACACAATAAAATTACAGAAGCTTCACAAAAGAAAACGGCGTCAAGTAGCCCGCTAGTGTCATGTTAGTGAAAAAAAAAATGGAAATGTTGAAAAAAAAATGTAAAAAAGCGGTAGTAAAACACTAAAAAATTGTAAAATGATATAAAAAGATATATCCAATCTGTTCAACAAAATCCAAACTACAACTAAAAAAAACTGAAAAAACTCGAAAAGTATTCAAAAAATCTCGTAAAAACTAGTTACGTAAGCCGCGAATTAAATTAAAAGATTCAAAAGTGGGGTGTGTTTAAGGTTCGTTTGGTCATTCAAACTGAAATCGGCATGGTTTTTTCAAGACTTCTTAATCTCTAAGTTTTCCAGGAAATCAAGAATCTTGCCATTTTTGCGTATGTGTAAAATTTCAAAGTTTCTAGTAATATCAAAATCGTGTCCGCTTTCAATTAAATGATCAGCAAAACTTGATTGGCTGTTTTGAAATTTTACTGCGCGCGCATGTTCTTTGAATTTTGTTGCAAATTTCCGACCAGTCTTGCCAATATAAAAACATTCACACGTGTCGCATTTCAACTTATAAACGCCAGATTGCGCCACTAATTTCGGTTTATAACTCCAACCACTGCTTGCAACACAAAATAGCAGTCCCACATTCACAGAATGCTATCTTACGGCTTGGACAATGTCAACATTGATCTGGAGACAAAGACTCTCAAACAGATCGCCTTATCCAATAATTTTAGTCCTAATATTATCGATAGAATGATAACAAAAAGAAAACATAAACTTCAATTGAAACAAGCTTACAATAGCACTTTACACATTGAAAAAAACAATTTGAAATTCAGTCTATCTTTTATGGGTAATATTAGCTACAAAGCTAGGAATTTGTTCACTAGATACAATGTTGACATCGCCTTCAAGCCTTTGACATGTTTGAAAAAAGAGATCTGTCAAAAAGTGGACAAACCGGAATTAGTGGCGCAATCTGGCGTTCATAAGTTGAAATGCGACACGTGTGAATGTTTTTATATTGGCAAGACTGGTCGAAAATTTGCAACGAGATTCAAAGAACATGCGCGTGCAGTAAAATTTCAGAACAGCAAATCAAGTTTTGCTGATCATTTAATTGAAAGCGGACACGATTTTGATATTACTAAAAACTTAGAAACTTTACACATACGCAAAAATGGCAAGATTCTTGATTTCCTGGAAAACTTAGAGATTAAGAAGTCTTGAAAAACCATGCCGATTTCAGTTTGAATGACCAAACGAACCTTAAACACACCCCACTTTTGAATCTTTTAATTTAATTCGCGGCTTGCGTAACTAGTTTTTACGAGATTTTTTGAATACTTTTCGAGTTTTTTCAGTTTTCTTCAGTTGTAGTTTGGATTTTGTTGAACAGATTGGATATATCTTTTTCATCATTTTACAATTTTTTAGTGTTTTATTACCGCTTTTTTACATTCTTTTTCAACATTTCCATTTTTTTTTTGACTAACATGACACTAGCGGTCTACTTGACGCCGTTTTCTTTTGTGAAGCTTCTGTAATTTTATTGTGAAAGCTACTTTTTTGTATTTTTTGATTTGTTAAAAATTTTCTACCTACTTGTATGTTTGTTTGTTTCCTCTCATTGTAGTCTCTCCGGTAGTCTGAGGATGATCACCCAGTGATCGAAACTGGTTACTTAACAAAATTAGAGAACAGTGTGATCAAGAATTTCATGGTTTTTTTTATTAAAAAAGCCCTTTACCAATTCCTAATACTCGTATCACTTTACAACCAAGCAGGTCGAATAATATTGAAACTCCAAGCCTAAATATCACAAATAATTCAGAAAATGGAATGACTACCTACACAAATATTGGAAATCTTGCTAGCATCATTCCTGAATACAATGGTGACGTGAATAGATTACCAAACTTTGTTACTCGAGTAGATCTATTCTACAAAATTATAAGTTCAACTACAGTGAACGTATTACAAGTAAAATACGCCTCCTCATTAGTTTTAAACAAACTAACAGATAAAGCTATAAATTTGATCAATGAAAACACATTTACCGATGGGAAAGATTTAAAACGGTATTTATCCGGAGATTTTGAAGATAAAGTAACAAAAGAAACTATTTTATTGAAAATATCAAATGTCAAAAATACAATTGAGATTTATGACACTTTACTGCAATTTAAAAACGGTTTTGCGAAATATTATTCAAAAGTTCATTTAATTAATTATAATAGTGCTCAAAAAACCATTCTAATTAATGAAATTTAAGAGAGAGTTGTGGAACACTTTATTACACTATCACCAATACATGTTAGAGGATCTTTTATTACAAGTAATCTCACTACCTTAGAAATGTGCGAAAACTTATTGACGAAAGATTATAATTACGCACTCCAAACGTTCAAAAGTCCATTGTTAAGACCTGATAATACCCAACAATTGCAAAAAATACAACGTGTACCACCACAAAAGTTTCCCGCTCAACAAATCCCTCAAAAACTCATATATTTTCAACAAAATTTCAATAAGCCTAGTACTTTATTTGCACCCTAACAAAACGCTTACAATGCACAAAAAAATAGACAACAATATAAACCCCAGCCTATGTCCGGTATAACAAAAAGTACTTTCCCCATGAATACACAAACAATTGAACAAAATCATTTACAAGAAAATATTGAACACAAATCCGAAAACCTTGACCCATCTTTCCAAGAAAACCAAATTTCTAACGAAAATTCTAACTTTGAAAATCTCGAGAATAATTATTTGAATGAAAATGACTCCTACTCTAATGAAAATAATTTTTTCGACATCCCATCGCCTCCAAACCTACAAACATAGTAATGACTTCCATTACAAACAAAATTCCTATTATTAACTTGTCAAACTACAAAGTTTTAATAGATATAACAAACGAAGAATACCAGGAAGCATTCCAAAAATCCAAAGAATTAATCTCCAATCCTCCTATACTTAATTCCTCTGAATTTCTAAAACATTCATACTTACAACTGACGCATTAAATTACGCCATGTGTTCAGTACTCTCACAAGTACAAGATAATATAGAAAGACCTATAGCATACGCTTCTAAAACTTTTCATACTCAGGAACAAAATTACTCCACGGTTGAAAAAGAATTTAAATCTATTGTGTGGTCAGTACAGAATTTTAAACCTTATTTATATGGAAGAAAATTTATCATTCGAACTGACCATGGACCATTAATTTGGTTATTTAATATGAAAAATGGAAATCAAGAATTAATGAGATGGAAAATCGAGCTTAATGAATATGATTTCGAAATAGAATATTTACCTGGAAGAATAAACAAAATTGCCGACTATCTATCACGAATTAGAGATCCATTCAGTATTAGTTATTTTACTGGCGATGTAACTACAACAGACATATTTTGTCATTGTATCTCAAAAGATAATTGTTTCTGTATGGGACTAGCTTCACAAGTCAATGAACAATTAAATAGTAAAAATTTTTGTATAAATAGTTTTAAAAATCAAAATATGACCATTCAAAATTTTGATGATTGAACAATTCTTCATTTGTATACAAAAGATATTTATAAAGAAAATGTGAATTTAAAACAATTAAAATCATGCCTTATCTCAGTGCGAGATTACCAAATCAAAAACGATTCATTTGAAATCAACATACCCAATTTATCATGTGGATCAGAAAAATTAGAAAAATCTGAATTAATCCAAGTATTAAATGATATATTTGAAAATACAAATATTCGAATCAATATTTATGAATTACCACAAAATTTTGTAAATTCAAAAGAAATCGATAATTTCTTCAGAATTTTTCAAGCGAATCAATAGATAGCTTAGCAAATGATGCATGAAATATCAAAGAGGAATTAGAGAATTTGAGTACCAACAATACAAACACAATTCATTCTTCACCGGAAGAACCTATCAATGGTTTAAAATTTGTAGAAAACCGAATTAATATAGCTGACAATCAAATTGTTATACAAGATGATGAAGTTTCAATGTAGAAATAGAAAAACTATTTAATAATAAAAAACTCAGAATGACATTGACATTACATTCAGAGAATCAAGGTACACAATTGTTTGAATTCATTCAAAACTATAGAGTACCTAAAGTAAGATATTATTGCACTTGCACCAACGAAATTGCTTATATCTTAAATAAAACCATACAAGAAAATTTTGAATTCGGAACAATTAATTTAATCAGAGTCAATCAACAAGTTGAAGACATAGAAAATGAAAATGAAAATGATGAAACCGTATTTAATTACCATCATGGTAAAACAAATCATCGCGGCATATTAGAAATTTATAATAAATTAAAATTAAAATATTATTGGCCAAAAATGTTAGAAGCTAATACAAGCTTTATGAATGAATATAAAATATGTAAATATGAAAGACAACCCTCAAAGTTACAAGATCAGCTAACATCAACCCCTCAACGGCCTTTTGAAATTATAAATTTAGATATTTTAACTCTTGATTCACGATATTATTTGACAATATTTGAACAGTTTTCAAAATACGCTCAAATGTACTTTATAAAAAACAAAAGTTGTAATAATGTAATTGATATAGTTTCAAATTCATCAAAGAAAGATTATAACCTCAAACAATTATTTGTGATTTAGGAAAGGAACTCGATAGTCTAGCCTTTAAAACTTTTTGTCACAATAAAGAAATAAGTTTACATATTTCATCCGTCGGTAATCCAAAATCAAATGCTATAGAGAGATTACATTCTACTTTAATAGAACACCTACAAATTTCATCCCAATTTTATCCAAATAAAAACATAGACGAAATCTTGACGACGACTATACAAGCGTACAACGACACAATACATTCAGTCACGAGGTTATCACCAAATGAAATTCTATACGGTAGAGATTACTCACACATACGACTCAGAATGAGTTTAACGGAAGAACAATTGATAAAATTATTTCCAGAAAATAGACAAAATGAACATTATAAAATAATAAACAAAATTATTGCAGAAAAATTGAAACGCTTCAAACCAAACAATTCTCATAAAAAAATCCAAAATGTTTCTCAAGCATACCTTAAACAAAATCCTAGACTCATAACAAAATTCAAGAAACTCTCATTTCCAAAAGTGAAAATTTCAATGATAAAAATAAAACAATAGAAGTAAAAGGAAAGATGCACAAAAGAAAAGTAAAAATTGACAAATTAAATCTATAGTTTGTTACAGACTTTTAACCTTATCCTACAGTCAACTCCTTCAAGATATTTCCGACAACAATGGATATAAATTATTAGAATTAGGAAATACCTATATCAATGAATACGATATTCATGCTTACTTCAATTATGATTTGCAAAATTTATTTTCAAATTTCGAATCCATAACTAACGCAATTAATATCTTCCAAAATAGTTCTAAGCCTTTGCAAAACTACACTCTTGATGCTTTCAATGAAATGAATATGATATATGAAAATACAAACAATCAAATTAACAAATTAAAACTTCATAAAAGAAATAAACGAGGTTTATTAAATGGACTCGGTACTGTAATAAAATCTATTTCTGGATATTGAGACCAAAATGACGCTGATCATCACGAAGAATTGCTCAAACAAATAAAAGATAATGAACAAAATTCACAAAACGGAATTAAAAAATAATTTACGTCACATGAAAGATCTAACTAAACATTTCATGAGCAAATTAATGAAATTAAAATTAATGAAAAGAAGTTTTGCGTTGAAATTGAAAATTTGAAAGACAATATCAATCAATTATTATACAAAGATGCCATATTCGAAATAAATTCAAGAATTCAATTAATAACTTGTTGTTAAATCACATTCAAATCATAATTTCTCAAATAAATGAAAGGATAAACTTTTGTTCTTTGCATACTTTTGATATAAGTTTGGTATCTCTTGAAAATTTAAAAAAGATGTTACCTAATTACGATATTGTTTAAATCTCAAAATTAATAACAGTAAATTGCAAGCATGATCAAAATGAAATTAACTTCATAATTACTATTCCCATCATGTCTGAGAGAACCTATAACATGTATCAAATGACTATGATTCCATTTAAACAAAACGATTCATATTATTTTTATGATCAAGAAACAACAATGTATATTGACAACAATGTAAAGGTTGATAACTGTTTAGTAATTAGGAAAATATATTATTGTAAAACTAACAATATAAAAATAAGTAATTGTACCAACCAACTGTTGAATAATTATAATAGTAAGTGCGGAATCAAACCAATAACTTCACATAACAATGTAATTTGCGTATCAAACTCCAATGAGTTGATAATTTTTAGCCCTGGTAGACAAGATAATAATATGAATTGCAGAAATATTAAAGAAATAAAAAGCATTCAAGGGATATTTCAAACTTCTAGTACAAGTAAAAGCAAAATTGATAATTATGTGTTCAAACCTTTCGTAAATGAATATAGAGAAACAAAAATCCAATTTTCATATCCTATATTGAAAATCAAATCAAATAATAACAACACTTGGCAGAATATAGAAGAATTCACAGAAACTATTCCTATCATAAAACCTTTAGAGGATTCAAATATCATTCACGAAACGCATTTTACTATATTGTATATTCTACTAGCTTTTATTATATTGATTTTTATGTTATGAATTAATTGAGAAATATAAAAATAAATTATTATGTAAGGGAAAGACATCTGACAATATAGAAAATATTCAATTGCCAAACTTGAGTAATAAAACTTCAATTAATGAAATAGATCATCGGATTCCTTTCCATCCCATGTTCCTTGAATCATCATCTAGAAGAAGAGGTATTATGTAGCCCTGTTAGATGCTGATATAACAAATACGTGAGGAATTCCTCAGTTGGTTTCCCACGTTGAAACTTGATTTCCTTTGACAACAAACTTTATAAATACAAGTGTAACAAATAATTAGCATCCTTTTCTCTGTAAAACTTCAAAGTATTAACTATGAAATGAAGTCTTGCGTTGTGAAACAAAAATTAGTTTCTTGTATTATATTCCGTTCACAAAACGTAATTTATATATTTCATGATGAGTGTGACTGGGTGGAAGATTTGAATGAGAAAATTTTGGTCCGGAGCCATATCTTATAACAGATTGGTCGAACTTTCTTCCAAATAATCTCTTGAGAATAAATTCTTATCACCAAAAACTTCATGGAAATTGTATCACTCATAGATAATCTAGGTTATAATATAAAGTTTTCATCATTACAATTGGAAAATTTCGCGAATTCTTACCATCGGAATAGCATCACCTATATTAATGAAGCTGTATATATATGAACAATTAAAATTACTACTATCAAAAATCTTATATTCACCGCAATAATTTTTTTTCTATTGTTCATTCTCCCCACCATCAGCTCCATCACGAACCTCTTGATGTATATATAACCCTATATTAACTTTTTTTCAACATTGTAATAATCTCAGTACTCTACATAACAGTAAACTAAAGATTAAGCTATATAATTGAAAAATGCCAAATAATAGTGAAATAGTCTGTTCAAAAATAGTGGCATATGATTTGCTAAACATAAAATATTATTGTGATCTGATAAAAGGAGAAGATATCGAAAGCTATAGAAATATTATTGAATCAACCTCAAACAATGTGGTTATAATGATAATTCACTCCTCAAATTGATTGGAAAGCTGGCCCCAATAGCATATATTTGCAGAAAAATGAGTAAGGAGAAATTTGATTCAATATTGGAGTCATTTATTGGAATGAATTTATTGCAAATTTGGGAAAGACTTCTGCTAGAGTATAAATTACATCCTTTAATTATATTGAGATCACCATGTGTGAAGCACACGAATCTACCAATCCATTATATTCATGTTGATGGATCACCACCAAGCATTGAAAACTGTCAGTCTTGTAGAACCAAATTTGGAAATGTGCCCTCAAAACTATCCCAATAAATAGGGAAAAATTGAATAACTTATAGAGATATTGATACATCTAATGATTTTTTCAGTTAACAAATATATGTATAAATATAATTATACATATACATTTTTGTGTTCATAAATATGATTCAATATTATTTTCCATGCTGATTGTATAACTATTCGTTGCGTTTTAAGAGCTTCAATTAAGGCTAAGAATACATGCGAATGAATTGATATTATTCCTTTTATTGCTAAATTATGGACATTATTTGTTTCATTGATTATACTATTGATATTTGTGGAAATATCTTTCTTACAAGAGGATGCTTGTAGAATTGTACTTAAATAATAATCTAAGAAACTCAACGACTCTGAATAATCGATGATGCCATCTGAAGAAACAGTATTTTCGAATAAATTGGAAATAGATGTATCACCTAAATAAATTTGATCATTCTGTGTTTCAATCATGATAATTTTATCATTTTCTATAACATCAAATGATAATTTATGATTTCAAATTGAATATGACTCAACATTTGAATCAACTTTCATATATCCCATTATAACATTATAGCTCCTAAGAAACTCACTCAAGTCGTCTGGAATCAAAAAACATTTCAATTTTACCATTGTATGATCTGATGATAATTCCTAAATTTTCTGTTGGATCAAATCCAATGTGTATCCAATTATTCTTATTTAGCAAAAATTTATATTCCATAATTAATTTACATTTAATGATACCTCTAGAAAGTGCCGGGTCAAATTTATTCTTATTCACATTACTTTTTCTTTATCTTTTTCTTTTTGTTGTTGATGTGTCATTTTGATTGACTTGCTTGCAAGAGGGTTTTGTATTGAGTGGATACTTCCTTCTCTACATAACTTCTGCTTTTTCTTGTTCTGCATCTTCCTCGAGGAGAGGAGCTTCATTTAATATTTCTTCGTTCTTATTCATATTACTTTTTCTTTTTGTTATTGTTGTTGATGTGTCATTTTGATTGAGTTGCTTGCAAGAGGGTTTTGTATCAAGTGGATACTTCATTTCCTTCATATTGTTGTCAGTGTTTTCTTCCACTTGCTGTGAATAAATAATTGAAAAATTATTTCCTAGAAAACTCATTGAAATAACTCACCATTTTTGTCATTTATAGATTACAGTTTTTTTTCCTTGAGAAATAATAATAGAGAATCGAAAAGTTTGTATCACTCATGTCCTGTTGCATGAACGTTCATTCACTAAACAGTTCTTCAAAAATGAACAATATCAAATCGAATTTTTGACAGCAATGCTAAGCAACTGATTTGACGAATATATTCGATTTGATATTGTTCATAGTTGAAGAACTCTTCAGTTAATGCACGTTCATGCAACCAGGCCTACGAGTTTTAAACTCTTACTGAATTGAGTATACAAAAATTTCTCTACATATGCAAATAAAACATGAGATCACAAGTGTTGCAAATTCGCCTATCAAAAATAAATTATTGAAGCTGCAAATTTTTAATCAAGAAATAAAATATTCATGGACTAAATTATTAAATAGGATATTCAACTACGATAGAAGACATTATCCATATCATGGAAATCTATTTTGTATTTTATCTTAGTACTTAGTCCACAGGATGATGGGTCACACCACAAGCAATATAGGAATCCATTTGTCTAGGTTAGCTAGTCCACTGAATTATAGGGATTAAGATCTTGAATTGAAGAATTGGAGTCTTTCACCGATAGAGAGTCTAAATTAGAATTATCAGTTCAATTCTATGAGGACTCATGAAGAATTAGTTGAATCCTGTATTGAAGAATTGGCATTGGGATTCAAGCATGAATTTCAGACAACAAACCAACATCATGACCTTTTACTGATGAAGAGTTTAAATTAGAATTATCAATTCAATGCTTTGAGCATTTGGGAAATTGATTAGAATCTTGTATTGAAGCATTGAAATTGATTCAAGCATAGATTTTGGAATACAAATGACCGTCACCATGCCAAGCATCAAATTTTCGAATCGCCAATCACATCGCTGAGAATTCAAAATCGCCAAGCCACATGCGACATCTGTCGAAATTCAAATTTAACCACCAATACTCAAATTTTACTGCCAAAATTCAAATTTCATCGCTTCCCTGCGACATCTCAAATTTTACCATCAGAATTCAGAATTTTCCGCTCCGCCACTGGCGTCATCCCTTATCCAAGTGTACAAACATGCACCAGCGCCATCTATCATCCAAATTCGGAACTACACCGCACCACAGCACAGCGTCATTGAAATATCAAATTATAGATACATACAGTATGTCCATGAAGGATTTCGCCGACGCCACCGCTATATACAGTTGTCCACAAAGGTCTTTTGCTCCAAAACTCTCCTATATTATCTACTACCACTGCTTTTCATCTTCATATCTGGGAATATAAACATTCTTTAATGTTATGTTTATGAGCGTGGTCTATTTTAATAAATTTGAGGTAGATGATTCTGGGAGTAGCCATCAAACCAGTATCCCAAAACCTTTCATTCACTTAGATCTTTTTTTAAAATGAAGAATTTAGAAAGAGATCTTTTCAATTCATAATAAGTACGTCAAATAATATATACCATTGAAGTTTATTACATAGGTATATGAATTTTGAAATTTGATCCTATCCTTTCAGCACTATTATTGGAAATTAGTTGATTTAAAGGATCGGAATAAGTCATAGTCATTGTAGACACAGTTCATTTGGACGTTTCGGTTGTCACAGCAACCATTTTCAACAACTATTCAATAGATTACAAGGTTTTGTGTTATCCAATTTTGATACATTAGTAGTGCTAATTACATGGATGATATTTTTTCATGAATATATTCCTTAGAAAAACATTGATATCGTTTTATTTCAATACATTTTCAAAAATAGCGAGAAGCACAGTTTTCAAACCAAAATAGTGAAACAAAAATTTGTAGTCACATGGTAATGAAAAATGTTAAACAGTAAAACAAACCATCACATCGGGTAACTGGTCAAGAATGGCCAAAGATCGCCGGAAACAGAATGAGTGGATACTGTTGAATGAAATGAAGAAGAGATAAAATAAATTATTGTAGGCTGTCTAGTATTGAGCATATTTCAAATTATAATTATGGTCTGTGTGATTATTGATGTTATCATTTTTATTCCAATTCATATATAATGACTCGAAAGTCAATCTCTTGTATTTATTGTGATCGATATGCCAAGTTTCAGGATTCTTGTAGTCAAATTTGTGCCAAGCATCTACATAATGTTTGCTTATCGCACTGTGGTTTTCGTTCATGAGTTTCGAGTGATATTCAGGTTGGTAAAGTCTTTCGCTTAAGTGTTGCTTTGTTTCATCCACGTATTTCTTGGTGCAAGCGCCACACTCGATTTAGTGAACGACTCCCGCGACGTCCATGATATTTGTGGAATCTTTCAATTCCATGAACAATGGTTACGTAATACTTATGTTTGAAATTACTAGGGTGATATTTGTATTTTTCAAATAGTTTTTCAAGCCGCTGCTGATTTTATGATGATATGGTATCTTGATATATGTCCTATTTTCCCTACGTGCACGCTCGTCATCATTTTTATTATTATTGAGATGGTTTAAACGTTGTGAGATGACAAAATTGAGGAAGAATTCTGTATAGCCATTTCTCATGAGAGAATGCTTCATGAACTCTATGTTCTGAGAGTGGTAGTATTTTCCCGAAAATAATGTAGCTTGATCGATTAAAGCAGTGATTACACTCTTTTCATAATTTCTTATGGTGTATGAAAAATAGATGAGGTATCTACCTGAATAAGTGTCTTTACGATACCAAATAGTATTGATGGTGATCTCATATCTGGTGAGGGTTACATCGAGAATATTAATCTGATTGTTATTTTCCATCTCAATGGTGAATTTGAATCTATCATGTGCATTGTTAAAAGCTTGATGGATAAGGTCAACCGTATCTTTACTTACAATTAATATTATGTCGTCAACATAACGCTTGTGGAAAATGGTCCCATGAGAAATGTCTTTAACAATTCTATTTTCAATTTTCTGTAAGACTAAATCTGCGATTGAATTGCTGAGGCAACTTCCCGGGGGGGTGTCATTCATTTGCTCATATATGTTGTTGTTAAATATGAAGACTGATGTTCCAAAACATATTGTAGCACCCTGTATAAATTGTGGTAAAGTTAATGTCATGTATACAGAAATTTCTTCCCATCTCTCTTCAATACTAGCTTTTGTGGTATACTGGGCAATAAGGAGCAAACATCCAAGAAGAACAACACATAATCTTCCGGAACATGGAGATCGCGGACGTCGTTCACCAAATCGGATGAATTTCTAGCGATGTATTCAGATTTATTAGTAACGTTCTTTAAAATGTTGGACAAAAATTTGGCTACTTTGCTGGAAGAAGTATTGCTAGTGGATGTGATAGGTCCAAGCGGAGCTTCTGATTTATGTATCTTTGGAGCATGTACATCTTGCCCAGTGCCGGTTGTTGTATGAAAAGTTCTGGAATTTTGATTAAATTGAAATACTTTTTACATCTATAATTCAATTTGTTCAATGGTGATTCTTTCGAAACTTCATAAGTAGTGTTATCTGATATAATATCATCACTTTTGTTTGCATATTCCAGTTCATTCAGAATAACTGTCTTGGATCCTTTGTCTGCTCTAGTTATCAAAATTTGAGGATTCTTCTGTGAAAATGCTTCCTTTTTTTCATCCAGGTTAACTGTTCTAAGTCACTGTGAGTTAATTTGTGATGCTCGAATTCTCTTGCTTTGGATGTTGACAATTTTGATGAAGTACTATTTTAATGATCTTTGTTGGGTAAATTTTGTGTACGGATGGTACTGAAAATATTTTTGAATAATTCAAAATTTTTCCAAGCATGTAAAATTCTCTCCTAGTGATAGGATGACTAATATGTCCTCTCCAATATGTGTGTCACCTCAATTGTCAATCAAATCTTTGTGATTCATAAGTAACTTTGTAACTATGCTATCTTTGAGGGCAATATCTTCAAGATTCTGTAATATTTTTTCCAGAATATCTTTTTTTTTTCTTTAATCTGTAATAAAATTCATTGGTGTTGATCAAATCAGAAGGATATATTTCAATAGACAGTATGTCCATGAATAGAGGAACATAATTGAATTTATTCTTATTTAACTACTTCAACTGTTTATGGCAGTCATTAACTTCTAAGTCTAACAATTTGAGTTTATAGTTGTGATTAATAGTGCAAAATTTGGAGTAGTTTCTACTGGTTTAATATCTGTGTTTTCGTTGACGATTGATATTTAAAAATCGGGTATGAAATTAATTTTTTTACATGATGTTGAAAAATACAATCGATTCTAAGTTTTGGCCATAATTTTCATGGCCTTGTTATATTGAGTTATGTACCTTGCTGTTTCTTCACCAAAATGTAAGCGTAGATGTTGTAGGAAGCTTGATTGGTTAATTTTAGTAGTGCAATCCATGTTGTTGTACCTGCTAGGTCTTGGGCTTGATTCTTCACAAGTCACCCCAAGTGATATATATTTTGAAGTTTGATCCTATCTTTATGGCATTATTATTGGAAATTGGTTGGATTGAAGGATCGTGATAAATCATAGTCATTGAAGACACAGTTTATTTGGAAGTTTCAGTTGTCACAGTAACCATCTTCAGCGACTATTTAATAAATTACTAGGTTTTGTATCATTTAATTTTGGTACTTACATAGATAATATTTTTTTCATAAATAGATTCCTAAGGAGAACATGATATCGTATTCTTTCAAAACATTCTTGAAAATAGCGAGACGCACAGTTTTCAAACCAAAACGATAAAACAAAAATTTGTAGTCCCATGGTAATGATAAAAGTTAAAAAGTAAGACAAACTATTACCTCGGGTGACTGGTCAAGAATTGCCATAAATCGCCGGAAACAAAATGAGTGGGTGCTGTTGAATGGAATGAAGAAGAGATAAAATAAATTCTTGTAGGTTGTCTAGTATTAAGCGCGCATATTTTAAATTATAATTATTGTCTGTGTGATTATCGATGTTATCATTTTAATTCCAATTTCCAATAATAATGCCATAAAGATAGGATCAAACTTCAAAATATATATCACTTGGGGTGACTTGTGAAGAATCAAGCCCAAGACCTAGCAGGTACAACAACATGGATTGCACTACTAAAATTAACCAATCAAGCTTCCTACAACATCTACGCTTACATTTTGGTGAAGAAACAGCAAGGTACATAACTCAATATAACAAGGCCATGAAAATTATGGCCAAAACTTAGAATCGATTGTATTTTTCAACATCATGTAAAAAAATTAATTTCATACCCGATTTTTAAATATCAATCTTCAACGAAAACACAGATATTAAACCAGTAGAAACTGCTCCAAATTTTGCACTATTAATCACAACTATAAACTCAAATTGTTAGACTTAGAAGTTAATGACTGCCATAAACAGTTGAAGTAGTTAAATAAGAATAAATTCAATTATGTTCCTCTATTCATGGACATACTGTCTATTGAAATATATCCTTCTGATTTGATCAACACCAATGAATTTTATTACAGATTAAAGAAAAAAAAAAGATATTCTGGAAAAAATATTACAGAATCTTGAAGATATTGCCCTCAAAGATAGCATAGTTACAAAGTTACTTATGAATCACAAAGATTTGATTGACAATTGAGGTGACACACATATTGGAGAGGACATATTAGTCATCCTATCACTAGGAGAGAATTTTACATGCTTGGAAAAATTTTGAATTATTCAAAAATATTTTCAGTACCATCCGTACACAAAATTTACCCAACAAAGATCATTAAAATAGTACTTCATCAAAATTGTCAACATCCAAAGCAAGAGAATTCGAGCATCACAAATTAACTCACAGTGACTTAGAACAGTTAACCTGGATGAAAAAAAGGAAGCATTTTCACAGAAGAATCCTCAAATTTTGATAACTAGAGCAGACAAAGGATCCAAGACAGTTATTCTGAATGAACTGGAATATGCAAACAAAAGTGATGATATTATATCAGATAACACTACTTATGAAGTTTCGAAAGAATCACCATTGAACAAATTGAATTATAGATGTAAAAAGTATTTCAATTTAATCAAAATTCCAGAACTTTTCATACAACAACCGGCACTGGGCAAGATGTACATGCTCCAAAGATACATAAATCAGAAGCTCCGCTTGGACCTATCACATCCACTAGCAATACTTCTTCCAGCAAAGTAGCCAAATTTTTGTCCAACATTTTAAAGAACGTTACTAATAAATCTGAATACATCGCTAGAAATTCATCCGATTTGGTGAACGACGTCCGCGATCTCCATGTTCCGGAAGATTATGTGTTGTTCTTCTTGGATGTTTGCTCCTTATTGCCCAGTATACCACAAAAGCTAGTATTGAAGAGAGATGGGAAGAAATTTCTGTATACATGACATTAACTTTACCACAATTTATACAGGGTGCTACAATATGTTTTGGAACATCAGTCTTCATATTTAACAACAACATATATGAGCAAATGAATGACACCCCCCCGGGAAGTTGCCTCAGCAATTCAATCGCAGATTTAGTCTTACAGAAAATTGAAAATAGAATTGTTAAAGACATTTCTCATGGGACCATTTTCCACAAGCGTTATGTTGACGACATAATATTAATTGTAAGTAAAGATACGGTTGACCTTATCCATCAAGCTTTTAACAATGCACATGATAGATTCAAATTCACCATTGAGATGGAAAATAACAATCAGATTAATATTCTCGATGTAACCCTCACCAGATATGAGATCACCATCAATACTATTTGGTATCGTAAAGACACTTATTCAGGTAGATACCTCATCTATTTTTCATACACCATAAGAAATTATGAAAAGAGTGTAATCACTGCTTTAATCGATCAAGCTACATTATTTTCGGGAAAATACTACCACTCTCAGAACATAGAGTTCATGAAGCATTCTCTCATGAGAAATGGCTATACAGAATTCTTCCTCAATTTTGTCATCTCACAACGTTTAAACCATCTCAATAATAATAAAAATGATGACGAGCGTGCACGTAGGGAAAATAGGACATATATCAAGATACCATATCATCATAAAATCAGCAGCGGCTTGAAAAACTATTTGAAAAATACAAATATCACCCTAGTAATTTCAAACATAAGTTTTACGTAACCATTGTTCATGGAATTGAAAGATTCCACAAATATCATGGACGTCGCGGGAGTCGTTCACTAAATCGAGTGTGGCGCTTGCACCAAGAAATACGTGGATGAAACAAAGCAACACTTAAGCGAAAGACTTTACCAACCTGAATAACACTCGAAACTCATGAACGAAAACCACAGTGCGATAAGCAAACATTATGTAGATGCTTGGCACAAATTTGACTACAAGAATCCTGAAACTTGGCATATCGATCACAATAAATACAAGAGATTAACTTTCGAGTCATTATATATGAATTGGAATGAAAATGATAACATCAATAATCACACAGACCATAATTATAATTTGAAATATGCTCAATACTAGACAGCCTACAATAATTTATTTTATCTCTTCTTCATTTCATTCAACAGTATCCACTTATTCTGTTTCCGGCGATCTTTGGCCATTCTTGACCAGTTACCCGATGTGATGGTTTGTTTTACTGTTTAACATTTTTCATTACCATGTGACTACAAATTTTTGTTTCACTATTTTGGTTTGAAAACTGTGCTTCTCGCTATTTTTGAAAATGTATTGAAATAAAACGATATCAATGTTTTTCTAAGGAATATATTCATGAAAAAATATCATCCATGTAATTAGCACTACTAATGTATCAAAATTGGATAACACAAAACCTTGTAATCTATTGAATAGTTGTTGAAAATGGTTGCTGTGACAACCGAAACGTCCAAATGAACTGTGTCTACAATGACTATGACTTATTCCGATCCTTTAAATCAACTAATTTCCAATAATAGTGCTGAAAGGATAGGATCAAATTTCAAAATTCATATACCTATGTAATAAACTTCAATGGTATATATTATTTGACGTACTTATTATGAATTGAAAAGATCTCTTTCTAAATTCTTCATTTTAAAAGAAGATCTAAGTGAATGAAAGGTTTTGGGATACTGGTTTGATGGCTACTCCCAGAATCATCTACCTCAAATTCATTAAAATAGACCACGCTCATAAACATAACATTAAAGAATGTTTATATTCCCAGATATGAAGATGAAAAGCAGTGGTAGTAGATAATATAGGAGAGTTTTGGAGCAAAAGACCTTTGTGGACAACTGTATATAGCGGTGGCGTCGGCGAAATCCTTCATGGACATACTGTATGTATCTAAAAATTTGATATTTCAATGACGCTGTGCTGTGGTGCGGTGTAGTTCCGAATTTGGATGATAGATGGCGCTGGTGCATGTTTGTACACTTGGATAAGGGATGACGCCAGTGGCGGAGCGGAAAATTCTGAATTCTGATGGTAAAATTTGAGATGTCGCAGGGAAGCGATGAAATTTGAATTTTGGCAGTAAAATTTGAGTATTGGTGGTTAAATTTGAATTTCGACAGATGTCGCATGTGGCTTGGCGATTTTGAATTCTCAGCGATGTGATTGGCGATTCGAAAATTTGATGCTTGGCATGGTGACGGTCATTTGTATTCCAAAATCTATGCTTGAATCAATTTCAATGCTTCAATACAAGATTCTAATCAATTTCCCAAATGCTCAAAGCATTGAATTGATAATTCTAATTTAAACTCTTCATCAGTAAAAGGTCATGATGTTGGTTTGTTGTCTGAAATTCATGCTTGAATCCCAATGCCAATTCTTCAATACAGGATTCAACTAATTCTTCATGAGTCCTCATAGAATTGAACTGATAATTCTAATTTAGACTCTCTATCGGTGAAAGACTCCAATTCTTCAATTCAAGATCTTAGTCCCTATAATTCAGTGGACTAGCTAACATAGACAAATGGATTCCTATATTGCTTGTGGTGTGGCCCATCATCCTGTGGACTAAGTACTAAGATAAAATACAAAATAGATCTCCATGATATGGATAATGTCTTCTATCGTAGTTGAATATCCCATTTAATAATTTAGTTCATGAATTTTTTATTTCTTGATTGAAAATTTGCAGCTTCAATAATTTATTTTTGATTGGCGAATTTGCAACACTTGTGATCTCATGTTTTATTTGCATATGCAGAGAAATTTTTGTATACTCAATTCAGTAGGACTTTAAAACTCGTAGGCCTGGTTGCATGAACGTGCATTAACTGAAGAGTTCTTCAACTATGAACAATATCAAATCGAATATATTCGTCGAATCAGTTGCTTAGCATTGCTGTCAAAAGTTCGATTTGATATTGTTCATTTTTGAAGAACTGTTTAGTGAATGAACGTTCATGCAACAGGACATGAGTGATACAAACTTTTCGATTCTCTATTATTATTTCTCAAGGAAAAAAAACTGTAATCTATAAATGACAAAAATGGTGAGTTATTTCAATGAGTTTTCTGGGAAATAATTTTTCAATTATTTATTCACAGCAAGTGAAAGAAAACACTGACAACAATATGAAGGAAATGAAGTATCCACTTGATACAAAACCCTCTTGCAAGCAACTCAATCAAAATGACACATCAACAACAATAACAAAAAGAAAAAGTAAATGACTTTTTTGAAAGTCCAGTCTTTTGAGCAGCCGTTCCAAAGCACGCTTCCAGTTCCGATACCAAGTGTCATCTTCAGAGTGTTTATCGTCCAAGTAGAGTTTTTGTGCTAAGTCCGTTAGCACAACTGTCTGACCCAATCTGTGACTTTGTTTTTATAGGCTACGTGCATGAAGTCTACTAGCGCCTCTAGCGGGCAATGGAGAACGATTGAACTCCATTTTATAATTGTTTCATACCTATAATTTTTTAAATGTACTAATATTATCTAATTCAGCTGTGTGCGTACAATATAACTTGCATAGCATAAAAGATACGTTAAAATTATTTATTTTGAGTATTTTTTTCTTCAATTATAACGTACCTATCATAGAGAAAACGTCTTAATTCGTCCAAATTGACAGGATAACCTCAAATTATGACGTCGATGATCTTGCCGATCGGGTTTGTATTTATCAAACACTGTATCCCTTCTACCGAGGAAGCATTGAAGAAAAGCGTGAAATTAGTTCTGCCATATTAAACATGTTGAAGAATATGTTGCTGACAATATTAACAACAAAATTATTGCGAAGTGCACCCGACACACTTCTATCACTGAAACATCTTACAAATTAGAGATACAGGGAAATTCATGAATCCCAAATCGATGATGAATATTTCTGATTCCAAAAATGAATAACGAACATATCTGTTATATAGATTGATAATGAAAGACAGACAATACTCTATTTACCGTTTTGATTCACTTCATTCATTTTTTGATGTTATAACTGGGTACATGAAATCTATGAAACTATATTTCACTTGAATCATCCTTAACACAACAGCCTGAAACACAACAAACGTTTTCCCATGTTTTATATGCAATTATTTCCACTTTTAAACTACAATGTTCAATGACAACTCATTGACGTATTCTGAGAAATGAAGTTCAATGGTTACAATGGTGCTCACAATGAGCGCTCGCTTCGAGATTTGTTCAAACTCCGCCCCCTTGCACATAGCCTATAGGTCCGTAAGAAGAACATAGATTTGTTTGCTTTTGCCGTCTTGAACTTAGAATATTTCTGCTGTTTTTGAACTTAGAATATTTTTTGAATAATTTACCGTAGAATCATCGCTAGCAAAGTCTTTGTCGACTTCGCAGTGTTTGAATAATTAAACGAAGAATCACCGCTGGTGAAGTCTGGGTTGACTTCACAGTGTTTGAATAATTTAACGAAGAAGCACCGCTGGCAAAGTCCTTGTGCATTTCGCAGTGTTGGATTGACTTAACGCAGCGTCGCCGCTGATAAAGTCTTCGTGATATCGCAGTGTTGGATTGTTTTGACGTAGAATCACCGTTGAGGGAGCCATCATTGGCTTCACAGCGTTGAGCCAGTTTAACATAGAGTCACTACATGGGAGCCAGTTTGGTTTCACAAGCGTCGAAGATAAGTTAATCCGCCGTTTGGGAAATCGCTTCACGATTTGTTTGTTACAAAGTTTCTCGTCATCTGCGACCGCCTAGGTCCGTACTGCGACTGCTAGTGTCGAGTGTCATGTACAGCGGTCCCATCACCGTCAGCCAAGTATTTCCGTGCAAGTGTCCTGAAAAATATATGTCCTATGTTCATCGTCGTCGTTTTGATGTGAAATAAATCTCATTGTGACACCTACCTCCTGATGACTATTTTGACAACCCTAATCCTCCCTTTCTGAGCTATCCAGCCGTCTGCCTTAGAAACTGCTTCACCGAGCGTATTGGCGCCCAAGCACACCGTCAGCAGTTTTGACCGCGACGCCAATATCAACAGGCCCGCCATCTGCGAGGTCTCATCGTTACACAGGTTACGCTTTGATTTTTGCTATTCAATGAACTATAATTTCTATAAAAAAATAATAAATAATATTAGAAGCCTACGAGAACTATCATTTTCTGATAGAAATTTTTTATAGGCTCAATACTAACTAATGGTATAACAATTCTATATGTATTCTCAATTAGTTTCAACAATAAGTACACAAGTCATCATTTTTGTGAAACACTTTCTCTCCAAAGTATGTTCACATCATGAGAATTGATTAAAAATAGATTTGATCATTACTTAATTGTACAAAGTGAAAGTATTGTGGAAACAACAAGATTCACAAATCGAGATTTTGATGGATATATCCGTTTTAAACATCCCTGAGTCCATGACTACTTTCGGCTTGACGTCGGTACGTATGTATGTGCGAATGTGCGTGAGAATGTGCGTATGCTGGGATTTTCTATTTCAGACTGGTGTGGGGTCTTGATATGCACCTAGCATTATAGTTGCAACCAAGGACTTTTAGGGGAGATGATATGTGGATAGGGTCGAGAAAGTTAGGTCAGGGTAAGTAACAGAGACAGAAATAGATTTTTTGCACCGTCAGGCATACACTGTTGTGCACGAATTATGAAAAGTTATGTGTTTGGAATTCACACTGTCTGAAATTAAGAATATTTTTATCGAATGAGTTCTATTAAGATATAGTCATTACACTAAATGAGCTCAGAAATCAATTGACATTCCATATGATGCGATAAATTAATAATAGAAATTATCACACTCAACAACTTACCCATAAAAATAGGGTAGATAAAAAATAAGATATTCCAATTTATTGTATTTATCATATTTAATTCATATGTATATATATATATATATATATATATATATATACATATATATATATAAATAAATATATATATAATAGAATTTTACAGATCACGTTCTCAACAATTTCTCAAAAAATTCACAAATTGATGTTATATATACTGATTTTGCTAAAGCGTTTGACAGAGTTAGCCATAATATCTTAATAAATAAATTATACAATAACTTCAATTTTACTCTTCCGCTGTGTCAACTGATAGCATCTTACCTCACCTGCCGTTATCAGTATATTCGAATAAATGGATATTCCTCAAATTACTTTTTAGCTAACTCTGGTGTGCCTCAAGGCTCAAATTTAGGTCCTCTGTTGTTTCTTCTGTTTATCAACTGCTTCAATCAAGTACTCATATATGTTAATGTACGCAGATGATATAAAAATTTTCAAAACAATTAATTCGATTGATGATTGTTATGAACTTCAAAAGGATGTGAGCAATTTTATAGAATGGTCCGAATCATCGCAATTATCTTTCAATATATCGAAATGTAAAATAATGAGTTATTCGAGGAAACTTACGAATATAATATTCAATTATCATATGTCCTCATTGAATCTACAAAGAATTATCGAAACCAAAGATTTAGGAGTTTTATTTGACAGCAAAGTATTATTTGATAAGCATATTCTCCACTTAGTGGCTATCTCATATCGAAATCTACATTTTGTAATTAGATCGTCAAGGGCTTTTAAGAATATTTCGACTATGATGTATTTATATAATAGTAATGTTCGCTCTAAATTAGAATATCGCTGTCAAATTTGGTATCCATATTATACTAAATATAAGATAGTCATTGAGAGAGTTCAGAAAAAATTTCTTCGGTATTGTTGGTATAGAAGATATGGTTCTTATGTTCATAACTTAAATTATGAGAATAGTATGTATACTTTTGGCTTATTAACTCTTGAAAAGAGGAGAAAAGTATTATGCGTTCTCTATATCTATAAATTGGTGAATAATTATATCAATGATAGCTATTCTTTGGATAGATTACATTTCACAGTTCCACGAGCTAATATTCGACACCAATCAATATTTTACATATCTTTGTTCCACACGAATTATGAAATAAATTCTCCATTTAATCGTATGTGTAAGCTAGTTAATGCATTGAACTGTGAATTTGATCTATTTTTTGATACTTTGGCTATTTTCAAAACAAAAATTTTCGAATATTTTTCAAGTTGTCCATAATAATATAGCAAAATTCATGTACATTTTATATATTTTCAATTTTTTGGTATACAAGAATTTATTTTTCTCATATTCAGTCATTATTATTATTATATTCAATTTATTTACTCTAATATTTATGTATGTTCTATTGTTGGGATTGTATGATAATAGATTGCACGTACTTTATTTGTTTATAAATACCCTCTGTAATTGGGATTCCAAATCCTGTTGAGTGGTCATAATAAATAAATAAATAAATAAAATAAATATATATATATATATATATATATATATATATATATATATATATATATATATATATATATATATATATATATATATATATATATATATAAATACTATGGAAAATATGGGAATAAGAAAAAAACAACTATGTGAAAGCTGAATTTTGCTTGAACAACAACAATAAAGTTTGACATTTCACGACATGGAAAATGTCAAAATCTCAAAATTAAACTATCTTATCTAATTTTCATATTTGCCCTACTTCTTTCTAATTAGAATTTGAATAAAGAATGATCTGTTGAATGAGACATCAAGTTATTGTTTCACGATCTATTTCACTTCAATTTCACACTTATATACACAAAAAAATGTCATTCTTTTGATGCTGAAATACGGAAATAAACAAATGTTTGGAATAATTGAGTGTTTTATGTAATTATTGCCTCATACTGTTTGTAACTAATTCATACAGCTCGCGGTACATTCAGTTCCTTCATCTATTTCAGGAGGGCACAGGGAAACAACGTTCCCTGCATAACATTGCAGTCCCTCATCTGATAAGTAGTTAATCTGTGTTTCATATTCAGCGAAGTTTGACAATAGAAACAATAGTTTTAAAATATTTTTATTTATTATGAAGTGAAACGACTCATCTGCAGAATGGGTGTCTCTTATGAATGAAACAATTCTTAAGAGATGGCGCTACTAGCGGAATGAAATTTTGTCAATGGCACTGAAACGGCAATGGCTAAACATATCAATTCAATAGTGCTTAACGATTTGGCTACTGACGACAGATAATTTATTGACTGAGTAAATATAGAATGCGAGCGTTACATTCAGCCATTGCTACACAAACATAGTCAATATTTCACCGGATTTCAGCTCAGCATTAAGGAGTTAAGTTTATCCTTTGAGGTACAGCTATCTTGTTCCATTTCCAGATATTTTTTATTCTATTGTAAATACTGAATTGTCTCTTGAAGTGTTGAACTATGAGTTGAGTCTAATTGGAGGTCACAATGATTTACGAGTTAACTCGCTATCATGCAATCCACCTTCAAGTGTGCATGTCAGCATAATTCTGCACTTCTTAGGGAAAAGAACACCGTTTCAGTGCCACTGCCAAAGTTTCATTGCACTTGTGAATCGCTAGTAGCGCCATCTCTCGAAAAATGTTCCAATCATATGTATTCTGCATCGGAGCATGCCGCTGCGTCCAATACCACTACGTCTAATCGCCTTCTCCACTATGACTAATCTCATGAGACAGAAAGCTATCCCTACCAATTTGTCCATAACGTCTAACTCCAATCAAATCACAGTTTAACCACGCCCACCAAACTTCATCATCCCCACTGCAAATTAATTTAAATATTTTGCAGTGGACCAGTTCACTTCAAGCAATATTTGGGAATAATTGAGTTTGTTTTAGAAACAAACACATATTACGTATCTTATAATAGATCTCAACTTAGTGATGCAAAATTTGTGTCCAGTATTGAATAAAATATTATTGGAAAATGTAGGTTGAAGCGACATGACAGTACAGTTTGTTTGAATCAAAGACAATCAGAAATAATAACTGTAATATACTAATGTTTTGAATTGTGAACCTGAGCTATGATGCATAATTGGCATTCTAAATAGTTTCAAATGTTCAAAAAATTGTGAGGAGGATGACTAGAGTTATAGAGAAAGTGAAATATTTGGATTTGTACATTCGAACGTTAATAAAATACAGATATTTAGTCGAAAAAATTTATTCTGTGACTAAAATCATAATAGCATAAAACCAGCTCCACTGTCTTCTAGAAGTCTCAAATAAATCACGTTGCAAAACTTGAACTCATGTTATGTGATAGCATCGTTTATATATGGAAGGAAAAACATAGAATATTAGCCTAAAATTAGTTTGTCCCAAATTGTCAAGAAAGCTGTGAATATATCTCGTATGTCAGTATGAACAGAGTTGGAAGCATTAAAAAGTCCTAGTTCAGTGGAAATATGTATGCTGGCTTTGTTATAAACAATAGAATTCAGGAATCCACCTACACAGGATGGAATGCGAAATTGGAAACACCTTTTTTCTTGGAAGTTATTATAGATACCAGAAAATTGTTTGAATAAAATTTTTTTTACTTTTAATAAGCTAACTAAATCTGTGTGAATTTGGTGGAAAAAAAAATCTTGTAGATATTGCTATATTTGTACTTTCTTCAAATGGAATCCCCTGTATATTATAGCACTAATGAATAGAAAATAATTCTTGCTTTAAAAAGTTCCACGTACTAACCTGCTGAACTTGATAGTTTTTGAGATATCGACGAAAATATCTAAATGTTGCTTCACAGAATCAAGTGTGCGTTTAGAACTACATTTTTTGACAGTTGAGTTATTTTGTGTTGTATTTGCATTAAGAAAAATTGTGTTGTATACACATCATTGATATTTTTGTATCAATAATATCACTGTTAAGTACGCGGAGAATTACACAACGTTTATATTTTTCAAATTTGAATATTTTTGCGCGTTCAGACATTTGCACATCAAGAACGAAATGCATAGTTCAATCACTAGTAGAACAGAAAGAAGTACGGAATATTTTTATCGAACTACACAAAATGTTCAAAATTTCCACCGTTTCTCCGACACATATTAAATTCACACAGATTAAGTTAGCTTATTGGAGGATCTAGAAACTTTACTTGAACAATTTTTCGGTATCTATAATAACTTCCGAGAAAAAAGGTATTTCCAATTTCGCATTCTACCCTGTATATATATATATATATATATATATATATATATATATATATATATATATATATATATATATATATATATATATATATATATATATATATATATATATATATATATATATATATATATATATATATATATATATATATATATATATATATATATATATATATATATATATACACATATATATTTCTTCTCTACATGAACGATTTACTCACCGGAAACTGCAGACCTATGCTTTCGATATGTATAGAATATTTATTTTGAGAATCATAGTCACCGATACTCTTTATTTCATCTAATATACAGGATGATGACTCAAAGGACGCACCATAGCGTTTTCAATGCTATTTTTGGAATGTTCAATTATTGGCTATCCTAATTATTTTACATCAAAAAAGTTGAATAGTTTATTGTAGAGAGAAAATTTCTGCATTTTCTGACACTGATATTTTTAATTTTACTGTCACTTTGAAAATGACGCTGTCACTTTGACAATGACGGTGTCAGTTTGACAATGACGTCACTCTGATAAAGACAACTGAAAGTTTGTCAATGACAAATGTCTCTTTGACAGTTGGTGTGACACTCTAAATTGAAACAGTGATGAAACTGGCCATGAAAAGTTGAATGTCGTAATAATATCAACAATGGTATATGCTTCAGAAGTTCAGAAGCTATGGGATACCCAAGGTTGCACAGTATCAGAAAAACACATCATAAGAATCTCATCCAGAGCTACAGACAAATGTTAGAATAGCACTATATATTGTCCCAAATGTGAAATATTTCACATAAATATTTATCTGAATTCGCTATAACTGTTATCCTAGTTGATATTGATCAAGCCGATGTTCAATTGTCAGACGTGACTGACAGCCTACGGTAACTAGATGTTGGGTGGTTATGGTTGTCGCGAGAGTATGTGCTTCCTGATTGTCGTCATTTATGTCTCTGCGCGGATTGTGTTATACATTTCAGAAGATAGCTGAATAGAGACGACGACAATCCGTCAACAAGATGTCCTGTTTGTCGGAATCCAATCAGAGAAAATCCTCAGCGGAAGTTTATTGAATGAAAAATTAATTGATTGAATATGTTTATGTTCGACTGCATCATAATCATCTAGTTTATGGTTGCATTTAGTGCCCATAATGTGCCACTTGATTGGACTAGGATTTTTACTGTATATAATTGGACGGAACCGTCACTGTCAAAAATATGTCACAAAAATATATGAAATAAATTCGAACAATTGAATCAGCATATCATTTATTATTGTAATGAATACTTATAACACAATTGGTATTGTTGCAAATATTCAGACTCCAAGATGAATTCCCTCAATATTTGCGATTCTTTGGTACTTTCTGCCAACAGTTCTACGCTTTCTGAAGTATTCATTTATTCTTTTCTATCGTATTTTTACTTTTCTACTCTTCCTAAAGTATCGATTTATTCTTTTCTATCGTATTTATTCTCTCTTACACTTTCTGAAGTATAAATTTATGCTATTAGATTGTATTCAATATTTTTGACATCTGCAAACAAACAGTAGAAACAATAGCAACACTAGCAAAGCACACCGAGCTATACTTACCAAATTTTTGAGTAGAGAAATCATATATGTAGTACTCCTATATTGCTAGTCCCCATAAGTGGAGGTATCACGGAGAAAGTGCGACAGCAAACTCTTAATTGACTCGTTGTGCGCAAGCGTCGCGGCTTTGATCGATATTTGAAAGGTTGTTTCCAAAGATGGTTGACGCCTGCACGTGGCTTGCGTTGAACAACAAGCACTCATACCCGTATTTATAGTCGATACTTCGCTCGATCTCAGACTTGAGAATTGCTCAAGTATGCGAATATTACCAATAGTCGTTACTTGGCTACGGAGTAATACTCCGCGTTTGCTTGACTCCGGCTTTACTTGAGTCTACTACAAGGCTACCTTGAGTCGTGCTCAAGTATTCGTGTCAGTTATTTCTGATATTTGTATTTTCAACATGGATATATACCATAGAGGTATACACACTTACTTAAACTTACCTTTCCAATCAAATTGTCCAAAAATAGATTGAATTCAGTAGACAAAATAGGAATATTCCACAAATACTAATACATATTATTCAAATATATGTCAAAAACAAGAAATCTCAAGCTTCATCAAGAATTCACGAAGTATCGACTTTAGGATAGATTTTCAAGTAAGTATCTATGGTGACTTCGTCTCAACTTGGCCAAGTAATACTCAAGAACGAGATTGAGTTTCGACTATTTGTATTACTCCGACTTTTATTAAACTTATTATTACACACAGATGTCAACACAAACACACATCAATTTCATTGTAAGTACATTGTTTATTTCACTTCGTCATTTTGTCCCTCATGTTCACACTTTTGTACTATGTAGCATTCCTGAAGATGGACCAGGTGGGACCGAAACTAGAGTAGAATAAGAATAAGGCTCTTTACTGGATTCCCACATCTTGTTTTCTTCCTATCATCTAACAGTCCGCATTATCCACTATTTCTATTGTACAATTAGATGTTATAGAAGTTCTTTAGAAGAAATTTCAATGTGCTATTGCGAATCATTCTATATTCATGCAAAAAATTCAGAAAAAGTTTCAAGTAGAGCGCACTTCTGGCTTGGCCGATCCATACAGAAATAGCAGATGACCATTCTAATACAAGATCAAGTAAAAGTACTCAGTTTTAACATCCTACGGTTGATCATTCTGGATTTATTAGTAAAATTCGAAAAAAGTTCCAAGTAAAGTGCACTTCCGGTACAGACGATTGGAACCATAATGCGAGATGTACAACTAGACCCTATACCTGTCTTAAATACAAAATTTCAACAATATACGTTCAACCAGTTTTGAGATTTGCGAGTTACGCACGAACGCACGCACGCACGAACATACATACCGACATCAAGCCAAAAATAGTCAAAATGGATTCAGGGATGCTCAAAACGAATATTTTCATCAAAATCTCGATAGGTGAATTTCGTCGGTTTCACAATACTTACTTGTTACTTTGTACAAATAAGTAAAAATGGTTATCCGGTTAAATACACAATTGATTATATATATATCAGAGGCCTAATAATTTGAGACACGAAAGAGATCATACTGCTGAGAACAATAATGAGTCTGACACTAATTCTGCTATTTATACCGTTATACCATACGTACAAGGCCTACAACAAGCTATATGAAGGTTATGATAAATTCGAACATCAGAATTGCAAATAACAATAACATAAACACGAAGCATTTACACTCTAACATCAAAGATCGTGGTGACATGACAGACTCGAAAGATGTCAATTACGGGGCTGAATACATTCATTGCAAGAACATATACATTGAGTAAACTTCACAACCATCAAAGAAAAGTCTTTACCAACATCATCATCATGCAAAATCCAGAAATATCCATCACAGCGCTCTCACTAAACATTTAATAGAAACTGGAGATATTTTCAATTTCAAAAACGCTAAGATTATAGATAGTTGAAAGTGAACAACAAAGACTTTTATTTGAAACAATTCACATTAATTTAAATAGAAATAGGACCATAAATACACAAACAGATTTCAAAAACAATGTTCAGTATGCTTCTCAATTTCAAGGGAATTTTAATCCTGGAATCTAGCTTCGTTTCTTTCGCTTGGATGGTTTACAGGCAGTTGTTTGTCATCCAGCTCTGAGTGTGGCCAACACTCTCATAGACTTCAAAACATTTTTTTGGTTTTCCATGTACTTTTTTCTGTAACAATTTATTGAATTTAAGAGGTTAAGTTCAGCCAATATGTATTAGAATTGGTAAGAGTTTTTGTAATAGTGTTAAACTCACTTTATTGAATATATTTTTCATGTAATAGCTGATGATGAGAAAATTGTTCTCGAAATGTTTGTACTTCGACATCGAATAAATATTCGTTATTCCAAAATGGATTCCTTAAGGCCTCATTGAATTCCACATTAACAAAACATATTCATAAATACAATTGGACAATTTGGTAATTCAAGATATGAATATGAGAAGAAAAATAGACTAACTGCATCTAATTTTGGAGTGGTTGTTGGGCGACGTAACTTAACTCCCTGCCATAACTTAGTGAAGCGTCTTTCATTTGCAAGTAGTTTCAATTCTCATGCCATCCGCTATGGGAAAATAAAAGAACCTGTAGCCCTTAAGAAATTTGAGGAGAAATCAAGACTTCACCAAAACCAAATTGTTGGAAACAGCAAGAAAAAAAACCCTGCTTATGCGTGAAGAATTAAGTATTGTCACTTAAGAAGTCACATCACTATCATTATCAGGTGAAATATTCAATGAAAATTATTCTTTTAGTGTTTCTAATGGAGTTCTTATTCTACAGATACAAGGGCAATTGAATATTTAGAAATGAAATATTGTTATTTTATTGTATTTGTAAATGAAAATAATGATCCATTTATTGCAAGAATAGAAAGAGATACAAATTTATGGGAGAATATTATGCTGCCGAAATTGAAATAATAATACTAATAATTTAGGTAGAATAGTTAGGGGTTTCAAATGTATGGAAAATGATTTATGATTTTGTACAGTGAATGTTGTTCATTCATTTTTATGACGAAATACCACTGATTTTGAGATCCCTATCTTTCAATGTTTTACAAAAAAAAGTTGAAGCGATGATCTCATGTTTCTAAATATTGTTTAGACATATAATAATAGTATATTGTGCAACAAATGCGATTGCCCATGAGGGTTTGGTTATGTTCAGGAATTCAACTAAGCTTTAGTATGAATGTGCGCAAAATAGTATTTATCCCGTATTCGTGATGAAGATAATATCTGCAACTCGTGCGGTGTTGTCAATTGCAATTGACAACACTGCACGAGTTGCAGATACTATTCTTCATCACAAATACGGGATAAGTACTATTTTGCGCACATATATACGTAAGCTTAGTTGAATTCCTGAATATAACCAATTTGATCAACAAAATATGAAATTTAATGAAAACAATTCAATAAGCTTGAAATGTTAATGTAAACAAAATTTATTGTACTGGGGTATAAGTGACTTATTGTCAAAATAGTTCTGAAATATCCAGAGAATGCTTAGATTTAATATAAATCATTTTTTTATGTTTTCATACGGTGTTATAGATCTTATAAAAACAAAATCAATCGAAAATTAATTGGAAAAATTATATAATGAAATTATTGATGGTACGAATAATTTAAGTAATATTGAAGAATGATAATAATGATGCAAGCTGATGTCTAAAATGAAGTTTATTGGAGAGCATTCATATCCAAATAATATGAATGAATAATTTATAAATGTATTTTAATCATAAGAACGATTGAATCGTATTTATAATTAGTATTGGACTTGCGCAGCTATCAATCTTGATTAATAGATGAACCATATGAAAATGAATGTGATTGTCGCTCGTGTTGCTGATGAATGTGTAAACCAGACTAATGTTGGTGATTTAAATTTTCAAATTGTTACGACAATTTTTCAATACAATATTTTACTATTTTTCTGCTTTTAGAAGAAATATTAATTAGTTAAAAATATCTTAAATTTCAAAGTGATGCCTGTCATTGTCAAAGTGTCAACTGTCATTGTGAAATTCACAAATGTCATTGCCAAAGTGTCAGTTGTCATTGTTAAAGTGACAGATGGTGGCAATTTTCAGTCTCTATAAAAAATAAATATTTTTTAAAATGGAGAGCTCTCTTATAGATTTTTGGAGAAATTATGTTTTTTGAGTTCAATAGGGTCTAAAACGTGAAGATTCATCAAAATCTCGAACTGTCAAAAAATCACGTTTCAAGTACTTCCCCTATTATATTATAGGCCGAGGAAGTGAAAAATCAATGAAGAACAGCAGCAAAAATAAAAAAGATTCACTCCAATCATGATGAATAAATAGTACACCAGTTCAATTATTGTTGATAGGCATCACCAGAAAGAGGTTCTGTTTCTTCGCCCAGACATATTTTGATAAAGATTTTATGCGCCTCTCGTGTGCCGCGGCTTTGATTCTTTGGTGCCTGTATGATACATAAAGACGAAACAGATACTGAATCAATGTGCGGCGATGTAGGGTCCTTACACGATGCATTTGTTATGTATCCATAGTCAGTTTGAAGTGAGATCCGTTATTGCTTATAAATTCGGGTGACCTGGATTGGATATAGCTTGTGCACACTCGACGTTCAACCAGCATTCTACCTCTAACTTTCTTATCGATCCGCGTCTCGCTAGAAAAACTTATCTGAAAACTGCCATTCATCCGCGACGAACTGACGCTGACGGTCTGGACATATCTCGTTTGTTTAAATTCTCGTTTGAGAAAAGGAGATGCTCATCGTAATTGATGGAAATTTATCTCTTGAATTACCTTACTTTCTGAACTGGAAGGATCTGGAGTTTATATTCCAAGCATATTACAATGAATAAGAAGATTTATGTTTTTCCATTTTTATCACTTTTGGAACAACTGTCAGATATTATTCAATTATAATAGTCACAGGAGTATCACTTGGAAAAAAAATAATAATACACAAATCGTATTATTGATTTGCCTGCAATATTGAATAAGTCAACTTGACTGAATCATTTTAGAAATCGCTACTTGTTGGTACAAATTGATAATAATTCATATCAAATGCTTTACAGGCAACTTCAAGTAATGATTACCTCTGAGATCTAACTTCGATCCCTTTCTTTTTCTCATTATTATTGATAATTTTGTGACTGTTATCTCTTGCGATGAATGTTCATCTGCTGACGATCTGACGATATATAATTAAATAAATAATGTTGAGGATTGTATCTCTTTGCATTATGATCTTAAGTCTGTGCGTTTGGTGTGAATAAAATAGAGTTCGTCTGAACTCAAATGAAAGCAAAATTCTATCGCTTCCTCGTGAATCAAGTACTTACGATCTATTCTAATCGAAGCATCAACAATAATTACTTGTCAGAAGAAAACTAAACCAAAGATCTTGCGATACATTTTGATTTTGCGTTTACGTATAATCCAAAAAATGAACAAGCTTGTTAATTTCAACTCAATTTACATATCATATCGGTGAAAATACACACGCGATAAGTTATTAAAAAATCTAAATATAGAAATAGGTTAAAAAACAGAAAGCGGCGCCCATAAATTGAGAAATGCAGCTTGTGAATCGAATTATATCCGACAAACACGCCGTAAGTTCAAAGATCATTATGAAGAACATATTAACCATTCCAAAGCTAAGAATTCCAGAAAAATTATTATAATAGTTAGAGTGTATAGTATGAAAAAAGTTCATTGATACATCAGAACATTTCGATACTTGCGTTGTCATTATTCTATTTGGTAATTCTCTAAATATATGATTCATATTGAGAATGAATCAAGCAGAAAAATCTGACACTAGACACTATAACTCAAGATGATTATTTGAATGCTACAGTGGCTATCGTTCTGGATTCATGAGACAAATTCGAATAACTGTTCTGTGAAGTGCACTACGGATTCAGCTGATTGCAACTGTAATCCGAGGTGTACAACAACGTGTTATGGGTAGAAGATCTTCACACAAAATTTTAATATTATATGGCTGATTACTTTAAGTTAATGCAAAAAATTCGGGAAGACTGTTATAAAAATGTGCACTTTCTGCTCAGCCGATTATCACAAGAATGGAAGATATATCATTTGAGAGCTATAGAAAGTAAGGCACTCTTTCGGTACAGACGTTTGCAATGATAATTCAAGGTGCACAACACGGCCATAGGTTAGTCTCAAATACAAAATTTCAACATTATACGACTCACGGATTTTGAGATTTGCGAGTTACGTACATACACACATATATACAATATACATACATATACGTACCGACATCAAGTCGAAAATAGTCAAAATGGACTCAGGATTGCACAAAACGGATATTCCCATCAAAATCTTGAAATTTTAATTTTGGCGGTTTGTACTTTGTACAAGTAGGTGAAAATATACTGTTATACCCTTGACTAATTATTAGGCTAGAGAGAAAGAAGTGCACGTTCAAAGCATCATAGGATCGAGAATTGTAGGTTGAGGAATACCTGTATAATTTTTTGAGGATTTATTTAACTCTGGCACCATCATCCAATGAAAACACAATACAGAATATCTTGATGATAATATTCTACTTAGGATCTTCTGTAACTAGCACTTATTCAAAGACTATCTGTTTTCCAATAGAAAAGAAATTATTATTCAATACAGAGAATCCGATCACAAGCTTAGAGAGATCTCGATCTAATATCATTCTTTGATGGAAGAACATGAATAGAAGGATGGCAAACTCTGTCGTTGACAGCTCATCAACAAGATTTAAACGTAGTGAAACGATATATGAGTTGAGTTTAAATTAATATTGTACAAAAAACTATTAGCTTTGAAACAAATGTTGGCTACTTGTTATAATATTATTGGAGTTATTAAAAATGTTTTTGTATGTGGATGTTATTTGTTATTCACAGTATCTACTCGGATAATAGTATTTGACTATTCATTCGTTATTCTATTATTTTTTTTTATGGAAAATAGGAAAAAATTGGATTACCTATTTGCACCACCAATATCAATCAAATTCTGTATATTCAGGAACAATTTTGTATGAGCGAGAGAAAATAAGTGCAGTAAGAACAAGGCACGTCATTATCAATTTCCACATGAAACAAGGATCTTTGCATGGATTGGAAAAAAGATTTTGTTCTTACCGAAATTGAGATGAGCGTCAAAAATACATGTCGAGGTCATAATTTAATGGATTCGCACAGTATTTGACTAATTTTCAACGTGACAATGGGAGTCTTTTACTTGATGAACTCAATACGACTATAGTATAATATTTGATATAACTCGAAGAATGGACAAGAAGCCCAGCATAGGTTCTGTGATACGTATATTACCTCTCAACAACTGAAAAGTTCTAAGATATGAAAAAACACTTGTTCAAATTTTTCGTCACATTGTTAAAATATAAAAAATTCATAATTGAGCTCTAATCAAGTCTGCAACTGATGCTTCAAATTAATTACTGCTGTAGTCTGCTTTGTTTTTTTTTTTACACTGGCAAAAACTTATACAAGTTTCTGAGAGAAGTGGAAAGTTGTTCTAGAAGATTTATAGTACAGAGGCAGCAGCGCTTTGTGAAATTATGACGTAATATCCAGAGCATTGATTGATTAACTCCTCATTACTGACAGATTCCTATTTTAAACTTCAGTGGAATGTGCTGAGCCAAATAAGAAACCTCAACATTTTGAAACGATGAGCATCTGCAGTTTAGAATTGTTTTATTATATCATACAGAAAAATTATATTTCAATCAATAATCGTATGATGAACTAACAATGTGAAACGGCGTGGATAAAACAAGAATTTTGTTTTAATATATTCTGTACCACTAGTACGTTCACGGATCAAGCATACGCGATTTCGTGTATAGCTGATTGCTTTTGATATGTATGTGTTAAGTTTGAATTTACCGCCAGGAAATCTACACCCTGTACCCCTTGTATTGTAATCTGTATTGTACGACCGGAACGAAAGTTCAGTTGAGTAGAAAAGCTAGAAGTGAGTACATGTGTTGTGTATTCCACCACAATAAATACAAGGATCAAAACTCATCAATTATTATTTATACTACTCAATCAAAGAGTTATCATTCCTTAATTGTTCCTTCGAGCAAGATATTGAAAAAGTGAAGAAAAGTTCAATAAAATACAATAAAATTACATTCAAGATAACTCAAAGTCGCAGTCAATAGGATCGACTCAGAAGGGTTACCTAGCGTAGAGCAGACCGCACGAAGTACGACGGGAAGGCACGAACCATAACAAACAAGAATTCAGCGATTCAGAAGAAGTATTTTGAAGTAAAATTACGGTAGGAGACTATTTCTTATCCTTTATAAACATTTTGCACTCTCACTATCCTTTTTTAAGCTGATTCTAACTGTTGAATTGTAATTATGAATGCTGAAACGATTAATACATTTAAAAATTACGAGTAAAGTGAAGAAATATTAAAGTCGAGATTAAAAAGTTTTGAGATGTTAGAAAACAAAAGTGAAGATATGCTTACACTAGAGATCACGCAATATATAGGTAGCAGATTGAGCAAAGTTGAACTATTATTGTCTCAGTTTGATGAAATCCAATTAAAAATAGAGTTTTTGGTAGTTGATAATGAAGAAGTTTTTGGAAAAGGAACAACTAGAAGTGAGAGTTTCAAAAATTCGTATTATGAACTAATTAGTACTGCTCAGGTTTTATTAGATATTGTTGGAACTAATATGATCCAAAAAAATAAAATTTTTGATAATAAATCAATAGCTAGCTGCAGAGTTGCATTTCAGTCGAACGCAAACCCTCTCAATTATCAACGATGTGGCATAAAGTATTGGAAATCGGCTTTACAAGGTGAATCATATGATTAAATATCCACTTTAGAATCAACTGATACGAATTATGAAACTGCACTCAATTTATTAAAAAAGAGGTACGGCAACAAAAGACGCATAATTAATGATACATTTTAAATATTCTGAATATTTAGCTAATTACACGCGAATCTCACACAATTCAAAGACTTATCATACTTATTTTACATTCAGGTGAATTGTTTGAGATCATTAAGACAACCAGTTGACTCATAGAACTCCATTTTATTCCCTCTCATTATATCAAAATTGGATATGCAAACAACTAAAGAATGTGAAACTATATTAAATACTGATAATAATAGCAATAATAAAATACCAACTTTAAGTTGATTGATGGAATCTCTCACTGGCAAATGTAAAACACTAGAAGCAATCACACCAAAACAAACTGAATCAACATGACAAAACAAATGAAACAATTATCACGCGGATTAGCCACTACACTATTACCTGCACCTGTATGTCCTAGTTGTAGTGAAGATTATTTGCTTTGCAATTGCGACTCATTTTTAAAACTTGACACGCAGGGAAGAAACGATGCAGTGCGCAGAATTGAATTTTGTATAAACTGTTAGAGAAAGGGACACTTTCTACTCGATTGTCAGTCTCTAAGTAGATGTAGAGTTTGTAAAAAAAGACACCATACTCTCTTACACTTTGACAAAACCAATTTTAATCAAACAAATGATACTAAAACTGATAAGGAAAATACCGAAACAAAAACCACTGTTGCTTCAACTAGCTTATTAATCACTGATTCGCAAACACTTCTTCCAATAGCTGTTGTCTGTTGTAAACATTGATGATTGAGACAAAAATACGCATACTGCAAGAATTCTTTTGGATAGCGCTTCACAATCCAACTTTACAACAGAAGAAATGTATAGGAAATTAAAGTTGGAACCAAAACCGGTTAGCATGAATGTTAAGGGCATTATTAAATCTGTAGTGGACATAAATCAGTTTGTAGAGGTATTTTGTTCTCAAACTGTAGAGATTCCTCACAATATGGAAACAAAATTAGTCGATCCAAATTTCAATAAATCTAGCAATATAGATCTACTAGTAGGAGATAACATATTTTTTGTAACACGTGCACCGGAAGTACTCTATTACAGAGCTAAACTCTGCTCCGAAAGATCTTCATTTCAAACCATGGTAACAATTCTCATTATTGCTTAGTTGACAGGGAATTGATGGATATTTTTGTCCGCTGGATAAAAATAAATAAATTGTAAGTCATGGATGCCTTAGGAGTTCTTTTATTTCAGTGGTATATGTCAGATCAATATTTAAAAGAAATTCGTATCATAGGAGGTGTTCGTCATAGTGTGTGCATTGATTGTGAACGGTATAGCACAGAAAATGTGAAAAATATCAATCAATAAAATAAATCATGTATGTTATGTTTCATTGAATTAGTTCACTGTAATGTGATCGCAAATGCAAGAATTTGTTTGTCAAACTGATAAGATAATTTCAATACATCTAGATTTATTTAAAAAACTCAGTTATGGGGGTACTTCGGTGCACTTGTTACAAAAAGTATCGTATGCAATACGGACATTGAACGACTGTCATCATTGTCACGGACAAATTTGGCTCCATGGTGATACGCCTTGGGCTTCACCCTAGTCTTCTCATGCTTCGCCCTCGCCATCGCCTCGTACTTCACCCTCGTCTCTGCCGCAGGCTTTTCCCTCGTCTTCACCGAGTGCAGCCAAATTCATCCTAGACAAAAATAACAGTCATTCGGTCCTTGTTACAGAATATACTATTGTTCTCCAATATAAATCTGACAGAAGAATCTAACTTTTCAGAAAACAAAACTTGGTTGGATTTTGCCAGAACAGTTGAACAGTTGTTCGATGGAATCAACATAACTCCAAAAATAATTTCTTGTGTATCATTTGAAACAATAGTCAAAAATCTAGAACGATTTTGGCATTATGATGAATTCAAAACTAAATCAAAAATATTAGCTGCGGAAGGAGGGATCCGTGAAAATCATTTCTCACAAACAACACAACAAGCAAGTGATGGAAAATTTATCGTACGCATTATTTTTAGAACAAATCCAAGTGAATTATGTTATTCACAAGAATTAGTTAGATCGCAATATGAACTATCAGGAAAACGTTTAGAAAACAAACCTGAACTTGAAAGTGAATATTCAGCCTTAATTAATGAATACATAAATCTTGACCAAATGACAAAGATAACAATTTAAACATAAGATCATAAAAACTCATATCATTTACTACACCACTGTGTAATTAAAGAATCTAGCGTTACAACAAAGTCAAGAGTCGTCTCCGACAGCTCAGCAAAGAATCAAAGCGATTTATTTTTGAATGACATACAATACACGGGTCCGACTTCACAAGATGATATAATATATTTTCTATATATACAGGGTGTAACAAAAATAAGTACATTAATTTCAACCAGTGATAGTTCTCGTCAAGCCTAACAATTTTTCTCAGTTACTTTCCCCCGAACTCTCATCTTTTTTCAGCATTTTTTATCCCCTATAATTTAACGAGTCGTTCAGGTGCATAGTTATCGGATCCAGTAGCAGTTGCAATAGAACAATAATTGATTTTGACATATGTCAATTATCAATTCCTTCAAATAAATTGTGGAATTGAACCAATTATAAATTACTAATTCTGTCTACGATTTTACAGGCAGTTTGGGATTAGCTCAGCGTATTTATCTGGAACGCTCTTCGAATTGTTATTTTTTGCTAAAAATTGAATTATTGTGGTTATTTCAATGTATTCAATGTCAAAATATTATGCACTTATACATTATGATAAGAATACCATGGATAGAACTTAATGTTCATTTGAAACGTAGAACAGCAGATGAAATGAATGAAATACATTAATCCATGAATGAAGCACCTGTGTATTAGTTTTTCCCATATTATTAGAAACTTCACAATCAGGACGTTTCAATAAAGTATGCCCCGTGAATTGATCTGCTGAATGAATAAAATATTGGATCATATATTTCCGAAAATATTTAAAATCGATTAACAAATTCTGTCTGATACATTTATACGTTATATTTTTTGTTCTTTAAGAAAAGAATCTTCAAAATTTCATGTGGCAATGTTTCTATTGAATTATTCAGTGAATTAATTAACTTAGAATTGCATTTCATTTAATATTTCACCGTTTTCTTGAAATAAATCGTTAAATGATTTTCTCGTGATGTTCCTGATCAAGTAAGTTGGGAACAGCAACTACTTTTTGAACTGCTCGTAGATGGCAGCACAGTTTGATACTCCTGACCATGATTAAGACAATTCAAATCAGCTGATTCAAGTGCAATGAAGTTGTGCAGACAATCTTATGTTTAAGAAATGTACTGTCCGAAAATATACGTGAATCCCTAAGTAAAAATCAATTTTCTAATAAATGACAAATACGACTAAAAGACCAAATTGTTGATTACAGAGACAAATTTAGTATTTTTCCCAACATGCAAGAATAGAATCCTGGAAGTGAGCGAATATCAATGTATTGCCAAAATATTAATATTCTTCCAGTTTCAAAAGAATGATTGACAAGACTGTGATGGCTAAAAGTTACAAAATACTCCTTTCAATCGATAGCTATCAATCTCCCAATAAATGAGAAACATTCAGTTTGAACCATTGGCGTACTATGAAATTTTTGATGAATTCTTACTCTATATTCAGAGGATTTACGGAAAAAATTCATTAAGAAAAATTGTTATGCTTTGCATGACAGATCAAAATTAATGTACCTATTCCTGTTACATCCTGTTTATACATATATATATATATATATATATATATATATATATATATATATATATATATATATATATATATATATATATATATATATATATATATATATATATATATATATATATATATATATATAAATCCTCATATCATTTTGGCGTCCTAATATTGCGCGTTTGCATTTAATCTGGCGTTCATTGTAAATTGGAGTCCGTATATCGGACGCCACTTTAGAATTGCTTCAAAATTTTTTCCTGACTTGTTCCCGACCTCTAGAGGCTAAATTCAAAATTTCATTTTGACGCCAAAATGATAGGGAAATGAAAATTTTCGTATATTTTTAGTTCCGAAAAATTCCGCTCCAATTTTTAGTGGCGTCAAAAATATACGTGTATATTCCCACTTCATATATTTCGCCATCATACTGGCGTCCAGAAACTTGACAACACTGTCGCAGAACATCGATCGATAATGAAACAGATGCTTGCGCTTCTGACATGGAATTTGTTGGGAGTATGGCTTGAATTTTGGAATTGCATTTCTTATGTATGTCATAACATAATATTTCTACCAATATTTTATTGCAGACTAAAGTATTATAGTACAGTTACTTGATGTCAGAAATTATTCTTGATTAGAAGTAATTCTTTATCAACTTAAAATTTGAGCAGTCAATTTGAAATTTTAGGAAAAAACTGTTGAGTACTGACTCAAGTATGAGGTCAATAAGTTCGTGGTTAATCTGAAACTAGTATCAATTGATCGCAGAGGTCAAATACTTTAGAACAAATCCAGGATACTACCTCTGTTCTATTCAAAACGGAGGAAAAAGCACAACAATCATAAGGGAAGTTCTAAACGACAGGGCAGAGGGTGATACCTTGGTTTTTTCCTGGAGTATCCGACCTCCGCTACTAACAAGTACCAGTTATAATTATAAGTTCTATCAGAGAAGTTGACTCTGACGAAAATTGACCGGAAGTAGCCTTTTTCTGACGCTTAGGACAAGAATCCAGATTTAAAAAGTCTGTCACCCAATTGACCACTATATTTTTGATTGATTCATATGAAATTTGATCGTAAGTTCGATTAGGGAACATAAGGTGCGGTCGGCTCCTCAACTATAGGATCACTATAGAATGTGAGAACTCGCTATTTCATCCGTGATGTGGTCTTATAATTGTTGTAGAAAAACAAGTTATATCGTTTGTACAAAGCAAGTGGAACATTTTTGTTGCAAGTTCATCATTGCTGTTACTAGGACCAAATTGATGAATCTCAAATTATTCATGTTTTTGAAGTCCCTGATGGTCACAAAGTTGCACTCTCAGTGTGATCGAAAGAAAGTTAGAATGGATGGATGAATTATCATTATTACATATCTCCTGTTATACATTATAAGATTAATATAAGCTTGTGATATACAAGGGAATAAAAACTAATTTTTGCTCCTAATAATATAATCTATTACAGGATATCACATCCATCATGGCTGAAAAATGTAAAGAGTTGGTATACAACATACAAATAAGTTGGGACTTGGCGAAAACATTATTTGAGTTTTTTTTTTTTGTTCAATTTAGAATTCACTGGCAACATAAAACCGGAACAATTTTGTGTAAGAAACGGAGATGTTGCTTTATTTTTCTTGAATCTGTCGGTAACAGAGTACACCAGAAGATAATTTGAGTTACTGTGGAAAGCCACAATTTGGTTCAAGGTACAAGTTGAATTTTTTCCAAATGAGAGCTTTAACTATTCGAGTGCCCGGTTTTTGCAAAGGGCTATATATTGAATGTATTCAACAATAACTGTAGTTTGGAAATGATATGCTCAAACTGATTCCATATAACATACATCCATTCTATCTCATATTTCAATTTGTGCGAGTTATCATATCATCGCTTCTCTTATTTAGTTTGTGAATAGATGAACATTGATTGTGTTGTCGCAACTGTGTGAAAACATTTCTTGAAGTCGGGGAGCCGGCCGCACCTCAAGTTCCCTGATTGAACTTATGGTCAAGTTGTATAATATGAATCAATCGAGAATATTGTGGTCAATGCGGTGACAGACTTTATAAATCTAGAATTCTGCTTCAAGTGTCAGAAAAAGGTGACTATTGTTCATTTTTGTTAGGATCAACTTCTCTGTTAGATCTAGTACCAATTGATAGTGAAGGTCAAATGCCTTAGGAAAAAACCATGGTGCTACCCCCTGCTCCGTTCGGAAGGGAAAGGAGAAGAATGGACAAGGGTAATATTATGTGGTGGCAAAATTAGGCTGGTAGCATTTTGAACAATTTTGCATTCCATATTTAATCTTTGATCGAAAACATGAAAAAAATCTAGTGTGAACACACCACATGAGATGATAATTTAATCATTCAGATGCTACAGTTCATTGATGGTCAGTTGTTCCACTCTAACTCAAATTTTAAACTTTACTTATACAAAAAATGTCGAATCGAAATAAGGACAGCAATGTTCATGTCACATTCAATTTTCCAATTTTGATACGATATTGTTGAGCTAGGTGGCACCTAAAATTTAAGTGACAGCGGTGCAACTGGCCATGGAACGCTTTAGCAGTCTCAAATACCAAATTTCATCATTCTACGGCCCAAGTCTTGAATTTATGCGAAAACTTGAGAAAGATTGTCAGATAAAGCTTACTTCCAGCTAATAGATTGTTATGAAAATATTGAGTTATTATTCGGATGCTACAATTTCTTTAGATACAAAATATCAAGATTCTACGGCTGATTGTTCTCGATTTATATGAAAATTCGAAAACGTGCTTAGTAAACTGCATTCCTGTTAATTATGACTGCAGTCATAATGCAAGGTGTACAATTAGGTTTCATAGAAGTGTTTGATACGAAATTTCAATACTCCACGCCTGATTGTTTTGAAATAATACAAAAAACTCGAATAGACTGTGCAATTTCAGCACAGCCAATTAATATTAAAATAGGAAATAACCATTAGGATGCCTCAGGAAAATTCAAAAAAAATTCCAAGTACAGTGCATTTGCGGTACAGACGATTGCAACCATAATAGGGGCTGCAGAAATAGACTTTGGACCAGTCTCAAATACAAAATTCAACTATAAAGATACATACATTCATACGTACGTACCGAAGTCAAGCCGAGAATAGTCAAAATGCATTTAGGGATGCTCAAAACGAGAATTTCCATCAAAATCTCGAAATGTGATTCTGGCGGTTCAACAATACTACTTATTTATACTTTGTACAAGTGAGTTGAAAGAGATTCACTTGGATTACTTCAATACTTATTAAATGTTCATTATCTCATATTATAAGTAGTATCTGACTTTCTGCACCATATTGCAACACGAACAGCGGAGGAAATTCTTAGGGATATACGATTTGGAAAACTCCCGACTTTCAAAATTATACGTTTACCAATTTGCATTGTGGAAAAACTAATCAGAGAATGTAGTTGTACATAGCTCAACAAAGTCCATTCTCAACGCTTGAACTTTTTGCCTTTAGATTGATATATAAGATATGAAGAATGAATACTGATATATGACATGCTCCCAGCAACTTTGAAGAATAGGAGTCAAATATTTGGACAATTTTGGTCGTAGATTAATTTTATGCCCACATAATTGTTGTATTCATCATCAGTTACAGTTTTGCTTTAGAAGTTTATGTGCGATGTGCTATTAATCAATTTTGTAGGCGATTATAAGGGAAAAGGTATTTCTATGGCCCTTTTTGTTACCATGGAGTTTTACTTACTTGTACACATCTATCTAAATTCACAATTTGCACGATTGGGCGTATTCATATGTTTACCGGCTCTCCATTTAAGGTGGTATGTTGATTTTACCGGCAAACTGTGATTACTATGGTTATGCTGACTTACCGCCCATGAGCAAAAGTGGTAAGTGAAAAATTGTGGACTTCCACAGAAAGTATTATTCTATTCATCGTTATTTATGATTGAATATTCACAATAAAATGTCAAACTTGATAGCTTACAGCGAGTGCGCTATGAGTGGTTACTCAATTTGAAAGAGAATATTAGGATTCATATTTGGGATAGGTCATCCAATCGTACAAAAAATTTTTTAAGCATCACTGTCAATAATTACAGGACCGATTTCGCTCAATATTTGCAAACTTCGCCAAGGCTCAGCCTCCAAACAATTATTCTCAATCGGTAAACCGTACTTACTGACCTTAATACTTGAATAACTATTTTGGGACTGATCTGTCCAATATTACTTTTTTGGGACTGATCTATGAAAACTACTTGATTAACACTTCACACTAACCTCTATGGGCAGTTTGATGAGGTCTTAGAAACAATTTTCGCCGAAATATGTATCATATCCTTCCGTCAATCTCTATAGATCTTGCAATTAGAGAAGTAGATACGCATTTTCAGACAATAAAATAAGACAATTTCAATGGCAACTAAGATAAACATTTGCAATGTTTCAGAAACGAATGAATAAAATTCAGTGATTTTAAACTCTTTCGTGATGATCGCCTAAAAAAACGAGATATTCTGATACTCTCTTCTGGTCTCAGCTGGCGTTTCGGCCGTGAACCACAAATTCGATCAAAAAAGATCACCTCCATGGTCTTGATACACTAATTCCTTTTTTGTATCTTCCATATAATTCCTATTTTGTATCGTCCATCTAACAGGATCGATTCATAATGGTGAAGTGAGTTTTCTCTCAGGTATTCATAAGGATATGTATGAAGACTACTCGATAGACTGGTATTTATTATTGAAGTACTAAGATGAGGCATCTTATGAAGGCAACAAATAATAACTTAGTACACAGATAAAGTTTCATTTAGTTGCCTGAAACTCCATTACTGTTGCTCTCCAAATTTCATTCCCAACCAAAAGTTTCTGTAGGGAAGATTTCCCAGCATTTCAATAATTTAAATTGGCGATTATTGATTGAACTGATAACGCATACTTGAATTAGGGTAGCAACACTAGTTTAAATATTTTGAATGTTGAGAGGAAAGTCGGTGATATGATAATAATTGTAGGATAAAAATCCGCTAGAGCTGAATCCAAGGAAACAACTCTAAGACATGTACCAAGTAGTATAGGGTATTTGATAAGGTGAGTAGGAAGAGCCAGATTATGCATAAAGCCCGATAGGCACGGGTTCACGGATCTTGACTTAAGGAGGCCTTAACTTTGAGGATTTCACAAGCATTTGAGTCACCAGATCATGGATCACATTGAATTACGACTCATGAGCTTCAATGAGTCTTGATCCGGCATTTGTGTTGATTAAGAGAGGATGATAATTTCACAGTTAAAAGTATCTGAACTAAGATTGTGAAGAATTCAATACTCTTCCAAGAAGTTATGAGATTGTTTTGTGTGCCTTACGGCTCTTAGGATATTGCAAAAATACTCTGTACTTTTTTTTACAATATGATGACCTGATGAATGGAGGTTTCCAGCTCCCAGAATTAAGATTTATATTCACACTGACCCTCATCACACATTTATAGAAAAATTTTGAGCAAAATGCAAGTTTAGACAAAAATTCTGTCACATTTCCATAGAGCAATTATTATCACAATTTATGACATCCGTAAGTCCTTCCTGATAAATTATCCTTCACATACTTCCATTCATGGAATCTACCAACAGTTCACGGACATGGCAGATACATTTTACTTCAGAACTCGAAAATACTATTATCAATCAAAAATCCATATTTTTCCGCACAATCTTTCAATTTACTATAAATTTTCTATCAAACAATGACATATTACTACTCTATGAAGATGTCTTAAGTATCAACCCATTTCAAAACTTGAATAATGTTATTCTACGCAAACCTTTGAATACATCGCTTCACATGTGTCATCGATAAAACATTCTACGCAAGAGAGGTGCTTATCGGACTGTAAAAACTAAATCTGGCAACAAGGGGGACGCCACTTCAAACATGAAGTGAAAGCATATATATAGATAGGACGCCACTATAAACGCAATATGTAACGTATATTATTGACGCCACATTGATGTTATGATGAAAGGAGGCCATATTGTATAGGAAATGGGAACTCTGTGAATATTGCGTGGAATGGAATTTCTGTGTGAAATCTGAAGAGCCCATGAGAAATTATGTGATATACTTCGATCAGATCTCAACTATACGCGTTCCTTTCAGTAGACGCCAAAATGAACATCTTTGTAAGGACGTCAAATTGATAGGGTGATTTATATATATATATATATATATATATATATATATATATATATATATATATATATATATATATATATATATATATATATATATATATATATATATATATATATATATATATATATATATATATATATTAAAATAACCCTATCAATATGACATCCTTACTAAAATGTTCATTTTGGCGTCTACTGATAGGAACGCGTATAGTTGAGATCTGCTTGAAGTATATTACATGATTTCTCATGGGCTCTCCAGATTTCACACAGACATCTAATTTCACGCAATATTCACAGAGTTCCCATTTCCTATACAATATGACCTACTTTCATCATAACATTAATGTGGCGTCAATAATATACGTTACATATTGCGTTGATAGTGGCGTCCTATCCATATATATGCTTTTACTCCATGTTTGAGGTGGCGTCCTCCTTGTTGCCAGATTTAGTTTCTACAGGTCGATGAGCACTCCTCTTGCACAGTACATTCCATCAATGTTACAGTGAAGCAATATATTCAAAGATTTGAGTAGAATCACATTATAAGTTTTGAAATCGGTTGATACTCAAGACATCTTCATAGAGTAGAAATATGTCATTGATTCATAGAGAACTAATGGAGAATTGGAAGTTTCTGCGGGAAAATATGGATTTTTGATTGATAATTGGTATTTTCGAGTTCTGAAGTAAAATGTACTTGCCATGTCAGTGAACTGTTGATAGATATGAATGGGAGTATGTGAGGGATAATTTATCAGGGAGGACTTACGGATGTCATATAGATTGTGATAGTAATTGCTCTATTGAAATGTGACAAAATTTTGGCCTAAACTTGCATATTGCTAAGATTTTTCTATAAATGTATAATGGGGATCAGTGTAAGTATAAATCTTGATTCTGGGAGCTGGAAACCTTTTCTTATTAGGCCACCATATTGGAAAAAAAGTATAGACAGTATTTTTGAAATATCCTGAGAGCCGTGAGCCTCACAAAAAAAGTCTCATAGCTTTTTGGAAAAATATTTAATTCTTCACAATCTTAGTTCAGATACTTTTTCGCCGTGAATTTATTATGTCCACATCCTTCCTTTATCAGTGCAAATGCCGCATCAAGACTCATTGAAGCTCATAGGTCGTAATTCAGTGAGATCCATGAATTAGCGAATCAAATGCATGTGAAATCCTCAAAGTTAAGGCCCTCCTAGAGCCAAGCTTCGTGAACACGTGCCTATTGGGCTTCATGTATAATCTGGCTCTGGTAAGGGATACTTCCTACTCACCTTATCAAATACTTTATACTACTTGTTTTATGTCTAAGGCCCAGTTGTACAGTCGAAGCTTATCCAAAGCTTAGTGAAACTAAGTTTAATTTCTGTGGTTACAATTGCTGGAATAATTGTAACCACAGAAATTGAACTTGGCTTCACTAAACTTTGGATAAGCGTAGACTGTACAACTGGACCTTAGAGTTTTTTCCTTGGATTAAGCTCTAGCGGATGAAATATTCGTCTACAATTATTATCATATTACTGACTTTGCTCTCAACATTCCAAATATTCAAACAAGTGTTGTTACCCTAATTTAATTGGTTGGGAATGAAATTCGGATAGCAACAGGAATGTAGTTTCAGGCAACTAAATGAAACTTCATCTGTGCACTGAGTTATTATTTGTTGCTTTCACAAGATGCCTTATCTGTTTTTATATCTGATATCTGTTGATGAAATTTGAAGTAATCTGTTTTAATTTTCCATGATATTCTGGTTTGAGACAAGAGTGATATGCTGCGGCCTTAAATTTTCATATGTAGGCCATTTTACATGCACAATGTTGACAGAATAATAAATTCATTCCCTATTTCTGTATACAAATATGTGCGGAAGGGTTATTATGATATGGGCAGATTATCTATATTATTATTAGATATATGTGTACAAGAAAGTAAAACTTAATGGCCCCAAAATGGGTCTTAGAAATACTTTTTCTATTATAATAGTTTGAAAAATTGATTTACAGCACGAAGCACATAAGCTTCTGAAACAGAACTGTAACCGATGATGAATACAACAATTATGTGGGCATAAAATTAATCTTCAAAGTTGCTGGGAACATGGCGTATATCAGAATTCACTCTTCATATCTTGTATATCTAAAGGCAAAAAGTTGAAAATTGAACTTGTTGAACTGTGTACAACTACGAGTAGTTAAGATACAAGATTCAAATCAGGACGTGCGTTGTCGCGGCTCGAATCTTGCGCGGGTTGAAAATAATTAGCGCTGGAAAGCATTATTTGGATTTTTGGTTTCAGAATTTTTGCTTGAGGCAGAAATGCAATTAAAGCTAATTTGGTTTAATTTTGGATGTTTAGAAAAATTATTTCATATACATGTACAACGTTTATTTTTGAAAATAAAATGCAGGCAATTTCAATTTGAACGGAATATAGCTGAGACTTTCTATTTTGATCTGAAACAAAGTATGGACGAATGTTCAAAGTATATTCTTCTTAAGAAATTATTGTAAAGGAATATTTAAATGTTTTTCTGCTAAACTGCTTGTAATTATATTCTCATTTTAACATGGTTTCAAGTGTTTGTAATTATATTTGAAAAGAGCTGATTGATATTTCTAATTTAACATGGTTTAAGAAATTACCTAGATAGATTTTGACATTAGCGTAATTTCAAAAAGATATCTTCAGAATTTATTATGTTCATTAAGAGAATTTTGGAATTTTGGTTCAGAATTTGGAAATGATGCGAAGTAACAAATAATGATTCGATTATGATCTTTAAATTTAGAATCATTAGTTATTTTGAGTGAAATTTGATAGGAATTTAAAGACAAGAAAATTTTCCAAATGCATTATAATTTACATTTTGAAATTTCTTCAGACTTTTCGTCGGCCAACTTAATGATTTCATCAGGGATACCATATATAAATTAAAAGTCAAAGGAATATTTTCATTATTCTGTTTTTAGCAGTGCTTGTGTTGCTCACGTGTTTATTAGGTCAGTGTTTGTATTGTTCACGGGTATTTAGTTTTGAGAATCTTGCTTGGTTTTGAGTGCTCTCTGAATCCATCTCATCATGGCTCCGAATAAAACAAAGACGTTGAATCCTGAAAAAACCGTCAGCCAGCTTCCGAAAGATACCGCATTCGTACATGAAAATCTCGTCACGGCTCCGAGTAAATCAAAGACGTCAACTGTCATAGCTCCGAAAAAATTGAAGATGTCCAAAAAAATTAGAATTCTGGAGAATCGGATGATAACGCCAGCTAGGAATAGGAATGAACTTATGGAGGAAACTGATTCAATGAATTTCGGCCCCTCCATTCAATCTGAGAAGAAACGGGAGATAACAAGTTTGAATATGCCAGTAACAAGTCAAGCTGAGAAAAAAAAACGAAAAATCTCAACTCCAAATACATCGATAATTCTGGATATTGTAACTAAGAAGGCGTTGGAAGTTGTTTTTCCAAAAGAAGAAGAAAATAATAATCCTGCAAAAACAACAGATAGAACTGATGAAAAGGAGAAGACTATGGAAGAGGAAAAAAATGATGAACCGTATGGCCAAAGACTGGAAGATGCATATGAATCTTCGGACGATGAATTCATTATTTCAGAGGCAGATGAAAAAAAAATGAGCTTAATTCATGCCACCGCGGAGATAACAAGTTTTGCATTTCCACACAACAAAAGCCTAAAAGATAATAATGATCGGCTTCTTGAAGTGGTGCCCATTCCTCTCGACAGCGAAAGGCGTGTTTTTATTTCCATTGGAGTGAACCCGATTCCTGTACCGCATGTAACTATAAGATTAGTGGGATCAGTGAACTATAAACAATTTATCGACATCAAAGATATTGTTAAAGTGATTGAGTACCTTAAGAAGAAAGAACTAAAAAATAAATGCAGCGATTTAGAACTAAACAAAGTTGATAAAGTTGCTAATATAGAATTTGGTCTAGTTCCTAGAAAACATCTTAAATGTAGATATGATAATACTTGGATAATTTTGAATGAAGAACGTGTCCAGAATTTAATAAAACTAGAAACAAAAATTTTAGAATCAAAGAGATATTTTATTAATAAATATAAAAATTTATTCAAAATTTATAAAAAGCTTTTACAAAATACTGTAATTTATAGTCTACAAAAAAATCTAGAATTAAGTAAAAGTTTATATGAATATATTTATTTGCACAATACAGAGTGTGAAAATATTTTTGGTGAAATGTATAATTACTATTGCAACAAATTAAATAAGGACCTTTTGTGTGTGTCGACCTTCATGATAAGAGAAGGAAAATTCATTGTATGAATGAAATTAACTTAAAGATAGACTTAAAATAAGGGGAGAGGAAAATTTGATTGTAAATATAAATAAATAATAAAATGAATGTTTAAATAATATTCTCTTTATCTTCCTTCAATCAGATTGAGATTTCAGGTAGTGACTAATTTTTCTACTAGATACTTTATGAATACTTCAAAATGATTTCTCAAATCTTAAACTTTCTAAAATATTTTCTTAACTACCCTACCAGTTTATATTGGTCTAACTAGTCTTAAGGCATTATCAATTGTATTTAAACTGACAGAAGTGCAAATTATATATTCAGTATTGTTACGTCCTCCTGACTTTTCAATAACGTCTATCTGCAATGGCTTCTCAACAAAATTTTGACAGTTTTTTCAAAATTTGTGAAAATATAATTGAATCTTCGCTTAATAATAATAATAATTGTGAGGTGGAAGAGGATCAAGTGTATTTTGATAATTTTTTCCGTACGTGCGGTAATATATTCGATGAATGTTTTGAAACTAACAATGAAGATGAGGATCAAGTATATTTTGATAATTTTTTCCGTACGTGCGGTAATATATTCGATGAGTGTTTTGAAACTAACAGTGAAGATGAGGATCAAGTGTATTTTGATAATTTTTTCCATACGTGCGGTAATATATTCGATGAATGTTTTGAAACTAACAATGAAGATGAAGCGCTCGAGATTCAACACGGAGAAGGAGGAGGAGGAGGAGGTACGGTGATACGATATAATATTCTGGAGGACCAGGAGCGTCATGTCAAGAGATTCGGGATTCGTGGAAGACGAATTTCATTCCGTCTGATAGATCCTCCTGAAGAGGAAAATCCAATTGTTTGGTTCCATGAAAGTATTGAGCAGGTATAACAATTAATTTTAATCATGAGCTACGGTTTAATATGCTCGACATCTATTTTATATTTCTATTATTATATTCAGGTATTGAACGACGTCATGAAAAATATGGAGCCCAGCGATTTTGTGGGGTTCACATTCAGCACGCCGCGACTGATAAATGGACCAGCATGGGTTAGTTTTAGACGGGTTGATCAGGTTCATATTGATGTACTGTGGCAGGCTATAGAAAAAATTCTTCAGAGTAACGCTGATATCTTCACGGATGGACAATTTAATATGGAAATAACACAGGTCTCAATGCCAACAGGAAGAGGAAGGTCATTGAATGGGCACGGACTGGCATACGCTGAATTATGTCGAAGGAAGTACGGCATAGTAGAAATTAATAATTCTGACAATCTCTGTCTTCCTCGAGCACTTGTTGTCGCGGAATCGTTTATTAGAAAAGAAGCACGTTTCAGACAGGTATGTAAAGATACATATGGTATTCAGAGTGAGAGAGTGCAGGAGATTTTGGACAAAACAAATATCAGAATACCTGAAAATGGGGCTGGCATACCCGAGTTAACAGAGTTCCAAAGATTTTTTATTCGCTACAATATATGTGTATATGAATATAATACACCTGCAGAACTTATATTTGAAGGTGCAAGAGATCAAAATCTCCCAAGATTAAATCTCTTGCATTATCAACATCATTTCTCGGTTATAAAAAGTATAACATCTGCATTTTCTTGTAGATATTTTTGTGAGCAATGTCACGTTACCTATAACACCGTACGGGGTCATACTTGTGAATATATTTGTATTTTCTGTGCATCATCTCCTGCCTGTCTTCCAACTCTGAATATAGTAAATTGTGCTCAGTGTAATAGACAATTTCGAGGACAAGTCTGCTATGATCGACATAAAGCAATCATGTGTAAAGCATACCATAAGTGTAAAAATTGTTACAAAACTTATAAATTCTCCAAAAATCGAAATCATTCATGCGGCGAGATATACTGTAAAATTTGTAAGAGTTACAAGGAATCTGGACATAAATGTTATATCTCGATCGATCAAAACGTTGTGAAAGACAAGAATCTAACGCTTTATTACGATTTTGAAACTAGGCAGGAAAAAAATCTTGATCAATATAAACAGCATGAAGTGAATTTAGCCGTTGTACATCAGTCCTGTTCTTCATGTCGCGATATTGAAGATATTAATACTTTTTGCAGTTCATGCGGCATTCGCCAACTGATTTTCAAAGACGACCCTGTTAAAAATTTTCTTACATTTGTTTTGACCCCACGAGCTTCTTTTTCATCAGTTACATGTATTGCTCATAATGCCAAATCGTTCGACGCGCAATTTATTTTAAAATTTTTAGTTGAAATTATGAATATAAAACCAAAAATAATATTGAATGGGAATAAAGTTTTTCTAATTGAAGTAAATTCCAATGTTCGATTTATCGACTCCATAAATTATATGCCCATGTCCTTGGCATCATTACCTAAAGCTATGGGTCTAGCGGCTTCGGTCAAAAAAGGATTTTTCCCTCATTTATTTAACACTCTGAATAATGCAGATTATGTAGGCCCCCTACCGCGAGCAAAATATTATGGGGTAAACTCAATGAGCAATTCTGTACGACAAGATTTTCTAACATGGTATAACCAGCAGATAGATAATAACGAGATATTTGATATGAAGAAAGAATTAGTGGAGTACTGTATATCCGATGTCGATATTTTGCGTCGTGCTTGTGAAAAATTTCGCCAAACTTTTATAAATGACTGTAAAGTTTGTCCATTCTCGGAAGCAGTGACTATCGCGTCAGCTTGTAATAAAGCATTCCGTCGCCTGTTCTTAAAGCCTGATACGATCGGTATCATCCCTCTGAATGGTTATAGATTAAAAGATAACCAGTCTAAAATTGCATTACAGTGGCTAATTTCTAAAGAAAATGAGCAAGGAATACGTATACAGCATGCAGGTCACGGCCCAGAAGCTATGATTACTCCAAATTTGAAAGTCGATGGTTTTTATGCTCGCGATAAACTGGTTTATGAATTCCTAGGTTGCTTCTGGCATGGATGTAAGTCTTGTTTTAAATCGAATCGTAATGAAAAACTTTATAATACTACAAAAGAGACTATGGAATTTCGATATCAAAGAACAATTGAGAAATTAGAGAAAATTGAAAAATTAGGATACAGGGTCATAAGTACATGGGAGTGTGAATTTCGGAGTTATTTAAAACAAAATAAAAATATCGCGAAAGAATTGCAAGATCATCAACTTTTAAATTCTCTGCCTCTACAACCGCGAGATTCTTTGTACGGTGGGCGCACAGGCTGTACTTATTCATATAAAAAAATAGAAAATAATGAAAAAATTAAGTATGTCGATGTTTGCAGTTTATACCCGTATGTCTGTAAGTATGGAAAATACCCAGTCGGGCATCCAGAAATTTTTGTTGGTACAGAATGTGATTTATTATGCCCTAATAACAATATTGATCGTGTCGAGGGATTAATAAAATGTACTGTATTACCACCCCATAATCTGTATCATCCGGTGCTGCCTAGGAAAGCTCATGGTAAGCTAATGTTTGTTTTATGCCGTACATGCTGCGATAATCTAGAAAAAAATGAATGTATACATAACGATAAAGAAAGAGAATTCACGGGGTCCTGGGTTGCCGATGAGGTGAGATTAGCTGTGAAACATGGCTACAAAATTTTACAAGTCCTCGAGGTATGGCAATATGAGATTAGTCAGTATGACAAGACGACAAAAACAGGAGGAATGTTCGTAGAGTATGTTAATCATTTTCTAAAAATGAAACAAGAGGCTTCAGGTTATCCTGAAAACTGTAAAACGGACCCTGACAAGGCTGCTTACATAAAAAGCTATTTTGAAAATGAAGGCGTACAACTGGATCCTCAAAAGATCGAGAAAAACGCAGGCAAAAGATCTGTAGCTAAATTAATGCTGAATTCTTTCTGGGGTGAGTTATTTGATCTTGTATTTGAATCATGGTATTAATATCGAAATCTGATTATGTGTTACAGGTAAATTTGCTTAAGCAGAGAACCGCCCGAGAACAACGACTGTGTCATCTCCTGGAGAGCTTTTTGAACTTCTAGCCAATCCTGCTGTCGAAGTTCATAAAATTATTCCAGCGGGTGATACTATGTTATATGTGAATTGGCAGCATAAACGAGAAGCGATGGAACAGATACCGACAGTCAACATCGCCGTCGCGGCGTACACGACGGCCCAGGCTCGCTTGAGACTCTACGAATATCTTCACCTGTTACATGATAGAACGTTATATTATGATACTGATAGTATAATTTATTACCATTCACCGGGTCAGTACGAACCCTCTACAGGTGATTTTCTTGGCGATTTAACAGATGAGCTAGTCTGTTATGGTCCAGAAAGTTATATCACTGAGTTTGTATGCGGAGGGGCCAAAAACTACAGCTTCAGAGTTTATTGTCCGGTGAATAAAAAAACTAGTGAACTCTGTAAGGTGAAGGGTTTCACACTGAATTATGAAAATTCGCAAAAAATCAATTTTCAACTTGTAAAAAATTTAGTATTAGGTATAGGTGATGAAATCAATCCTGTTATAACTAGTAGGAATATCAGATGTATGTCAGATCATACTGTAGTTACGAAAAAAGAAACAAAAAAATTTTCTGTTAATTTCACAAAACGGAGACAAGTGGAAAATTTCAATTCAGTTCCGTATGGAACAAAAAGGTCAAGATTACATTGAATAGTGATTCTTCTTCTTTCAATAATCCTCTTGAATTATTTCATTTTTCTGAAATAATAATTATCATTGGAAATTATTTGTGTAGATTCTGTTTGAGGTATTTATGAAAATTGTAATGGTATATATTAACATTGTAATAAAACAAATATTCAGAAAAACTGTCTTTTGTTGAAATAATAATAGAACATGTATTTGATAAATTCATCGTTTTCAAGTTTATCGTATTTACTAAACAGTAGTACAAAATTATTATGTGAATAATTATTAATTCGGAACCAAAGATACAATAAACAATAACATCCACAGACTGATGTCGTTATATCCTGAAGGGCATAAGTATTGTGAGTCCAGCTTCTTGTATTTCTCCATAAGAAATCCATATGTTCTTGTACAAACGGTGGTCTCCCAAAACTATCGAAATACATCCCATATCCCGTTCGATCTATGAAAATAGCCATCCAATGTTCGCCTTTCTTTGAATCGGGATCAGAATTTACAATAATAGAGCATGGAAAATTAACATGACGAGGAAGTTTATTTGCAGCGTACACACCATAATGACAAGTATTTTTGAAATAATTTTGGAAAATATTTTTAATGAACACTGCATTCATTCCTGCTAGTTAGCTAGACGAGTGTCAGTTCAAAACTAGCAATGAAATATGAAAAGAATAAATATATATGGGAACTTATGAAAAAAAACTCTTTTGATATTACAAACCTTTATTCGCACGTATAAACTAAAATATATTATACATTGACCGTACTAACTACCATAATCTACGATAACATTTCTATTCCCATCAATTTCAATAATATTATCAAATTCGCTATAAATTACACAATTGACTGTTTGAGTGAGTGCTTGTTCGAAACCGACTTCGATTCTTAAGGAGCCTTGGCGGGTCAAATTCCAGTGTTGTATTGAGTTTGCTGCAAGGTCTGGAGTAAGGTCAAATGCAGATAGAAAATAACCATATGGATAATCTTCTCGTGTAATGCCATGTCCAGTGTTTGAAAAATGGATTCCAGTACCCGAAAATAGGGTGTTGTACATCTGAATATATGATTTGTTATTATCGTTAAACGATGGCTGTAACGGTTTTGACGGTAGCTGTTGACCATTGACACACAATGATAAATAATTTATAGTGAAATTCTCAAAGTTGTACGGATTTGTCGCATAATCTCCATTAAACGCTTTATTTGAAACAAAATCAATAATACATCGCTTAGGTAGCTGACCCAGGAAAATGTTATCAAGAGATTTTCCCTGTACTCCTGTAGGAATGACGATGGCCTTGACCTCGGATCTCGTGATTGGATATTTAGCCGTAGTTAGTTCTAAAGCTTTATTATGTGCTAATAAAATGCTAGGATTTAATTTTATACGACGAACAAGTAGTGTAGCTTCATTGATATGGACTTTATAATTTGAACCAGTTGAGATCAGTTGAAAACTATCACGTGAACGTACTAGCCTCAAACGCATTTCAACACCATTAAGTAGAAATTTCTCTTGATTGAAAATATCAACATGAAGATGACCAATCATATCAACATTTTTACTTGTTTCAGTATATTTTTGACGTTTTTCAAAACCGGGATTGCCACCAACATCTTTATTATTCATTCTACCAGCCTTATCAGCATACCAGAGAGCTGAGGTGAGATGCGAATTCTTGGCATCACTACCATAATTTAATAAAGTTTCAATGTATGCTCTATATGGATATGTGTTGTTAGGCGGCGATACTAGTTTCTGATTCAAGTATAAATCAACTTGACTGAAAATTGAGTGGAGCCAGTTATTGACAGGTGCTACATTATCTGTATCAGTTAATGGCGTATTATCTGATTTTAAAATCTTAACATTCAAGTACAACATTGTCTGTGATAAATCCAGGTAATCCTCTCCACTTCCAGGTATCAGGAATTCTAAAGGTCCATCTTCAACGGAAGAGATTGTTTTGTATGAGGTCCAAAGACCGCTTTCGATACTAGTCTGTGTGGGGGGTAAAGCAAATAAATCTAATTCGGTTTTAACGCATTCACAAGATTGTGTATGTAGAAATGCCATTTCAGTCAAAAATATCAATATTTCTAGCTCGTTTTTTATTCTTTACTGCAGCAGGTGAAGCTTTAAACTGAACAAGTTTCTTAGCTAGCTTCTTCTTTTTATAGCCAGAACTGTCCATCAGTTTATCAATTTTGTTCTCAGCCTTACGTTTCAAATTAATCCCCGCCTCTCTTATTCTATTATTGAAAGATTCTCTAACAGGCTGATTTTCACTCAAGTCTCCTAGAAATTGAGCTCCTGTACTGAGTGCTTCTTTCCCAATAACTCCCAGCCCTTTCTTTATCACTGGAAAAATATTTCGAAACAGGCTGCTAAAAAATGATCCGATTCCATGACCTCGTTGAAACTGGTTTCCGCCTCGGTACACTAAGCCAATTCCTGATCCAGCCTGCTCGTTATAGTATCGCTGATAAGGACAAGTTTTCATGATGCTCTTCTAAAATGTAGTTTCACACATAAAGTACCAAATTGGAATGGTGCAGCACCCCCCTCGTTGAGTCTTATATCTATTTCAATATTTGAAAATTCGCGTCGTAGGATGGGAACATAGTGCGGCTGCGTGTACAAAATTGTTTTACTTGATCCGAATACGAAATTTTCAGTTTCAACATGAACCACTCTTAAAAGTTGAGTAACTACATCACCGACAAACTGAGGTTCAATTATGTCGCAGTAAACATACAGATGATTAGGCAGACCTAACAATAAATTAGGTACATTGATTGATGATTTCTTTTGATACAAATCACTTAACGGTGAAAATCCCAGCTGGAGCGCAAGCCGCGGTGATAATTTCAGAGAGCACACTTCTTTTTGCTTAAATAGCGTTTCAACGCGTTTTTCTGACTTGTTGTATGAAAATGCTACATATTTATTTATTACTGAATTTTTATTCATCTCATGCAATAGCTGGTCGATATTTTCATAATTTCTTGAAGTAACTGTTTCTTTACTAATTCGTGGAGGTAATACTAATGTCACATCCGGTTCGTTAATTTGAGATTCTTTCTTGAATGTATTTGTCAAGTATACTTTAACTTCATTTTCTTCTGTGTTCACATTATAGAAAGTGCACGGGTAAATAATTTCTGATAGCGAAACTTCCCAATTTCCATCCAGCTTTATATTCTGAGGTAACTGTGTAGTGAATTTTGATGTTTTATTGCCGGGAAAATATTGCATGCTGCTATTACTAGGTAGCGTTATGAAAAATTCTCTGTCATTCATTTTTTGAAATATTCAGAGCGCTGGCAGAAACCCAGGAATCAAATTTCTCGCTGTAACCTCTCCAGCGAACTAGATACTTCTTTCTGAGACCTTTACCTTTTGTAGCAATAATTTTATCTATTTTATAGACTGTATCTGAGTCGACATGTACCCGCTGTAACTCAGGCTCATAAAAAGTGCCCTCTATTGGTTCGTTGTTCAAATCTCTCAATTTATAGACAATAGGGTTTCTTCTACTTATTGAGTGTATTTTAAATAGCTCTTCGCTCCAGTTTTGTTCATAACCTTTTTCAAAAAGGCTTTTGTATTTTGATATTCGAACTATATCTCCCACTTTATATTTTTCACTTTTGTTTTCGAAATTTTTTTGAGTCTCATTTTGATTTTTCCAAACTTGCAATATATTTCTATCGCTGACGTCAATAGGGGATATTTTAATCGAGCGATGTTTTGTTTTATTATAAGATGTTACAAGTTTCTGTAGCACGTCGATATATTTATATGTATTTTTGTATGTAAAATAACGATACATTTTTGTCTTCAAAGTCCTGTTAAATCGTTCTACAAAACATGCTTTGATATCAGCGTTGTGAATCGTATAAAATTTGACATTATTTTCTTTCAAAAACGATTTCACTGATTTCGCAATGAATTCAGAGCCTTTGTCCGTTTGTATACAGATTGGTTTTCTCTCAATAAATATAGATTTAAATGCTTGAATAACAGAAGAAGGTTTCTTATCGAACAATGGAATAGCCCAGGCGTATCTCGAAAATACATCAATGACTGTTAATATATACTTATAATTATCGTTAAATCAGCTTAACTTTCGCATATCGTTGAGGTCAGCTTGAAAAAGATCGTTAATATTGGAAATATTGTACTTATTTCTTCGAAAATGTTTTCTAACAGGCTTGTGTAGAGTATAAGCATTTTGAGAAATTATCCAATTTCTTATTTCGCTAGGTTTATACTGCCCTTTCATAAAGTTCATAAGATTATTCACACTTGAAAAACCTGCACTATGTGACGGGTCATAATAAATTTTAGATAGTTTTTTATCCATCATGTAAATGAAAAACGTTTCCACTTCCGTTTCGAGGGCCTCACACCTTCGATGTCGTCTTTAAATGATAGTTCACTATTCTTTTTTTTGTTAATTGATTTTTTGCTTTCGGAAATATCAGATTTTGACTCTTCCGTCAGAATTTTTTTTCTTTGAGGATTATTAATTAGTTCCCGAGGTATATTTCCTATTTTTAGAGCCTCTACAAACTCCTTCCACCCCGACGGATTATTATTTTTTTTGTATCGTACAATATCACCTATCAGATCCGAAATATTTGAATCGGGAATTTCTCTATTATTTATGTAAACTTTACCGATATTATCCCAAGAAATTGAATCCTGCAATTTCAACCTTTGCAATAACAAGCGGGCTTTTTCTTGATGGATCTTAGGTAACACGCTTACAATTTGTTCAGTATCGTCGTGCTTCTCAGCAAGCGGTTTAGATTCTGCGAGAATATCCTGTTCAATTTGTAATTTTATAGGTTCCCTATTTTGTTTTTGAAAAAATAAATATCTTTGTAGAATTTCTTGATACATTCGCCATTTTTCGTATTCAGAGACTTCCATTTCTAAGACATTTTTCATATCTATATCCAACTGATGGGTAGTATTTCTACCTTCCTCAACATTACTATTCCGGATACGGCTCAAATTCTCGGGAGATATAAGAACCATTTTTTTGGCATGCTCCATAATTAATTTTTACTAAACAAGGACCCCAGGACACCGCTTAGAATAGGCGCTAGTAGAAAAGGTAAGAATGCTCCTCCGTTTTGAACTAAAACACGTTTCTTTTTTTTCCAATTTTCCCCTTTTTTCACAAGTTGTCGTAAAACTTTTTTATGACGTCCTAGTACAGCTTGCTGATTTCGACTGAGCAGGATTTTACCATCTAATATATTATAAATACATTCACAAATGCATTTTACAGCTGTACAGTCACTATTTTTTAATAATGCTAATCTATATTTAGGTTTAAGTTTGTGGAGAGAGCGTAAAAACTCGGCGTTGCTTATAACAGGTCCACTCATTTTATATAATAACCTCGGGAATGTTTTTGGACATATATTTATATGATTTTTTTGGTAAATAAACATATGTGAGGCCGTCACGTGATGTGCGAAAACGAAGCCATTCAGGAGTGCTTTGTTTGAGATCGAACATTAAATAGCCATGAGGTTCCATTGTAGCGTCTCTATAAGATTCTTGAATGAATTTTACATTTTCTGGAAAAACCTGTCGCGCTAGGTGTGAAATTTGCGCTCTTTCACGGGGGTTTTTAAAATAAATTATATAATGTGCATTCAGCGAGATATCGCGCTGGCCTTTACCCTGATGGAACAAGTTTTGTGTGAGGAAAAATACAGATAAGTTTTTATGATGCGACCATTTTGTAAAAATGTCTACGATTCGATCATCGGCCTCTCTCATAAGATCATCAAGTATCATTAGCTGTGGGTATTTTCCATCTATATTTTCAAGATCAGGTAGTCCCTGGATAAACTCTACATTTTTAATTTTATCGTACATACTTTGCCATGCGCCGTAATGCCAGTATATTTTTTTAAAATTCGTATCGCTCATTTCATTGATATTAGACAGAAAGTTATTTACAAAATATGATTTCCCTGCATGACTTGGACCGGCTATTAAAGCTGAAAACGGATGTGTAAATTTTACACACATGTTGTCGGCAAGCAAAGCGATAGAACACTAAGTCAGTATCTAATCCTAGTTTCATATTTATTAAAGACAGAATAAAAGAAAAATATGATCATAGTAAGATGTTTATTCATGGTTCATATACAAACAGTATCCCTACTAATTTATATATACTTTTACAATTTAACAAATTCAATTAATCGTGCCTGCTTTCCAGCACTATAATTTTTCACACCTGTATATTTTATACCCCATATGGAAACATCGCACTGTTTTAACTGGCATATTTCTTCATCAGTTATCACATCAAAACGTCCGGGTAAAAACACCACAAAATCTTCACACTCAGCGATAATTTTTCGTCCAAATCCACGGGTCTTAACGGCCTTGATGTCGACCAGCTTGTATGTCGTATCAATTTCTAGCTCCATAATTTTCTTCATAGGTTTGATATCAGCCAGCTGTCCTTTTTGATTCAATTTGGAGAAGTCCATTTTCTGAATAGTATTAAACAAATAAAGTGTTAAATGTTTCTTACTAACAATAATGATAGCAGTAAACAAGAAATATTAAAAACAATTCTTTATAATATACATATAAATATTTTAATAACTCAATATTCTTACCTGAGACTTGATATGAAAACATTACTTCTTTTACCAGGACAAGGACTGTTGTGAATTCTACTAAAATAAATACAGCTTTTATATCTGTATTTCTCACTCTTTTAACCTTCATATATTATACATTTTCTCTTTTTCAAATTCCATATCTTTTTAAAATTCTAATACACTATTTTTAAAAATAAGCCTTGTATACGTATATGAAATGATTTTTCTAACATCAAAATTCCTCTAATGACCCTTAAATAATCTTGTATAAAAAATACTCTGCATTTTATTTTCAAAATAAACCTTGTACACGTATATGAAATAATTTCTCTAAACATCCAAAATTAAACCAAATTAGCTTTAATTGCATTTCTGCCTCAAGCAAAAATTCTGAAACCAAAAATCCCACTAATGACCTATTACTTTCCAGCGCTAATTATTTTCAACCCGCGCAAGATTCGAGCCGCGACAACGCACGTCCTGATTTGAATCTTGTATCTTAACTACTCTACGTTCTCTGATTAGTTTCTCCACAATGCAAAATGGTAAACGTATAATTTTGAAAGTCAGGAGTCTTTCTATATTGTATATCCTTAAGAATTTCCTCTGCTGTTTGCGTTACAATATGGTGCACAAAGTCAAATACTACTTACAATATGAAATAATACACATTCAATAAGTATGATTTTGTTGATTTATCGGGGTAATCCAAGTGAGTCTCTTCCAACTTACTTGTACAAAGTACAAATAAGTAGTATTGCTGAACTGCCAACATCACATTTCAAGACTTAGATGGAAATATTTGTTTTGAGCATCCCTAAATCCATACGTAGGTACGTACGTATGAATGTTTGTATGTATATAGCTAAATTTTGTATTTGAGACTGGTCTAAAGTCTAGTTTTGCAGCCCTATTTTGGTTGCAATCGTCTGTACCGGAAATGCACTGTACTTGAAACTTTTTTCGAATTTTTCACGTGAATTTAAGATGTTGAAATTCAGTATTTTGGAGTCCTGTGGCATCTTGATTATCATTTTCTATTCTAATACTAATTGGCTGTGCTGGAAGTGCACAGTCTATTTGAGTTTTTTGCATTAATTCAAAACAATCATCCGTGAAGTATTGAAATTTCGTATCAAACACTTCTATAAATCTTGATTGTACACCTTGCATTATGATTGCGGTCGAATTAACCAGGAGTGCAGTTCACTAAGCACGTTTTCGAATTTTTCACATAAATCCAGAACAATCAGCAGTAAAATCTTGAAATTTCGTATTTAAAGAAATTGTACCATTCAAATGATGACTTAATATTTTCATAACAATCTATTGAGCTGAAAATAAGCTTTATCTGATAATCTTACATAATTTTTCGCATAAATTCAAGATTTCGGCCATAGAATGATGTATTTTGGTATTCGGGACTGCTAAAGCGTTTCATGGCTAGTTGCCCCGCTGTTCCTCAAATTTAAGGTGTCACCTAATTGAACAAAATCGAATCAAAATTTGAAAATTGAATGCGACATGAACATTGCTGTCCTCATTTTGATTCGACATCCTTTGTATAAGTGAAGATTGAAATTTGAGCTAGAGCGGTGCAGCAGACCATTAATGAATTGTAGCATCTAAATGATTGGATTATCATCTCAAATTTTGGTTGGAATCGATTTGGCCTGGTGTCAATATCAGTGTCAACTGTCAATTATTGAGTCAAAAGATGGACAAGTGAGACATGTAGGGTCCACATCAGATTTTTTTCATGTTTTTGAGCAAAACGGTGTTGAATTTTTCATCAAAGTTGAATTATAGAATGCAAAATTGTTCAAAATGCTGCCAGCCTAATGTTGTCTCCACCTATATTATCCTTGTCTATTCTTCTTCTTACCCTTCCGAACGGAGCAGGGAGTGGCACTTTGGTTTTTTCCTAAAGTATTTGACCTATCGATGGTACTAGTTTCTATCATAGGATCTATCAGGGCAGTTGACCCTGACAAAAATGAAAAAAAGTAGTCTTACTTTGACACTTAAGGCAGGATCCTTGATTTATAAAATAGGTCACCTCATTGACCACTATATTTCCGATTGATTCATATACAATTTGGCCGTAAGTTCGATCAGGGAACATAAGGTGCGGCCGGCTCCCCGACTACAAGAAATATTCTCACACAGTTGCGAGAACAGAGTCAATGTTCATCTATCCACAAACTGAATAAGGAAAGCGATGCTATGATAAGTCGCACAAATTGAGATAACAGATAGAATGGATGTATGTTATATATACATTTTATTCAATTATGATCTGAAGTAGAAGATGACGATATCCCCTTGACCAGCTTCTGAAGAAATCAGTCTTGGTCCAGGAGCAGTTAATACCATTTATGCACAGTGTTTAATGCAAGTAAATCATTCAATATGAACATTCACATAAAACTATGATTGCTCGTATTTTGCATCATTTTTAATGAATTCTAGGGGGATTAAGATCGTTCTGCATGTCCCATGTGATCTGTATTGAATAAATATTCCATCAGTATGTTTTGTATCAATATTGTTAGATATTCTATTCCAGTCCAAACACTGATTTTTCAATAGTTTCATGCACATCACTCATAAAGAATGATATTTTTGTAAAAGTTTGTCAGTGCAAAAGGATCAATCTATACATAGAATTATGAAAATAGTCCATGGAATGGAAATCGGTTTGAGCGTGCAGTTTCCGAGATACAGTTATTGTAGAACGCATTCAATATATAGCCTTTTGCAAAAACCAGGCAACCAAATAGATAAAGCTCTAATTTGAAAATAATTCAACTTGCACCCTGAACCAAATTGTAGCTTAACACAATAACTCAAATTATCTTTAGGTGAACTCTGTTATCGGCAGATTCAAGAATTATACAAGAAAAATACAGCAAAATTTTTGTTCCTTACACAAAATTGTTCCGTTTTTATGTTGCAAGTGAATTCTAAATTGAACAAAAAAAGAAAAAAAAACTCAAATCATGTTTTGTCCCGGTCCTAACTTATATGTATATTGTATACTCCTCAGATTTTTCAGCCATGATGGATGTGATATCCTGTAATAGATTATATCAATAGGAGCAAAAATCAGTTTTCGTGTGTTTGTATATTACAAGCTTATATCACACTTAAATGTATTACTGATGATATGTAATGAAGATTATTCATTCATCCATTCTACTGTTTTTTTGGTCACACCAAGAGTACAATTTTGTGACCATCAGGGACCTCAAAAACATGTAAAATTTGAGATCCATCAATTTAGTCCCAGTAAAAGCAATGATGAACTTGCAATCAAAATGTTGCACTTGCTTTGTACAAACGATAAAATTTGTTTTTCTACAACTATTATAAGACCTTCTCTGATAGAACTTATAATTGAAACTGGTATTTATTAGTAGCGAAGGTTGGATACTTCGAGAAAAAACCAAGGTACCACTCTCTGTCCTGTCGTTTTGAACTTCTCTTATGATTGTTGTGTTTTTTTCTCTGTTTTGGATAGAACGGTAGTAGTATCCCGGTTTTGTCCTAAAGTAGGTACTTGAACTCTGCAATTGATTGATACTAGTTTCAAGTTAACCTTGAACTCATTGACCAGATATGGTCATTTTCCGATACTTAGTCCCCTTTACAGGTCTATTCTCCTCCATTCTGACCAGGTGTCCCCATCAGCTCAGTTGTCTCTGCTTAATAAATTCTACTATAGGTTCCACTGAAAGTTCTGATCTCATATCTTGATTTCTTATTCTGTCCATTCTCGTTACTCCTTTGACCCTTCTCAAATATTTCATTTCTAACGTCTGGATTTCACTTTTGGTTCTTCTCGGTATAGCCCATGATTCACAACCATATGTTAGTACTGATTTTAATATTGTATTGTAAACTGTTGATTTTGCCTTCCTGCTAATTTCTTCCTTACTTATGAAGCTGTTATCCATGCTGTGAAATAATTTCACTGTCTTATCTACTCTTTTGTAAATGTCTTCGTCCTGTTTTCAATCTTTTGTTTTTGTTACTCCTTAATATTCGAATCTCTACACTTGTTCTATGCTTTCATTATTTAGCTTAATAGATTTTACTTCATCACCCACTATCATTACTTTTGATTTCTTCACATTTATCAACATTCCGTGCATATTCGGTTTATTATTTCATATATTCAAATTTCTCTGCAGTTATGCTTCATTTCTTGTGAATATTACAGCATCGCCCGCAAACGCGCATTCTCCAATTTCGATAAGTTGCATATTTCTGTGGCCTATTATTAGCTTTGCTGCTTCTTGCTTGCATTCTTTCATAATATCGTCCATGAAAACTGTGAACAGAACCAGACTCATAACTCCTTCTTGGAGAAGGCCATTTTTCGTTTCAAATATTTCTGATTTTCGGTTTCTTCTAACAATATAGTTCAAATTCTTCTTATATAAACTTTTGATCGCACTCACTAATTTCCCATTTACACCTCTCTGTTAAATTTTTAGATTCTTGGTCTTTGCACTCTTTCGAATGCTATTTCCAGATCTATGTAGGCCATGCATGCTTTACTTTTAGACAATAAGGTTTTCTGGACTATTTGTTTTATGGTGAAAATATGATCTTGTACACTTCCTCCTTTCCTGAATCCACTTTGAGCTTCTTCAAGGGATGGTTCCTAGTCTTTTTCCCAGAACTCTTTTATATAATTTTAGTACTGTACTTAATAGTGAAATTCCTCTATAATTGTTACAATCACGAATATCTCCTTTTTTATATATCGGTAAGATAACTGCTATTTCCCAGTCTTTTGGTATCCTATCTTTCTTCCATACTTGATTAAATATTCTTAATAGCAACATATTACCTTCATCATCCATGTATTTCAGCATTTCTGTAGTTATTCTGTCATGACTAGGCGATTTTGCACATTTTTGCATTTGAATGGCTTTTTTCATTTCTTCAATACTTATTTCTTCTGTGGAAGTTGCAGTCAATTCACCCCTTGTTTGCAGTTCTATGTTTCTCTCTTCAATTGTTGTATCCAATAATTCTGCAAAGTACTCTTCCCATCGTTTCATTACTTGGTCTTCTTCTGTTATCAGGGATCCCGTTTTGTCTTTTAGTGAAAAATTGTCTGTTGTTTTCCCCTTTCTTGAAGCTTTCATTGCTTTGTGAAATAGTTTTTGATTTCTTTGCTATTTTCTTCCATTCGATCTCCGAATGTGATCGAACCATTCTCTCTCTCTATTTTTAATAAATTTTCAAGTTTTTTGCGCTGCTCTTTATGAATGTTGTTGAGATACTTCATCCAGGTTCTCTTCTTGCATTTTATTTCTTCTTTAATTTCTTGGTTCCACCATGGTGTTTGTTTCTTATCACTTTTTACTTTGAAGTTTCGCAAACTTCTCTTGACACGGTTGTTAGAATTGTTTTGAGCGTTTACCAATTTTGTTCAATATCAGTTTCACTATCCATTGTGAATTCTTTCATTTGTTCTGTTACCTCTTTTTCGTACATTGTTGCTGTTTCCTGCGATTTCAGTTTGTAGGATCTTATTGTTTCATACGACGTTTCTCTCTTACATACATTTTCTCTCACATTTCCTTGCTCGTTGAATTCTTCCTTTATTTTCGCTACTATCAAAAAATTAACACTATATATTTCTGGCCCTCTTCTAGCTCTGACATCTTTTATCAATTTTCTGTTTTCTCTTTCTAGTATGTAGTCTATCAACGATCCGCTCTCTGGTTCGTGTCTCGTGTATGTGTGAATAAATTTGTGTTGAAAAATGTATTTGCTACTATTGAGTCATTCAATGAACAGTAGTCAATTAGCCGATTATTCCTTTTGTCTTCACCATATTTGCCTATGATTTCTGTTGTATCCTCATCGTACCGTCTCCCAGCTCTGGCATTGAAATCGCCTAGTATGTAAAGTTCTCCTTTGCTATTTTCAGTTTCAATATGTAGTTGTTCCTAAAAATCATCCTTGATCGCAGCTAACTCATTTTCATCTGGCCCGTATACTACTATTACTGTCTTGTGATTTCCATTTTTGTGTTCTAGCTCTGATTTCATTATACGTTCGTAGGCAAGTCACCCCTGCTGCTGCTCTTCTATCAATACATTAGTACATTCCTATCTCCCATTATTATCTCTCCTGTTCCTTTTTTCTTGGTTTCGGTTATTGCTAAAATATCAATATTTGCTTTACTGAATTCATCTTGTAGTTCTTACTCCTTTTCATTGATACTTCTTATATTCCATGTTGCTAGTCTCCAGGTTTGATTATTATTATCTTTGTATGTTTCCTCAGTCAATTTACCATATTCACGCCTTGTCGTCCTATAAACTTTCATCTCTTTTGCACTACTGTTCATTAACCTCATCAGTTTTTTGAGTCACTGTTTCTGGTTTCTTTGGCTTTATCCAATTTTCCCTCCTCATGGTTCCACATCCATTTGGCGTCATCTATTATTAACTGATGGTATCTGATTTTTACTCTCTTATTTTCCCTTTTTGCCTTGTCTGCATTTCTTTTAACTCACGTTGTATTTTCTTTTCTCTTTCAGTCAAATCTGAATTTATGCATACCCTGCTGTTATTTCCATTCCTCAGTCTTCATTTGTTTTTCAATATCTCAATTTTCCTCTCAAAGCTCTCTATCTCCGCTACATGAATACTATCTCGGATCTCTATTGATTTTCTCACTTTTGCGCTGACTTGCATCTGCTGAAGTATGAAACTCTTCATTTTCTTTGAAATTTCTCCTGGATCCGTATCTGTCAACTCAGACCCCTTATAATTAGATCATTCTTTCTGCTTCTCTTGTCAATTTCCTCAGATTTTTCCTCCAGCTGTTCAATTTCCACTACTTTTGTTTTAACTTCTTGAAACTGTTGCTCTATTTCCTCGCATTTTATTTTGTAGGTATTTAATGATTCTGTTAGATGTCTATATTCTTTCCTAATTTCTTCAATTTCATGCAGCATCTGTTTTATCATCTCTTTCCTGTCTTCCATTCCTCTTCTATTCATTTTAAGCGGAGATGTTGCACCTATCTTATTCCTGGAAAATTTCCGTGTGAACTTCAGCGCTTATTATACTCTTCGCTATCCGTTTCACTCGTACGTATTACTGGTTGCGTGTATACGGGCGCCAAGTGACAAGCACGAATCGACTCCTTGGATACGTGTCACCTTACCTCGTATTTTAAGCCTCATCTTATTTATCTCACCTAAGTTTTCTAAAGTAATCTTGTATACTTTCTTGATTACAGCCACTCTTTCACAACACTTATCACTCTTGAATTTAAATGCTCGTGTTTGCCTCGTATATGGGGTTGAAAACACGGAGCTCTGAAAACACGTGTGCACTACTCAAAATCTTCCACATCATATTTCCTATAATTTGTCAATTTAGATTACATAGGTCTGTGTTTACCGCCGACATAAAAAAATGTATCGTCAAATTTGAATACAGCCAACTGAACAATGCCTTCAAAAAATATTTTGGCGTGAAAATTCAGATCAAGAGTTATCAATGTACGCCTTGAGAACGGTAACATATGGTACAAATTTGGTCCCATATCTTGCTGTTAGATGCCTAATTGAGTTATCAAACATCTTTAAATCAAAATATCCAAATGGATCAGGCATAATCAAGGGAAATTTTTACGTTGACGGTATTTTGACAGGTTATGATAATCTAGATTCTAGATGATTCAATTGAAATAAAAAATAATATAAAAAATTGAACACGGCAGGCTTTCATTTACGAAAATTCAAAAGCAACACTACAGAATTAAGCGATCAAAAATTGAAGAGTATCGAATCATTGGATATTTGAAATAAAATTACCAAAGCTTTTGGTGTATATTGGAGGCCGACACAAGATACATTCACCTATTCATGTGATGGAAACACTAGCTGAAATGGAATAACGGAACGTACTATACTTACTATTACTGCATGAATCTAGGACCCCCTAGGATTGCTAGGTCCCATTGTTATCATAGCTAAACTAATCATTCAACAACTTTGGTGTTTAAAGTTAACATGGGATGAGACAATTCCGATGGAAATTCATACCAAGTGGATACATTATGAAAACAATTCATCACAAATTAACAAAATAATGACTCCACGTCATATTTGAATCAATGATCCTGAAAGAATTCAAATTGACGCATTTTCAGACGCATCTGAAAAAGCGTTTGGTTCTTGTGTTTATTTGAAATCAATTAATAATCAAAACGAGACTGTTGTAAATTCATTAGCCTCAAAATCAAGGGTGGCTCCTTTGAAAACAGTAACGCTACCACTTCTAGAACTTTGCGCAGCTGTTCTAGCAGCGCAGTTAGTTGAAAAGTTCAAAAAAATATTAAGAATTAGAATAGACAAAGAATTTTATTGGAGTGATTCAAAAATTACCTTGAGCTGGATAGAATCGGATCACCCCAGATGGAAACCATACGCTGCGTATCGAATTGTAGAAATGCAAGATTTCACTAATTATGATACTTGGCATTATGCAAAATCGTAAGAAAATCTCGCAGATTTCATTTCACGTGGTATTTCTCCCGGAATATTAGTAACTGAATCTATTTGGTGGAACGGATCATATTATATGTCAACAGACGATGTGAATCTAGAAGTAATTAACGGAATAGATTTGGAAAATTCACCAGAAGTACGTAAAATAGTTTCTCAGTCATAAATATATCAGAATATATGAATGATTATCCTATTGATAATTTCTCTAATCCAAATCGACTTAAAAGAGTCACTGCGTATTGTTTGAGGTTTATTAAGAACACGCGTCTAAAATTTGGAAAGATATTTGGCCCATTAACAACTTTAGAACTAGAATTCTTCAAATAAATTAGTACAAATAGTACAAAAACAAGAATTCCCAAAAGAAATTGAAGATTTATTTGTTTATTTGAAAAACAAAGAGTTGACAAAATAGTAGGCTGTTAAACTTGACACATTTTTTCTAGAATCAAACATGATACGTGTTTGAGGAAGACTAAATCAGTCAGACAGTAGGACAGGTAGAGGTACTGAAATTTATGAAGTATATATCTGTCTTCTTATTTGTGTCGTGACAAAAGCTTTACATTTAGAGCTTGCCTCAAGACTTAGCACAAACACATTCTTGTTGTCACTGAAGCGTTCATAGCACGCAGAGGTGAACCAACTGATATTTTTAGTGATATTGGTACTACTTTTGTAAGTGCAAATAAAGAACTGTCGAACGTCGGTGAATTTTTGTTCTCAAATTCTGAAAAAATCTAATATTTAACTGCAAAACTTTGAATAAAATGGCACTTCATTCCGCCTCGCTCCCCAACATTCGCTGGTCTCTGGGCAGCAGCTGTAACATATGTTAGATATCATCTCAAGCGAATCTTGACAAACATTGTACTTACCTACGAAGAATTCAATACAATTCTTACACAAGTAGAATCAATACTTAATTCACGCCTCCTCACTCCTCTAAGTTCAGACCCAAATGATCTACACTTATGAACTCCAGCTCGTTTCCTTATGCCCAATACGTCCAGTACTTTCACTTGTATCCCTGATCCTGACTTAAGAGATATATCTCAAAATCGTTTAACTCGATATCAAATGCTTCAACAATTGAACATGTATTTCTAGAGCAGGTGGTCCAAAGAGTACTTCAATCATCTCCAACAACGAATGGAAAGAGGAAACTCACAGCACCCAGTTAGGCTCCATGGTCATAATCAGAGACGACAACTTGCCACCGCCACAATGGCGACTTGGACGAATTCAGATGCATCCAGGCAACGATGATGTGACTCGTGTAGTAACTGTTTGTTGTGCAAATGGTGTGTTCAAACTGCAGTAAATCGAGTTTGTGTATTGCATGCAGAATCTGATGAGAACTGTTCAATATCACAAAAAAATGGCATTCAAGAATCCGTATACAAAAAAAATTATTATTGTGATATGTTTTATTTTGAATATGTTTTTCCATCATATTCACCTTACTTGCATATTCATGAGTTGATCAACATTTGATATATTTTTTATCATTTTTGTATAACATTTCAGCTGATTTCAATGTATTTTGTATAATTTTTGTTGAAACTCTTTGGAGATTTCAAGGCTGGCCGTATGTATAGTGTTGATTTACCGCCAAGGAAGATGCACGCTGCCCCCCTTGTATACTTTTGTAATCTATATTGTACGACCGGAACGAAAGTTCAGTTGAGTAGAAAAGCTAGAAGCAAGTTATAACACTCCCTTAGTGGTCAGGGTCGCGGCTGACAGCTACAGGGAAGACCAGAGGGTTCTTACTAAAATATAAGCTCGGTAAATTGGTAAGCACTATACTTACTGAGGGCGCCACTTGATTTTCATTCAGAAAACCAAGAAAATAATTGGATTGAAGTAAAGGAACCTTCGCTACTGTGATTACAAACAGAGTACTCAGTGATATGGTAAGTCAAGAAAATAATTCGCATTTTGATTGACTGAATCTTTATCGTAGACTAGGCAAAATATACACACGGCTGCTTGACAGTTCTCCTTCAGAGCCAGCACAATTCAAGTCCAATAAACAAAAGATGGGTTACGACAGATCAAGAATGCACTTAGCTGTATGGTGCTGAATTGATCTTCGGGGAGGGGGTGAGGCGAACGGATGGTATGGAGTTGGAGGTCGGTGTGGTTTTCAGGATACGTGAATTCTGAAACTGCAGCCACAGTACCGCTGAAGAAACCCCGGAAACAGATCCACAGCTGGGAACCAAATAGTTCTTCCGAAGATAAATCCGTGGAACTTCCAACATGTATTGAAGCACACTCAATAGACACATAAATCGTGTCACCCTAAACAATTCCATGAAATCACCAACCAATATACTCTTACAATCCTCCTGAAGAAGATCATGCCACATAATGCAAAAACGGATAATATAAGGAAAACTGTAGCTCCTGCGGCTAATTTTCAATTCGCGCCCACTAGCACTCTCATAAACAACGCGCTTACTTGTCACTAGACTAGAAAAGAGTCCCCCACTAGAATTGCCTCGACTTGACGTACTTATAATATTTACCATTGATAAGGGACCAATTTGCCATCCGGAAAACACCACCGCGCCCAAACCATATGCAGTGGCTTCGGTCTGTACGATGAATGGAAGCAAAAAATCAGGACAAGTGTGAACTGGGGCGGACATGAGACACTCTCTCAGCGTCTGAAAATAACGTTGACATTCGTTGATCCAGTTCCACTTTCTACCTTTCTTCAATAAAGCTGAAAGCGGAGCATTTATAGTTATCTTTCACAAATCTCTGATACCATTTGGCCATACCTAGAAAACCACGTACCTCAGTCACACTTGTCGGTGCACGAAGACTTTAGATTGTATGAATCTTCTCTGGATCCACCATCAATCCCTGTTTGTCAACAATATATCCCAAATACTTAAATTTTTCTTGGTTTAGGGCTAACTCAACATCAAAAAGTCGCTCTAAAACCCTGTACATGTTTCTTAAAAGTCTCCGATATGATGATAATATCGTAGAGATAAACGAAAACAGAAGGCTCAAGATCGGATCTCAAAACACGATCAATCAACCTCTGCCAAGTAGCTGGGGCGTTAGTTGAACCAAACGGCATTTTCTTGAGGTGATAAAGTCCTCGCCCTGAGATTGTAATAGCCGTATATTTTTTGCTGCTGTCACTAACAGAGATTTGTCAGTAACCGCTTTTGATATCGAGTGAACTAAGAAATCGCGCTCCTCGAAGTCCATTAAGTTATGATTGCATTTCTCAGGCGTGCAATTGTGGTCTTTGCTCTCAGTTTCTTGTGTCAAACGTTAAAATGGTGTTGTATTTTATACTATTCTCTTTGTTATGTAATTTTCTGTGTACTGATACAGTTTTCTAGTGACTGATTTGTACTTGGGGGGAGTTTTCTTCATTCTTACATTTTTTTTTCTGTATATTCCTCAAGTCTTTGTTAACAAGCCTCTTGGATGACGTCTTGACAGGCTTGGTAAGATACTTAATTGTATGTACTTGGTAATTTATTTAATTGTATTTGAATTTATCGAGTGTTCCATCTACACTGTTTTACAGGCTGTTGTTTGCTTCTCTTCTGAATTATCTTGCATAATTAATTTGATACTACAATTTCTCTTTCAATATCCAAATGTGCGTTCATAAAGAGTAGACGTGTGCTACGTATCTCTCGCAAAATTTTTACTGCTATATCATACTAACAGTTACTCCTTTCAATTTTAATATTTGTCACATAAAATGGGTGGAAGTATACGAAGTGCACCGAACTCAACATATAACATTGTTTGTGAAGTTTTATCTGCCTTCCTGAAGGATCATTCTTTTATAAACAAACTCGTCAAGAAGGTCAATGATCGACTCGACATTAAATCTACATGAAGTCAAATGGTGGAGTAAGGCGTGCGAATAATATGGACGAGATCGAGAAATTTGTGTAGTTTATACCGAATATTGTCGTATCTATCTAATCAGGGAGTGCAAGACAATAGACACGTACATTTTAATTCATATCTATATATCATATTCAGTTCTATATCCCGCCGATTCTCTCCAAAGTTTGAATCCAATCTCAATTTTTCAATTTTTTTTTGTGTTATTGTATGAATTTGAAAAAGTCTGTAATATATAGACGTAGTTTATTGCCCTGTATCATTTTTGTGACCTTTACTTGCTCAGTTTGGTTATTGATTGCTTTTTAATCTAACTTTTCTGTCTAGTTGAATTAGGCTACTCAGTATTCACAGTCTATAGTGTATTCATTTATATTTATTGTTCACTAAGTATAGTGAGTTCTGTGTTCAGTTGACTTTATATTATCAAAATCGTCTGGTTTTACTACTCTCTCAACCTAATATCATGAAAATCTACTATCAAAACGTACGCAGTCTCAACTGAAAGCTTGTTAACATCTATAATAATTCTATATCAATTTGCATTACTGAATCTTTGCCTAATGAATCTGTATCTAATTCTGAGATATTCAATGATGATTTTACTGTATATCGTTGTGATCGGATTTTGAAAAGACAAAGAAAACAAGGTGTTTTATGTGCGATAAACAATACATATCAATCAACCGCAGTCAGTATCATTTTAGACCCAGAAGCTTTATTTGATTTAACTTGTGTGCGAGTGAAACTGTCTGGTAGTAATTGGTTTCACATCGTCGTAGTATATTTTCCACCTCCTGTGAATATAGAATAATTGAACATTTTTTGTGAAACAATAGAATCATTACCTTTCATATTTAGCAGTAATTAAATAATTCTTGGAGATTCCAATATTCCTCAGCTATATGAACATAACGAAAGTGACATCACCAATCCAACTGTAAACAGATTTCAGCACTCCATCAGCCTAAGTCTTGCTAATCAGTTCAACAATATTTTGAATATAAATAGCAGACTCTTGGATCTTGTGTCAACTAATTTCAACTGCACTGTAACGCATGATTCAGTCCCTTTCGTACGTGAAGATACTCATTATCCCGCCCTTTGTATAGAATCCATTTTACATTCTACTAGAAAATCGTTAAAGATTTCAGATACACCTAAATTTGATTTTAAAAAAGCTAACTTTTTGATGCTGTATGAACTGCTCGCGGCTGTTGATTGGCAAGAATTATACAGCTATAGAGATCAGGACAGAGCGTTCCAAAACTTTTTTCAAATAATTTATGATATTTTCATAGATGCATACTCACGAATAGAGTTAAGAGGCGCAAATATGCGCCGTGGTTCACCACAAATATAATCTCTGATTTGAAAGCTAAGGAACGGAATCGACGACTTTTTAAAAATACGGGATAAAGTCTTGCAAGGAAGATTACTTATATCTCCGAGCACAAATCAAAAAGGATACTAAAATATCACATAATAGTTACATAACAAATGCAGAAAATGATATAAAAAAAGATCTCACCAAAATTTGGGAATATTAGAAGGGAAAAAATAACAAAAATTCAACTAAAATACCAGATAAAATGTTTAGGTATTGAAGATGATGAATATGAAAACGGTTGTGATATAGCAAATGCTTTCGCAAGGTTCTTAGCTAGAGTCTATTCTACTTGAAGTGATAAGTTTGACTTGAAGGACTTCATGAATATACATATTACTAATAAAGAAATGGTAAATTTGTTCCGTATATCTAAGGATTTCTTTCATGCTATTAATCAGTTAGGACCTAAACAAAGTTGTGGTCCAGACAACATTCTATCGTATATTCTAAAGGGATGTAGGGATATAATAGAACCTTCATATTTATCATTTAATCTTTCACTCAAGAAATGCATATTCCCATCGGAATTGGAAAGAGCTAGAATCTGTCTAATTTTGAAATCTGGCGACCCTTGTGATGTTTCTAACTATCGGCCGATAGCCATTCTTTCTAATATTTCAAAGATTTTTGAAAGTATTGTCCATAAACATATACATTATTCCGTTCATGAATACATTACGCCTTTTCAACATGGTTTTTTGAAGGGAAAATCAACATTGACAAACCTAATTGACTTTTCTGACTTGGTGATCCCTGGTGTAGCTGATAATGCCCAAGTCGATATCATATACACAGACTTTGCAAAAGCTTTTGACAAAGTCAGGTACAACATATTGACTAAGAAATTATATCATAACTTCAACTTCTCAGCAAATCTTCACCAGTTTTTACATTCCTATTAAAATGTCGCCATCAATATGTAAATATAAATGGATATGTGTCTAGTAGTTACGTCGCAAGCTCTGATGTACAACAAGGCTCTAATCTTGGTCCTCTCCTATTTCTCCTTTTCATCAACAATATTGTTAAGACAGTTAAGTTTTCCAATATCCTGCTGTATGCTGATGATATCAAGATTTTCAGAACATTTAAGTCATTCGAAGATTGCGAGAACTCCAGGTGGATATTGATGGTCTATTGAAATGGTCTAAGCACTCAGAACTATTTTTCAACATAAAAAAGTGCAAGACAATGACATACCCCAGAAAGCACCAGAATATCGAGTACATATATGTTATGAATATGCTGTCTCTAATCAAGATAACTGAGTTTACAGATCTAGGAATAATTTTTGACCTCATGCTATTATTTTACAAACAAATACACACTATATCAAATTATCATACATTTTATCTACATGAACTATTACCTTGCTCTTTTTGCGAGAAGTTTTTTGATCATGGTTGTGTAGATATTACGGGTCCAGAGGCTCGGAAATTGGATGAATCTAAATCTGGTTTGAAATGGAATAGCTTTTCTTGTCGCCATTGATAGTCTCAAAGCCATGATAGTTTCTCTACAAAATGATATTGCTGAACTGAAAAATGCTAATAAGACTGTGACACATAATGAATCCTCTTTATTTTTTTAAAGTTTCTGAGCGTCAGAAGCGCGAATCGGATATTATGATATTCGGTGCTTAGAAGAATAATTCCACAACCGAAGATGATTCTTCCCCTATCAATAAATTATTCTTGGAACAAGATGTGTCCATTGATATTGTCAAGTTTTCTCGCCTTGGTCGTTTTGATGCCTCAAAAACAAATTCTCGTCCAATCAAAGTTCGACTTCTTTTTCCGGAAAATGTTATTGGTGTATTTGGAAACATCAACAAAATTGAATCTTCAGATACTTGGAAGAATATAATTTCATTTAAAGATCGCACTATTATGCAGAACAAGTTCTATACATCTGTTGAAGATAAACTCTCTAATCGTGTCTCAAAAGATAAAACGAACTTATAAATTAAGTATATTAATAAAATTCATACTGATATTCATATGTAACCCCTTGCCAAATTGTTCATGCTTTTGCAACGCACTTTTCGAACTTATTTTCTAGAAGTTCTAAACTGGATATCTTCATTACTTCAAGGAACGATTCGTCTTTCTTTCCGTAAAGTGGTTGAAAAAGACATTTTCTCACTGCTGTCCACACTTCAAGATGAAATTATATCCGGTGAGGATCAGGTATCTGCTTTTCTGTTAAAAGATCGTAAATTCACTTTTGCTCGTCCTTTGTCCTTTATAATGAATTTGGCTATCGAAAGTTCTACCTTACCTGATCGTTGGAAAAAAAATCGTATAACTCCGGTATTTAAAAAAGGTGATAAGTCCAATATTAATAATTTCTATACTCAATGACTTTATTAAGGTTTTGGAAATGTCAACTTATATTGCGATTTATTTAAATATTCGTTCTCGCATATCTCCAGAATAGCATGGTTTTGTAAGGAATCGCTCAACAATTACAAATCTTGCTTGTTTAACTCAATTTATGTTAGAGTCACTTGATAATTTTGTCCAAGTTCATACAATCTACACAGACTTCATTCGTACTTTTGATTCCATTGATCATGGACTTCTACTTGATGAAATTAATACCATCGGTGCTGCTCTTGGTCTGGTTGATCTTCTAGGTTCTTGTCTTCCCAACAGACAGAATTTGCTATGTTTGCTACAACGTTTACTCATCTTTTAATTATATTGCGACATCTGGAGCTTCATAGGGATCGAATCTTGGTCCCTTGTTATTTATTATATCCATTGATGAACAAACTTATCAAAAGCATTTTATGTCCTGTCTTAGCATACGCAGATGATCTAGAAATCTTTAATTCTATCTCAATTTTAAAAGATGCAGAAAATCTTCAAACAGGCTTATGTACTGTGGCTGACTGGTGTACCAAAAATAAACTTCTACTGAATATTAATAATTTCATGTCGTCACATTCACTAAAAGAATTAATATTATTGACTATTCCATTCGTAGTATTTATAACAAGGTTAACAATGCTTAATTGCCATAGAAACGGTGCATATCAGTGGGTATTTGAACGTGTAGAAATACCATCGGGTATTACACTAGTGGTCCAAGTGAGTATTCACTCAAAGATGTGGATACCTCCAATTTGTGCTTTCTTCGTATTTAATGTAATATTTTTCTGAAAATCTTCATCAATTTTATCTTCTGATCCATCACCAAACTTTTCTGAACTAGTTCCCATAACAAGACGCAATATATTTCTCTATTATTCATCAAAGAAAATGCAAGAAATTCTAATTTTTTAGTCAGTTTGACAGAAGTTTGTTTACTCGTTCCTATGAAAATTACGTGAGTTGTTACTAGATTCATAGAAGACTAATTTGAAAAAATCGTTTGACTCCTGGATTAGTCCTCCATATACCATTTGTAGTTGAAGTATTATAGACAATTTTTGTGGAGCAATCACTCATGTTTATTGTGCTTGTGAATACCACTCGTGCTGCACACTCGTGGTATTCAAACGCAAGCTCAATAAACATTCGTGATAGCACCACAAAAATAATCGATAATACTTCAACTACTTATGGTATAATAAATGATTATTCATACTCCATTGGTACCAAAACATATAATCGCAAATCCTCAGTAAATGACTTAGGTTTCACTTTTTCTTCTGACATGAAATGTACTGAACATGTCAAAAATGTTTGTAGCCGAACACTTGGGTTTCTAATGAGAATTACAAAACCATTCCACGACATCTTAGTTCTAAAGACTTCATATTTTGCATTTGTTACTGGTAAACTGGAATATGCCGTATTAGTCTAGTATCCTACACATAACTTTCAGGTTTCAGCTCTTGATCGTATCCATAGGAGATTTTTGAAGTACCTGTCTTATGAAATCGATCTTGTGTACCCAGAACAAGGATTAGATCAGAACGTACTTTGTGCACGACATAATATGCTAGATCCAAGTTACAGAAGGGAATTATCCTGTGCCCGGTTTCTGTGGATGCTAATGAACAACATAATAGATTCGCCGTTTCTACTATCTTGCATCCTCATCCACGTTCCACAGTTCACATCGAGACGCATGAGTACTTTTTACTTCAATTCGCACAATACTGAGATCTTGAGATGCTCTTCACTCCACATCATGTGCCAGTTTGCTGAAAATCACATCACCGAGATTTTTGTTGACTCTTTCAAATATATCATGTAACATGTTAATTTTTATCATGAATGTAACTTTTTTGCACTTGATCTACATATTTATTTGCTTTTGCAATATGTTTTTTCTTGTTTTCTATTTTTTTTTCTACTATTTTTACCCTGTAATAGGACTCCTGTTGGGTAATAATGGTCATTATATATTTATATCTCGATCATGATGAATACTTACTCAGCAGGTTCACTCAGGTACTTTCTGATTTGTTTCAACCTTGTCAATGTGAAAAATATTCGTTAAAGAAAATATATATTTTCGTACAGTAATACACCATTAACAAATCATATTCATGACATCTTCTCCCTTGAATATATTTTATACTAATTTGAATATAAATATGACAATTCTCTAATCACACACAAATTGGTGACTGATATCATGGATTTGTATTGGAATATCTAAGCTTACAACAAACGCAATCGATAAAGAGGATGAACAAACGTTGCTTTGACAGGCAGAGCAAAAACTTCTCGGAATAAACAATGAACAATAAATTGCTAAGCGGTAAGTTACATTTCATTCTAAACCAGTTTCAAACTATTACACAGTCCATGTGGGACTTGCAGTTCAACCTCAAATGCTGTAGAAATTGAAACAAAACGTCAACTGGGATTTCATACAGAACGGAGAATTCCTACACGGCGGTGAGTTATTTATTATTAGAAATGAGCTTAAGTCGGTTCTTGATGTCGTGTCTTCATTAGCAACTTGGGGAAGTTAACCGGATGACTAGTGAAGAACAAACAAAAGGAACGGAATAACGGTCAAGAAGGCTAAGTGAGTCAAACTAGTATGCCAAGTTAAATTGAGTAATTATTTCTTAGTACGGTATTTATTATTTGGAGAGATCGCAGATTATGCTCCAAAAGAAAGACTGCTCCGTCACACTATATATTTTTGGAAAGTCGTTTTAAAATTTAGTTTACCCACAGTCTCTTAGGAGTTTACTAGCAGTTCTTTTCAATTTGCCGAAATTAAAATCGTACCATTTGTTATATTAATTGCTGACACCATTGGAAATTTTGCTCTTAAACTCTACTCTGGTGTTTCCTGAAGCAGTGTGGATCACGTTTGCCAGAAATTCATATCTTTTCTCAGTATAGTCAAGTATCAAGGGATCACTCATAGGATTGGTTTGTCGTTCCACATAAGTAAAGGCTTTTTTCTAATCCCGTACTGTTATAGTCAAAGTTTGAACATATCAAATGATTGGAAGTCATGATATTCTCCAAAAAGTGAAGGTCTGAGATTGAATTTATTGTTTTTAGATAGGTCCAAATTAAATCTATGGTGTTTCTGCCACTGAATCCTATGTATGTAAATTTCGCGAGGATATCGTGATGAGTCCTTCCATTGAGTGCATACAGATCAGCTGCTTCCAATAGCTGATTCAAGTCTTTTCCCTATTTATTCATAAAGTTATCACCGACAATGCTTTGACCTTATTAATTTGTATTCTTTCTTATAATATCGGCACAAGTATTCAGACTACTAATCCTCGCAATAAAATTTCCACCAATTATTGAGTAGTGATTTGAGTATAAATTCATTATGTCATCTGGACAACTGTAAAAGTGGTCTAATTGAATTCAGTATTCGTTTGATAGAGAGAATAATACAGCTCCTAAGATCAATTTTAATTTTTTAATCTTGAAGTTTAGGAAAATCCAATGTGATAATTTCAGAATCGCTCATGAGTTTGGAGAATGTTGTTGAACCTCCAATTGCTCTGCTGACATTGTGTTGCTTAGACGCTAGTTGTTCGTATCTTCCATACTCTGCTAGAAACATAGCATTTTCTTGAAGTTTGTAACTTAGCCAAGTTTCTGAGATACATATAATCCCATGTTCCAAAATTATGTTTTGTTCAGTGATACTTTAATTGAATATGTTCTTATTGCCTTGGATATTCCAGAAAAATATTTCTCCAGACTGAGCTGGGCCTGCATTAGTTTTTTTGGTTGCACTAGCGTACGTGACCAGGTGAAAATATGCATAACCAACGGTCCTGTTTTCTGAGTGCCTTTCTGTTTTTTGGTTTTTCCTGGTGTACTTGGTGTAGTTCCTATTTTTGGTTCTTCTTTTGAGCTACTGGCTCTACTAAGATTGCTATTATCGTTTGGAGTGTCATGAATTTGTACTATTCCTTTTATATTTCCATCTTGATTTTGCTCTATGTCAATATTGTTGAGCTTGTTCAGTGAAAATGATTTCCTCTTCAGATTTGACTTGGCAGGCGTTGGCAGATTCTGAATCATATCCTCGATACTTTGTTGCCTCCTCTGGAATGTCATTGCTCTTGTACGTAGCGCCAATAACAAATAAAATATTGTGATATAGTGTTGCCATATATCACTCACTTCTAGCTTTTACAAACATAGGCCTGAGTATTCTCTTCTCATGAACAACCTTGGAACTATAATCTTCTTCTCTATGAATATTTTAGCAGTTTGGTATTCAAAAATATCTCTCTCTCAATTTTCTTCGAGTTTAACTCAATCAAAATAGGCCTAGAACAATTATTTTGTATAGTTCCCAATCTTTGACCAAGGTCGAAATTCTTAACACAAATTGTCGCTAATTTCAGAATATCTTGAAGTAATTGTAATTCTCTATTTTCCGTGTTTCCATTTCTGTCTTCTTGCATACCAAAATTCTCGTATTTCACGCTTAAGTAATCCAATTTGTTTGTCTTCTCTTCCAATTGTTCTTGCATCTTCTCGAATTGAATTCTGCTATCATACGCATCTCATTTCATTTCTTCAATAGTTTTTTGTATTTTATTTGATGTTATTTGTAGATTTTTGATATCATTATTCAAGAGTGCCAGCAAATTTTTCATTCCATTCATCGTAGCTATTATTCCGAATTATATTTTTGCTATAGTTGAGAACACTGTTTTCAATTACTCAACTGCAGGGTACCTATACTATAACTTTTCACGACTTTTCATCCACTTGAAGTAATAAATTAATGACTTCATATCCCCTTCCACCGTCGAAGCATCTGAAGGTACTCGTCTAGTAACTCTCACTTGCTTGAGTTTCTGGTTTTATTTATTTATGTTGGTACACTATAGCTTGGAAATTTTCCAGATATAATGATGATGATGATAACTATCCATATTTTACAGCTCTTATCAATAAGAACTAAAATCTAGCTACGTAATATTGAATACAACAATTATTAAAATTTGACCTAATGCATTCTTAATGTGAAAAGACTTCGAATAGATATTTGTGTTAAACTATTACTAATTTCCATCTTATAGTGGGTTTATCCCCAAGAACTTTGTGTACTCTAGCCCACAGCTGGAAATCGAATTCATTTGAGAATGAAATATGAAACACCATTACTTCAAACGTCACAACATCACCGGTGATGAGTTTCTATCACCACCTCTCTGCTAGGCCATACAAGATGATACATATTTCACTAAGTATGACATCATGTGGCTTGGTTCGGCAGAACCGTCGCAAGACGGCAGCCCAAAATATATCACCCGGTGATAGAAGTTATAGAATAGGGGCCCAGCTTTGTCGGATTTGCGCGCGACCATGGGGCGACACAAAATTTTGTGTGTTGTTAATATAAAGGATAGAGACAAATTACTGACAAAAAGGAGCACTCATTGTATGAAGTTCAACTTTGTAGATTGTTGAAGCATCTCATTATCATTTTCGGGAAGTTATATAACAAAATTTTGAACTTTGAATTCAAGACAACTCAACGAACAACTCCACTATTATCAATTGTACAATTGTTTTTTCGCATATTTTTTGATCTATGTATGGCGTTTCTGTTTTTTGTCGAAGAATATGGTTACACTTAATTTCCGTTCTATATGATACTGGAGAGTTTATGTATTTCATAATACTGATTTTTCTGACCATGTTCTAGATTTGCTAACACATGAGATTGTATTGATTGCCTACATTGCCATTGTCTCTTTTCTTCTAATATTTTTCGCAGTTTGTAGGAATTTACCGCTTGACTAGAATATTGTACCGAAATAGGAGAGCTCACTCACTTTTTCTATTGGTCTATTTTCGTAGCGAAGTTTTATCGTATTTATTTACAATATACTAAGGGTGATGATACTCAATGAAAGTGCCATAATGTTGACCATACTGTCATATGATTGTTTAAAATTGTATAACTTCGCGTTTTGTTCTTCAGTAAATCAAAACATGGCTACACACTAACAATACCTATTTGTCCTATTTGTAGATGATACACCACATTGGACGGAAACTTCCACCTTTAATGTCAAATTGATATCTTTGATTCATTTCAGAAATGATTATCTATTTTTTTACTTGTAACAGGTTCATGTTATTTTTCATCCTATCATAGAACATTTTCATAATATTTTCGTGAAATAGAATAGGTGGCGTTAGTTTCTTGCTTGCTAAGCATCATCCAAATTATTTTTATTATTGTCAGTCTGACCGCGAGCTACATCAAATATTTTCTGGACCATCCCAATTACCAATAACTTGGAATGAACATATTATTTAACTGTCAAATCACGCTTTTTTCAACTGAACAACGCAGAGCTTTGAGCTAATTCATCCTTGCATGTGCATACCTCTTAAACTTTAAGGCCTCTTAAAATGTTACTAAATATCATTCGAAAATCAGAAATAATAACTATTCCAAGTTCTCCAATACATTTCCATTGATCAATACGTACATCAAATTACAATGCAACATCATTTCTCCATGAATAAGATCAAATCTACGAGCTCTTACACCTATAAAGCCCACTGTTTGAGAGACACAATAGGATTCTAGACTTCATATGAGTATTGAATCGTCTTGTTACAAAACTAAGTAATATTCAATATCATTTCTGTTGTTTATACCTATCATCTATCCCATATATTCACATTTTCATGAGAGTTTCTCAAATTTCTATAGGAGTGTAATACCCTTTCTCGTTGCAAATTATGCTCCAAAATATTCAAACAGTCTATCATAAATATGTAATTATTTTAGATATGTGTTAAACAAGAGTTCATGATGTTATTTGTACAGATACTAGTTTATCATTAAAATAACAATTAGTTCTTATATTCTACGTCGTGCTCTATATACGCCAACCAATCAGAATGCTCGATTTTCCACTCAGAAATTATCAACAAATTTGCTTGCATATAAATTATTGGAGACATTTGGTCTTTCCTGACCAGTGACATATGGACCAAAATGGACAGGAATCTCGTACGCTTTAACAATAAAGTGGAAATTAAGGGACTGTCGCCTCCAAATAACACGGAAATGTAACTGCTCCCCGTCTAATTTTATAGTACTTTCTTTTTTTAATGACTCTGTGCACATGATCCGATTGCTGTTTCCTTCAGCTTTGACTGTAAGCAGTGTTTTATTATAAAATTACTTCTTCCTGTTTCATATTCCAGAACCGTCGCCATTTAATTTATATTGAAAGACTATATCAAAGTGAGCCACAAAATACTCTATTTCCCGGAGGTCTTATTGAATACATTCATTCTTATTTATAGCAACAGATTTCCATCATCAAAAAAACTGGGATGAGCAATGATGACACCAGAAGCTCCTTAATTAGTTGAGTTGTTATTAACTCTCATTTTCTATCAAAATGGTTTTCGATCAATTCTGCAAGGTAATAGGTTTTCAAGACAATACATTGTTAGAAGTGATTCGTACAGTCAGTACTGACGATGGTAAGTTGATTGATCCCTCTAATAAAATCAGAAGTGATTCAAGTTTCTAGCTGAAGGTGAATTTTCCAATATAGAAATTATGATAACTGAGAATATGGATAAGTCAAACTCAATTAATCCTATCGCAAGAGTAAATACTTCCACAAATATTCTCTCTGAGATGAAAAAGCAGCAAGAAAAGCGGGCGAGCCTTCCCATTACTAATACAATTTTGTGCTCAAATTATGAAACTTCGTTCCCAACATCAATATCAACGTCATTAGTGAAAAATCAATGCTGAAAAAGTTGTTCTTCATCCAGAAAACGCTGATAAAGATTTTAATAAAGCAATTAAATTGGAATTTGTACGCGTTGTTTGCTAAGCGTCATTTGTAAGCAAAGAAAACTTCAAACGGCACAAAAATTGTCATACAACGGAGACAGCAATATATGTGAGTTTTACGATAAGACATTTGTAAGTGAAAATCGTTTGAGAAACCACATGAAATATCACTGCAAGAGAGCAGAGGACACAACAGAAAAGCATAGAAATGATGTAGCAGTCTGGCGCTGGCAGGAATGCCAACAAATATTTACAAGCCATGAAAGCGGAAAAGAACATGTAAATCAATCCACAACAGTTGCAATATCCACACCAACTGTTGAAAATTAGAATAATAAAATGAATCTATCCTACCAAAACAATTTAAGTCTAATTCTGAGAATGCCATTTTGGATCAATCTAGTTCCTGCAAAGAAATCTCTGATACTTTGGGAAGAATCATAACTGATATTTTGTATCAGTGCGAATTTGATAATTGTTGAGCAAACAGCAGTACTCAACCATCAAGAAGCTCACACAAATAAGAAAACTCTGAGTGCATTTATTGTAACCAAAATTTCATCAGCTATTGTCAAGCCACTGTATATTGGCAAAGTAGATGTAACAGTGAATCAAATTCACTCTATCTCCCAAAAATAATATGTTGCGACCATTGCAATCAAGATTTAAAATCTCACGGAATATTATACACATAAAATTCAAAGTAGCATTGACGCAAAATCTGATGTAGAAATAAAAACAGTGACCGAACAAACAATAGCCAGGATGATTGTGAATATAACTGCTTAATTGAAACAAAAAGCTGATACAATGAACAAAGAAAATGATCAGAACGAAACTAATTTTCGAGGCGAATTGAAGAAGAAACTGATGAATGAAATTCAAGAAATAAGAAGAAAAAACGATGACGAGAGAGGAAGTGGCAAGTAATTGAAGTGGATAATAAATTTGAGACTAGCGAAGGTTCTCAGTATCAATGCGAGAAATGTGCAACTGCTTTTGGAACAATTACCGCAATGGATATACACAAGGAGACTATCCATGCAAGCACTCACAGATGCGAACAATGTGAACAAGTAAAATTATACTTAAGACGCGAGAGGCAAGATATGATAGCTTAAATTTGAATATTTCTCAGATTGTACACAGTGAGCAAGCCGTTACAATCCATTTTTGAGCCTGCCAAAGCCTCACGTCCAATATATGCGATCAATGCGACTGTAGTTTTGCACAGAATTCTGATCTATGGCCATACATGAGGTTCCATCTAGGCTATCAATCATTATGATCTCCCTTCCGAAATTTTCTGTTCTGCATGATATTTTTTGTTATTTTGGAACAAAAACCTCCACCTGTCCTCATGAAGATTGCAAAGCGTGGTACGCCATCCACTCTTATCTGAATAACCATATTCGTAGAGTACATACTCAAGAACGTCCTTTCAAATGCTCTGTTTGCAATAAATGCTTTTTGAATGAGTCAACTTATTACCAACATCGCTTGATTCACACTAGCGATCGTAGTTATGAATGTGAAGTAAGTTTAAACAAATATTGGGCCAGTTTCAAGTTGAGTGTTATTTGTAATTAAGATCTGCAGCAAACACTCCTCTCGACCGAGTACCTTAAATAATTACAAAAAAATTGACACGGGTGAGCGTTCGTATCCATATCCGATTTGTGGAAGACAATTCACATGAAAGGCGGATAGAAATAATTATGTTCGTACACGACACTCATTGTAAGAATATTGTTCTATTTTGTCTGACGATGATAAAAAATCAATTGAACATTGGAATGTATATTTAAATTAGGAAATTGTAGCCGTAAATGAACTAGCTATTGATGGATTAGTATATAATATAGGAATCTATTGGACAAGCTGCTGGTTATGGACGAACGAGCAGCGCGAGCGAGTCTAATAAGGAAGGCGAGTCTATGAAGTTTGTTTATGTATGAATTACATACAAAGCTTTATGTTCGACTGCTCCAAAGATGCAGGATATCATCTGAAAATATCTCTCAATTTCCCTATACAAAAATTTGGTAATAATGATATGGTGTGCTTTGCTAGTGTTGCTATTGTTACAATTGTTTCTATTTGTTTGCAGATGTCAGAAATATAAAATACAGTTCAATAGAAAGAATACATACTTCAGAAAGTGTAAATGAGATCAAATAGGATCAAATAGGATAGAAAAGAATGAATAGATACCTCAGAAAGTGAAGTAAAGAAAAAAATACGATAGAAAAGAATAAATAGATATTTCAGAAAGCGTAGAAGTGCTGGCAGCAAGTACCAAAGAATCACAAATATTTAGAGAAAAATGTTTTTGTAACAATAAGAATTTATCTTCGGGTCTGAATATTTGCGATAATACCTATTGTGTTATGAGCATTCATTACCATTACGAATAATATGTTGATTTAATTGTTTGGATTTTTTTTATGTCAATCAAAAATCTATTCATATGACTTTTCTGACAATGGCAGTTCCGTCCCTTTATATAAAGTGGAAGTTCTGGTCCAATTGAGTGGCACATTATGGGTACTGAATGCAACAATAACATGATTATGATGCAGTCGAACATGGAGTAAATTGAAGTTTTTGATTTACTAGTCAAATTTTGATTCGATATTTGATTCATTCATTTATTCGATTAACTAAAGAGATGTAATCGTGATAATAAGAGCATTGTGAGAAGCTTTATTCCTAGCATACTCAACTGACTCATGCGCCAAGGCCGTGATGAAGGCTGGTGGAAGCTTTCGTGGGTGTCTAGAAATTCCACTAGATGTTACGAGTACGTAGCGCGCCGTACAATCCCATAGTTCACTAATTCCACTCCGTTCAATTCTTGCGTCGTTCAAATGTCATAGCATACAAAGTATCCCCACTACTAACTCCACAATGTTAAAACAAGATTATGCCACCCGATTCAAAGCGAAGCATTCTACCCCGTACAATTCAATAATCTCCAAATCCTACCACGTTCAATTCTTGTGTCGTTCAAATGTCTTAACGTACGAAGTACCCTCACCAGCAATTCCACGATGATAAAACAAGGCAATGTCACTCCGTTCAAAGTATGTCGAAAAGGGAAAGGTTAAAAGTGTCCTACAGTCTTTGAGCATCAGATTTTAATCCACGTATATTTCGTCTACCATACTACAGATGGCACTCTCACCTATCTGGACAAATGAAATTAGCGTGAATTTTGAAATCAATATTTCACCTCATTATTCATATAGAGAAAAGGAATCAGAACTTTGTAAGTATATGAACAATAATTCATGCCAATTGATTCCTTTGTAAGACGAAAAACTCATCAACTGCTCAGGAATAATAATTAAGACAATAAGAATCCTATTTTTCTGTGGAAATTAAATCATTTGGTACTAGTAGAACTAAAACTCTTTGAACAGTCTTACACACAGGTAACAATGATTTCACTGTCTCATATTGGAATATAGTCTTCCAATCACATTCTAGATTCATTTGGACAGCTTTACCATGTTTTAGGAATGAATCATACACAAAATTTCGGTCTAAATGGTTTAAACAGCATTATATTGGAATATGACCTATATATCTACATTGTAAATTAATTTTGAACAAATTCACGAACCTACAAAAGTAGATGATACACAGAATTCAGATTATAATAGTTGCTGTCATCTATATAAGTCTACGAAATAATAAACAAACGGCCGAAGTTGGTAAAAACAAATATATAGATGGAATAAGTATAGTCTTCACAAACATGAAATTCTGTGAAAAAAATATTGTTAACTAGAGTATATAAACTATACTTGCAAACATATGAGTTACGAGAACATCTACTTTACATAAGAAAAAAATATTTTTTTCATAAGCAATAATTTTGGCGATGCAAAATGTTCTAGATGGATAATATTTGTGAAGTTGTTGGAAGATCCAATACAGTAATATTGGAATATTCTTTATCAGGGGGATGATATTCAAGACATAACTATTTGGGGGTATCAACGCCCCAGGGAAATGTGGGAGAGGCTTAGATTTTGACTTATTTCCTTGTCACTAAAAACAAAATTTAAAAAATTCAGCGGCATGGTATAAGTAGTGGGAATACAAGAACTCGCGCGTCTCTGAGCAAACAAGTGGCGCCGCAGCTTTTGTTATTTATATTCATTAAACAATAATTATCTAGGGTCAAAAGTTGTTGATAGTGTGTTATAAACAAGATGATGTGTTATTATTGTCTTGATAATTATCTACGGTTAAAAGTTGTTGTTGTTGTTTTCGTTTAGGCATTTTCATGTGTTGCTCTCAATCAGACTTTTAAACAAGTATTTGTTAATAATTTCCAGATAAACATTTCAAGTCCTGTGAATAGATCTTCCAACTTGGTAATATTTTCATGTATAAGTTCTCAAACTGTTGGATTTTGAATCTAGCTATGAAATATCAAGTTTTCCAGAATTCAAGAAGCAAATTAGGATTATCTATAGAATTATAAGTCATCTGTGAATATTATGCAGAGTGAACAATTACTAGCGATCTGGTCCATATCGATTCACAATATTTAGAAGCTATTTTGTTTCTGGATATTACCATTTATGTTGTCCACGTTAAGCTTCAGAACGAACAATAATAATTATTTGATTGAAGTTATAATTGCTTGTTTTCGAGAATACTCTTGTTGCTCGCAAAACCATCATCTGTAGAACGATGAGTTGTCCAAAGCGGAGGCTAATCACAAGGGTGGAATTTCTTACCGATTTGTCATATTCCGTAAGTTGAAAGTTATGCTGTTTTGAAACTGATTAGGAAGATGGTTTATCCATGAATAAACGCGATAATTGTTCTAGGGTAAAAGTTCTTATCGGCTCGTAATTTTGAAAATATTTTGTTTTGAAGTTGAATATTTGTAGCTGATAGATTATCAGAGTTTGAGAATAAATATGATAATCTCTAGGATGAAAGTTCTTATTGATCATGATAGTGAATATGTTCAAAATATTCTTGTTTTCAAAACCAAGTATTTGTTGAATGATTCGGAATAGTAAATGATGAAATATTCAAAGTACAATGATAAACTTGATGGAAGAATAAGTCATCAGAACTATTTTGATAAGCGAGAATTAATTTAATATGACACTATTGAATGATTTGTAATGATAATAAATGATAGGAAAAATGGAGATTTGTAGGCCTAAAGTGATCCAAAATTCTGCTTTTCATTATAAATTATTTGAACATAATAATAAAGTCATCTGAATTATATTTTGAACCTAAGAATTAGTTTAATATGATATCAGAATGATTTGTGCTAATGAATAAATGAGAAAAATGGAGGATTGTAGACCCGAACGACCTCCAAATTTTGTAGGAGATGGAGAGAAATACAAATAAATACGCGGATGTTCCTAAATTAATCCAATTTATTATTTATTCCAATTCAGGGGCTCAACAATGCAATTAACAAAATTCTCATCGCTTTCGCGTTGATTTCATTTCTCCTTGTTAATGTATAAAATATAGGGGCATAGACTTTTATTGCTATAACTTTTAGAATAATAGATGAAACGAATTGTTGAATATTGAATTTGAATTTATTTAACCTCCCCAATAGACTTCTACAGTTGAATCTCAAACAGTTATCACTTATTATTCATACTAATTTGTCAATATTTTCAAGAAAAGTCTTCGAAAGAGTATCTTCGAGCAAATTGTTATTGTTGTTATTCGTACAAGACTTATTGATAATTTCAAGCTAAAAGTAAAGTTTTAGGGTCATGTTATACAGATGAGTCAACGAAAGATTATTCTAAATTCAATATTTTCGGGGGTTGAATTTGGACAGAACGAAATGAGTAATGGCGTAAAGCAAACAAAGAATTTGAATATAAACTGCAAGTATCATTGGAAATTGTTGTCATTGTTCGCAAGTGTGTATTGAAGACAAAATATAATATCAAGATGAGTCCAAAGAAAACAGCATTGTTCGCCCGAAACGGTAAGTAAATTTAGAAATTAAGTAGTTCAATAACGATTATACGACTATCACAACTTAAAATGCAACTTTATAACAGCCGTATTCAGCATTCGGAATCAACACCGACGCCTACGACACCACCACCGTCATCACCATCTGTACCGCAACCACAACAGGCGGCAATGTCCTCTAGACCGTTCCAACCGGTTCACGTTTTCGCCGAAGTCATCGTCATAGATGATGCGCCGGCGTCGCCTGCACCAGCATCGCAACAATCTTCACAGGTCGTCGTTGACGAACCCCAACCCTCCATGCCTCTTCTAGAAGAAGACAATCACGAATCCGACGACGACGACGACGATGTTGTCTGTATAGATGATGATGATGATGACGATAGTATGGCGACACGTTGTAGCTCGCGCCAGGCAAACGACGAGTACTCAGCGTCGCCCGTGTTCAACGAAGATTTCTTTGTCCGGGAAAGAAAAAGAACTCGAGGAGAGGAAGAAGAAGAAGGAGAAGCTGGACCTTCTCACGTTGAAAAAAGGCGAAGAGAGACCAATGAGGAAGAGGAGCAGGAATTCGGTCAGAGATGGACGGAAGATTTCAATCCTCCGAGTAACGAAGTAGCGAATGATGTGTTTGAAAATGAGGCATTGGAAATCAATGGGGCTCTGGACGTTATTCTAGGGTCGGCGGAGATAGCTCCTTTCGCGATGCCTGCTAACATCGACCAGCGCGATAATTCTGACCGATTATTAAGCTGTAGAATGCTTCCTTTGGATCTGGGGCTACAAAGATATGTTGCCGTTGGAGTGAGCCCCAACGCTAACTTCAGTACTGTAGTGCGGATTTTCGGCAACGCGCGCCAAAAAAATACATTGATGTAGCGGATTTTGACAAATTTGTGAACTTTTCAAAGAATCTGGAACTTGAAGAAAAGTGTTCGGCTGAAGATGTTGCGAGAAAGTACAGTGTCGGAGGTGTTGAAATGAACATTCTACCGAAAAAACAGTTGCAATGTAGAGTAGGAAATACTTTTTTAGTTTTGAATTTTTTTAATATAGAGACTCTTATTTGTTTAAATAGCGAAATATGTCGAATATTAGTTAGTTTTAATAAGGTATTTAAAAATATAGTTGGGGAATATAGATGTTTGTTACAAAATATAATTATTTTTAGGTTAAGAAATAATTTAGAATTAAAATTAGGATTACATATATATCTAATTATTAGCCATATAAGGTTTAAGCACTTATTCATAGAAATGTTTACATATTATAATCATGAGTTTTTAAAAGATGCTGGAGCTGTCGATGTTCTTATATGTAGGGAGAATAAATATATTGTTTAGATTAAGTTTTATATTATAAATCAATGAATATATATATATATATATATATATATATATATATATATATATATATATATATATATATATATATATATATATATATATATATATATATATATATATATATATATATCAATTGGATGAAACTTTTATCATTTTCCCATGTACCGTATATGCAAATTTCAAATATTACCGTTAAAAATTTATTATCTATCATTCAAATTTGAACGTACATATTGCGCACAGAAATAAAAAGAAAGATATTCCAATCTTCCAAAATTTCCATAACTTCTTATTGAACAATGCTTATCTCGGTATTTATCTATTGGAATATTTAGTCACTTAGCTAAACAACTGCCAGTTTTATAAGAAAGAGAGAAATCCGTTTTTCATCATTCAGAGGGTGTAAGTGTTCTGAATAACTTTCTGTTTTGAAATATTGAAGTGTGTGTGTTTAAAATGGATTCGCAAGAGAATTTTGACAACTTCTTCAGGATTTGTGAGGACCTGATTGAGGTGTCGTTAGCTGAAGAGGCTCCAGATGTTGATGAAGAAGTGGATTATGAAAGATTCTTCGAGATCTGTGGAGATATTTTAGAAGCGGCTACTAGCAACGAGGATCAGGGTGCAGGAAATTAAGTCGGCGGACAGTACGGCAGACGTTATGCGGTTGTAGAAGACCGGGCACATCACGTGAGAATGTTTAATTTGAGGGGAAGACGGATGACGTTCCAACTAGTAGATCCTCCAGGACAAGAAAATCCTATCAACTGGTTTCAGGACAGCATTCAACAGATATGCATAATTTATTCATTCAAGAGTGTTAAGCTTATTCAGGCAGTAAAATGTGATTATGAAATTAACAGGTTTTGGATGATATTCTACGAGATATGAATCCAGCGGATTTTGTGAGGTTCACTTTTCATACCCCCCGTTTAGAAACCCCTGCATGGATTTCCTTCCGTCGAGTCGATCAAGTCCATATTGATGTACTTTCGACCCAATTCTGCAAAGTAACGTTGAAATCTTCTCCGATGGGCAATTTACCATGGAATTAACGCATGTTCACATGCCGCGAGGGAATGGTAAAGCGCTCAGAAGACATGGTTTAAGTTACGCGGAATTATGTCGAAGAAAACATGGTATCATCGAGATCAGCAACATGGATAATCTTTGCCTTCCGCGTGCTCTAGTTGTAGCAGAAGCTTTTGCTACAAAAGACCCGCACTTCAGGTCTGTACGAAGGGACAACAGTACTATTCAGAATAAGAGAGCACAAGAGTTGTTATTGAAAATAAAAATAAAAATAACTGGAAACGGAGCAGGAATTCGGAAATTACAGGAGTTTTAGCGGTTTTATAAAGAATACAACATTTGCGTGTATGAATACAATACGTGTGGTAATGTGATTTTTGAAGGTGCACCAAATCAAAATCTGTCACGATTAAATTTGTTGCATCATCAAAATCATCACTCTGTTATAAAGAGTTTGACTGCTGCGTTTTCATGTCGATACTTCTGTGAGCAATGTCATGTTCCCTATAATACAGTGATCGGTCATTCGTGTGATAATATCTGTATGTTTTGTAAAACATCTCCTGCGTGCTCTCGTACTCTGCGAATAGTTAAATGTGACGAATGTAACAGAAGTTTCCAAGGGCCGGTTTGTTATAACAATCACAAAAAAACTGTATGTAAAGTTTTGCACACATGTAAAAAATGTTTTAAAACTTATGATATTTTGAAAAATAAGAATCATGTGTGTGGCGAAGTCTATTGCCGATTTTGTTATTGTTATAAAGACCCTGCACACAACTGTTACATATTACCCGACAAGACAAACATGAAAGACCGAAATTTGTTCATATATTATGATTTGGAAACCCGACAAGACAAAATTGTGGATGAACAAAACGAACATGTAGTTGACCTATGTGTGACCAAACAATCTTGCTCAGCTTGTTGTGATGTGGATGATTTAGAAATTTTATGCAATGCATGTGGTATCAGGCAACAGATATTCAGGACCGATCCAATCGCGAATTTTATTTTATATGTTTTGGCCCCGCGAACATCATTTTCCGCGGTGACATGCATTGCCCATAATGCTAGATCTTTTGATGCTCAATTTATCCTGAAATATCTTGTCGAAATTATGAATTTAAAGCCAAAACTGATATTAAACGGGAATAAAATATTATTGATCGAAATTAATAAAAATACTAGATTTATCGACTCCCTTAATTACATGGCAATGCCTTTAGCAAATTTACTCGAGGCCATGGGATTATCCGATTCAATAAAAAAAGGCTATTTTCCTCACTTATTCAATACTTTGGATAATGCAGATTATGTAGGGCCCTTACCAGGGGTCAAATATTATGGTTTAGATAGCATGAGTTCTTCAGGCAGGCAAAATTTTTTTGGACTGGTATAATCAACAGGTTCAAAATAATGCGCTCTTTGATATGAAGAAAGATCTAATGGAGTATTGTGTATCTGACGTCGACATTCTGCGTCGCGCGTGTAGAAAATTTAGACAAACTTTTATTAACGACTGTAAAGTCTGCCCATTTTCAGAGGCTGTAACCATTGTTTCAGCGTGTAACAGGTCCTTGCGGCGTTTATTTCTAGAACCGGATACGATAGGTATTATACCACTGAACGGATATAGACTCAAAGATAACCAGTCAAAGATAGCTTTGCAGTGGTTAATATCGCAGGAGAATGAACGCGGCATACGGATTGAACATGCTGGTCATGGCTCAGAGGCTGTAATTGGAAATTATTTAAAAGTTGATGGTTTTCATGCGCAAAATAAACTAGTTTTTGAGTTTTTAGAGTGTTTTTATCATGGCTGCCGTACTTGTTACAAAACAAATAGAAACAAACAAATATATAGTACTACCAAAGAGACTATGGAGCTTAGATTTGAAAGTATAAAAGATAAATTGAACAAAATTCAAAATTTGGGATATAATTTGATAAGTATTTGGGAGTGTGAATTTAGGAACTATTTGAAACAACATAAAGATCTAGAAATTGAATTGAAAAACCATCATCTTTTGAATAATTTACCTTTACAACCTCGCGATGCTTTATTTGGTGGTAGAACAGGGAATACTGTTTTATACGAAAAAGCAGAAGGCGCTGAGAAAATTGAATACGTGGATGTATGTTCACTATATCCGTACATATGCAAGTACGGCGCGTATCCAATCGGCCATCCAGAAATTCTTGTAGGCTCTGAATGTGATTCATTATGTCCTAATAATAACATAGACCGCGTATAAGGGTTGATAAAATGTACTGTTTCACCTCCTACTGATCTGTATCATCCAGTATCACCCCGCAAATTACACAGAAAACTGATGTTAGTTCTATGCGCGACATGTGGTGACAATCTGCAGCAAGAAGACTGTACTCATGACGACGACGCAAGACAGTTTATAGGGACCTGGGTTGCGGCCGAAGTTAAAACAGCTGTACAGTACGGCTACAAAATTATAAAAGTTCACGAGATTTGGCAGTACGCGGTGACACAATACGACAAAACAAAAAAAACGGGGGGTATATTCGTTGAATACATCAACAATTTCCTGAAGATCAAGCAGGAAGCATCCGGCTATCCAAAAGGTTATTTCACTGAGGAGGCGAGGTCTGTCTACATCCGAGAATTTCTCGAACATGAAGGAATTCAGCTTGATGCAAACCTAATCAGTAAAAATGCTGGAAAACGAGCTGTTTCTAAGATTTGTTTGAACTCTCCATGGGGTAAGTAATCAGTACAACATATTCTTTCATAATAATTAATATTTTCCACTTTGATAGCAGGGAAAATTGCACAAGCTGAGAATCGCCCTCGTACAACAACTGTTTCAACAGCAGCGGAGCTTTACGAGCTTCTGGCGAATCCGTCAATAATCGTCCATAAAATTATTCCTGCTGGTGAGCGTTTGTTGTATGTGAATTGGCAATATCAAGCTGAATCAGTGGAACAACTACCAACTGTAAATGTTGTGATTGCCGCATACACGACTGCCTTGGCCCGTCTTGAGCTCTACAAGCATCTTCAGGCGCTACAGGATAGAATCTTATATTACGACACCGACTCCATAATCTACACCCATCCACCAGGACAATATGAACCACCTACGAGTATTTTTTTGGGCGACCTTACAGATAAATTAGCTGGTTTCGGTACTGGAACATTTATCAGCGAGTTTGTATGTGGAGGTCCTAAAAATTATGCGTACAAAACATATTGCTCGATGGATGGAAGTAGTACTGAAATTTGTAAAGTGAAATATTTCACTCTAAAATATAGAATTTCAAAAAAAAATTAACTTCAAATGTTTAAAAGATTTGGTATTAGGCCATAAAAAAAGGAATCCTATCATGAGTAGTGATAATATCCGATGCACTTCAGACCATAGGGTTGTGACAAAAACAGAGACAAAGAAATTTAGCATAAATTTCATGAAGAGGAGACTTGCCGATGTATCAAAATCATTCCCATATGGCATGAAACGGCGCAAACTAAATTAAAACTAGATTAGATTAGGTATTTATATTATGTCAATTTTATTCATTTTATCGTTATTGTTATTTATTTATTCATCTATATCACCATTATTGCTATTTATTTACAAACAGGAATAGAGAAAATTTCATATTTACAAATAAAACTATTTTAATCATTTTAAGCACATATTATTCATTATCCCAAATTTAAATACAGAATCTCTTATTTTTAAAATAATAATTGAACATATATCTAATAAATCTATCATTTTCATATCTATCAAATTTATTGAACAATTCTACAAATTGTTATGGTTCAAATTGTTAATTCTAAATAGTAAATACACTAAGCAATAATAACCACACACGGTTGTCCCATAGTCTTGTAGAACAAAAGTATTATAAGTCCAAGTCTTTGTATATCGCATCAAAAATATTTCATGACTTTTAACAATTGGGGGTCTTCCAAAACTATCAAAATATATTACATGGCCATATCGATCAATGTAAACTGCCACCCAATGCATTCCAGGTTTGAAGTCCGGATCGGTATTGAAAATAACGGTACATGGATAATTTACACGATGTGGTAGCTTATTTGCGGCATAGACTCCATAATGGCTTACACTTCGGAAATATTTCTGAAATATCGATTCTATTTGAAGAGCATTCATTCTTCTCATTAAACTTAGTAAACCAATGTCTCAGAAGATTTACGTTTCTCACAGCGCAGTTCATTCCTTCATGAGATTTTGGAATCAGGCAACCGCTGAGAGTCTTCTTTTCCGCTAATTTTTTTAGCGATGGGCATCCCAGTTCTGATGAATCTATCAAATGGTTTCTTGCCAAAATCCCTTCGATCATTGATTTCTTCTCGGTTCTTTTCACATGAATTTTATCCGAACCTTCGAAAATATTTTTCAAAATATGAAATATTTCATTATATTCCACATATCCATATTGCCAATCAAATCCGTGGTGGTTATATTTCAGCCAATGGCATTGGCGTTGACACTTTTCGTTGAGATCTCTGAAGTTGAATGGAGACTTGAATACAAAATGTTGGAAATATAAACCGTCGATAGAAACTACAGCGAGTTCTTTCACTACAAATTCGTTTGAGTTTCCGTTGGAGCCCTGTACATCAAGTATGTAACTTGTCATGATGGTTGTTCGAAACAGAATGACACTTTGTAATAAAGTTTTATTATATAAATATATGTAACGCCTTTTATATGATTGTTACTAGCTACCATAATCTACAATAACATTTCGGTTCTTGTCTATCTCAATAATATTATCAAATTCTGCGTAGATAACACAGTTGACTGTTTGTGTAAGGGCTGTTTCAAAGCCTACCTCTATCCTCGAAGAACCATGTCGTGTGAGATTCCAGTGAGACAATGTATTTGCCGATAAATCGGGAGTTAGATCAAAAGCTGTCAAACAATAACCGTATGGATAGTCTTCTCTGCTGATTCCATTCCCACTACTTGCGAAGTGTATTCCTGTTCCTGAGAATAATGTATTATACATTTGCACATAGGACTTTTTGTCTGTAAATGATGGCTGCAGCGGTTTTGAAGGCAACTGTTGTCCATTCACGTATAAACATAGATGATTCATTCTAAAATGTTCAAAATTGAACGGATTAGCTGTATAGGCGCAATTGAAAGCTTTATTAGATACAAATCCGATTATACAGCGTTTTGGAAGCTGTCCTTAGAAGATATTATCCATTAATTTTCCTTGAATACCTATTGGTATTGTTACAGCCTCGACCTCTGCTCTGGTAATCGGGTATTTTGCTGTACTTATTTCTAATACTTTATTATGAGCTAGTAAAATACTGGGATTCAATTTTATTCGACGAACAAATAAAGTAGCTTCCGTTATATGTATTTTGAAAATACCTGTACTTGCTATCAAATGGAAACTATCCCGGGCGCATACTAGCCTCACACGCATGTCGATACCATTTAGAAGAAATTTCTCTTGGTTGAATATATCAACATGTAAATGACCAAGCATATCAATATTTTTACTTTATTCTGTTAAATTTTGAAGTTTAGCGAATTCTGAATTGCCCCCTGTGTCTGTGTTATTGAATTTAGTCGGATCATCAGCGTACCATATAGACGAGGTAAGGTGAGATTTCTTTGCATCGTGACCATAATCCAATAAAGTCTCAATGTATGCTCTATGGGCATAAGTATTATTCGGAGGAGATACAACTTTTTGAGTCAAATAAATATCAACTTGACTAAATATAGAATGAAGCCAGTTATTAACAGGTCCTACGTTATCCGTGTCAGCTAATTCAGCATTATCGTTTTTCATAATCCTTGCGTTTATGTACAACATAGTTTGAGACAAGTCAATGTACTCTTCGCTTTTACCAGGAATAACAAATTCAATCGGTCCATCTTCAGTTATTGATGATAAAGTCTTGGAATGAGTATGTTTCCTTGCTAGCCGTTTCTTTTTATAGCCTGACCCGTTTATAATTGTATCAATTTTATTTTCAGGTTTTCGTTTCAAATTTTCTCCTGCTTCTGATATGCGTCTTTTGAATGATTCTTTAACGGGTTGATTTTCATTCAAATCGCCCAGGAATTGCATTCCTGTATTAAGTGCCTCCCTACCGACTGCTCCAATGCCTCTTTTTATCATAGGAAAAACACTTCTAAATAGCCCGCTGAAAAAACTGCCTATCCCATGTCCTCTTTGAAACTGATTTTCACGGTATACTGTCACTATGCCACTTCCGGCTTGAAGATTATAGTATTGCTGATAAGGACAGTTTTTCATTCTGCAACGCGTTTAAAATGAAGTTTAATGCAAAGAACACCGAATTGGAATGGCGCTGGAAAACCATCGTTGGTCCTTATATCAATTTGAATATTTGTGAACTCTCTCCTCAACACAGGGACAAAATGTGGTTGAGAATAGGTTATCATTTTATTAGACCCAAACACATATTTATCGGTGTTTGTATGAACTATTCTCAAAAGCTGTGTGAAAACATCACCCACTAGTTGGGGCTCAATTATATCACAATAAATATATATTTGCGAGGGTAAACCCAACTTTAAATTTGGTACATTGATTGAGGTTTTCTGTCGCGTACAATCAGCAAATGGTGGATAACCCAGCTGCAGGGATAGCCTCGGTGATAATTTTATCGAATACACATTAGTAACTTTAAATCTGATTTGCACTCGGTTTTCTCTCTTCTCGTGAGAAAATGCCGCATACTTATTGACCTTCTTATTCTCATTGATTTCATGAAATAAGTCATCTATATTTTCATAATTTTTTGAGGGAACTTTCTCTTGAATTTGACTGACAATTATTTCTTTGTCGTCAAATATTCCTAGTCCCATTGATATTCTGTTTTCTCTATCGTTGATACTGTAAAATGAACAGGGGTAAATGACCTCTGAGAGACCAACCTCCCAAAGTCCATTAAGCTTCACATTCTGTGGTAGTTGTGTTGTGAATTGTGTTATTTTATTCTCAGGAAAATATTTTGACGAACTATTACTTGGAAAAGTAATAAAGAACTCTTTATTATTCATTTTCTAGTAATTTGATGCTGTTGGCGGATATCCACGAATTTAAATTGTCGTTATAACCTTTCCACTTGACGGACAGTTTCTTTCTGCTCCCTTTTCCTCTTTCAGCTAGAATTTTATCAATTTTGTATGTTGTATCAGCTGTTATATCAACATTTTGCAGTTCGTTTCCGTAAAAGGTTTGTTTAATTACTCCGTTATTCAAATCTCTCAATCTATAAACTAGAGGTCTTCGTTTCAATATGGCATATATTTTGAATAACTCTTCACTCCAGTTTGGTACGTAACCTTTTTCGAATATGTGTTTGTATTTTGATATACAAACTATATCGTTTATCGCATATTTGCCCTCTTTTATTTTTAGATTTTGTTTATTATCATACTGATTCCTCCATACTTCTAATACATTCTTATCATTGACGTCACAGGGAGCTATTTTAGTTGTTCGATGCTTCGATTTATTATAACCGCTAACAAGATTTTGTAAAACGTCGATATATCTTAAAGTATTCCTATGAGTGAAGTACCGGTACATTCTACTTTTTCTATTCAACCTTTCGACAAAACATGCTTTTACATCAGGATTTTGTGTCACATAGTATTTGATACCGTTTTGCTTCAAGAATGATCTCACAGTCTTGGCTGAAGATTTAGAGCCCTTATCTGTTTGCAAATGAATCTGCTTTCTCGTGTTAAATACTGTTTTGAATGCAGTGATCACTGAAGACGGTGTTTTATCTTTCAGTGGAATTGCCCACGCAAATCTGCTAAACACATCGATTATTGTTAGAATGTACTTGTAATTATCGTTATAACGACTTAATGACCGCATATCATTTAAATCGGCCTGGAAAAGATCATTTATATTTGAAACTCTATTTTTATTTCTCGGAAATTTTTTTCGTAACTGTTTATGCAATGTATATGCGTCTTGTGAACTGAGCCATTTGATTATCTTCTTCTCATCATATCCATCTTTTACAGCTTCAGCAAGATTATCAACCCCCGAAAACCCTGCTGGATGAGAAGGATCATAGTAAATTATCGCTAATTTCTTATTCATAGCTACAACGTAAATCGTTTCCACGCAATTTTCTTAGACTTTGTTATTCTATCAACGGATCCTTCAGAATTCTCTTTACTATTGTAATCCAATTGTCTCTTTTTTGGAGTCTGTTTCCGAGCACTCTTTTGAGAAATAAAATGTTCTCTTCTTTTCGGATTATTGATAAATTTCAGAGGAACATTAATAGTTCTTAGAATAATGATGAAACTCTCCCACCCTGGGGGATTACTGTACTTTCTATGTCTCAAAACATCAGCGACCAAGTCTGATATATTTGAATTAAGTATTTGTTTATTGTTTATGTAAACTTCTCGTCCCATTGAATATTATCATTGGACTTTAGCATTTCCAGCAGTACTATTGCTTTTTCTTGATGCAATTTAGGTAGAATTCTTACTATACTTTCAAACTCTCCCAAACTCTCCGGATTTTGAGACTGTAAATCTATATTCTTATTTGGTTGTGATTCTATTGGAATTTTCATTGGCTCTCTTGTTTGCTGTTGAAAATATAGATATCTCTGTAAAATTTCTTGATAGAGAGCCCATTCTTCATGATCGCTCAATTTTGTGTTTAATACATCTTTCATATCTTTGTCAAATTGAGAGAGTGAATTCTCCTCGTTGTTGTTGTTGTTGTTATTATTTCGTAGACGGTTCAAATCTTCCGGTGATATTAACACCATTTTTTTTGTATGTTCCATTTCTACTTTTTAAATAAAGCACCTAGAACTCCACTAAGTAATGGAGCCAAAAGAAACGGTAAAAATGCTCCTCCTGACTGGACCAATACCCGTTTTTTATTCTTCCAATTTTCACCGCTTTTAACTAGTTTTCTTAAAACTTTCTTGTGTCGAAAAAGTGCGGCATGCTGCTTGAGACTAAGAGAAATGTTACCATGCAAAATATTATATACACACTCACAAATACACTTGACTGAACTACAATCAGCATTTTTCAATAATGCTTGTCTATATTTTGGTTTGAGTTTATGCAGCGCGTGCAAAAAATCGCTGTTATTGGTAACGGTAGCACTCATTTTCATGATATGATTTCGGGAATATCTTCACTTTGATATTTATACTTCTCTTTAGGTATGTAAACATAAGTTAAGCCTTCGCGAGATGTACGGAAGCGCAACCAATCCGGTGTACATTGTTTCAGGTCGAAAATGATATACCCATGAGATTCTGTAGTCGCGTCGCTATAAGCTTCTTGCACAAACTTAGTATTTTCCGGAAAAATTTGGCGAGACAAATGTAAGATTTAAGCTCTATCCCGAGGATTCTTGAAATAAATTATGTAATTTGCATTAAGCGATATATCTCTTTGGCCCTTTCTTTGATAGAATAGGTTTTGAGTTATGAAAAAAACAGATACATTTTTATGATGGGACCATTTCGTGAATATATCCACTACGCGTTCATCTGCCTCTCTCATCAAATCGTCAATAATAATCAATTGTGGTTCTTTTCCGTCCATATTCTCTACATCTGGTTGACCCTCGATGAAATTCACTCCTTGAATTGTATTATATAAATTCTGCCATGTTCCGTAATGCCAAGATATTTTTCTGAATACCGTATCACTTAGATCATTTATATTCACAATAAAATTGTTAACAAAATATGATTTACCACAGCCTGATGGCCCCGCAACTAGGGCTGAAAAAGGATGTTTGAATTTAATAAACATGTTTACTTAACAAAGCTCTCCAGTAAACTGACAGTGGTTTTGAATACATTCTATTTTCAAAGTATTGTAAAATCAAACAAATATTATAAATAATTCATTCATTCAAGATATCATATACCTATAACATAATAATAATTAGATATTCTTCACAAATTCTAATAATGTAGTTTGTTTCCCTATACTAAGATCCTGCATTCCTGTATATTTTATGCTCCATTCATTAACAGATTTTTGTAACTCTATTATCTGTTCGTCAGTTAATCCATCGAAGCGGCCGGGAAGATAGATGATAAATTCTTCACATTCGGCAATTATTTTCCGTCCAAAACGTGTTTTGACCGCTTTTATATGAACTAATTTATACAGCTTATCGAGTTGTAATTCTGTTGTTCTCATTCGTGGTTTTAGGCATTTTAATGTAGCAATATCATTGAGTTTGTTGAAATCCATGTCTGCAAACAGGCGAATATATTTGCGTCAATAAATTTCTGATAATACTTGAAATAATTACATGCTTACCTAATGCCTATAGCAGAGCTCAACTGAATGTCTTCGATGTTAGAATACTGAATATGTCAAAATCGAAATTTTGTTAGAATTTATATGCTTCTTAAACAAATATGAGATTACTGAAGTTCAAACCTTGAAACCGGATTCGACCAGATCCAACCGAATTCAATAAGAGAATTTATTTATAGATTTCCTCCTCTTTACGCCTTTGACTTATTTGTTCTGTTTTATAAGTGCTAAAATATTTTGAACTTTTGGAATATGACATCAAGAAATTTAAACAAGAAAATGCACAAACAGCAACAACAACTCTTGGCCTCAGATAATTTTATTGACACAATTATCTTGTTTATAACATATTATCAACAATAATAACACATTATCTTGTTTAATAAATATAGATAACAATAATAACAAATTATCTTGTTTCATAAATATAGATAACAAAAGCTGCGGCGCCACTTGTTTGCTCAGAGACGCGCGAGTTCTTGTATTCTCACTACTGGTATTGTCTTAGATCATATAATTGTGTAGCATTGATTGTGGTGGTGATTCTCATATTTACTCATGCATTTTTTACCTGTTCCAGACTAGCTTCTAGATTTAGAGTGTAATATAATTCCCCAGATTCTACGACCAGGTACTTCCCAGAGGTCATCTGTATACTCTGTTTTTCGGTTTTGCAGAAATATTCTCTGATGACATTATCTATAAGTATTTCTATGATTTCGATCTCTATAACTGAGCTTTTTTATTAGTACTTCATGGATGAATATTTATAATTGATCCATCTTCATCAAATATCATGTAGTTAATTCTCTGTTGTGAATACAACGAATTGATTTTCAATACAATTTTAGTATTATAATTATTATCTATTCATAGATAGAGTTTCAATAAGGCCTCAAGCGATCCAATTTTGTTTCAATAGGTCATTTATTCGAATATGAATTAGGACGCTTCGAGAGTCCTATTGCTCTCATCATCAGCTGAAAAGCCGCACATAGAATTTCCACAATATGATTGTACAATAATAAGTACATTCTTCTTACCTAAACATGAATGTTACAGTTCTCGTTTTTCAGAGCGTTATTGAAGAATTAGATTTTTCGAACTGCCGCAATATGTATCGCAAATCCATAGGCAGGATTACATCCGAAGCAGTATTATCGCCTTGACGGTAGGCGAACAACTGACGAAATAAAATCAAACAAACATACATCAAAATGCGGAATTAGGAACAAATATAATTTTAATATGTTTGCGTTCTGAATTTTGACAGAACAAGAAATTGATATGTATGTGAAGTTTCATGTAATAAACGATGTTGTTTCATACCTATTTTGTCCATTATTCCGGTGTTTTGAGAATTAAATTTATGACTACTGTATGTTTTGTTAGTGCGCTATGACTATCATTCATTCTGATCGCATATGCCCTCAAATACCATGCAGACAATCATGTAACATGGATTTCATTTACTTCTTAAGATGGTCCACGTGAAACCAAGCTGTAGATTTAAATAAAAGAATGAAACTCTTGGCTGAATTCTCACACTTCTTTCTTCACATATCATTGTACAATCATATTGTGGAAATTTTATATATATCTTTCTAGCTGATGATGAGAGCAGTAGGTCTCTCGAAATGTTTAAATTCATATTAGAATTAATGATCTACTTAACAGAAATAAGATCGCTCAAGGCCTTATCAAAATTTTGTCCATTACCAGATCCTCCAACAACTTTACAAATCAAGTTAAGGTGGCGAACAATTAAATTTCAACTAATTTTCAAGTTTTAGTCTTACCTGCATGAGCATGATGGGTACCAAAGGTTTTTTCTACTACATCAAAGCACATTTTGGATAGGAAATCAGGACAAGTATCAAAACCTAAGAAAATATAATAACGAAAATTGTCAAAACAGGAAATAGGATTCATTTCTTATATCAATGCAAACACAATAATTTTCTACTTCATTTCATCAGAAATTCAAGTCATACTGATTGAGGTTATAGTTCTTGCAAGAACAAGAAAAAATTGAAAAACATGAATTCAACTCATTTTTACAAAAAATTGAATTTAGAATAGATCAATGAATAAAGTATTAATCCAAATTACCATCAAGTTGAACTCATATCTTGAGACTCTTCACATTCGTAACAGTATAAATGATTATTCCCATATGTTCCGTTAGGATGTTAGTTGCTTCTGTTTGGAAGCCGCTGTTCAGATCGAGACGATGTCCAATAAAACACGAACTTCGTTCGAAAATTGAAATAAATATGAGGAAAATGAAAGAAGTTCTTAGAAAAACTGAAAGTAACTGGATACGATTATGTTGCCCATCTCATTAAACAATCACCCAACGACGTATTTTATTATGTACTAATTGACAGCAACAAACATTACTACTATTTGAAAAATATGGAAAGAACTCATAAAGACAATAAATTGAATAGGTTGAAACAAAATGCTTTTCATAACAGTTTCTGTTTATCCTTGTTGCAAAATTACCATAACTGGGTCAAAAACTGGAGTAACATTGACATACCAAAGCATATCTAAGCCATTCTAGCCTTGAGACCTAAATTCTGTTATAGATCGGTTGACCCAAAGAACATTAAAAAAATATTTTAGATATCTACGTCAATTTAAGCCTTACCATGGATCATAGTATTGTTGAAGGTAGATACATCATGAAACATAGACTTTCCAACTTTTTGAGTTATTTAACAAAGGAATTTACTTCTTACAAACTGTGGTACGCTGAAGCAATCAAATAAATGGAACAGTGACACTACAAGATTTGTCACAAAGAATGAAAAGAAAATTTACGTAACTAAGGCAGACACAGGCTTAAAAACTGTTATCATAAATGTAATGGACGATAAAGAGAAAGCTGATGTTATTTTGAGTGACACTATCGTATATAAAGAGTTAAAAAAGAGCCCTATAAATATATTATAACATCACGAACTCATTGTACAAAACCCATCCTTGAGTAAAATGTATGTTACCAGAAATTCATAAACAGGGCACATCTTTGAAACCGGTCACATCTACATTCTTCATTTTATTTATTACTGGCATGAAACTTTGTTTTGAATCAGCGGTTTTCTCTTCACAAGGCGTTTGTCAACAACAAATTGATGGTAGTTCGATGGGCAGTAGCATCAGACATTCACTGGCTGATATAGTTTCACAGAAATTTGAAAATGCTATAATTTTGGACAGCAAACTATGGATAATCTACTAGAAACATTATGTAGATGATTGCCTCGTGGTGGGCCCTTCAGATGAAATCAAGATCTTCAATAAGTTGTAATGACTTTCACCCGCGTTTTAACTTTACCATTGAGATTGGAGGAAACAATTCTATCAATTTCCTAGACGTCACCTTATCCAGAATCAATGATAAATGCTCAACGAATTGGTACGAAAGACCTACCGCATCGGGTAGATATCTTAATTATTTTTCTGAAAACAATATAAAATACAAGATCAGTCTTATAAACGCCTTAGTGGATCGTGCTATTTTGCTGTCTGATAAAAAATTTCAAGCTACCAATATCAATTATCTCAAAGAAACACCACAAAAGAACTGCTATTCCTTATTTTTTATTATCACACATATAAGTAAACGGTTAGATGTACATTTCGAGAAACAAAAGCATTACAAACCAACCCAATGATAAGCAAACTGTAACTCCAACTTATTCTGTCTTACTGTATGTGAAAGAAATTGAAAATGGTTTTACGAGAATGACCAAAGGATCAAACATTGAAATAGCTAAAAATGACAACTGCTGCACAAAATACTTACATACTAACCCTAAAGTCAGGGAAAAGATGATTGATATCAGGGACAACCTTCACACAAATGTACATATGCTCACGGATACCATGCGACCAGGATGTGTGACGGTCATAGCGCACTAACAAAACATACAGTAGATATCCGTCATAAATTTGATCTTCAAAACACCGAAATAGTGAACAGTATAAGAGAAGACAATATCTTTCATTACATGAAACTTCACATACATAGAGTAGTAATAATAATAATAATGATAAAAATGATAATAATCAAGATAATGATGATAATAATCGTTCATTGGCCTAAAGTTTCTCATACAAATAGTTGATAACATATTTTGAAATAGCTTGGAATGAATAATTGTATTACAGTAATTATATAGCGTGAAAGATTACATGTTGAGTGCAAATGCTCTTATTTTCAGTGATGTGTCTACAAATATAAATATCATATATCTATTCAGGGGCGGGATCTCCAAGGAGGGCTCTGTTCACTGATTCGGTTAGCAAGTTGTTGATGTACTTCCAGATAAATTATTTTCTTGGTGCCGTGTGAAATGGGCGGCTAATCAGGAAATAATTAAAGTCGTCGTCCTCATATTTGTAGCATATTGAGCATATTGAGTTCTGGCTAAATCTGTAAGCAATTCCAATATGGTACAAAGTGGGAGATTTTAAATAAGAGGTGCATAGCTGGCTGAATAATTTGAAGATTTTATGGGGGATGCTAGGCGTTGTGAAAATATTACTGTAGAAGTGGGTTTGGAAGTTATGATTATATGAGGAATTGATGATTCTTCCTGTGTCTAGGTCCTATTTATATTGATTATATCAATTTATCACGTTTAGTATCTCTGATTTCAAGTGTAGAATGTTATGTGACTCCCATAGCCATTGGAAATTGACAATTTCCAGTAAAGTTGGTAAACCTCTTGCGCAGTTTAATTCCACTTGTTTATTCTGTGTTATAATTTTGTTGTCATTCAATTGCAAAAGTTTATTGTAGCATACTCGCACATATCTGTTATTAGACATAATTGATATCTTCCCCCATTAACTTTCGTCAGTTTTAGTTCATTCAAGTTTGACTCCCTCCTTACCATGTAGTTGGAGATGGATTTTTGCCATCCGAGTATGCTTTTGAAGAGATTAGTTTGACCTTCTCGTACTATGTCGCTCTGTTTGGTCGCCCAGATTCCAGAAGTGTAGACAAGTGAAGAAATTAAAGTTGAATTATATAATTTGAGTGTTGTTTCTTAGTTTATTAATTTAGCTCTCCTTGAGATGTTTCTTACTGCTTCTGTGGCTTGTCTTGATTTTTCTACAAATTCTTAGGCATTCTCTCTGAATAATCCAGATGTGGTTAACGTGAGCCCCAGTTATGTGTATTTATCAGTAAGCTCAATCTCGCTTCCCTGGCACATGTATTCAATTATTTGTTTACGAGTTCTCCCTTCGTTAAAATGCATCACTTTTGTTCTATTTGGGTTAATATTCAAACCAAGGTTACTACTGTAGTTTTCTAGGGCTCGGAGTTTCTCTTGGACATCGCTTGGTGAGTGCGAGAAGATGACAATATCATCAGCATATTGAAGTGTCATAATATCTTTATTGTGATTAATAGAGATGCCTCCCAAATTTTGCTCTGTGAATATATGTTCAATGTCCGAGATATAGAGGGTGAATAGTGAGGGACTTGTAGTATCATCCTGTAAAACACCTTTGGAAACATCGATTGAAACAATTTGCTTGTTGTTTATTGTTACTTGCATTGTTGCTGTGGAGTAAAGGTTGCGCAGCAGTCTAACAATTTTCCTGGTAATTCCTAGAAGGAAAACTTTCTTCGAAAGCATATCATGTGGGACAGTGTCGAAAGCTTTTCTGTAATCTACAAATGCTACATATGTTTCTTCTTCTCCAGTTATTAGTCGGGATTAAATTATACTGGTAAAAACAAATAAGTTGTCAGAACAAGATTTTTTCTTTCTGAATCCAGATGGGGCCTCTCGGAGGACATTGTGAAGTTTATTTTCGTCAGTTCGTTGGGTAATTGTTCTTGTCCTATAAATATGTTTAGTAAGTTTTTTAGATGCAGTATTCCACTTTCTGGAAGGTTTTTGAGTTTTTCGTTAATTATTCATCGAGTCCTGAAGATTTATTTGATTTAAGGTTTTTAAGAGTACTTATAATTTCTTTTGGAGATATCTCTTCATCAACATAAGGGTGATGAGCATCAAGGAAATTCATGTCGTTAATGATTTCAGTACCAAACCAGTTTTGGTAGTGGATCGTCCAATCTTCTATTCCGACTACGTTTCTGTTTTTATAAGGTGCTAGGGGTTTCACTGTTTTCCAAAACTCTGTTTGATTCAGGACATCTTCCAAGGTGTTTTTGATTCTTTCTTTGTATCGAGTTTTTTGAAGTTTCATTAGTTCATGATACTTTTTTTTACTCGAGAGAGATTCATTTGCGCACTCTCTCTTGAAGTTGTTTGATTCGCATAGTCTGAAGTTTCTCCTGACTTCTTTTTTAAGACATCTACATTCGGTTGTGTACCAGGGCTCATTTCATTTATTGCGTTATTTGTACTATTGTATTTGTTCTCTTTGCTATTGGCTTATAGGGCTTTTCCCATATGCCTTCATCTACTGTCTCATTAATTCCTTCCATTTTTTCTTCTTTTGGTCTTTTATCTCTAGGCTTAGACCTTTCTTCGATTTTTTATACTCGTCTCTAGATGCTGCCATGGCTTCTTCGTTCACTCCTTTGTCTTTTGAACGCCAGAAGGTTCTTCTTGCTTCAATGCATGATCTTCTTAGGTCTGCTATATGCGCCGTCCACCAATATACGGGGCTTCTTCGTTCATTACCTACATTTCTTCTACGTGTCATAACGTTGTCGCATAGTTTCTGAATTTCGGTCATGGCTTCTGTTACTGTTTGGACCTCCGCCATCTTCTCTACTTCTCCTACTGCCATTTCTATGTTCAGTATTTTGATGTTCCACTGTACCTGGCGCTCTACTTTTATAGTGTCCTTGTGTATTTTTATCTCATTTAGGTCAATTTCGTAAAATATATATCTATGCGGACTGAACGAGTAGCCATCAGTATCTACTCTTCAATTTTTAATCTTGCCTATCAACGCCTCTGAGCATGCAGTGATACCTATAGAAGAGCATCCATTCGCATTTCTAAATGTAGGCTCACTGCCTCTATTACAAATATATAAATCGTGTCTATAAAGTAGATCTGCTACTGTCGTTCCTCTCTTGTATGTCTTTGGGGCCCCCCACTCTGTGTTTTTTGCGTTGAGGTCCCCTGTTAGTAGTATCGGTTCTCTGCTGGAAAGCAAGGTATCGCTAAGTTCGTCTAGTATTTTATTACAGTCTTCTTCGCTGCAGTTTGGGCTGATGTAGCATGATATTATTTTAATACCTTGCACTACTACCCAAGTGATGCTCCCCGTTCCTAAGTAGATGTTTACTTGAAGTTTTTGGCTGTTCATAATCTTAATTGCCGAGTCTCCTCCGCCTTCGCAGGTTATCCATCCTGGCTGGGTATTTATAATGTTTATGTTCGGTTCTGTTGTCATAGCTATGTCTAAATCTTTCTCATTTGCAGTCCATGTCAAGGCGTTGTGTGCGTGCCTGCTTCTATTTAGATTGATTTGGACTATTTCAATTCTCATTATAGTAGTGATCTATTGTTGAGGGTCTCCGACTACCTATTTCTTCACCATCGGTTGTTATTGAATACTTTCGAGTGCTCGTCAAACTGTTGCACCTGCCTCTTGAAAGTATCTGCGATCTGAACAGTGGACACGCCATTGTAGCTGTTCGATGGTTCCCTTCTTTGTCGCAAGAGAAGCACTTTGCCTGGCTCTTACAGTTCTTTGCTTTGTGGCCTGGTTCCCCACAGTTAAAGCATAAAGAGGTTTTGTCCGGACCATTACATTCCGCCTGCTTGTGGTCAAGGGAATAGCAGCGGTGGCACCTTGTGATGCTGACCCGTTCCCTTATTCTGCATTTATTGAACCCTATCTGGATCACCCTGATATCAAGTACTTCCCGTGCGATGTCCATTGGAACCTTAACGGTGGTACTCTTTTTACCACCTATCGAATCTCGAAGTGGCTGTATCTCTATCGCTGTACCTGTCTTGCCGATTTTAGATTTTATGGCGCTTTTTACTTCCTCTTCCGTAGTTACTATGTCCATACAAGTCATCATCATTACTTTAGTTGTTCTTGTCGGCCTGGGTTTGACCGTCCCTCTAACCTTGTCTGCCACTATGGCCTTCAATTAATTTAGCTTTTGGCATCCTTATCTCCTTGTACGGTTTCTCTGACCGTACTGATCTCAATATTCTGATTATCTAAGTCAGTCTTCATCCCTCTAATTTTCCTAAGCATACCTGCGTAAGTATCCTCCGGTCTCCTGGTAATAACCACAGCGTCAGTTTTTAGTGCCGTTCTTTTACCTTTAGTCGGCTGACTTTTTCTGATCGCTTCTTCTCCCCTCATTCCTTTGGATGATTGTTCTTCGCCGCCTGTTAACACCGCCTGGCTATATCCCCTAGTTTTTTTTTTGGTATAGAAGTCAATTTTATCATCGTCGTTAGTCAGGCATCTAATAAGCTTTTCTATTCTCAGCTCGTATTCCTTTTTATTTGTGCATATTGCGACCTCTGTCTCACCAGCACTTCTTATATCAGTCATTACTTGTTTCAGAACTTTGTATAGACTTTCCCAATTATTCTCTGTCATTATGTCCATGTTGACTTTTATGCTATGAACCCTCATGTTATGTCCTATAGCCTCTTTACCGTCAATTTTCAGGTTGCTTGCAATACTGAGACTTGCTTCTGTGATATCCTGTCCCTCTCTTTCTATTAGTCTATGACCCTTGGGATACTTGCTTTTAATGTAGTTACATATTTCGGGGCTGCCATTAGGCCAGTGCACTACCACTGTGTCTCCTTGTTTTCGAGAGCACGGGTTGCCTCGTTCCCATCTAACTGGGTGAAAAGCCGCCTTTGGCCACTCTTCCTCGGTGAGTTGCCAAACACTGGCAAAGTCCACATTTTCGTCGTTGAGGGCACTCTCGAATCTCTGTAACCATTCTTTCTCTGCATTTTGCTTCACCATCTCTACATATCTGCTACCAGAGCCTTCTGCTTCTAATTTTGCTACTTTTTCCTGTAGCATTCTAATAGATTTCTCATCCTCATTACCTTCCATTTTTAGATCCAGGATCTCCTTCTGATGTCTGGCCAAGATCTCTTGACCATGTTGTTCCAGACGTCCCTCAATCTGGCTTTCCCATTCTGCTTTGAGCTCCATGATGTTTTTGGCTCTAATTTCAAGTAATGTCAAACGTTTGTTCCATTCCTTGAACACCTCTTTCCTGTTACGTTTAAGGTTACCGTAGACCCTTGCTACATGAGCCACTTTATCTTTGATGTTGTTCATATACTTTCAAAGTTCTGATTCAGTATCTTTATATGAATAATGAGAGGTGAAATATTGATTGACTATCTGTAGAATGATGGACGAAATATACGTGAATTGAAATCTGATGCTCCAAGACTGTAGGACACTTTTCAACCTCTCCCTTTTCGACATACTTTGAACGGGGTGACATTGCCTTGTTTTATCATCGTGGAATTGCTGGTGAGGGTACTTCGTACGTTAAGACATTTGAACGACACAAGAATTGAACGTGGTAGGATTTGTAGATTATTGAATTGTACGGGGTAGAATGCTTCGCTTTGGATCGGGTGGCATAATCTTGTTTTAACATTGTGGAGTTAGTAGTGGGGATACTTTGTATGCTATGACATTTGAACGACGTGAGAATTGATCGGAGTGGAATTTGTGAACTATGGGATTGTACGGCGCGCTACGTACTCGTAACATCTAGTGGAATTCCTAGACACCTACGGAAGCTTCCACTAGCCTTCACCACGGCCTTGGAGCATGAGTCACTTGAGTATGCTAGGAATAAAGCTTCTCACAATGCTCTTATTATCACGATTACTTTTCAACCTCTCCCTTTTCGACATACTTTGAACGGGGTGACATTGCCTTGTTTTATCATCGTGGAATTGCTGGTGAGGGTACTTCGTACGTTAAGACATTTGAACGACACAAGAATTGAACGTGGTAGGATTTGTAGATTATTGAATTGTACGGGGTAGAATGCTTCGCTTTGAATCGGGTGGCATAATCTTGTTTTAACATTGTGGAGTTAGTAGTGGGGATACTTTGTATGCTATGACATTTGAACGACGTGAGCATTGAACGGAGTGGAATTAGTGAACTATGGGATTGTACGCCGCGCTACGTACTCGTAACATCTAGTGGAATTCCTAGACACCTACGAAAGCTTCCACCAGCCTTCACCACGGCCTTGGAGCATGAGTCACTTGAGTATGCTAGGAATAAAGCTTCTCACAATGCTCTTATTATCACGATTACATCTCTTTAGTTAATCGACTAAATGGATGAATCAAATATCGAATCAAAATTTGACTAGTAGATCAAAAACTTCAATTTATTCCATGTTCGACTGCATCATAATCATGTTATTCATTGTTGCATTCAGTACCCATAATGTGCCACTCGATTGGACCAGAACTTCCACTTTATATAAAAAGACGGAACTGCCATTGTCAGAAAAGTCATACGAATAGATTTTTTATTGACATAAAATGAATCCAGACAATTAAATCAACATATTATTCGTAATGGTAATGAATGCTTATAACACAATAGGTATTATCGCAAGTATTCAGACCCGAAGATAAATTCTTATTGTTACAAAAACATTTTTCTCTCAATATTTGTGATTCTTTGGTACTTGCTGCGCTTTCTGAAATATCTATTTATTCTTTTCTATCGTATTTTTTTCTTTACTTCACTTTCTGAGGTATCTATTCATTCTTTTCTATCCTATTTGATCCTATTTGATCTCATTTACACTTTCTGAAGTATGTATTTCTTCTATTAAACTGTATTTTATATTTCTGACATCTGCAAACAAATAGAAACAATTGTAACAATAGCAACACCAGCAAAGCACACCATATCATTATTACCAAATTTTTGTATAGGGAAATTGAGAAATATTTTCAGATGATATCCTGCATCTTTGGAGCAGTCGAACATAAAGCTTTGTATGTAATTCATACATAAACAAACTTCATAGACTCGCCTTCCTTATTAGACTCGCTCGCGCTGCTCGTTCGTCCATAACCAGCAGCTTGTCCAATAGATTCCTATATTATATACTAATCCATCAATAGCTAGTTCATTTACGGCTACAATTTCCTAATTTAAATATACATTCCAATGTTCAATTGATTTTTTATCATCGTCAGACAAAATAGAACAATATTCTTACAATGAGTGTCGTGTACGAACATAATTATTTCCATCCGCCTTTCATGTGAATTGTCTTCCACAAATCGGATATGGATACGAACGCTCACCCGTGTCAATTTTTTTGTAATTATTTAAGGTACTCGGTCAAGAGGAGTGTTTGCTGCAGATCTTAATTACAAATAACACTCAACTTGAAACTGGCCCAATATTTGTTTAAACTTACTTCACATTCATAACTACGATCGCTAGTGTGAATCAAGCGATGTTGGTAATAAGCTGACTCATTCAAAAAGCATTTATTGCAAACAGAGCATTTGAAAGGTCGTTCTTGAGTATGTACTCTACGAATATAGTTATTCAGATAAGAGTGGATGGCGTACCACGCTTTGCAATCTTCATGAGGACAGGCGGAGGTTTTTGTTCCTAAATAACAAAAAATATCATGCAGAACAGAAAATTTCAAAAGAGAAATCATAATGATTGATAGCCTAGATGGAACCTCATATATGGCCAAAGATCAGAATTCTGTGCAAAGCTACAGTCCCATTGATCGCATATATTAGACGTGAGGCTTTGGCAGGCTCAAAAATGGATTGTAACGGCTTTTTCACTGTGTACAATCTGAGAAATATCAAATTTAAGCTATCATATCTTGCCTCTCGCGTCTTAACAGAATAATTTCACTTGTTCACATTGTTCGCATCTGTGAGTGCTTGCATGGATAGTCTCCTTGTGTATATCCATTACGGTAATTGTTCCAAGAGCAGTTGCACATTTCTCGCATTGATACTGAGAACCTTCGCTAGTCTCAAATTCATTATCCACTTCAATTACTCGCCACTTCCTCTCTCGTCATCGTTTTTTCTTCTTATTTTTTGAATTTCATTCATCAGTTTCTCCTTCAATTCGCCTCAATAAATTAGTTTCGTTCTGATCATTTTCTTTGTTCATTGTATCAGCTTCTTGTTTCAATTAAGCAGTTATATTCACAATCATCTTGGCTATTGTTTGTTCGGTCATTGTTTTTATTTCTACATCAGATTTTGCGTCAATGCTACTTTGAATTTTTGGAGTGAAATGCCTCTTCTTGTTTTTATGGGTGTATAATATTCCGTGAGATTTGAAATCTTGATTGCAATGGTCGCAACATATTATTTCTGGGAGATAGAGTGAATTTGATTCACTGTTACATCTACTTTGCCAATATACAGTGGCTTGACAATAACTGATGAAATTTTGGTTACAGTAAATGCACTCAGAGTTTTCTTATTTGTGTGAGCTTCTTGATGGTTGAGTACTGCTGTTTGCTCAAAAATTATTAAATTCGCACTGATACAAAATATCAGTTATGATTCTTCCCAAAGTATCAGAGATTTCTTTGCAGGAACTAGATTGATCCAAAATGGCATTCTCAGAATTAGACTTAAATTGCTTTGGTCGGATAGATTCATTTTATTATTCTAATTTTCAACAGTTGGTGTGGATATTGCAACTGTTGTGGATTGATTTACATGTTCTTTCCCGCTTTCATGGCTTGTAAATATTTGTTGGCATTCCTGCCAGCGCCAGACTGCTACATCATTTCTATGCTCTTCTGTTGTGTCCTCTGCTCTCTTGCAGTGATATTTCATGTGGTTTTTCAAACGATTTTCACTTACAAATGTCTTATCGTAAAACTCACATATATTGCTGTCTCCGTTGTATGACAATTTTTGTGCCGTTTGAAGTTTTCTTTGCTTACAAATGACGCTTAGCAAACAACGCGTACAAATTCCAATTTAATTGCTTTATTAAAATCTTGATCAGCGTTTTCTGGATGAAGAACAACTTTTTCAGCATTGATTTTCACTAATGACGTTGATATTGATGTTGGGAACGAAGTTTCATAATTTGAGCACAAAATTGTATTAGTAATGGGAAGGCTCGCCCGCTTTTCTTGCTGCTTTTTCATCTCAGAGAGAATATTTGTGGAAGTATTTACTCTTGCGATAGGATTAATTGAGTTTGACTTATCCATATTCTCAGTTATCATAATTTCTATATTAGAAAATTCACCTTCAGCTAGAAACTTGAATCACTTCTGATTTCATTAGAGGAATCAATCAACTTACCATCGTCAGTACTGACTGTACGAATCACTTTTAACAATGTATTGTCTCGAAAACCTATTACCTTGCAGAATGGATCGAAAACCATTTTGATAAAAAATGAGAGTTAATAACAACTCAACTAATTAAGTAGCTTCTGGAGTCATCATTGCTCATCCCAGTTTTTTTGATGATGGAAATCTGTTGCTATAAATAAGAATGAATTGACATTTTTTTGGCTTATTATAAGACGCTATACCTTTTACATAACCTCACCGAAGATAAATGTCAGGGACAGTGATCTCCAGTAACAGAATGGACAGAAAAGTGGGCGTGGTTTCGTGTCGCCAAGAAATTTCATGCAATCCGTACAGCTGAAAGGGTACCTGTCTCTTCCTAGTCCATAGGCGTCGAGTTTTGAGTTTCTAAAGGAGATCTTTAGGCATCGTGCAGTTAGGAAGTTTATGTCTATTCGGTAATTTATTGTATTCAATAAGACCTCCGGGTAATAGAGTATTTTGTGGTTCACTTTGATATATTCTTTCAATATAAATTAAATGGCGACGGTTCTGGAATATGGAACAGGAAGAAATAATTTTATAATAAAACACTGCTTACAGTCAAAGCTGAAGGAAACAGCAATCGGATCATGTGCACAGAGTCATTAAAAAGAGAAAGTACTATAAAATTAGACGGGGAGAAGTTACATTTCCGTGACATTTGGAGGCGACAGTCCCTTAATTTCCACTTTATTGTTAAAGCGTACGAGATTCCAGTCCATTATGGTTCATATGTCACTGGTCAGGAAAGACCAAATGTCTCCAATAACTTATATGCAAGCAAATTTGTTGATAATTTCTGAGTGGAAAATCGAGCATTCTGATTGGTTGGCGTATTAGAGCACGACGTAGAATATAAAAACTAATTGTTATTTCAATGATAAATTAGTATTTGTACAAATAACATCATGAACTCTTGTTATCTAAAATAATTACATATTTATGATAGACTGTTTGAATATTTTGGAGCATAATTTGCAACGAGAAAGGGTATTTCACTCCTATAGAAATTTGGGAAACTCTCATGAAAATGTGAATATATGGGATAGATGATAGGTATGAGCAACAGAAATCTTACTTAGTTCTGTAACAAGACGATTCAATACTCATATGAAGTCTAGAATCCTATTGTGTCTCTCAAACAGTGGGCTTTATAGGTGTAAGAGCTCGTAGATTTGATCTTATTCATGGAGAAATGATGTTGCATTGTAATTTGGTGTGATCAATGGAAATGTATTGGAGAACTTGGAATAGTTATTATTTCTGATTTCCGAATGATACTTAGTAACATTTTAAGAGGCCTTAAAGTTTAAGAGGTATGCACATGCAAGGATGAATTAGCTCAAAGCTCTGCGTTGTTCAGTTGAAAAAAGCGTGATTTGACAGTTAAATAATATGTTCATTCCAAGTTATTGGTAATTGGGATGGTCCAGAAAATATTTGATGTAGCTCGCGGTCAGACTGACAATAATAAAAATAATTTGGATGATGCTTAGCAAGCAAGAAACTAACGCCACCTATTCTATTTCACGAAAATATTATGAAAATGTTCTATGATAGGATGAAAAATAACATGAACCTGTTACAAGTAAAAAAATAGATAATCATTTCTGAAATGAATCAAAGATATCAATTTGACATTAAAGGTGGAAGTTTCCGTCCAATGTGGTGTATCATCTACAAATAGGACAAATAGGTATTGTTAGTGTGTAGCCATGTTTTGATTTACTGAAGAACAAAACGCGAAGTTATACAATTTTAAACAATCATATGACAGTATGGTCAACATTATGGCACTTTCATTGAGTATCATCACCCTTAGTATATTGTAAATAAATACGATAAAACTTCGCTACGAAAATAGACCAATAGAAAAAGTGAGTGAGCTCTCCTATTTCGGTACAATATTCTAGTCAAGTGGCAAATTCCTACAAACTGCGAAAAATATTAGAAGAAAAGAGACAATGGCAATGTAGGCAATCAATACAATCTCATGTGTTAGCAAATCTAGAACATGGTCAGAAAAATCAGTATTATGAAATACATAAACTCTCCAGTATCATATGAAACGGAAATTAAGTGTAACAATATCCTACGACAAAAAACAGAAACGCCATACATAGGTCAAAAAATATGCGAAAAAACAATTGTACAATTGATAATAGTGGAGTTGTTCGTTATTCAAAGTTCAAAATTTTGTTATATAACTTCCCGAAAATGATAATGAGATGCTTCAACAATCTACAAAGTTGAACTTCATACAATGAGTGCTCTTTTTTGCCAGTAATTTGTCTCTATCCTTGATATTAACAACACACAAAATTTTGTGTCGCCCCATGGTCGCGCGCAAATCCGGCAAAGCTGGGCCCCTATTCTATAACTTCTATCACCGGGTGATATATTTTGGGCTGCCGTCTTGCAACGGTTCTGCCGAACCAAGCCACATGATGTCATACTTAGTGAAATATGTATCATCTTGTATGGCCTAGCAGAGAGGTGGTGATAGAAACTTATCACCGGTGATGTTTTGACGTTTGAAGTAATGGTGTTCAATATTTCATTCTCAAATGGATTCGATTTCCAGCTGTGGGCTAGAGTACACAAAGTTCTTGGGGATAAACCCACTATAAGATGGAAATTGGTAATAGTTTAACATAAATATCTATTCGAAGTCTTTTCACATTAAGAATGCATTAGGTTAAATTTTAATAATTGTTGTATTCAATATTACGTAGCTATATTTTAGTTCTTATTGATGAGAGCTGTAAAATATAGATAGTTATCATCATCATCATTATATCTGGAAAATTTCCAAGCTATAGTGTACCAACATAAATAAATAAAACCAGAAACTCAAGCAAGTGAGAGTTACTAGACGAGTACCTTCAGATGCTTCGACAGTGGAAGGGGATATGAAGTCATTAATTTATTACTTCAAGTGGATGAAAAGTCGTGAAAAGTTATAGTATAGGTACCCTGCAGTTGAGTAATTGAAAACAGTGTTCTCAACTATAGCAAAAATATAATTCGGAATAATAGCTACGATGAATGGAATGAAAAATTTGCTAGCACTCTTGAATAATGATATCAAAAATCTACAAATAACATCAAATGAAATACAAAAAACTATTGAAGAAATGAAATGAGATGCGTATGATAGCAGAATTCAATTCGAGAAGATGCAAGAATAATTGGAAGAGAAGACAAACAAATTGGATTACTTAAGCGTGAAATACGAGAATTTTGGTATGCAAGAAGACAGAAATGGAAACACGGAAAATAGAGAATTACAATTACTTCAAGATATTCTGAAATTAGCGACAATTTGTGTTAAGAATTTCGACCTTGGTCAAAGATTGGGAACTATACAAAATAATTGTTCTAGGCCTATTTTGATTGAGTTAAACTCGAAGAAAATTGAGAGAGAGATATTTTTGAATACCAAACTGCTAAAATATTCATAGAGAAGAAGATTATAGTTCCAAGGTTGTTCATGAGAAGAGAATACTCAGGCCTATGTTTGTAAAAGCTAGAAGTGAGTGATATATGGCAACACTATATCACAATATTTTATTTGTTGATGACGCTACGTACAAGAGCAATGACATTCCAGAGGAGGCAACAAAGTATCGAGGATATGATTCAGAATCTGCCAACGCCTGCCAAGTCAAATCTGAAGAGGAAATCATTTTCACTGAACAAGCTCAACAATATTGACATAGAGCAAAATCAAGATAGAAATATGAAAGGAATAGTACAAATTCATGACACTTCAAACGATAATAGCAATCTTAGTAGAGCCAGTAGCTCAAAAGAAGAACCAAGAATAGGAACTACACAAAGTACACCAGAAAAAACCAAAAAACAGAAAGGCACTCAGAAAACAGGACCGTTGGCTATGCATATTTTCACCTGGTCACCTACGCTAGTGCAACCAAAAAAACTAATGCAGGCCTAGCTCAGTCTGGAGAAATATTTTTCTGGAATATCCAAGGCAATAAGAACATATTCAATTAAAGTACCACTGAACAAAACATAATTTTGGAACATGGGATTATATGCCTCTCAGAAACTTGGCTAAGTTACAAACTTCAAGAAAATCCTATGTTTCTAGCGGAGTATGGAAGATACGAACAACTAGCGACTAAGCAACACAATGTCAGCAGAGCAATTGGAGGCTCAACAATATTTTCCAAACTCATGAGCGATTCTGAAATTATCACATTGAATTTTCCTAAACTTCAAGAATAAAATATTGAAATTGATCTTAGGAGCTGTATTATTCTCTCTATCGAACAAATACTCAATTCAATTAGACCACTTTTACAGTTGTCCAGATGACATAATGAATTTATACTCAAATCACTACTCAATAATTGGTAGAAATTTTATTGCGAGGATTAGTAGTCTGAATACTTGTGCTGATATTATAAGAAAGAATACAAATTAATATGGTCAAAGAATTGTCGGTGATAACTTTATGAATAAATAGGGAAAAGACTTGAATCAGCTAATGGAAGCAGCTGATCTGTATGCACCCAATGAATGGACTCATTACGATATCCTCGCAAAATTTACATACATAGGATTCAGTGGCAGGAACCATAGATTTAATTTGGACCTATATAAAAACAATGAATTCAATCTCAGACCTTCACATTTTGGAGAATATGATGATTTCGAATCATTTAATATGTTCAAACTTGGACTATAACAGTATGGGATAAGAAAAAAGCCTTTACTTATGTGGAACAACAAATCAATCCTTCGAGTGATTTCTTAATACTTGACTATACTGAGGAAAAATATGAGTCTCTGGCAAACGTGATCCACATTGCTTCAGGAAATATCGGAGTAAAGTTTAAGAGCAAAATTTCCAATGATGTCAGCAATTCATACAACAAATAGTATGATTTTACTTGCGACAAATTGAGAAGAACTGCACGGAAACTCCTGAGAGACTGTCAACTAAATTTCATAACGACTGTTCAAAAATATTTAATGTGACGAAGCAGTCTTTGTTTTGGAGCATATTCGGCGATCTTTTCGATTAATAAATACCGTACTTAGAAATCACTACTCAATTTAACTTGGCATACTACAGTTTTACTCACTTAGCCTTCTTGACCGTCATTCCGTTCCATTTGTTCGATCTTTACAAGTCATCCGGTCAACTTCCCCAAGTTGCTAATGGAGACACGACATCAAGAACCGACCCCAGTTCATTTCTGCAACATAACATCCGTATTCGAATAATAAATAACTCACCGCCGTGTAGAAATTCTCCGTTCTGTATGAACCCCAGTTGACGTTTTGTTTCAATTTCTACAACATAAGTCATTTGACGTTAAATTGCAAGTCCCACATGGTGATATGGTATACAGAATCCAGATAAGAATAGCATTAGATAAGACTGTGTTATAGTTTGACACTGGTTTAAAATGAAATATAACTTACCGCTTAGCAATTTATTGTTCATTGTTTATTTTGAGAATTTTTTGCTCTACCGGTCAAAGCTACGTTTGTTTATCCTCTTGTTCGACTGCGTTTGTTGTAAGTTTATATATTTCAATGAAAATCCATAGTATCAGTCACCATCTAGTGAGTAATTAGAGAATTGTGATGTTTATATTCAAATTTGAATAAAATATATCCAAAGGAGAAGATGTCATGAATATGATTTGTAAATTGTGTATAACTGTACAAAAATATATATTTTGTTTAACGAATATTTGTCACATTGACAAAGCTGAAACGAATCAGAAAGTACCTGAGTAAACCTGCTGAGTAAGTATTTATTAAGATCAAGGTATAAATACAGCCTAGAATCGAACTGTGAGACATTCTATTTTGTGACTTGAGCCCAGTGAATTATGTAGCAAAGTTATCCATGACACGTCCAAACAGTATCGTGAGTGAACCCCAACCGTCTAAGTGGCCCGCGTAGCGCGGGTTAATAGAAACCTTCCGTTTGAATTGCCCTCGTAGCGTGGGTCACCAGCAACCTCTGCTTCAGTGACCCCTGTAGCGTGGGTTACCAGGAACCCCTTTTTAAGTGGCACCTGTAACGTGTGCTACCAGAAACCTCTGTTTGAGTTACCCCCGTAGCGTGGGTTACCGGAAACATTTTTTTGGGTGGCCCCTGTAACGTGGGTTGCCAAAAACTCTCATGTGAGTGGCCCTTGTAACGTGAGTTTCCGTAATCACGTTTTTTTTTTTGTAACTGTACTGTAATTTAATTTATCCTGGTTTGTTGCCGCATATGTTATAACATCAACCCTTAGCCTACTGGTAGTTGGCAATTGATCAAACGGGCTTCTCCCAGGGTTGAGCCTCGGCTGGCACAGTGAAGCCGGGATGGTCCACAAAAAAAAGTAGATTCAACTTTATCTATGAATGAGGCGCCAGACGACCATTTGCGTCGTCAGTTCAACCAAAGTCGGCCGATGAACCTTCAGGGATAAGCAAATCGGGTCGGAGCTAGGACTGTACGAGATAAACAAGAAATCGGTTGAACTATGTAGCCAAATTGATTAAATCTATTTGATATAGAATTGTATATATTTGATAGATGATAGATTGTTCACATTGAATCAATAGAACCAAAGAACTCAAGAAAAATATGGCAAGAATAATCGACCTATTCAAGCAAGTTCCCAAACTAAATAAAAAAAAAATCAATCAAGGAGAGTATGACAAACACACTACGTGGAGGGTTCTCACCCCACAGCAGCCTACTGAGCTAACTATGCTCAAGGCGAAGTAATTACAAATATTGACAGCGCTTACAACTAATTCCGCCACGATTTCATTGGTACCAATGGACCGTAACGATGCACTAAATATGTGACGCGGTAGAAATCAGCTCTCAAAACTACGGCAGTGCACGCACACCAACGCGACGATTGCGGCTGTAACATAAACTACAGGAGAACTATCACTTGATGGGATTTGTACCCTAATCAAACATAAATATCACGAGTAAATTAGCTGATAAGTAACTTGACGGTAATTTTGACTCAAGAACAGAACAGTGATAAAAAGATATAACAAAATGCTCAGCCGAGTCACTGAGTGGAGGGTGGCATGTCAGCAAAGGTCAGTTAACCAAAATAGCAGGAACTGACACTGAGCAGCTGGCCGATGACGTCACGAGCGAACTTCTTCACCTTGACGACCAAACGCTAGAAAAACTTGGCGCTCCTCAACAATAACGGACAAAAAGGGTGCACAAAAAAAAGCCTGGGAGCAATGTTCGATTAGGGCCTCAAAGATAGTACTTTTTCATTGTTATTTTGTTTCTACCAGTTCAACAAAAAAAGTAAGGAGAATTGAATTCCGACTAGTTTATTATAATTATTTTAGGTGTTGGGTGGCTTTTGAAGTATCGAGGTCATCGTACTAATTAGATCCGGCAAGAAACTGTTGAATTAGATGAACCCTATACCATTTTCTTCTTTTGATGTCGCGTTCGGAAATTCACAAAAGTGGTCGATTACTTGACCGGTCAAACCTAAATCTTTGAAGAAATCGAAAAACTCTAGAAACGCCCGTCTTCAGTACGTGCGTTTTCAGAAATTCGCAAAAGAGTGAAATAAATGTTACTTTTTTCATACTTGTACGGAGCACAAGAAAGTATTATTGTGAAACCGACAAAATCCACCTATCAAAAGATTTTGATGAAAATATCCGTTTTGAGCATCCCTGAATCCATTTTGACTATTTTTGGCTTGATGCCGGTACGTATGTTTGTGCGTGCGTTCGTGCGTACGTAACTCGCAAATCTCAGAACTGGTACAACGTTTAATGTTGAAATTTTGTATTTAAGACTGGTATAGAGTCTAGTTGTGCATCTCTCATTATGGATTCGATCGTCTCTACCGGAAGTGCACTTTATTCGAAACTTTCTTCGAATTTTCCTAATAAATCTAGAATGATCAACCGTAGAATGTTGGAATACAGCATCTAGAATTGCTGTAGCATTTGAATGGTCATCTCCTATTTTTGTACGAATCGGCTGAGCTGGAAGTGTACTCTATTTAACAGACTTTTCAAATTTTCTTCATAAATTCAAAACAATCGGTCGGGGAATATTGAAATTCTGTATTAAGCACTCCCATAAAATTTTGTTGTACATCTTGCATTATGATCACGATCGGCTTGATCGGATGTGCAGTTTACTCGCAACATTTTTTGAATTTCCGCATAAATCCAAAACGATCGAACGTAGAATATTAGAATACAGTATTCAAGATGATGGTATTGTCTGGTTGCTCATATCCCATTTTCATAAAGATCGTCTTAGCCGGCAGTGCACTATACTTGACAATCTCTTGGAATTTTTCGCATAAACTCAGAACGATCATCTGTAGAATACTGAAATTTGGTATTTTAGTCCACTGTAGCATCTTAATTATTGCCTACTATCTTCATAACAATAATAATAACCGGAAGTGAACTTCAGTTGGAATTTATTTCCCAATTATGCGTATAAATTCAGAACTGTGAGGCGTAGAATCTTAGAAATCAATATTTAGGAATGTTGTAGCATGAGGATGATGACCTACTGTTTCCATAGCAACCGACTAGGCTAAAAGTGCATTTCACTCGACAGATGTTGAGAATTCTTTGGATTATCAAGAACAATTAGCCGTGGAATGATGGGATTTTCTGTTTGATTATATATATTCAATGATGTACAAGTAAGTCACGTGATGTCCACGTCAGATTATTTGAAATAGATTACTCAAGTTAAGTCGGGTGATAACTCGAATAATTACAATGACGCACTTAACTTCGAACTTTGTACTACTGCAATAATCCTGAATCGTCATTTCTCGTCACAGAATACAGGAAGGTAAGAAGGATTGCGAGCTATTAGGGGACAAAAAATTCGACAAAAATCAGACCTTAAGAATTGCGCAAAGGAACCTAAACGACTGACAGCTGACTTAAGACATTTGCCAAACCGGGTATTTCTAAGGGATAATAAACGAATGGGAAATAACGGTGAGGGTGGAAAATAGCGGAGACAACACTCAATTCTCTTCTCTTTTCAGTATTAGATGCAAGGCAAACAGAAGGAGAGGAAATCTATCCCACCCATGAAGCAAGGACAAAAAAAACGTGACAAATCCTCCCTTCACTCTCACGAGGTGAAATTCCTAATTTCACCGAGAAAACAAAATGATACGTAAGAACTATAGACACAAACAAATTAAACGAAATATGGAAAACGTAAGTCATTTCAAATTTATTCTAGGCACTAACAATCTAAACTAAATATCTGAACCTTATCTATTTCCATCATCAGGTGATCCATCTTACAAATCTCAAACAATAGGGCACTTGCACATACGTTACTCAAGGTCAATAAAATGGCGGCTGAACAGCTGATTGTGGACAAACTGATCAGATATCAGCATTGAGTGTTACGCTGTGGTAGTGTTTGGTTCACAAATTAGTCTTTTAAATATTATATATTGGACATATTTGATATAAAAAAAGTAAATTTTGAGGAAGAGTTGTCGGTCTGTGTTATCTGATCACAAATTTGTTCCTTTGTTTCATCTTCTGAATTTGATAAGTCAACGTTTCTCGCTAAGGACATGACTACCTCTGACACTTGTCCATCAGCTGAATTGAATGAAGATGCTGTCGATGTACTTGCCTCACTTGAACGCTAAACGCTAATACAGAATATAATTTTAAAGATCCGTTCCACAGCTTCCTGATTTAACTACCAGATAAATTTATAAGGAAGCGGTAGGATACTTTAGAGATTTTGAGTTATTGATTTATCATTCCAATATTTATAGTAGTTCTAATACTCGAAAATATGAGAAAAAAAATGGAAAAATACGAACTAGCAGTCTTCGCTTTCTAGCAGGATCATAACGCGCCAGTTTCAATGCTGCATTTTCACCTTCGCTATAATTCCATATTAATATGAGGGACATAATTAGGGTTAAGTGGATCATCTGACGGATAACCTATACAATAAACTACTCAAAAAAAATAAGATACCTACTCATCTTCCGGATTATGGGGAATTTGTAATATTTGTACCAGATAAAAAATGATCCAATCATATCCTAGCATGCCTGATTTTCGTATCAGAAAAATCTATTCTATGAAGTGCAGATACCCATAATTTCGTTTTTTGACTCCTTCTGGCAAATCATTACCTCTTCTGTCTCCAATTCCAGGAGAAGAAAAATATTTTTTCTGTGTTTCCTGGTTACTGCGATTTGAGCAGCCGACCACAGCACAAAACCCTGGCATTCTAAAAATATTCATATATTTCTCAAAATATGTAGTATTTATATGAATCTTATAAGTTTTTCTATCTTCCACATAATTGTATATCTTCACGTTTCAAATATTTCATACACTCAACACAATATTTAATATTTGAAATAAACTGTCCATTTGAGGTTGACTGATTTTCTTGAATTTGCTAAAGGAAATTATCAAAATCCAATATATATGAAGACATTTATACTGCCCCCAACATTATTTTTATAATTTCTTTTTTTTTATTTATACCATTAAGCAAAACAATTGAAATTTTTCTTCAAATGTCAAATTTATACATAAGATGCAACGTGAAATTATTGTTTGTTTGTCCACAATCGTATGTTTTGACGTCAGAACCGCCTTATTGAAACGTCACATGCAAGTGCCACAATCACTTGTAAATAAGATCGGAAACTTTTGATTGTATAGTGTACGGTCCTACATATTTAGGTGCAAGTTTGTGAGCGTAGGCGTTCACTGCGTTTGATAATTGAAAATTCATGCGCCAAACCGTATGACCTCCAGTATGTTTCACGGTCCTACGACGAAGATTATAGTGTACGTTGTCACGGTCAAGTCCAAGTTTTCCGTCACATTGAATGGCTTGGCGCGCGTACTCTTCTCCTAAAAGTACGTGCTCGCGACCGAAGTTCACAAAATGAGGTGTAAACCCCGTGACCTCGTGAACGAACGTTCTGATGGCACAAGAAACCTGTGGTTAGTATCTGGCTCATAATTTGTGATTGTCTTTCACGTATGCTGCTAAGATAGTTCTAATTATATGATCCACGCGTTTTGTAGGATTCGTTTGGGGGTGTTCAAGCGCATTAGAGATAATTTTCACCTCATAACCATTACACAGGCTTCTAGAATCGTTGCTTCAAAATTGCCCCTCATTATCACTGATAATGTACTGTGCGACTCCAAAAACTAAAAACACCTCCTGCTCTAATTGTTTGGTGATTGCTTGAGCAGTAGCAGCCCTTAACGGATACATATTCAATATAATAATCACATATAACTAGAATAAATCAATACCTATTACAGGACGCCGGTAGAGCCCCATTAGGTCTAGGCTGATTAGCTGGAAAGAGCGATAGCCTCGGGGCTTCGAACCCATAGTACTTGGTGAAACCTTTTGTACAGCCTCACACTCAATACATGTGATACAGTGACGGCCTCGCAAATGGTACTTTTTCATTGTAATTTTCTTTTTATAAGTTTACCAAAAATAATAACGAGAATTGAATTCCGACTAGTTTATTATTATTGTCACCCCAGGTGTTAGGCGGCTTTTGAAGTATTGAGGTTACAGTACAGATTAGATCGGGCAATAAACCGTTGAATAAGATTAACACTATTTTATTCTTTTCTTTCGAAGTCGCGTTAAAAAATCCACAAAAGTGGTCGATTACTTGACCGTAAAAACTTAAATCGTCAAAGAAATCGAAAGAAACTAGAACTGCTCTTCTGCAATACGTGAGCTTGCAGAAACTCGCCAAAGAGTGAAAAAAACGTTACTTTTTTTCAGAAAGATTAGTTAAGTTGGATGATAACTTTGTAGCACTGTAATAACCCTGAATCGTCACTTCTCGACACAGAATACAGGAAGGTAGGAAGGGCTGCAAACTATAAGGGGACAGTAAATTCGACAGGAATCAGACTTGGAGAGTTGCGCAAAGGAACCGAAACGATTGACAGCTGACTGTAGATATTTGACAACATTAACCAGTGCATTTCTTAGGGAAAATAAACGAACAGAAAAGAACGATGAGGGTAAGAAAGAACGGAGACAGCACTCAATTTATTTCTTCTTTTGGTGTCAGATGCAAGGCAGACAAGGGAGAGGGAATCTATCCCACCCATGGAGTGAGGACAAAAAAAAACGAAACAATGTCTTCTCATCCGTCTCGTTCCACAACGTTGTCTATTTGTGTATTGTGTGTTCAATAAATACTTTTGTCAAAACTATATGTTTCAGTTCTTCGCCCTCTCCCATCTCACTAGCTACCCAGCACCAACATCGCCAAAGAGCTGCACCGTATTGGCATCCGAGCATATAAGATTGACAGCAGCTCCAGCGAGACGCACAAAGTGCGTCACAATAGAAGCTTAAGAATTTATGAACAACATATGGAGAAACACAAAGCGAACTATAGAGGAGACATTGAAGATAAACTTGAAGATATAAAAAACCAAAAGCAGTTTTGGAAAGCCATGATATCTTCAGATACTTCAAGCGTATATAAAATCCAATAAACTTGGAAGAATGGACATCCCATCTCAAGCCCTGGTTTGGAGGGAATATTATGAACGAGACTGTCTGTCTTCATGTGAGACACCCATATCTGGATCAAAATATTTTTATTACTAGAAAAAAATATTGCCTTGGAAATACTAAAAAATAATTAAAGCTCTGGAACCAATCAAATCAAATACAAACAATTAGAGAACCTCACTAAACATTGAAATATATACATTAAAGACCTACTGAATGAATTTTTGTTGAGGGAAGACTTGCGAAAAAAGCCTTGAACAATAAAATTTACTCTAATTTATAAGAAAGGAGACTTACAAACAAAGATAAATACAGAAGAATATCTCTGATAAATGCAATAACAAAACTGTTCACTTCCATTCTAAACTACAAGATTGAAAAATGGGTAGAAAGCTCCAATATTATCCCAGAATCCCAAGCTGGCTTAAGGAAAAAGAGGCTCTGCGCCGATAACTTGTTCACACTGAACAGAATGATTCAAACAGCTTTTCTGAGGTATAAACAAGACGTATATTTGATATTTATAGACTTCAAAAAAATTACGACACATTACTCCATAACTTGCTTCGACAAAAAAAAAATTTAGTTTAAGAATCAGTGGGAAGTTTAATGATATTCATAGTGAGGCAACAATGCAATTCAGTATAAATAATGAACAATCCGATGCAATTCCAATCACCTGTACTTCAAGGAGAGTGCACGAGTCCACTCTTATTTGCACTTTTCATATCTGATATGAAGGACTTCTTTAGAAATAGAGGACTTGAGGATATTGTTTTTTTTATCAACTCTCCTGTAGACCTTCTTGAGAAAATTGAAGCGTTAACAACATACTGCGACAAACTTCCTTTGAGAATAAATCCCGAAAAACAAAAATTACGCATTACCATCAAGGAAGACGGCCAAGAAGAACCAGAAGATACACCTTTCGAAGGGAAGAGATACAATTCGCAACAGCAAGACCTCTGGATCTTCCAATGAAAACACCAAGGATAATATTATGAAAACGCATGAAATAACTGGCACAATAAAAAATACGATGAATAAATCGGAATCATTTTTCTGAGATACAGTGATAGAACTAAATGAATCTTAGTTAATATACAATATGGAGCTAAAATCTAGGAATCTTGGCACAATGATAATATTGAGAAGGCACAAGCACAATTTTGCAGAGCTATAATGTCATGGCAGCGAACAATTCCAAACTATATATGTAGTTGTAAAAGTGTGCTACAATAAATTAGTAGAACTAAATGAGAAAAATCTAATTAAATGGAATTGGGTCAGGAACCTGGAGCTTAAGCTTGAAAGACCCAATTTTCACTGGATATGGCAAGAGCAAAATCCATCACTGCTCATAAAAGAAGTGAATAACATTATTATTGCCTACAATGGAATATCTTATGTCAACGATACTTGAATCATAATTAATTCCTCACATAATCCTTTCTACTACACTCTTAACATAGCCTTGAATAACCTAAATACTTATATTCCCTATCCCAACTCAGAGATAACCAGTTAGATAATAATAATAATAATAATAATAATATATACTTTATTGACACCTAGTCAATGGCGGGATTCAGCCAGAGGCTGTCCTCCAGTCAATCAAATACAAATAATCATATTTATACAAACAAATAAATGACTGCCAGAAAATTAAAAAATTATTTCAATTATATACAACAAAAACAAACAAAAAATAAGAAAAAATCAATAATATGATACACTCATAAACATATATTTTTCACATGTGATTTGAATGTGCCTGATGACAGAGATTTTAGTTCATAAAACAAAGTATTGTACAACATAGATGCTGAATAAGAAAAAGAACATTCAAACTTTGATTTTCGGAAACTTGGGACAACTTATAAATCACTTATTCTCAAACTATAGTTATATATTTTAGATATTAATTTTTTATGCAAATACATAGGAATACGCACTTTAAGACTTCATGTGTGAGTACGACGATGGATCTTTTAGCTCGCGATTCTATATTGTCTATGTTTGCCCGTAATCTGTAACTAGAAATATGACCGTACTTAGATACCTCGTATACATATCTCAAGCAAGTATCCTCAAATACAGTTATTCGATTTTTATCAGCTTGCCTCAGATTTGGTACATATACACTAGCACAATAATCGAATAGAGGTAGAACTAGTGATTTTACCAATTGTAATTCAACAGGAGATGACAAAACGTTTCGATATTGATACAAATGTTTCAATTTAATCCTAGCTGCTTTCAATTTGCTTTGTAAATGAATGTGGAAGACTAAATCCTCATCTATACTCAGTCCTAGGCTTTTAAAAGTATAAGTACGTTCCAAAGTAGTGTCACCCAAAACTATCGCTAGTACTATTTCGGCCCCGAAAACCAACAAAGCTTATTTGTTCGCATTAATTTTAAGACCATGATTAATCACCCACTGAGACAACGCTTCAAGATCTTTATTATTAGATTGCATGAACTTTCAATGTCATTATTTTTTGATGAACCTAGAACTTGTGTATCATCTGCGTATGAATGAATTTCACAGTAACTTAACGTTTGAGGTAAATCGGCAGTATATATATATATAAGAAAGAATAAAGGACCAAGTATAGAGCCTTGCGGCAAACCACGTACTAAAGAAAATCCATTAGAGTTCATTATCGTCGAATCATGGGTCATACTAATTTTGTAAGTTCTATTTTGAAGATAGTTCGTACACAAGTTCAAAGCAATTCCAGAAAAATTAGAATAACGCAGTTTAGCTATTAATAAAGTATGATTAACCATATCAAAGGCCTTTGTGAAATTTATTTGAATTAAAATTGAAATTTTGGAATTATCATATATTATACTATAAGTAGTTGAAGTATTATCGATTGATTTTGTGGTGCTACAACAAATGTTTATTGTGCTTGCGTTTGAATACCACGAGTGTGCAGCACGAGTGGTATTCACAAGCACAATAAACATGAGTGATTGCACCACAAAAATAGTCAATAATACTTTAACTACGAATGGTATATGGAGGACTATTCCAGGAGTCAAACCATTTTTTCAAATTAGTTTTCTATGAATCTAGTAAAAACTCACGCAATTTTCATAGGAACGAGTAAACAAACTTCTGTCAAACTGAAAAATTAGAATTTATTGCATTTTCTTTGACGAATAATAAAGAAATAAATTGCGTTTTGATATGGAAACTAGTTCAAAAAGGTTTGGTGATAGATCAGAAGATGAAATTGATGAAGATATTCAGGAAAATGTTCCATCAAATACGAAGAAAGCACAAATTGTAGGTATCCACATCTTTGAGTGAAATACTCACTTTGACCACTAGTGTAATACCCGATGGTATTTCTACACGTCCAAATACTCACTGATATGCACCGTTTCTATGGCGATTTAGCATTGTTAATCTTGTTATAAATACTACGAATGGAATAGTCAAAATTATTTATTGAATCATCTATTAAATTCAGAAGGCATGCATTTGTACTGTGACCTGGCCTAAAGCCTGACTGTGTAGTTGGTATTATGCTGTTTTTAGAAATAAAACTAAATATTTGCTATGCACAAACTTTTTCTAAGATTTTTGATAATACTGGTAGTATACTAATAGGTCTAAGGTCATTAAAGGAAGAAGGATTTGCATTTTTGGATAAGGGTCTTATTATGGCAGACTTCCATGCATCGGGAAAAACTCCTTCCAGTAAACATGTATTTATGATATGTGTAATATATTTATGTATAACGGGAAAAATAGTAAGAATCATCCTTCTGAAAATTTCATCTTCACCTACAGCATTCGACTTCAGCTAGTAAGAATATTTTCAATCTCATCGCCATCCACACACCTAAAATCAAAATGTTCTGCCCCATTTAGTTGAAATCGATTTATATTATAGTATAATAATGTATTTGGATCTATATCAGTTGACTCCATCTGATCAAATATATATTGACCGTATTCTTGCGGTTTATTCAAAGAATCATGTGTCAAGTCTGTCGGGGCTTTATTAACACCTATGCGTTTCAAATAAGTCCACAGTGCAGCAGAATTGTGAGCATTATTATCAATACTAAACTTTAAGAACGCAGTCTTTTCCTTTCGAATGGGTGAAGTTGTCAGATTTCTCAACTGTTTGTAATACTCCCATTTAGCTTGAATCTTAAACTTTTTGAATTGTACTAATGCCTTATCTCGCTTTCGTTGCATAATTTTTATTACAGGGTTGATCCAGGGCGTCTAAGCTCTATTGGTAGAAATAGTTTTGATAGGAGCATGTTCATTGAAAAGTTCAAGGAACTTATTATTCAGAAATGCAACTTTTTCATTTATGTTTTTAATATTGATAATACTGCTCCAGTTCACTGATTCACAGTCCATCAAAAAGCTATTAATACTGAAACTATTAAAATCTCTGTACGTAATTCTTTTTTTAGAAATTTTTGTTCTAGGTAAGTTTAGGATACAGTAGATACTGTCATGATCCGAAAGCTTACTACAATCAATATTACCAGAATCCAAGCAAATATTTTCATCAGATGTTATCATGACGTCTACTAACGTTTTTGAGGCCGGTCTTGTATAATTAGTAATAAGCTGATGCATACTATGTATTGACAGTATATTCCTGAGAAAAGATGATTTATGATCTGTCGCAAGTAGATTCACATTGATATCACCCGTACAAATAAGGTTATCTGATTTCGGAAGAAATTCAGTAAATATAGAATAAAAAATCTCTAAATCTCTATAAAAATCTGAATTTGGATTATATACGATCCCAACACATAATTAAATATGATTAATATTGCATAATATCCACAAATGCTCCACATTATTCACAGGAAGAAAAAATGTATCTAGAATCTTGTATTGTATTCCGTTTCGAATATAAAATGCTACTCCGCCTCCACGTTTATGAAATCTATCTACGTTACCTGATGTATATTCATCAATTTTGAATAACGAGGGAGGAGCTTTCTCATTGATCCAAGTTTCTGTGACAACTACAATATCAAAGTCATATTCAGTAACAAAATACTTAAAATCTGAAAAACATGAATCAAGGGGGCGTACATTAATTTGACATATTGTAAATTTTGTATTGTGAATGCCAATTGATTGATCATAGGTAAAATTTGACATTGAGGATAAAAGTGAGGCCGAAAATTCTAATATTATTGCGGCGAGTATACTGTTCTAAATTATAAACCTCTTTAGCCGTTTTGTTGCACATCTCTTTCAGTTCATACTTCTCATCTTTTAATGTTTTAATTTGTTCGTTGAGTGTGTTAATCTTTGCATTAAAAACTTCTTGCAGTGCGTTTGTAACATGATCCACAATTAAGCTGATAAAATCTTCATTATCACCTAGCTTAGTAAGTGAAGCACTGATCATTTTGGTGATTATAACTTTATCCTCACATGATAACATTTTTAATATTGACTACTGGGCCCCTATTCTATAACTTTTATCACCGGTGATACGCAAACAGGGTGATATATTTTGGGCTGCCGTCTTGCGGCGCTTCTGCCGAACTATGGCTATGTGACGTCATACTTAGTGAAATTCTATCACCTCGTATCACCCAGCAAAGAGGTGGTGGTAGAAACTTATCACCGGTGATACTTTGACGTTTGAGGCTATGATGTTTCATATTTTATTTTTAAATGGATCTGATTTTTAGTTGTGGGCTAAAGTACACAAAATTCTTGTGCATAAACCCACCATAAGATGAAAATACATAATAATTTGTAACAAATATTAATTTGAAATCTTATTTACGTTAAAAATGTAGTAGGTTAAATTTTAATAACTGTAATATTCAATATTATGCAGTCAGATTTCAATTCTCATTGATAAATGCTGTAAAATATGAATAATTATTAAATCTAACAAATTTCCAAACTATAGTGTACCAACATAAATAAATATAACCAGAAACTTAAGAAGGTGAAAGTTACTAGACGAGTACCTTCAGATGCTTCAACGGTGGAAGGGCATATGACGTCATTAATATATCACCCCAAGAGGGTGATAAGTCGTGAAAAGTTATAGAATAGGTACCCTGGAGACGACAGAGTTTCCTGATATTGAGAATCACTTTTTTTGTTTTTTATTAATTCAAACATTTCTGCTAATGCCTGAACACGAAGACACGTCTAGCTAGCACGGCAGTACATTTTTTTTTTCTTTTTTTTTTTTGATATGGCACTTAAGATCGAAGATAAAACAGACAGAAGGAGATAAGGAAGCTCCGCAGGATACACTTATTTATATGATGAAAAAATTAACGAAGAGTAATAGAGATATGAATGCAGAAATTCAGGAGATGAGGAAAGAACAACAACAAAGCTATGAGCAACTGAAAAAAATTAAACAAGAAAACAATAACATGAAAAAGGACATGAAGTACCCTATGGATAAAGTTGAATATCATGAGAAGGATAAAAAGAAGAATAATTCAACTATAACGGGCTCCGACATATCAACGAACGACGAAAGTGGCCATCGAGAAGTTCACAAAAGACGAGTTACAGCTAGAACTCAAAATACGTAGTGCAACAGAACTCATTACAAGTGAATGTATCATCGGAACAGAAACCCTAAGCGATAGAATTAACATCCTGGAAAACAAAAGCAGGCTAGCTAGAAAAAGTCCGTTTGTCTTCATAAATTCAGATTTAACACAGGGAGAAAGAGTAATACAAAACCAAGTAAGGGCTTAAGCGAGAGAAGAAAGAAGCAACGGCAACACGATAAAGATAGGAGACAAAAAGATAACCATGAACGATATTGGGATGAGATGAGAGGAAGAAGAGGGCAAACTTAAAAATTCAAAAAACTGATTAATACAGTTCGGACGGTTTCAGGGTGACAACACAAGCTACTGAAAATGGATTAAGAAAACGTAACCGGACATCAAAGAACTATGTAAATAAAGATATCATCAACAGAAAGAATATCAAATATGATAGTACCTAGGAAATACTATACAGAATAGGCACGTGGAGTATTAAAAGACTGAATGGGAGAGAATTGGAGTTAGTAGGAGAGTTTGATGAAGCAAATTTAGATCCACTCGTAATTTGTGAGACAAAGAAGAAAGGAAGCGGCGTAATGGAAGTGGAAAATGGCCATATACCTATTATTTAGTGGAGTAGAGCTGGAAGAAAGAGCTCAGGCAGGAGTTGGATTAATAGTCAGAAAAGAGTATGTACAAAAAGTAAGAAGCTAGTAGTCCATGCTAGCGAGAGCACTAGTATCAGAGTTTCAACTGGAAAACATAAGAAATACAACAGTGTAGTAGTCTACGGCCAAAATGAGAATGAAAATTCGGGAAAGAAAGCCAGATTTGGAGATATTTAAAATGACCTCGTTGAGGTAGAAAAAGACAGGCTAATTATTATAGAGGATTCTAACAGAAGAGTAGAAAAAAGGCAATGATAGATCAAATGTGATTTGTCCCTATGGAGAACGACATATAAATAACAACGAGAACAGAAAAATCTATTTTTGCATACAAAATGATATGATAATAACTTACTCATTCTACAAGCACAAAGATATACACATGTACACAAAAAAAGTCAGAAGTAGAGATGAAAAGTCAGTAATTGATATAGTGTTATAAATATAGAGTACAGAGGAGAAGTGGAGGATGTCAGAATAAGAAGACGACCAGAAACAAAAAGTGATCAGTATTTACTGCTGTCAAAAATAAAAATTTAAAGCCCACTAGCAATACATGCAGACAAGTTAACATCTAAAACATCAGAAGAAGTAATAAAATCAAATATGCTAAGAAATGGCGAGTAGCGGAATAGAAGTTGATTTTTGATTTTATCACTGATCTATGAAATCAAGAGTTTCGACTTGATCCTTCATCAGGATAAGTGAAAACTCACAGAATTGAGTCAAAAACATTCGACAGAGAGCTCTGTTTTTCCAGGGCCAGTTTCGAAACGCAGCAATAATCGCGAAATCATATTTGGAGTTATTTGTAAATGATAAATTGCGGTTGAAATTGGAGCTTATAATCGAATCATTCTTAGATTATCGCCTTTTGGAAGTTCAAATTCACCCTCAGGAAACAAAGAATTATTAAGCGTATTGTTCATCACATTCAAATCTCTTCTTGTGATGATATGTAGTCAAATAATCACTGAAGATATGAATCATCCGATTAATGAATAGGGAAATTGCAATGTCGGATGAATAAGTTAATATATTCATTAGAAGTGTCAGATTTTGAATAGGTATCTGGTTATAAATCAAATATCTTGATCCGCAAGATTGCTCACAGTAAAATATCTCAGCTAAGCCACGAAATATACGTGAAAATTTTGGAAACTTCCATGTATTTTGTCGTAGAGGTTTCGTCTAATTGAATAGCTAGACTATCTTGAATCTATATTCTCCGAGCATAATAATTCTTTAAGGCTATAAATCATAAGATTAAAACAAACAATCATTTCCAATAGGTGTGGAGAATGCATGAATTGTTATTCCTATTGTCATTTTGTGAGATGCATGATTAGATATGAATTACTGTCACATGACTTGTAGAAGTTTGAAATATGTTCAAGATCATTTTCCACGAAATGAAGTTAGTATAACACATTATATGCATATCTTATTTATCTCTTAATTTTCTAACTTTACGATGTTTATGTCAGTCATACATCGCTCTTAGATATCGAAGAATATAGAAGAACTGTATTATCAAGCGATTGTCTAAATGAGCTGCAATCTATTACAATTGATAAATTGGGATAATCCGTCGATTCCAATCAATATAACAAAGATACAGCAACGAAGAGGTAGAAACAAGACGACAATCCATGATGATCATCCTGTAGTTGAACTAACTGAATTGATGGGATATAAATCTTGATGTATAGGCTAGGTTATTATATGGGTATGTTATTTGAAGGACAATTATTCACAGGACCCTTATGAATGAAGCAGTACAAGTATTGGACCTAATAGCTTGAATTGGTTGCCAATATTATATTCAGTAGTGTTCGAGAAAATGAAAAAATTGGAACAATTATTCTCTCATTCCATCAAATTATAGATTCTTTCTATTCCGCGGATAAAAGTTACGCCTAGTGGACGATATTCCATCAGCACAGTACCATTTTCAAGGATTGTTGGAGTTTGTATTATCAGAATTCATGAAATATCAAACTCAAACTGATTTATAATGTCATGTAATATGTTCCTTTGATTTATAATGTCACGTATTCCCAATCACAAAAAATCTGACGTGGTCATTACGTGACTTACCTATATATCATTGGATATATACAGTCAGTCACAAAATCTCATTATTCCATGGCTAATCGCTTTGGATTCATCCAAAAGACTCTACAAATCTGTCAAGTAAAATGCGCTTCTAGCCTATTCGGTTGCTATGGAAGCAATAGGTCATCATTTTTATGCTACAGCATTCCTAAGTACTGATTCTCGATATTCTACATCTAACAGTTCTGAATTTATGAGCAAAATCAGACAATAAACTCCAATTGAAGTGTACTTCCGGTTCAGTCTATTGTTATGGAAATAGTAGGCAATCATTTAGATGCTACAGCAAGCTAAAATACCGAAATTAAGTGATCTACAGCCGATCGTCTCAAATTTATGCGACAAATTCCAGAAGACTGTCAAGTATGGTGCACTTCTGGCTAAGTCGATCTCAAGATAGGGGAGGAGCATCAAGACTAGTGGCTCTTAACCTTTTATCAGTCGCGGCTTCCTTAAAATCCGAAATTGTATTCGCGACCATTATCCTCAGCCCCACCCTTAGGTAACATACTCGTGATAACTCGTATACAAAAAAAAAGCCTCAAATATACCAATAATTCATCTGTTACTTAGATATATATCACTTACAAGAACTATTAAATTCTTTTTCTATTTGTAAAGATATAATAACGTTGGAATTTTGAGATTTTCGCGGCCCATTCATATACTGTCCGTGGACCCCCTGTTAGGAATCACTGATCAAGACGATGCTATCATCTCGAATACTGATTTCTAATATTTTACGTACAATCGTTCTAGATTTATGCGGAAAATTCTCGAGTAAACTGTATTTCCCGTTCATTCGATCGCAATCATAACGCAACCTATATTTATATTGTTTACTGATGGTGGAACGAATATCCCTCTGTATTCTGTGATTCTACCTAATACTACAAATGCAGTTTTTTTGAGACCAAAATATGGACCGGATATTGGATCTACTGAGAATTTACAAACTTAATCATCATTTGAAATTGATGAAGCTAACTGGATGAGTGGTTTACTCACTCAAATTTATCATTAATGTAATATGTTCTACTTGAACAAGAAATATTGAATCAGAATAATGATAGCAACGTTTATGTCATATTTGACTTTCAAATTGCTGATAAAATAACAATGACTTCCTGCTATGTATTGGGATGAATAGAGATTGAACACTCATGTAATATCAAATATTAACCCAATTGAAATTTTCAGTAATAATCTGAACTCAAAATTGGAAGCATATCATAGTAGAAATGCATAAATATAGAGGAAAATCTTATTGACAATGTAGATTTCAAAACAAACTTATCAAAAACAAATGGTCTCTTTTCCATTTCATTTCCAATAATGTGAAATTTTTGAGAGAATAAACGTGTGAAGCAGAGAACGATTGTACTGAATGAGAGGCAAAATAGTAATATATAGAGGCTGAAAGCAGTCCGAAGCACATAGAATACACCAATTATACATATTTCACATATTACGAAATCAAGAATGGGAGAAAAGAAACCACTCAGCGTATATTTTTTCATTTAAATTAATTTTAATGAGATATGTGGATGACGATCTAAATTTTAATTATTGCCTCATGAGTTGTAATGTATATTGGAACGGAAGATATTGTGTACTGTATACGAAACAACACAAAGAGCGAATGTCTTCTATGACTCAGGCTGGGTTGAATATGTACGTATTCACTTTTGAATCTGTTCCTGCCCTACTTCAAAGTCATTCATAGATCAGTATAATACAACTAACAAATTTCAATGAGAGACATATAATCATCCACATGGCTCGTATTAACAAGGTAACCGAGAATTTTCAAAATTTTCATAATGAACGACTATCATTCCAATAATTCTTGACATTTGAAAGCTTTCATATTAGAATATCACGCGAATTAAAACATAATGTAGTAGGATGTATTGAATAGGCTGTTAATATTTATAATATCCTATTTTTCCAGATATCATTTCGAAGTTATCATATTGTGAGATAGAGTAGAACAGGTTGTATCGTACAGAGAGAGAACATAAAGCAATGAAAGGTCTTTTAGATGAGGGATAAGTTGATGAATATGTTTGATTATACTCTTCTTCTGTTCTTGCTTACGTTATGATGACTGATAAATTTTCATGGTATATAGCGAATATATCATCTTATAAACTCCACTTGAATCATATCCCATAACAAGAGAATTAAAAAAAAAAGCCTGTAACATTTTCATCACGATCAATCATTATCTTACAAATTCTTAAAATTGAATACCGGTTGAGCTAATATAATACAGCGCGTACATTCATTCTCAATTTTAAGTAAATCATAACCTCCCTTGATTAAAAAAATATGTTTGAATATTATCATTCCATTCAATCATTCTCTACACAACAGTTGAAATATTTTATCAACAAATAGAAGAATTCAATGACCTCTGTTCTGGTCAAATTTTATGTTTAATATCTTACAGAGTGATATTATAAATTTTTTATTTTGAATAGGTCGAGTGTGAAAAATACTTCATTATACCCTACTGAATGAGAAGATTGTTAACTGCCTCCAAAGTATGTACCTATGTTTGATTGTGTCACTCCAGTGCTAGACAATATTCATAAACCTATTCACAGCATTATAAGTTCATCAAAAATGACAATATAATAGAACAGAATACTTAGACCGTCAGATGGTCGTAGATTTGAGTGACTCATTTTGTTTCTCCTGCCTTCAAGAGTTTTGATAAGTATGTATATTTGGAGTATAATAATGCCAAAATCAAAGCTGGACCGTGTGGTCAACATAATGAGCAATAATTTCAGATTACTATAGAATAACATGTTCTGATCCAATTTTCTCGCTTCTGCCATGCTTACGAAATAAAAATTTCAGGAAAAAAGAGCCAGCGAAAAACGATAGGCAGAAGTGATCCACTTGGCCGAGGATTTGGAATAAGGGCTCGATTGTGAAAAAAAATTATATAAATTGTTCACGTTCTTCTCGTTTCTGCCGTTTGGCCGTATTGAAGTTGATATGAGTATGTCGTAGAAACGAATGACATAAGTCTTTTGAATGACCAAATCAAGATATGTACGAGAACATCTTGCAAAAATTTGAATGTTTTCATGCATAATCGAGCCCTCATTCTAAACCCTCGGCCAAGTGGATCACTTCTGCTTATCGTTTTCCGCTGACTCTTCTCGCCCTAAATTTCATTTCGTAAGGATGGCAGAAGCGAAAAAATTGGATCAGAACATGTTTTTTCATAAAAATTTGGAGTTATTCTTTAATATGTTGACAGCACAGTACGGCTTTGATTCTGGCATTATTATACTCCAATTATACATACTTATCAAAACTCTTGAAGGCAGAAAATCAAATGGGACATTCTAATCTACGACCATCTGACAGTCTAACTGGCCTCACTGAAAATGAGGACCGGATAATGGGAAGACTTCGTGTGAGGAAGATAAGAAGGTAATAATTTCAAAAATAATTGTTTTTCATTCATACAATTTTATTCACGATGTAGATTCAAGAAAATATTGACCAAGGAGATTGGAAGCCACATAGTTCAGAAATGTATGTCAATCAGAATTAAACACGGAAATAAAATCAATAATAGTTATGATAAGAATGAGTCGTGAAATATGGGTCACTGTCCTCATGTTGGAAAAATCACAAAAAAAACATTTAGAGCTAGCTAGAGAAAAATTTGAGTCCGTCACACTCCAAAAGTCTACAATTCAAGAGAATCAAGCGTTACGCAGAGAACGCAAAAATGAAGAGCATGAATTGAGGAAAATTGCCGTGCAATTTCATATTGATATAAAACGAGCTCAATTGGAAAAATTCATAATGAAATCACTCATACGTTCAGCCACCACTTTAATCTGACCAGAAGTGCAATCTTGGGGTATTTCTGTATTTTGAAGTCAAAAGCTATATAACTGATTATTATCGAAAAAAGTCAGGCAAGAAAATGTTAAATTTCATGATGAAGTTTTGAAATATTTGTGATTAATTATACTCTTATGTTATTATTATTAATTATTTGGAAGTTGGAACCGTAGTCCTGATGGACTCACTGGTATCAGTCGTCGTAACTGAAGAGCACACATTATCAGCTACTCCGATCAACGATAATACTCCGATAATCGAGCTACAATTTCAAGAAACTTGAATCTAACTACGTAATTGTGAAATATATATTTTTTACAATTGAAAAATATCGTTTGTGTTATTGGAGGAATTTATCGTCCGCGCGATCTGAGCACAGCCCAAAAATCTCCCTCTTCCTGTGGAAGAAGCCAATGTTCCGCAAGATACAACAATGTGAATGGGCAGAATCTGTTATGATACGACATCATAGTATTTTACTGAATAGACTCTATTCTGAACTCAAAGCTCCTTCTGGCACAATCGGATCCATCAAATACTTATAAAATCATGGAGTTGTTTATTCTCCCTTAGCTCTGAAATTTCCATAAATTTGTTGCACCCTATCAAAAATTTATGTTTCTCCCTATTCATTCATATATTTATTTATTTATTTATTTATTCAACGTACGCTGTCCTACAGAAAACTTCTAAAACAGGACAGGAAAAAACAAAAGAGCTTAAAAAAAGAACGGAACACAAGAAATACTAAAATTACTTGAAAAAATTATATAAAAAAATTACTATTTGTTCAATACTCTAGGATTCACAAAGAAAACATCTATATTTCCAAATTTAAGTTCATAAGTTAAACACATTCTACAAATTGGAGATACCATAAAAACATTTGTACGCGAAGGTGGTAGGTAAAAGGTATGAATATTACGAGTAGATATAAACGGAGTATGAAAGGAGAGTAGATTAAGGCAGTTGGGATCATCAATATATTCTTGAATCAATTTACAGAGATGAGAAATTGAATTAGACTCACGGCGTTCAAAAAGGCTTCTAAAACCAAATAACTCAAAAGAATTATAATTTAAGGAGAAATCAGGATAGGAGCGGTAAATTCTGAAATACAGGAGCCTAAGGAATTTTCTTTGTATACTCTCTATACGGTCCTGATGTACCTCATATATTGGATTCCATATGGTGCAACAATATTCCAATTTTGATCGAACGAAACAATAATAGAGGGAGCAAATTGTTGAAATGTCTGTAAAAGAACGAGTGCTGCGAATTACGAAGCCTAACATTCGAATAGCTGATTTGTAGATTGTATTAATGTGGTTGATGAATGTCAGTTTTGCATCGAATGTAACTCCTAAATCATTTATGGTATCACAGCGCGAAAGCTTGGTCTGATTTATTGTATAGTCATACAGTAAATGTGAAGTTTTACGTGTGAATGAAAGAACATGACACTTATTCAAATTCAAATGTAAATTGTTTAATATCAATAGGATAAAATAGCTTAAGATCATCAGCAAATAAAAGTTTCTCGCACTGTAAATTTGCGGTTATGTCGTCTATTAATAAAATGAAAAACAATGGGCCTAAATTGGAGCCTTGAGATACTCCAGAAGGAGCTTTAAAATAATCTGAATTGAAGCCAAGAAATTGGACGAATAATTGACGATAAGACAGGTATGAGGAGAGCAATGAAATCAGAGATAGACAAAAGGAGAAGGATTGAAGTTTCTTGATCAATATACCATGATCAATTTTGTCGAATGCTTTGGAAAAATCTGTATATATGCAGTCTACTTGACCTCTAGTATCTAAAACTGAGGAAGTGTAATGAGTAAAGTACATAAGATTAGTGGTAGTAGATCTTTTCTCAACAAAACCATGTTGTAAAAATAATATGAGATTTTCAATATTGGGATAAATAGTGGAATATATAATCTTCTTGAAAACTTTGCTGAAGTTTGATAAAATAGCAATTGGACGATAATTTGTAATACTGCTATTATCTCCAGATTAGAAAATTGGTGTGATGCGTGTGGTTTTCCAAACATCAGGATAAGACTTAGTTTGAATTGACAAGTTGATAATATAAATGAGAGCATTCGATATAGGATAGGAACAATCTTTGATCAAGAAACTAGGAATTAGATCGGGACCACAGAAATGACCAGACTTCAATTTTTTTATTGATGATTTGATATCATCTCTGTTAACATGATTCAAAGATATCAAGTTCTCGGAACGAATAGATATATCAGAAAGTAAATTTTGGTTGGAGGTTTCAAAAACTGAACTAAAATGTTTAGCAAAGCCATTCGCTATTTCTTCAGGTGAAGGGAGAACTAAGTTGTTGAGATTCATTATATTTGGAAAAGATGATGATTTTCTTTTTGAATTTACAAAATTCCAAAATTTATTTGGATAATCTTTTATTGCTCTTTCACAATCAGAGACGTAATTAGTATATGAGATCTGAATATCCCTTTCAAGCTTTGATCTTAGTTCTTTGAACTTATTTAGAAATTCAATATTGTCCTTGTTTTCATTACTTAGCTTACGAAAATGTTCTTTACGTCTCATATCAGCTCTAATTTCACGAGTAAACCATGGAGAAAATTTAATTCCAAATGATTTTTTGATTGTACACATTCATCAAAAAAATCGTAAAGCTTATCATAAAAAAATTTACAAGATAAGTTCACATCATCAAATTTGGAAAGTAAATTCCAATCAAAGAAACTTATTAAATCATATAATTTAATGAAATTAGTTTTTCTGAAATCATAAGAACAGCCTCTGAATCTATTTATATATTTTTGGGTATGATTTTTATTGTCAAGTGTGATATCAAAAACTAGTGCAGGATGGTGAGCAGCATATTCAACATCAAGCAGAAGATCATCTGCATGTTTAACATGACATTCCAAACCAGATAAAACAAAATCAAGGATTCTTCCATTGCCATTGAGAACACAATTATGTTGTTTTAAATCAAAAAATTCCAAAAAGGCAGAAAAAACAACTGATTTTGAACAATCAATATTGAGTGATACTTCAGGCAAATTGAAATCACCAACAATGATGAAATTATCTTGTTGTAAAAAAGGAAGACTAGTGAGAAAATCAAATAAAGTATTGTATTCCAATATACCTGAAGCAGGGGGAATATAAATATTAAATATATAAAACTGTTTGCCTCCAAGAGAAACACTGGCACAAACAACATCAACAAGGCTAGGAAGAATGCTGCAATAAGGACTAATGTCAACAATGAATGATGTGATATTGCTCTTTATCAATGAAAGGACACCGCCTCCTCGAGTTACATTGCAAGTCTTAACATCTCGATCAGATCTATATATACTATAGCTACTTTCACATAATTCACTGTCAGATATGCTATCATTTAAGTTTCAGTAAAAGCAATCACATCCTAATCTAACGAAGAACACAGAGAATATAATTTTCCAGATTTGTGATTCAAACTTTGAATATTTTGATAATAATGTAATGTTTATTGCTTGATGAATCACCCTGCAATTAAATAAAAGTCACTATTTAATAATCTAAATGAAATAAAATCTTTAATTCTTCTTATGTCACTAAAAACAGTATATTTATATATTAATCACTTAATTCTAATTTAATCAAAGTCACAGATATTTATTTTTCACTATTTATATGCACTGTTCACTGTACTTGTTACTTCATTATTTATTTCACACGAATACTCTTATTACTGTACTGTCTGTCCGTCTTTCTGCTTGGCCTTATATAGTGAAATATTGTTCTCGAATTTTTCCATTTCGCGACTCTTTCCATTTCTAGAAATTACCAGATGCTTCCATTGAGAGGGGTGATGGGCTGCGACGCGGTGCGGCGTAAGCGGCCGAAGAAGCTCCGCCCCATACTACGTCTTTTTTACGAGCTCCCCCCTCACTCCGCACGTCACATTGCCCTCTTCTTAAGAATGTTTCGTCCCGAAACACATCTTCATGTCTATGCCGGAATCGACATTCGCCGCCCTTGGTGCAACCTGTAGTTTGGTAGAAGTAGCAGTCGACAGTTTTTGGTTCGATCGGGCCTGCTGGGTGGAAACAGCAGACCAATATTTGAATTCCGCTGTTCCGGAATGTTACCTCTATCATATTTCGAACGATCTTCCAATCTAGTCCATCCAGACCGCAGCCTAATTTTGGTATTGCCAGTTTCAGGATGTCGTTCTGCATTAAATGGCCTCGCATGTCTTGCAGCGTTTCCCACATGGAACGGTAGGTTGGTTTATGATGAAATTTATCTTTCGTTACCATGTGGTAAATATAGCGTTCCTTGGTTGTCGTATTGTCCCGCAGACAGATGGTCTTCCCTACTGTAGGCTTCTGGTGTTCTGGTCTGCCAAACTTCTTTTTGAAAACTGCTGCTATTCCTCGGGACATCTCCAAATCTCTTGATACACAATGGGCCAAGGAGTAGTCGGCCGGGACTCTGAATAGATCCTGCTGCACTTCGGTAGTTATTCCGACATCCACTTGAAAAAGTCTTCATGAACTCCTCAAATGAATCTTCCTGCGCGTGGATCTTACGAGCACGTGCGTCGTTGGGATCTTCATTATTGTCTCCTGCATATGGTGCTAGCCGATTGAAGTGCACCACTCTTGATTTGCTCTTAGGGTTGCGTCTGATTTCGTAGATTATGTCGTTAATTCTTCTGATGACTTCGTAAGGCCCTTCCCAAGATGTCTGTAATTTTGGAGACAGGCCACGTCGCCGCCCTGGGTTATAAAGCCACACCGAGTCTCCTGGTTGAAAGCCCCCGTCTTGTGCCTTGACGTCATAGGTCTCTTTCATCCGGTCGCTGGCATTCTGGATGTTTATACGGACTCGGGAGTGGATATCGTCCATCTGACGCCTTAAATTAATGACATAATCTTCACCAGCCAGGTCTTCTCCAGGTTTGCAGCCGAACTTTAGGTCGCATGGTAGCCGAAGTTCCCGTCCAAAAATAATTCTTGCTGGGGTCTGTCCGGTTGTTTCGTGTACGGATGAGCGGTAGGCCAAAAGAAACAGATGAAGATATTTGTCCCAGTCTCTCTGGTGACTAGAGACTACTTTGGCCAGGTGTCTGTTGATGGTCTTATTCATCCGTTCCACCATTCCATCAGACTGCGGATGTAATGCAGTAGTTCTGGTTTTACGAATATTCAATACTTCACATATCCCTTGGAAAAGTGTGGATTCAAAGTTTCTTCCCTGGTCAGAATGGAGTTCCAAGGGTACGCCAAAACGACAGATCCAGTTCTTCACTAGGACGTCTGCAATAGTAGCGGCCTCTTGATTAGGAAGAGCATACGCTTCCGCCCATTTACTAAAGTAGTCCATGACGACAACAATGTATTTATTTCCGACGTCTGATTCGGGAAATGGCCCTGCTACGTCGATGGCTATCCTTTCGAATGGACTACCGACATTATACTGTCGCATCGGAGCTCTTGGTCGTTTCTGCGGTCCGTTGCTTGAAGCGCACGTAGTGCATTTCCTGCACCATTCCCTAACGTCTTCTTTGCAGTTTAGCCAATAAAACCGCTCACGAACTCTCTACAGAGTCTTCGTTACCCCAAGGTGTCCTCCACTCACTCCATCATGGAGATGTCTCAAGACCTCTGGAACCCGACCCCTAGGAACAATCAGCTGTTCTCTACTCTTGGTTTCATTCGGATCTTTCAGGACACGCTTCAAGACGCCTTCATCCAGGATTATGGAATCCCATTGCGCCCAGTATGATTTGACCGTCGGGGAGTATGGTGCCACCTCTTGCCATGTCGGTCTTGTTCCTTTCTTCTTCCATTCTTGAATAATTCGCAACTCTGAGTCGCTATTTATGTCCTTTTCTATCTCTTGTGGTTGCCAAGCATCGTCAATGACAGTTGTTCGGAACGCCTTCGCTTCAACCTTAGAGCAATGATGACAATCTTTTGGACATGGTCGTCTTGATAATGCATCAGCATTCTTATGTGCTGTACCGGCTCGATGTTCTATGTTGAAGTCGTATTCTTGAAGTCTTTCGATCCATCGAGCGACCTGACCCTCAGGATTCTTGAACTGTAGTAGCCATCTCAGAGCAGCGTGGTCAGTTCTTAGCAGAAAATTCCTACCATACAAATATTTGTAGAAATGCTCGATGGACTTCACTACTGCCAGCAGCTCCCGTCTTGTGACACAGTAGTTTCTCTCTGGCTTTGACAAAACCTTACTGAAGTACCCGATTACTCTTTCTTGACCCTCCTGCAATTGGGACAGGACGCCCCCAATACCGACGTCGCTGGCATCTGTGTCCAGAACAAAACGTCCTTCCGTCTTCGGGTAACTCAGGATTGGTGCTTGGACTAGAAGTAGTTTCAGTCGTTCGAAAGCGACTTGGCAGTCTTCATCCCAGCTGTATCTGCGATTATTTTCCGTCAGTCTGGTCAGTGGCTTGGCGATATTGGGGATTCCATAAACAAATCTTCTGTAATAGGTACAGAGCCCGAGGAAACTGCGCAGCTGATGTTTATCCGCAGGTACCGGCCATTCTTGAATTGTCCTTATCTTTTCTGCATCAACTGCTACGCCTTCTTTGGAGACCACATGTCCCAAATAGTTCACCCGTTCTTGGAATAAGTGGCATTTCTTTGGACTAAGTTTCAAACCAGCTTTCTTTAATTGTTCAAATACCTGCTCCAGATTCTTCAAATGGTCTTCAAATGATTTTCCCATCACAATTATATCGTCCAGGTATACCAAGCAAGTTTTTCCCGATAGTCCTTTCAGTACGGTCTCCATAAGTCGCTCGAAGGTGGCAGGAGCATTACACAGACCAAATGGCATGACTGTAAATTGCCACAATCCACTGCCGATGGTAAATGCAGTTTTTTCTCGGTCTTTCTCATCCATCGCTACTTGCCAGTATCCACTCTTGAGATCTAGGGTCGAGAAGATCTTTGACCCGGCCAGGGTATCTAAGGTGTCATCAATCCTGGGCAGAGGATAACTGTCCTTCTTGGTAACGTTATTCAGCTGGCGATAGTCGACACAAAATCGTGTAGATCTGTCTTTCTTCTTCACAAGTACCACCGGAGAGGCCCATGGACTGTTCGAGGGTTCTATGATTCCGTCTTGCTCCATGTCTTGAATGATGACTTCAGCATCTTCTCTCTTCGCAATCGGGAGTCGTCGTGGTGCTTGCCGAATTGGTCGTGCATCGCCTGTGTCAATTTTGTGGTGGACAATATTTGTTCTTCCTTTTTGCCCCTCACTGGTTTCAAACACCTCTTGGAATCGGCGTATCAGATCTTCTGCTTGTGCGCGTTGCCGATTGTCTAATTGTTGACCCTTGGATAGTAATAGGGTCGTTAATTCCTTCGAAAGTTTATCGCAACTAGGCTTTATCTTTGTGTCTTGTTCGGTGTGTTTTATTCTTGCGAGGCGTTCTTTTTCATGTCTGGAGTTATCTTTGGGTAACATCTTCAAAGGCTTCTTGCTTCGACTTTTTGGATGACCTAGTTCTCCTCAGTTCCAGCTCCGAAGTTGTCTTGAATTCTTGAGATCTTTCACTGCTTCCTGGACCAACCGCTGAACCTGGGCTTCCAAGCTTTCCGTGGTATCGAAGTCGCAGGTAACCTCTCGCACTCGAGCACTGCTTCTGGACGCCTGCTTTGCCGCTTCGTATTCCAGTGCATGGGCCAATGCTTCCACCAGCTTCTTCGGTCGCGCCAAACGCAGGGCTTGTTGCGTTTCATGGTCTCTGATGCCGTCCACAAATATTCTCACAGCCCAGCTCTCCAAGAAATCATCCGGGCCAGTTGGATATGCCAGTCGAACTAGACGTGCCACATCAGCTTCGAACTCCTGTAGACTCTTGCTGGGACGTTGGTATCGGTTCTTGAGCTGCGTGTGATACACTTCCTCCAAGTGTGCATGGCCGTATCGCAGCTCCAGTCGCTTGACCAATTTTTCATAATTGTTGTCTTCTTCCGGTGGAATAGCCTGTAAAATGTTTACCGCATCTCCTCGGAGAGCAACTGTCAGTGCTGAAACTTTCTCAGTATCATTCCAGCCATTAGCCTTAGCAGCGGCTTCAAATTGCCTATGGTAATTAATCCAAGATGTTTGACCATCAAAGGTTGGAGGTTTGACACGCATTTTTGTAGTTGAGTCAAGATTTGGTGCGGATAACTCAATTATCTCAGCTTTTGAAGCTTTTTCCCGGAGATGAAACACCAAATTTAAATTTTTCTTCAAAAATCTTCATTTTTTCATCCAATTTCGAATCCAATTTTGTATCCAATTTCGAATCCAATTTTGCATCCAATTCTTCTAACATTTTACAATTATCTTCAAATACTTCCTCCCATACCTTTGAATTTTCTCTAAATTTTTCCAGTTGCTGTTCAACTTTCTTTGTATTTTCTTCCATCTTCCCATGCAGTTCTTCTCTCAAGTTTCTAGAATTTTCTTCTAACTTTCCTAATTTCTCATTTACAATTTTGGAGCTCTCCAGAAATTTTCCTTCTAATTTTGCTTCTAATAATGTAGAATTTTCTTTCAATTTTGATTCTAAGTCTTCTTTCAAATTTGTACAGTTTTCTTTTAATTTTGATTCCAAATCTTCTTTTAAACTTGTAGAATTTTCTTTTAATTTTGATTCTAAATTTATAGCCAAATCGGTTAAAGAAAGTTGAACCTCAAACAAATATGTATCAGGGTCCTCACCGTCTTCAGTCATAGCTCCTCGAAGTCGTTCCATTGAAACTTGTTTGCGGCCACTGGTTTCCAAATCCCGCTCTTCCAATTGATATTTCAACCCTGCGACCTTCAAATCTTTCAACAGCTTCGTAGACGCCATTATCCAATTTTACGAAACAGCAATAAACAAAATACTAAATTGTTTATAACAACCCCACACCTGACACCACTGTAATGTTTATTGCTTGATGAATCACCCTGCAATTAAATTAAAGTCACTATTTAATAATCTAAATGAAATAAAATCTTTAATTCTTCTTATGTCACTAAAAACAGTATATTTATATATTAATCACTTAATTCTAATTTAATCAAAGTCACAGATATTTATTTTTCACTATTTATATGCACTGTTCACTGTACTTGTTACTTCATTATTTATTTCACACGAATACTCTTATTACTGTACTGTCTGTCCGTCTTTCTGCTTGGCCTTATATAGTGAAATATTGTTCTCGAATTTTTCCATTTCGCGACTCTTTCCATTTCTAGAAATTACCAGATGCTTCCATTGAGAGGGGTGATGGGCTGCGACGCGGTGCGGCGTAAGCGGCCGAAGAAGCTCCGCCCCATACTACGTCTTTTTTACGAGCTCCCCCCTCACTCCGCACGTCACAATAACAATCAAGAGAATAGGATTTGTTAACGTGATTATTCGACTGTAATTGCTGTTTACCTGAAACACCAGATTTAAATTTCTTTAATATCTCAATATATGTGAGACAGTTGGGATCCCAAACATTATGATCAGTGTCAATAATGGTCTTATGGATATTATTATATCTAGAACAATTAATACATTTCAAACTATTGGAATCACACTCTTTGAATGAATGACTTCCAGCACACTTTGAGCAAGTTGTCTGATTCTTACATTGATTGGCAAAATGATGGAACCCGCAGCATTTATAACACCTACGAATTTCAATGCCATCATACACAGAGCTGTAATTGAAACCAATAAAAACTTTTTCTGATTCAACTAAATTTTCATAAGTATTTTCATCAACTTGTATTAGAGATTGGAGAATATTTTCATTCTTTTTATTAGGATAGATATCTAAGATTTCACATTTATAGCCCTCATTGAAACATGATTCATTTTGATTTACTAAAAAGTTCTCAAATTGCTCTTTACTGGCGGTCATACCAACAATCCTAAGACGCGGATTAAGGGCAGAAAGTTGCTTAATATCATATTTGGCACTAAGATTGTCTTTAACTAGGTTTTTCAATTTATTTTGATCATTAGAGCTGATGATAATAGCATTAATGCTGCCCTTCTTTACATTTGACGGATTAATATTCAAAGAAACTGGATCAATGACACGTAAAATTCCAGCAGAAGTTTCGGATGAAGACTGAGACAAATTTTTTGGTTTAATGAGAACTGGAGGATCGGAACTTTGCAAGACTTTGGCGAATAATGGCTTAGATTGTACCTTCTTATCAATCACTTTTGTTAGATCACTAATTTTCAAGTCAATATGCTTCTGCATCACGGTATTTATCTGATTGAGTCCGTCGGTAATGAACTTCATCAAATCCGCTTTCAAATTCTCAATTCCATTGTTTTTTGATTCACTATTGTTTTGTGATGATAATTCAGAGACTGATGACTTGATTTTGTCGACTGATGACTCCAAATTTAAGACTTTCTTTATCGAGTACGATGCAATTGATCTTACATTTAGGACAGAGATAAAATACGTTCTTAATTTTTTCAAGAATTTCATATTCATCCTCACTAACGTTGACACAGGAAATGTAATACTAACTATCTCAGGATCCTTCACATCCAACAAATTTACCTGTTTCATTCCTCTAACATTTACCACAGTCTTCACTCATTATTATTTTCTAATTCACACAATCACATAGATGAAAATTTTAAACATTGAAACAGTTTTGACAACACTGGAATAAAAGACAGTGGCAGCTTCTAATTAAACGAGTTTGAGTTTGCACAATGTCAAAGATGGAACTATACTTAAGTCAGATGATTGAAATAAGTCACAAAAAATCAAATCACGCACAAATGATTAGGCAAAACACACAGCTAACTAGTTCATTGAACTCTTCACAATATAACAAAGCTCATGATAGAAATTGAATCAAACGTGAATATGAAAAAACCACCAAAAAAGACTAATTACTAAGTGCTATAGAAAAACAGTTATTCAGCAAACTATCCACTCAACTATGTGCAAGCATTCCTCTCAATGCTACCGTTATCTCTAGAAACAAAAGAAGAAATAATTTCCAAACTCCAGAAGTCTATATTTCAAGAGAACAAAATGTTACGCTATGCCGGCGTCGGTGGTCGAGCAGTCAAAGGCAGCGCTCAAGTAACCTTCACTGCTGATTACTAGTGTCCCGGTTTTAAATTCCAATTGGGGCGTGAATGTTTGTGTTCATTCGAATGTTTGTATTGGTCCGATAACTTAGAATCGCAAAATAGCTCCGGGCCAATTGATCCAATCAAAGGTCTATCCAAATATAATAAAAATTAGAAATGTTTCGCGGAGAATGCAAGGAGAAAGAGCATGAATTGAGAAAAGTTGCTATGCAACTTGATATTGATATTGAACAGGCTTAATCAGAGAAATTAGATAAATTTGAATATATTATTATAAATTATAAATTGAGCTTACATAATTTTCTATAACACATCTGAGTCCATCATAAAACTGATTCAGCTATATTGAAACAATAGTCTATTCCAAGCAAGAACGGTCAGAAATTCTTATGAGAATACGTTCTAAGCCAGAAATTTATATTCCAAGAGGACGAAATGTTACGCAGAGAATGTGAGAAGAATATGAAAATGAGGAACGAAAGAACTTATATGAGTAAAACGATTGCACTTGGGAATAAGTGAGATTCAACATGTTCCAGTTATTTGTATTGACAATGCTAGTGCAATGATATCAACTAAAAATATAGAATTCCACAGACGCACTGAACACATAGATGTATGCTACCTCTTTGTATGTGGAAAATATCTGGATGAAAAAATTGATATAGAACATGCTCATACTGAATACTAACTGGCAGATATATTCATCAAATTTTTAAATCATGTTAGGTCTACTTAATCAAGAGATCAGATTAAACTGCTAGAGAAACTGAATGACTGATGAACTGAGTATGAAATGCGGAGGAAGTGTTTATGATACTGTATTTCATATTCATTCCATAACAATTAGTTAGCTATGAATGAAAAATTAAATATATTGTGAATGATGTTGTAAGAGAGAGAAAGTCACAATAAAGTTATGTCGTTGATTCGAATATAACATACAATTTAATTTTAAAAATTAATTTAGTTCCTAGAAAACTAATAACTTCATGCAAACTAGTTATCTGAACAATTTGTGTTTTAGGTGATGCATTCTCGACCACCCAGTAAAAACTGCTCTAACTTTGGCTTAAGGAACTCTCCACGTAACCTTTATTCCCGTTACGAATACTCTTTCTTTGCTCAATTTCGCATCTTCTACAGCAAATAAAATAGCAGCCAAATATGTTCAAGTGTCACCAAGCCATGCAGCGTTTGTAGAATGTCCACAAAGAATTTCTTTATCTGGCTGAGCTGTATTCCAAAGCTGTGGATGTTTTATATCAAATTGGTAAAAATGCATCACCTAAAACACATTGCTCAGATAATTAGTATGTATGAAAATATCAATTTCTTACGTACTAAAATTTTGTTATTAGGATATTTGTGCAGAATGTTCCAATAATAGTCTTCAAAAAAACCTAGTCAATCACAATAATAAAAGTCGATATTCACAATTGGATTAACCCTTCAACCGTGTGGTGGAAAAAAGTTGCAAGAACTGTGTGGTGGGGTACCATACCCCAACAATAAAAACAAGATAAATATACAAATTTACAGTTCTATATTAGATTCTCCTGATGATTCTTTCAACTTGGTATATATTGAACACAACAAAATATATATAATCTTCTTGAGGAGTAGTAACAATAAATGGTAGAGAAAATTGTCAATGTCCATAATTGACCGTTTTTAAAAAATATGTTTTATTCATCCTCATCTTACAACTTGAATATTAAATGAAAACTTACTTATTCTTCATGGAATAAGCACTTAACTTTTAGTAGAAGAACAGAGAAATTTTGATACAAAAATATTGTAACACAAAAAAGTTATGAACTCTCAATTCTACATCAATTTGAGCATGAAAGAATGGCATGTTCCAAACAAACAGCCTTATTACATTTGTTGCATACATAAAGGCCCGTAGTCAGAACGCGGTTTTAAACCCAGGCCTGAGTCTATCTTATGTATAACCATGACGACGTAACACTGTTTTGACATATTGTCATGGTTATGCATAAGCCAGACGTAGAACCGGGTTTGAAACTGCGTCCTGACTACGGGCCAAAATGTCTTATGATCTTTCGTTCTAGTACAAATGTTAAACCTTTCCAAAGTATTCAAACGATTAGAAGGTCTTCCTAGAGGTATATTTGCTTAACTATAATCTAAACTTATACCTCATTAATTTGTTACACTAACTGTGTGGTGGGGTATGTGATACCCTGAATAACTTTGAAACGCTATAACTCGATAGCGGCAGAAAATATATCGAAGAACCTACCACTAAAATTTTCTGTAACGCAAGTAGGACAGCTACTGACCTCTTTGAGACAGTAATCCACCAAATAATGAAGAGACGAACATGAGTAGCATCTATGGGGTATGACATACCCCACCACACGGCTGAAGGGTTAATTTCATTCAAATAACGAGTTCTCACGTTATCAATTGAAGATTTAAAATAGTCAAACATATATATTGAGAATTATAAACAATAAAGATTAGTTATTCTTTCTGCAGAAAACACGAAGGTCACAGGAAAGTAGCATCCAATAGAAGCAGGAAATACAGTTATCTGGGAGATCTTCTTCATGTTACTTTAGAAAAATTAAATTACAAGTAAAAAATATAATTCCACCATATCCATCTCTTGCTTGTAAGCCCATTTTGATTGTATGAACTTTTTTCATTCGAGAATGCAAAACAATTCTGCAATCCTGTATCAAACAACGTCTTTGCGAAAACCACGTCTTGAAATTAATAAAAATGAAACGAGAAAATTTTGACATTTCGAATCAATCCATGTCACTTTACTTAAATGTATACAGTTTACCTATTTTGCATCCTGGCTGCAAAATACGTATTTTGCATCCTTGCTGCGAAGTATCACGCGTCCTGTAAACAAAACAATCATCTCGCATGTTTCTAGTTGCCTTGTAAATGTTTACTTTTAATGACAGTTTTCGAAAAATTACTATTTGATCAACAAGATGGACGGAGTGAGTATACTTAAGAAGCTCTGAACAATAATATAGAACTCTATGATAGTATACTAATCACAATGTTGTCTGTTCAATCAAATATAGGAGAGGAAGCTGTTACAATCAATAAGGAAAAGAAGAAGAAGGAGGAAACAGGATATCCTCGAAAAGAATAGCCTCCAGATGTAAGCTTGGAAACACTTTGTAATAACATTAATCGATTTGAATACTTGAAGACAATGAACGTAGACAAAGAACAATCAGATGGACCTGTATGAGGCCGCGATTGTGATCATCGGGGCGGCCAAAATAGAGGACGTAGTAGCGGTCGTGGTCCCAGTCACTCCCGTGGCCGTGGATCAGTAAGCAGCTATATTATTATAAAATATGGAAATGAAACATGAAGTTTCCACTGTTTCCAGCAACGGAAATATGATATTCTTAAAATATATAAAAATACTAATGTTAACATACATGAAAAATAAAAATACTGAAACATATCTAATACTTGTATATATTATTCCACTCTTACATGAGCATTGCATGGATATTAGATTTATGAGTTATTTATGTTACTAATGGGATACAAGCATTATTACAGTATTGAACTGTTAATTATTGCATGGCGAGGTCCCAGATCTATATGTGTAAACTCGAGAGTATTGTTGTAATGCACAATAGTTTATTTCGGTTTGGAACGACTCAAAGAATCTTATGTGACTACGATCCAAGCCTTGCGAACATGATTCATTCACAGTAAATGCGGGATATAAAACAAGTCTGGAAATGAATTGAAAAGATAAAAGTAACTAATATATCTACATATTACCTGAATAAACACAAATTTGAATCTTCGAGCTGCACAAATCTATTTATGATAATTGATGAACGACTAACAAATAATGCAAGTGTTATAATTATAGAACCAATTACAGAGTAGACAATTCTGTAAATGAGAGAAAAACCATTCAAGTCTCATAATAACTATTATTGATCTACTAACTGCTTTTTATTTTCCTAGAGCTGATTCTCATGATTTAAATTTAATTAGTTCTTTCTGCTCTTGGAGAAGTATAGTACTTTTGTTGCAAAATTCAACTACAAAACTATGATATTGATAACTTTACATTCTCATCTGTACAATTACAGCTATATTTAGTAGCATTCAGGATCTGGAAGAAACAAATTTCACATATTCAAATTTTCATGTACTTAGTCTAATAAACCCACTACAGCAGTATTATATACAGCTTCTTCAGATTTCTCGAAACAGAAAACGTTCTTCTATATTTCATACAGTACCGAATTACAAGTTACATGAAAATTATCTCCAAAACGAAATTTAGCTAGGTGAGGTCATTTTATTTTCCTTCGTGTTGCCATACTCGAGGTACAGATGGCAGCGCACTACAGCAATAGAGAGCCATATATACATCACTGGAAAAATTTATAAATATTGACAAGAAATTATTATTTTATTCTTTATTATAGCTAAGATTCAGACAAATATTGTAAGAGAGAAGCTCATGATTTTTGAATGATGCCCTGGAATGATGCAAACATACTTTCATAATTCATTAAATATTCCTTTCTTGTAGAAATCTATGATTTAAACAGAAAAAAATTTATTTTCAAAGACTATAGCTTCTATTCCTTTCAAAAATATTTATGTATTCAGTGCGCGAAATTATACTTTGGTGCTTGAGAATGGAAGTTTTTTGTCGAGGCGGTAGCCGAAACACGAATCATTCTAAGGTATCAAAGAAATTTCGTGCACGTGTAGCATACAACATTTTTCCCACAGACGTCAAAAAACTTGAAAAATATATCTAAATCATATTAAAACACAAAAATTAGTAGAATAATTTTTCTTGACAATGTGCTCAAACTACTTTGTGCACGTTGTCAAGATGAAATCAGTGCACGAAATACTCCGTGCCTGTTGTCATGATAAACAACTCCAATGCGACAATTCGTATACTAATATTGATGAACAAATTTCCATGATTTTTTGACGCTTGTAGAAAAGATATATTGATTGGGACTCTAGAACCGAGCGTTACTTAACGTCAATAATTTTCACGCCTCAACGTTAAGATGGTATTTTAAAATGTCAACGTGAAAGTTGAACGGTAATTTATACTGACGGTCAATTAACGCCAGTGTTAAATAATTTATTCTGAATTTTATGAAATGCATGAAATTCAGCCAATCAAATTACGAGAAATTGAACAATTGTCATATTCCATTTTGACATTTCATATTCTTTAATCTTTTGTGTGCAAAATGTATTGTGTAATCAGGTTATTATGAAGAGAATAGAGAAGAGAAAGTAGTGTTATTTATTCTCGTAGATATTAAGGAAACTATTTGACATATTCATTTAACCAATGAATGCTCCAAATAACAATTTCCAATTTATATAAAATGTTACGCAAGCTTTCAAACTGTAAACCATTTATTTTGCGGCATATGATATAATCCAACATCTTCTCATAAACAAAAATAGTAGAGAAAAAAGCAAGACATAATTATATCAAGAACGAGGTAGTGTATGCTGATTTTTCAGTAATGGTTCAAGTAGAAGCTTAGCCAAATCTTGATTCAATATTTGAACTAGATCAATGAAAGTTGAGTGCATCGGTTATAAAAATTAACTCGAAATAGACAGAGCGTTCCATTCTGATGAAGCTGTTAATGAAAATAGTAGTACCTACGTATGTATATGCGCAGAGAATTGATTTTAGTGACACCATAACGAAGCGAAGAAATTAGAATTAGAAAATTTTGAGTTTTCATTTCAACAATCAATCTCTTGATTATAACAGTGAATATCTTCATTGAGAAGTAAAATTTCATTATAATAACAAAATGAATGGAATCAACGGAATGAGGAGTATATGTTAAGATTACATTTGAAATTTTTATTGCAACAATCCACCTCTTGATGACATCAATAAATACCTTGATTGGAAACTAAGATTTTATTTCTATTTTATTGGGACTTCAGTCATATCTCCACGTTGACAAATTAAGCTGTATCCCTAGAATATTTACCTGCTGTTCAATTTATTAGATAAACTCATATACTTATCTGATCTTTGTTCACGATTCAAATAGAATTGATAGATATAACATCCAGCTACGTTCAAACTCGTACCAAAAAATTTGGAATACTTCTTGATTTGACAAATTTGGTCTTGGAGTAATTGTTCAAATCTTAGGTCCCAGAAATTTTTTTAATTCTTGAAAGTTTGATCTTGTTATGTGAGACCAATGTCGAATTTGCTCATCTTTATTGCTGAATGTTGTTTCTTTGATTTATTTTGTAAAAGAGGTGGGATATTTCTACTATTCTTATACAAATAACCTTAAAACGTAGCACTTAACGCTGTCAAATGGCTAGCGTGACTTAACGTCGACTATCGGCGTGAATTTAAATCAACGTTTAGGTTCAGAATACAAATGACAAAACAGGAGTTAAGTTCATGTTAACGCTCGACGTGAATTAACGCTTGGTTACAGAATCCCTATGATTACCTTTGGAAAATTTTATTCACGAATAAAACTGATTTTGTGAAGAATTAATAGACACTATTATGATAGAAAATAAAAAAAGAGTGAAAAGACATCAGAGAAGTACCCCGAATATCGGAAATTTCAGGTCTGAAATTCAGTGGATAGTGTCAAAAAAATTTGTTATTCAAATACGGATACTTTTTACTTACTTGTACTAAGTACAAGAAAGTATTGTGAAACCGTTAGAATTCACCTATCGAGATTTTGATGGAAATATCTGTTTTGAGCATCCCTGAATCCATTTTAACTATATTCGGCTTGATGTCGGTACGTATGTACGTGCGTAAGTTCGTTCGTGTGTTCTTCCGAAACTCGCAAATCTCAAAACTGCTTTTACGTATAACGTCGAAATTTTATATTCAAGATTAGTATAGGATATAATTGAGCACCTCGAATTATGGTTCCAATCGTTTGTACTGCAAGTCTACTTTACTTCAAACTATTTTCGAGTTTTTCTTGTAAATCCAGAATGATCAACCGTAGGATGTTGAAATTCAGTATTTGAACTTGATATCAAAATTTTTATCTGTTATTCTTGTATGAATCGGGCAAACCAAAAGTGCACTTCACTTGAAACTTTTTTTTCAAATTTTCTGCATAAATCTAGAATGATCAGCCATGGCATATTGAAATTTAGTGTTTGAAATTGTTGTAGCATCAAAATAGTTACCCACTCTTTTTATATCAATCGGCTTAGCCGGAAATGCAGTTTATATGTATGACAGACATTCAGAATTTGCCTTATTGAACATCAGTTCAATTGGCATGATAAGGTAAGCAACGATGATCTGTTGACAATTTTTTGATTTTGTTCGACATTGTACTTATCAAAATATTATTATAATTATATTAATTATAATCTGAAGTTACAGAGAGCTTTATTGAATAAATTTGTGTATATATCAAATGATGTACAAGTAATTTTTGATATATAATTTGGTTCTATCGTGTTTGTTATCAAATTGAATATCCTGCGAGAATGATTTTAGTTAAAATGTCAAAAATGGTATATAAGCGATTGTACATTTTTTTTTATACAAGTTATTTGGATGATGTCTAGTTTGGTATCCATCTCTCGGGGAGACATATTTAGTAGATTTTTAAAACATATATTTCCTCCGATAGTTTTTTTTCACAATCTAACCAGATTATACCAAGTTTGGTATCAACTAGAGTGATTGGACATAAAAAAGTCTTGCAAAATCAGTGTCGATCAACACCGTGCTCTGAAAAAAGAGTGGAAATAACAATAGTTTCTTAAGCCATTTTATATCGAAATATAATGTTTGGTGTCAATTCTAGAAAGAGAAGATATGACTGTGGTCACAAGAAAATATCAAATAATCTCGAACAGGACGTTATAAGATGAGAAGTGTCTACTCTGTACCAGGAAAAAACAGTGCCGCATATGATGAAATTGTTACAAAAACTCGTAAGAAAATCTATCAATAATTTAGTTGAACGAAACATAGTTCGATACACATGATGTAAAGGGTAGAGGGTGGAATGATGGAACACGTGATTGTACTTTGGATGTACCAATACCTCGAGGTAAACAAGTAATTATTTCACATGCTGGACCATAAAATGGTTTGGTATCGAATGCACTTTTATTATCTGCAAAAAATGTTCCACATTGTGCTTTGTATTATTACAACATAAAAGCGGATATTTTTGAAGATTGGATCAATTCCTGCTTATAGTGCTATTGCGACGAAACAAATATCTTTCGACTATTTGAAACTAACCCCTACAAATGTCTGACACTTCTCCAACCATTGTTGGATAGGATTCTGTGAATCGACTATTAATTTCTGGTACCGAAAACTAATACCGCTCAGAATCAATATCTAGAGGTCTACAAAATTGTAATACTACTAACGTCATAGACAGACTTCTTGTAGATTTTCAAAAAGTTAATATTACACAGAGCTTATCGATAAGTCCTGATAACACATTACTACCGTTAAAGCGATTATCTTGCATGCACGGATTTCCTCAGGGGCTTATATGTGAGGGACAAGAGAAGTCAAAACTACTCATTGGAAAAAAAAATGGTGTAGCAAATCTTCAATGGAGTTTTTCGAATCTTTTTCCTTGTTATGAAATCCTTTTGATATCCATGTTTTGTTCCGAACTTCATGTAGCAGCGCAATTGCAAAAAAATCGAATTGCAACAAAAATGTTGTTTTTTTCACAAAATCTTCTTGAGTACAAATTAGATCTTGATCAGTCCTTCCGGATGCATCTGAGTTCCTCCACAAAGCCTTGGGTAGATATACTCCAAACTCACTGGTGAAATTGAACTTTGTCATTGATACTGAAACAGTGGTTTTGTTTTTCTCCCAGCGGTTCTTCGCACCAAAGCAACCGGATCAGCTTTGCCCGCTCTGACTGAGCTCGACGTGTGGAATGAAATATAACCGCCATGACAATGACAGCTGTCACTCAGCGCACACAAAAATAGTATAATATGTATTCGAAATGGACTGAGTAAGGGCACATTTCTTGGCTCATTTATATTTACGTAATCATTGACTTGAAACTGTAAATTTAATCTGGTGCGACCGACCGACCGATTGGAATGCGCCTGTATCAAGTCCAAGCATTCAATTTGTTCCAAACAAAAAGTATGCATGGATCAAACGTTTCAATTCTAATTGCATACCAATCAGAACATGGATAAGTTTAAAGTGATAGTAGAATCAGTAATACATGCAACAAGAGTGTGAAAATTAGCATTATGACATGAGGCCAAAGACAAAATTGTTGGGCGAATGTCATACATACGCTTGTATTGTATATGAAACTTTTTCTACGATCCTTAACTTCCATATTTTGACAATTATTGAGCAAACAGCAAGAAAGTCAAGAGCATAATTGGCATTTAGATTAAATATATATCTAAGTAAATCGATAAATGAGAACATGAATTCACGGCAATTCAAATGCTACGCGTTCGAATGATGCTGAGATTGAGCACGGAAAAGATTCATTCTACGCATCGTTCACTCTTCGCGCAACCGCAGAAAAATCCTATTCTATAATCACGCAAATAATTTCGATAACTGGAATGAAGTAAAGATTAATTTGTGCTGTGCTACATATTTGTGGAATGAATATTCATTCTATCAACAACGCGCAAGAGGGTACGACCGATGAATGTAAAGAGGATGAAATAAGGAGACTGTCCGCCTTTGAAATTTCTTCCAACTACACACAATCATGTGATTTCATTTATTTATTATTGTTTGTAATAATTTGATCGCAATTAATATAAAGTAGAGCAAACCTACGAACAGTATAAATGTGAGATGCAGATCAACTTGTGCAATTTGTATCTGTACCAGTTTACGGTTGTCATGATTTAAATGAATCAAAATAGGACACCCTGTCTCTACTTTATATATAGTTCCCAGCACTTTTTTTTCAAATAAACTTAAAGTATGCTGAAACTTACATTCCTCCGTGCGCGTTGCAAAGTTTTTTTCACAAATAAAATTAAAATGAGAGCACTTCCATCTTTCTGCATTCCTCCATATAAGTTTGAAGTATGCCAAATCTCAAATTCTTGCGTGTGCGCGGTACAAAGTCTCCCCTTCACGTGAAATAAGAAGGAGGCATCTGTATAATTTCAGGTTTCTGTTCTCCTTCCTCACATACCTTTGTGAGTACGGTACTAAATTTTCTCTTCTTAACTCTAAGTATGCCAAATTTCACATTATTTCGTGCGCGTCGCGAAGTTTTTTTTACAAAAAATCGAAATGGGATATTAGCTTCAGTGCATTTGTTCATATGAACTTTAAGTATGACAAATCTCACATTCCTTCGTGTTCGTGGTACAAAGATTTCTTCTCAAGTAGAATTGAAATAGGACATCTGTGTTTGATTTCCGTTTACTTCTCCATAAGAATTTTCCATTCCTCCGTGCATGCGATATGTCTAGAAAGGGGTCGAAAGTTTTCTCTTCACTTAATAATATATAGATATCATCATCATAATAATCATCCTGTATAGTGATAAATCATTTTGAATGAATAATATTACGATATTTCAGGCAACGACGGTCATGTGCTATCTATTATATTCGCTCCAATGATACGATTATCTGTTGAGTTCATTAATAAGCATTTTTGTCAACAAATAACACCCTGTATAATTCAAATTTATAATAATTAAATAATTTTGTTACATTTCAAACAACAATCATTCGATTTCTTGTCAAATTCATCAATGAAATTTGTATTAACAAATGTACACTCTGTATAAATTTATGATAATTATAATGCTATTAAATTTTAGATAACAATCATACGATTTCTATTGTATTCAGCCTGTATAATTTGAGTTTATAATAGTCGGATAATGTTGCTATATTTCAAATAACGGAAAGTTATTTATTCCAAATACATATTTTTATTATATTTTCAATCAAATTTATCAATAAATACTGTTTTATGAGACATACTGTATCATATAAATTTATTGTGAATGAATAATATTTCAATGTTCGAATGAACGGGAAGTCATGGTTTGGCCTATTTTCCGTTTCAAAAGTACATTCCTATATAAATTCATTCATTGAAAAATTCTTCTCACATCAAGTTTAATTATATTAACTTTGATTAAGACTTTCTGCAGGTTTGTGCTTCGTTTATCGCTACCACAATCGATACGTGACTTTTACTGTCTTGTTCTAACTCATTGCAACCGTGGGTTATTTGAATGACGTAGCTCCGAGTTTAATATTGATTTGTGTTGCGACGCTTGGTTTTGAATTCATTTATTTTTGTTGTTTGTGTAGTCGTACAGTCCGCATGGACTTCGCTCAAATCAAGAATAAAACGTTGATTCAAAGTTCTCAAATCTGCCCAAGTGATATATTTGGGGCTGTGAATTTTGCTTATTAACGTAGAGATCAAAATTTTGTATATTTAAATATGTAAATTGGAATTTTTTGATCCGCAATTGCGTATGCGTTAGGTGCACGTAATATGCGATGTTAGTCTTTGCTTATGTAATACATTAATGAGATGTGTTAATTTTTTTGCACAGTCCTGTAATGAAAGGACCAATGTGAGGTTTGGTGCACACGTAGGTATCGCAACAGGGGACACCCCTTCTCCCTGCAAACACGCCTTCCCCCTGCAAACACCCCTTCCTCCTACAAACATCAACGCGTGGGTCTACAATGAGTCCATGGAAGGACGAGCGGTCTAGCGGAGTAGTGATGGCATACTCTTGATATGTACCTACGGAAGTTAGAAAATGGAGTAACTGGTTGGGGTCATTGATTGAGTCCAAGACACAACATGCAGAGACCGATACTGAGGGTCATTACATCGCGTATCTGGGCGGTATCGCGGGCTTCGGAATATGCATTGGCTACATACTAAAACAAACTATTTTTGCTTGCAAACGACGAGCACACCAGTTTTATGGGTATCTGAGCGCTCAGGCACTCTTTGCGGATCAATTTACTGAGAAAAATCAAAATGTTTTAGACCACGAATCCAACGCGAAACGGGCTTCCAAATGATTTCTCCGATAGAGAACGAAATAGTGGACTGTAATAATATATTTAACGACAAATATCGAAATCGAACAGAACATATAAACAAGTTAGATTAATAATCAAATTGATAATTGCGATGCCAACAAATTTCAAACTCACCCCAATCGTAGAATCCCCGTCCCTGTTGCGCCGTCTCACTGAAAAGAAAAAGGGGATGATTTTCCGGGAGAGGATAGAAAGCAGTTGGTAGGAAATTTTAGGAATCTATCCCCTTTTACCAGTCTGGTGATTGGCTCAGCTTCTTCCAGGAGCTTCTGGTCCAGTGGAGAGAATTGTTGGTTGATGCCCTCGATTTCAGGCAAATGGTAAACAAAATTCGACACCATTTACGTCACGATTGACAATTAATCTCGTTCCACAACACAAAATAAACCGATAACCTTTGGCGTAAACGACAAATTATTAGCCCTCAAGATTTCGGCGACACGAGGTTTTTACAAGTGATTGATGCAAAAACATGACCAATAGTGAACACAAACCAACGTGTCTTAACGAAGGCCCAAAAAAGGTGTCCAACGCGCAAGGCAGTACCGAAGACCAGTAGATGGCGCTACGAGTATCATTACAACAATTGACTTGATGCGTGCTCCTTTTCAGGCCGATAAATTTAATTCAGTAAATTCTTCTTTAAACATAAAGTTTTTAATTTTATTTTAAATGGCTCAAACATACCCCCGCCCCTGAAGACTCCTCTTCTGAACAATTGATTTCATGGGCCGGAGATATGGCAACAAGAACATAAGGGAAGAAAAAAAAAATATCAAAACTGTTAACTTCAACAGCAATGAATGATACAACCCAAAAATCAAAAACATATTCTACCCACCACAATAACGAAAATTTATTAACATATTTACAACTTCTCTACTCATTTACTGACTAGGCAAGGAGCAAAGTTTTACAACTGGCCGCCTCAGCTTGCCTTTATTTGACCGAACAACGGCCACTCTCACGACTCCATCTTGGCCTGGGAAAACCTCCTCGATTATACCCAGGGGCCATTGTAGGGGGGCCATAGGACTCTGATCAATAAGAACTACCGTCCCCACGCGTAAATCACATGAAGGTTGTGTCCATTTTGTCCGGACTTGGAGCTCATGCAAATACTCCTTACTCCATCTGGACCAGAAAGATTGTATCAATTTGTCTAATAATTGATACCGAGATAGACGATTTGAGGGCAATTCCAACACTGTGTCTGCAGGTAATGATTTTAAGGGTGTAAGAGTCAAAAAGTGTGCAGGAGTCAACGCCAACGGCTCCGATGGATCCTCCGAAAGAGGGCACAAAGGTCTGGAATTCATCAATGCCTCAACCTCAATTAACAACGTGTTGAACTCCTCATATGTCAGGCGCTGCTCTCCGACGACGCGCGATAAATGGGATTTAACACTTTTAATATTGGATTCCCAAATTCCTCCAAAATGAGGACTACTTGGAGGAATAAATTTCCAATCGATTTTGTAGTCACTCAGCCCGTCCGACAGCGATTCTCTAAACTCTCGAGAAGAGCGCAAGCTTGAGAGTTCGTTCAATTCTCTCTTAGCACCAACAAAATTCGTTCCACAATCCGAATAAATCGTGGAACAAGCACCACGACGAGACAGAAATCTTTTGAATGCGGCTAGGAAGGCGGCAGTTGATAAACTGGTCACCAGTTCCAAATGAATTGCTTTTGTAGCCAAACACACAAAAAGACAAAGATAGGCCTTTTGTACCGCTGAATTTTGCTGACGTCCCATACTGATTTGCCAAGGACCAGCATAATCTACCCCCGTGTTCCAAAATGCTTTAACTTGAGTTAAACGACACGTCGGGAGATTTCCCATAAGCGGAAAAGACGATTTGGGTTTGACTCTAAAACAAATATTGCACTCCCGTATCACTTTTCTGAACACAGATCGAGCAGAGAGAATCCAATACTTTTGTCGCAACAATGATATCAACAAATGGGGACCTGTGTGCAGATTCTCCAAATGATAATAACGCACCAACATGCGTACAAATGGGTCATTTTTGGGCAGGATTATGGGATGAGCATATTCAAAGCCAATCGATGCATTTTGCAGTCGTCCTCCCACTCGAATGACTCCATCGACCAAGAACGGAGCCAAACGCTGAATTCTATTGGAACATGGTCTCCCATTTTGGAGTGCACACATGTCCTGTTGAAAATGTTGGAGTTGTATGATTCGACACATAATATGTTCCGATTTGACTAACTCCTCCCGAGTGACCAACTCTTGGCGAGGGAGCAGGCGACAAAATCGCAAGACATAAACCATAACTCGCCGAAGTTTCGAAAATGACGAGTAGGAACATATCACATCATACATCATATTTTCAGCATTTTCAGCTTGGGCTATCAGGCACGACGTTGGCTTTTGTTCAGGAGGCTCTACCAACTCCAACGAAAAATTTGGAGTAGGCCAACTTTCCTCATCTTCGATCAGCCAATTTGGACCATTCCACCACAACTGATGATTGCACAACTCTTGAGGAGTCAAACCTCTGGATAAACAATCGGCCGGGTTCTGTTTCCCTTCCACGTGGGCCCAGTTCTCTCTGTCGACAAGATTTTGAATCTTAGCTACTCGATTAGCTACGAATGTGGACCAACGGCTGGGTGACGAGCTCAGCCAACATAGTACGATGGTTGAATCAGTAAACGTTCGAATCGAGGGACTTACGTTACGAGCCATGAAACTGTGACTCACGAGTTGTAATAAGTCTGCAAGCAAGAGTGCTGCACACAGCTCGAGCCGGGGGATCGAAACGGTTTTTGTGGGTGCCACCTTAGATTTACCTGAAACCAACCTCACACACGCATTTCCATCACTCTGAGCCACTTTGAGGTAGACAACAGCCCCATACCCAGATTCCGACGCGTCGGAAAATCCGATCAAGGTGAGTTGGCTATCGAGTGAGATTCCCAAAAAGCGTGGAACCTTTATTGAACTCAAGATAGAGCACTGCTCTTGAAATAAATTCCAATTTGCAACGATCGCATTACCAGGAGCTTGATCCCAATCTGACTTCTCCTGCCACAGCATTTGAATCAGTATTTTTAAATATAAAGTGAGCGGTACCAAAAACCCTAAAGGATCGAAAATTCGAGCGACAGTCGACAAAATCTGACGTTTATTTCCTACCCTTGGTTCAAATTCTATTTTAAAATCAAACTCGTCGTTGCCAGGGTGCCAACGGAGACCTAAAATGGAACAAATATGGTTTCCAGCATCGAATTCCCTATGTTCAGGATTTCCATTATCAACTACAAATTTATTCCTGAGATGCTCAGAATTAGTGGACCACTTAGCAAGATCAAAACCTCCAGTTTGAAATAATTGTTTAGATTGCAAATATAGTTGTTCGGCTTGATCAAGAGACGGAAGAGAAGTGATCAGGTCATCCATATACATGTCTCTGGGTACGACTTCCGCAACAACAGGGAATCGGCTACCTTCCTCATGTACAAGCTGTTTGACTGTCCTCAGTGCCAAATATGGGGAGGAACTGATACCAAAAACGACGGAATTTAATTCAAAGACTTGTACCGGATCCTTCGCGTCAAATCTCCATAGAATTTTTTGGAATTTTCTGTTTTCTGGACAGACCCAAATTTGTCTATACATTTGTCTAATATCTGCAGTCAGGGCGTAAGCAAATAAACGAAAATTCAACAATAATTCCACGATGTTGGTTTGCAGTTTTGGGCCCACGTGCAAAATATCATTCAACGATTTCCTTGAGCTGGTCTTGCTGCTGGCATCGAACACGACACGCACAGGTGTACTTAAGCTCTGTGGTTTAAAGATCGCATGATGGGGAATAAAATATCCCTCTCTCTTATCTGCATCAGCGGTAAGCGATAAATGTCCCTGTTGCAGATAATCGGAAATTATTGCACAATAGGCATCCCGTAATTCAGGAGTATGCGAAAATTTTTTCTCTAAATTATAAAACCTTTTTAAGGTCGAATTATACGAATGGCCTAGCAACTCAGGACTTGCTCGGAAAGGGAGACTGACGATATATTTCCTACTTTCGTCGCGTTGAACAGTTTCGACAAAACTCTGCTCACATTCAATATCGTCCGGATCTAGAAAAGCACCGTCCGTGGGGGAAACATCTTCAAGTTCCCAAAATCGTTGAATAAGTGGGCCGATAGCCTCATTTACAGTGGTGAGGAGAGCGATGCGTTCGTGAGAGCTTTCTAAAACAGGCGCCTTCCCCATAATAACGAAGCCTAGGGGAGTATGAATCGCCATGGGCTTATCTGGTGAATCAACTAGCTTAGCTCCACCCAGTATGAACGGAAAAAGTTCCGCTCCTAGAACTCCATCAATTTCGCCAGGTGAATGAAAATCGGCATCTGCCAGTTGCAAATGCTGCAAATGATCCAAACGAGAAATGTCTAATTCCATTGAGGGTAATTTATCGACAATACGCTCAACGACTAAAGGCGTAATGGTAAAAAACACTCTTGCATCAAAGCGAGAAAAAATTCGCAAAGAGATTTTACCTCGAACAGAATTTTTTGATCCACCAAAACCGAGAACCGACGAACGAAAAATTTGTTCGACGGTTAAATTTAATTTGCGACAAACGGATGTGGTTAAGAAGTTAGACTGACTACCACTGTCTAACAACAATCGAATGGGTCGGAGACTACCCTCCGCGTCCTCGGCATGAACCACCACAGTCGACAATATAACAGTGGAATTTTCCCCAAAACCTGCGGCCATGTTCATAGAACACAAAGTTGTCGAGGGACCCTCTACTGGTTTGGTGGTTTCAAGATGACTTTCCGACTTGCCAGTACGACCGTATTCAAAATGCAACAAAGTGTTGTGTGGCAATTCACACTTACTGCAACTATTCACCGAGTTAATTCTGACGCTCTATGTTGGTTTGAAAGACACCTGAGACACAGAAAGGCAGCTTTCACAGCCTTAAATCGCTTCCAGGGGATTAATTTCAAAAATTTAGCACATCCCTTTAACGGGTGAATGTCTGTTTTACAATAAACACAATTTTTCACCTCTATTTCATCCGATTTAGCTAAAAGAAAATGAGTTGCCTTGAACGACTTTTTTTGTTGACTAGAATTTTGAACTTCAATTTTTATTTGTGTTTCGGTAGGAGGTAAACATTTAATTTGTTTTTCTAGGAAGGTCACCAAGTCCGAATATGTTGGGAGCTCCTTATCTCGATGAGCTGCCTCAAATGATCTTTTTGTGGCTGAATCTAAAACCGTTAAGCACCGATTAAGAAAAACAAATTCTCCTACATCACCGATATTCAATTGTTTCAACGCCGCTATTGGCGCGCAGAAACCATCTTACACTGAAATTATACCCTCCCTAGATTCCGACCGAAGAGGCTTGAAACGGAAAATTTCCTCAACATAATTACTTGCCAACGTGCGTTCATCGTTATAACGATCGATCAAAGCCTTCCACATTATTTCATAATTAGCAGAAGTGGGCTTTACATTTTTACAAATATTTAATGCAGATCCCGTAAGTCTAGAAGTCAGATGTTGCATTTTCTCCAACGCTGATAACGACGAGTCTTCATGGACAAGGGTATTAAACAATTCATAAAACACCGGCCAATGCTCCAGTGAGCCATCAAAGCGCGGAATTTCAATTGTACGTAAGCGTGTCGCTTTATTTTCGACCGCGGGTGTACCTTCAATTGTTCGATTGGCCGAGCTGCCTTTTGCTGAACCCCTCGATCCCGCGTGAATAAGCACACTGGCTACTCGTTCGATATGTTCGATCATATCGAATAACGATGTTGTAAATTTCGGTTCGAAGTCTTTCACGAATTCTAAGGATAATTCATTAATTCTCATTTCGAGGTCGTCGAATTCTCGTAATGTTTTATCCAACAACGGATAAGATAATTTGAAACTTTCTACACTCGTTGCATCGGTGTCTTTTTTCGATAAATTATAAATTCTTTGAATTCTTGCGAAAAGCACTTCCTTTTTTTTTTATTCAAAATTTTTATTGATCGCTCCGCTTTTTCTCCGTCCGTAGTGCTAAATTTATAAATTTTTCACGAAACCAGACAAAATAGATAAATGGATAACTCTACTTTAAATCCAATGAACAAAGTCACAACAACAAGATTAATGTTCTAACACAATAAGCGAGAATTATTGACGCTAATATTTGTTTGAAATAAATAACAAATCAATTGTCTCACTGCAAACAGTTTTTACTATAGTTTAACTCAAATAAAAGACCAGCAACCCGCTCTGAACTGGTCGAAACTCGACGACTACTGACCTACGCGTCAGACACCAAATGATTCCCCCAGCCAATTGATCTTTTTCACTTTATTCAAAGAAACATCCGGTTAGAAGGACCAATGTATTTGCGGATCAATTTACTGAGAAAAATCAAAATGTTTTAGACCACGAATCCAACGCGAAACGGGCTTTCAAATGATTTCTCCGATAGAGAACGAAATAGTGGACTGTAATAATATATTTAACGACAAATATCGAAATCGAACAGAACATATAAACAAGTTAGATTAATAATCAAATTGATAATTGCGATGCCAACAAATTTCAAACTCACCCCAATCGTAGAATCCCCGTCCCTGCTGCGCCGTCTCACTGAAAAGAAAAAGGGGATGATTTTCCGGGAGAGGATAGAAAGCAGTTGGTAGGAAATTTTAGGAATCTATCCTCTTTTACCAGTCTGGTGATTGGCTCAGCTTCTTCCAGGAGCTTCTGGTCCAGTGGAGAGAATTGTTGGTTGATGCCCTCGATTTCAGGCAAATGGTAAACAAAATTCGACACCATTTACGTCACGATTGACAATTAATCTCGTTCCACAACACAAAATAAACCGATAACCTTTGGCGTAAACGACAAATTATTAGCCCTCAAGATTTCGGCGACACGAGGTTTTTTACAAGTGATTGATGCAAAAACATGACCAATAGTGAACAAAAACCAACGTGTCTTAACGATGGCCCAAAAAAGGTGTCCAACGCGCAAGGCAGTACCGAAGACCAGTAGATGGCGCTACGAGTACCATTACAACAATTGACTTGATGCGTGCTCCTTTTCAGGCCGATAAATTTAATTTAGTAAATTCTTCTTTAAACATAAAGTTTTTAATTTTATTTTAAATGGCTCAAACAAGAATCAATATCAGGAGTATAATATATCCGAGCACTTTTAAGTATATTTGCGAAGTAATAATGCAACAATCAATCGCGTAGATAGCTGTTTCATCGTTTTTAAATGCTAGATCCGTTGAGAAGGCGCGAGACACACACATAAGAAATGAATGTCAAACGAATCTTGAATTGATGGATTTGATCAAAAATCCCCTTTCAGCTTCTTCTTTCATCACCACCCTCAACAAATCAAAACCAGGACGTGAGATCCAATTGACTTTGCTTTTCAGGTTCTAATTCTTCATTTTTGCAGCTATTTTGTATTGTTCTCCGCTGATTTCTGATCAATTTGTATATTTTTAGATTATTTGCTGAGGATCAGCCCAACTGTTAAGGTGGATGGACATCAAGGAGATCGACAGTCGTGGAATAAGATGAGCTCAGCTGCAAAAATCAACTCCCAATATTTTTTTTGTTGAACATGATTCACCTCAATTTGTTTCAGGTTTCTGTTTCAGGTCACCGATAATCGATCGTCATTACATCACTCCATCATCACTTGGTAATATGAAATTGCTTATCATATAATTGTTTCAGAACTACTGTCCGAATAATTATTTAAATTTGAAACTCTGGAGCTCCAGGAGATAGCAGCCTGCAGCACTAGCAGCAGCTTCACAGAAGATGCCCTAGAGAGTCTACAGATTCCCTTTGCGCTCGCTGTTTGCAAAGCTCAATTAATCCTTTTTCCAAAAAATGCCCAATTTAATTCTAATATTCATTTTCTGCTACAGTTGCAGGACGCAAAGGAGCCACTTCTCTGGTCTAGGCTTACCTGAGGTTCATCTCTCCCCTCTCAATCATTGCCTGGAGGCGAACAAGGCTTACAACAACCCAATAATATCGACTACTCAACAATTAATCGAATAATCCTTGTATACTATTTCCTAATCTTCAAATAATTCATTCCCACAAAGTCTATTGTTGGATGTATTATTAAAACCTATTCAAACTATTTTCAGAATAAGTTTGGACAACAAATGTATTTTCAAATAAATTATGATTCAAATTTCATAAGAAAATGTATTTTCTATTGAAATAAATAAAATTGCAAATTCAAATTGGATTGTTCAGATTTGAATCTATACTTTTATTTTATTCTTCAAAAATTCATTCTCTCTCACAGTCACGAGTAAAGTTCATAGACTCGCCGCAAGAGGCAGCATCTGTCAATAAATGCAACTAAAGAATTATCTATAAGGTTGAATAATATTGGACAATTTATTCACTCAAATTTTATATCATTGAAATAAAGAATTTGAAATGCTTCGGTGTATATAAATATGCAAAATAGTCCCTTTGTTTCATAATCCAAAGAAATTGATTCCAAAATGTGCTTGGTGCTGCCATCTCTAAGTAAACGCATACATTGTACCATAATATTTGCTCAACAGACAGCCATAGATTCATGAATCAATCCCTAAAAGAGAACTGAAACTGCTCAATTTCAGCCAAAAATAGGTACAATCCACAGTAGAGAGATGAATAACTTAACAACTGTCATACAATTAATCTTATATTTGCTCACCAAGCAACCGCATATTTTATTTTATTTTTATTTGAAAGCTTATATCTCCTGAACGAATAACAAATTAGGATAGATTTATGAATAAGTTTTTATAGGGAATTGCATTTTGTCCAAATTCAACCCTGTATCTTGAAAATTTGATCATAAATTGTCATGCAGCCTGTATTTTTTTGCCCACACAAATAACGTTTAATTTAGAAATCAATCTTTGATTGAAAGCTTACACTTGCGCAAATTATTCATAGATTCAGCACCAGCCCACTATTTATTTGAGACTGATATAAGATCGTCATGTATTTTTCGCATTATGATTGCAATCGTCTGCACCAGAAGTGCACTTTACTTGTAACTTTTTTCTTGCATAAATTCGAAATGATCAGTTGTAAGATACTGAAATTCAGTATTTGAAATTGCTGTAGTATCTTAATGGTCATCTCCCATTTTCATACCAATCGGTTGAGCCGAAAGTGCAGTTTATATGAGAGTCTTTCCCAATTTTCCTATAAATTCTAAGAAAATAGTCGTAGAATTTCAAAATATTGTATTTAGCCCTTTTATAACATCTTGTTGTCCCCCATGCACTATGATTGTGCTCGGTAAAACCGGAAATTCAGTTTACTTGAAATATTTTTCAAATTTTCCGCATAAATCCAAAAAGATGGAACGGAGAATGTTAAAATGCAGTATTCAAGACGTTAGTATTGTCTAAATGCTCATATTCTATTTGCATTAAAATCGACTGAACCGGAAGTGCACTGTACTTGACAATCTGTTAGAATTCTTTGCATAAATTCGAAAAGATTGGCTGTAGAGTACCAAAATTTGATATTCGAGTCTACTGTAGCATCTGGATGATTGCCCACTATTTATATAACAATAGACTGAACCGGAAGTGCACTACAGTTGGAATTTATTTCTTCAATTTTGCCCATAAATTTAGTACTGTTGGTCGTAGAATCTTGGAGATCAGTATATAGGAACGTTGTAGCATAAGCAGGGTCGGTCTATCCATATGGCACATGGGACACGTATTCCGAACTCCGCGCTTAATAGGGCCCCACACTGAAGAATTCATTTGCCTGATTTTTACTTATTTGTACTTCGTGCAAGAAAATATTATGAAACCGACAGATGCACAGCCTTAGTCTCAATACTGATAGCGCACTCCTATGAATCACAAATGCTCCTGCATCTACACCAAGAGAATGTATAGCTAACTTCACCTTGAAACCGACGCCGTTTGATGGCAAGACATCGTGAGATGAGTATTGTGCTCAATTTGAGCTGATTTTGAACGATAATAGCTGGAATATGGAGCGAAGAGCTATTGTACTGGCCGGAATGCTTCGAGATACAGCATTAGCGATATTCTTAGGTCTGAATGAACAAGAGCGCCTTGATTATGGGAGGCTTACATCTGAGTTAAAGTTGCGCTTCATGGAGGAGCACATGGAGGAGCTACAACATGGACAGCTTCAAAACCGCACACAACTGCATGAAGAAGATCTTACTACATTCGAATATGCTGTGCAGAGTCTGACCAGAAAAGCTTTTGCAAATTGTCCTGGTTTAACACAGGAATATGTAGCAGTCAGACAATTTATGGACGGTATCAGCAACGACGAGACTGGGCGAGTTGTCTGCTAAGCGAATCCGAAGACGGTGAGAGAAGCGGCTAACCAAGGTTCTGGAAATTGAAGCGGCCACAAATGCGTCAAGACTGGCAAAGAGAGTGAGGTGACTTGGGCGCGTTGAGGAAGAGCTTGAGGTGGAAAGGATCACGACTTACACAGGAGGTCGCCAACAAGAGCGATCCTCTTCTCGATTTACACCGACCTCATCAGGACAGAGAAGAAGAATGAGATGTTGGCAGTGTGGCAAGAAGAACCATCTTCACGCAGACTGTCGTGCCAAGCGTACCGTCGATTGTGCCACCTCGAAAATGTCGTCGGAAAACTGAATTCAGCCAGTCTTGAGGGGCAGAGGCTGGCTGTATCTCCCATCGAGAGCCCCAACGTCATAGATCTCCAGGTACTTGAAATAGAAAGTATTTCAGCTGTGGAAAGTTTCGTGGGTGATGTACCATGAAAGATGCTGCTGGATACCGGAGCGAGTGTCACCGTTGTGCATCAAAGAGTTTTTGCAAGAATAAGACAAATTCCAAGAAAACATGCTCACAACCAGCAAATTCTACTGCAGACAGCAAATGGGGACAGAATGCCAGTACTCAGTGTGAAAGAACTTGAATTGACAATTAAAAATTTGAAGAAAAAGCATCAAGCATTCATTTTTACAATTGTAGAAGATTGTATTATGGGCGTCGAGTTCCTGCGAGATATTGGTTGTATCTTGGATCTGAACGACGACATTCTGCGAATTGGTAATAAAGAAGCAGTACCTTTTCATTGTCGACAGATAAAGATAGAAGTACCATCTCGATCGGAAAAGGTGGTTTCACTCAATCTCGACATCATCCCAAGAAGTGCGACATCTGTCTCTGAGCCTGACAGAACATTGTGCTGGAATGATTCCGTTGCACTAGCTAGAACACTGGTGAACTCCTCACAACTGTTGGTCAGGACTCTGAACGTTTTGGCTTGTCCGGTTCAAATCAAAAAATGTAGATCATTAGGTAGATTGGGAACCGTCATGTTGAATAGTAAGATTGAAGGTACAGCTATCAGAAAGGACCCATTTTAAAGGCAACCGAGCCACACAATCCAGGATTTATTCAACATAAGCAGTGCTAACTTGACGGAGGAACTGAAAAAAGAGTTACGCGATTTGCTGCTAGAATATCAGAATATCTTTGCCAGAGATTCAAGTGATTCTAGGCACACACATCCAGTTCAGCATGAAATCGATGTTGGAGATGCACAGCCGATAAAACAGCCCCCAAGGCGAATACCTATATCCCGGATTGACGAAGTCCAAGAACTGGTAATCGACATGCAGAAGAGAGGAATCATTGAACCATCGACAAGTCCGTGGGCCTCCCCGATTATCTTGATGAAGTAGAAAGATGGTTCTACTCGGTTTTGTGTGGATTACTGGATATTGAATAAAGTGACAAAGAAGGAATCATATTCCCTGCCAAGTATCGTTGACATCCTTGATGCTGTTGGAAATTCAAGATGGTTTTCTACCTCAGACATGCAGAGTGGATACTGGCAAGTTGAAATGAACGGGAAAATGTAAAGACAGCATTGACGCTCTGTGCGGGTCTACGGCAATTCACAGTCATGCCTTTTGAACTCTGCAATGCTCCAAGTACGTTTGAGCGATCAATGGAGAGAGTGCTTCAGGGGTTGTCATGGAAAACTGCACTTGTCTACCTTGATGATGTGATAGGTTATGGGCGAGACTTTGTAGAAGAGATGACCCGACTAAGACAAGTGTTTCACTGGTTGAAAGACGCCAATCTGAAATTTAACCCAAAGAAATTCCACTTGTTCCAGAAGATAGTCAAATATTTGGGACATGTGTTGTCCAGTGATGGAGTACAAACAGTTCCAGAGAGAACTGAAGCTGTGAAAGCTTGGAAGATTCCAAGCAACATTTACGACCTAAGAAGCTTTTTGGGTTGGACCAGTTAGAGTAAAGAAGCTTTCGGAACACCAAAGAATACTATTACGACGTCTCCAGTGTTGGCGCATCAAAACGAAGAGCGTAAATTCTTCTTGGATATGGACGCTGGTTATTTCGGAATTGGAGCTGTTCTCTCAAGAACAAGACGGAGTTGGGAAAGTGATTGACTATTACAGCAAAACCATACACAGGACTCAAAAGAATTGATGCGTTACAAGAAAAGAGCTCTATGCTCCAATCAAATCGAAAGAGAGTTTTCACAGGTTATAATACGGCAGAAAATTTGTTTTCAGAACCGACCATTTGGTGTTGTAATGGCTTATGAAGTTCCAAAATCCTGAAGGACAAACAGCTCGATGGCTGGAGCATCTGCAAGTATATGATTCTGAGATTTGTCACAGACCCGGAAAAACTTATGCTAATGCGGATTCTTTGTCCCGTCGACGATGTGACGATGATTTTAATAACTGCCGTCAGCAGGAGGAACGTGAACAACTCATAAACATCACCAGAGTGAAGGAATTTGAGCAAGATGGATTCGTATTATTGATGCACGAAGTGCAACAGGCTCAACTGAATGACTGTACTGATGCCGACTATGGAATGGGTAAAGACTGGCCAGCAGCCTGTTTTCCAGGAAACGTCAGCTATGGATCTCATCATCAAGGCCTATGTGGCACAATGGAATTTTCTGGCAGTTAGAAATGACTTACTATACTGACTATGGGAGAGCTCCGATGGAAAGATAACAAGAGAGACTGATAGTGCCAAAAAATTTGAAAGCGAGAATTTCAAAGTAATTGCATGACAGTAACAGTGATGGATATCTTGGCATCAAGAATTCACTCGATTAAGTCCGCGAACTTTTTCACTGGGTTGGCTCTCAAGAAGACATTGAATCATATAACAAGACTTATGAACGCTGTAATTCAAGACAGGAACCTGCCACTTGGCAGCACGCTGAGATGCAGCAGTACAACGTGGGCTCTCCGTTTTTTCCTTTCTCTTGCCTAGGAAATCATTTCCACAAGATCTGCTTGATAAAGATCATTCGAACCTTCCTAAATGATATGTCGGCGAGGAAAATTCTTTCGCGCGTCCTGATGTTATTCGTCTTTCCTACTCACATTATGATCTTAGATTGGAGTATCAGTTCGACTGTCACTTTTTGTGGGCTCTTCTGCCTTTTACTAAGTAATATTGACGGATTGTCATTTGCCTCAACACTATGACCTTTAAGCTTTGTTATTTCATCATCTATAGTTGTCTGCATAAGTATTTTCTCAGAATTAAATACTACATCATTTATACGTGCATCGAATGGTAACTCATAGAATAGTTCAGAGTTGTCATTCTCTAGTTTGTAAATATCTCCATATAGTTCTAATGATAAATGTACAACTAACCTGTATTCGCACTTTCTCATCAAATTTTCAACCTTGTCCTTGAATACGAAGAATCGTGCTCAAATATAACTTTCGTATTTTTGCGTTGGATTATTCTTTAAGGCTTCACTTTTTCCACTTAGATATACTTTGTTTCAAGCTATTTTCAAACGTACCTGCCTTCGTAATGAGGAACAAACCGCAAACAAGCAGGGTTTCAATATTTCTATGAGTCAGGGGAGGATTAGATTGATTTGAAGACTACTAGTGCAACTGTATCTTATACCGCATTCCTTGTGAAGTGCAATAACTGTATTTTTTAATAGTATTCGAGATTAGGAAAATTTTCAAATCCATCTAATATAACATAATTCGCAGCTCTCAGATGAACAAAGACCTTGCAGATAACATTTTTCGAATAACTTATTTTCCACTTCCTGAGGGTAACTATAACCAATCAGAGAAATCATATTATTCATCCCTTTATCTCCTAAAACTATTTAAGATGTTATATTTTTGAAAACTTGTCATTGTCATTGTTAATGTTATACTTGTATTCATCATCGTGAAGCTCATCAGAAACTGTAAACGAAAAATGTGGCAATTAAGCAGTAAACATAAACATGTGTACATTTATCAGACTGTTGCAAACAAATTGTTTTGAACGTATATGACTCTTTAAAAACCAGTGAAAGTGATGGAATTCCCATTAAAAAATGGCAGAATTAACGAAAGTGAATTGTGCCACTGTGAGGCGGATTGTTTTACATGGAGTTACATCAAAAAGACTGGTGGATTAATAATTTTTATATACATATCATGTATAAATATATATATATATATATATATATATATATATATATATATATATATATATATATATATATATATATATATATATATCTATATATATATATATATATATATATATATATATATATATATATATATATATATATATATATATATATATATATATATATATATATATATATATATATATATATATATTTTTTTTATTAATATTTTGATACTTTTTGTACTGTACTCCTTAAAAATTAAATGATATTTGTTAGCGATATTTTTCATAGGTTTTACGTAAGATTAATAATCATATCATTTTTAACAATTTCAGCAAGTTACACAACACGAAGGTTATTTGAACGGGCCGACATCCATCTGTTACCTCAGTTTGTGTTATTATTTAGGAAAGTGAAGTTACAATGTCCTTAGTGTATCTTGAAGAGTCAGGGTGAGTTAGTCACGTGTATGTATTGGAGAGTGTTTGTATATTGGAGGTGTGTGAATTGTAGTGGTTGTATGGTATGCGATTCATATATTTCCTAATCCTTATCCTAATGGCGCGTAACACCGTAATGGTGAAAGCCGAGGCGCCCAACGATGTACCAGTACCAACGATGCACTGCTTAGTACAGTTGTTCAACGTTCGCTTACATCTGAGTGGGGAGGTCGAGCTTCGGTTTGTTTTCGGCTTTTACTGAATACCTCTTGCCTTGATGAACTCACTATTAACAGATGCTAAGTCACTTTCTACCAGGTCTGGGACCTGAGGCGAGTCTGGGACTCGCTTGCAAGCCTGGGGTTTGCGCGTGAATCTGGGATTCACGATGGCGTCTGGGACGCTCAATCCGATCTTTTAACCTTATTATCCTAGTCTACCTGCCTGAACTTAAAGTGGTGTGATTGTGTGTTGATGATGTTAATTATATACCCCGTGTGTGGATGTGATTCCTCACTAAGCAAGGTAGTTTGCTTATGTTATGTTTTACTTTCAGAATACATGAGATCAACACTCTGAGACCGGCGGCCACTGTACATCAGTTATAGATGAATATTGTTTTATTGTAATGTTCAATTGGAATTTAATACAAGTGTTATATGAAATTATGCTTTGTTTAATTTATTCTTCAATATTTCAGAAGTGGGATCTGAACAGTTCACATCAGGATCACAGCTACGTTTAATTGTATTGATAGTCCAAGTAAACGCTTTATTATGTTACAGCCAAACAGCTCCTATCCTCTATAACATATTACAGGTTCAAGCCCATCACTTGTGGATAGGGGTGGAGAAAATAACTGGCGTTGCTTGATTCGTATGATTTCATGATTGAAATGGTAGTTTCCTGCATAAAGGGCAGTATTAATGACTCCAGTATACGTGCTGCAGCTCTAATTGGACACAATAAGAAATCAGAATAACTTTTGTTGTTTCTGAAAACAGTAAGAGACAATCCGGCATCAAAATCTTCAAGAGTTCTCAACATAAGATGGAAAGTTTTCACGCAGCGCTACTAAACAGATTTGGAGATGGACCAATATCTGTTCACTGCTTCACTTGTGGACAGCAAGGTCAAAAATGCCCACAATGTCCGAAACTTTAACGTGGTGCACATTATTCAGGATGGACGTAATATTACAGAAATAGATATTTGTCTGCACATCGAGAGCAGAGACAATCACCAATTTGACAACAAGTTCAACTAGAAAGGAGGGTTTTGACAACCATAATAGAGATAAGCGACAATGATAAATATTTCCTTGACGTAGAAGAAAACAGATGAAGTTCAAAAGCCTATCGATATGAGATCTATTCGTGTAACGACGAGGGAATCAACAATACAATAATTGAAATGATTGATAGATAGTAGTAAAGTTTAAGAGGATTTGGGAATGGATCTGTTAAACCCCGAGAAATTGAGGAATACATGTTGGGAACTGATGGAGTGAAATGGAAAGTGATCTTTCACGTTGTACCTGGAACGTATAGTCAATATCTATCATTTTAGGACAACTATTCGCCAGAAATGGTGGTCTGCAAGAGCTCAAAGAGTTCACAATTTTTCAAGAGAACTGAATCGCCATTCAGTGCAATCGTACCAAGTCCGTGCCGTAAAATTAATTTCTGGGCTAAGAGCACTACAGTTATTCCTCTCAGATATGTAGGTCATGTTACCTGTCGTACGGAAAAGAAAGGAGAACTATTTGTCGATTTGAGTTCACAAGCACCAGAAGGACATGAACATATAATTTCGCGATTGATTGTAGAAGTGGATGATCATATGGAATGTATCACTCATCGTGAATGTGTTTGACTTGGATCTGATGATACGAAACGATAAAATCTAAGCTCGGGGATTGAAATGTATAGCTGATGGTAGAGAGCCTTAGTCAAGGAATGCAGAACCAGCAATTAGGGAAGATGAGTTAAATATTGGAAAGCATATAACCGAAATATACAAGAACAACTTTCAACTTTGTTGAAGAAGCATCGACATTGCTCTGCCAAAATCTTAGAATATATTCGACGCACGAAGATGCAACACAAGTGGGAATCGTTTCGACAGATTGGACACCTATTACCCATAGACCGTAGAAATAATCTATTGTGGAGAGAAAGCAAGAACAATAGATGGTTCAAGAACTTTTGGACGCTGATATCTTCCGCGAATCAGATTCCCTACTTTTGGCAGGAAAAGTTCTTGTGAACAAGAAAAATGGAGAAGCATGAATGTGCATTGATTATAGACGTCTCAATTAGGTTACATTCAGCAATCGTTATTCTCTACCATGGATTGATGATCAACTTGATAGATTACAAAGATTAAATTACTTTCCCTCTGTAGACATGACGTCAGGATATACCCATGGATATCCATAGCGAAAAGTTCAAAATATAAACTGTGTTTGTGACACCCACTGGCCGGTATGAGTTTATTCGTTCACCATTCGGATTAAACAACTAGGAGTGTATACCAGGTGCAACAGTTTTTAGGATTCGTTGGTTATTCTCGCCAATTCATCAAGAACTATGCAAAAATGGCATAACCAATAACGAGATTGACGGAAAGACCGCTTCTAAGATTGTAATATCCTGATGCTAACACAGAAGTCCATACAGATGCAAGCAGGATTGATTTAGGTGGAATTCTTCTTCAAAAGTATCAGTCGGACAAATTACTTCCACTAGCTTGTTTTAATCGTCGAACATCTCTAACCGGAATAAAAAAACCTTTTTACACAGTGAAGATGTTAGCAGTAGTGGAAACATTTGGAAAATAGAAAGTGTATTCGTTAGGTACTCATTTAGAATTGATAACGGACTGTTATGCCGAAGGACAGCAAGTACAAAGAAAGACTTAGTACCCCGAATCGGAAGATGATGGTTTGATCTCCAAGAATATACTTTTGATATAGAATATCGTTCAGGACCACGAATGGCTCACGTGGATGCTTTGAGTAGAAATCCAGCATGTATAGAAGAATCTCCCAATGAATTTAATGTTTTGCACATTAAACCAGATGATTGAATCCTTACAGATCAATGGAACTTGAAAAGCTTAGACTGATTGAAGATATTCCGAGTGAACCATTAAAGACAGATTATGAAAGGAACATATATGAAGACTTGCCTGAGAGATGAATGTTTATATCGGACTATTCCCACTGGAATACAAGGATTGTACTCAAAGGACAGCGAATGCAAATAGTTCGCATCTGCCATGATGGCTTTGGACATTTTGGAATGGACAAAATATGGAATAAGCACGTGGAGGAATAAATTGAATTGTATGCACCACAAACAGCCAAGAAGGAAATACCAAGCATTACTCAATTCTATGAAGAAAGTACCCGTGCAATAAACACCGATCATATTGGACCTTTTGTTGAAAGCTCAGCAGGCAATATTCACGTGATAGTCGTCTTCAGTGGATTCACAAAATATGAGAGCAGTGAAAATACAGATACGAAACATGCTATCAGATTTCTAGGATAACTTATTTCAAACTTTAGAAAGAACACCGATCAGATTGATATCTGATCCAGGAACAGTTTTAATCTATGAACAGTTTGCATCATATTGTAGAAATGAGGAAGTGAGACACATTAGCAATGCGAGAGATTAAGCGCTACCGTTCGAACTTCGCTGGCAGCTACTGCCGAATATGTTGTAACTGAGATAGATAAATTGAGGATAAACAATTCGCTATAAGAAACTTTGTGAATTCGACAATTAGGAAAACTCCAAGCGAATTACTTTACAGCTACCGTCCACGTACCATCAGACGCAGTTGTAAGCGTACTTGGAAGTACAACAAGAACGACCAACAGTGAATAGAATATAAATAATGTGACAAGATGTAGCTACGAACATGATCTAAAACCAAATACAATGAAAGTAGAGATATGATAAGACTCAGAAAACTGGACATAAGTACAAGAAAGAGAGATGGCCCAAGAAAAAAAAGAACCGATTGCAAGTGACGGCAATAGTAGGAAATTATCACAACAGTAGGCAGAGCTCTTCATTTTAACCGTAGTGTTACGAAACAAAAGATACATAGTAGAAGACTTGCTCTATTCAAATTGCAGTAAGAGAGCGAAGAACCGAAGTGTGATACATGTTGATAGGATGAAAACATTTGTGATATCGCTCAGTGTTGCTAGCTCATCGTCAGACAAATAAGCTCCTTGAAACGATATTTGTGGATTGCAAGGCAGTATTCTCGAGGACGAGAAGGATTGTCAGGATAGTCGAACTGTTAGCGATATTTTTCATAGGTTTTACGTAAGATTAATAATCATATCATTTTTAACAATTTCAGCAAGTTACACAACACGAAGGTTATTTGAACGGGCCGACATCCATCTGTTACCTCAGTTTGTGTTATTATTTAGGAAAGTGAAGTTACAATGTCCTCAGTGTATCTTGAAGAGTTAGGGTGAGTTAGTCACGTGTATGTATTGGAGAGTGTTTGTATATTGGAGGTGTGTGAATTGTAGTGGTGGTATGATATGTGATTTATATATTTCCTAATTCTTATCCTAATGGCGCGTAACACCGTAATGGTGGAAGCCGAGGCGCCCAACGATGTACCAGTTACCGGCCTGGTACCAACGATGCACTGCTTAGTACAGTTGTTCAACGTTCGCTTACATCTGAGTGGCGAGGTCGAGCTTCGGTTTGTTCTCGGCTTTTACTGAATACCTCTTGCCTTGATGAACTCACTGTTAACAGATGCTAAGTCACTTTCTACCAGGTCTGGGACCTGAGGCGAGTCTGGGACTCGCTTGCAAGCCTGGGGTTTGCGCGTGAATCTTAGATTCACGATGGCGTCTGGGACGCTCAATTCGATCTCTTAATCTTATTATCCTAGTCTACCTGCCTGAACTTAAAGTGGTGTGATTATGTGTTGATGATGTTAATTATATACCGCGTGTATGGTTGTGACTCCTCACTAAGCAAGGTAGTTTGCTTATGTTATGTTTTAGTTTCAGAATACATGAGATCAACACTCTGAGACCGGCGGCCACTGTACATCAGTTATAGATGAATATTGTTTTATTGTAATGTTCAATTGGAATTTTATAAAAGTGTTATATGAAATTATGCTTTGTTTAATTCATCCTTTAATATATTGAATCATAGACGAATTTCATGTATCAAATTTCAAGTATTCTATTACAACTCTGTCCTTTCACCTCTCAAGCTAACGTATGATGCCACCCGCTGCGTAAGTCGAAGCAAGTACGTTTGCAAATAACTTGAAACAAAGTATACTTCATATTGATTGCGTCACTGCTGTGTTGTGGTGAATCACTTAGACCAGTGAGACGAAAGCCTCTGAAATTAAATTGTCCCTTCAAATCTGTCAGAGTATAAATTCTTATGAAGTGTTATGATATACTTTTTTTCGTTTATGTAGTTGGATAATATTGAAGCTAATTATCTCCTTCTTGGTTGGATGTTAATTTCAATGGATTGGGTAAGAGTTAAGTAAAACCAGAATTTGATTACAATAATCGTCAGTTCTATCTATTCTCCCGAGTTGGTCACGAGTTGATACTGTGCGATTTTGTTTTAACGACTTGATGAGTGGAATAGTTGTATGCCCTGAGTTGTGTCTACGTTAAGTCTATGTTATCGTGATTATATGCCTGTGATATCTCCTGTGCTGTCGTTGTGAGGTCGTAGCTCTGAGTGCAGAGCGTAAACCAAGAGGACGACATACCTGTGAGCACAATTGCTAGCCTTATGCAAGTGTTCGCTGGGTCACTATACGGTAGGGGCAGAGGGCTCTACATTGGCTTTTCTAACGCCTCATAAGTCCTTTGTAAAGCCGGTGAGGTGACCGCAGTTAGGGTAATTCAGGGCAGACGTGAATGAGTTACTCTCGACTCCCAGAAGGACAAGCCAGTGGGACTGACGTCGTCTTGAGGACTCGAGGTTGAGCAGGTCAAGCTAGACGTAGTGTTGGCGCTCCTGGCAGAGGTTGAGCAAGTTGATTGGTCGGGGCTCCCTGATAATACTGTTCAAGTGTTTTCGCACTTGGTGCTTTTCCTCTCCCTATGTGTGTGTGTAACGGCATTGAGCTAGTCCAACTCATCGAGTCAGTTGACTTATGTTTCGTTCTCTTTTATGTTACAGAAGTGAATATGCGCGCCATACTTTTGGAGACGGGAAGAACCAGGGGAAAACTAATAATATTTATATCGTAATTATTTATGTACTAAGAAGGGGTCAAGATATGAACTGTGATTTTCTTTCATTTAGAGTTACTATGCGAGCTTCCTGTTGGCCATCTCGGATGTTATATAATAGGCCTTTCAAAATAGATGTGAATTCTCTTAGTAATTTGGATAATTTATAATAAATCATTTAGTTCAATTGTTCTTAGACGTATATTCGTTGATAGTTTTCCAGGGATCTGATTGGGTATATGTTTATTGATGTGACAACCGAGTCTGTCAGAAACCATTTCGTGACTAACAAAATACTGCTGTAATTATTTGTCTTCAAACTTTAATATTTGCCTCACGCAAAGCAGTTTGAATTTGAAGAATCTCATTCTAGTGTCCTGTGTGTCTAGCCAATCTAATATTCTCAATCTGCCAACTAATTTATTTGGATTACTCCAATACATCTACTCAATTTTTTTGTTGATCACATTCAACTTTGGATCTGAATATGCCACATCCAAATGACGCTGTGGCAGATCTAGTCTTAGGATATGGCACTACGTCATGTATGATATTTTTACACTTCCAGCATGAATTTGTCACGATTGTTTCCAATCTATTGTAGTGCTTCCTATGCGCATTTGTTCTTTGTATTATCTCAAAATATTTTCTTTTGTTTCTATCAGTGTACTGATTTGGAATTTTGAAAGTTGATAAGTCCTGGTGTATCCTCGTACCAAACACCATCTTAAATCGTTTTGATCCATCTCAACAAATGAATCACCAATTATGAACTGTTTAGTAGATCCGACGTCACTCGTATTCCGCGAATATCATCAATATCAGGACTATTCACTACATACAGTTCTCGGCAATGTCACTCCAAATTCCCTGAATAGACTTCTCTATCTCTTTCTTCTCTTGCTTCGTATGATATTGTTTTCTGAATACTGGCTGAGGTGTTATCTCTCCTAGCGATTCTACTACAGGTTCTTCAGGCAGAAATTATATTTTTCTGCTCTCATCTCTTGGTTTCTTAAGTACAGGAGACTCAAAAACATTTTCCAAACACTCCTCCTTTGTTTAGTCTTTGAGCTCAAGTTTCACTGCTTTCGCCAGCGACAGTCTCAAATTTTTTAACTTTCTCCTATATCAATGCCAACGGCTGAACAATTGGTTTTGAAGTTTCCTGTAGCAACTGTTCGCTTCTATGTCGATCTTGTTTGAGTTGCCTCAATTTCTCTTTATCATCTCTCTCGTCTCAATTATATCACTCAATGTCTTAGTATCACTCATTTCGTTGGCCACTTCATCTATGAAAATTATTGTAATGAAACCGCGTCCTATATACTAACAAGAAATTGATCAGAACCATTTTGATACCGGCCATTATGGCAATAATTGTCTTTATCTATGACGGCAAAGCCATAATTGTCCTGTTGCCAACAATGAGCACAAAAATTCCTGAATTAATTGAATGACATAACCATGCTCCAATGATCGTTCTGAATGCTCCGCAAACTCAAATCGTCCTGTTTGAATAGTACCAGCAGATTTGCATTATCACGGATAGGATATTTCGAAATACGTGTGAACGTTTGGATGAGAACAAATATATTGATTTGTTAATGACATCTCATGCTAAAATAATCGCGATTATATCACACACCTTAGCAACAACCAATGAAATCAAAGGATTTTCCATGGTAACGAGGTATATCGCGATAATATTTCCTCCTAACTCGATATACCACAGTAGCTTTTTAAAAAATGATAAAAAATATAACAATTAATAAATTTTATGGTTTGTGAAATAATCCTTGCAAATACACCTCAAGATTCGGTATATTATCGCATATACCTTGAATTTAACTCAAATACTTTTTGTCTTGAGTAATTTTTTACTCGGAAAATTTGGAGATTTATAATCAACGATAATATCCCTCGAGCTAAAGCTCTCGGGTATTATCAGATTATGGATCCCCAAATTTGTCTCGTAAAAAACTACCCAAAAGACACAAAGTATATTCGTGAAATTCTTCGGTATATCGATAATACACCTCTCTATCGGTATATTACCGTTGAATATATTCTTGTGGATCACTCACAATATCATCGAATATGAAAATTGAGCTTGACTGAATATCTGCTAGAGAAATAATACTTTCATTTTGTTTGTACTGACTTTTGTTTATTTCCTCAATAGATTGCATTAGACTCTTGGAACACTGATATTTTGGTTGATACTGAGAATTTGAGTGGATCTAGATTTCTTCAAAATTAAGTCCATTACGGCTGGTTAATAGAGAAATCATCAAATTTGTTTTTCTTGAATTTGATGGCCCACATATTAAAGCTCTCATATTCATGAGAAACAATCTGCCATGCCTACCGAAACTCTCACTATTGTCATTCAAATCGATATTTTCCACTTTCAAAATACACGATTGCGATTTAAACTCCATTGTTGCGTGTGCGACGATATTCAGTTGTAAGTTATAAATAATACTCACCGTATATTATATATCATTAGTGCTGAACGATCTGTGAGCAAGAGGACATGAAGAAGAAAAAAGACTATTTCCAGGATGCTGTGAGTAATACGCGAAGTGCGGCGTTGAGACACAACAATCCGAATAATATCAGAAGTGTTATACGTGTCACTCTTAGTGCTGCTCGCAAAATTATCAAAAATCATGAATACTAACAAAATGAATCTCCGCCGCCAAGAGTTATTCTTTTACCTAAGTTTGGAGTAAATTGCACTCTTGATACAGATGATTGGAACCATAATGCGAGGTACACAACAAGACCTTATACCAGTCTCAAATACAGAATTTCAACATTATACATTCAACCAGAAGCCCGAACATACGTACAGAAGTCAAGCCGAAAACAAGTATTTTCATCAGAATCTCGATAGGTGAATTTTGTCGGTCCCACAATACTCTCTTGTACTTAGTACAAGTAAGTAAGAACGAGTCATCTCTTGGACTCATCTTGTTTCGCTTACCTCCCACCATATCTGTGCGCGTTGCGGAACGTTTTTGTCATCAAGAATTGGCTTGACATGGTTAGTAATAATGGAAAAAGTAATTGAATCTTTCCATAAGAAACAGATGTTACATCTGATGACGCAAGAGGATATTTGTGATCTATAGGCAGCCTTTCTAGTGAGTTATGCAGATTGGCAAACTGATGGTGCGTGGCATTTCCTAACCAACGAAATGAAAGCCTACAATAATGTCCAGGAATGCGAAAGATGCACGCTATATTTTGACGTGAGCTGTGGCGATACGGTTGAAGGCGTACCACATATGATAAAAAAATGTATAATGTGTGAAGCAACAGAAGAATGATTGCGTCATATTGTGTAATAATGAGAAATAAAACAACAAGAATACAATTTGTTCTGTCTTTTAATTCAAAATATCTTTTTCCCTTGATATGAAAACAATAATTCCTCAATTGCTAATACATTCGTATCTACAATTGGATTCAAAACATTTCCAATTCTTTTGCAATCAGTATTATTCAGATTCAATTGCAAATAATCATTAGCAAGGCTTACAACTTCATTGTATCATCGCCTGGAATTCAGATTCTGCAATAATTGTAGTCGAAAATTTCCAACGGTTTCCAATAAACTGAGAAAAGGTTTAACCGATTGCAAATCCAACACTATATTATAGCATGGAATGTGCCACACTAGTGTTGGGAGTTTTCTACTATTAATTTGATTCTAAATCACCCAAATATTCATTAAACCAATCACTTTTTTACTTATTGAGGGTATGTTATAAACATTGTTGGTTGAATAGTCAGACGTGTCTAACTTGTGTATATCTCTCTTTATAATTTTATAAATATCTACATTTCTGAATAAATATATGTTAGCGACAGTTTTCATAGGTTTTATATTAGAATAATAATAATCATATAACTTTTAGTAATTTCAGCAAATTGCACAACACGTAGGTCATTTAAACGATCCGACATTTATTTGTTACTTCAGTTCACAGCTTTAGTTTGTGTTACCATTTAGAAGAGAGAAGTTAAAGTATCTAAGTGAATCTTGAAGTGTTAAGGGTGAGTTAGTCACATTGGAGAGTGTTTGTATATTGGAGGTGTGTGGATTGCAGTGGTTGTATGATATGTGATCTATATCCTTCCTAATTCTTATCCTAATGGCGCGTAACACCGTAATGGTGGGAGCCGAGGCGTTCACCGATGTAACAGTTATTGGCCTGGTACCAACTGTGCACTGCTCAGTACAGTTTCTCGACGTTCGCTTACATCTGAGTGGGGAGGTTGAGCTTCAGTTTGTTCTCGGCTTTCACTGAATACCTCAAATGCCTTGTTCAACCCACTGGTGACAGATGCTAAGTTACTTGATCCGGGATCAAATATTTTCACAAGGTCTGGGACCTGACGCGAGTCTGGGACTCGCTGCAAGCCTGGGATTTGCGTGTGAATCTGAGATTCACAAGAGCATCTGGGACGCTCAGTCCGAACTTTTAACCTCATTATCCTAGTCTACCTGCCTGAACTTGAAATGGTGTGATTGTGTGTTGATGATGTTGAGTATATACCCCGTATGTGGATGTGATTTCTCATCAAGCATGGTATTTTGCTCATGCTATGTTTTACTTTCAGAATACATGAGATCAACACTCTAAGATTGGCGGCCACTGTACATCAGTTGTAGATGAATATTGTTCTATTGTAATGTTCAATTGGAATTTAATACAGGAGCTATGAGAAACTATGCTTTGTTCAATTCATCCCCCAATATCAATTGAACTGTCAGTATCAGGATAACAGAGTTGAGCTCTTGCACCTGAATTTTGTTTTACTCAATTATAATGAAAATCATAAATATATGTTTTTGGAATATCTTGAATTTTAAGAACGATACAAATAGATTTATTGTAAGGTATTGTTCTTCTACTCATTCCAATTAATATAATATCATTATCTTAAATTGTACAACTATGGAAATTTGGTTAAGCTATGAGCGTTTCAGCTCCATGTCTACCACTCCATTGAGTTACTAATTCAACATCTTTATGTTTTCTAACATTTTTCATTGTCTTGCCGAAGACTGCATCATTCAAAAGTTTGAAGAAATTCTTCACAAATTCATTATTTGATTCTTTCCTCAAATCAGTGTTCAAGTCTTTATAAGGTCTTAGCTATTGACTTTGTTTGAATTTCAAAATTCTATCAACACCAGTTATTGCTAGACCTATGCTTATACACTGTTTCAAATTTTGGTAATGATAATATAATTTTCCCTGTTATACAAATGTACAACTAATTTTCAATATATATATTTAGGTCGGGTGAAATTTTCAGGGCACAACGGTAAATCATCATAATGCTTATGTAATCTATCAGGATAATTAAAATCCACATCAAATATAAATCTTGTCTCAGAGTTTTCAGACATTTTCATTATATCAATAATATGAAATTCAGTTGGTTCAATATACTCAAAATTTCCAAAGGGTGAATACTGACCTATCGCCGCTCTATGTAAGTTGTTAACATCATAAAATTCAGGATTGTAAGATTCACCCATATATTCGTTGTCAGCCTTCGCAAACCGTTTTGAAACTTGTACAAGACCTCCGCCTTTATCTATATAAAATATTACGGGAACTGTATGTGACTTTTCATGATTTAAATCACACGATTGGTGAGCGGCTCCTCTGAAACTATTCGTAGAAATAAAATGGTTGTGATCGTGAACTTTAATATCTGATGGCAAAAATAATTTCCAGCAAATATGACACATTTTTTCATTTGAAAATTGGAGTTCTTGTTCTTTTGTCATAACCAGCGGTTCAGGATTTCAAAACCAGTCAATACAATTTGGACTTCTGTTCAGTATGAAAAATGATAGAGAATTATCATATGAACACTTCAAATAAAATGCTATACTACATGGAATATGCTTATGAACTTTTTGTGAGTTTTTATTTGGAATCTCAACTTGTTTTTGTAGTATAGATTCTATATCAACTCACAGTTCAAATATTAATCATTCAATACAGCCTCTGTTGTTGAATTATTCATACGTCTGTCACAAAAATAATTGTTTCCATTGTGTTTGAAAATTTGTGTCGTCATAAATTGACATACACTTTTTATCCGCATGAAATGATGGTTCACGTTTGTCTTAATACTACTAATAATTTCATTATCGTCATCAAATTTCATGTTTTCATTTCCTTCATCATTTTTGTTCATCAATAACAAATGGATGCATTTTATTTTTTTTTTTGAATTTATTCATGTTGGTATGTGATTGGATTATAAGATTATGAAACAATTCTTTTGGAACATATGTTTATTTTTGATTATTCTTCTGGTGATCGATTTTGGACATTGTCCATCTTCAGTCCAAGCTTAAAAATATTAGAAAGGTTTGTTCCAAATTTTGAATTTTGAATAAATGAAAAATGTGTACAAAAATATTAAAAATGTTTTTTGACAGCTAGTGTGAGGTGAAAAACGAGCATGTGGTTGTGAAATTTGAAAGGTTATGTGTTCGGCAAATTTATATCTTTTAGAAAATGTTGATATAAGGGGTAGGTGCATGCAACAATCATAATTCTGACTTACCGTCTAAATGTATTAAGACAGCAATTAAAGTTATTTGTCATGTTTTCATTTAAAATTTGGAGAAATTTATTGAGAGTAGAACATTTCTGTTCTCAATTTGTCAGGTGGGCGAGTTACATTGAATTGTGGGTAGTGATGTGTTTTCTGTCATGAGTGATGTGTGTCAGTTAGGGGAAAGGCGGTAAGGATTTGAAGATATGAGTTTCTGGAAAAATATTTGTTCGTTCAATAATTGTTGATCTCGCTTCTTGATTTGTTTTAAAATTTCTAATGTTTCTAAGAGAATGAGTTCATTGTATTTTCCATCTCTGTGTATGATTTTGTTATTGATTATTGTGGATGTATGATTGCCTGTTTTGATATGTTCTTCCATCCGATTGCAAATTTACGTTGTGACATTCCGATGTATGTGCTGTTACAATCGTTACAATCAATTTCATAGATCCCACTACTGTCGGTTGTAGATTTTCCAGGTTTTGTGTTATTAAAAATGTTAGCTAATGTGGGGTGTGATTCATGAGTTAATTGTATATTGTGTTTATTGAGTGTGCGATTGATTCTTTTGTGGATACTTCTGTAGTATGGTGTGGAGATGTATCTAGGTGTAATTTTTTTGTGTTTATATTTGTGTTGTGAAGTAAAATTTTTTTTTGTATTATTGAAAATTTTGTCTATGAAATCTGTGGTGAAATTGTTGTTCAATCCTATTGTTTGTATCGTACTCAGTTCAATGTTGTAGTGATTCGGTTCTAATGGAGTGGTTAGTAATCTTCGAAACATGAATCTAAAGGCACTTTCTCTGATTTTGGGGAAGTGATATAAGTTATATGGTATAATAATACCTGTAGCTGTGGGTCTTCTGAAAATGTTGAATTCAATGTTGTATTGTGAGTGTGTAAGTGTGAGATTTAGAAAATTGATTGATTTATTCTGTTCTATTCCCAGTGTAAGTTTGATTTTTGAGATGATATTTATATCAACCTGGAAAGTGTCCAATTGTATATCGTCACTCTTTCAGAAACTGAGGATATCATTCACGTACCTCTTCCAGAATAAGATGTTATTGCTAAGTGGATGTTGGGATATTTTTGTTTCAAGATTATCGATAAATATGTGGGCTAACAAACCACTAATTGATGAGCCCATCGGTAATTCATCATTTAGTTTATAAATTTGATTTTCGAAGCTGAAGAAATTTTGATCTAATAAGAGCTTATACAATTCTTTTATATTATGTATATCATTATTTGAAATATTGTGTTGAATTCGAAAGTCATTATTATTGTATAGGTGTTCTTGTAGTAGTGTGATAGTTACTTTGGTTGTAATGTTAGTGTACAAATTAACTATATCAAATGAGATCATTTTGAAACTTATATTCGAATAGGTTGATTAATATATTGTTAATTGTCTGTGATAATTAATATCCCGGTGAGCTTATTGAGGAGGTTATAGGTCTTATGGATCTGTCAGGTTTGTGCAATTTTATCAAACTGTATAGGAAGAGAGTTTGTGGATTCTTTTCTGTTAGGGTGTGTGTGTTTATGTGTAATTTGTTGAGTGTGTCTGTAGTGTATCCAATTGTGTTTTTATATTTTTTGATGTATGAGGAGAGTGGATTTTTGTTGTGAGGTGTGATATCATTTGATGTGAAAAAAGCGAGTGTTTTGCCAATGTAATCTCTTTCATTCTAAAATAACTGCTCTGCGTTTTTGTCAGCTTTAGTAAGGATAAGGTCATTATTCGAAATTTTTTCATGTATAAATTATATTCTGTTTTTAATATTGATATTCATACTGTTATTATAATTGTTGGATGCACCTACCTCATTCTTGTTAATTTTATTCAACGTTGTTCCTATTTTGGCTAGAATTGAATCGATATTGGATTGTTTGAAAAGTTGTGTCTCTATTTCTATCGCTATATCATGTTAATCTGGTTTATGAGGTATGGTTACAAATTTGTGGCCGGTTTCTAGTAATTGTTCTTCTATATTGGTGAAAATAGTTGATGAGAGGTTGGTGACTCGGTCTGGAAAAATATTTGTATCTTGAATTAGTAATGATTGTTTCTGTGGGATGTTGTCTTGTGTTGATCTTTTTATTTCTTCTTCAATAAAATTGTCAAGCTTCTTCTTCCTTTTTATATCATCGTTGTAGTTTTTATATATAACTTCTTGTTCCAACTTTTCATTTTCGTTTTTGTATTCTATAGTATGTAGATATTGTAGTAAATGACGATGTAAAAATTTCAGCTTCATGTCTATGGTGGTATTATTGTTAAATTGTGCTCGAATTTTCTTTCTCAGTAGTCTGGAATGTAACTCGTCAATTTGACTTTGTTCCATTTTCCTTCTGAGGTTTGAGCGGATAAAATTAGGCGCTAACTCTAGGTTTCTTGCTGTGATAAGAAAATTTATATGTTGTTGCGACCGGTGACATTTGTTTAATGTACTTCCAAGCTGCAGGTGTTCTTCAGATATCTCCGACGTTATTATTTTTTGAATGAATTTTCCCATGTTGGTATGTGATTGGATCATAAGGTGAAAAATTTGGAAACAATTTTTTAAAACATACGTTCATTTTTGATTATTCTCTTGGTGATCGATTTTGGACACTGTCTATCTTCAGACCAAGCTTGAAAGAATAAAAAAGATATCTTTTGATTCTTGAATTTTGAATCAATGAAAAATGTGTACAAAATTATTATAAATGTTTGTTGACAGCTAGTGTAAGGTGAAAAACGAGCATGTGGATGTGAAATTTGTTAGGTTATGTGTTCGGCAAATTTATATCTTCCAAAAAATTATGATATAAGGGGTAGGTGCATGCAACAATCATAATTAGCGAGCTTCTGACTTACCGTGTCATGGCCGGTCTTATAAAAGACCAAGTAAATCTACTCCTCAAGTAAATTAATTTTATTCAACAAATTCTAATCAGTTTGAGCTTTCTCATGACAACAAAATCATTGCTGTCAAATAATCGACTGTCATTTAACAGAGTAAATTTTATTTACTCTTGAAGTAAAATACTCAGCTCTTTATAAAACCGGACATTTATGTATTGAAGCAGCAATTGAAGTTATTTGTCATGTTTTTATCCAAAATTTGAAGAAATTATTGAGGGGAAAACATTTCTGTTCTAAATTTGTCAGGTTGGCGAGTTACATTGAATTGCGGGTAGTGATGTATTTCCTGTCATGAGTGATGTGTGTTGGTTGAGACAAAAGCGGTAATGATTTGTCGATATGATTTTCTGAAAAAATGTTTGTTCGATCAATGATTGTTGATCTCGATTTTTGATTTGTGTTAAAATTTCCCATTCTAGAAAAGGAACGTGAATGATATCCTCTGCTTCTAGAAGGGTGACGATATAGAACTGGGCACTTTCCGGGCCGATATAAATAACATCTCAAAGATCAAATTTACACTGGAAAAAGGACAGAATAAATCAATCAATTTTCTGAATCTCACACTTACACACTCACAATACAACATTGAATTCAACATTTTCAGGAAACCCACAGCTACAGGTATTATTATACCATATAACTCATATCAATCCCCCAAAATCAAAGAAAGTGCCTTTAGATTCAAGTTTCGGAGATTACTAACCACCCGATCATCACCGAAACATTGAACTGCAACATTGAACTGAATACGATGGGAACAATGAAATTGAACAACAGTTTCCTCACAGATTTTCAATAATACAAAAAGAAATTCAACTTTACAACATATATATGAACACAAAAAAATTATACTTAGATACATCCCCATAGGATCTATGAAATTGATTGTAACGATTGTAACAGCACATACATCGAAATGACAGAACCTGAATTTGGAATCACATATAAAGAACATATCAAAAATAATCCATTATCAGCTTTCGGCACCCATTTGAAAACAGAGAATCATACATCCACAATAACCAATAGCAAAATCAAACACAAAGGAGGAAAATACAATGAACTCATTCTCTCAGAAAAATAAGAAATTTTGTAACAAATTTAGAAGCGAGATCAACAATTATTGAACGAACAAACATTTTTCCAGAAAATCATATCTTCAAATCCTTTCTGCCTCTCTCCTAACCGACACACATCACTCATGACAGGAAACACATCACTACCCACAATTCAATGTAACTCACCTACCTGACAAATTGAGAACAGAAATGCTCTACTCTCAATAAATTTCCCCAAATTTCAACTAAAAACATGACAAATAACTTGAATTGCTGCTTAAATACATTAAGACGGTGAGTCAGAATTGCACCTACCCCTTATATCATCATTTTTTTTTTCAAAGATATAAATTTGTTGAGCTCAACCCAAAAAATTTCACAACCACATGCTCGTTTTTCTCCTTACACTATCTGTCAACAAACATTTATGAAAATTTTGTACACATTTTTCATTTATTCAAAATTCAACATTCAAAACAAACCTTTTTTATACTTTTGAGCTTGGTCTGAAGATGGACAATATCCGAAATCGATCACCAAAAGGATAACCAAAAATAAACGTATGTTTTGGAAAAATTGTTCCAAAATTCATTATCTCATAATCCAATCACATACCAACATGGAGAAATTCATTCAAAAATAATAACGTCGGAAATATCCGAAAAACTCCTGCAGCTTAATAGTACATCAAACAAACGTCACCGGACACAACAACATATACATTTTCTTATCACAGCTAGAATTAACGCTCAATTTTATCCGCTTGAACCTCAGAAGAAGAATGGAACATAGTCAAGTGGACGAGTTACATTCCAGACTCTTAAGAGAGGAAATTCGAGCACAATTTAACGATGATACATCGGCATCTACTACAATATCTACAAACTATAGAATACGAAAACGTGATTGAAAAGTTGAAACAAGAAGTCATATATGAAACTACAACGATGATATAAACAGGAAGAAGAAGCTCGACAACCTTATTAATGGAAAAACAAGAAAATCAACACAAGACAACATCCCACAGCAACAATCATCACTAATTCAAGATACAAATATTTTTCCAGACCGAGTCATCAACCTCTCATCAACTATTTTCACCAATATAGAAGAACAATTACTAAAAACCAGCCACAAATTTGTACCCATACCTCATAAACCAGATGTACATAATATAGCGATAGAAATAGAGACACAACTTTTCAAACAACCCAATATCAATTCAATTCAAGCCGAAATGGACACAACGTTGAACAAAATTAACAAAAATGAGGTGGGTGCATCCAACACTCATAATAACCGTATAAATATTAATATTAAAAACAGTATAAGTTCTATAAATGAAAAAATTCCGAATAATGACCCCATCCTTACTAAAGCATATAAATTATCACAGACAATGAACAATATATCAATCAACCAATTCGAATATAAATCCCCACACAGTATGAAAAATCCAACAGATCTAATCATACAAATAAATAATTATAATTCACAAAATAATGACAGTTTCAAAATGATCTTCTCTGATTTAGTTAATTTATACACTAACATTCCAACCAAAGAAACTATAACAATTCTACAAGAATACATATACAATAATGATGACTTTCGAATTCAATAAAATATTTCAAATAATGATATACATAATATAATATATTCATATTTCTTTTCACTTGAGAAAGGCAGCACTTTGCTGTCGAAACGTTGTGTTTCTAATGAATTACAGAACTTATACACAATAAAACATATTTATTTATTGATAATATTTGTTTGGTTTCACAATACTTTGAAAGGAGAATGTATTCAAAACCGCTGTCAGTTTGCTGAAGAGCTTTGTTAAGTGAACATGTTTATTAAACTCAAACATCCTTTTTCAGCCCTAGTTGCGAGGCCATCAGGCTGTGGTAAATCATATTATGTTAACAATTTTATTGTGAATATAAATGATCTAAGTGATACGGCATTCAGAAAAATATCTTGGCATTACGGAACATGGCAGAATTTATATAATACAATTCAAGGAGTAAATTTTATCGAGGGTCTACCAGATGTAGAAAATATGGACGGAAAAGAACCACAATTGATTATTATTGACGATTCAATGAGAGAGGCAGATGAACCCGTAGTGGATATATTCACGAAATGGTCCCATCATAAAAATGTATCTGTTTTTTCCACAGCTCAAAGTCTATTTCATCAAGGAAAGGGCCAAAGAGATATATCGCTTAATGCAAATCACATGATTTATTTTGAGAATCCTCGTGATAGAGCTTAAATCTTACATTTGTCTCGCCAAATTTGTCCGCAGAATATTAAGTTAGTGCAAGAAGCTTATAGCGACGCAACTACAGAATCTCACGGGTATATCATTTTCGACCTGAAACAATGTACACCGGATTGGTTGCGCTGCCAAACATCGCGCGAAAGCTTAACTTATGTTTACATACCTAAAAAAAGTATAAATATCAATGTAAAGATATTCCCGAGGTCATATCATAAAAATGAGTGCTACCGTTACCAATAACAGCGATTTTTTGCACGCGCTGCATAAACTTAAACCAAAATATGGACAAGCATTATTGCAAAATGCTGATTGTAGTTCAGTCAAGTGTATTTGTGAGGGTGTATATAATATTTTGCATGGTAACATTTCTCTTAGTCGCAAGCTACATGCCGCACTTTTTTGACACAAGAAAGTTTTAAGAAGACTAGTCAAACGCGGTGAAAATTGAAAGAATAAAAAACGGGTATTGGTCCAGTCAGGAGGAGCATTTTTACTGTTTCTTTTGGCTCCATTACTTAGTGGAGTTCTAGATGCTTTATTCGGAAATTAGAAATAGAGCATACAAAAAAAATGGGGTTAATATCACTGGAAAATTTGTACCGTCTACGAACTGATAACAACAACAACAACTAGGAGAATCTACTCTCTCAACTTGACAAAGATATGAAAGATGTATAAAACACAAAATTGAGCGAACATGAAAAATGGGCTCTCCATCAAGAAATTTCACAGAGATATCTGTATTTTCAACAGAAAACAAGAGAGCCAATGAAAATTCCAATAGAATCACAACCAAATGAGAATATAGATTCACAGTCTCAAAATCCGGAGAGTTTGGGAGAGTTTGAAAGTATAGTAAGAATTCTACCTAAATTGCATCAAGAAAAAGCAAGAGTACTGCTGGAGATGCTAAAATCCAGTGATAATATTCAATGGGATGAGAAAGGAGAAGTTTACATAAACAATAAGCAAATACTAAATTCAAATATATCAGACTTGGTCGCTGATGTTTTGAGACATAGAACGTACAGTAATCCCCCAGGGTGGGAGAGTTTTATCAATATTCTAAGAACTATTGATGTTCCTCTGGAATTAATCAATAATCCGAAAAGAAGAATCCATTTTATTTCTCAAAAGAGTGCTCAGAAATAGACTCCAAAAAAGAGACAATTGGATTACAATAGTGAAGAGAATACTGAACAATCCGTTGATAAAATAACAAAGTCTAAGAAAATTGCGGGGAAACGATTTACGTTGTAGCTATGAATGAGAAATTAGCGACAATTTATTTTGATCCTTCTCATCCAGCAGGGTTTTCGGGGGTTGATAATCTTGCTGAAGCTGTAAAAGATGAATATGATAAGAAGAAGATGATTAAATGGCTCAGTTCACATGACGCATATACATTGCATAAACAGCTACGAAAAAAATCTCCGAGAAATAAATATAGAGTTTCAAATATAAATAATCTTTTCCAGGCCGATTCAAATGATATGCGATCATTAAGTCGTTATAACGATAATTACAAGTACATTTTAGCAATAATCGATGTGTTTAGCAGATTTGCGTGGGCAATTCCACTGAAAGATAAAGCACCATCTTCAATGATCACTGCGTTCAAAACAGTATTTAACACGAGAAAGCCGATTCATTTGCAAACAGATAAGGGCTCTGAATTTTTAGCTAAGACTGTGATGTAAAAGCATGTTTTGTCGAAAGGTTGAATAGAACATTGAAAAGTAGAATGTACCGGTACTTCCCTCATGAAAATACTTTTAGATATATCGACGTTTTACAAATCTTGTTGGCGGTTATAATAAATCGAAGCATCGAACAACTAGAATAGCTCCCTTTGACGTCAATGATAAGAATGTATTTGAAGTATGGAGGAATCAGTATGATAATAAACAAAAACTAAAAATAAAAGAGGGCAAATATGCGATAAACGATATAGTTCGCATATAAAAATACAAACACATATTCGAAAAAGGTTACGCACCAAACTGGAGTGAAGAGTTATTCAAAATATATGCCATATTGAAACGAGGACCTCTAGTTTATAGATTGAAAGATTTTAATTACGAAATAATTGAAGGTACCTTTTACAGAAACGAACTGCAGAAAGTTGATATAACAGCTGATACAACATAAAAAATTGATAAAATTCTAGCTGTAAAAGGACAAGGGAGCAGAAAAAACTGTTCGTCAAGTGGAAAGGTTATAACGACAATTTCAATTCGTGGATATCCGCCAACAGCATCCAATTACTAGAAAATTAATAATAAAGAGTTCTTTATTACTCTACCAAGTAATAGTTCGTCAAAATATTTTCCTGAGAATAAAACAATACAATTCATAACACAACTACCACAGAATGTGAAGCTGAATAGACTTTGGGAGGTTGGTCTCTCAGAGGTCATTTACCCCTGTTTATTGTACAATATCAACGATAGAGAAAAGAGAATATCAATGGGACTAGGAATATTTGACGACAAAGAAATAATTGTCGGTCAAATTCAAGAAAAAATTCCCTCAAAAAATTATGAAAATATAGATGACTTATTACATGAAATCAATGAAAATAAGTAAGTCGATAAGTATGCGACATTTTCTCACGAGAAGAAAGAAAACCGAGTGCGAATCAGATTTAAAGTTATTAATGTGTATTCGATGAAATTATCACCGAGGCTATCCCTGCAGCTAGGTTATCCACCATTTGCTGATTGTACGCGACAGAAAACCTCAACCAATGTACCAAATTTAATGTTGGGTTCACCCTCGCAAATATATATTTATTGTGATATAATTGAGCCCCAACTAGTGGGTGATGTTTTCACAAAGCTTTTGAGAATAGTTCATATAAACATCGATAAATATGTGCTTGGGTCTAATATAATGATAACCTATTCTCAACTACATTTTGTTCCTGTGTTGAGGAGAGAGTTCACAAATATCCAAATTGATATAAGGACCAACGATGGTTTTCCAGCGTCATTCCAATTCGGTGTTTTTTGCATTGAACTTCATTTTAAACGCGTTGCAGAATGAAAAACTGTCCTTATCAGCAATACTATAATCTTCGAGCTGGAAGTGGCATAGTGACAGTATACCGTGGAAATCAGTTTCAAAGAGGACATATATATAAACACAAAAAAATTACACCTAGATACATCTCCATTCCAAACTACAAAAACATCCACAATAGAATCAACCGCACACTTGATAAACACAATATACAATTAACTCATAAATCACACGCCACATTATCTAGCATTTTTATTAACACAAAACCTGAAAAATCTACAACCGACAGTAGTAGTAGTAGTAGATACTTGCAGTTTATATTCAAATTCTTTGTTTCCTTCACGCCATTACTCATTTCGTCCTGTCCAAATGCAATCCCCGAAAATATTGGATTTAGAATAATCTTTCGATGACTCATCTGTATAATATGACCCTAAAACTTTACTTTTGGCTTGAATTTATCGATGAACAACAATAACAATTTGCTCGAAGATACTATTTTGAAGACTTTTCTTGAGAATATTGACAAATTAGTATGAATAATAAGTGAAAACTGTTTGTGATTTAACTGTAGAAGTCTATTGGGAGGTAAAATGAATTGAAATTCAATATTTAACAATTCGTTTCACTTATTATTCTCTAAGTTATAGCAATAAAAGTCTAAGTCCCTATATTATATACATTAACAAGAAAAAATGAAATCAACGCGAAAGCGATGAGAATTTGGTTAATTGCTTTGTTGAGCCTATGAATTGGAATAAATAATAAATTGGAATAATTTAGGAACACCCGCATATTTATCCGTATTTCTCTCCATCCCCTACAAAATTTGGGGTCGTTCGGGTCTACAATCCTCCATTTTTATCATTTATTCATTATCACAAATCATTTTGATGTATACAATTGATAATATACAATTAACTCATAAATCACACGCCACATTATCTAGCATTTTTATTAACACAAAACCTGAAAAATCTACAACCGACAGTAGTTGGATCTATGAAATTGATTGTAACGATTGTAACAGCACATACATCGGAGTGACACAACGTAAATTTGCAATCAGATATAAAGAACATATCAAAAATAATCCACCATCAGCTTTCGGCACCCATTTGAAAACAGAGAATCATACATCCACAAAAATCAAGAAGCAAGATCAACAATTATTGAACGAACAAACATTCTTTCGGAAAATCATATCTTCAAATCCTTACCGCCTTTCTCCTAACCGACACACATCACTCATGACAGGAAACACATCACTACCCACAATTCAATGTAACTCGCCAACCTGACAAATTGAGAACAGAAATGTTTTACTCTCGATAAATTTCTTCAAATTTTGAATAGAAACATGACAAATAACTTTAATTGCTGCTTTAATACATCAAGACGGTAAGTTAGAAGCTCGCTAATCATGATTGTTGCATGCACCTATCCCTTATATCATCATTTTTTGAAAGATATAAATCAGCCGAACACGTAACCTAACCAATTCCACAATCACATGCTCGTTTTTCACTTCACGCTAACTGTCAAAGAACATTTGAAATAAATTTGTACACATTTTTCATGTATTCAAAATTCGAAACTCAAAACAAACCTTCTTTATACTTTTAAGCTTGATCTAAAGATGGACAATGTCCGAAATCGATCACTAAAAGGATAAAAAAAAATCAACGTATGTTTTAGAGAAATTGTCTCCAAATTTCTTATCTTAGAATACAATTCTATTTACAAATTTGGATAAATAAATTGGAATTACTTGATTTTTGACCTTAGATATTTTTTCTTATATGTGAACATTGATTAATAAGTTATTTAATTTTTCAAATTTTGGTATGTCTGTCAACTGTAGCGCAAAACCTAAACCTTCAAGTTTTGAAACTTGACTGAAATGGGGATATGATGAAGCTCGATCTGCACTCTAATCTGCAGGATATAAAGCAGAAATTATAGCCTACAAAAATAATATTCATCATTATTTCTTACTTTTATAACAGCGTCTTTTCGTTCGATGTCAATCGGAAGCTCAATATATGAACCTCCTGCAATAGGCATGTATCTATTGATGATAATTTTCAAGTGTAAAATTTCAAATAAACCCCATCCGGAATCACGCTCGGCGAACTCAGATAATTTAGTTGATATTTTATTTTTGACAATATCATGAAACCATTCACTAATGTTTGTAGTCCTCGTTATAATTGCATTAGATGTACAAAATAATTTCATTCCTACTGCTTCTGTTTTAGGCATAATAAAATTTGCACTGAATATAACATTCACTATCAAGGGAGATAGTTTCAACGCTTGATTTATTTTATTTCAGAATATTTTGAAACATTTTTCTAAGAATAAAGCAGGATCTTTGTATTCAATATTTACTATCATACCAGTATGTATACGACAATCAAAACTTGATTGTAAATCTTGCGAAATGAATTTTCTTGGAATTTGAATGAGTAAATCCAGTATCTCGTTACAATTCTTCAATTTTTTCCTGCCAAATTTTGAACAGAGTCAAGTTAGATTCTAACTGAAACAAATCTCCATTCACTGTTTTGTCCTTTTTCAGAGATTCATTGATTATTAAAATATACCAATCAACTTGTTTCATCGAACAAATATAATCTTCTGATTTCTTTGAAAACTTTACAGTTTTATTAAGTGTTTTAAAAATATGGGTACTGAGCTCAGCAAAAGTCGTCATGATAACCAGAATACAAGTGCCTATAGTATTAGAAGTGTCTCACTTGAACATCCACATGTGAATAAGCAGTATTGTCAACTTAACGGTTTCCTTAAAAGCGCATGAGCAGTGTTTTCAACTCATATGTTTTAGGAATGTGCTTGCATAAAAGTCATTAATTTTCATACATATTTCATTTATAGAAAATGAATACAGAGTTAAAATCTTACAAACTGCTCACAGAATTAGAGGATTTAAATCAGCTATTTTATTATGCAATAATAAACAATAAGCTGTAGTATTATCAGGCACATTTTCATTAGTTTCAAATTCTAACCTTTTAACTACACTACCTGATTTAAGTGTCTCACCCTGATGTGAACAATCTATGACAACAAGCGGTGCTAAAGTTACAAATTCATGTGGTGTAAAAATAGGTTTCCATGGTCGTTCGTAGTAGGACAATTGAAACTGTGTGTACATTCCATATAGTATAGCCCATTGGTTACTTTAGGAATTGAGATTTGGATTATCATATGGATATATCTCGAAGCTTAAATAAAATATAGTATTAGTCAAATTGCAATGATCAAATCGACTCATATTTTTATTATATTTATTTTTGCGGTCAGTTTGGAATTCAACGATGACAAAGCGTGGAGTGTCCGGCTGTGATGATGTTTTAATTAGCCATGAACGTCACTGTGTTTTTTGTAGTAAGGGATATTCATGAAGCTCCCAGCTCCGGAATGCTATTTCTAGGTTGACACTCTTTTCCATATATTGCATTAGAGTAAACCGTTCTGCGTTTGCCACTGATATATGAGGAATCTTCCAATACACTTTGTCTACCTCATTTCTGCATATTTTCTTCATTCGAACTATCTTCACTGACATTTGCATCTGAACTGCTACTTAGCGCAAATTTCAAATTATTTTCTTAAAATCGTCGCAGAAACCTTAAAGCATATTTAGTGGAATGCTCACGTTGAAATTCCTCTTCTTATCAATGATCTGACTTGTAATATCAGATTTTGGGGACCAGCCTGCATTTTGTGAGCGTTTACTTTCATTAGCATTATATGAAACATAACCTTTCATGCAATAAGTTAAACCAGGGTTTTGCACTCTATCAATTACAACACCTCCAACTTCATACCGAATTTCACTGAATAAAAATACAAAGGCATTGCTTACCAGTTTAGCTGTAGTTGAAACTTTGTTGTCTTGAATTAAAAGTTCATCCTTGATATATAAAAGGCTACTCCATGGATATGTATAAATATCTTGTTGTATAGGAATTCGTATCTCATCATTATTATTTAAAGTAGTTGAAGCATGTGGATGATGCGTGTGTTTCTCTGCGTGACTAGTTGAGTCATCGAACAGAGCTTTTTCCGAAACATTGGAAATATTAGCATTCATTATGATGTATATATGAAATAAAATTTTCAAATTTTTTATATTGAATTCATATTCAAACAACAATGGCTTTAAATCGCTTCTTTCGTTTATCCGGATCGAATTTTGAAACCTAGAAATTTAAGAAACTGGTGGTTGAGAGGTGTTAGTTCCCCGATAGCTTTCTTGATGAAGCCATATTTGTAGCAATGCGGTTTATTTATATGCTTGCGACATGTAGAACAGTTGAACTTAATACCTATTCCGCTTCTCAAGATGTAATCTTACCGTGACAACTTCACCTCTGAAATTGACGAAATCTTAATCTTAATCCACTATTTCAGTCTAAGAGATAATACTATACGCGTATTGAGTGGTAGATAAATAACTTGGTTTGGAGTTTCTATAATTTTGAAACCCGGTGCCACGCGCGGGAAAAAATTATGTGTTATATGAACTTTGCTATTATTAGAATATGAGTTCGTTGTTATGTCACATTCAATACACATTGCATTCACTTCAGTTATAGAAACGCGAAAATCAGATTCATAGAGTCTATTTTCATTTAGTTTACGCGGTTTGAACCCTAGAAGATAACTAATAGAATCACTCGGTTCAAAATTGATTTCTTCATCACTTCTTATTCCACACTTAGAAGTTTTGCTGTTAGCCCTAATTTTCAATTCAGTATCTTTACTCAAGTATTTTGATGAATATTCTCTTATATCTTCAATTTCCTAAGAACCTTCAAGAACCGTGATGACAATATTTTGTGAATAAAATCTATTATCACTCTGCAATATTTGGAATTTGATTATATGCTTCGGAACTTATTGAGCCAAGCAAATATCCAGAATTACTATCAAGTTCAATCGGAGGATGAAAGTGTCTTTCAAGAACGGAGCCTTGATCAACCAGAGTAAATGTGAACGACATGATTACGTCTACTCGTATAAGAAAGACAAACACAAGTGGCCACACTTCACGCTGTTATAACCACCAAAATAAGACACTAGTTCTTTTGGTGGGAGTAAATTATCATAGCTGTCAAAATATATCACCATATTATTACGTTTTTCCTACGCTATCCAGTTTGACTTCTAAATCAATAATTACTGATTCATATCGATTCATTCTTTTGGGCAATTTATCTTTCATAAAAACACCTCAAAAATGGGCGATTTTCAAAATTTTCTCATATTGAATAAGATCAAAATTACTTAGTGCACGTGATGGTAGTTTTATTGGAAGTTTTTTGATACATATAAATATAATCTCTCCCTATACGGCTCCAAATACAGACCTCTACCAATTGCAATAGATTCCATTATCCTTTTATGTCACTGAGCTTCCTTTTGTTGTTCAGTGGCGGCACGCACGTCGTTTACAGTCTTTGCGATACCCGCGGTTCCAACTCTGAGGGCTCCCAAAGCACTAAGCCCAGCGAATACAGGAATTAGTGGTGGGACTCCATTTTTTTTGGGGACAGATATTACTCTCGGATTCTTCATTTTCCTTCTTTTTCTCTTAATTGTGCGTAAAGCTACTTCTGCAGATTTATTCAAGTCAGAATTTGATTTCATGGCTTTTCGCGCTAGATTGATCACGTGATGAGAAGATAATTCATTCATTGGTACCTTGATCATGATTTGAATACAAACACCTCTGTTTCAATCAACAGTCGGTGATGAACTGTGACCGAGACACAATCGTGCTGCTTCATATATCCAGCAATGGAGATTGTTGAACAGAAAATTATACTTATGATCAATAATTATGATTTTCAAAAACAACATGGTGTACGTCGGCATAGTTCACTGTTACCATATACAATCAGATGTGTTTGCACTGATCCATCGGGATCAGGAAAGATAAATGTTATGATAGCATTATTAGAGAATAGGAATGGTCTACATTTTGAGAATGTTTATATTTATCCAAAATCCTTATTCTAACCAAAATATCCGTATTTGGGAAGTTTATTAGATCCCATTGAAGGTATAGGTTATTATGCATACACAAATAGTAATATTATAGAAAAACCTGTTGATGCTAAAAATAATTCACTTGTAATTTTTGATGACGTAGCATGTGACAAGCAATATATTATTCGAGAATATTTAATTAGGGGGCGTTACGAAGATTCAGATTGTTTTTATCTATGTCAAACATATACTGAAATCCCTGAAGATCTCATACGTGATAATGTTAATTCTTCAATATTTTTCAAACAGGCTGACCTGAATTTAAAACATGTATGTACAGATCATGTTAATACAGACATGTCCTATGGAACTTTTAAGAAACTCTGTGCTTAGTGTTGACGTGATAAGTATGGCATCGTAGTTATTGACAAATACAGTGATATTAATACAGGTCGGTACCGTAAAGGGTTCAATAATTTCATTATAAATACTGATGAACTTTATGAAAATCACTAATTGCTACATACACTTTGAGCAGTAGACACCCAACAGATTATCCTTTTCAGAATAGCTAATTAGACAGACTTGATAGTCTAACTAAACAAACTTCCTCAAAACTGCTAATTTTACAGTCTGTTTCTCAAAATCAGCTAATTGAACAAATCTGTTTCTTGAAAAGCAGATAATAGATCTGTTTCACAGGTCTGTTTCTTGAAATCAGGTTATTAAACAGATCTGTTTCTCAAACCAGCAAATTGAACTAGTCTGCTTTCTTGAAATCAGCTAATTGAACAGATCTGTTTCTTAAATAACAGTTGATAGATCTGCTTTACATGTCTGTTTCTCAAAATCAGCTATTAAGACTGATCTGTTTCTTGAAAAACAGCTCATAGATCTGTTCCTTAACTGCTAATCAAACAGATCTATGTCTTGAAAATCAGCTAATAGATCTGATTCCCTAATCAGCTAATTGAACAAATCTGTTTCCTTGAAATCAGCTTATTGAACAGATCTGTTTCTTAAATAACAGTTAAAAGATCTTTCTACAGATCTGTTTCTTAAAATCAGCTAATTGAGTAGATCTGTTTTTTGAAAATCAGCTGATAGATCTAGTTCTCGAATCAGCTAGTGTACAACGTCGTTTTCTCAAATACATGTGGTTTAAAAAGTATTGAAGGTATCCTGAGCGGGGTATTGATGAATGTATTCTGCTGAGTGAGTTTAATATGATATTATTGGATAGTAGACAAGTAGTAACATAGCGAGTTCTGGCTCATATTTCAAAATGGCGGCCGAAAACTGACGAATGTTCTGGCTCATATTTCAAAATGGCGCAAGCAGAAGGACTGATGAGAGTTCTAGCTCATATTCCAAAATAGCGGCGGCCGGCTGGATTCTTAAGGCATTGGGTCAAAACCAATGGCTTCGCCTTCCTCCCCTCCACCCCCTGGAGGTCATGAACCTGTGAGACACATCGTTGCACTTGTTATCTACCCACATCTTGTTCAATTAACTTGTGCAATTCCATTACCAACCTTGTGAAATCAAAAGTCATCAATTTATGCATCCTTAGAGTCATCTACCCGCATCTTATGAAATCAAATGTGCAACATTTAGATTGAGAGATAAATCTATTAGGAATTTATTTATACATCTTTGTCGGTGATGTCATCAATTTATGCACCCTCGAGTGAGTGAGGACAGGTTTAATGAATGAAAACACATAATACTCTGACAATTTTATTTAACAATTATTCACTACAATATATACACTTAAATTAAAATCTTACGCTGAAGTTTGATATTCACCATCTGTAAAAGGAGAATATTCATTAGGCTTTGGAGCTAATCAGTTTTGAAAGAAGTAATCAAGAAATTTTACCCACAATAACTAACGTCTTCGAGTCGCTGGTATCAATGGTGGTGGCTGGAAATTCAAAATGTCAGCCATGTACAGGTCTATTTCTCTGCATGAAACACAGTGACACGTCAAAGTCCCTGTTTCAAACAGCTGCCTACACGGAGCTCGATGTTCTTGTTGTTGCTGTGACGGTGCTCGACGTTCTTGCTGCTCTGCTGTGTTCCATACAGCACCAATGTTAATTGGTGGTACTGGTTACTTAGAATTAAAACTTTTGCTTCAAGAGTTTCAACTCTAGCAACTAAATATTCGAAGAGATCCATTGTAATGCTTGATAGAAAATAAACGATTCTCCTACAGTCTCGCTCTTTATGAAATTATTTCGACAGCATATTGCAAAAATAGGGGCTGCAGTATGAAAATGTATCCTATAATAAGCAATTGCAATCGTTATCAATAGCTCTCATCATACTTAATTAGAAAAAATTAAATATATCTACGATGTACCACCATTTTTTAAATTTGCACAGATGACACTTGATATTTGATCTTGGAAGATGCGAATTAGAACTAATTTGTTAAATATCCCTTAGTTCACAAGAATTATAATGGAACACTTAATATGAAGATTATTCCATGAGAGCTTATTCTCATGATACATAATTTGGAAAATAGAATATATCTGTGCTATACCACCATCTTTTAAATTTGCACTGAAGTCACTTTATGTTTGATCTTGGCAGAAGTGAGTTAGAATTAATTTGTTGAATATCCCTCAATCTACAATAATTCGAAGAGAAGATTTAATATGAGATTGTCCCACGAGAACTCATATCAACATACCGATTGATAACGTTTTTGTTGATTATTTAACACAGACGACGCTTCATATTCTAGAAACTACATGTACCACTATCTTGGCAGATGCGAATTGGAAATAATTTGTTAAATATTCCTTAATTTACAATAATTCAAATGAATGATTAGATATAAGATCATTCCATGAGAGCTCTCTCTCATGATACTTAATTAGAAAAATAAAATGTATCTACGATGTATCGTCATCTTAGAATTTGCACAGATGACACTTTATATTTGATCTTGGTAGATGTGAATTGGAATTAATTTGTGAAATATCACCCTGTTTCAAATATAAGATTATTCTATGTGAATTCATCATATAAATTACTAATGTCTTTGAACAGATGTCACTAGTACCATTATCTTGATTATTAGTAGGGTCTCCATGCAAGAGTGGGAGTGATTGTTCTATTAAATAAATGGTAGATTCAATATTTTTGAATCAGTTCCATATCACGCTACATAAGAACAGTAGAATGTTGTCAGTATTCCAAAAGTTGAACCAAGTAGCTCAGGTCAAAGAGCCTCTTGCTCTCAGTTATTTGAAGAAGAATAAAAAGTACAAAGTAATTCACTGCCGACGTGTTAATACAAGCTTCGGGGAGAAAATTGTCCTCGAGCTGGAGAGTAACAAATTATTCTAGGGATCTCGTTTCAACCAGCTCACCGATGAGGAAATACAAGATACCAATAAAGAAGCAGATACCGGTAAACTCTACATAGTATCAAGAGGAAAGGATGGCAAAGTGGCAGATCTCGAATTTGTTTCCAATTGATGAAATATGGTGTACAAGAAAATAAGAACAAGAGTGAATATGAAAAGTGAAATTGATAGATATTTATTTGAACTGCAACTTCTAAATAATGATATCAATAATAATTGTGTAGTACAAAAACTAATCGAAAGTGTGGAAGTGATGCAAATAAGTGATGAAAGTGACGTTCAACGAAAAAATCGAGATTCATCATATGTTCACATGGAAGTATGCATACAAAGAAACCAGGAAGAGTCCATGGTCTATGATGGTAGCTGATCGTGCCTGTTTCCAATTTAGAATAAAACATATTCATGAACCTGTGTTGAATGATGTAATAATTGATAGAATTAAATGTATGCAGTCCAAATAACTAGCTTTATTTCTAGTATTAAGTGCTTGTATCTATCATTCTGAATAAATTGTGTGACATAAACAATTTTTCATTCCATTTCTCACATTTGGACTCTATAAATGAAACAAGTATAACAATTAATAAGATTATAGCATTTGCTTCTATGATATTCATTCTCAAAGTGCTTTACATGAATCATCATACATTCATATTACATTTCATACAATTTTTCTTGAGAAGTAATGAGTCTTCAACCTGATCTTCATATTTATTTTGATAGTGCTCCACACAGCGTTGATATGTTTGAAATTCTCTATTGACTTTCCATCCTTTGGGAAACTTGTTCCATTGACTGTCAATCTGACGTGGAGCAAAGGCCATGATAAATTCCATTGGCATACAGCAAATTTCTCCTTCTAACATGAAATGTAGAATACCACATTCATAGAACTTTTTAAATGCATCAAGTGAATTGAAACGTTTTTCATACCAATCTTTCAGAACTTGTACATTTTTCAAAGCACAATTCTGTGTATGTAAATCACATAAATTCAATTTGAAGGGTTCACATGGTTCTTTCAAGGATATCTCGTTTATCCAATTTATCTTTTTGCTTCCTCTCACATATATTTTTAAAACATTATTAAACATACATTGGACATCCTCCTTCAAATAGCAGTTATTTGTATTTCCAGAACTCTATTCTAAATTATGATGTTTATTAGATAACCACAACACAGTTTTTTACTCTTTCTATTCAAATTTGACCAAGGAAAAGGAGGAAGAAATATTTTACTTCTACACAAATTGCTATGCATGTCTAAAATACTAATTTCTTTACAAATCAATGATATTTAATTATCATCATTGTAAATTTGAAATCCTTGTATATCAACTATGAACACAGACATGTTGATCCCTCCACATTCAGCTGAAAACAAACTTCATACATTATTCAACATTACTTTTATGTATCAAGTTGTTATGGGTATTGTCTAAACCAAGCCACTTAACGTGGATCTTATCCCCACTCCGTTACAATACTTTTTCCACCAAATATATATCCAGATGCTTGACTTTCTGTAATTCATATTCATAGAAACCACCTTCTATGGAATGATTAGCTTTATCTTAGAGTATATAGGTAACTGGATTTGTTAATTGCTCTTGGTCAATAATAAAAATTTCATTTGACCAGTCGGTGAATAACTCTTTTCAAAAGTTTGCCTGTGTTTACTAATGCGTACAAAATCTCCCTTCCTGAATTTTCCAATGCCTACAGCTCCCAAACTACTATAAATACTGTTGAAAATCAATTTCTCATTCTTTTTATTCACGTCAATAGGTCTCATATTGATTTCTCTGTTTTGAGAAATTATATTTGTCAGTTGATTTTGGTAATAAATTCAACCACTTATAATTTCCTTGGAGTTTGAATGCTTTTCAAATTAGTGATTCCAAAGTACGTATCACACGCTCCGCAACAGATGTTTTCGTACTGCTGAATGTTGAATGATGATTTATATCATGTTTTTTCATTAAATTTTCAAAATTTTGATTATAAAATTCTTTACTTAGATCGGTTTGTAGATTTTTGGGGATCCTATCTTTTCAATCAATATACTTTTCATTGCTTGCGTGACATCAGCCCCAGACTTATTTTTGATTGGCCTGGTCCTCAAATACTAGGAGAGAATGTGTCAATTACTACTAAAATGTACAGATATCACTTATTTGTTCTAGAATATGGAATCAATTGAATTAAATCTGCTTGAAATAAATCATCAATCCCTTCAATGATGGGACTTCGCCTTGGAAAGTTTATGCGGGCTGATTTGTGAAGTTCTTCAACAATTTCACGCTCAACTTTCGAAATGAGTTTCAAATATTATTTCAACATACAGATCTGATATTTGTTCACCTATTTGCCCTGGAAATATTTCTATTCGATCATTTGCAGATAAAACTGTACCTTCAATTTTTATAAGAAAGTTATCATCTTCATTAACACGATAGTTCAAATACGCTTTTGGGCTACTTATTCTTAACTGTTTAATTTTCCCCGACAGTGGAAAAGTGTAAGAAGTAGAATCAGCACTGTTCAATATTTCATATCTATTATTATCAACCAATTTCAAAATCGATTGGATGAGAATAACTGATTTCAATTTACTTAAGTTAACATGTATACTTTTTCTTAAGTCAGATCTCAATTTTTCAATATCAATGTTAGCTTCAGTATCAATCTTCTGAGTGAATAATTCCAGAAGCTTTTTATTCACATATCTTTGTTCTAGATGACGACCGAACTTGGCACGGATCATTATACAAATAAGACTATTCTATAACATGAGCTTCTTTGAACTCCTCGATAATTGATGAAATTTCATTATCGTGCCCTGTATGACCGACATCACGTTATGCAATTAAGAGTCGGAGTCGGTCAACCAATTCATTGATATTGTCCCAAAACACATATTCAACTGGTTTATTACTAAAATTTTTAAAATAACCCTTAGCGTACTTCACACCAATCCTCTTGGATGCGGATGAAGTTCTGATTCGTGGCTGCTGCTGCAGCATTGGTCCAATAATTTTTGTATATTTCAGAGATCTCGAACCTGCTACTTGTTCAACGTCGCTGTAATTTCGTCGGGCGGCATTAGTTCGTTTGACAATATCAATATAATTTCTATTATCGAATTCAGTGTAACCTACAGGATGTTTTTTGAATAGCAATTCATACAGGCCAGGTGTTCCGATATATCTTAGATCATTAACAATTAAATCTTTCCCTTCTATTTTTATCTCGGCATCTCTAATGTAGAATTTATCAGTTCCAAAATCATGTCGTATTCCATATTTAAAGTCAAATGAATCTTTATCATCTGTTATCATTTCTTCAACATATTTTTGTGGTAAAGGATCATATTGATTCAGATATTCTAAAAATGAGGGTTCTTGAGTTAGATTGAAAATATCTTCATGAGTTAAAGAGGGTTGTTGTTCTAAAAACACATCACCATCATCAGATTTGCTTTCATCTTCTGCTATTACATCTGTAGCCAGAAATGAGGGGCCTTCTCGAGGTGTTCTACTGAGTTTTGGTTGTTGTATTTCACCAATCTCTGCATCTTCTTCTTCTTTCTTGGGTTCACTTTTGAGTTCCTGTTTGACTTTCATAACGGGTAGATTGTCAACAATATCTTGTAATGGTTTCATCAAAGGCTTGAATGTAGTTTGTAGTCGAGCTTCTTCTTGTAATGTACCAAGTTTCAAATGTTTCAATTTTTTTTTCACTATATTCCGCGTTTTTATAATGTCTTTTGTTAAACGCTCATCTTGCATCACAGTCACTTTTGGATCAAATAAAACAGATGAGAACTATGTGAATAACAATCAATATGAAAATTGAGAACTCAACAACGAATCGTAACACAGATCTGTTAATAGGATTCAGCTTAAAAACAGCAAAGCCAGTTTAAAGAACAGTTGAAAAACAGATATTCATGCAGTAAGTCTGTACCGTACACCTGTTCTGTTTCGTTTACTCTGTTTATCATTTGAATGTGAATTAATATTTTCAATTTGTACCACTATTGATTGAGGTTAACATTGAACAGCTTCTGAACAACAGCTTAACCAGTTTGAAAAACAGTTGAAAAACAGATATTTATACAGTAAATCTGTACCGTACACCTGTTCTGTTTTGCTGTATTGCACACTGTTTATCGCTTTAAGTCTGAATGTGAACTGAGATCTTCAATTTGTATAACTGGTTTTATAAAAATACAGATCAAAACCCTTACGATAGCGCCCTATATCCATATCACTTTCTTTGTCCCATATTTATCTTGCCAACAAAATGAACAGAGGTTCTTAAACATTCCGTATGACATATCTAAACTCACATGATCTGTGTAGATATGTTTTAGATTCAATTCGTCCTGTTTAAATAATATAATAAGGTTTACATTGTCTCGAATAAGATGTTTGGGAATTCTTGTATATGTCTGGCACAGATAAAAACAGTCACCATACTAAAGTACTCTCTAATCATATCTTGCTTATCACAAGCTACATCGTCAAATATGAAAACTGAATTACACTTAACGTCCACAGGATTTTATATTGTTTCATTATTTTTGTAGGTATGATAACCGATTTCTTTGATTGGTGCTAGTAGAAATTTCAGATATCTATACTCTGGTTGATATAATGACTTTGAATAAACATAAATATTTGAAAAACATTAACCATTTTCATGCTCTAATAGTGCAACAATAACATTGGTCTTCCCACAGCCCGAAGGATCTGCTATTATACACCGGACAATGTTTGGTAATAGAACACTATGTCGACATTGTTCACCATCAGTATTATTAAAATCATAATTTTTAACTTCAATTCTAGAATTCTGTTTTATGGATTGCATTATGAATAATAGTGAGACGGTCACACAGGTGTAGTTTGTTGTAAACTGTTTAACAGACAAGACGTGCATACATTAAATAGGAAAAAATATAAATGAACTATGAGAAATAAAAGATTATCATTCCGCACCGTGATAAGTCGCGCGCGAAAGGCAATAAAAACCAGCAATGCGGGTTCTGATTTAACTAAATCTGCAAAGATAGCGTTACGAACTGTTGATAAATTCAAAAGAAATATCAAAAAATCAAGGATTATAGCAGTACCTAAAAAAGGTGGTCTTTTACCATTAATTCCGATTTTTACTGGTCTTAGTGCCCTTGGAGCGATTAGTCGTGGTGCCGCTGGTGTCGCTGAAGCTGTTCATGACATAAAATCTGCTAATGCTCATTTAGAAGAGTCGAAACGGCATAATCAAATGATTGAGGCGATAGCGATGGGCAATAGGTTATATCTCAAACCATACCGAAAAGGACTAGATCTTAATGTAAATCAGGCAAAAAACTACCAATAAAAGTACCGTTGCGTGCATTAAGTAACATTGACCTTGAACATTTTGCTGAAAAATTGAAAATTTTATATTTTAAAGGTGTCTTTATGAAAGATTATCTACCTGAGAAAATTGATCGCAACGAGTGTGCAATTATAAATATGGATAACAGCAGCGGCTTAGGGACACATTGGATCGCATATAAAAAACGTAACAATATAGTGAAATATTTTGATCCTTTTGGAGATCTACCTCCACCAAAAGAACTTGTAAATTATTTTGGAAGACACTGTTCAATACTTTATAATTATGATAGATATCGGTCGTATGATAGTGTAAAGTGTGGACACTTATGTTAAGCATTTCTTTATGAACAGTCAGTATATAATTAGCAGTCATGCGGTACACATTCACTTGGTTTGGAGATAAGGCAATCATTCATCAAACTTTTTATCCACCAATTGTTCTTGCCGATGAAGACGATTCTGAATATGTACTGGGTTTAATTAATTTTGAGGTATATAATGCTATACCAAATATTGATAAACAAAATGATAAATTCTACATTGATAACGAGTCCATCAGAATACCAGAGGGTTCGTATGAAGTGGATGATCTAAATAAATATCTGAAATCGAAACTGAAACCAGGTGTCAGATTAGACATAAATGCGAATGACAACACTGTCAAATGTCAAATTAAAAGTAACAAACAAATAAATTTTGAACCTGATGACTCCATTGGAAAACTACTGGGCTTTAAAAAAAGAGAATTAAATGCTGATCATTAACATGAGCCTGATAATCCTGTTTCTATCATAAAAGTTAATGCAATATGTATTGAGTGTAGCATAACTACGAATTCATATTCAAATAACAAAAACGTTCATATTCTTCATGAGTTTTTCTCACGCGTTCCACCAGGATTCAAAATAGTAGAAATTCCAAATCAAATAATTTATCTACCAATCAACACGCGTGTGATTACTTCTATAACTCTTAAAATAGTCGATCAAGATGGAAATCCGATCAATTTCAGAGCTGAAGTCATCACGGTTAGACTACATCTTAAGAAGCAGAATGAGAATTAAATTCAATCACACGAGCTGTAATCATATAAATACACAATTTTGTAATCACTCCAGTAGTTTGAAACTGGGAACTACACGAATACCCATTACTACAAAAAATACAACGACATTCATGGCCGATCAAGACCACAACTCAATTGGAAACACCGCGCTTCGTCATCGTGGGCTTTCAAACAGATCGCAAGAATAAAGTGAATAAAGATATGAGTAAATTTGATCATTGTAATTCAACAAATATTAAGTTGTATTTGAATTCTTAAATGTATCCTTATGATAATTTGAATTTAAATTTTAGTAATAATCAGTAGGCAATGTTATATGAAATGTACACGCAATTTCAATTGTCATACCATGAGCGTACATCTGAACCCATATTCACACAACATGAATTCAAGACCTTTGCACCCTTAACAGTTATAGATTGTTCGCATCAAAGTGAGGCGTTGAAATCGGGTATCGTAGATATCAGGCTGGAGTTTGAAACAAACAAAAATATGTCGGACGATACCGCAGCCTACTGTTTAATCATACATGATAGAATATTCAAGTATAATCCTTTAACTAATTTCATAATTAATGTGTAATATGTAATTTTTACTTGTAAAAGTCACACATGATGGAATATTTGTGTATAATCCTCTAACTAATTTTATAATCAATGTGTAATATGTAATTTTTACTTGTAAAAATTAATGTTTTTCTTACGAAAGCTATCTCTAGTCTAATTGATATGTACCCTAAGTAGATCAATCTGCGGATAAATGACATGATCGTAATAAGATGTCTTCCTCGTTACACATGCTAAATTCATGTAATATAATTCATTCTTAGTACGGTCCTGTATATTCCAAGCTAAAAATGCTCGGAAGTTTCACGCATCAGTCACTTCTAAGCTGATCGCGATAATGACAACTTTTGCAAAATTAAGTTGTAACGCGCTAACGACTCTTGAGGAGGGAATTAAAATTTTGAAAACTAGAGACGAATGTGTTGACTGGTTGAAACATGCAAACAAATTTATTTTATTGATAAACCAAGCCATGAGGCGTAATGAAAAATGTAATGGTAATTTGTTCCAGTTGGAATCTAATTTGGGATTATTCAGATTTTACCGAGAGAAACTGAAAGACATGAAACGCGGTGTATACGGCACTGGTTTTCAAAAACAATCCAAGAAATTAATTTGGCAAGATTTAGAGTCATGTTCCAAGTCCCGAATACGTACTGGAATTATTGTGAATGTAGCTTACAAATATCCTATTCTATTTCTTTATAAGTGTTTTTGGTTGTTTGCTAGTAAAATCAAGAGCGCTCTACATTTATCACAGAATTTGGAAGTTAATATTGCGTTCAACGCAAATTTTATTATGCCTAAAACTAACGCGATCGAATTGAAGTCATTTAATACAAACAATAAAATAATAAGTAAAACAACGAATATTAAAGAATGATTTATGGAAAATATTGAACAAATTCTAACAAAACTATCTGAATTTCAAGAAAAAGACTCAGGGTGGAGTTTGTTCGAAGTAATAAGTTTGAAGGTTAATATTAATAAATAGACACCTCTGTCTGGCAGATCATTTATTGAACTACCATTAGATATAAAGAGCAAAAAAGCTATAATAAATATTAAGAACAATGATGATCACTATTTTCTCTGGAGTATAGTTTCTGCTCTATACCCGGTAAATGAAAATGCTGAACGTATATCATCTTACCCACATTTCAGTGAAGTATTGAAATATCAAAATTTAAATTTCCCAATGCAGTTGAAAGATATAGCAAAATTTTAAAAAATGAATGATTTATGTATGAATGTTTACACTCTATATAGGCAAAGATAAGAATCAAGTTGTTCCACTGTATTTCTCTTGAGATGTGAATAATAAATTATTCATTTGTTAATGATGACTTCAAATGAGAGTGAAAACATAAATGATAGTGAATCTGAGGAAATGAACGTTGATGGTGATATCATGAAGTACATAAAAATTAATATAAATTGTCATTATATGTGGATTGAAAATCTGTCTCGTCTTGTAAGTAAGCAAACGTCCTGTCGCAATGGTAAAATTCATATTTGTGACCGGTGTTTGAATCATTTTGTATCAGAAGCTGCTTACAATAAACATAATGCAGATTGTATTTCAATAAATAAATGTCGTGTTGAGTAACCGAACGAAGAGAATAAATATTTGAAATTTAAAAACTTTCATTATCAAGATACGGTACTCTTCGTGATTTATGCGGACTTAGAATCAATACTGCAAGAAACAGGAGGAACTGAGAATAAAAACTCAACTAAAATACATAAGCACATACCTTGCAGTATTGCCTATTATTTGAAATGCTCATTTGTTGATTCGATATCATATTCTAGAATTAATAGGGGTATGAATTGTAATAACTGGTTTATAAACGAACTTTTTGGGATCGCACAGTTAATTGATGATAGATTCCAGAATCCGATATCAAAAAGTATAACCAAAGAACAAGAAATATCACATTTAAATGCAAAGCTCTGTTACATTTGTAGAAAAGAATATCTACTGTCAGATATTAAGGTCCGCAATCACAATCATTCTACCGGTGTCTTTCGCGGAAGCGCTCATTAGTCGTGTAATTTGAATTTCAAAAAGTCACATGCTATTCCAGTCGTGTTCCATAATCTGAGCCACTATGATGCCCATTTTTTCATAATGAACATCGCCAGTGGATTTAAAGGACGCACGTCTTAACTTCCAATCAATAAAGAGTGTTCTATTTCTCTCACCAAATATATTAGTAGTACAAAAATTAATTTCAGATCTATTGATTCATTTCGCTTCATGGCTAGTAGTCTTGATGAACTATCATCATATTTAACAGATGAGGAAAAGCCTATAACTCGAAATTATTGTAGTGATTTTGAAAAATTCAAATTGTCAACTAGAAAAAGAGTTTATTGTTATGAATATATGAATAATTGGCAAAGGTTTGATGAAATGAATCTACCAGAACATCAATATTTTTACAGATCTTTGAAAAATGAGAATATGAGTGTAGAAGATTATGCGCATGCACAAGAAGTATGGCGAAAGTTAGACATTAAAACTCTAGGTGAATATACTGATTTGTATCTTGCAACAGCTGTTCATTTACTAGCGGATGTATTTGGAAATTTTTGTATGAATAATTATAATTTGGATGCACTGCATTATTATACAGCTCCAGGATTCATATTTGACGCTATGCTTGAGTAGACAAATGTAAAACTGGAACTTATAACTGACATTGAGAAATTATCATTCATTGAGAAAGGTATTCGGGGTTGTCTTGTGCAATGTTCAGAACGATACGCAAGAGCAAACAATAAGTATGTAGGTGAAGCATATGATCTGGAGAAAGATTATTCATATCTAATTTATTTGGATGTGAAAAACTTGTATGGAGCTGCAATGAGTCAGCATTCATCGTACAGATATTTTAGTTGGGTGGAAAAATCTAATTTCTATAGTATTGATTTGATGAATATTGCAGAAAATTCAGAAATTAGATAGATTATTGAAGTAGATTTAGATTATCCGGAGAATTAACATGATTTGCATAAAGACTTGCCCCTTTGTCCAGAAAATTTAACACCACCGATGTCTAAACATTGCAAATTAATCGCAAATTTATACAACAAGAAAAACTATGTTATTCATTATCAAAATTTAAAGCAATGTTTACAACTCGGACTACAAATAAAACAGATTCATAAAATTCTCAAATTCAAACAGAGACCTTGGTTAAGACCATTTATTGAATTCAATACAGAACTCAGAAAAAAATCAAGAGATGAATTTGAAAAGAATTACTATAAATTACTCAATAATGCAATTTTTAGTAAAACTATGGAAAATGTTAGAAAATATAAAGATGTGAAGCTTGCAACAGAATGGGATGGTCAATATGGAGCAAAAAATTAGATATCTAAACCCAATTTTCACTCTTGCTCTGTATTAGATGACGATATCATACTTGTAGACATGAATAGAACCTACATTCTATTCAATAAACCTATTTATGTTGGGTTTTCTATTTTAGACCTTTCAAAAACTTATATCTTTGATTTCCATTACAACTATATTGAACAGAATTTCAATTCGAACGTTGATTTATGTTACACAGATACTGACAGTTCAATTTACTCATTCCACAACATTGATGTCTACGAAATTATTAGGAGAGATATTCACAAGTTTGATACTTCTGATTACCCCCTCAACAACATTCATAACATTCCTTTAGCTAACAAGAAAGTACTCGGACTTGAGAACAATGGTTCTATTATGAGTGAATTCATTGGTCTCAGAGCAAAAATGTATGCATACAAAACAGTCAAAAATTATAAACATACAATTAATATGGAGGCTGAAGAAGCTACCAGAGCAACAATAAAATCAATTGATTTGGAGGATTATTATATTTGCCTTTTCAACAATAAGACTGTCATAAAACCACAAATTTTAATTAATTCAAAGGGACACAATGTACATACTGTGGAACAAAATAAATTAGTCCCAAGTGCTAACGATGATAGAAGAATTATAAACTATATTTTTCAAATACTCTTCCATGGATATAGAAACCCTACTGTAAGATTTTAATTTGAGTGTATATATTGTAGTGAATAATTGTGAAGTGAAATTGTGAGAATATTATGTGTTTTCATTCATTAGACCTGTCCTTACTTACTCGAGGGTGCATAAATTGATGACATCACCGACAAAGATGTCTAAATTAATTAAATAATAATTTCCTTATATGTATATCTCTCAATCTAAATGTTGCACATTTGATTTCATAAGATGCGGGTAGATGACACCAAGGGTGCATAAATTGATGACTTTCGATTTCACAAGGTTGGTAATGGAATTGCACAAGTTAATTGAACAAGATGTGGGTAGATAACAAGTGCAACGATGTGTCTCACAGGTTCATGACCTCCAGGGGGTGGAGGGGAGGAAGGCGAAGCCAATGTCTTTGATCCAATGCCTTAAGAATCCAGCTGGCCGCCGCCATTTTGAAATATGAGCCAGAACTCTCATCAGTTTTTCTGCCGGTGCCATTTTGAAATATGAGCCAGAACTTTTGTCAGTTTCCGGCCGCCATTTTGAAATATGAGCCAGAACTCTCGTCATGTAACTACTTAGACTTACTTAAGTAGCATCATCTACTGCAAACAATATTTTGTGTGACAGAACAGATGTTCCCCAAATTTTGTCTGATCTGCCGTTTTATATATGCGGGGCCACATCCCACTTACGTCTTATCTGCTACTTACCATCACATAAGTCTAATATCTTACTCAGATTTTCTGTTCATGTTATGTATAAGTTATTCAATGATAATAATTATGACTCTCTAGATAATGTGTTATAGTTAGGATCTATTTAGTTTCAATCTCATTTACTTGTTTTGGGTTTGTATACTTGCTAAGTAATAGAGACTTATTATTGATCGAAACTTTGAGAATTGCTTCATTCCATACTCTTGCGGCTTGCTTCAACCCATATAAACTTTTCTTGAGTGAACAGACCTTGGATGAATTAGTAATAAAACCAGATGATTGCTTCAAGTATATTGTTCCATCTGAGTCGCCGTTTAGAAAAGCTGTCTACACATCAAAATGTTCGACGTGTAGTTTTTCTTTTGCTGCTATTGATAGTAAGACACGGATTGTTGCTTTTCTCACTACCGGTGCAGAAATTTCATCATAGTCCACGCCGTTCTTCTGTGTGAATCCCTGGGCAACAAGACGTGATTTACAACATTGAATGCTACCATCGATGTTTGATTCAATCTATGAACCCATTAACATCCGATTGCTTGTCTATTCACTGGTTACTCGACTAAGTCCCAAGTTTTATTTTTCATTATCAAGTTCAAGTTCATCTCTTCTTAAATTGCTTGAATCCAGTTTTCTTCTTCTTTATTTGGAATGGCTTCGTTATAATTTTCTGGTTTAGTCATATGATTCATGAGCAAAATTTCATCCACAAATCTTGTCATATGTACTCCTTTGTTTGATCTTTCTGATAAACAAATTGCTTGATTTTGTCTTACATTCTCCTCCTGAATCAAAACTTCTTGATTCTTTTCTTGAGTTGATGTATTCTGATTCGTTTCTTGAGAAGATATATCTTGATTATATTCTTGAGAATATATTTCTTGATTTGACTGTACCTCATTTTTGTTACTTTTTTCTCAATGTAACTTTGTTTCTTGTGATATATTCTTCAGTATATTAGATTCTGTATTTATCTTGAACTTAGATCTTGGCTCACAATAACTTCCTTTGCTGCTGGATTATAGCACCGAAATATTTTGGAATATTCATCATAGCCTAAATAAATTATCTCAATAGCTTTATTGTCAAGTTTGCGACGAAGTTCTGCTGGTACATAAAAACTTCATTACCAGAAACTTTAGTACCAAAAACTTGTAAATTCTTCAAACTTGGTTTTAATCTGGTAAACGCTCGAATAGTGCTGTTTTTATTGCACGTGTCGGTATATGATTCTGAATGTGAATAGCCATTGACACTGCTTCGCCCCAGATGTATTCGATAAATCAACTTCGATCAGCATACATCGTGCCATTTCTACTATTGTTCAATTTTTCCTTTCAGCAACTCCGTTCTGCTGGAGTGTGTATCTGGTTGTAAAATGAGTTTGAACTCCTTGAGCTTCAAGATACTGTCCGATACTTCTTCCAATATATTCATCACCTCGATCTGATCTAATAATTTGAGTCTTCCTTCCAAATTTATTCTGTACCATTTCGACGTAGTTTCGTAACTCTTTCTCATCTTCTGATTTTTCTCTCAACAACTCAATATAGGTGTAACGAGAGGGATCATTATGAATGTGACTATATACCGCTTCCCGCTAGGTGTTTTGGCTTCCATCGGACCAAAAACATCTGTGTGAATTAGTTCCAATGATGCTCTTGATTTATTTTCTGTCTTCTCTGGAAATGGCAACCGGCTCATTTCACCTTCACTGCATACATTACAGAATGATTCTATACCGCAATCAATTATTTTGAAATCTTCAATTAAACCATCTGACTGCATTCTTCGAATAGCTTCTGGATCACGATGTCCCAACTTTCGATGCCAATCATGTATACAGTCTTCTTCATGTGATTTGCATTATACATGTACCCCATGAGATTTTCTAAAGCGATACAAACTACCTACCAGATCAGAAATAGCAATTTGCTTTCCTTTATACTTTATTTTATCAAAATGGTCGTCAAATTCTACTATGTACTGCTTCTTAACAAGATATTTAACGTAAAGTATATTGCCAACTATTTCAGGTGCGTACAAAACTGCCATTACCTCAGCATATTGTAAATTTATTTTCTTCAAAAAACTAACAACTCAATTACATAAAAAAATAGAAACTTTGATCAAATGAACGTTCATCATCCAACAAAAGTAAGCCAAAAGAAGAGATAGAAGGGAAACCTGTTACATCCGAGAGTTATTTAGGTCCTGAATTCTAGAAAACAGATGTTGTTGCCTAGACTAAAAATGATGACGGTGTATTTAGAGTAGATCTATGAGTTCAGGTCAAGATCAGCCATCATTAACAAGAGAAGATATTCCAAATCTAACACAACATACCTTATTCCGGGAATATTTGGATCAGTATCATAAACTTCCACGACAATATATTGAAGAACTTGTGCTCGATGATACAGATTCATTCGATTTCAAATATGGAGTGCGACATGATATTAATACTGATAAATTCTACATAGGCGGTTCTGAATTCGACCTTGACGGTAAAGATACAATTATAAGAAATATTAAATATATTGGAACACCTGGATTATAGGAACTTCCATTTGAAAAGAATCCTGTCGGTTTTACTGGAATCGATAGAAAAAATTATATTGATATTAAATAAATATGTTTTATTGGGTTAAAGTTCTGTAATTTATTAGAAACACAACGTTTCAACAGCAAAGTGCTGCCTTTTTCAAGTGTTCCTAATAAATTACAGAACTTAAACCCAATAAAACATATTTATTTAAAAATGAGTTCTGAAAAGTATTGATATTGTGAAAAGAACTAATGCTGCTCGTCGAAATTAAAGTGACTGTCATCAGCTTGCTGGGACTACATCACATGAATATGAAACAATCATCTCTCCATCATTTAAAACTCAAAGAAGATTTCTATCAGCGCCTGAGAGAACTACGACAAAATCTGCTAAAGGTTATTTTGAATGAAAAAAAAAGGGAAACGATAATTTGACGGAAATTACGGTAGTTGTAGGGCAGAAACACTTCAGTAGAAAAGTTAGATTGAGATGTTATTTTTATTTAAAGTCCAATATTTCGTAACAATTTTGTTACTTCATCAGGGATACTGAAAACGTATTTGAGTTTTTTTCATACTTATCCAAAAATCTATTCTAAAAACAACTTACAAATAGTTATAACTTGGAATGAAATTCTATAGTTTTTTGAAACAGTTGTCTGTTTTTTCCATTGTTATTAGTCACCGTAACACTCATTCATTCAGTGACTGAATATGTTAACACAGACTCAATTTTTTTTGTCAAACAATACAGCCATTTTTATGATAAAAATTATTTAAAAACTCACAGCCAACATGGTGACGCCATTTTTTGACTGCTGGCTACACGTAAACGACGAAATCGAACTCAACAAGAAGAGGGAACGGAAATCCTGTCATCAGAAAATAAGCGCGCCAAATTTAAATCATTTGTATTTTAAAAAGACCCCAGAAGATAAGCGTACATTACGTTCAGGTTCTGAGTATCAGTTCAATAGGTAACTGTGATATTTCTATTCAATTCGATATGACACATTTCAAGAGACAATCTATTTCTATAGTTATTTTCAAATTCTAAAATGACTGTTTGGTCATAGTCCAGAAGAGGCTGCGTTTTTTGAACAAATATAGCCATTGTACATTTATTACTGCTGTCAAGTTTTTCCTCACCTTATCTATTGAGACATTTTAGCACTTAATTTCTGAGAAATATGGTCGATGTAACACTTGCTACAATCACCGCATGTAATTTTATAAATTGAGTTGGATTGGTTAAAATCAGATGTTTTATATTTTAATTTTGAATGCCGATGATTGGCGGTTTTCAAATTTTGCTTGGCGAAAATGATATGTTTTTCATCCTTAAATGAACCAATAAGATCAGATGTGAGGCCTGGAATATTGGGAAAACAGGTATAACTTTTTCTTGTTCCGCTGTCAGTGACACTTTCTCATACAGCAGCAGCTGACAAACAAAAGACGTTTAATGAGACATCTTGGATAGGAGTTCTCGATCAATATATCCTCCAGCCGTTGCAAAGATGGTATTTTAAGAGTAGGATGACATATTTTTTCTATCCTATTTTTTGAACCTAGTATTAGGTTGATTTTTGTTTGATTTGTGTACCCGGAATAAATGTTGATGTACTTTCCAGATGATGTTGGTTTCTGATACCAGTCAAGAATAACTGTTTGATTTGATGAACGGATAACTTTAGTATCCAGGAACGGTACACACCTGTTAACTTCCGTGTCGACAGTAAATGGTATGTTACTGTTCACGTTGTTAAATATATTCAGGGTTTCATCAATCTTATCCGCCGGAGCTGCACAAATCAAATTATCAACCTATTTGAAAATAAACGGAAAAGCAAACGGTAATTTGGGAATACATTGATCAAGGACCCAATCCATTACGATTTTGCTAATAATTGGACTTAATTTACTCCCCATTGGACAGCCAAAAATTTGCTGGTAATATTGTCCATTGTAGATGGAAAAAGTATTGTTAAAAATGAAGGTGACTAGATCGATGAGAGCATTTTTTGAAATATCTGTATGTTGTTCAATGGTTTCCCAATTTCAAGTAATTATATGAGTGACAAGTTCTAATGGAATATTGGTGAAAAGGCTTACTACATCTGAACTCATTAGGACGAAATCATCCGGTAATTGTAAATTCTGAATATTTTCATCAAATCGAAAACTGTCTCTAATAAAATAGCGCGTCTCACCTTCAATTGGAAGTGACGACATTTTTATGATAAACATACACAAATTAAAAGTGGGAGAAAGGATCGTCGAAATTATTGGTCTGCCTTTTAAATCTTGTTTATGAATTTTAGGTGAGCCATGAAATTTGGCACTTGTTGAAAGATAAAACAATAATTTAACGGCAATTACGGTGGTTGCTGGGCAGAATCACTTCATAAAGAAAAGTTTCATCAGGATGTTATTCTTATTTTAAGTCCAATATTTCATAACAATTGTTGTTACTTCATCAGGAATACTGAAAACGTATATAAATTCTTCCAATACTTATCCATAAATAAATTTTGGAAACAACTCACAAATAGTCATAACCTGGAATTCAATTGTAAATTTTTTTGGAACAGTTGAAAGTTCTTTTCCGTTGTTAATCATCGTAACACACATTTATTTCGTGACTGAATATTTTAAGCCAAACTCAATTTTTTTGTCAAACAAGACAGCCATATTTATGATAAAAATTATTTAAAAATTCACAGCCAACATGGTGACGCCATTTTTCTGACTGCTGGCCACATGTAAACGACGAAATCGAACTTAACAAGAAGAGGGGACGGAAATCCTATCATCAGAAAATAAACGCGCCAAATTTAAATTATTTGTATTTCAAATAGACCCCGGACGAAAAAAATTAGTTTGTGTTATCATATTTAGTCACGGAATAAATGTGTGTTACGATGGCTATCAACAATGAAAAAAAATTTCACAATTTTATGCCAAGTTATGAGTATTTGTTGGATGTTTCCAAAATTTATTTTTGGATAAGTATTAGAAAAAATTTTGTACGTTTTCAGTATCCCTGATGGCGTAACAAAATTTTTACGAAATATTGGACCTACAACAAAAATAACATCCTAATGAAACTTTTCTTTTGGAGTGTTTCTGCTCTACAACCACCTTAATTTCCTCTGAATTATTCTTTTATCGTCCAACAAGTCGGTATTACTTCTTTTGAACGTTATTTTGGAAATTTTACCAATAAATCAATCGAATATGTCAATTGGAATGATGTTGATGAGCTAATTGATCGTTTGCGCTCACTAATTTTATCGCGAAATGCCGGCTATACTGGTCACAATAATGATATATTATCAATTATTGAAGAGTCAAGAGAAGCACAAGTTATAGAATAGTGTCATTTCAATTATGGCTCTCGACCGATTTGGATGACATTTTGGGAATTATAAAATGAAAAAACACTTTGAGAATTCGAAAATTAGTCTGCTGAAGGAAATAAAGAAAATAAAATTTAGTATTCAGGCAGAGCTATTGCAAACAAATTCCAGGTATATTGTTGTAATAAATTTAATTTTGGAAATACAAGGTCAAGAGTATGAAATGAGGAATAGTTCATATTAAACAGCTCATATATCACCCTGTAGTGGTAAGATAATTGATGTAGGACCCAATAATCCAGAAGAACTTCTCAATTATTCCATCAGAAAAACTTCCTATTTTGATTCAATGATTGAAAAAGCTACTCGAGGTGATAGATTACAAATTGAACAAGGAGAATCCAGTTGAGAAACACTATTATTATATATTGAATTATTATTAGAAACACCAGTATACTACGTCGAAAATTAAACGCGAAATTTCAGAAGAGTTACATACAGCTGCTTTTAGAATACCCGAAAAATTGATAAGATTAGTTAGAATGTCACTTTTGAACACAAACTGTGAAGTTCTGGTTGATGGTGTTTCTTCTGAAAGCTTCGCAGTGAATAGAGGTTCAAGACAAGGTGATCCCTTGTCACCAATCCTGTTTAATCTGATCCTGGAATGGGTTTTGAGAACAAGTAATCTTCATACAAATGGTACAATATATCATCACAAGCACCAAATTTTGGCATATGCTGACGATATCACCATAATAACCCGAACAAAAAGAGAAATGAAAGAAGTGTTTAAAAAATCAGAGAATGCAGCAAAAATAGTAGGCTTGGTAATTAATGAAAATAAAACAAAATATATGGTGTTAAGAAATGCCGATAAAAAGATGGAGCGAATTTGGAGATTGAAACAGATCACAGTAGGAGATACAAATTTGAGGAAGTAGTGCAATTTAATTACCTAGGGGTACTAATAACGGATGACAATAGGGAACAAGCGGGAATAACGATACGCCAAGTTAAGGGGTCAAAGTGAGTGGGTCAACTGCTCAAAATACTACGGAATAGGAACATATCGAGGAGTGCTAAGCTTAAAATTTACAAATCGGTTATAAGACCAACAGTTTTATGCAGTTGTGAGTTGTGGGTTTTAAATAAGGATGTGCAAATTAAACTAGAAGTGTGGGAAAGAAAGGTTTTGAGGAAAATATTTGGGGGAAAAAGAATCGGTGACCAATGGTATAGGAGAACAAATAAAGAAGTGAGGGACCTATTTGGTGAACCGGGTATAGTGGAAGTGATAAAAGCGCAAAGGTTACGCTGGTTTGGTCATGTGGCAAGGCTGCCGAAGGATAGAGCAGTAAGTAAGGTGTTAGAAAGAGGAATTACCTCGCGGAGGAAGAGAGGAAGACCGAGAGAAAAATGGAAAAGTGCAGTTATAAAGCACATAGACATTTTTGAAATTAAGGATTGGCAGAACAAAGTGCAAAATAGAATACAGTGGCGTTACATTGTAAAATAAGCCATGGGCCATCTTGGCCTGCCGTGCTGATATATTATTATTATTACATAAAGCTGCACTTATGAATTTTCCTAGGAGCCGAGTGATAGTGAAAGGATTGAATTATTTATTCCAAGCAGATTTAGTGAGAATAATTCCTCATGCTAGAGTGAGTAGAGGATATCAATATATTTGAGTTGTTATTGACGTATTCTCTAAATATATTTGGACTGAACTTGTCAAGAATAAATCAGGTGTAGAAATTACTCAAGCTATGAAAAGAATTCCAAGTAAAAGTACCCGAATTCCTCGTAATTTCCAGACCGACCAAGGGAAAGAGTTTTATTTCCAAAACCTAATGGAAAAAAATAATATTGATCACTATTCATCTTTTATTACTAGAAAAGCATCTGTAGTTGAACGGGTTGATTGGACTTCGAAATCATTTATGTGGTAAAAGTTCAGCTTGCAAGGAACATATAAATGGTTAAATTTATTACCGAGATTGACTGAGAAATATAATGATACAATCCATACGACTATTAAAATGAAACCTGTTTATGTGAGTAAGAAGAATAAAAAAGTTCTTCTTAATAGTATTCATAGCAAAATTGAGATTGTTGGAACAGCCAAAATGGAAGTAGGTGATTTTGTACGTATAAGCATCAGAAATAAGTTTTATATATAATATGTGACGTACGACGACGGAAGACGTGAAAAATACCTTTTAAAATATTAATACTGTTCGCAATAACTTATTCTCTAATTTATTTCATATTTCTTCACAATAATTTCAAATATAATTCATTTAAACGTAAATAGAATTGAGTGTTGTGTTTTAACTAAGTGAATTCCTACAAATTGGGGGCTCAACCGGGATATGAAAGTGAAATACCATATTAAGTGGATTATAAAAAATCAAAATATAATCTGATTATAGAAGTAAAGAGTTACAAATTACGCGAGAAATAATTGTTGCACTGCATGTTTTCTCTATCAATATTATTTAAAACGTGGAGATGACCACATTAGGAGATATCAAGACAGTAAACTTCAATATTACAAATGGTAAATCTAGATCAGTGAAAGTATTGTATGTAATCGTCTTCGGATGATATTTTAGCGCGATTAAACAGGAATAAACTGAAAAAATTTAGTGGTCTCAAATATAAAATAAATTCAGATGATTATAATATTAAATTGAATGAAATTAAATATGATACCAACATTGCTGACCTAATATCAGTTTGTCACATATTAGATATTAGTTACGATAGTACAAAGGACGATATCGCACGAAGGATTTTATTCTTTCTGTGCAAGTTAAAAGAAGAAAGAGAAGACGAACAAGATGTTGAAGAGGAAGAGGACGGAAAAGGAGCAGAAGACAATGAAGAAAAAGACGGAACAGAAGACGAAGATGATGAAGATGACGGAGAAAATAAAGACGACGATGAAGAAGAAAGGGACGAGGTGGAAGGAAAAAGAGTGAAGATCGCTGGAAGACAGAAGCTGAAGACGAAGAAAAAAATGACGAAGAAAATGAAGACGACGATGAAGAAGAAAGGGACGAGAAAGAAGAAAGAAGAGTAAAGAGTACTGGAAAACAAAAAGTGAAGGCAAAGAAGATGACTAAAATCATTGAACATGTAAGTACGAGGAATGATGCATTTTCATTGAATTTTCGAGACGTTGAAGAATCAATTCACCGTTTTGATGGCAAAGATGGCTATCCAGTTGAGAGATGGATAGAAGAGTTTAAAGAAATTGCCGAGTTGATGAACTGGAACGATTTGCAAAAGTTATTATTTGCAAAAAAGTTATTAGATGGACTTGCAAAGTTACTGGTTCAAGCTGAAAAAGGTGTTACGACCTGGTTGAAATTGAAGAGGCTTCTAATAAAAGAATTTGAAGTCAAGGTTAGCAGTGCCGATATTCACAAACTTTTAATGAACCGAAGAAAACGCAGAGAAGAATCTGTTCAGGAATATGTGTTAATCATGAGGGAGATTGTTGGTCGCGCGAAAATTGAATCAGAAGTTATCATTCAGTATATAATAGATGGAATATCTGATGAAGAAAGTAATAAAATAATTCTTCATGGTGCAAGAAACTTTGAAGAGCTGAAAGAAAAAGGGAAACTGTATGAAATGATGAAATCCAGAAGCGGAGTTGATATAAAGAATGAAAGAAAATATTTTCAAGTAGCAAAAAATAGAACGAAATATGAAATACCCACTACAAGTAAACAGAGAAAAGAAGTTCGATGCTATTCATGTGGCGAGAGAGGACATAAATCCAATGATTGTCTTTCCAAAGGAAGAGGATTGATATGTTTTAAATGCAATAGTTTTGGGCACATTGCATCTAAGTGCACCCCAAATACTGCATCTAAATCCAAAGAATCAAACACATCGCTTGTAAGTGATGCGAAAGTAGAATTAAATGTTGCGACATAAGAAATTGAAGATAGAATGCACAAAAAGATAGTAATTCAGAATGAAGTTATATTGGGTTTAATTGATACAGGTAGCGATTTGAATCTCATCACTGAAAGTTGTTTCAAACGATTGAATACAATGTTAATAAATTCGAACACCAAAACTTTGCGAGGACTGGGATCACAGAAAGTTGTTACTTCAGGATCTTTTGAAACCAAACTAAAAATTGATGACGAAGAGTTTAATACAATTATTTACATTGTTGCCAATAGTATTATTCCAATTTATTTAATTATTGGTAACGAATTATTGAATACAACTGACAAATATTGATCAATGAAAATAGTGTGAAGATAAGGCAAAACAAGACGAATGATGAAGAAAATTTTATAATGAAAATCCAATGTAATGATAAAGAAGAATTGTATGATATTCCAGAAGACGTGAGAAAAATAATAGTAGAATATCATCCAGAAGTAATCAAATCTACAAATATTCAAACCAGAATTATTTTGAGCGACGAAATGCCAATATATCAGATCCCAAGAAGACTTTCCCAAGTAGAACAAAAAGAAGTTGACAAACAAATACAGGAATGGTGTGACGTCCCTTCCGAGCCTTATGCCGGACGGTACGAACACTCTACCTTTTGTCCAGTGTTCCCTGGTTGCTTTTGCTCGGGCGCCTTCTGCGGTAAAGTCGGTTTTTTATTCGGCGGTGGAACAATAAAAAAGGAAGCCTAGGGGTTGCTGCAGTGGAGAAGGGCCAGGAGTTTTGAGGGTACATAAATAAATAAGTGGCGGTATACTTGTAAACTAGAATATTATTTATTATCAAAAATAGAAAAATTGCAATAGCGAATAAAATCTTAAAGTAACGAAAAAAACTGAATTAATGTACAATAGAGAATGCAACAATGGCGTGAACAAACAAAAATATTTCAACAAAGCGGTCATTCATCCGGTGAATTTTTGCGGTGATATTCGAATCTACGGCGGCGGGTATGTTAGTAACGGTGATACTGACTTCCAGGAGGGCCACGGTTGTCAGACCACCAAAGGATACTCTAGCTGACTACCAGGAGAACCACGGTAGTCACTAGTGCGGTAGGACAGGATTGGTATGGGGTTGCCAGGAAAGCCACGGCTACCAGAAGGGATGTCCTAGACGACTGCCAGGAAAACCACGGCTGCCGCTAGCACCAGGGAGGGGATGATTGCCAGGAGAACCACGGCTATCAGAAGGAACGTCCTAGACGACTGCCAGGAAAACCACAGCTGTCGCTAGCATCAGGGAAGGAACGATTGCCAGGAGAACCACGGCGATCAGGAGGAACGTACTAAACGACTGCCAGGAGAACCACGGCTGATGCTAGCACCGGAGACGGAACGATTGCCAGGAGAACCACGGCTATCAGGAGGAACGTTCTCTCAAGCGATATCAGCGGACTTCTCAGGTACTGATCAGGAGGACCACGATCTGAACACTTTGAGCCGTTCACTGACTCTGCCTTCTACAGGCTTACGGCGCTTGTTTTATACCCGTTTCTTAATTGAAATTTAATTAAATGAATCTGAACTTGTTAAACAGCCGAATGATTGCCAGAATAAAAAATAAAAAAGTAAGCATTGAATCGGTCGTGATTCGAACTCGGGGTACTTATATCCGTAGTCCATCATGCTACCACTGAGCTAGCGGCGGTCTTATAATGCTAATGGTTGCTGTGGTATAACTTCGTCACAATGGTTAGAAAAGGATATTATAAGGCCTTGTTCTTCAGACTTTGCTAGTCCTATTGTGCTAGTGAAGAAGAAAAATGGAAACCCCAGAATTTGTATTGACTACCGCAAATTGAATAAGAAAATCATCAAAGACAAATACCCTTTGCCATTAATCGAGGATCAAATCGATAAATTATCAAAAGCAAATGTACTTACTACACTCGACTGCGAAAATGGGTTCTTTCATGTACCCGTGGCTGAAGAAAGTAGAAAATATACATTGTTTGTTACACCCAAGGGTCAATATGAATTTCTCAAAACACCGTTTGGAATGTGTAATTCCTCAGCTTCATTTCAACGATATATCAATAGCATTTTCAAAGATTTCATCGAGTAAGGAATATACATGGATGATCTGATAATACCATCTATTGATTACGAGGAAGGGCTGAGCAAATTAAAGTTGATTTTGAATCGTGCATGCGATTACGGGTTGAAAATGAATTGGAAAAAATGTCAATTTTTGAAGTCCAACATTGAGTATTTGGGGTACGAAATAGAAAATAACAAAGTATCACCATCTAAAGCAGAAGTCAAAGCTGTGACGAATTATCCCAAGTCAACAACTCTCTAACAAATTCATAGTTTTCTTGAACTCACTGGATATTTTAGAAAGTTTATTAAGAACTATGCTCAGTTAGCTAAACCATTAAGTGATTTATTAAAGAAGAACAATTCATTTGTATTCGGCCCTGAACAAGAAGAGTCATTTGAAGTACTAAAACAGCATTTGATACGCAAGCCTGTATTAGAAATCTATTGCCCCGATAGAAGAACAGAGCTACATACGGATGCCAGTAAATATGGTTATGGAGCTATATTATTACAAGGGAATCATGAAGATGAACGTCTGCATCCTGTATATTATTTCAGTAAGAAGACTACTGATACTGAACAAAAATATTCAAGTTGCAAACTAGAAGTTCTTGCTATAATAGAAGCATTGAAACGATTCAGAGCTTACCTACTCGGTATCGATTTCAAAATTGTCACAGATTGCTCTGCTTTTGAAATGACGATGAAGAAAAAATATTTAACTACTCGAGTTGCAAGATGGGCACTCTTGTTAGAGGAATTCAGTTATAAAATAGAGCATCGTGCAGGCGAAAAGATGAGACATACAGATGCTTTGAGTCGAAATCCCATTTCATTGATAATTCAAGCAGAAATTACAAGTAAAATCAAGAATCTACAACAAGAAGATAAAGAAATAAAAGTATTATTGGAACTGTTGAAGACTACTCCATACGATAGCTTCGTCACTGAAAATGGAATACTTTACAAAGAATATGAAGGAAGATCTCTGTTAGTCATTCCCAAGAAAATGCAAAATGAAATAATCAAATCAGCACATGAGAATGGGCATTTCAGAGTCAAGAAAACTGAAGAAATAATACTCAGAGAATAGTGGATGTCAAAGTTGAAGGAAAAGATAGCTGGCCTAATCAGAAATTGCATACCCTGCATACTTTTTGAAAGGAAGAAGGGTAGGCAGGAAGGGTACTTACACCCTCTAGATAAAGGTGATCACCCACTAGATACATACCATATGGATCACCTAGGACCTCTACCTTCAACAACTAAAGGATATAAATACGTTTTTGCAGTGGTAGATGCCTTCACCAAATTCGTCTTGTTGTATGCGACAAAGTCCACTACAACGCAGGAAACAATTGACAAACTTGAGATGCAAAGTGCAACATTTGGAAATCCCAAGAGGATAGTTTCTGATAGAGGTACAGCCTTCACATCAAACTTTTCCAAAGAATACTGTGAAGAAAGGAATATAAAGCACATACTGATTACCACTGGCGTACCTAGAAGTAATGGGCAAATTGAGCGTATGAATCAAGTTATAATACCTGCATTGACCAAACTATCCATCGAGAAGACAGAAAATTGGTACAAACATATAAGTAAAGTACAAACGTTTTTAAATAATTCATTTCAAAGAAGTATGAATAAAACTCCGTTTGAAGTTTTAATTGGAGTCAAAATGAGAACACCGCAAGAACTGAGAATAAAAGAGATAATAGATGAAGAATGCATGAAATTATTTGAAGAAGATCGAATTGAAAAAACAGCAGAAGCAAGAAGAAGCATATTGAAAATACTAGAAGAGAATGGAAAAACCTATGACCGAAGAAGAAAACCTGCGATCGAGTACAAAGTTGGCGAATGGATTGCCATAAGACGGACTCAATTCACTACCAATTCAAAAATTAGACCTAAATTTATTGGACCATATAAGGTGACAGAAATATCTGGACACAATCGCTATGTTGTACGGAAAGTAGGTAATACACCAGGGCCATTTAAAACTACCACTTGTGCCGATCAGATGAAACCTTGGTCGACCTATGAAGATTCAGAGGGAAAAACCGGAGAATTGACGTCCGAGGCGGACTACAGTCAGGAGGAGGCATAAAGGAAGAAAGAATCAGTGTAGCTGCAGGTTGGTTCGTCAAGTGGATTGGGCGATGAAAAAAAAAGTTATGACGATTATGATATGTGACGTACGACGACGGAAGACGTGAAGAATACCTTTTAAAATATCAATACTGTTCGCAATAACTTATTCTGTAATTGATATCATATTACTTTACAATAATTTCAATTATAATTCATTTAAACGTGAATAGAATTGAGTGTTGTGTTTTAACTAAGTAAATTCCTACATATATATATATATATATATATATATATATATATATATATATATATATATATATATATATATATATATATATATATATATATATATATATATATATAATATGTATACTAGTGACAATAAAAATCAACTGATTGTTGCGCGAACAAACTAGTGATCAAGGAAGGGGTGTAATAGAAGTGGGAGTTGTACAATAAAAGTGTACTTTTCATTATTATAATTCAGTATTCATTTAGGAATCATCGAGTGAACATCATCAACAGTGACAAAATAAAACCTGTTAATTTGAGTAAAAAGAATGAGAGAGCTCATTTCAATAGTATTTATAGCAAAATTGAGATTGTTGGAACAGCAAAATTAAAAGTAGGTGATTTTGTACGTATAAGTAAACACAGAGAAGCTTTTGTGAATGGTTACATCCCTAATTGGTCGAATGTAATTTTCATTACACCTCAAGTACAAAAGACAGACCCAATAACATATGTACTCAAGGATCAGAGTAGTCAACTTGTTGAAGGTGGATTTTATGAACATAAACTGCAAAAACTAAAATACCCTGATATTTATCTTGTTGAAAAAGTAATTAGGAGGAAAGGTGACAAAGTGAATGTTGAATGGCCAAGCCTCAGCTCCGCCCATAATAGTTGGATACATAAAAATAGTATGGAATAGATTTTTTCTCATTCATATCTTGAACATCAAATAATAAGAACATGTCAGTCTTCATAGTTGACTAGCAAGGTTTTCAAATATCTCGTGTTAATAAAGTTCACTTTAACTGTAGAGAATTTACAGCTTTGAATTCAGAAAGCAATGTATATTTCACAGAAATATTTCAACCGCCCTTCCCTTCCAGTAGATAAAATACAAAAATCAGAAGAAATGTTACTTGGCCAACTAATAGGTATCATAATTTAGATTGAAATTACGGTACAGATGTATATAGTGATTTGGAAAGAAGTCCTAAATCTGTTTTTTGAATGTTTAAACAGTATATGTGAGAGGTGATGATGAAATTAGATGGCTAGATGATATATTAAGGCCGCATGATATAAGTATCAAAAATATTGAGAGTTTTACTGCCCAAAATTCAATAATATATGCAAATCTTATAGACTTGATTTTTGCACGTCACATACTGGAAACTGTGCTGTACAAAATGTACATGCTATGAAAAGGTTATATATATATATATATATATATATATATATATATATATATATATATATATATATATATATATATATATATATATATATATATATATATATATATATATATATATATATATATATATATATATATATATATATATATATATATATATATATATATATATATGTATATAACTACTGACTTCAATATATTCAAAAATAAATAAGTGGTTAAACAAAAACGAATATGAATTTAAATCAAATTTAACTGATAAAAGTGAATGTGAATAGTTATGAAAATGGATGACGCCATTTGTGAAATGAACAAACAGTGGCCAAGGGCCCAATATACAAAATACCGCGCATTGGAGGGCAGCACGCAACCAACAACACACCAGTGTAGGCAAAGCCTGAAGCCTATTCGCCTTTCCCCTCAACTAGCCGAAGCTCACAGTAATCAGGAAGATAGAGGCCTAGCCTAATCGATTGCGCGCCGGTGGTCTGCGGGTGTCCGGGCACTTCGCCTTGGATGTAAGTGGCGGCTTACGACAACACGAAGTGCGTGAAAGTTTCTTTTTAATCCCTAAAATTAGGCCGCTCGGTCGGAGTACGACACTGTTTTATAATAGATCCTGCTAAGCGACTTTGATTTCTTTCAAAGATAAAAAATAAATCTTTTCTTGCGACCGTCACGCTTTTAGATTTCTCCTCCTATCCCTACTTAAGTCATTTTCCGACCAATCACTTCAAAAAAACTCGTCCTACTCAGCTTCTACGTTATTTTATTGGTTTTAGCTAATTACAAAGAGAGTAGAGAGAAGAGACTGGCGGGAAACGATTATTAGGGTTAAGGAATTTTATTGTCGGTGTTATGTTATTTTACTGTGTTTATATTTTGTGATGGGTTGTGTCAAATGTGTTCATATTTTGTTATGGGTTGTGTCAAATGTGTCAAATGTAATTTTAAGTTCTGAATAAAAATTTTTTATTTTGAAACAGAGTCCTGTCAACTTTTGACATCTTGCAGCAACTACGTAAAAATAAGAGATCAAAATACGTAATTAATTAGTTGAGTATCAAATGTTGACAACAAGTGTGAAGTAATTGAATGTTCCATTTATATGAAATAATAGTGTTAAACGTTCAGATTGTAGCGAAAATGACTAGATAAAAAACAGGGATATGGAAAATGGAAAAATAGGAACAAGGTGCGAAATGGGAAGGTAGCAAGGTAAATGAACCCATGAACGCAACAGTCACTTTTATATCGAATAAAATGTTGCGCAATGTCAGTTGTTGTAGTTTCAAAAACTCTTGCATTTGTGATGCTGTTGAGGGAAATTCTACAAACGAAAAACAGACGTCCAAACAAGGACAAGCGCAAGGTCAATATCTGGAAACCATAGTCATGAACTCCGGAGGACAGGGTACAAATGAACACTCCCAGCGCACCCCTACTTACGGGAACAAGAATGAATGCTGCCGCCAGTAGGCATAATTTTCAGTTAGAGCCTGCTTTTCTAGTCCAAGGTGAATCAACTCGGGGACAATTTTGCGAGAATATGAGCAGAAGAGAGCACAGCCAAGCGGTTTTCGGAACAGTTGCAGCTCGAAACAAGGTAGAGATGTACTGCGAGAACAATGTCCGTACAAAGTCCAGTGAGTGATTGGTTCTTCTGGGACTTTCAAGTGTATTATTATTGAGGGGGAAATTTTGGGGTGAACTATGCTTCCTTTGGCAAGCAAATTTCTACAAGGGGAGAAATGTAACAAGGCTAAATCATCATAACATATAGAATGCAGAATCAGAATTCTCAATCAACTAATTGGTATTTGTATTGGTTGTAAACATGATGATTGCAGCACTTGCAAGGTGACACTATTTGCTATACTGACTTTAACCATACTGATGGTTTGTAATTATCAAATGTTTGACTTTCTAGAATCAATAACACACATACACAATGATCATGTTTTAGTTGCTGTAGCTCTGTGTATATTATGGAATATGAAGTACACTGAAGACTATATGACACTGCAGTTGTGAGCCAAACCAATAGCAAAGGGTAGCACTACGCTGTCTTGTTGAAATGTCGTGCATTTTGTGATTTGAGATGTGTGCGGAGCTATAAACATATGGACATATGCGGGTGCGATCAATATTTTGCCTCAAGGCTGGCTGAACATACTATACCATGCGGTCATGCTTAGCTAGAGCGCTCACCGCCTTTCGCTGTTTGGCTAGCCCATCACCGAGGCCGCGTCAGCCGACAACATTTCAAGACGGTATCGTACTGTGAGTTTGAACATACTATATGCTGGTACACGCGCTTGCTTTGCAAGGTCACGCGCACCGCAATTTCACTGCTCGATCGCTGCGTCAGCCGACAATAAGATGGTAAGGATGAATGAAAACAAACAGAAAAAATTCAATACATTCATTTCCAATCAAATTATACTCATAAAATGAAGATGAAGCTGTGAAGTAATAAATAGGATTCAGAATTTTGTGGAAATATTTATTCTTTGTGGCAAACTGCTGATGATATTTTCAATGGATTAAAACTTATCTTGCATGATTATGCATCCCACATAACAACTTATGCAATATATAAAAGTCGCTTATCTATACTCACGCGCAAAAGTTTTCAATTGTTATTTGAAAATCGTGACATTCAAGAATTTTCACATCAATGAACGAATAATTTATACGAACTGCGGAGGAGAGGAAATTAGAAAAATGAAATTAAACACAAAATTATCTAACATAATAAAAATTAATCGCTGCTTGTTGGTCTCGCCAAATCTCGAAAACGGCTTGACCAATTTAAATAATTTTTCTTTTATTCTGTTCGCTCTAATACGGTGGAGGTTTGAATGAAAAATGATCAACATAGACCAAGTAGTGCACAAGCCGTATTTGTTCGCTCAATCCAATTGGATTGGAATATTCTATATTTATTAAAGGCAATATCGTAAAAGTTCTGAGTATGGTATCATTAACGTACAATAAGTGGCGCACGAGTCGTATCGATTCGTTCGTGTATCGTTTGCCTGATCGAGTTAAAACTTATTATAGTTGTTGTTGGCACTTTCGTGAGGATTCTTATCGTAGTGTCATCAATGTGGCACACGAGCCGTATTCGTCTGTTCGCGCATTGTTTGTCCGATTGAGTTGAAAATACTATAGTGGCTGATATCTCTTTCGAGAGAACTCTTAGTATTGTACTATCAACATACCTTCAGTGGCGCACGAGCCATATTTGTCAGTTCACACATCGTTCATCCGATTGAGTTGGAACCTTATATAGTTGTTGTTGACACTTTCATGAAGGTTCTTACATAGTACTACCAACGGTATTTGTCCGTTCAAGCATCATTCAACCAATTTGAATAAAATTTTCTATAGTTGCTGCTGGCGCTTGCGTGGGGGCAGATCTTAAGAATTTTTTCACCACTAGGAATTCTATACTTATAATCACTGAGCAGCATGATCGAAATTATGTAGCTTAAAACAATTTTAAACTTCAAATGCAACCCTGTGTGAATATGAACTCGCATTAGTAGGACAAAAGCTAACTCAGCTAAAGTCACAACGCGGTATTCTCTCGGGATTCCTAGGTCATGAAATTCCACGAGCAAATGCAAGAAGATTTAGAGGAGGCTGGTTCGATTTTGTCGGATCAGGTGCTAAAATTGTTTCCGGAACTTTAGATAATGATGACGCACGTTATTGTAACGATAAAATAGATAATTTATCTGAAGATGAAGATTTTGTTGAATGAATTAAAAATTAATCGTATGTAATACAAACAACTATAGGAAAATTCAACTCGACTATTTATCATTCAAATCAAAATGAAATTATACTCAGAAATAATACGAATAAATTGCCAAAATATTCAAATGAAGTTGTTTTGGAAAATAACATTTAAGAAATGAAATCTGATGTTCAAGAACATTTCAAAATATTGCAATTTCTTATCAAAATGTAGATAGTTAATTAAAAGAAGCCATATTATTTGTAAGAAATGGAATAATTCATTCTTCCATTATGGCTCCGAACAGTTTGTTGAAAATTTACAAGAGATTTCTCATCACATTCCGAACGAATTAGAATTTTCTTTGCAACCTACATTTGATAATAGTCACTTACTTTCGAATTAAATCTAATTAAATGTTGCATACATTGATTCGAAATTAATATATACTATAGAAATTCTTTTGATTTAATCATCCATTTTGAATGTATTTCATTGAACTCCTGTACTTGTGTTACAAACTGATGATAAAAATTTGTTCATTGAGTCTTCTAGCGAATTTTTAGCAATAACAAATAACAAATAGTACCACCTCATGCTAGAAGATGTTTCTAATAAGTTTTGTAAGAATATAAATAATGGAAATTTTATTTGTAAGCAGACTCAACCAATTCAATTAACACATATTGGAGAGATATGTGGAATCAAATAATATTTGCTCCCTACTGGCTCACCTAAAAATTGCCAAGTCAGAGTTATTCAATTGCCAAATAATATTTGGAATCAATTAATGACAAGTAATACTTGGATCTTTGTTCTTAAAACTCCTGAAACTTTGACCATTAATTATAAATTATCTTATGCCCCTGTCAATATCAAATTATCTGGAACAGGATCAGTTAGTATAAATTATGATTGCAAGGCATATTCATCCTCAGCCTTTCTTGTTTCGAAGAGAATATTCACCTCAAAAATAAATAAAGAATACATTCCTCCGTTGAATATTGATTCAGATTGTTTAGATGAAATCAAAAAAAGATTCAATTTATCTGAAATAGTATTAGATCATATATATCGTCCTTCAACCCTGCATTTAAGAAGGTTGGCGGTGACTAGAAAATTAAAGGTCCAAGAAATTTTCAAACTACTTGAAATCAGATGAACTTTGTTTCTAGTATTGTAAATTTTGATCGAAAAAAAGCTGAAAAATATACTCATTTTAACCATACATTTGTCTAATTTGTAAGACATTTTTGGACTTGATATTAGGCATCCCGTCGGCATAGATCCTCGATTAATAATTTTGTATGTAAGTTTGTAATTTTGACAACACAAAATCTACTGAACTCTGAATACACATTGCCTACTTACAGGCGCAAAATATGCAAGCATGAAAAGTAGCCGGAGCAGATATTTTCTATCTTTCTCACCACATACAAGTTTCTCTCTCATAACAAAAGTACCGATATCTGATAAATTCTTCAGTCCATTTTATGACAAAAATTGGAATTTGTGATTTTGGGAAGATGAACGACAAAATATATATTTTTGTGTGAAGAAATGTGCTAAATGGAAAAACATTCAATGATTTTAAAATCAAACTGCATAATGTGATTGATTAAAAATATAATTTATGCCAGTTCAACTGATCTGTGTAGCAGTATACATGATTAAGTCAAAAACAAAAAAAGAAACTTAAAGAAATGTGAGCTATTCAAAAATTGATTTGAATTTTTAGAGGAAGGATGCTAATAATTTGGATATTTCAAAGGTGGAAAATAATGAAAGTTCACTTGATTTTATTTGTGAGAATAATGAATCAATTCCGCCTAATGGTAAGTAGTACTAGTGATAACCATACATAAATCAAGTACTAGGATTTCAAGTTATTATTTTGAAATTCAGAATATTTTTTCGAATGACTAAATACAGAATAATCCTCTCATTCTAAGCCCGTTTTTAACCGTACCGGGATACATGAGATTTCGAATTATCATAAATATTCATTAGTCATAACAAGAAATCTGACAATATTAGTTTACAATAATAAAAATCTGAATATAAAATTTATCGTCTTGAAAGAAACGTAAATCCGAAAATAAGAGCATGAGATCTATTAACAAAAACACATATAAGTGGACAATTTTTTTTCTAAAAATGAACGTGAAATTTATTATATTCTATTCAGTTTGGGATTCAAAATTTCTGGCAACAAGTGACTAAAATAGAAATCACGCAGACTGTCTTCCATACAATTGTCATCACGATAAATCTATGAAAAAATATGTATATGTAAATTTTTCTTCAGTTCTATATTGTTTGCTTGCACAAACCTTTTCGGTGAGAAATCTCTTTGGAGTCCATAATATTGAATGACAAACATTCTTTTGAGTGATATGTGATTGATTTTGCACATGGTGAAAATATAAATGTGTCCTTTCCAAACTGAAGTTTCCTGCCTGATAATTAGCAAATTTAATCAATTTTGCTGCTATTACTTCTCCTGGAATATATTTTGCTAAAGTTGCTGGGCACTTGATTTCAATTATGGCATCATCATCAAGTCCATCTGGACTTGCGGCTAAATAATTATTGAAATTATCCACGAACATACCGCATTCTTGAACTTTAATATCAAATTTGTTTTCGGAATCCTGGGCTGCTAGGGGCTTATGTTCAATATCATATCTGTTATGTTCATTCCTGGAAAATTGACCATATTAAATATTCTTCACGGTGTTGATTCTACTTTTTGTCGGTTACATTCGACATATTCTTCCAAAATTTGAAGCTGTGATTCTTTTTAGCCGTTCTGTTTGCCACAAGTTATTGAATGCTTGACCTACTGTTGAATTTTGTAGACTTCCTATTTCATCTGGAGTCATTCCCAAAGTATTGAGGAATTTTTCTTTTTTCCTATTGAATTCCTCACTATTCATTTCATTATTCACTTGCTCAGCTCTGCACCCTCGACAATAGTTATTGCCTTTCTTGGTTTTGGTAATAACTCTCGTTTACTGCGATGAGTGGAAATGTGTTTATAATTCCGTATGAATTGTTTTGTGTATTTGCCAGGACTACCGCCAGTGATTTTTCAAGGTTGTTGAGAAGGAAATCAAAGTATATGAGAATTCATTCAAATTGTCACATTATATTATTTGTTTAGTGAAGAATATTCTGGCAAAGTTTGAACTCAATTTTGTTTCTAGTTATCGAGATAAGAAATGTCAAAGTTGCTGTTCGGTGACATGTTATTACATTGCGTTGATGCACGCGACGTGTTTCACATTGATTTATACGTCATTATCTCGACTACCTGAAATGACATCATTACAAAAAATTGTCAAAATATCTACGAAAGTCTTATAAACATGTGTACCAAGTTTCAAAAAAGTCTTGTTTATAGTTTCAGAGAAAATTGAATTATTACTCAAAAAAACTGCACAAAAGCTACTAAAATTTAGTAAGTTATCATACGCTTGGCAACGTCGCCGCATGAGATGAAATAGGAAGAGTGTGTGTGATTAGAATAAACAAGATTTTTTATCATTTCCCTGACTTGATGGTACACTGATTGAGTAACCCATTCATTCTTCCATCGATATTATTTTTTTGATGTAGATTTATCATCAATAAGTTTGTTTGGTTATGGAACGCAGTACCACTACTAAACGTCAGATGTCAAAAATATTTCCGAAAGTCTATAGCGTTGCGGACTATACATATCATATTGTAGCTTTATTATAATATGAAAAAAGAATATTTCAACGGATGGAAGCTCTTTAAAAGAATAGAATAAGGAATCAAATGATTCAAAATCATGTATTTTCAACCGAAAACAAACATTTCCATTAGTTTTAATCATTGAAATCTTGTCTATTTGAAGTTGGCAATGAATGTTTATCCTATGTATTTAGCATAGACCAGGGTTCCCACCACAGCTTGACCCCACTCCCTTCTTAACGACCTTAAAAATTATGCTTTGCATATCTCCTTTACTATTATATGACAATGCTGCAGCGTCACAGCGCATATTATAGCTCTCCCTCTTTGAAAAGCGAATTCTTTTACCTCCCACAAATTTTGCCAACACTGCGTTATATTGCTCTACTTCATTATTGTCCATATTTGATATTAGACTTGACGCATGAAAAACTACTCTTTTGAAGATAATTTCAATATCTTGTAAAGACCACAAGTTTGCATTTCGGGAATATGATTTAAATCAGCAGTATCTTTTTTGTTACGGAAGTGATCTGCACAATTGTTATGTTGTCCAAAAACATGAAAAGCTGTATTATTTATATGGGATTTAAGATTTTTAACAGTTTACACATATCCAGAATGTTGTCCCCTTCTAAATGAAGTAGACTTTTTAGTCCAGGCTATATAGACCAAAATAGGAAAAATAGAAGAACTAACCTGTGTATTACCAATTTTTTCAGGAATGTCATGGGGAAGGTCCCTTGATCAAAATGTAATAGCAAGAAATGGAATCACCATGCCGCCGGGGGAAGGGGGGTCTTTGAAGGTCCGTTTTTCAACTATTCTGCTCATGACCTGAAAACGGTACGTCCTAAAAAGAAATTTTCAACATAAAAATTGAAGCTCAATAAATTCCCTATAGTTTTGCTCTTGAACATTTTTTCGAAAAAATGCATAATTTCGGAGATATCCGTTCTCAAATGTAGGCAATCTGTGAAAAAACGCAATTTGCCCCAAGTTTTTCGTCAAACTTTTCCTTCTAGCCCTTCCTCTATTAGTTTCACAGAAAAATCGCAAAGAAGAAAGTTGCCTAGCATCAATTTCCTTCAAGAGTATATAGATACTATGCATGCTTATGTAGCATAGGTCTAGGGTTGGAGGGTTTTTAAGATTTTGGCAACAAATCGTGTTTTAAGCAGGAAAAGTCTGAGTCCTATTTCTCCATCATTGATGGCTATAAATGTCAATATATAAGTACAATATAATATAAATATGAGTAATTTATGTAATTTATCACACATAGTAAATGTCGTGTAGACGGGGTTCGCATGTGCTTGTAGTGGATCCTATGTTATGTAGAAGAGTAGTAGTAGAAGAGTTTGTTCCAACAATTGTTTCTCGTAGTTATATATATATATATATATATATATATATATATATATATATATATATATATATATATATATATATATATATATATATAATATAATGTATCATCTCACACGAACTCTGTAATATTGTCCTCTTCCTTGCTGTCATCTTCCTTGAGAAGGAGCGCTGAGGAGTGTGCGTTCAAGCCTGCCTGTTCACAGGCACATGCTGGTGAACAGTGGATGCCTGTCCTCCAGCATCCACATCTAGATCCACAACCACTCCCACATCTGCAGAAAATTGTCTCCAGAACACTTGCATGAGCAGGAGGTTTGAGGGTCTTGGCAGAGGTGAGTACTTCACTTTCGTCTCGTATCCAACCTCATCGTTGTGGATCCAGGAGCTCATTGCCAAGCCATTGTTGAATTCGATAATACACCCTTAGCGAGTGCTGCTGAGCCGCACATTTTGTAGGTGGTAAGGATGCCAAGTTTGTTTTTCCCTTGGCTGAGGATTTTATGAAGGAACTGTACCGGTGATGGTTAAGATCCCGTTTGTTGAGTGAAGCCTAATACAGGACGCGAAACATTTTCTCCCCAGCTTTGGTGATGGCTGCAATACTTGATGTTGGGTTGTAAAAAACGTATGAGACTGATTCCGAGCTCTGTGGCTCGTTTGCAGAAGTTTTCAGGATGGGCGCTTCTCCTTTGCCAGATATTGCGCTCGTGGTGTCGCATCCTGAAAATCAATGGATGAAGAAGATAGATTCACTGAAGGGAAGCTCCTGCAATTGTGTGGTAGAAAATATCTTCATCTCCGTGTTACCGCGCGCAGGCTTCATGAAAAGGATACTGAGCACGTAGTAATGCAACGAGCTGAAAGGAGCTAGTGTCATAATAATAATAATAATAATAATAATATATATATTCCCAACAGAAATCCAATTACAAGGAAAAATACAAATTCAAAAATAGACAAAAAAAATATATGCATATACATAGAAAAAAAAAATTAATATAGGTAATTTAATAAATCCAAAATTTCAAATAAATATATCTTCATAATGACGTTCAGCATTGCGACACATGATGTGGACAGGAGATCTTCTTAAAACATCCGTATTTGGCGTTGGTAACTGGAAGGTCATATGATGTCTGGAGGCAAGTCTGGGAGCAAAGAATCTGATGCAAGACAGCAGGTAAGGAGAATCTATTTTGTTATGGAGAAGAAGATGAAGAAATTTCGCAGACAAAAATTCTCTCCTTTCAGATAAAGAAATCATATTATGGCGCTCAAGAAGTCCTTCGTTGTCGATACCAATCTCCGGATAAAAGTTGTCAACTTTGAAGGATAAAAATTTCATAAATCGGCGCTGGATCCTTTCAATAGCTAATATTTGATATGTGTGGAGTGGGTACCATACTAAGGATGCATATTCCAATTTACTTACCACCAAGGCATAATACAAGATTTTCAATAATGAAGTGTCCTTGAAAGATCTGGAAATTCTTATTATGAAACCAAGCGTTCTACTGGCAGAAGTACAGATGCTATTAATATGTTCCAAAACAGATAAATTGTGAGTGAAAGTTACCCCCAGATCAACAGTCGACATATTTCGAGAGAGAATTACACCATTTAGGCTGTAAGGAAATGTGATCTGTGAATGACAACGAATGAAACTTATCACACAACATTTTTCAGTATTTAAATGCAGCTTGTTTTTCATGCACCAATTAGTCATATAGTCCAGGTCTCTTTGGAAAAAGGCAGAATCTTCCAGTGATGCAATGGGATTGAAAACTTTAATGTCGTCTGCATAAGCCAAGACTGGACATGAAAAGGACTGAATGAGTTCATCAATGAAAAGTACAAAAAGCAAAGGTCCCAGGTTAGAGCCTTGTGGCACACCGGATGTAGCAATAAATTGGAAAGAGAAAAAGCCATTATAATGAACACAACAATTTCTATCAGTGAGGTAAGAACGGAGTAAACTTGTTAAGCCAGGAGAGGCACCAAAATTAGAAATTTTATGAAGGAGTATTTCGTGATCAATCAAGTCGAAAGCACGAGAAAAGTCTGTGTAAACAACATCTAATTGTCCACGAATATCAAGGATATTTGAAGCATACTGTGTAAAAGCAGCTAGATTAGTTGTTGTGGATCTTCCTTTGACGAAACCATGTTGATTACTGGAAATAATTGACCGCGTATTATTGTAGATGGTATTATACAAAATTTTTTCGAGTACTTTTGCAAAATTATTCAGCAACGAAATGGGACGATAGTTTTGAATCAAATTCTTGTTACCTTTTTTATGAATTGGACAGATTATTGTTCTCTTCCACATGCTAGGAAAAATATGGGTTCTGATGGCTAAGTTGATTATGAAAGTAAGAGGTTCCGCAAATATGAAGCGACAGTCTCTGATTAAGTAGCTCGGTATTTGGTCATCACCTGCTGAAGTTTTATTCGAGAAGGTTGACATTACAGCAATAACATCAACTTCAGTGATCTTATCGACATTGAAGAACAAATGATGATTACCTGAAGAATAATGAATAGCATATCAGTTGGATGAAAAAAACTAGAAAAAAAATTAGCAAAAGCGTCGACGATATCTTGAGGAGAATCAAAGTTTTTGGAACCATCATTTAAATTAGGAGGAATGCGAGACATCCCCTGTTTAGAATGAACGTATCTCCACAGGTCTGAAGGATTTGCTTTAATGTTAATCTCAATATTTACCAAATACTTGTCATAAGCCTCAGATATCTGCTCCTTAGTTAGGCTTCTCAAGCGTTTGAATTCATTTAAGTAAGTAACACACCTAGTGTGGACCCATTTACGTCTATAGTACTCTTTTGATTTCACATTGTATCTTATTTCGGGAGTGAACCATACCGGAAAATTGGATTTCACCGGTTTAGACTTAGGTACTGAATCATCCAATATTTTATAAAGTATGTTGTAAAACTCATGAACGGCTTCGTTAACATTATTAAACAGAGACAAGTTGGACCAATCATATAAATAAAGATCTTCATAGAGTCTGTTGAAGTTAGCCTTTCGGAAATTGTAGCGTGGCTTGTTGTTGTTGACAGAAAATTTAGAACGCTTAGAATCTACAACACTATTCAATTCAAAACAAATTGCAGGATGATAGGAATCCTCTTGAATTAATGGAGAGTCACATTTTAGGATCTCAAGCGAGATATCAAAGTTGGTGAGTACAAGATCTAGAATACCATCAAATTTGTTTACCACATTATTAATATTTTGGAGATTAAGTAGATTACAAAAATTGGAAAGACAAAGAGACTTTGTGGAATTTGATTCAATATCAATGAAATTGGGAGTATTAAAGTCCCCAACAAATAATAAGAACTCATTACAATTAAGCAATATTTCTAAAGCTTCAAAGAACAATACAAAATCATTGCAGCCAATGTTAGGTGGAATATAAATAGCACACAAAATAAATCGAAAATTACGAATACGGCATCTACACGCAAGAAAGTCTATAGCAGAAAAAACTTTTGTGATGTGTGAAGAATCCAAAATATCGTATTCTACATCCTGGTTCAAAGCTATTAAGATACCACCGCCTTTGATTCATTCAACGCTATAAAGTCTCGGTCTTTTCGAATAACATTATAGTTGGAAGGAAAGATTTCACTATTATTGACGGAGTTATGAAGCCAAGTTTCACTTAATATAACTATATCATAATTAAATGAACAACAATTAACATAAAAATCCTTACATTTAGAATTTAAGCCCCTGCAATTTTGATAATAGAATTTAACATAGGTTGGATAACTGTTGGGATGCATTAGTTTTCCGAAATAATTTTGGGAACGTTATTAATATATTTAATTTTGATGTTGCTTTCACCCTTCGCTACACGGTCATCAAGATCACGTTTTACAAATTTGGAATATTCAATTTGCATAGGAGTTCTGTCACGTGAAATAGATAAATGATTTAAAGAGTTTATAGACTTGATACTTTTTATGTTTTGAAAAATTTTGGCAACATCGGTAATTGACGGTAATTGCAGTTTTATTGGTCGAGGTGTTGTTTTAGTGGGATCTGCACGACCTAACCGTATTGGCTTTATTGTAGGAGAATTTATTTGTAAATTATCCAAAATCATGCCAACGATTTTACAGTCATTTTCAAAAGTTTTTTGCTTAGAACCGTCAATCTCATTGCAATTATAAATAATTATGTTGCAGATGGGACTGTTTATCAGAAAATGATTCATCACATTTATTTTTGAGAGATATAATATCATTTTGTAGGCTCACGATTAAGGACTTTAAACTGTTAATATCACTAGCAAGGGTTTCACAGGAACTACAATTCCATTTTAAGCCCATTTTAGAGGAATTAATTCTTCTAGCTTCAGAAGTGGTGATGTCAACACAATCAATATTGAAGACATTTTTACAGATAGAACAGGTAATCAATCTATGTGAGTCAGTTTTTTTATTGCAACAATGACATAAAGTTGACATTGTAATTATTGTTATACAAGCACCTGGTATGACACAACACCCAGTAGAAATCCAAAGACAAGAAGATGAGTGGTAATTAGTGAATACTTAATTGAGCATGTAGGAACAAAGACTTTTACCAGTCAAAAAATCAGCAATGAAGAAAAAAGTTATTTTGAAAAATAACTCACCCCCAAAGATGTATGGTGCCAGATATTTATTATCAGGAGATAGAACTCACAAAACCAAACAGAACAATATCAATTTCAAAAATTTTACTTGAAATAAACCACTTCAAAATAGCAAAAATATTGCAGAAGATGCAAGACACGTCAGTACAACTGATGCATGATAATAAAAATGAAATGTCATGGAAAAGGAAGGGGCACAGAGGATTTGTATGTTACATAGGCTGGCTGGAGCCAACAGCAGCTTCGTCTACCAGTCAATTCAAAAACAATTTTTGGAACAAACTCTTCTACTACTACTTTTCTGCATAACATAGGATCCACCACAAGCACATGCGAACCCCGTCCACACGACATTTACTATGTGTGATAAATTACATAAATTACTCATATTTATATCATACTGTACTTATATATTGACATTTATAGTCATCAATGATGGAGAAATAGGACTCAGAGTTTTTCTGGTTAAAACACGATTTGTTGCCAAAATCTTAAAAACCTTCCAACTCCAGACCTATGCTACATAAACATGCATAGTATATATATATATATATATTAGTTTCACAGAAAAATCGCAGAGAAGGAAGTTGCCGAGCATCAATTTACTCCAGGAATATATATATATATATATATATATATATATATATATATATATATATATATATATATATATATATATATATATATATATATATATGTATATATATATATATATATATATATATATATATATATATATATATATATATATATATATATATATATCTATATATATATATATATTCCTGGAGTAAATTGATGCTCGGCAACTTCCTTCTCTGCGATTTTTCTGTGAAACTAATAGAGGAAGGGCTAAAAGGAAAAGTTTGACCAAAAACTTAGGGCAAATTGCGATTTCTCACGGATTGCCCACATTTGAGAGCGGATATCTCCGAAACTGTGCATTTTTTCAAGAAAATGTTCGAGAGCAAAACTATAGGAAATTTATTGAGCTTTAATTTTTATGTTGATAATTTCCTGTTAAGACGTACCGTTTTCAGGTTATGAGCAAAATAGTTGAAAAACGGACCTTCAAAGACCCCCCTTGCCCCCGGCGGCATGGTGATTCCACTTCTTGCTATTATATTTTGATCAAGGGACCTTACCCATGACATTCCTGAAAAAATTGGTAATACACAGGTTAGTTCTTCTATTTTTCCTATTTTGCCTGGACTATTTCTACCGCTACTCGCTGACGTTTTACGTAATTTCTTAACATATTGCGTAAGTTCACATTCACTAGAGTTCCAGAGCTGCTGTATCTTCTTCTTCTTCTTTATAAATAAAAATCAATGTATGCATGTTTGTACCTTATGCATTACGAAACCATCGATCAGATTGTGGTGAAACTTTGATAGAGTGTTCTGAAGCCCTACGAGAAAGTTCGTGGCACAAAAAATCTATATATAAATGAGTTCTTTTTTTTCAGTGAGTTTTTCTGCTCTGGTGGAAAGAATGTATATTATTAATGACTCAATACACAAATTATCATAACTTCATCAAAGTTTATATCAAAAATTTGATTGATATCAGTATTATATAAAACAAAATCGAGTTACTTACACCATTTATTAGTCAAGAACGGCTTGACCGATTTTCATCATTGAAATTTCAGGTCCTATCGGCTGCTTTTTTCGCCATGCGAGCGAAACAAGCTTGATCAAAAATAAGTCGTCATGCAAGCGAAGCGAGCTCCGTCAACGTTGAAGCGCCTTACTAGAGATGCGAACTCGGTAAACGATGAACTGCGGTGCCAGCGAAAACAAAATTGATCAACGGTAAATCACCGTACGAGCGAGTCGATCTCGGTCAACAGTAGACCGCTTTGCGAGAAAAACAGGCTCGGATAACTGTAAGCTGCTGTGTGAGCGAAGCGAGCTCGGTCAATGCCAAGCTACTGTGCGAACGAAAAGAGCTCAGTCAGCTGCAAGCTGCCGTGCGAGTGAAACGAGCTCGGTTGACTATAAGCTACCGTGCGAGCGAGGAACGTCGTGCGAGCGGAACGAGATTGGTCAACGGTAAGATGCCGTGCGAGCGAAGCGTGCTTGGTCAACGTTAGAACGTCGTGCGAGCGTTGCAAACTCAGTTAGAGGCTAGCAGTCGTGCGAACGGAGCGACGTCGCTTAACAGTAAACCGCCATATGAACGAAGCGAATTTGGTAACCTTGGATTATTTCCAGCACATGCATATTCATTTCATTGTTACATTTTGGTTAGGTTTATATTCAAATAGACAAGTCATGTCCAATATAATAATCACTTTTATACAATCACTCGAATAAGCATGTCGTGTGAGATTCATATACTTAATGTATAATCTTTGATAAATTACCAACTCAAATGTAATTTAAACTCAAAAGACATTCAGTGGAACTGCAAAGTCTCGGCCAAATACAAAAATATCCTATTTCGATTGATTTCCTACAAAAGAAGATCTTTTCACAGTTTGACATGTCCTTATCGTTTCCGGACTATAAGGTCCTGATATAAAAGGTAGGCTCAGGTACCTTGCAATCTGAATTTATCAATTCTGTGGCGTTACGAAGTACGCCGGGTCAGCTAGTTCATTATATAAATCACGTAAGCGATTACAAACATTACGTAGCAAATGGTTCGTACATTCAATTTTTCTCACTTTAGAATCATTTTCTTATGATTTCGTCTAGGTTATTCGTTTATACACACTGCTATCTTCATCGCCAATAATTTTCGCATATTTAATTTGATGCATTCTCATATTTCTTGAAAATCCCTCTACTATAATATCGCTTTCCATACTGGTTGATGTTCCTTTCCAATTTTTGTAACACATATGATCGATTGGATCTCGATTCAAACTGTGTGCCCGAGCTCAAATACAACAATATTTGTTTCTCACAGACAAAAATAGGAGATTTCCGGTTTTCTGACCAATGATACAACGCTGTAATATACAGTTTTTTAGATAATGTTGATGAATACATACAAACATTAAAATAACGCTTTATCCTGAAATGAAGATGGCATGAGTTATCGAAAATAACATATTCATTCCAAAAAATTTGTATTATAATTTCTTATCTGGTTGAGTTGTAAGAAAACGGTTTTAGACAATTAAATTTGAATTATATCCGCAGGAGCTTCAATTTGGTAACAAACAAGATATAGCCAAGGTACTTATTGAAAAAAAAAAAAACGTATGCATGTGATGTCCAAATATGCGTGATCATAATTCTTATTCGACATTAGGATTCTCATCATATCTTTGCCTCAGAAAAATATAGCTAATTTTAAAATAATTCAAATTTTATTAATGAAAAATGACCCGCTAATTTTTTTGAGGAACATTTGCTGTAGATGTTGTGCCAAATTATATAAGAGAACATTTCTCAGAATTATCAGCGGTTCATTTCTTATTATTAAAATTTGAGTTATCACAAAATTATTTATGTTTTTCTGAAGCAAAGAAATCGGAACAATCATGATGTGAAATCAAAATTATTAACACTTATATATGGACTTCACCTGCAAATATTCGTCAATTTTTTTTTTGGAATAAGTAATTTGGTTCCATCGTTTCTGGTATGAAATCAAGGTTCCTGCGGAAATAGTCGTAGTAAAAGTGTCAGGAATGATATTCAAAGATAGCTTAGTAGAAATATAAAATAAACAATTTTTTCGATTGGTAATTGTTTTTTTACAACTCAACCAGACTATGCCATGGTTGGAATCAACTGAAGCAACTGGACATGAGACTTATGGCCATTGTAAAATAGAATCGTAATTTCTTATAACCGTCATCTGTGACTTCAACAATCATAGCTGTCAATTTGAAATATGTAATTAATTGATACGATACTCCAAATTCATGATAAGTAATGAAACTAATCGTATAATTCGTGTTCGGGGGAGTAAATTTTTCATTTGTACAGCAGTTATACACCGTTCATTGTCTTGCAACCACGCCCAGCATTCACTTACATACGTTGAGAAAAGTACAAGTACTCCATTGTAAACACTCAATATTGATTAATAAGATGTTCAAAAATTGATACTCAGAACTCCAGATAATGCATCATAATTCGAGTTGTAACTTCTTTTGCACTAAGCACCATCAGCAATGACAGTAATGAGAGGGATTTTATTCATGTCCACAGATCCTGATTCTCTTGCTAATTCAATTTCCTCTATACCCGCGAACCGCATAGATTCCCAGGTCGAATCTCGATGAATTACCGATGAATATATTTGATTTTTCTGATAGAAATCCTTACTCATGCAAGGTAAATTGAGGGTACTACTAATGTCTGCCAATTGTGCAAAAGCTCCTCCAATTAATATCAAAGAATTAACAACTGCTGTATTTATATCTATCTTTTTATCATTATTCTCTATACAAATTAATTTTTCAATTTCACACATTGTACATATTATCAAGAAAAATGATTTGAGACCCGATCTTCTTTCTTTCATGATTTTGAAATGTTCATTTTTACAATAGACTACTTAAGTCTGACGTCAGAGTAGTGGGAATAGTTGAAAAACCTTTCCAAACAATAGAAAAGTGTATGTAAATTGCCATAAGAGTTTCTTTTTGCGCACGTATACTTTTAAATTGATGGAAATAAGATTTTTAGATCTAGATTTATTCAACCAGAAACAAAAATATAGTTACATCATAAACAAAATTTAAAATTGAAAAGTATGACGATGAGAACTATACCCTATAGAGATAAAAACAAAATTATCTGTTCATAGGCCTGGTTCACTATAACTAAAAAACATTTATATTACAGAAAATAAATGTACCTATGTATCACAGAATTGCTGATATAAAACTAAAAGAACCCAGTTGAAAGTATATATTTAAACATGGAGAAAAAGATTCGGAAATCATTGAAAGAAAATAAAAAGAAATGAAAGATGATTCAACCAATCTCGAGTATCAGTTACAAATGGTAAATCAGGCAAAAAGAGAAAAAGAATAATCAAATATATTATATATATAGATACACAAAAGAAAACTAAAGTGTAATGCACACAAGCATATAATTCAAAATTTATAGTTAAGAAAACAAAAAATTCAAAAATGAGAACAAAGAAAATATAATCGAAAATCAGATCTCAACTCTTATCCAATTTTTTAACTTCTTTCTTATGTTATATCTATTGCAGCTAATATTTTTTAATTCATTTGGTAAGCCGTTAAAGATCTTAATAGCAACAATCTTGGTGTTTTTATTACTAACAGTTTTCAGTGATTTGGGCAAGATGATACTCTTATTCCCAGTATTACTCTTGGAGTTTAAGAAGTCTTCTTTTGATGAGTTATAATGAAATGATAAACATTCAAATATGAAGATTGTGTCAGGCTGAGTGAAACTTTGTTAGTGTTCAATTTAACGATTTTGATCAACTTAAACATTTTACTTTGGACGTTTTGGATTAAACTTAAATTATTTTTATAAGCTTCATCCCAGGCTATTATTTCATAGGTTATTAGACTGTGAACTCAAGCATAGTATATCAAAAGTAAAGTTTCAATACGCATGAATTTAGAGATTTTTGAGAAAATGAAAATTAAATATTTTGTTTTGGAAACTAAGTATTCGATATGCTTTTTCCACCTCATATTAGAGTCAAAATGTAGTCCTAAATATTTATAGGTATCTACTCTTGTTATTGAATGGTCTTAAGTTTTCATGTTCAGATTCGTAGGAACACTGTACAATAGTTACCAAAACCAATGAAGACAGTTTTGTCAATGTTCAAAGATAATTTGTTGGAGTCCATCCAACATGCGACAGTGCTCAGATAATCATTTATTTTATTTTGAGCTCCATTCCAAGTATCATCATATGCTACAATTACTGTATCGTCAGCATATGAAATGATTGATTCAGTGGGCATATGCTTTAACAAATCATTAACATATAGAATAAAGAATGAAGGGCCTAAAATTGTACGCTGTGGGACACCAGTATTAATAATCTTAGGCTTACTTAAACAACCATTGACTCTAACTATCTGTCGCCTGTTGGATAGATAATCCAGCATCAGCAGATTAGCATTGCCCCTAATTCCATATTTATTTAATTTATCAATTAAAATTCCGTGGTTGACAGTGTCGAAAGCTTTGGCCAGATCGATAAAAGTAACTATAATTGGCTTACTTTTGTCTAAATTGTTATATATTGTATCACTTAAGTACTGCAAAGCACCAGTAGTACTTCTATTCTCTATGAAACCGAACTGATTAGAAGCTTAAATATTATTTTTTGTGATAAAATCATAGAGCCCATTGAAAATATTTCTTTCAAATATTTTTGCAATGTTCGAAATTAGTGAGATAGGTCTAAAATTAGTAACAGAATGTTTATCTCCAAATTCATGAATAGGGACCACTTCAGCATTTTTTAAAGCATCAGGCCATACAGATTTTTCTATACTGAAATTTATTATGTAAGTGAGAGGTATGATAATATGTTCAAGAATAGTTTGTAAAGTTCTTATGTTTATTTTGTCAGCTCCTCCATTTTTAACTTTCATGGTACTTATAATTCGTTTTACTTCAAAGCAATCAGTTGGATGGATAAAAATAGGTTTGCCAATAACAGCAGGAGATATAACAGTGGTTCTTTTAGAATTTATTTTGTCACTTAATTTATTACCAATATCACAAAAGAAAGAATTCATTACATTTGCTATATCAGCCGAGTTCTTAATTTTTTGGTCGTTATCATATACATAATCTATGTCAGCACTAATTTTGGATTTATTGTCTTTTATTTCTGATTTAATAAATTTCCACAATTCTTTTGGATTATTTCTTATATTGTCAACAAATTTACTATCATATTTTCTTTTTGCCTCTTTAATTCCTTTGTTCAACAGTTTAGCATAATTATTATACTCACTTTTTAACTCAAGATTGGTTGGATCCTTTTTCCATAAATTATATAGAGTCTCCTTAGCACAACATGGATTAATGATACCTTCAATGATTCATTTTTTCCTAGGCCTAACTCCATTTTTACATAATTTTTTATTGAAAGTAGATGAAACTGTTAAATCTTTAATTTTACTTATTAGTTCATTGGTTGCTTCATTGGGTTCAGGAACTGACAGAATACTGTTCCAATTTGTATTTATTGCTAGCCTTTCTAATTTACTATAGCTAATGCAACTGTTTATCATATTATCATTCTTTGTTTGAATTCTTTTTAAACTTATAATGAGTGTGTAGTAGTCAGTGAACAAGTTTGTTATTTTATAAGCATTGTAGCATAGAGAATTACTTTTGAAAAATATATTGTCAATGCAAGTCCCCATACTGCAGTTTGCCACGGATGGACTTGTGATACCTGTAAAACAAGGAATAAATTCATATTCAAGCATAACATTCAGAAACTCCTGATTGATACTACATAAATCCAATAAATCAATATTGAAATCACCAATAACACAATGATTTTTACAATGTTTGAATTCGCTCAAATATATACTTAGTTCGGCAATGAACTCAGCTTTATCCAAGCTATGTGATCTATATATAGCAGAAACTCTTATAGTGTTGACAGCATCAATTTTTATTTCAGACGTTACCACGCTTAAATTATTAGTTTTTACATTATTAGTGTTTTGAATGAGGCTATCTTTCACATATATAACTACTCCATCGGCTTCATTCAACCTACTGCCGTTATAAGATACTTTATAATTTTTCAGTTGGTAATATTGATAGAATTCAAGATTCCAAGTTTCTGAACATATTATAACACATGATTTGTATGCCATACACTCAATAAATAATTCCAATTTTTCAAAATTTGAATTCAAGCTTCTAATATTAACATATAAAAATATGTTCTCATTATTATTTATATATATATATACAAAATACCTTTTCAGTTTGCACAAAGTCATCAAAGTCCAGATTATGATCTATCATTGAGAATTTCTTTTTGTATTGACGATTGTACTTGTTGTGGAACGACCTCTACCTTACCGATATACCGTGGCAGGGTGGGATTAATTGGATAATCTGTTTTGGCTACGTACTTCTTGATTTTTTTTTCAATATTTCACATTTTTCACTGTCGTTGACTCTGTGATGAATATCAAAATTCATGTTATATTTATTATTGCTGAAAATACAATTAGCACATTTAAGAACGGATGAATCTTTGCAATTGATCTAGTAATGAGAGCCAGCACACTTTAAACAAACACTGTTATTGTGACATTTAGATCCACTGTGGCCATACCTACCACACTTGTAACATGGTCTTACATTAATATCATCATATACTTTACTGTTCTGATAGCCAACAAAAACTTTACTTTTGTTATCCTTGATAAATTTGTATGCTTCGGATGACACTTCAATAATTAGGTTTTGCGTAGCATGCTTCTTGTCATCAAACATGAATAGTGCTGTACATTTAGTCTTAACACCTTGAAAATTTCTTTCGTTGATATCAGCTTCTAGTTCCTTTATATCCACTTTTTCAAAATTGTCAATACCAACTACCTTCAGCCTTGTTTTTTCTACTGTCTCCATTTCAATTATACACGTAGTAGATAGGTTTTCACTTAAAATTTTATTAGCAATATTTGCACTTTCTTCATTCATGCAGTTAATTATAATTCCACTATCGTTTTTCATATGGACTTTTTTAGTTTGAACAGATTTATCTTTATTGAGACAACAAGCAACATTATTCTTAAGATTCTGTTTTATATCGGCCTTATTTTTCTTTCTCACGATAATATTTGAAACACGTTTTGGCTTTTGTTTCTCAGTATTGAGTATATGGGAAAAGGATTGCGGATAAGTCTTTATATTATTGTCTCGAGCAGTTATCAATTCTTTGAGTAACAGATTTTTGTCTTGAAGCTCTATATTAAGTTGTTTTGATGAATTTATTCCTTTATTCAGGTTTTCCGTATCGAGATCATTGCTCTTATTACTTTCAATATGATCCACTAATATTTCATTCAAAATTTCATGTCTGATTTCTTCTCTTATTTGGGTTTTTATTTGAGCGATGATCATTCTTGCTTCTTCATTCAATATACTTTCACTTATATTTGAGGTTAGATTTAGATGCACATGTTCAGGACATATTACTAGTACATCACTCATATAATGTGTGTTATTCAATACTTTAAAATCACTAAGGTGATATACATTTTCACATATTATACAAACTACTGTCGCCACTTTAGTTTTAGAATGACATTTATAATTGAACGGCTATGGGGATGAAAATAATCGTATTCCGATGTAGAGTTTCAATAACACAAATATAATATTCAAAACAAGATGATTTACATTCCATACAAAAATGTCAAAATTACAACAATACATATATTTTATATATTACAAAAGACTGCTACATGGCGACTAGATCATCATCGCTTTGCTTGGCACTGGGAAGAGGGACATATTCGTTGTACCGCTCTGGTTTTGGTACGTTCATTCCAACACTCCTCCTCGGGATAACGAACGGTGAGTCCTAATCTGCACATGAAAAACTTATGTTTAGGTCCATACAAACCCTTAGTTAAGATTTCCGCCACCATGGCCTCGGTAGGAACGTGGTGAAGTCGGGTTCTTAGCAAGTTTCAATGCTCCTTGATTGTCGTTGTATATGGGAATACTTTCTCTGATATTCATCCCCAATTCATTAAGGAATCTGCGCAGGTAGATGGCTTCTTTAGATGCATCAGAGAAACCCATGTATTCAGCCTCATTAGACGAGAGAGCCACTGATTTTTGTTTTCTTGAATCCCATGTGATAGCACCTCCGTCCCATAGGAAACACGTACCAGTGTAAGATTTGCGATCTGAAATATTTCCGCCCCAATCAGCGTCCACATATCCAGTTAAATTACTCTTCTCAGAGGTATATTTTAGTCTCACTTCAGATGTATCTTTCAAATATCGCAGTACGCGTTTAGCAACAATCCAATGGGATTTGTCATAGCAATTGTTAAATTGCCCCAAGAAACTACATGCGTAACTTAAATCTGGCCGGGTGGCAGTAGCCAGATAATTCAAAGCACCGACTAATTCTCGGTATGGTAATTTTCTGTCTTCTTCAGAGATATCTTCTTCAGATTTCGTTAATTTGATACTTGGATCAAGTGGGGTTGCAGCGGGATTACAATCAGTCATGTTAAATTTTTTCAACAATTCTTCGATGTAGCCCTTTTGACTTAAACTTATTTCGTTTTCTTCTCTGTGAAATTCGATTCCCAAGAAATACTTTATTTCACCCAAATCTCGGACTTCAAAATTACTTGATAATTGTTTTCCGACTTTGGAAATTAATTCATCGCTGTCTGAGATTAGTAGAATATCATCGACGTAAGTAACTATAAATGCTTGTGCTCCCCTTCGCTTAAGCTTGTGCACGCAAGGATCAGCATTCAATGGATTTGCGCCGATTTCTTTTATTGAATTATCAAGTTTCTTATGCCAACTTCTTCCAGCTTGTTTCAGTCCGTATAAGGCTTTCTTGAGAAGTAAAACTTGGTTGTTTGAATCCAAACTCTTCAACAACTCATTTGCCTTCTCTACGATTTTCTTGTCGACATTTTGAACCTGGATTATTCGTCTTAAAGCTTCTCTCATGAATTTCGGAGGTTCCATGAATATTCTTTCTTCAAAATCGCCATTGAGATACGCTGTAGAAACGTCAAATTGTCTAATCCTCATACCCATTCTAATTGCATTGGCTGTAATTATTCTTATGGAACTGAGTCTCGCAACAGGTGAGAAAGTTTCTTTAAAATGCACACCAGGCCTTTGCAAGAAATCTTGAGCTACAAGTCAAGCTTTTCTTCGTTGAATTGATCCGTCTGGATTCAATTTATTACGTAGTACGATACGACTGCCTATGATTGTTTCGTTCTTCGGACGCTTGACGATTTGCCAAGTATCTTTCTTGAGAACTGAAGCCACTTCTTCTGCTATAGCGTCTAGCCATTCTTCGGTGTCGTCGCTTGACATAGCTTTGTTTATCGGCACTTCCGATAAGAAACTGTAACTAATTTCATAATCTTCAATGACTTCTTGTGCATTTTCTTCAGCTGGTTCTTGACGGACTATATATTCTTTTCTTGGTCTACCTCTTTGACCATCTCGAATAATTCTAGGTCTTCCCCTAGCTCTTACCACTTCTGGCTCTACGTTTTCTTCGATGACTTCTGGAACGTCTTCAGGGTCGTCATCTTCTAAGATCGTATCGTTACGTACTTCGATATCAACATATTTCTGCTGAGGTTCGTTTTCATATACTGATTTTTCAGGCATGAATTCTTCGTAGCTGCTTGGTTCTAGTTTTTCATCTTCTAAAAATTTCACGTCTCTACTAATTTTTATTTTCTTTTCCTGAGGAATCCAAACTCGGTAGCCCTTCGAATTATCAGAATATCCCATTAGTAGTCCTTCTTTCGATCGAGATTCGAATTTTCCTTTGTTTATTTTCAAATCGAGACAATGTAATTTGCATCCAAATTCTCTAAGATAATTAACATTGGGTATCTTTTCATGCCACAGCTCGTATGGTGTTTTTCCATCCAAGCTCACGGTCGGAAATCTATTTCTTAGATGATTTGCCGTATTTATCGCTTCTGCCCAGAAACTTCTAGGTAAGTTAGCTTGAATTAAGAGACATCGAGCCATTTCGATTAAAGTTCTATTCTTCCTTCCAGAAAGACCGTTCTGTTCCGGGTGATAAGGAATGAAGAATCTTCGTGTGATTCCTGATTTTTCCAAAAAATCGTCAAATTCTTTGTTCAAATATTCTGTTCCATTGTCGCTTTAAGATACTTGATTCTGGTGTTCTTGATATTTTCAAGTTTTACCTTTACTTCTCGAAATGTGTCGAGCACTTCGCTTTTGGATTTTATAAATCGTACTTCGCACCATCTGGTTGCTTCATCAATGAAAGTGACAAAGTATCTTGATTTTCCGTGTGATTCAGTTCGCATCGGACCGCAAACGTCTGTGTGAACAATCTCGAGTGGTTTCAAATCTTTGGGTTCACTCCTGGAAAATGATGCTCTTGTCAGTTTTCCTTTCAAACATGTCTCGCATCGAATTATTGGATCGTTTTCATTCAATTTCAAACCACAGAGTCTCTTGTTGGCATATGCTGCTTTCAGATCTTTGATGTTCAGATGACCCATTCTTTTATGCCATACTTCAATAGATGACTTTACGTTGTTGATGAATGAGACGGTTTCGGATTCATGTTTTTCACGCATAAAATATAAATTTCCTATACGTTCAGCGCTCATTCTGACTGTTCCTTCACTGTCTAGAATTTCTGCTTCCTGCTGTTTGAACAGTACATTAAATCCTTTATCAGTTATCTTTGATACTGACATCAAATTCGTTCGAAGTTCTGGTACGAGCAATGTGTCTTTCAATGAAATTTTCTTCGGATTTTTGGGATCCTCATAGTATATTTGAGCTGTTCCTCTGGCAAGAACTTTTGTTGTGGTCTCGTTTGCCATGTTTACGGTACCTGTTCTCTCTTTACTTACATCGACGAGTACACTGCTGTTTGTACAAAGATGAGAGGTTGCCCCACTGTCGAGACACCATCTTGAATTCTTTTCATTTTGAGCATGCAATGCTTTATTTGCATAGAACGTAAGTTCTTCCGCATTTTTCGCTGAATCTTTCTTTTTCAGGAAACAATCGGCTGCCTTGTGTCCTACTTTCTGACACTTGTGACATCGGAATTTGAATTGTTCGTTGGTGGACTTTTCGTTCTTCGATTTTCCGTCTACTCGATTCGGCTTTTTAAACTGAAATCGTTTTTGGTAATTATTTATTGAATACATTGCATTCTGACCTGTATTCCTTGTTTCATTCAGTCGAGCTTCATATTCTTCAGTTATTTTGATACAAAGAACATCTGGTGTAGGTAATGTATCGCGTGACTCTATTGCACATCTAAAATTCTCGAATTTTTCTGGAAGACTATATAACAGCATAATAGAGAGTAAATCGTTGTCAATTTTCACGTTCATCTCTTCGAGTTTATTTACTACGTCAAAGAAGTTATTCAGGTGTTCCTTCATGTTGCCACCGTTTTCCATTCGTTGAAGCATAAGTGTTTTCAGCAATGTTGCTTTACGAGCAGGCCCCTGGGATTGATATACATTTTCTAATTCCAGCCACACATCTCTTGCAGTATCACAATTTTTTGCTTTGTTTCAGCTCTGAAGGAGATATGGACAATATAATATCTGATTTCGCCTTTCTATCGGCTATCGCCCATGCATCTATAACTGATTGATTATTTCCGGTTGCTTCTGGTTTTGTTATTTCACCATTCACATAACCGTATGCGTCATTTTTTATTAAAATCGCTTGCATTTGCAGCTTCCACGTATCATAATTAGAATTATTCAACGGTTCGATTCGTAATATATTGGAACTCATTTTGTTTTAGCTTGTGTACACGTAATTCAGTTCAAAATTTGATGTCTTTTGAAACCATACGCACAAAACTACTACACACAGTTGTTAGTCAGAATAATCTTCACTTTAGCTGGGCCCATAACCTGAACGGCTATGGGAATGAAAATAACCGTATTCCGATGTAGAGTTTCAATAACACAAATATAATATCCAAAACAAGATGATTTACATTCCATACAAAAATGTCAAAATTACAACAATACATATATTTTATATATTACAAAAGACTGCTACATGGCGACTAGATCATCATCGCTTTGCTTGACACTGGGAAGAGGGACATATTCATTGTACCGCTCTGGTTTTGGTACGTTGATTCCAACAATAATATTTTTTGATAGATTTATCCGGTGGCTGTTCACCGCCCGGCGCCATATTGGCCTATTCATATATATCATATTCATTTAAATAATATAGCAAAATATTATCCAGATATTATTACTGCAGTCGGTAAGTCAACATGAAATATAATTCTTAATATATATTTTCATCTATTTTGAGGTTATGTATCAGTTGTCGTTATTTATGTATACAGTAACTATAAATTTTATTGTTGATAAATTATAATATTTATTTAAGAAATGGTGATGTGTTTTGTACCAGACTGTAATCATTACAGCGAGCAAAAAATTTGCAAATTCTTTTGTTTTCCTGCAAATGAAAAAGAAAAGAAAGTGTGGATGGATTTGATCAGGTTAATGAAGAATATATTAGTTTTTTTTACCGTTGTTTAAAATAAACAATTTCTAGACGTGCTGATCGTGAGCCGAGTAAGCATAGCTTAGTTTGCAGCTGTCATTTTGCCGGTGGAGAAAGAAAAAACCGACCAACAATTTTCCAGCAGAATATTGAGAGAAAATTTGCTTTTGTGTCCCCTGAGAAACGGTAAATATCTATCACATTTGTGTTCATTCATTTTTCTATCTAGTTTTTTTTCTTAATATTTAGCACAAGAGCTGCGAATCCCGCTGGTTCTTCCAAAACTATAGCGGATTCAACTGCAGCATTCGGAGAAACAAATATTTCTTCTGCTGCGGAACCAGTTCCTGGATCATCGAAAGATTTTGATGCAAGCTGTAGTGAATTTAGTCAAGGGTCAAGTGCTTCAACAGAAGCAGAGATTTTTTTCTTAAAAGAGAAAGTGGATCAATTATCCAAGGAAGTGGATAAAGCAAGAGCTCAGTTCTCGTTTGAGCAAATTAAAAGTAAAGAAAAATATTTTTTAATGTATACGGGCATACCAACCGCCGAGCTTTCCTAGACATTCTTTGAAACTATGGATTCTTTCAGCTTGACATATTATTCTGGATGGAATGTGAAGAAGATAAGCAAAATTGATCAGCTGTTTTTGACGCTTATCAAACTTCGGTTAAATTTACCGCATCAGGATTTAGCCATAAAATTTAATTGCAGTATAGCTACAATAAGTAATATTTTTCAAATATGGCTGTATGCTTTGCATTAGGTTTTATTTATAAAATTGATGAGCTGTATACCATACCAAATATGTTGTGTTTGCCAACTGCATTTTCTGATTTTTTGAACTGCCGAATAATAATTGACTGCACTGAAGTAGCTACGGTGGTTCCAAAAAGTATGGAAAAACAACGACTTACTTACAGCAGCTACAAGCACCGTAACACGTGGAAAGGTTTAATTGGAGAAGCTCCCAACGGTGTTATAACTTATGCCAGTAAATTGTATCCTAGCTCTCTGTCGGACAAGAAAATTGTTTCACATTATGGTATATTAAGCTATATGAGAGCTGGAGATATAATATTAGCCGATAAAGGTTTTCCAATCAGCGATATTTTGCCCGAAGGTGTTACTTTGAATATACCACCATTTTTAACAACGCCACAGTTCACACCTAGCCAAGTAGCAGAGACCAGGAGAATTGCCAGAGCTGGAATACATGTAGAAAGAGCGATTAGACGTGTGAAGTGTTATTCTATACTCGATAAAATACCACAATATTTAATACCTCATTCATCCATCATATTTCAAACTTGCTCAGCTCTAACGAATTTTGCTTTTCCGTTGATAAAAGAAGTAGAAGAACATCATAATTGATAGAAAATAATTGTATATATATATATATATATATATATATATATATATATATATATATATATATATATATATATATATATATATATATATATATATATATATATATATATATATATATATATATATATATATATATATATATTACTCATAATTCTTTTACATTTATATTCTCCTTCCAGTCTTCATTTCTCTCCACAGGTACTACCAATGTTTCTTTTAACGTCCAAATTACAAGGTAACATATTGCTTTCTTCAAAATATGCATTCGTCCTTGTATTTGGTGATAATATTGATGACTTGGGTTTAAAATGACTTGGTCATTTTCATCATAACCAATGACATATGTTTTTTCCGTTTTTGATTTTTCTTTAAGAGCCTCATTTCTATAAGAATATGGACATTTCACTTCAATAATGGCATTTTCCCCAGCTAAACCATCCGGACTTCCTTCTAAAAATCCACAAGGATGAAACCAGCAAATTCTTCAACAGCTGTTATTTCATTATTTCTGCCCCATTGTACAGCCCTTACAGCATCCAAATTGTAAACACCTGTAAAGAACATATGTTTATTATATGCACGTTATTTAAAATTAAAACCTACGTACCAAAAAGTTTTTCAAATGATGATGGCGGAAATCTATTTCTTTTACAGGCAGCCAAAATAACACCATAATTACTTGCAGTAATCCAGTGTTTCCTGACAAGTACCCACTGCTCATTTTCTCTTTATCCAATCGTTTTATTGGCAACTTCTTGAATTTTTTCATCAAGCATATATAATTTTGAATTCAAATATTCAATTTTATTTGTGCTACCAAAAAACTCGTCGCTAAAGACAGTGTCCTCAATAGCTGGCACTAGACTTACTAAAATTTTAGATGGTTCATCCTTCAGTAACCAACTGAATCCTACAGTACTGTCTTGCAATGTTCTCCTCAAAATGTCAATTTCGTCTGCAGTTACATCCCTATCAGTTGCTCTATACGGTTTTGACGGATACATTTCATCCAAGGCCTTAATTGTATCACCTGCTTTTTGTTTTGGTGCATTCCATTTGCAACTTTGGTCAGTTACCGAAATATTATAATGTCCAAAGAGCAATAAAGCTGCTAAATGGTGGCATTTGATGCCTTTTGGGCAAGTACATTTAGTGTCCGTTATATCCATGTTGTCATTGAATAATACCTGTAAATATATAGAGATATAACAATGTATTATAATTTTTAAAATAAAATTTGGATATACTTTTATTTTATATGTTTTATTTTTCATACTAGCGAGCACATCCCCTCGCAAAATGAACATTTCAGAATTAAACTCCATTTTCGCAACATGTCCACTTTCAACTGCGTTTTCTCCATGAGAAATAGTTTTTCGATCATCTTCGAAATAATTTATAATCGAAGATATTTTCAAAACCCTTTTAGTTCCCATAATAGAGTTTCTAAAACAAAATAATCAAGAAATTTTACATATAAAGTTGAATGTCAATCACATAACCTAAAATATAGGATGTTTTTTGACATTAACTCTAAATATATATATTTACCAATAAAAATAATGTAGAGAATATAACTACTGCTATACCGGTTATATATAAACGAAACGCCTGCTCTTATATTTTCATACAAGTGAAGATAATAATTACACACCTCTTGCAAATGGCAAATTACATGTTCTTTCCCAATGTTTGGAAAGGTTTGATATCATCCCCACTACTTGTGACGTCATCACTTAACTAGTCTATTGAATGAATCACTGTGATCGAACTTGGTGATTTCATCGAAGGAATATTGTATTTCTACAATTCTTCTTCCATCCACTACAAAATTGATATCACTTGATTTTTGATCTGATTCTATCGATCTATAGAATATATATGAATATATTATTTTTCAAAACTCCAAGCCAATTAAGTATCAGATATACATACATTTCAAAGTTTTTGCTAGTGTTAGATTCGTCTTCCATTTCAGCAATTATACTCTCTGGAGGAATGAATCTATGAAAACATATTATTATGTATTACTATGATTACTTGAGAAAAAGGTTGAATAAAAACTTATATTTGATCATTTTCCATCACAGAATCAATAACTGAGCTATCAGAAATTGTTCCCAATTTTTTTCTCAAAGAATTTTTTTTCCCGACTCTCTTCTCGCTCTTGCGTCGTTTTGATAATGGAGGATATTTATTATCACGCACCATTTCAAACATTTTTTTTTCCGTCAATTTCACTCACTATAATAGCACAAGTTTTTTACTGAACGGTATTTAATAATAGGACAATAAACAAATGCGAAGGAATAAATCGAATTATCACATAATTCTTGAGTGGGGAGGTAAATGTTCCCGCCTACAAGTGCAAAAGAGCTCATTTTCCCCTTGACGCTTACAAAACCTTAGATGGTTGAAGATTGCAAGTCTACCCTCTTGAGTGAATTGAGTTAAGCTAGCCATAAGTTGTCTCTAATAGGAAGAACAGCGGACCAATTCCTGTTTAATAGAGAAATTACTTATCATTATTCTTGCATGTATTATATTTCATATGTTTTTATTGTAATTGTGTCTTTATATATATTATATAAATTGTATTTTACTCACCTCCGTCGAGGACGACGTAGTTGTGGTTGTTCACCTAATCTTTGTATAACTTCGATCAATCAAACTAATCCTAGAGTTGACCCTAGTACTAACGTAACTTTTGATAATGAAATTGATGAAGTAGAGATGAATCCAATTCCACAACCACGGCGCTCAGACCGTATAGAACAGAGAAAGAACGAATCATGAATCTTAAGATTCATTCTTTCTCAAGGCGAATGGTGCTATAATCCTCTTAAATTTGATAGAATCTAATTTTTGATATATTTCACACGTTTTTGAATTATTGTTGATGGGTGAGCATGCTACGTTCACTCTGAATTCTGTGTAATTTTACTCAAATTGCTTACCCAAAATGGTCACACATATGTGTAAGATTTCCTTTCTTCTGACCATGGGAATTGCAGTTTCATTTATTTATTCATTTAAAGACAAATTAGAATCAGTCTGATAAGAACATCCATCAAATAACTAGTAAGTCTGAGAATTAAACTGATAGTTCAGGACGAAATGAAGAAGTTAATCACTAAGTCCAAATACAAATTAGAAAAATTCAAAACAAGTAGTTTTGTGTTTCCGTTGTGAGCTTCCATCTTCAATAATAATAACCAGCTAGTGATATTCAAACAATATTCAGTCTGTACATGAATGCAAAGCAATAAACATCTATTGTAATAACTAAATAAAGTTTTTAAAAACTTATTTACGGAGATCAACAAATTAATTGGCGCAGTCGGTAGGATTCTGGATGGAGATTCATCGAGAATAATCCGTCAGTATCCACTGTTCATTCAGAAGAAGAATCTTCCGATTCCGAGAGGTTATCATCGTGTATCAATCTATCGGCATCAAGCAGTCATCCAAGAGGGCATCCATCGAGGACAATCCATTTGTGATGAAGATTGCTATATTGGTATTGTAAGGTAGCTTCCCTTTGTTTAATTTTTATGTCAGATTCCTCGCGTTCATCAATTTTCATCGAGGATAATAGTGAAAACGAGCAAAATTTAGAATATAAAAATTCAATATCAGAAATAGATTTGAGTTCAATATTTTCTATTTTAAATATCAACGAAGAAATAGTTGCTGTAGAAAACAACAGCTGTTTAGATATGGCACCTCCTAAATTTGAAGCTAAATTATCAGAAATACTTCCTAGATTTGATGGTAATGCAACAGAATTATCAGCATTTTTAGATATTGCAAATGCTTTAATAACTACTTATTGGGATTCAAGCCCAGAAAATATGCATTGTGTTCAAAATATCACAGTAATATATGGTATTTATGCAAAATTAATTGGTCCCGCACGCGAAGTTTATACTACGTGCATTTCAAAAGACTGGAAAACACTTTGAAGACCAACGAGACGAAAATGGCTTATTGTTCGATTTAGATCAATTGAGTCAAAAAGATAACGAGAGTTCTTCACAATTTTATACTAGAGTGATGTCAGATTTAAGTGCTTTGCACAATTTTATTGAAATTCACGAAGCAAGCGAAGGAGTCAAGACGGTCAAAAAGAATTTTTATAATACACATGCTTTGAAAATGTTTTTAGCTGGTTTAAAAGAACCCCAGGTTCAACTGTTCGCGCTATGAAATCAAGTAGTCTCGCAGAAGCTAGACAATACATCATATCGGAAAATAACATTAGACATTTACAAAAACCTAATTTTGATAAAAACAGAATTCATGTTTCGAAAACAAATGTAAATTCACATTTTCAAAGACAACAATATTTTAGACCTCTACCACCACAATATTATAATAATTATTCCCGATTTCCAAGCAACCCCATTAACTTGCAACCCCGACCAATGCAACAGCCTCAAAGATTTTTAACTAACCAACAAGTGTTTGGAAATCATTCCAAACCTAACGCAACAAACGTTTGGAGACCTCAAGGCTCCGCCAATCGTCCTATTTAACTAAAACCTGTCCCTATGAGCGGAGTATCGCATGGAACATTTTCAAAACCTAATACCGGAATGTATAAGTTTCAAAACCGCCAAACACAGAATCACGCTGTGGAAGAAATGTATAACATAGAACACCCCACGCAATTTTATGAAAATAGCGAATATTCTTATGAAAATCACGAAATTGACGAAACCGATTATAATCCACAAAATGGCGACTCAGAAGATAATTTTGAAACTCAGTCATTCGAAGACGAACAAAATTTTCGCGAGTCAAGTCAAACAACGAACCAAACATAGAGTTACATTTATTATATGATAAAAAAGATTTGCCGTTCATTAAAATTTCAAATCCACCCTAAAAATTATTAATCGACACAGGAGCGACAAAATCATTTTTACATCCAGATATAGCCGAGAAATATTTCAAAAATTCCATCAGAAAAGAAAATTTTACTATCTCTTCAATATTTCAAACAACAAAAAGAAATACCTGTATTGAGATACCCGCATTTCCTGAATTCAACGTTAATAAAAATATGAAGTTTTATTTATTCAAATTTCATCATTTTTTCGACGGTTTAATTGGCTATGACACTCTTAAAGATTTCGATGTTCATTTAGATTTGAAAAATTCAGTATTGAAAACACCAAATACAAATATAAATCTATCCCATTATGAAACTAAAAATAAACTATTATTTTTTGCACGAATAGAACCATGTACTTTGGAGACAGTTAAAATTCCTGTCAATGTTAGTAACGGAGACATCATTATTCCACAAACAAAAATTTCCAATTGCTTTATCAGAGAATGTGTTACAAATTGTTGTAATGGTTATGCACCTGTTGACGCTTACAACAGTATGAACAAATTTCAAGTAATATATTTGTATGAACCCATTGAAGTAAATTCGTCCCAAAACGAAGAATTTGAATTATTTAATGCTATGGTTTATTATGATAATAACGAGAACACCAAGATTGTTGATAAATCTGATATAACTAAACTAGTTCGGATCGAACAAATAAATTTCGAAGAGAAAAATCAAATTGAAAAATTAGTAAAATCATTTTCAGATATTTTTTAACGTGAAAATTCCCCACTTACATTCACGAATAAAATTAAACATCGAATAATAACTAGCGACGGGATTCCTGTACACACAAAATCATACAGATACCCTTTTATACACAAACCGGAAGTAGAAAGACATATTAATAATATGCTAGAGCAAGGAATAATACGACCAAGCGATTCAGCATGGGCAAGTCCTATTTGGATCGTACCGAAGAAGGCAGATGCCTCAGGAAGACAAAAATGGCGTATAGTTGTCGATTATTGCAAGATAAACGAAAAAACTGTTGACGATCGCTATCCAATACCTAATATTCCTGATATCCTAGACAGACTCGGACGTTCACAATATTTTTCGACATTAGATTTAGCTAGTGGCTTCCATCAAATTGGAATGCATCAAGACGATATACAGAAGACCGCATTTAATGTTGAAAACGGACATTATGAATTTTTAAGACTTCCGTTTGGCCTGAAAAATGCTTCGGCAACCTTTCAGCGAATAAAGGATGATATTTTAAGAGAGCATCTAAACAAAGCCTGTTTTGTATATATGAATGACATAATTGTATTCTCTGCTTCTCTTCAAGAGCATATAGTAAATTTAAAACAAATGTTTCAGAAATAACGCGACAGTTATCTTAAAATACAACTCGATAAATCTGAATTTCTAAAACAAGAAGTAATTTTTCTTGGACACATCATAACACCAGATGGATTCAAACCTAATCCAGAAAAAATTAAATCTATTCAAAACTACCTCCTACCAAAGACAACTGAAGAGATAAAAGCATTTTTAGGATTATTAGGGTACTATAGAAAATTTATTGAAAATTTTGAGGAATTAACTAAACCTCTAACATCATGTTTAAAGTAAAATGCAATTATTGACGCACAAAACACCGATTATGTAGACTGCTTTAATATCTGTGAAAATCTATTATCCAATGAACCCATATTAGAATTCCCCGATTTCGAGAAACCATTTATTTTGACGACTGATGCGAGTAATTGCGCGATTGGCGCGGTTTTATCACAAGGAAAAGTTGGATCCGATCTTCCAATAGCATACGCAAGCCGCACGCTCAATGAATCAGAAACAAAATACTCTACTATCGAAAAAGAGTAATTAGCAATAGTATAGGCAGTAAAACACTTCAGACCATATTTGTTTGGACGTAAATTTCATATTTACACAGATCATCGCCCATTACAATGGTTATTTTCCATCAAAGAACCAAATTCCAAACTTGTCAGATGGCGCCTTAAGCTAGAGGAATATGACTACCAAATTATTTACAAAAAAGGTGCACAGAGCAAAAACGCGGACGCTTCATCTAGAATTCAAATAAACGCGAACGAAACCATTGAAGATTCAGGCGGAGTATTCGATTATATGAAAGAGTTTAATAAAAAATTAAGTAACGTTGACGGAGGTAATTGTAGTAAAAATCTAGATGATGTTTCATTAATAGTTGAAACTGATAACGAAAATCTCAACGAAGATATATCTGATGATAACACTATTCATACGAACAGAGAAAATTCGATTATAGGCATACCTATTTCTGACAAACCTGTTAATTATGGAAAAAATCAAGTAATAATATCACAAGTAAATTTTGATCCAAAGAAACCAAAAATCGTAAAATTATTCCAAAACACCCAACGTTTTATAGTAGATATTTCGAAGAATAACTTTACGCATGACATTATTAAATTTATAAAAGAATATATAGTCCCGAGAGTAAATTATTATTTGTACTTTGCAGACCTAATATATGAAAGATTCAGTTCTGTAGTTCAGAAATATTTTAGAAATTCGGAAATAAATTTTGTCAGATATACACAAAAATTACTAGACGAAGAAGATCAAAACGAAATAAAAGAAATAATTCAGAACTACCATGAGAGCAACTAACCATCGAGGTCTTGACGAAACAGAAAATCAAATAAAAAAGCGTTATCACTGGCCAAATTTGCGTAAATCAATTCAAACGTATATCAACGAATGCGAAATAAGTTTAAAGACCAGATATGACAGAGTACCGTTGAAACCAAAATTTAATATATCCCCTACCTCATTTTACATGTTGACACTATCACATTGGATAAACAAAAATTTCTCACAATCATCGACGCATTTTCAAGATATGCGCAAGCCTACAAATTAAATTCTGGACAAAGTATAGAAATCGTGAACAATCTTATCAAATATTTCACACATCACGGCATACCGGATCAAATAACATCGGATAACGGTCTTGAGTTTAAAAACTCTTTAATCAAAGATTTGCTAGACGTTCGCAAAATGGATTTGCATTTCATAAGTTCCCAGCATCCCGAATCAAATGGTTTAATGGAAAGATTCCATTTGACTCCAATTGAACATGTAAGATTGCTGAACAATCAAGAAGTATATTCTATAGAACCGATAGAAATTAAAATCAATTATGCACTTTTAGCATACAACAATTCCATTCACTCAGCTACCAAATTGAAGCCCAGTGAAATCATTTCAGGACATTTAGAAGTGAATTCACCTTTAGATATTGAATTACAAAAGCAATTAGTTAACAATTATATTACAAATCATAGAGAAAAAATCAAACTACTATATAACAAAATTAAAGATAGTTACGAATCATACAAGCAGAAAACTATAGAATATGCTAATAAGAACGTGAAGAATTACCGGACATTCCTAAAACAATTTATATTAAGAATAAACAAAAGCAAAGTGGAACAAAGAATAAATTCAAACCTGAACAAATTGAAAAAATCAACCCTGAGCTGAAAACAGCAGAAATAAAGCCAGAACATGGCAACACATCAAAAGACATCCATCTTTCTAATATCAAAAGACCCAGACTTAAAACATATAGTTTCAAAAATAAAGTAGAACGGAAGAAAAACAAATTTCAAATTCTTGAAAATGAATTAATGAAACGTTCTCCATTGTTACAGACTTGTGACCCTTCACATGACAAGGACGCAAAGAGTACAAGTCTAGCAAGTAATCCTGGAATCCTTCCTTTCAAATTAGGACATGCAAAAATCCAAACAGCCTCATATACCTTCTTACATTATATTGATTCACTTCCCAATAAAGATCAAATTGATCAATTAAATAATGATTATTCAAATTTGAAAGATATTATAAATTCAGTCCCTTCAGAATTTTTTCAATCACCCAAGAATTATTATAAACATTTAGAATATGAATTAAAAATTGTTAATTACAAAATAGAATCATTTTATCATGAGAAACGACAAAAACAAGGTTTGATTAACCCTTTAGGTCCACTTGTAAAATTTATTATTGGTAATATGGATCATGAAGACGCTAAGGAAATTCATATTAATATTCTAGAATTAGAAACAAATCAGAATAAAATTGTTGCTAAACTGAATGAACAAATTTCTCTTTCAAAAAACATAATGTCTAATATAAATAGTTCACTCACGCTAATTACTAAAAATCAAAATACGATTGAGAGTAAAACGAACGAAATAGTTCGGACATTGAATGAAACAAAATTTAATTTCATATGTTATTTAGACACTCACGAAATCCTAGAACAAATGAAGCTTAATCTTGATTCTTTATTAAGTTTTCTATCAGACTGAGAAAACGCTGTAACTTTTGCTAGTTCAAAAGTTGTACATCACAGTATAATTTCTCATCAAGAATTGAAAGATGTCGTGAACGAGTTATATTTAATTAACGACCATAAACAGTTGTTATTTTCCAACACCAACGATCTTTTCAAATATTACAACGTCATTGAAACTGAAGTATATGCAATGAACGAAAGAATTATGTTTTCACTAGATTTCCCTCTAGTACATCCAGAAATATTTGACCATCATCATTTATTTTCAATACTCAATGAGAATCAATCAATTATCATTCCATCCTCAACCTACCTATCATTTAGCAACAATGCTTACCAATATAGTAATGAAGAATGTATCGACTTACAAACCGAATTTCTTTGTAAAAGAACAAATTTGCTGCCTCTTCACAAAAACCAAGAATGTTTAACATCTATCCTATCAACCGAAACTACGGCCATCAATTGTCAAAAAGTACCAGTCAAAATTACTCAACAAATCATCTTAGAAATCAATAAAGCTCATTATATCGGAATATTTCCAAAATTACAACGAGTACAAACAATGTGCAAAGAAAATACAATCGCTTCACTGAAAGGAACATACCTATTTGTTGTTGCACCAGATTGTTCATTTGAAACATTTTCTCTTGTTTATCAAGCCTAGAGAAAATAAACATGCAAAATTCATCGATAGCACAAATCGAAGAATTGAAGCTAGACAAGTTATCACTGGATAAACTACATCAAATTCAACTACAAGAAGCCCAAGAGCTACCAATCGACCCAATCAACCTCCATATGAATTATTCAAGAGGATCAATTATTTGCGTCACCATTTTCGCAACAATAATTATTTCATATTTTGTTGTCAAAATTATAAACAAAATGTTACAGAAAAAGCAAGTCAATCGGAATATGAGGGACGTCGACGAAACACAGGTTGTTCCACCCTAGAGTTTCTTCTTAAGGATGGAGGTGTTACCTGTCAATAACCTGCTGACCTAAACACTTCTGGCCAGTTCACACGGACTTTGAACTATATCTTATTTCATCTTATCAGTACATGTATAGTTGATGTAAAATAGTTAAGCTTAAGTAATATTCAGTCTGTACATGAATGCAAAGCAATAAACATCCATTGTAATAACTGAATAAAGTTTTTAAAAACTTATTTACGAAGATCAACAAATAAATTTATATGTATAATACGATGTGATTTCGTGTTCGATCGTATTTATCATTGGATATGTATAATCAAACACAGAATCTCATCGTTCCACAGTTAATCGTTTTGGATTTACTTGAGTTATTTTAAAATTTCATCAAGTAAAATGCGCTTACAGCCAAGTCGGTTGCTATGGAAATAGTAGGCAATTATTCTCATACTACAACAATCCTAAATACTGATTTCCAAAATTCTACGACTACCATCAGATCTGATTTTATGCGCAAAATTAAAAAATGAATTCCCACTGAAGTGCACTTCCGGTTCAGTTTATTGTTATTAAAATAGTAGGCATTCATTCAGATGCTACAGCAGACTGAAATACCAAATCTCAATATTCTACACCTGATCGTTCCGAATTTATGCGAAAAATTCCAAAAGACTGTCAAGTGAAATGCACTTCCGGCTTGGTGGATCTCAATAAAAATAGGGTATGAGCATCTAGACAGTATAATCATCCCGAATACTAAATTTCAACAATCTACGTTCAATAGTTTTTAATTTTTGCAGAGAATTCAAAAAATGTTTCCATTAAAGTGCTCTTCCGATTTAGTCGATAGCAATCATAATGCAGCGTGTACAACCAGATATTATAAAGAGCCTAATACAAAATTTGAATATTCTACGACCGATTGCTTAGAATTCATGCGGAAAATTCAAAATGTTTGTCATATTAACTGCACTTCCGGCTCAGCGGATTGTTACAAAAAAAGAAGATGACCATTTAGGTCTTCAGCAATTCCAAATGCTAAATTCCAGTATTTTACGGCTGATAGTTCTGGATTCATGCGGAAAATTGAAAAAAAGTCGTAATTACAGTGCACTTCCGGCTTAGCCGATCGCAATCATAATGCAAGATATATAATAAGATGTTATATCTATAAGAGTGCTTGATACAAAATTTCAATATGCTATGGCTGATCATTCCAAATTTATGCGAATAATTCAAAAAAAGATTCAAGTTAAGTGCACTTCTGGCTTGGCTGATTCATACAAAAATAGCAGATGACCATTCTTATACAACATCAAGTTCAAATACTGAATTTCAACGTCCTACGGTTGATCATTCTGGATTTATTAGAAAATTTCTAAAAAAGTTTCAAGCAAAGTGCACTTCCGGTAGAGACGATTGGAACCATAATGCGAAGTGCACGAATAGACCCTATACCAGTCCTAAATACATAATTCCAACATTATACGTTCGACCAATTTTGAGATTTGCGAGTTACAAACGCACGTACGCACGCACGAACATACGTGAAGCCAAAAATAGTCAAATTAGATCCAGGGATGCTCAAAACAGATATTTCCATCAAGATCTTGATAGGTGAATTTTGTTGGTTCCACAATACTCACTTGTTACTTTGTACAAGTAAGTGAAAATTATAATAATTGTGGATCATGGATGGTGAATTTCAATATCATAATATCAAACTGACGTTTGGAAAAATCTATATTTCGAGATGTGTTCGTTATACTACATGCTTCAAGGATAATAGAACAAGATCACAGGCCCGCCAGACGTTACTTATTTTCTGAGAAATAAAATGTATGTAATAGAATAGTGTTAGTATGTACCTTGATCATACGCATACTTGTTAGTTTGTGGCGACGGCCAATTTACAGATACGAGGTGCCAGCGGTACGTTAAGACATTATTAATTTTTTTTTGAGTTCTTTAGTGCTGATTTTGATATATGTTCCAGAGAGTATTGTTGAAAATTGATAATCAACACTGCTAGACACTTTCCATCGGTGGTAATTTCTGCAAGACTCTGTAAAGCTCACAAAGAAAAACGTGATCTTACTTATAGTCTGAGTTCTAATATTTATATATGATACTCAGGGTACAATTTCAATACTTCTTGTTAATAGCTAGATTAATCGTACGGCTAAACATACCCCGGACACAATTGAAATATCGCTTTGAGTAAAAGTGCGAGGTCACTATTTGTAGGCTTGATAGTAAGTGAAGTATATATGGGCATCCAACTCTTCCTTGGTCTGGCTGTTTATAAAAAGTATTGGAATTGCTCACTGAGTATCATATATAAAAATTCAGACTATAAGTAAGATAGAGTTATTTTTCTGCACGCAACAAAGCGTTTAGCAGGAATTACTGCCGATGGAAAGTGTCAGGCAGTGTTGATTACCAATTTTCAACAATATTCTCTAGAGCATACATAAGACTTCAAGAAAAGTGAGTAATGTCTTAATGTATCTATAACACCTTGTATCTATAACACCTTGTATCTATATATTGGCCGTCGGCACAAACTAGCAAATATGCATATGATCAAAGAACTGACTAATACTATTCTAATTCACAAATTTTGTTTCTCAGAAAATAAGTGAGGTCTGGTGGGTCTGGAATCTTGGACTATGATATCACAGAGAATGTAAGAAAAATCAGTCAATTAAGTAATGTAATCCATGTTCGTTATCAGTTCACTCTAAATGTGTTCGCAATTACAAAATTTATTTGTAAAATCGAAGCACAGAAAAAAATTGATTCGAGTATTGTGATCACTGAAATAACGCAGACGCTTTGCTCGCTCGTTATCTACCGTGCACGCCCGTAAGGTTCTAAGTAACGGTCTTGCAATGTAAATTACTATTATACTCAAGGTATATCAGGTAAAAATCACATATCTGCCGCAATAATCATCTTTATTGATATATTCTTCTGATGCCACATGACTTTCAAATATAAAATAGAATACGAAATTACCGTAAAAAGTAAAAACAGATTTTGACAGATCAGTTTTCGAGTAAATAGAGTCGCGGGTAACATGGCAGGAGATAAATCAGAATATTGGCTTGTTGGAACGTTATCTTATCGAAACCTTGTCTTGTCGGAACCTTGTCTCGTCGGGTCGCTACTGCGACCCTTGATAACCCTCACATAAAAATTCCTTACCTCTAATAATCCCTTCCGGCCAGTCTCTTCTCTCCACTCTTCCTTCTAATTAACTGAAATCAATGAAATAACGTGAAAGTTGAATGAAAGCGGTTTTTTCAAAGTGATTGTTCGGAAACTGACTTAAATAAGGGATTCGAGTGGAAGTTTTAAAACGTGATCGTTGCTTGAGAAAAGTTCTGAAACAACGATCTATTTTTAATTTTGAGGAAAATCAATGCTACATATCGGGATTCATGTGAATCGGCGACGTGCTCCGACCGCGTGTCCGTGTTCTGGATAAAGTACATCAATCGAGCAGTCGTGGCGCCCTGAATATGCCCGGAGCCTAATTCGTGATGCCTCATTTGATTAACGGTCTCTCTGAGATAAGAGCGAGAGACATTACTTGAGTTAGTTTTTAACATAACAAAGCCTCTTTGAAGGGAAAAATAAAAGTTTGAAATATGGCAACAAAAGAATTCTGCTTCCAGGAGCTCAAAACAGTTCAAATTCAAGCAATGGTACTCAATTAAGTTTTTATCATGTAAATATGTGCGCTCCAAAAGAATTTTTTTTGTGGTAAAATGCATTAATGTCTCAAGCAGATCTTCATCAAAGTAGTACAAATGACAGTGTACAATTTAAGTTCACTAAGATTCCTTGTTCTTCAATTCCAGTATGCAATTTCTGGCGCGATTGGCAGCTCGTCATTAATGATCTTATTGTTGTATTAGGCAACGTACAACAAGCAACAATAGGTGTTGGGGTTGTTGTAATTTCGGTTTTCGAGTCAACGGCGAAACAAGGGAATTGACATTTTGGAACTCCTTGTGCTTTCGATCGTCGTATGCGAATTGTCATATGCTTCTTCTGCTACGGTTCTTGGATTGAGTCAAGACTTTCACATTAAAGAACTAGATCCACCTACTGAGAAATATTCACCTTAACGTTCATGCACACTTTCAGGCCACTTAGAAATTCTTTTCCATATTTTTGGATCTTCATCACATGCAGCTTTTGGTTATGAATTCTGTATATTTTATATGTATCATTGTTTTCTCAAGAAGATCCTTGGTCAAGAAGATCGAAACGTCAAAGTCTCAAATAAAATACACAGAATATATAACTAAAAGTGATTTATTATTTATTATTTATTTAGATGAAATGTCAAACAAAGAAAAAACAAGAAGAAGGTCATAATTTTTCAATGGAAGCACGTTTGACGCATATAAAGACCAAACAATATTTATCACATCTCAATATACATTGATTTTTGATTCGTATAATGAATTAGAGAATTTAATAATGAGAAATGTTGTCACAAATATGAAATATTCATAGTAATTGGGTCACATAATTATTTATTTGAGTTCGCTGTAACTGTAATCCTAAATAGTATTGACAAGATTGATATTCAATTGTCGGACATGATTGACAGGTTATTGTCACTAATTATTTGGTGGCTGCCAGGTAACAACTGTAAGACAATTGAATGTAGCCCATTGTCGGATAAGGTATATAAGAGCGCAATCTAGGAGAGGCATTCAGTCAGTGATTCAGTACGAGTAACTGTGAGCGATATTGTGATCATTTGAGTTTTGAAGTGAAGATTTACACTGTAACTTGTGCTAATAAATAATTCACATGGAAATCTGTGACAATATAAGGAGTGTTGATGTTTATGAGTATACTGTAACAGAGATAATTGAGAATTATAATTTTTGGTTTCATTGTGAGCTTCATAAATCAGAAATACTAGCCAATGTTATTCATAAAATGATTTTAACTCGCTTGAAGCAATATTATCAACAAATTAGAATCAATAAACTATCAAATAGCAAAGAAAAGAGAAAACAATCCAAATTATGTGAAAATTAACGCTTCCGTCGCAAACAACTGACTCTTAACGTAGGTAACGCATCTTCTCACAAACTTTAGCAGTCTAGAATTATTGATTAAAGTATAAATTGTTGTTCATTCAAACACACAAAAACTTTACTTTCTATTAATCAACAATATCGACATAATTTTACATTGAATTATGTGTTCACGTTTCGTCTCTGGTTTAAAAATTATATAACCGATCATGTAAGTTTTAATGAACAATTTATTGTTTGTATCTTGTTATTTACAGCGTATTCTTACACCATCATTATTGTTACCTGATTTTTATATTGAAATAAACATTTCTCATCTCTGTATAATAATAATTCTATGATCTATTCATATACTTTTGCTTCACTTCAATGTTATTCGCCAGACTAGAGATGCTTTCTCTTTCTTATATTCTTGCGGGACACGAAGCGTACCGCCTATTGTCGTAGCGTGTCATCTCCTGTCATATTTCACTTCGTGGACTCTGGTTGCGCTACTTTACGCAATGCATGCTCTATTACAAGCAGTGGACCTATGCGCTGCGAAGATATCGTTTAATCATTGCCGAAGATACCGGTGGCTTGAAATTGTACCGTAAGTGAGATTTGATGAGTTAGTTGAAATAGATTTTCTTTGTGTAACAGGTTTCATCCCAGCACCAATTAAATATCGCAAACACAAATTACTGCATTCACCCAGATAAAATCTGAGTCCAAATTTCTCATCATCAAGAAGTTTTCAAAGATCTCCACCTAGAAATTCTGCGCACTCACTTCATTTTAAGATGATAATAATGATATTTAATGCCATAGCAATTGTGGATATCCAATTTTTTATTTATATTTCATCAATTTTCCAGTACCAGACAAATATGTCATTGAGAAAGTGACATAATTCTTTAATTTGAGGAACAATTATCGGGAGAGATTCTACGTTCAACTCAATTACGAATTGGAACAAATATGATCACGAATAACTACTGATTCATCATTCAATCGCGATAAAATATTCTATTTGCTTTCTCTGTACCGGCCCCAAGTGTTTAATCTCTCAAAAAAGAATAGTCTGCATAGGTAGAAAATGTTTGCAACGCCGTCTAGGCTGCATAGGTAGAAACTACGTGCAGCACCACCTGATGCATAAAGTCTTATCTGACTTATTGATAACTTCAAAAAGAAATATCAAAAATGTGATATTTTCTTGAGTTGGGAATATTCTAATGAGATTAGAGTTTAGAAATATTATGAATTATATAAATGTTTTATTAATTACAGATCAAAGAGCCGGATATATGTCTATTATTCCAGATGAGGAAGCAATTGTATACACGTGTTTAGTCCTTATTTAGACTTATTAGTACAGTATAGCTGATGTATATAGTTTCTATCCCTGTACACCATTCCTCTTTGTGAGAATAAACACTTGGATTCCCAAACGCTGAATTCTTTGGGCCTTGGCCATACTGTACTGATAAGTCCTAATAAGGACGGAGCACATATAAACAGTTGCTTTCCTATCTAGGATGATGGATATATATCCGACTCCAAGATCTATAATTCAAGAAACAATAATTATTTTGTTAGATTGTTGCCAGTATGAAAAAATATCACATTTGAGGTATTTCTTCTTGAATTTATTCCTAAGCCAGATATGGCTTCATGCACTAGATGCTGTTACACGTAGTTTCCACCTATGCAGGATAGATGGCGTTGCATATAGAGTATATCTGAATATTAAAATCTGATCCGTTTTACACAGTACTAACTCAAAGCAATTTTCATTCTTGTATGATTTCCTATATCACAAGTCTTAGTTACAATAACTTCAAAGAATGATATTAATATAGTTTATTGATTCTCACTACTTCCAAGCTTTCCCATTTCATGAATTCAAAAAAATTATCTTGAAAATATTTGACAACTCGATGAATCCACAATTCCAGATTTTGTTCATCCTAAGCAATTAAACAATCTCAACGCGAACTTCATTTATATAACAGGCGAAAGCAATTGTGAGGAGAGCTTTTTTCACCAAAAAATACAGTATAATACTTTTAACAAGCTGTTCCATTGGCACACTGTATAATTAAATATAATAGATTGAATCTTGTTTTACTTGAACTTGATCCTCACCAAACAATATGTTGTCTCTTCTGTCTCAAACATTAAATGGTGCAGTCAGCCCTGCTCATGCTTCGTGCAATATATTTTAATAAGCGAGTCGATTCTGACCAATTTATGATTGACTATTTATCAACTGAAAAAGTGAGTTGAATGAGATGATTCTAATATTCGATAACAAGTTAATTCTCTTGCAATGACGACTAAAATTGATTGCGTATGTTGAGCGATATCCAAATTCTGAATGGCAAAGTAAATATTTCACTGAATTGTATGCGGTCACTTCAATCCTTCATCTGTACACATAGCAAATTACAGTGCATCTATCTCTCAAGATTGAGTTTGGTTCAAGAGAGCTCGTGGTTGAATTTTATCGATTTTCATTCTATCCTCCTTCGTCAAATAGTTGAAGCTTTGGAGAATACTAGTTCTTAATTATTGATGTTGAGTACCCAAGAAGTGGAAGTTCTCGAGGTTGATTTTTTATATAAGGGCAAACAAGATTTGAATGCTTTCCAGGGCATTAGAAAAATCCTTTCAATCAATTCCCAACTTTCTCCTTTCCTACTCAAAGTTCTGTAGCGCTATCAAAAGGAATGAAAGTGTGCTCGCCCGGCTTTGCACTGATTTATGACTTAACTTTCATGTAGGTTATAAATGATTACTGATCAACGAGTACACATTACTTCGGATAAATGTCAGAGTAAACCTATAAATCATCGTAATATACAAGGGCTATTTCAACTGTATCCTTTTGTTTCTATTTTATTTCTTCCCTGTTATCAGAATGAGAGTGGACGAATATCACGGAAACTTTGATATCCATCCGCTGATAGAATTTACATTAGCAATCACTCTTTTTCCATGGACATCGAATGGCGATTGATTAGAAACATGACTTATCCATGGAAAAGGACAATTCACTTTTCGACGATACGCCCACGATTGTAAATACTGCGTTAGATATTTCTGATCTATACAGTGAAGAAATATAAAATTTGGATGCTCATGGAGCCTTTGTATCAACAAAGTAGATAGGTTATGCTTTTGGATTCACATTTAAACATGATAGCAAGACATGTTCGTGATTTTTGAAATCAATCGCATGTATAACCTAATTAGGAATCTAAAGAACGGAAAAGAGTTGGCAAGGTATCATAAAAAGACTTAGTAAAGATTTCAAAATGAACCTTCCAATTTCAAACCGCATAGTTTTTGATTCATAATCATAAAACCACGTTGGAAATAATAAAGTTTGTTGCCTCAGAAATATGAAATATTCCACATTATTGGAATTCTTACGAATATCACAAAGAGAGTCACACAAAATCCTGAAGATGAACAAACCTAGAAAAGCTGGAAGACAGAGTTATGAATGTTCAGAGTCCACGACTCCGCGAATTACACAAGCACTTGGAAGAATTCTCGTACACGTGTGCTCCCATAGCTCCTGCTTGTTAGCGTATGGAAGTGCACGTGTTCTCTGATCGAATAAACACTAATTTCAAGATGATTTTTTAGAATGTTGTAATGTAATATGAGAATTATATATGTAAGCAATCCATCATTTTCTGGAATTGACGTCGGGGCGATGGAACACTCCAAACTTTCCTTCGTGGATACTCGACAACAACCAATAGCTCTCGGACCATATCCCAACAATCAGCATTGTGGTGATATTGTATATGATAAGATTTTGTCATATCAGCAATACATTCGTTACTTGACTTTGAGATGATAGATGGAATAAGAATTCTAACGTGAACATCACGTGACTTACTTGTACATTATTTGATATATACACAAATTTATTCAATAAAGTTTTCTGTTACTCTAGAATATAATTACTATAGTTTTAATATTTGGACATGTACAATGTCGACAAAAATCAAAAAATTGACAACAGATTATCATTGCCTACCTTATAATTTCAATTAAACTGATCGTTTATACAGAAAATTCTGGATATCTGTTATACATATAAACTGCACTTCCGGCTCAGCCGATTAATACAAAAATAGAAGATAACTATTTTGATGCTACAACAAGTTCAAACACTACATTCGAATATGCTACGACCGATCATTCTAGATTTATCAAAAAAAGCTCCAGGTAAAGTTCACTTCTGGCTTGACCGATTTATAAAGAAATAGCGAATAACCATTCTGATACAACATCGAGTTTGAATACTGAATTTAAACATCCTAAGTTTGATCATACTGGATTTATTAGAAGAATTCGAGAAAAGTTTCAAGTAAAGTGCACTTCCGGTACAGACGATTAGAACCATAATACGAGGTGCAGAACTGGACCCTTTACCAGTCTAAAATACAAAATTTCAACATTTTACGTTGAACCAGTTTTGAGATTTGCAAGTTACGCTCAAATGTTCGAACGAACGCACAAACATACGTACTGACATCAAGCTAAGAATAGTCAAAATGGATTAAGGGATGCTCAAAACGGATATTTTAATCAAAATCTTGATGGGTGAATTTTGTCGATTCCACAATACCTTCTTGTACTTAGAACAAGTGGATAAAAAGAAAGACGTGGATTTACATTTGGTGTTACCTTAATTATTTTATATTTAGAAAAAGAATCTTACATACGATAAAACAAGAATGCTGATTGTTCGAAAATGGTCCGAAAGCTATCGGTTTTTGCCGATAATTATTTTGAAACTTTGAACTATTGTAGTCTTGTCAATTATTCATTTGAAACTGAAACAATAACAGTATCATGGTAATACATTGATACCTGCTCACCTCGATAGTATTTTTTTTGCATATGCTGCAAGAAAGATTGATTTTATCTCTGAAACCAACAATTTGGTCTATCGATCGTATTTATATGTCATTGTTGAGAAATTCTATTTCTATTTAGGAATTTCACGTATATTTTCATATAGTTGGTATATTAGTTGAACATTAGATTGTCTGCACAAGTTCATTGCACTTGAATCAGCTGATTTGAATCCTCGGAATACTGTCCTGATACAGTCAGAATATGGATCAGATTGTGCTGTCATCTGTGATCAACTCAGAAAGTAGCTGCTGCTCTCAACTTACTTCATTATTGTTGGCTCTCAAACATAAGGAGAAAATCATTCAACGATTTATTCAAAGTGAATGGTGGTATATCGAATGGAATACAATTCTGATATAATTAATTCAATTATTAATCCAACTGGAAATATTCTCGCAAAAATTGTAACAGCTTATTCATGGAAAACAGAGAACATAACCTACAAATATATCATACTGAATTTGGTAATTGATTTGGAATATTTTCTAAAATATAGAATACAATTAGATTATATTTGTTCAGCAGATCAATTTACGAGGCATACTCCATTGAAACGACCTGAGTATGGAGTTTGTAATATTATGAGAAAAACTAATTCATAGATGCTTCATTCGTAAATCAATGTATTTTATTCATTTCATCTGGTGATTTTACGTTCCAGGTGAATGATAGGCTCTCGATATCTCCTAGTATTCTCATCATAATGTATAAGTGCACAATATTCTGACATTAAATACATGAGCATAGCCACAATAATTCAATTTTTAATGTAGAATGACAATACGGAAATCGTTCCAAATAAATTCGCCACTGCCTGCGAAATCGCAGACAGAAGAGCTAGACATTTCCACAGGTTTCAACTTTTGTGATAATAATAATAATTAGACGCTTTTTTCCCAATTTTTTTGAAGGAATTGATAGCTCACATATATCAAAATCAATTGTTTCGTTGTATCTGCTACTGGATCCGATAATTGATTTGAAGAGCGGGCATCACTAAATCCAAATGGATAGTAACTCTATAAAAAAAAACAGCGTTTTCTACAAATCAGGGTTATTTTGAATTCTTAAGAATACCTTTCGGGCTGAAAAACGCTCCAAGCACTTTCCAAAGGTTAATAAATTCTGTACTTAGAGAATTAACAAAATTGTCTACTTGGATGACATCATTATTTTAGGAAAATCTTTACAGAAGCATATTCAAAATATCAAAATAATTTCCAAAAATTATGAGAAGCTAACTTAAGATACAATCCGATAAATGTGAATTCTTAAGAAAAGAAGTCGGTTACTTAGGACACTTGATTGCTACTAACGGTATAAGACCAAGCCAAGACAAAATAGAAACGATAAAAATCTCACAGTTCCCAAAACTAGCAAAGAAATAAAATCTTTCTTAGGTCTTCTTGGTTACTATAGACGATTTATACAAAAAAGATCAAAAAAGAACTACAGGCCGAGGTGCACACAACGTTTTTTAGGCGATCATCACGACATAATTCAAAACCACAAAATTTTATCTATTTAGCTCTAAAACATTGCAATTGTAAATCTTAGTTGCCGTTGCAATTGTTTTATTGAATTGTCTTTTATCAAAGTGACATTTGTAAAAAATGCGTATCAATTTCTTGAACTGCACGAACTATTAAGGTTGACGGAGGAATATAAATTGTATTCCGGCAAAAACTGTATCTCAAAGAGTTTATCAAGCAGCCCATATAGGTAAGTATGAAATGCTTATGAAGAAGTTTTTGACAGTTCAGTCCCAAAAAAGTAGTGTTTGACAAAAGGAGCCATAGAAACACCTTTTTTGTTGTGATCGCCTAAAAAAGATTATTCAGTGCCAGGCATTAAATATTATTGCATAGTACCAGGATAGTTCAAAAAAATGTTAAACGCGGTATAAAGTGTTTATTTCCAACCAGGATCATATAAATTGATTGGTTGCAAAAATCAGTTACATGATATTGAAACAAACGAGGAACAAATAGAATTGATACAAAATTATCATTGTGGAAGAACGAACCATAGGAGTATATTGGAAGCGTATAATAAATTGGAATTAAAGTTCTATTGGCCCAATTTACAAGCGACTATTTCAAAATTCATAAATAATTGTGAAACATGTTGTAAACATTTGGAAGAAAACAAATTTTGCGCACTGAACGTTTGACTGACTCATTTCGGACTTTAACGCTAACGACTCGAATAATTCCATCAGTACCGGCACGTGGTCTTCTATTACGATGACAATGGTGCCGATTATCAATAATTTTTGATCTTCATTCTTAGAAATCCTCCAAGTTGCCCGTGTTTAAAGTTCATTGGGATATTCTTTTCTCCATCTTGCCCAAAAATCTTGAACGATTTTTTGGAGTCGCTCGTAATGTTTCAGACGATTTTCGGGAATATTGCAGAAATGGTCGGTGTCTGCAAGACTTGATATAGATCTGCCAATTAGTAAGTGCCCTGGCATCAAAGGATCTAAATTATCTGTGTCTGTTGTTAGTGGATAAAGTGGTCTTGAGTTTAGAATAGCTTCTATTTGACATAAAACTGTCGAAAAGTCTTCGTAGGTGACATTGCTATTTCCAAGAACTCTTTTTAGGTGGTATTTTACACTCTTTATTCCAGCTTCCCATATGCTGCCAAGACTTGAGGATCGTGCAGGAATAAAATGCCATGATATATTCTTTTTTGAAAGATATTTAGAAATGTTTTCTGCGTTAGATTGAATGAGTAAATGTATTTTTCTCAACTCAGCACAAGCTCCATCGAAATTTCTTGCATTGTCTGAGTAAATACCTTTTGGTTCACCCCTTTTACTGATAAATCGTTTTAAACATGATAAAAAACATTGAGTAATAAGATCAGTGACAGTTTCAAGGTGCATGCATTTGGAAGAAAAACATATAAATAAACATACATAGCCTTTTACTAATTTTGCACCTCTTGTTCTCCTATCATCGAGAAAAAACGGTCCAGCATAATCAATACCAACATTATAGAACGGAAAATACTGATTTACTCGCGTTTCCGTGAAATTACCCATTAGGTATTCTTAACTTTTTGCCTTTGCAAGAAAACATATTTTACGACAACGCACGATATTTTTCGCTATATTTTGTCCCATTATCGGTCAATATTTCTCTCGAATTGATACATATGAGGCAGTATTTAATTCATTTACTGTTAAACTTTGGTTTTGTTTGATGTGCAATTTAGGTTGACTATTATTGACAAATCTAATGCAGTATGCAATTTCTCTTTCTAGTGTAATAAATTCAGAATATTTATTGAAAATATCAAAATTATTGATTGTTGCAATGTTTGCTATAATTCTTGATTCAAGGGTATCTTTTAAATTGGTTTCAGTTTCATCTTTGATTAACAAATTGCCGTTAATTAACCATTCTGGTCCTACCCACCACAATTGACAAGTTTTTAAATCACTAGCAGTTGTTCCGCGGGGTAATAAATCTGCGGGATTTTCTTTTGTTGACACATGGTGCCAATCTTCAGTATCAGTTAATCTTTATATTTCGCTTACGTGGTTTGCAACAAAAGTTTTCCACCGTTGTGGATCACCTCGTATCCATGATAAAGTTATTGTGGAATCTGACCATAGATAACATTTACCGAGCTCTATTATTACTGAATTCATTACCCAATGAATTAATTGAGCTAGTAACAGTGCGCTGCAAAGTTCTAATCTTGATAACGACAATTCGAGGGGAGCTATTCAACTTTTTGCACATAATAAATTTGAACGATATTGTCCGTTTTGGTTCAGACTTCGTACATATACAACTGCTCCGAATGCTTTTTCACTTGCGTCCCCAGATCTGTGCAACTCAATCATGGCATAATTTGGAAAAAATGACATGTCTCGGTATTTTTGTATTCTTGAATTGATCAGATCAACACGAAATGTTTGCCAATTCGCTATTAATTTTTGAGGAATATTATCGTTCCAAGATTTTTTGCATGAATAATTTGCCAATAACAGTTACTGGCCTCAATAATCTAAGGGGATCATAAATTTGAGCAATTTCTAATAAAGCTTTACGTTTTGTAATTATGTTGTTCAATTCTGTTTCTAGTATTGAATACTGGATTGTACGTAACGCTGCATTTCAAAATACACCTAACGTTTTATTTGATGCATTCTCTCCTAATTCAATGATACTGCGCTCTAAATCATTGTTTGTTTTGAATTGTTGTGGAATATAATCTTTGTTACACAACCATTTTCAAAGTTCTAACCCTGCGCTAGCTGAAATTTTACTACTATTGTTGTGAGTTCGCGGTTGAGTCGCTGGCGGGACTCAAGAGCGTTCGAAGGACCACCGTATTTAAACGGAATGAAACAGTGTTATTCGATTTTGATTTTATTACACTTACAAAAATATATACAGAATTTACAATTTAACTTTAAATGAGACTAATTGATACATTTGAAAATATTGGCTCTTGATGCCTTGAGTGTGGTTGCTTAACTGACTGTCTTTACTCCCCGGCAACAAGGGTGAGAATTACCCTTTTTGCAGGGGTGGGAGGTTCACGCTACCTGATGCCCAATTACTGGACATACCGGCCACCGTTGAAGCTTCCAGTTCAACAATTAAATTGAACTTAACTAACATACAAATTACATATGAAATAGTTCTAAATGAAAGTGTTTTATCCATACTAATCCATATATTACGCACTGCTCGTTTAAAGACACCGTTTTCGGTGCGAACACTCACTACACGGGTAAAACCGTCGGTGCCTGGATGTAGTTCAACCACGCGGGCGAGCTTCCAGGCTGGGGGAGGAAGGTTGACTTCCTTGAGGATGACGAGAGTTCCCGGTTGGATGTTGGCTTGCTGTTGCTCCTGGGCCTGGTCTGCAACTGTGTTAAGTATTTTGATACCCAACGCTTCCAAAAATGTTGGCGGATTTGCTCTACATACTGATATCGCGACAGACGATTTTGCGGTACATGGATTATCGACGGCTCAGGAGTCGATTTCAGTGAACGGCCAATCAAAAAATGGCCAGGTATTAAGGTCGATAGGTCGTTCGGATCATTTGATAATGGTGACAGCGGGCGCGAATTCAAGCATGACTCTATTCATGCCAAAAGAGTGTGTATTTCTTCAAATGTGAGAGATATATTACCTATCACTCGTCTAAGATGGTATTTGACCTTTTTAACTCCCGCTTCCCAAAGTACACCAATATGAGGTGAACGAGATGGAATGAAGTGCCAAGAAATATTTTCGATTGATAAATTGATTCATTACATTGTGTTGAAATTGTTCCGAATCAAATAATTTAGATAATTCTTTTAATTCTCTTGCAGCACCTACAGAATTTGTAGCATTGTCTGAGTAGATGTTATTGATTGAACCGCGCCGTGAAATAAATCACTTTAAAGCATCCAAGAAGCTATCTGATGTTAAATTATTGACTACCTCTAAATGAAATGCTTTTGTAGTGGAACATATGAAGACGCAAAAATAGGCTTTCATATTACATTTACCTCTACCGCAACCTTCTTTTATTAAAATTGGGCCGGCATAATCCACACCACAATTAACAAATGGATAAGAATAGTTGAGTCTTGAAGCGGGTGGGTCACCCATTGTTGGGTTTTCTTCCCGAGGTTTCACTCGGAAGCAAGGCATACATTTATGTAATACCTTCCGTACTTGGCTACGTCCGCATAGCGGCCAATAGTTTTCGCGAATTGCGGATAATGTGGCTGAATTACCTGCGTGCAAATGAGTTTTATGTGTCTGATCTATTAATAAATCAGTCACATGATGCTTTGGTAATACTAAGGGGTGTTTTTTATCATAAGGTACTACTGCATTACGCAAACGCCCCCATACTCTAATTAGTGAATCCTCGACAAGGAACGGATTTGATGTTTTCAAATAACTTTTGTTGTCTACTTCTTGATTCGATTTTAAGTTTTTCAATTCGGATTGGAAGGTTGATTGCTGAACTAATTTAATTATCGTTTTTGTTGCGATTTCAATTTCGCTTGTATCTAATTCACCTTTTAAACGTTCATATTCATTTCTAATATCATACACAAATCTTAAACAATATGCTGTCACTCGTTGTAATTTTAAGAAACTAGAATATTTGAACATTAGATTGAAATCATTCTTTACCGAGATATGAATATGTGTGCATTGTTCCGGTAACTCTGCAGCTATAATTTCTCTAGAATAACCCTCACATACATAGTGAATGTTTATTAGCCAAACAAGCCCGTGAAACCACAGACTATTACTTAATAATTGATTTGGTAAACTACTGCGTGTTATTACATCTGCAGGGTTGACCATTGTTTCAACATGATACCAATCATTTACGTCAGACAATGATTGAATTTGAGAGACTCTGTTTGCGACAAATGTTTTTAAAGTATCAGGTAAAGTACCTAACCAGGCTAGAACAATGGTTGAATCCGTCCAATAGATCATTTTATTCATATGAATTTTCAAATATTCTTTTGTTGAAGACATTATAGTCCAAGATCCCAGGCCCGCCAGACGTTACTTATTTCCTGGGAAACAAAATGTGTGGAATAGAGTAGTGCTAGTATGTACTTTGATCATACGGATATTCGCTAGTTTGTGCCGACGGCCAATTTACAGATACAAGGTGCTAGAGGTACGTCAAAACATTAGTGATTTTTCTTAAATTCTGAGTACTGATTTTTATGTATGTTCTAGAGAATATTGTTAAAAATCGATAATCAACACTGCCAGACACTTCCCATCGGCGGTAATTTTTGCTGGACCCTCTAAAGCTTGCAAAAAAAAGCTTCATCTCACTTATAGTCTGAGTCCTCATTTTTATGTATGATACTCAGGAAACAATTTAAATACTTCTTGTAAAGGGCCAGACCAATCGTAGAGGCCAAACATCTTCCAGACAAAATTAAAATATTGCTGTAAGTATGAGCGCGTGGTCATTATCTGATTGCTTGACAGTAAGCGAAATATCTATGAGCATCTAATTCCTCTTCTTTTTTACTCACGGTCTAATCTAGTCTACTGTGTATGAGTGTTCAGCATAGCAGCGTGGTCAGTTCTCAACAGGAACTTCCTGCCATACAAATATTTGTGGAAATGCTCGAAGGACTTCACTACTGCTAGCAATTCTCGTCTTGTCACATAGTAGGTTCTTTCTAGCTTCGAGAAAACCTCACTGAAGTATGCGATAACTCTTCCTTGACCCTCCTGCAATTGAGACAGGACTCAACCAGTACCGACGTCGCTGGCATCTGTGTCTAAAATAAAACGTACTTTCGTCTTCGGGTAACTCAGGATCGGTGCTTGGACTAGAAGTGGTTTCAGTCGCTTGAAGGCGACCTGGCAGTCTTCATGCCAACTATATCTGCGATTATTTTCCGTCAGTCTGGTCAGTGGTTTGGCAATATTGGCGAATCCATCGACAAATCTTCTGTAAAAGGTGCAAAGTCCGAGAAAACTACGCAGCTGAGGTTTATCCGCAGGTACCGATCATTCTTGAATTGTCTCAATTTTCTCTATATCAACTACTACGCCTTAACCCGTTTTTGCCCGAATTTTTTGCTTCTGAAATTTTACTGGTTTCCTGCTAGAAGTATGTCTATAAAAGATTAAATGATTAAATGAAAAAAAATAATATTTTTTTGAATGGTTTTTTTTTACGTTCCAATAATGGAACACTGAGCCTACTAAATCCTTTTATTAGAAATGAAACAACGAATTTGGGAAAGGAATGTTTATTCAAAATATCAAGCAAAATCTGAAGTGAATACAAAATATAAAGTTTATTTTTATTATAAAACATGAAATAATTTGAAACAACCTTCATGTAAATTTACTCCACATTTTTCATATTTATGTAGAGTTCTTTTTGCAGATGGCACATCTATTTTGCTCTTCAGCAGGAACCATCCAGTGATCCTTGCAGTCATACTTGATTCCATCTGGGACACGCGATACTATTGCTTTGGAGGATTTTGGTCGATCTGTTTCACTGACTGGAGTTCCATGTTTGGCGGGATAGACTTGTACAATTTCTCTTCTAAATTTCAAGTAATCAGTTTTTGACTCACGACGGCGATAAATTTGCCACGCATTATGTATGCTTGTATCGATACAGAAGGCAAATACTGCCCACCACCATTTTTCAGATCTTATCTCTATTCTGTATCTATCTATGTTTTCATCCATCCTATCAACGCCACCCATATATTGATTATATTTAGATATAACATTTGGTTGCGTAACATGAATCTTATTTCTCTCAGATGATACCCATCTCATTGCTTCTTGAAGCGGTTCAACAGGATCACAAGAGCTGACCGTTGTGACTACCCTGTTATCATTCCATGATGTGACAGTTATATTAGTGTTAGTATCTGTAAGGAAATCATAGGTACCTCTTTTCTTCTTTTCCAAATTTTTTAAAACTGGGCATTTTTCGATACGGTTTGTCATTATTGTGCCGGTATAACCATATTCAATATCCTTCAATCTATCAACTAACTTCAATGATGAGAAATATCGATCTCCATAGATTTTGAATGGCACGTTTTTGGAAAGATTAGATAAAAGGCTCATGACAGTAGAACCACCTACTCCTAAATCAGAATTTTCTCTGTTTTCTTTACCTTGATGGGGCTGAAACTGCATAAGGTACCCTAATGGTTCACACAGACACCACATTTTGTACCCGTATCGGATAGGCTCTCCCCGTATGAATTATTTCGCCGAGTGACTTCCATAATAGGGCACCATACTTACATCGATACTTAGATGTTCAGTATATTGAGAGTGTTGTAAAAATCGAGAATTCAACATATTGAATAAGGGGCGAACTTTGGCAAATCTGTCATTCTTTATGAGATTGCTATTATCAGCACAATGGGCATATCTTTTTATATGTTCGAATCTATTTCTTCTCATTGCTCTGGCAACTGCAATGTTATACGTCTCGGTATCAGTTTCCCACAACATTCTCCATCTAGGCACACGAATATATCTAGATACTAGGAGACCTGCAAGAAAACATCTCAAGTCTTTTGTATTCATGTCCAAATTGTGATCTCCTTTTGATATTGCATAAATAATAAACATTTCGGCTAGAAAGCCACAAACCTCTTCATCAAAGAAGAGTTCAAAACAGCTCACCGGATCCAATGGTACATGCTCTGGATCTTTGGGACAGATGAAAGTATCGAAAGAAGGACGCAAATCAATCTTAGTCCAATTTCGTTCAACTTTTTTAGCACGTCGAACCGGTAATGTGCTTCTCAGTTGTGCTAGAAGAATTTTGTCTTCTTCATCGTAATCACTGTCATCATTAGACTTGTCATCCAATCTAGTAGCTCCACGTTGTGTATAAATTGTAGCCGTACCCTGTGCTTGCAGTTGACGTCCACTCAGATTATCAATTTTTGTATTTTCTTCTTCATTACCACTATCTTCTTCGCTTTCGTCTCCATCACTTGGAAGTGTTATAAATATGTCGACGTTATTCACAGTCAAATCATCAAAGCAAGAATCACTTTCAATCAATGTTGTTAACTCTTCGGTTGTCAGTGGTCTGAAAAAATTTCCGAATAAGCATGTATAGTAGGCCCGATGTTCCATTTTTGGAACATACAAGTTTCATGCAATATAAAAAAAAGGAAGAAAATAGAATCCGCAATATGACTAGTCTAAATTGATCTACAAGCTTCCACAAGCTTCATATAATAATGCAACAAGAGATATATATATTATAAATAAAGAATTATTCACATACCTATGCAGCGACATTTTCATCAGAAATTATTTTGAGATTGGAAACGACACTGAATCTATATATCATGAAACTTTGCTTTATTATATGCGCTTATAGCTGCTCACATATGTGTAGAATATGTAGAGAGAGACAGGAATCTCATTTGATTGGGCAATTCTTTAGAATTAGAGGAAGAACCTTGTGTTCCAATATTGGAACACCAGGTAAAAATGGGTTAATCGGAGATCACGTGTTCCAAATAGCTCACCCGCTTTTGGAATAAGTGGCATTTCATTGGACTGAGTCTCAAACCAGCTCCCTTTGAATGTTCAAATACCTGTTTTAGATTCTTCAAATGGTCTCCAAATGATTTTCCCAACACAATTATATCGTCCAAATATACCAAGCAAGTTTTCCCTGATAATCTTTTTAGTACGGTTTTCATAAGTCGCTCGAGTGTAGCAGGAGCATTACATAGGCCAAATGGCATGACTGTAAATTGCCACAATCCACTGTCGATAGTAAATGCAATTTTTTCTCGGTCGCTCTCGTCCATCGCTACTTGCCAATATCCCCCCCTTGAGATCTAGGTTCGAGAAGATCTTTGACCCTGCCAGTGTATCCAAGGTGTCATCAATCGGGTAGAGGATGATTGTCCCTCTTGATAACGTTATTCAGCAGGCGATAGTCGACACAAAATCGTGTAGACTCATCTTTCTTCTCTACAAGTACTACCGGAGAGGTCCATGGACTGTTCGAGGGTTCAATGATGCCGTCTTGCTCCATGTCTTGAATGATAGCTTCAGCGTTTTCTTTTTTCGCAATCGGGAGTCATCGCAGTACTTGTAGAATTGGTCGTGCGTCGCCCGTATCAATTTTGTGATGGACAATATTTGTTCTTCCTTTCTGCCCCTCACTGGTTTCAAACACCTCTTGGAATCGGCGTATCAGATCTTCAGCCTCTGCGTGATGCTGATCATCTAATTGTTGACCCTTGGATAGTAATGAGGTCGTTAATTCTTTCGAAAGTTTGTCACAGTTAGGTCCTATCTTTGTGTCTTGTTTGGTGGTTTTTATCCTTGCGAGGCGTTTTTTTTTTCTGTCTGGAGTTATCTTTAGGCCGCATCTTCAAAGGTTTCTTGCATCGACTTTTTGATCGACCTAGTTCGTCACAGACCAACACTGGGGTTATCTGGAATTCTTGGGATCTTTCACTGCTTCATGGACCAACCGCTGAACCTGGGCTTCCAAGCTTTCCGTGGCATCGGAGTCGCAGTTAACCTCTCGCACTCGGGCACTGCTTCTGGACGCCTGCTTCGCCGCTTCGTATTGGAATTATCGCTATGAGGAAGCGTTGGAATATTACTTAATTATCATTGAAAACTTTTATTACACCTTAAGCAACATAAGTTCAATGAAATTGCGTTATAAAACCATCTAATTATCACGCTCACACTCATGCCCACACTCATACTCACAGCGATATTCTGATTTTGTCTGGAGGATGTTTGGCCCCTACGATTGGTCTGGCTCTTTACAAAAATTATTCAAATTGTTCCCTGAGTATCTTATATGAAAACTAGGACTTAGATTATAAGTAAGATAAAGTTATTTTTTTGCGAGCTTCAAAGGGTCTAGCAGAAATTACCGCCGATAGGAAGTGTCTGGCAGTGTTGATTATTGATTTTTAACAATATTCTCTACAACATACATAAAAACCAGCACTCAGAATTTAAGGAAAGTTACTAATGTTTTAACGTACCTCTAGCTTCTCGTATCTGTAAATTGGCCGTCGGCACAAACTAGCAAATATGCGTATGAACAAAGTACATACTAGCACTACTCTATTCCACACATTTTGTCTCTCAGAAAATGAGTAACGTCTGGCGGGCCTGGGATCTTGCTCTACTAATTTTTATAAGAGTAAAGCTGCACAGAGTTCTAACCTGGGTATTGTTTGCACCTTTAAGGGCGCTACACGTGATTTGGCGCAAAGTAAATGAACTGATACCTCTCCAATAGTACTGATTGCGCGTAGGTAGATGCATGCACCGTATGCTTTTTCGGACGAATCGGAAAATCAGTGCAATTCGAGTGAATCAAATGGAAAGAAGTTCAATATTTTCCGAGGGATTTGTATTCTATTAATATCCTTAATTTGACATATCATTTCTAGCCATACGTTATCAATAGTTTCCGGTATTGGTTCGTCCCATTTGTGATTGATTTGCCATTATTTTTGCATAATTAATTTTGCTTTTGTGATGATAGAACACAATAAGCCTAAAGGGTCAAATATTTGTGATATTATGGACAAGATAATACGATTAATACTGTTTCGTGTAACGTAATTGAATTGATTATTATTGTAATTCTACCATAGTCTTAACAATTTTTTAGTTCCATCCTTTTCTAAATTAACCATATGTGGTATACACTGCTCATTCACTGCTGGTAGCAAGGCTGGATCATTTGATGACCATTTCCTAAGTTCAAATCCATCGCGAGCTAATAAAAATTGAAGTCCAGTTCGTAATTTCAGTGCGTCAGCAAATGTATTTGTCCCTGTAAGTAAGTCGTTCATGTAAAAGTCTGATGACAGAACATAAGATGCAGTAGGAAAGTCTTTCTCCTCGTCATTTGCCAACTGTTTTCAACATTGCACTGCTAAAAATGGTGCGCATGTTGTACCATATGTTACTGTGTTTAATTGGTAAGTAGCTATTTGATCAAACCGATTAAATCTACAGACTATTTTTTGATATTGTCTATCTTCTTCAGCTAGTAAAATTTGTTTGAACATTTTGCTTATATCGGCGGAAAGAACATATTGGTGAAGGCGAAATCTAACTAAAATGGCAAATAAATCATCTTGTAATCTTGGACCGGTCATTAGTGCATCATTCATGCTTAGTCCTGTTGTAGTTTTAGCGGAGACATTAAGAACAACCTGTATTTTTGATGTTGTACTTGATTCTTTGATTACCGCATGATGCGGCAGATAATGCATTGAATTTAATGTAGCAGAATCGGATTGTATCATTTCCATATGTTTCAATTCTTCATATTCATGCATAAAACTGTCATAATAATGTTTTAACTGAGAGTCGCGGTCCAGTTTTCTTTCTAAGTGATTCAAACGTTTAATTGCAACATGTTTCAAATCTCCTGAATTCGATATATTGTTTTTGAAAGGAAGATGAACAATGAATCTACCTTCGTTGTTTCGGTCATGAGTTTGTTCAAAATGGTTCAAACAATCTTGTTCTTCTTGGGAATACTGAATTGTTTTATTGCTTGGACATTCTTCAATTTCCCAAAATTTTTCGAATTGTCGTTCTACTATATTCAAAATGAATGAGGACCGTGCTTGTGAGCTATTGGAGTTCATGAGGATGTTTCTTGCAAATGCGGGTTTTTCTGTGTTTCGGGGATTTGATTTGCTCGCAACAAAGACCAGAAATTTCCAGCACCTAGCAAAATGTCTATTTTATTGCTTTCGTTGAAATTTGGGTCTGCTAACGGTAAATTTGTTGGGACCTGCGAATGACAAGACTGGTAAGTTGTCGGTAATTTTGGGAAGGCCTAAGCATTTTAAATTATGTTTACTTTCATTGTAAATAGATTTAAACTTGATGTCAACTATCTGCTTAGCGACAGCAGATGAATCATTTACGCCACATATAGGAATATTAACACTGGCTGATGGTAGTTTCAATAAATTAAATGTATTTTGTGAAATAAAATTCGATTGAGAACCTACGTCTTGAAGAGTTCTACATTAAATCCAATTACGTACTATATCTTTTATTAATAATTGAGCTGTGCATAATAAAACTTCACAAGAACTATTACGATTATAAGTAGCAAAGTACTGTGTTTCTGTTGACATATTCTACATGTGTTCGCTCGGCAATTTTCTGCCTTATGATTGATTCGATAACAGTTTGCGATAAGGTTTTAGCTTGTCTACTTTCTTAATCCTATCGTTCACTGCTAATTTTACAAATTGTGCACACCTGAACAATGGATGATAATGACTACATAATGGATATTTATTTCTTATTGGTGTTGCAAAAAAGTTGTTTGTTTTGAATTCAATATTTTGATATTGATTGTTTTTGAATGAGCTTGACTGGTTTGTTCTATTTTGAATTTGGTTGTTTGATGCGTTTAGAGATTCTAAAAGTGAACATTTCTTTTCTAAAAATCCAATTATATCTTCTAAACGTAGTGGTTCAGCATTCAATGTACTCTCCCAATCCTTTTTTGAGAGAAAATCTAGTTTTTGTACTATTATTGGTATAATTAATGAGTCCCAATTGTTTACGGGCTGTCCTGATGCTTTTCATGCAGATGTATTTATAACAATATCTGCCAATAACTGTCGTATGTGATGTTTTCAGAACATCTGGTGAGTTTATAATGGCAAAAACATGCTCTTGTACAATTAGTCGTTTATTTTAATAGCGTTTTTTAAGAACATCCCATGCAATATCGTAGTTACTATCAGATATTGTGATTGATTCTACTGTTTTTAAGGCGTCACCCTTCAAACAAGAACGTAGATAATAAAATTTTTCTACATTTGAATATAAATTGCCATCATGTATTAGCACCTTGAATGTATCATAAAATGACACCCAATTTTTATAACTGCCTTCAAAGCTTGGAAGATTTATTAGAATCAGAAAAAATTGTCTTTAAATGTGATAGTCGAGTCTTTAAATTGTTAATATTGTCTTCATCTATGTTAAATCTATCTACTGCATTTTTGTTTCTAGTAAGTGCTGTTTTGATCAATCTACGTCTATCAGTTAACTGTTCAATTGCGTTTTGTTTCATTTTTCATTATTTGCAAATATTGAGATTCTCACAATTGAAGAAAGCACAAACAATTAGCGATGTATGAGCCTACCTTAAAGCGATGATGCTGTTGAATCTCTTGTTGCTGATGCTGAATGATGATTTGATGATTGGCTGGTAGCTGAGTCAAAATCTGGCTTGTTTGGATCAAAATTATGCTGTGAGTTCGTGGTTGAGTCGCTGGCGGGACTCAAGAGCGTTCAAAGGAGCACCGTATTTAAACGGAATGAAACAGTGTTATTCGATTTTGATTTTAATACACTCACTAAAATATATATAGAATTTACAATTTAACTTCAAATGAGACTAATTGATACATTTGAAAATATTGGCTCTTGATGCCTTGTACTGGACAAATATCCTTTTGAAGTTGAATTAATTCTGTTTCTGAATTACTTCCGCATAGTAGATCGTCTATATGAAAATTGTTTTTTTATTACTCATGCGGGATAAGTTCTACTTTGCGCACGTTTTTCCGGGCGGTAAATTGCTCTTTGCTTTTTAAGTGCGCCAAGTATAATTTGAGTGCGACAAGTAAACTTGTCGCACGCAAACCGTTTACCGTCCGGAAAAACAAACGCAAAATAATACTCATCCCACATTCGTAATAAAAAATAGTATCTGCAACTCGTGCGGTGTTATCTATTGCCCACTTGAGCGAATGAGCGCACTCACTTCGTTCGTGCGCCCAACTTCGCTCTCGTGGGCAATCGACAACTTATCGCACTTGTTACACAATATACTATTAATAACTTCGCAGGCCTGTGGATATTTATTTTGAAATTCTATTGCAAGTTAATATGAACATCGAATGGCAAGGTACAGTGCCGAAGCAGTTTCGTATGTAACTATTTTTAGTTCGTAGCACTGAATGTTATCCGATTGGTTGTATCTCCAATATATTCTATGAAATCGTTGTTGACTAGAGTCGATCCAAACCATTCGGTACATTTCTGAAATATTTGCGCTCTTTACATATTCTTGAATTCGAAAATTGAATAATATTGTTAATAAATCATTTCGAATCGTGGGCCCTACGTATTAAACATCATTCAACGATAGTCCACTATCTGTTTTCATAGATGCATTCAAAACTACTCGTACTTTTGTCGTACTGCTAGATTCCGTATTACTGCGTGATGAGGAATGTAGTAATACAATTCTTCATTTTGAGATGTTTCTTGAATTTTTAGCATATGACCCAATGATTCGTATTCATTCATGAATTTAGCATAATTATTATATAGTTGAAGATTTTTAACTAATTTATTCTCTTGTGAATAGAAACAATTTAATGCTTGTTTTCTTGACTGACCCAAATTATTGATATTGTTTTTAAATGGTATATTTACTACAATGCGACCATTTTCATCACGTTTATGAGTACTTACGAGATGATTATCGCAAAACTGGTCTGATTTGGATAAGAGTGACTTAGGTTTTATTTATTCAATTCGCCAAAATTTAGCTAATTGCGGTTTGAGTGTATTGTTCAAAGTTTACCAATTGACTGCTATATTTGTAGATGGATTCCGATAATCAATATTTAGTTTACCACCTAACAGCCATCCTAATTTTGTTTCATTTAACGTAGCTTCTGTTTTTGGAATAGAGATTCGATTGTTACCTAACAATTGCCAAAAGATAGATGATCCTAAAAGTATATCCATAAGTTCAGATTCATCAAATGATTGATCTGCTTGCTGAGTATCGTTTGACAACTTTAGACTTTGCTTACTAAATGATGCTAATGGTATGTTTGCACTTATTTTGTATTGTTGGATTGTTATCGATTAACGTTTTGAAACTATCACGGAACTCAACCCATTTACTGTAATCACTATCAAATGTTGGTAATTTCATCAAGAGTAATTGTATTTGAGGAACATATGATTGATTGTTGTTTAACTTAGAATTCTGATTCTTGGCTACAGACTGCAAATTTTCATTAGTAACCACGTTTGAATTTGATGCAACATAATTATTCTTGTCATTGATTTCTGTTTTATGTTGATTATAAACATCGTTGTGACTTGTACTGACGTTATTAGAATCGCAATGAATATTAGAGACAGATTTTACACTTTTTGCTGCAGCAGACTGAACATCGAATTCAGAAAACATTTGCATTGCCTCTTCCATTCTTGCAATTGAAGAAAAAAAACTCTTTTCAAAACTGCCACCTTCTTCATCTTCTTGATCGTCAGTGATACCTTCTATGATCTCAATATTATCTTGAATATCATTGAATGTTTCTAATGTACAACATAATCGATCTAGTCATGCTTTTATTCCACTGAACGTTTTTCGATCTAACGTATTTAAATAAATATGTTTTATTGGGTTTAAGTTCTGTAATTTATTAGAAACACAACGTTCCAACAGCAAAGTGCTGCCTTTTTCAAGTGAAAAGAAATATAAATATAAAATTGTCAAGACAACAAAAATAAAAATAAAAGTACAAATCATAACTAGATTAATTTAAAATATATTAACTCCTAGGATCGCAGAGCTCTGCCTGTAATTGATGATTCAATATCAATATATTGTGTTTCTAATAAATTACAGAACTTAAACCCAATAAAACATATTTATTTAAAAATGAGTTCTGAAAAGTTTTTTCCTTCATTATAACGTATTTGAATTTAAATAAATGAAGAAATTGATATTTCTTGTTAGAATTGATTTTTGTTGTCCTCGTTTCATTTTCAATAGTCCCAAATCGTCTGCCATACCGAATTGCTCCAAATGACAGGAGTATGAATAGATATAATAGATGGAACAGACTCATTTATCGGAAGATCTGAAGTAATTGTAAATCTGAAATTCTTTGACGTATCTGATGATTAGAATACTTCAATGCTCCCTGATATCCAAATCCGGCTCGAAGGACCAATCTAGCGTTTTGCCTGTAGAATTTTGCAATTCCACGATTGATTATTCAAATAGATGGACTGAAATTGCACTTGAATTATTTCTTGTCATTTTTTAGTGATAAAAAAATAACAACCCAATTCTTTTTTTTTTCAATAATAAAATTATCAACATTTTTCAATTTGAAAAAATTGTAACTAGATGATATTGAGAAATTTTCAACTGACATGCCGCAACACATGTCAAGCAAATAAGTATGGACGAAACCCAATCAAAACTCCTATCATAAAGACACCCACTGCATCAAAACCTCTTGAAGTAATACACATTGATATATTATCTTTGAAGAAGGAGAAATTTTCAACAATAATTCATAGTTTCCCCAAGCACGTCCAGTGATATCATTTACCGGAGACTAATACCGTTACAATAATAAAAAAATTCATTAAATATTTTTCAATATTTGGTAACCCAAAATTAAAAATATCCGATAATGGATTATAATTCAATAATCAATTGATTTTCAGCTTTTTATCAACAAAAAATATCAGAATACATCTAATAAGCGTCAACAACTTTAAAAGCAATGGAAACATAGAAAGATTCCATTCTACAATAACAGAACATATAAGAATTTGTTACAACTTGAACTCGTCTGGTGGAAATTCCCGCAGTTATTGGTTGGACACCGGCTAGAGGCTACAGTGGAGATGGGTCAGGGTAAACGAATCAATCTCAAAAATAATTCGAGCCTATTATAAAATAAAATTACGGGCGCCAGTTGACTGAACGATGTCCAACACAGGTTGGTCAACGAACCAAAACGGGGAAGACGTTAAGGAAGGTTTCCGATGATGCAAACAAAAGTGAAGCTCATCAAGTCGAGCTACATGCCATTTATTCGTCACTAAGAAAATCGGAACATAAGCAGCATCGAATAAATCTCGATACGGAGACAATATTTCAACGGTTGGAGGATTCTTGATAAAAATCGATAGACATTCAACTCTAGCGAGCAACCAGATACGGATTCGCGTAGACCGCCAGATTAGGCGATGAGTTGGCGTCAGATTCGAGGACGGTATAACTTTATTTGTGTGAACCGCACAAGCTTTCTCGGAGTGCCGCGAGTGGTCGACCATTCGCCGCAGAAGGGGGCTCGTAAACTACAAATGCGCTTAATATCAACGCTACAGCATCCTAGAAACTAAGTCCCTACCCAGAGCCCAATCGACTGTCAAAACAACACTAAATAGTTGCAGATTTCAAATATTTTCGCGAGAGCTGAATTTACAAAATAATAACATAAGTAATATCTCAAATATAGGTATAGCAATAATTTTAGTTATCAGCATAAATATAGTAAGAAAGTAATCAACCAATTAGTTTCAATGGAAATAATATAAAATGGAGGCTTATCTGATGTCTGGACGGACAGCGCAGGCGTAGGTTGGAATCCTGTTATCTTCGTCAGGATGTGACGTCACAAAATGAGCGGATTTTTCCGGAAGTTGGACTTCACATGGGATTGTATCCAAATTTTCCGTCCTGGTCTCAGGAAGAAACTTTTCGGGATAATTAAAACTAACTGGAATTCCAGCTACGTAAATATCTAGCGAAATTTGTGCCAAGAAATAAAAAGCCTAAAAAAACGTACTTCAATATATGACGTCATCACAAAAAAGATCAAACAGCACAACAAAAATACACAGAAACGTGCGCTTGAAGAATGGCTCTGAAACCAACGTTATTTGAATTAGACAGGGATTACCTGTTGCGATGTTGGGTGGCTTGAATGGTAGATTTGTCGACGCAGTGAATATTAATCCGGAAACTGCGCGTAGAAAACAATTTTCTTAATGAAGATTCCTATTAATCCTTTATTTAAAGAAGAAATGAAACTTCACAAACTTTAGAATATCACAATAATAATTTCACATCCACAACTGGGAATCTCTAACTTTTCACCTCGCCGGACAAAATCAAAGTAACCACATTGTACCGCACAATTACTAAAAAGTGGAGAAAAGAACAAAGCAAGACGTATTCGAGACTAAAAGAGATAGAAAGAGAGAAAGCCAAGCGCAGAGCGCAAGGAAAGAATTGTTGGAATCTATTTTAATGAAATCAGCAAAGCCCGATGCAAACGAGGCTATAGGAATTTCTGAGTTTATAAGTTGTTTGAAGTGACGAAATCTGATGATTTGATTGAAAAGTATCATCAACGATGAGAAGGATACAATTCACGAATAACATGAAAATGAAAAATTATGTAGTTTCAAATTTTCAAAGAAATGAGATGACAATCTACATCTCGATCGTGTGAAATGGCTCTTCCTTCATTCGAGGCAATTGTTAAATTTCTCCAAAATCTAAAAGATCGCCTTTGTTTGTTTGTTTTGCACGTAACAAATTTTAGAAAGGAATAAGGACTTTAATGATTTGAATATTAGTGATAAAGCACGCTATGCTCTTCAAGCATATAATCAAATAATTCATTCTCCTACTCAACGTACTCCAAACGAAATTATTTTTGATCATCACAACAAATTCAGTAAATAATTATCTTCAGAAATTATAGCAGATAATCATGTAAAAATTCACAAAAATATCATGAATTAAATTTGAGAAGAGAATGGAGCATCATTAGAATAGAATAAAACAAAGTACGCGGTATCAGAGGTAAAAAGTATTATATTACAAGATTAACCTTTCGAACAACAAGCTAAATGGAACACAGGGAAAGTAGAAAAACCTCGTTATAAAAAGCAAATAATAAAAGCTTATAATCAAAATAAAGCCCAAATAATAACAGACAAGAACAAAAAAATTGGAATAGATAAATTAAAATCACATCGCAAGTTTACAGAATCATACGAATATATGCAATCGTCGACCTCAAAGACGAGAACAACAACCCCGGAATTAACAGTTTAAAATTAGGAGGAGCCTTCATTTCGGCTAACAATAAGTATATTTACATTAATCTTAAGCTCAATAGAATTAGAGAATCGTATAGCAATCTTACACTTTATTATAATAAAGTTAGGCCCTTGTCCCACCAAAGCTGCGCAACAGCGACGAGTAAGCGATACGATTTCGACATGACACAATCAGGCAACATGGAGTTGTCCTACCAAAGCAACGTGTTTTCTACATTCAGTTTAGTAAACATTGTCATCAAATGAGGACAACTATGTGATCGAAATATACTGATACTTTAGAAATAGAAAAAATTCTAGAAAGTTCAAGAGAAGGGAATGATGGGTGTATCCTTCCATTGCAAAGGAAAACAAATGAACAGGAGATTTATTGCTGTTGAGGAACTTGACCAACACCCGGTAAAGTTTAAATCATTCCACTGGATATCAATTTTTTATTGAATGCCTGTTAATTCTTCTGTTGTGCCATGATGTTCATTACCCTTTTCGTCACTAAATGCAAAATCCATTTGCACACACAGCCTCAATGTTGCTTCAAAACTTACCTGTTCAGTCGCTCGGCTACAAGAAGCCGACATGCAGCTTAGATGTTTCTTTGCTGTAGCGTGTGACGCTACTTTCGGTGGTGCGTCTCGCTGGAGCTGCTGTTGGTCGATGATGCTCGGGCGCCAATACGGTGCAGCTCTTTGGCCTTGTTTGTGCCGGGTAGCTAGTGGGATGGGAAAGGGTTTGTTGACGAATGGAACTAAAACGTGTAGTAGGACGAACAGTATTTATTGAACACGCAAAACAAATAAACCAAAACGGATTAGAAAACATATACGGCGACAACGAGGATAGATCAAATCTCATAACGGTCAAAACAGGGATTCCGATAATCCACCCCGATGGGGGCCACTCAAAAGAGGTTTCTTGTAACCCACGTCACGGGGATCACTCAAAAGGGTTTCCTGTAACCCACGTCACGGGGGTCACTCAAAAAAGAGCTTTCCTGTAACCCACGACACGGAGGTCACTCAGAAAGGGGTTTCTTGTAGCCCACGTTACGGGGGTCACTCAAAAAGAGGTTTCTTGTAACCCACGTCACGGGGGTCACTCAAACAGAAGGTTTCTGGTAACCCACGTCACGGGAGCCACTCAGATGGACAACGTTCACTTACGGTACGGTTCGGACTTTGGTTGTACTTATAACTTCGCTGGCTAATACACTGGGCTCAGGTCTCAGAAAAGAGTGCTTCACTGTCTGATTTTGGGCTGTATTGATACCCCGATCTTAATGAATCCTCACTCAACAGGTTCACTCAAGTACTTTTAGATTTGACTTAACCTTGTCCATGTAAAAATCATCCGTTAAATAGAATACATATTTGGTACAGTGATAAATCATTTACAAATCATTTCCATAACATTTCTTCCCTTGAATATATTTTATTTAAATTCAAACATAAATCAAAGTTCTCCAATTACTCGCTAGATGGCGACTGATATTATGATTATTTATTGAAACATTTGAACTAACAAGGAACGCAGGTAAACAAAAGGATAAACAAACGTAGCTTTGACAGGCAGAACAAAACTTCTCAAAATAAACAAAGAAATATTATACATAATTGCTAAGGGGTGAGTTACACTTTCTGTTAAACTATAGTATGGTCTTATCTAATGTCATTTTTATCTAGATTAGGCATTCCATATCATCATGTGGAATTTGCAATTCAACCTCAACTGACTAATGTTGTAGAAATTCAAATAAAACCTTGACTGAGGTTTCATACGGAACAGAGAACTTCTACACGGCGGTGAGTTAATTATTATTCCAATACGGATGTAATACGGACTGTTATTTTGCAGAAATGAACTTGGATCGGTTTTCGATGTTGTGAAATTACTAGAGCAACTTGAGGAAGTTAACAGGATAAACTTGTAAAGATAACAGATGAAACAGAATTACGTTTAAAAAAGGCTAAGTGAATTGAACTGTCGTGATGACAAAATAATGACCTCTTAGTACGGTATTTAATATTTGAAAAATTTCAGATTATGATTCAAAACGAAGACTGCTTCGTCACAAGCGTGGGTGGGTATGTGGTATATATAAACCATGGATTGAACACGAAAGATACATGCTGGCGACACCGGGTCGTTGTTGCGTCGCTGTCGCGTAACTTTGGTGGGACAAGGCCCTTACACTAGAAATTAGAAATAAATATAATATTGATAATATTAAGAATTTGGGTAATAACTTTATAATGATGGAAAATTTTATAGATATGCTTGAAACAAAATCTCAATCCTTCTAAATGATAACACCAAAGAGAAGCGAGAATTGATCAATGAACTAGGTTTAATAATTAAAAGTTTTACAGAAAATTAGAATTATTCAGATGAAGAAAACACCCTTAAAGATAATTTGAATCAACTTATTGTATTTAATGAAAATTTATCAAAATATTTTATTAATCAGGTAGATAAAATTAATAATAGTCACAAAATTATTTAATTAAGGATTGATGAATTAGAAAAGGTGAGAGGAAGAGTCATAGACAACAGCGACGTGTTTTATCTTAAAAATATTATTACACAATTCATATTCACGGCAACGAACTTAATTAGTATTATAAATGAGGTTGGAACAATCTTCGCCTTCTGCGAAACTAATACTTTGTACTCTGAAAATTCATCAAAAGAAGATAATAAATTGGAAATCAATAAGTTATTATTAAATGATTTAAAAGATTTGGTCATAAAGAATAGGCAAAATCAACAATCAGTAAAAGTGTATGGTACCTGTGAAAAACACTTTATAAATGATAATAGACATTCCTATTCCTCTCATGAAAACACAACTTTTAAAAATAACACCTATTCCAACCATACACAATAATAATTATGTGACATTCGATATACGTAGAGGTTATTACCCAAAGAATAATGCGCAAATACATTATTGAAGTAAATGTACAGTTGTAGGATATAAGTTGTATATTTGTGAGCAAGATGATTTAATATCTATTGATTGTTTGGGAAATATATGTTCTAATAGGAACAATAATAATTGTACCTATATTAGGATTCTCAATCATAACGGAATTATAGCAATTTAAAATTTTGATATAGTTAATCTTCATTCACCTAATAAAGAAGTGATGAATATTGAATGCGATAAAAATGTAATGGAAAAAGAAATTTTTGAGATATATTCAAAAAGAAATTGTTTGATCAATAGGCAAAAATATTATAAGATTATAAGATATGATTAAATGAGAAATTCAAACATTGATTTCAATGAAGATGAGTTAGTGATAAATGGAACATTGAAAGTTCAGAAACAATTAAAATCTCAGATCAAAAAGTAACGGAAATGAAACATATATATTTACTTGAATGATGGATCGTCGGATGTTGGATAATTCAGGATCAGTAAATAAAGAACAATTCACATCACTTGAGCAAACGTTTCGAATCTTATTGACTCTTCATCAGTGCCTAAATACAAACATTAAATACATTTCCTCTTTTTTTACACTTATCAATATTATGTTATGTTACATACCCAGTGATTAAAACTCTAAGTTGCCATAAAAAATCATTAGAATACATTATAAAAGTTACTTATTTCAACAGTGTAGTGTTCATCTTACAATACAGGCACAGACTGAAAGTGATAACAGCGACCATACCAACATCCGTTTCCCCCAACTGACCTGGCTGAATCTCTTCTTCATTCCGCAGTGCAGTGCACATTTGGCGCGTACTATGAACTGTTTTGCAAGTTTTCTAAAATATTTTGATAACATTTACTCAAGTATTCAGTGTCTGATCTAAAATTGATACTTTTTTTGTTCATAAATATGTGAATCATCTCCAAAAAATTACGAGTTCTGAATTCTATTGCTGAATCTACTATTTCTACATTTTTAAAATCAAAATGATGATGATTATCGATACTATGTTGTGCTAAAGCTGTTTTTTCAGATTTAAAATTCTTACAATCATTTCTATGGTTATTTATTCTATTTTTTAAGTATTGCTTAGTTTGCCCAATGTACACCGCACTGCAGTCCAAACAAGAGACCCTATAAATCACATTTGATCTGTCCATTTCTGGAACTCTATCTTTCAACTTACTGAATAAGTTATTAACTTTTTTGTCATTGTAAAAAACTATGTTGACACCGTCGCTGCTCAGTAACTTGCCAAGGTTGTGTGACAGACCCCTGACCAAGGGCAGCTTGAAATACATGACTTGTTTTTTATTGTTATCAATCTCTTCATTGTTACTACGTTCTGCGTTATTGTCACTTCCACTCTCATTCGCCACCCTAGTATGTTCATTAAAAATTTTATTTATTAAATTTGATGGATAATCATGTGATTTCAATTTGATTTTTAACTGTTCTAAATTTTTATTATGGAATTCTACACTACTCAGTCTTTTAATCTTTAATATATTACTTTTTATAATTGCAATTTTTTGTGTAATAGTGTGATTCGATTTAAAATGTAACATTCTATCTGATGATGTAGGTTTCTTGTAACAATCTGTCTTTAGAGATCCGTCATCATTCTTTATTATCAAAATGTCTAAAAACGGTAAACAATTATTATTTTCTGTTTCAATAGTGAATTGAATTTTATCATGGTATCGGTTGAAACTATTCATAGTAACATCCACGGAATCAAATGGAATGGCTGTGACAATATCATCCACGTATAGATAAATGAATGGAAGATGAAAAGGTAATTTTTTTATTACATTGTTAAGAAGTTTAGTCATCACTAAATTTGATAGAATAGGAGAGGTTGGATGTCCCATCGCACTTCCTTCAATCTGCTGGTAAAATTTATTATCAAAGCTAAAGTAGCTGCTGTCAAAACAAAATGCTATCAGTTTTTTAAAAGTATGCTGGTCAATAATCGTGTGATTAGTGATTTCACTCCAAAACTCGTCAATAGCATCAAATACTAATTCTTTGGTGACATTAGTGAACAATGATGTTACATCCAGCGATATCAACATGAAGTTATCAGGCAAAATGTGGTTTTGACATCTGTTGACAAATTCATATGAGTTTTTTATATTGTAAATTAGTGTATCTTGAATTTTGCTTAAAATTTGACAGATGAATTTCTCTATCTTATATGAAGGTGCATTAATACATGAGACTACTGGTCTAAGCGGCACTGGAGGCGGCTTGTGTGTTTTGGGTAAACCATAAATCTTAGGAGTGATAGAATTATAAACTTTTAACTGTTTCCCACACTGTTCCTCTATCAGCGATCTGTCACACAACTCCTTAATTAGTTTATTATTTAAATTTTGAAATTTAGTCGTTGGGTCATTGTTTAAAATTCTATAAGTAATGCTATCATCTAACAATTCTTTCATTTTCAACTTATAATAATCTACATCTAATATCACAGTACAATTACTTTTATCAGAGTTGGTTACTAAAATGTCTGGGTTGTCTTTTAAAAATTTGCTCGTAGTCTTATACATAAAATCTAATTCATTACTGCTTCTATTATTATTGTGCTTATTTGTACGTACTTTCTGCCTCGCAACATAATTAGTAATCATATTTGTTGTTTTTAGTCTGAGGGACTGTTTTTCTGTATCATTGAGTTGTTGTCCACTTATACATTTTTCCACATCTGTCAATAGTCTTATGAAAGGAAATTCTGTCTTATTTAACTCAATGGCTGTCTTAGGTCCTAACGAGAGTAAATTTTGTACATCTTCAGGAATAGATTTTTGTGTCAAATTTATAACACAATTCTTATTAAATTGTGTGGCATTGTGATTATGTTGCTTCAAATTCTGTAATTTATTTATCTGTTTCTGTTTAATAATATTAAATTGTATTTCACACCATTGTTCTTGATGATTTTGAAAGCTATTGGTTATTTGTATAGGCAAGAATTTGACAGCTAACTCTTGTGTTTCTTTTAAGTTATTTCTTATGTTATGTAGCAGAATGCACGTACTTTTTATCTCAAAGTTTAACAGTTTTCTTTCTAAATTAATTAAAATATTTTCAAATTCCCTACTACACGGATTTCTGTCTTCTATCAAGCACCAAAGATTTTGAACTGTGTTGTGTATATGTGAGGGAGTGACATTGTTGTACCTGCATTGTAAGAGGAACGTTCTTCTGTTTGTTGTCGCCACGTTGTTTTTCTTCAGCTTGGACCAAGATTTGAGGGTGTCTCTTGCTTCTTGTCCGTAATTTTGTGTAATATCCTCGAAAAAACCCATGTTGTTAAAAATATCCCGTGAAATGTGATAATTGAAATATAGATCGTATCCAGAAGTTAATATATTTGAATGATGGATCGTCGGATGTTGGATAATTCAGGATCAGTAAATAAAGAACAATTCACATCACTTGAGCAAACGTTTCGAATCTTATTGACTCTTCATCAGTGCCTAAATACAAACATTAAATACATTTCCTCTTTTTTTACACTTATCAATATTATGTTATGTTACATACCCAGTGATTAAAACTCTAAGTTGCCATAAAAAATCATTAGAATACATTATAAAAGTTACTTATTTCAACAGTGTAGTGTTCATCTTACAATACAGGCACAGACTGAAAGTGATAACAGCGACCATACCAACATCCGTTTCCCCCAACTGACCTGGCTGAATCTCTTCTTCATTCCGCAGTGCAGTGCACATTTGGCGCGTACTATGAACTGTTTTGCAAGTTTTCTAAAATATTTTGATAACATTTACTCAAGTATTCAGTGTCTGATCTAAAATTGATACTTTTTTTGTTCATAAATATGTGAATCATCTCCAAAAAATTACGAGTTCTGAATTCTATTGCTGAATCTACTATTTCTACATTTTTAAAATCAAAATGATGATGATTATCGATACTATGTTGTGCTAAAGCTGTTTTTTCAGATTTAAAATTCTTACAATCATTTCTATGGTTATTTATTCTATTTTTTAAGTATTGCTTAGTTTGCCCAATGTACACCGCACTGCAGTCCAAACAAGAGACCCTATAAATCACATTTGATCTGTCCATTTCTGGAACTCTATCTTTCAACTTACTGAATAAGTTATTAACTTTTTTGTCATTGTAAAAAACTATGTTGACACCGTCGCTGCTCAGTAACTTGCCAAGGTTGTGTGACAGACCCCTGACCAAGGGCAGCTTGAAATACATGACTTGTTTTTTATTGTTATCAATCTCTTCATTGTTACTACGTTCTGCGTTATTGTCACTTCCACTCTCATTCGCCACCCTAGTATGTTCATTAAAAATTTTATTTATTAAATTTGATGGATAATCATGTGATTTCAATTTGATTTTTAACTGTTCTAAATTTTTATTATGGAATTCTACACTACTCAGTCTTTTAATCTTTAATATATTACTTTTTATAATTGCAATTTTTTGTGTAATAGTGTGATTCGATTTAAAATGTAACATTCTATCTGATGATGTAGGTTTCTTGTAACAATCTGTCTTTAGAGATCCGTCATCATTCTTTATTATCAAAATGTCTAAAAACGGTAAACAATTATTATTTTCTGTTTCAATAGTGAATTGAATTTTATCATGGTATCGGTTGAAACTATTCATAGTAACATCCACGGAATCAAATGGAATGGCTGTGACAATATCATCCACGTATAGATAAATGAATGGAAGATGAAAAGGTAATTTTTTTATTACATTGTTAAGAAGTTTAGTCATCACTAAATTTGATAGAATAGGAGAGGTTGGATGTCCCATCGCACTTCCTTCAATCTGCTGGTAAAATTTATTATCAAAGCTAAAGTAGCTGCTGTCAAAACAAAATGCTATCAGTTTTTTAAAAGTATGCTGGTCAATAATCGTGTGATTAGTGATTTCACTCCAAAACTCGTCAATAGCATCAAATACTAATTCTTTGGTGACATTAGTGAACAATGATGTTACATCCAGCGATATCAACATGAAGTTATCAGGCAAAATGTGGTTTTGACATCTGTTGACAAATTCATATGAGTTTTTTATATTGTAAATTAGTGTATCTTGAATTTTGCTTAAAATTTGACAGATGAATTTCTCTATCTTATATGAAGGTGCATTAATACATGAGACTACTGGTCTAAGCGGCACTGGAGGCGGCTTGTGTGTTTTGGGTAAACCATAAATCTTAGGAGTGATAGAATTATAAACTTTTAACTGTTTCCCACACTGTTCCTCTATCAGCGATCTGTCACACAACTCCTTAATTAGTTTATTATTTAAATTTTGAAATTTAGTCGTTGGGTCATTGTTTAAAATTCTATAAGTAATGCTATCATCTAACAATTCTTTCATTTTCAACTTATAATAATCTACATCTAATATCACAGTACAATTACTTTTATCAGAGTTGGTTACTAAAATGTCTGGGTTGTCTTTTAAAAATTTGCTCGTAGTCTTATACATAAAATCTAATTCATTACTGCTTCTATTATTATTGTGCTTATTTGTACGTACTTTCTGCCTCGCAACATAATTAGTAATCATATTTGTTGTTTTTAGTCTGAGGGACTGTTTTTCTGTATCATTGAGTTGTTGTCCACTTATACATTTTTCCACATCTGTCAATAGTCTTATGAAAGGAAATTCTGTCTTATTTAACTCAATGGCTGTCTTAGGTCCTAACGAGAGTAAATTTTGTACATCTTCAGGAATAGATTTTTGTGTCAAATTTATAACACAATTCTTATTAAATTGTGTGGCATTGTGATTATGTTGCTTCAAATTCTGTAATTTATTTATCTGTTTCTGTTTAATAATATTAAATTGTATTTCACACCATTGTTCTTGATGATTTTGAAAGCTATTGGTTATTTGTATAGGCAAGAATTTGACAGCTAACTCTTGTGTTTCTTTTAAGTTATTTCTTATGTTATGTAGCAGAATGCACGTACTTTTTATCTCAAAGTTTAACAGTTTTCTTTCTAAATTAATTAAAATATTTTCAAATTCCCTACTACACGGATTTCTGTCTTCTATCAAGCACCAAAGATTTTGAACTGTGTTGTGTATATGTGAGGGAGTGACATTGTTGTACCTGCATTGTAAGAGGAACGTTCTTCTGTTTGTTGTCGCCACGTTGTTTTTCTTCAGCTTGGACCAAGATTTGAGGGTGTCTCTTGCTTCTTGTCCGTAATTTTGTGTAATATCCTCGAAAAAACCCATGTTGTTAAAAATATCCCGTGAAATGTGATAATTGAAATATAGATCGTATCCAGAAGTTAATATATTTGAATGATGGATCGTCGGATGTTGGATAATTCAGGATCAGTAAATAAAGAACAATTCACATCACTTGAGCAAACGTTTCGAATCTTATTGACTCTTCATCAGTGCCTAAATACAAACATTAAATACATTTCCTCTTTTTTTACACTTATCAATATTATGTTATGTTACATACCCAGTGATTAAAACTCTAAGTTGCCATAAAAAATCATTAGAATACATTATAAAAGTTACTTATTTCAACAGTGTAGTGTTCATCTTACAATACAGGCACAGACTGAAAGTGATAACAGCGACCATACCAACATCCGTTTCCCCCAACTGACCTGGCTGAATCTCTTCTTCATTCCGCAGTGCAGTGCACATTTGGCGCGTACTATGAACTGTTTTGCAAGTTTTCTAAAATATTTTGATAACATTTACTCAAGTATTCAGTGTCTGATCTAAAATTGATACTTTTTTTGTTCATAAATATGTGAATCATCTCCAAAAAATTACGAGTTCTGAATTCTATTGCTGAATCTACTATTTCTACATTTTTAAAATCAAAATGATGATGATTATCGATACTATGTTGTGCTAAAGCTGTTTTTTCAGATTTAAAATTCTTACAATCATTTCTATGGTTATTTATTCTATTTTTTAAGTATTGCTTAGTTTGCCCAATGTACACCGCACTGCAGTCCAAACAAGAGACCCTATAAATCACATTTGATCTGTCCATTTCTGGAACTCTATCTTTCAACTTACTGAATAAGTTATTAACTTTTTTGTCATTGTAAAAAACTATGTTGACACCGTCGCTGCTCAGTAACTTGCCAAGGTTGTGTGACAGACCCCTGACCAAGGGCAGCTTGAAATACATGACTTGTTTTTTATTGTTATCAATCTCTTCATTGTTACTACGTTCTGCGTTATTGTCACTTCCACTCTCATTCGCCACCCTAGTATGTTCATTAAAAATTTTTATTTATTAAATTTGATGGATAATCATGTGATTTCAATTTGATTTTTAACTGTTCTAAATTTTTATTATGGAATTCTACACTACTCAGTCTTTTAATCTTTAATATATTACTTTTTATAATTGCAATTTTTTGTGTAATAGTGTGATTCGATTTAAAATGTAACATTCTATCTGATGATGTAGGTTTCTTGTAACAATCTGTCTTTAGAGATCCGTCATCATTCTTTATTATCAAAATGTCTAAAAACGGTAAACAATTATTATTTTCTGTTTCAATAGTGAATTGAATTTTATCATGGTATCGGTTGAAACTATTCATAGTAACATCCACGGAATCAAATGGAATGGCTGTGACAATATCATCCACGTATAGATAAATGAATGGAAGATGAAAAGGTAATTTTTTTATTACATTGTTAAGAAGTTTAGTCATCACTAAATTTGATAGAATAGGAGAGGTTGGATGTCCCATCGCACTTCCTTCAATCTGCTGGTAAAATTTATTATCAAAGCTAAAGTAGCTGCTGTCAAAACAAAATGCTATCAGTTTTTTAAAAGTATGCTGGTCAATAATCGTGTGATTAGTGATTTCACTCCAAAACTCGTCAATAGCATCAAATACTAATTCTTTGGTGACATTAGTGAACAATGATGTTACATCCAGCGATATCAACATGAAGTTATCAGGCAAAATGTGGTTTTGACATCTGTTGACAAATTCATATGAGTTTTTTATATTGTAAATTAGTGTATCTTGAATTTTGCTTAAAATTTGACAGATGAATTTCTCTATCTTATATGAAGGTGCATTAATACATGAGACTACTGGTCTAAGCGGCACTGGAGGCGGCTTGTGTGTTTTGGGTAAACCATAAATCTTAGGAGTGATAGAATTATAAACTTTTAACTGTTTCCCACACTGTTCCTCTATCAGCGATCTGTCACACAACTCCTTAATTAGTTTATTATTTAAATTTTGAAATTTAGTCGTTGGGTCATTGTTTAAAATTCTATAAGTAATGCTATCATCTAACAATTCTTTCATTTTCAACTTATAATAATCTACATCTAATATCACAGTACAATTACTTTTATCAGAGTTGGTTACTAAAATGTCTGGGTTGTCTTTTAAAAATTTGCTCGTAGTCTTATACATAAAATCTAATTCATTACTGCTTCTATTATTATTGTGCTTATTTGTACGTACTTTCTGCCTCGCAACATAATTAGTAATCATATTTGTTGTTTTTAGTCTGAGGGACTGTTTTTCTGTATCATTGAGTTGTTGTCCACTTATACATTTTTCCACATCTGTCAATAGTCTTATGAAAGGAAATTCTGTCTTATTTAACTCAATGGCTGTCTTAGGTCCTAACGAGAGTAAATTTTGTACATCTTCAGGAATAGATTTTTGTGTCAAATTTATAACACAATTCTTATTAAATTGTGTGGCATTGTGATTATGTTGCTTCAAATTCTGTAATTTATTTATCTGTTTCTGTTTAATAATATTAAATTGTATTTCACACCATTGTTCTTGATGATTTTGAAAGCTATTGGTTATTTGTATAGGCAAGAATTTGACAGCTAACTCTTGTGTTTCTTTTAAGTTATTTCTTATGTTATGTAGCAGAATGCACGTACTTTTTATCTCAAAGTTTAACAGTTTTCTTTCTAAATTAATTAAAATATTTTCAAATTCCCTACTACACGGATTTCTGTCTTCTATCAAGCACCAAAGATTTTGAACTGTGTTGTGTATATGTGAGGGAGTGACATTGTTGTACCTGCATTGTAAGAGGAACGTTCTTCTGTTTGTTGTCGCCACGTTGTTTTTCTTCAGCTTGGACCAAGATTTGAGGGTGTCTCTTGCTTCTTGTCCGTAATTTTGTGTAATATCCTCGAAAAAACCCATGTTGTTAAAAATATCCCGTGAAATGTGATAATTGAAATATAGATCGTATCCAGAAGTTAATATATTTGAATGATGGATCGTCGGATGTTGGATAATTCAGGATCAGTAAATAAAGAACAATTCACATCACTTGAGCAAACGTTTCGAATCTTATTGACTCTTCATCAGTGCCTAAATACAAACATTAAATACATTTCCTCTTTTTTTACACTTATCAATATTATGTTATGTTACATACCCAGTGATTAAAACTCTAAGTTGCCATAAAAAATCATTAGAATACATTATAAAAGTTACTTATTTCAACAGTGTAGTGTTCATCTTACAATACAGGCACAGACTGAAAGTGATAACAGCGACCATACCAACATCCGTTTCCCCCAACTGACCTGGCTGAATCTCTTCTTCATTCCGCAGTGCAGTGCACATTTGGCGCGTACTATGAACTGTTTTGCAAGTTTTCTAAAATATTTTGATAACATTTACTCAAGTATTCAGTGTCTGATCTAAAATTGATACTTTTTTTGTTCATAAATATGTGAATCATCTCCAAAAAATTACGAGTTCTGAATTCTATTGCTGAATCTACTATTTCTACATTTTTAAAATCAAAATGATGATGATTATCGATACTATGTTGTGCTAAAGCTGTTTTTTCAGATTTAAAATTCTTACAATCATTTCTATGGTTATTTATTCTATTTTTTAAGTATTGCTTAGTTTGCCCAATGTACACCGCACTGCAGTCCAAACAAGAGACCCTATAAATCACATTTGATCTGTCCATTTCTGGAACTCTATCTTTCAACTTACTGAATAAGTTATTAACTTTTTTGTCATTGTAAAAAACTATGTTGACACCGTCGCTGCTCAGTAACTTGCCAAGGTTGTGTGACAGACCCCTGACCAAGGGCAGCTTGAAATACATGACTTGTTTTTTATTGTTATCAATCTCTTCATTGTTACTACGTTCTGCGTTATTGTCACTTCCACTCTCATTCGCCACCCTAGTATGTTCATTAAAAATTTTATTTATTAAATTTGATGGATAATCATGTGATTTCAATTTGATTTTTAACTGTTCTAAATTTTTATTATGGAATTCTACACTACTCAGTCTTTTAATCTTTAATATATTACTTTTTATAATTGCAATTTTTTGTGTAATAGTGTGATTCGATTTAAAATGTAACATTCTATCTGATGATGTAGGTTTCTTGTAACAATCTGTCTTTAGAGATCCGTCATCATTCTTTATTATCAAAATGTCTAAAAACGGTAAACAATTATTATTTTCTGTTTCAATAGTGAATTGAATTTTATCATGGTATCGGTTGAAACTATTCATAGTAACATCCACGGAATCAAATGGAATGGCTGTGACAATATCATCCACGTATAGATAAATGAATGGAAGATGAAAAGGTAATTTTTTTATTACATTGTTAAGAAGTTTAGTCATCACTAAATTTGATAGAATAGGAGAGGTTGGATGTCCCATCGCACTTCCTTCAATCTGCTGGTAAAATTTATTATCAAAGCTAAAGTAGCTGCTGTCAAAACAAAATGCTATCAGTTTTTTAAAAGTATGCTGGTCAATAATCGTGTGATTAGTGATTTCACTCCAAAACTCGTCAATAGCATCAAATACTAATTCTTTGGTGACATTAGTGAACAATGATGTTACATCCAGCGATATCAACATGAAGTTATCAGGCAAAATGTGGTTTTGACATCTGTTGACAAATTCATATGAGTTTTTTATATTGTAAATTAGTGTATCTTGAATTTTGCTTAAAATTTGACAGATGAATTTCTCTATCTTATATGAAGGTGCATTAATACATGAGACTACTGGTCTAAGCGGCACTGGAGGCGGCTTGTGTGTTTTGGGTAAACCATAAATCTTAGGAGTGATAGAATTATAAACTTTTAACTGTTTCCCACACTGTTCCTCTATCAGCGATCTGTCACACAACTCCTTAATTAGTTTATTATTTAAATTTTGAAATTTAGTCGTTGGGTCATTGTTTAAAATTCTATAAGTAATGCTATCATCTAACAATTCTTTCATTTTCAACTTATAATAATCTACATCTAATATCACAGTACAATTACTTTTATCAGAGTTGGTTACTAAAATGTCTGGGTTGTCTTTTAAAAATTTGCTCGTAGTCTTATACATAAAATCTAATTCATTACTGCTTCTATTATTATTGTGCTTATTTGTACGTACTTTCTGCCTCGCAACATAATTAGTAATCATATTTGTTGTTTTTAGTCTGAGGGACTGTTTTTCTGTATCATTGAGTTGTTGTCCACTTATACATTTTTCCACATCTGTCAATAGTCTTATGAAAGGAAATTCTGTCTTATTTAACTCAATGGCTGTCTTAGGTCCTAACGAGAGTAAATTTTGTACATCTTCAGGAATAGATTTTTGTGTCAAATTTATAACACAATTCTTATTAAATTGTGTGGCATTGTGATTATGTTGCTTCAAATTCTGTAATTTATTTATCTGTTTCTGTTTAATAATATTAAATTGTATTTCACACCATTGTTCTTGATGATTTTGAAAGCTATTGGTTATTTGTATAGGCAAGAATTTGACAGCTAACTCTTGTGTTTCTTTTAAGTTATTTCTTATGTTATGTAGCAGAATGCACGTACTTTTTATCTCAAAGTTTAACAGTTTTCTTTCTAAATTAATTAAAATATTTTCAAATTCCCTACTACACGGATTTCTGTCTTCTATCAAGCACCAAAGATTTTGAACTGTGTTGTGTATATGTGAGGGAGTGACATTGTTGTACCTGCATTGTAAGAGGAACGTTCTTCTGTTTGTTGTCGCCACGTTGTTTTTCTTCAGCTTGGACCAAGATTTGAGGGTGTCTCTTGCTTCTTGTCCGTAATTTTGTGTAATATCCTCGAAAAAACCCATGTTGTTAAAAATATCCCGTGAAATGTGATAATTGAAATATAGATCGTATCCAGAAGTTAATATATTTGAATGATGGATCGTCGGATGTTGGATAATTCAGGATCAGTAAATAAAGAACAATTCACATCACTTGAGCAAACGTTTCGAATCTTATTGACTCTTCATCAGTGCCTAAATACAAACATTAAATACATTTCCTCTTTTTTTACACTTATCAATATTATGTTATGTTACATACCCAGTGATTAAAACTCTAAGTTGCCATAAAAAATCATTAGAATACATTATAAAAGTTACTTATTTCAACAGTGTAGTGTTCATCTTACAATACAGGCACAGACTGAAAGTGATAACAGCGACCATACCAACATCCGTTTCCCCCAACTGACCTGGCTGAATCTCTTCTTCATTCCGCAGTGCAGTGCACATTTGGCGCGTACTATGAACTGTTTTGCAAGTTTTCTAAAATATTTTGATAACATTTACTCAAGTATTCAGTGTCTGATCTAAAATTGATACTTTTTTTGTTCATAAATATGTGAATCATCTCCAAAAAATTACGAGTTCTGAATTCTATTGCTGAATCTACTATTTCTACATTTTTAAAATCAAAATGATGATGATTATCGATACTATGTTGTGCTAAAGCTGTTTTTTCAGATTTAAAATTCTTACAATCATTTCTATGGTTATTTATTCTATTTTTTAAGTATTGCTTAGTTTGCCCAATGTACACCGCACTGCAGTCCAAACAAGAGACCCTATAAATCACATTTGATCTGTCCATTTCTGGAACTCTATCTTTCAACTTACTGAATAAGTTATTAACTTTTTTGTCATTGTAAAAAACTATGTTGACACCGTCGCTGCTCAGTAACTTGCCAAGGTTGTGTGACAGACCCCTGACCAAGGGCAGCTTGAAATACATGACTTGTTTTTTATTGTTATCAATCTCTTCATTGTTACTACGTTCTGCGTTATTGTCACTTCCACTCTCATTCGCCACCCTAGTATGTTCATTAAAAATTTTATTTATTAAATTTGATGGATAATCATGTGATTTCAATTTGATTTTTAACTGTTCTAAATTTTTATTATGGAATTCTACACAAAAAAAAAAAAAAAAAAAAAAAAAAAAAAAAAAAAAAAAAAACTCATATGAATTTGTCAACAGATGTCAAAACCACATTTTGCCTGATAACTTCATGTTGATATCGCTGGATGTAACATCATTGTTCACTAATGTCACCAAAGAATTAGTATTTGATGCTATTGACGAGTTTTGGAGTGAAATCACTAATCACACGATTATTGACCAGCATACTTTTAAAAAACTGATAGCATTTTGTTTTGACAGCAGCTACTTTAGCTTTGATAATAAATTTTACCAGCAGATTGAAGGAAGTGCGATGGGACATCCAACCTCTCCTATTCTATCAAATTTAGTGATGACTAAACTTCTTAACAATGTAATAAAAAAATTACCTTTTCATCTTCCATTCATTTATCTATACGTGGATGATATTGTCACAGCCATTCCATTTGATTCCGTGGATGTTACTATGAATAGTTTCAACCGATACCATGATAAAATTCAATTCACTATTGAAACAGAAAATAATAATTGTTTACCGTTTTTAGACATTTTGATAATAAAGAATGATGACGGATCTCTAAAGACAGATTGTTACAAGAAACCTACATCATCAGATAGAATGTTACATTTTAAATCGAATCACACTATTACACAAAAAATTGCAATTATAAAAAGTAATATATTAAAGATTAAAAGACTGAGTAGTGTAGAATTCCATAATAAAAATTTAGAACAGTTAAAAATCAAATTGAAATCACATGATTATCCATCAAATTTAATAAATAAAATTTTTAATGAACATACTAGGGTGGCGAATGAGAGTGGAAGTGACAATAACGCAGAACGTAGTAACAATGAAGAGATTGATAACAATAAAAAACAAGTCATGTATTTCAAGCTGCCCTTGGTCAGGGGTCTGTCACACAACCTTGGCAAGTTACTGAGCAGCGACGGTGTCAACATAGTTTTTTACAATGACAAAAAAGTTAATAACTTATTCAGTAAGTTGAAAGATAGAGTTCCAGAAATGGACAGATCAAATGTGATTTATAGGGTCTCTTGTTTGGACTGCAGTGCGGTGTACATTGGGCAAACTAAGCAATACTTAAAAAATAGAATAAATAACCATAGAAATGATTGTAAGAATTTTAAATCTGAAAAAACAGCTTTAGCACAACATAGTATCGATAATCATCATCATTTTGATTTTAAAAATGTAGAAATAGTAGATTCAGCAATAGAATTCAGAACTCGTAATTTTTTGGAGATGATTCACATATTTATGAACAAAAAAAGTATCAATTTTAGATCAGACACTGAATACTTGAGTAAATGTTATCAAAATATTTTAGAAAACTTGCAAAACAGTTCATAGTACGCGCCAAATGTGCACTGCACTGCGGAATGAAGAAGAGATTCAGCCAGGTCAGTTGGGGGAAACGGATGTTGGTATGGTCGCTGTTATCACTTTCAGTCTGTGCCTGTATTGTAAGATGAACACTACACTGTTGAAATAAGTAACTTTTATAATGTATTCTAATGATTTTTTATGGCAACTTAGAGTTTTAATCACTGGGTATGTAACATAACATAATATTGATAAGTGTAAAAAAAGAGGAAATGTATTTAATGTTTGTATTTAGGCACTGATGAAGAGTCAATAAGATTCGAAACGTTTGCTCAAGTGATGTGAATTGTTCTTTATTTACTGATCCTGAATTATCCAACATCCGACGATCCATCATTCAAATATATTAACTTCTGGATACGATCTATATTTCAATATATATTTACGTCTGAATCACATTCTATATTCTTGAGATTTGTTATATTTAACGACTGTAATTGCTATAATGCTGTTGTATTAATAGTGAAATTGAAAAGAGAAAATTAATGATTGATGGAAGAAGGAACATAATTGTAACTAGCGAGATAACACCTGCTGAAAACACAACAGGTATTCTTTCGTCAAATGAGAGAGGAGTTATATAGGGACACAGCCCATATTTCACAACATATCATCAGCTTTTAATAAATTCGCATCATCATTATATCAACCATTTTTGTAACTTTCCATTGTAATATAACTTACATAAAACCACTTGTATATATATATATATATATATATATATATATATATATATATATATATATATATATATATATACATATATATACATATATATATATATATATATATATATATATATATATATATATATATATATATATATATATATATATATATATATATATATAGATATATCTATATATATATACATATATATATCTATATATATATATATATATATATATATATATATATATATATATATATATATATATATATATATTTATAAATTATGAATCCCAAAACGTTGAAGTTTCGTTATTTGAGATCACAAACAACGTCATTTCTTTCTCTTAGAATAAAGAAAACATGTAATAATTGAATTATAAATAAGAGTAGAAAGTTCACGTAAGTGAGATAATTGTATCAACTTTCCTAGCTGAATCAACAACGCTAGAAAAGGACCTGGACGCTAAATAAATGAAATATTAAAATTAACATTGCTTTTTTTTAATAAACGTCGCGATCAATAATATTATTGGCGCGGTCGGTAGGATAGCCGACAACTATCCAGTAAGTGAATAAAACCTCATAAGTCTGTGAAACGCTTGCCGAGAATTCTCAAATTTCCACAAGAGCTGTCCGAACATCATCTACGATCTCCGAACGACCTAAACAGTGGTCGCATCAGGGTCTAACCACTACCCATCTTCAAGAAACAAGGACATCAATCCGCTACTACGCGTCCGAGGAGGCAACTTCCCAATCAGGATCACTAATCCAATTGATTCTACAAGTTGCGTGACAAGATACAAACTCCCGCCCACTTGAAGCGTATCAAGACCTCCACTACTATGAGAATAGAAGCCTACTTCACAATATTATTGCTGCAAGTTTACTCTCATAGTAGATGAATATATTTTGCCGGTCGTAACAATCGGTCTGTGACAAAATACTGCTACACATATTTTCACAAGGGTTTTGTAGAACGGCTAACGCTGTTAGGAAACAAAACGTGCCCTGACACAAGGCAAAGCACACAATTACACATTGTAATATTTATAGTTTATAATATATGTCTTCAGACGAAGAAATTGAAAATTTAAGTAATCAACTTAATAGAATATCGATTACACATAAACTAAGTAAATTGGGTAACGGTAGTAAAATCAAACAGTCATCTGATAACAAAAACACACTCAGTACACCCTAGTACACCCTCAACATATCCAGTACAAGAGTTGAATAAGTGCCAATTTGAATTAATCATGGCAACGGCATCAATCGCTGACATTCAAAATTTCTTCGACGCTGTCCCTGAATATTATGGAGAAATTAAATCTCTCCCAAGATTCATGAAAGAAGCTGATAACTTTTATTCAGTTATAAATTCATCAGCATTAACCCAAATACAGCAAACATACTGTTTTTTCATGTTACAAAAGAAATTCGTTGGCAAAGCCAAAGATATATTGGACACTCAGGAATTCACATGCTGGGATGATATAAAATTGTACTTTCAAACAAATTTTGAGGACGAAAGTACACATAATACCCTATTATTGACAACAATTATAATTGCACAAATAGATGGCAATATAAATGGCACTCTAAAGTAATTCAAAGATCTTTATCAAAGAATGACTCCCAAGACTCAATTATTGCAATATGAACAATATGAAAAACAATGCTTAATAGTCGAAACTCAAAAAACAGTAGTTTCTCATTCCATTTCATTATTACCTATGAATTTTAAAGCTTCATTTATAAGCAAAAACCCTTAGACACTTGACGCCTGCGAGAAACTTCTAACAAACGAATATAATTCGACACAATTACACAAATCTCCTATGAACAGAGTGACGTCATAAACCACACAACAAAAAACACATAGATATTTCAATCCCCCACCACAAAGATTTCCATCACAACAATTTTCTTCACGTCCATTTAATTCTCAACATTCACGTCCTTCAGGACCACAAATTTCAAACCAACCCCTATTTCCGGTATGACACAATTGACAATACCCATGTCCACACAACCATAAGTCGGAATTACGCCCTAGAAACGGGAAATAATGCGGATATTGAAAATGACGAGACACAGAATGAACCAGAATCAAATGAACAAGACGAGACTTTTGAAACTCAATCTTTTTTAGATTACGATCCAGAACAGATAGACGAAAGTACGTAATGTTCTCTAACACCAAGACGATTCCGATCATCATATTTCAAAATTTTGAAATCCTTGTCGATTCAGGATCAGATATTAATTTGATAACAGAAAAATCTGTGAAACAAAACAAAACTAATATCTTGGAAGAGTTTTTAACTTCCAGAACTGCAACAAGTAGAGTTAAATGTAATTAGTGTGTTGAAATTAGAATATCCAACAGGAAATATAAATTTTTCATTCTCAATTTCCATTCAGAATGCGATTTATTATTTAGAACAGAAATACCTCGCGAAACTAACACCATTATAAATTTCGCAGAAGAGATCATTCACATGAAGAATATAAAATTTAATATCCGAAACTTGAGTAAGCAAAGTAAGGAAAGCCACGTACAAATTCGTGACGAACACTTACAATTAGGCATAAAAAATGAATGATATAATTTATTAGAACAATATGATTCACTTTTTCCAGAAGAAAATGAGACATTGACATTTACAAATAGAGTACAACACAAAATTTACACTTCATACGATATCCCTATATACACGAAAAATTACCGGTTCCCGCAAATTTATGAAAAAAACATTGAAGAGCATATTCAGACTTTGCTGAAAGCAGGAGTAATACAAAAATCAAGAAGTCCATATAACTCACCGATATGGATCGTACCCAAAAAATTGAATGCCTCGGGCAAACGAAAAACTAGATTAGTAATTGACTTCCGAAAATTAAATCAAAAAACTAAAGAAAATAAACTCCCTATTCCAAACATTGACACTCTTTTTGACCAGATAAATAAACCAAAATATTTGACCACACTTGATATGCATTCGGGATTTCACCAAATACTTGTCAACAAAAATGACAGAAAAAAGCAGCCTTCAGCACTACTTCAGGACAGTACGTATTTTTGTGTATGCCTTTTGGACTAGTTAATGCCCCCGCGACATTTCAACGATGCATGAATGAAATATTACAAGGCTCAATTGGTGAAGTATGCCTTGTATATTTAGATGATATTATAATTTTTGGTAACACTGATCAAGAACATTTGTAGAATATTGAAACTGTTTTCAAATATTTAGAAGAGGCAAATTTAAAAATACAATTAGATGAATCGGAGTTTTTCAAAACAGAAGTTGAATATTTAGGATTTGTAATTTCAAATGAAGGTCTTAAGCCAAATGGAAAGAAAATAGAGGTTATACAAAATATCCAAGTTCCAAAAACAGTAAAAGAAATAAAGTCATTTTTAGGCAAACTTTCGTGGTATCGTAGATCTATTCCTAATTTTTCGAAATCAACCAAACCATTCACGAATTGTTTACGCACAGGATCAAGAAAAAACATCCATGATAAAGAATATATAGAATGTTTCACGAAAGCAAAAGAATTAATCACAAACTCACCAATACTCGCATTACCTGATTTCAATAGGAATTTTATATCAACCACTGACGCTTCTGACTATGCAATGGGCGCAGTACTTTCCCAAAATCATGCTTTACAAGAAAACTTACTTGCTTATGCATCTAAAACCTTCAATTCCCATGAACAAAATAATTCCACCATTGAAAATAAATTGAAAGCAATAGTATGGTCTATTCAAAATTATAACCCTATCTTTACGGAAAAAATTCACAATACGTACAGACCAAAGACCACTGGTCTGGCTTTTTAACATGAAGAACCTAAATCATAAGTTAATGCGCTGGAAGATTGAACTGAGTGAATATAACTTTGAAATAGAATACATTGCAGGCAGAACAAATAAAATTGCAGATTTTTCAGGTCGAATTAATTACAAAATAGGTGATGTAACATCAACTCCTATTTTTGCACATTGTATTTCAAAAGATTATAAATTTGATAAAGGATTAGCAAAACAAATTGATAACCTATTTAATAAAAAAAATTTTCGTGAAAATAAATTACCCAATAAGATTTTAATTCAAAACGAATATAATAAACAAATTTTTCATCTATTTTCTAAAGAATTATTTGATGACATATATAATAGGAAATTATTGAAGCAATCACTTATACAATTACGCGATTATTTGATAAAAAATGACATATACGAAATAAACATCCCTTATTTATCATGTGGATTAGACAAATTACCGAAAGAAGAATTGAATAAAATTTTGATTTCAATATTTGAAAATACTTGCATACAAATTAATATTTATTCATTACCCCAAAACTTCGTACTTAGTGACGAATTAGAATCAAGAATAGAATTCGAGAGAATTATAGAACAAGATGATGATTCGATAAGAAATATAGTGAATACACAAGATGATATCAAAACCATTCATAGCGACCAGGAATATCCAGTTAACGGTTCAAAAATTCTAGAAAATAAAATAAACATAGCTTATAATCAAATTATATTTTCTTTCGAGAATAAATATGATGTGAAAATCAAACGACTTTTTGGTAACAAAAAACAAAGATTGATGGTCAAATTTGAAGAAAACGAGGCAGAAAACCAATTACGAGAATTCATAAGAAATTATATTGTTCCTAGAGTCAGATATTATTGCATATGCAATGATGTATTATTCCAAATTTTGAACCAGTTGATCCAAAAAGATTTCGAAACAAAAAGTATCAATATTATCAAAGTTAATAAAGAAGTAGACGATATTCAACAATTAGATGAACGAAATGAAATCGTTTTCTTATATCATATAGGAAAAACGAACCACCGTGGAATTATGGAAACATATAATAAATTAAAAGAGAAATATTATTGGCCCAAAATGATAGACACCATCACTTCATTCATAAATAATTGCCAAACTTGCAAGGAATGCAAATATGACAGAAAACCTATCAAACTCACCGATAACCTTACCGAAACACCCAAACGACCTTTTTGAAATCATCAATATTGATTTATCAACCCTAGACGGACAATATTATTTAACGATATATGATCAATTTTCAAAATATGCACAAGCAGACCCTTTCAAAACTAAAGACAGTAAGAACATAGTAAGAATCTTAGAAACATTCATTAGAATAAAAATACCTTCAAGAAAATTTATTTGTGACCAAGGTTGTGAATTCAATAATATATCTCTACGAAATCTTTGCCATAATAATCAGATCGAGTTACACATAACATCAGCTCAAAATCCGAAATCAAACGCCATAGAGAGATTTCACTCGACTTTGATAGAACATTTAAGGATTAAGACACGAACTTGCAATTTGAAGCCTTTGAAAGAACTAGTAATGATTGTATTTTCGCATATAACGATTCGATCCAGACCATCACAAATATGATACCAAACGAAATACTTTACGGTAAAGAGCAAACACACAAAATAAATTACAGACATACGTAGACAAACGACATAATGAAATAGAACAAGTTAAAATGAATATTAGTAGAGAAAAGCAAAACATTATGAGAGCCTCAAAGAAAATGACAAGATCAGTAAATTGAAGAACCTCACCAAAGCATACATAAAACAAAATCCCGGTTTGATAACAAAATTTAAGAAACCGTTATATATGAAAACGAAAATCAGAAATGATAATGATGAATTTAAAACAATAGATGCTAAAGATAAATTAAGAGAACAAGAAGTGAAGATTGATAGAATCAAAATTTGATTGTCTCAGAATCCCTCATGGATTCGCAGAGGTCTAAAATGTAACAATCAATCCGGGCTTTGTATTACATACAATTGGTGAGTGTCACTTGCAAGAAAGCGAACAATTGCATTATTTTCATTATGATATAAGCCCCATATAGGATGGATATTCAAAATCAAAATAGATAATTGACAAGAAATTGAAAGAATTAACAAACGGAACAATTTTAATTGAAAATGTTAATATTGTAGATTATATGTTCGAAGAATTAGAATTGAATATAACTGAATTATTCAATAGAAGAAATAAAAGAGAATTAATTAACGGATTCGGATCTATAATAGAATCTTTAACCAAAAATTTAGACGCCTCCGACGAAGAGCGGTATAATTCATTGTTAGAACAACTAAGTAACAATCAGAAAACATTACAAACACACGCAAATAAAGTCTTACACTAACAACAGACACTTACAGATATATTCAATAGAAATTTACAAACCATAAACCTTAATGAAAATAAATTAAGAGATTCGCTTAACGAAATCATGGACATAATCATAACAGAGAAAAGTTGGAAAACACTTATACACACAGAAGTAACAGATTAATAAAATATTAATGTACATTCAACGACTCAAAAATACGGTTGATAACGTTATAAAATCGTTAGAACTTTGTTCATTGAATCAATTAGATATCATGATTATAGATCCCAACAGCCTTTCCAACATTACACAAAATCAGAATATCCTTCAGATGATTGGAACAATATACGTTATTTGTACATTACAGAACAATAAAATACATATACTTTTAGCTGTTCCAAATTACACGAATGATTTGTATGAAATACAACAATTTACACCCATACCATATTATGATTCCTCATACAAACAAATATAGAAAGACAATACCATGGTCATTTCATACAATAATAAATATAGATCAGTCCTTAAGTTTATTAATAATAAATATTGTATTTCAAACTATAATCCTATAAATAGTTGTATTGATAACATATTGAATAAAAGGTTATGTGATGATTGTTTAAGTAAACAAATTACGGCAGAAAATTATATTTCTCAAATACCATTCACGAATAAAATAATAATATTTTCACCAAATTTACAAAAATTAGAATTCAACTGTGGAAAAAATTACAAATATAAACAATTACAAGGTATTTTTCTCAATGAACAAGATACGTGTGCCATTGAGTATTGGCAATTCCAAAAATATAAACCTCTTAAGCAAGAACATATTTTTGATAGTCTAAAGAACGCAGAAATAAAGAAAGTACCTCAAATCATAAGAGTACATGATGTAAAATTAGATGTCACACATTTAAAACAGATTGAATCCATTAAGGAAATTAACTCTCATCATATACCCACATTTTATATAATATTTTTTGTTATAATAATTATTATAATTTTAATATTGTTTGAGAATGAGATTTACTCTTCAATTATGAAATGTAGAGCGAGAAATATTACGGAACAGAATAATAAAGACTCAGAGTTAAACCCTCTGGAATAACGTCGTTTCTTGATGGGGAGGAATTATGAATCCCAAAACGCCGAAGTTTCGTTATTTGAGATCACAAACAACGTCATTTCTTTCTCTTAGAATAAGGAAAACATGTAATAATGAACTTATAAATAAGAGTAGAAAGTTCACGTAAGTGAGATAATTGTATCAACTTTCCTAGCTGAAACAACTACGCTAGAAAAGCTTTGACGCTAAATAAATAAAATATTGAAATTACCATTGCTTATTTTTAATAAACGTTGAGATTGATAATATAATTTATATAAATATATGTATATATATATATATATATATATATATATATATATATACATATATATATATATATATATATATATATATATGTGAATGGTATATTTAGTTGAACACAAAAATTGAGGAGTATCTCAAATTCTGAAATTCTCTGAAACTGCGTCTGTTGTTGGGTAATTGCTCTGGTTTCAAGGCAACTAGTCGATTTGGAAGAAAAACTTCCATTTCCTGTTCACACTTGGAGCTAGTAGCCTGCGGCGCTAGTAATTATTTCTGTAGTCTGTCGATTGCACACACTGCGTTCGCGTTCTTCAGCACCTCAATAGACATCAATCTACTATTAATTAGTCTTTCGATGAAAATATTTTCTGGAAACACGTACGTACTATCGCTCTTTACTGCAGCTATTTCTCCGCAAAGAACTTTCTCAGAAAATCTATTTATCGAATATAGGAAGGAAGTGGGCTCATTATCTACTATGAGAGACATATAGGAAACAATGTGACTTGATCAGCTCTCAGACCTTGCTGTCCCTACTTAGCCAGCAGATTGAAATCTCATCAAGTTCAGAGGAGTATTTACCTCAAGCTGATTCATGATGAATTCAGTTCTCATTTAGGAATTTATGAAGAAAATCAGTTTGAGAATTAGTGAGCTCTATGCTCAGTATTATAGAGGACAAAGTGAATTTATTTCATCTGACAGATTCCAGTTAAATAATTATTCTCAATGACAGTAAAAGCATTGCTGTTAAAAGATTCAGTGTCTCCTCACAAAGCAAATTTTGTCTAAGTCTAGAAGTGGATTTATTCATTCTCCATAATATCAAGCATGATTTTCTCAATATGGACAGTTACATATTCAATTTCATACACCACAGAATACAAATAATCTCAATTTCTATCTGTATGTGCATTAAACAAAATCTACAGACAAATTGGCATGGAATTTTTGAGTCTCAATATCGATGGAAATTTGAATTGGGTACCGCACTGCTATTATGTTATCTCAAAATTGCATCCAATATGCTCTCAAATAAGTCATCTTATGATCTACTATCATGATAAAGCTGGGTTGAAATTACCTGATGGTATTTACTTTTGGACATCGTTTATATCAGCTGGAAATGTCTTCGTAGCCCAGAACATGATTATCAGGTGTTCTGCCAGTATCCATTGAAACAGTACTAGTCGTCAGGAGCTATTCAATCATTACATTATTATGACACCTTTGGTTTTCGGTTTGGCTCACAACTGCAGTTTCAATAAGCCTTTAGTGTTCTTTATAATCAACAATATACATAGAGCTACACCAAGCGAGACACTTTCATTTATTCATGTTGATCATCAAAAGCCCAACACATGCTAATTCAAAACTATCAGTGTAGTTGAATTTATTTGGATCTCTGAGTATCTCGATAACTTTTTTGACTGATCTACAATGAGTCGATGAGCATTTTGAGATTATTCTTGTTCCTCCGAACTTGATGTCATGCATAAATTCAATAACATGATCAGCTACAAAAGATTTATCAGGATAATTGAGTCTTATGCATCTTCTGTGTTTAGCAATGCATCTCTCCGCAGTTCTGTCCATCGGTCCAACGTAATCTTTCCCATAGGTAAAAGGGATCTTATAGATTCCCAAAGATTGCAAAGGAATCACAACGTTCACGAATCTCATAAACTGCTTGATCCTCATTATAGGAGCAAAGGAAACTTTGAAGGTATATCTTGAAGGATTACATAAGGTGAAGAGACATAATTCTTACTCACGCTAATACCCTTAACAGTAGCACTATCAGACTTAGGTCAAAGAGCCTTTTCATTCGAGTGATAACTGGAATCATTATTTTTGAAAATTAGTTCTAGATTTGTTACAAGATTATTTCCTCTAATGTTTTGATTGATATAATTTGAGAGGTTACTTCCACGATAGTGGTTGGCAGATAAAATATATCGCAATTAAGTGTGAATATCATTTATTTGTTTTAGAATGATTCTACCTTCAATTTGGAAGGCTTGGCTAGCTGAAAGTACTTCTGCAGAAACTAAATAGCGAAGCCCAGAAGAAAAAGATGAGCGCCAGGACTTGGAAGATGAAGATAGAAGATCTATGGAGTCCAACTTGGTAGGGATAGAAGCATGAGGTGGAAGCATGAATGATTTAACAAAAAAATATATGATCCAAAATCAAAAAGAAATTATCATTGAAAATTTATGTGAAATAAAATTACTTCAATTGAAAAATTAACCAATTTGCAAAAATAGAATACACTCGCCGATAATGACTGACGCTAGCTATATCTTCTTTTGGGTTAAATCAGGGGTGGTACCTCAATCCTTACTTTTCCAAGTGTTCTGGATTGGCACTGACCTTCCCAGTTTAGTCGTATGATGTTTAATTTGGTAGCGAAAGAGAACACTGGCTGTGTAGTGTGACGTAGGTCTCCGTACTGGGAATACGAACCACTGTTGTTTGTAGTATTGCTGAAAGATTTTGATGTTCCGGCGGTCAGCAGCAACGAGTTTCTTGAGGACTGGAAAATCACCCCTGTGGTGAAACTACGACGACTTGACATTGACATTGACTTGATTTTTACTGTAAATGTGCCACACAAATTGGACATGTTTTCAGTCAATATTTATAATAGGGACATGATAGGGACTAGGTCAGCTTATCCTTCTATCAAAATAAGATCTATGATAAATATTGACTGGACACATGTCCAGCTTGCATGGCAAATTGACAGTAGAAATCAAGTTAATGTCAATGTCAAGTCGTTGTAGTTCCAGCTCTGAACTCTAGAACCCTGCTAAGTTCTCTGGTGAAGTTAGCGTATATATAAAAAACTCAATCTTAAAACAGTAGAACCAGTTATATGCTCCAACGTGAATTTTCAAGGGTTTTGATACTCAAAGAAAGTTACAGATCATTCTCACACCTTGAATTGCTACAAAAAATCAACAAAAAAATTATGCAAAAGCAAGAAGAGAGAGATGCCACACAACACAGATGGAGTGATCGCAAGCATGCAAAATGAATGAACGCATGATCGCAGCGACAGTTTTGAAACAAATAACTCGTAGACTGAGATAAAAATTTGTTTTATCAGTGAAGTAAATTCGACCGTATAACCCAAACAAATAGTTACGTCAAACCAAGAAACTAGCAGGAAAAAAGAGGAAGCCCTTTGCCGATACAATCTATGAAGTGCAGACTCACGAAGCTTTTGAATCGAAGTGAAAAAGACGTCAGAAGTTACATTCAAGATTCACTCAAGCATTCACTCCAAGGAGAGGATGGGAAAGCATGAAGGAAACTAGTGGAAATGTGATACTGATTTGTAAGGTTCGTGGGAAGTTTGATACTCTGCTGAAATCGGACTAGTTATTCCAAATAAAATATTCGAAAGAAAAACCAAGGGTTCCGTAGAACCAATTACTAGCACGAAAAGTAAACCAACAAAAAAACGTGGGTATCAGAGCGACCAGAAAATTAGAAATTTGAACATGTAAGATCATACAAAGGAATAGAAAATAAAACAGGAAGGAAAGTGAGTCACCTGAACTCGGAGTACAAAAAAGGAAAATTCAAAAAGCCCAAAAACATCTTGTGACGGTCTTCCGTCGATTGACAGTTCTCTGCCGGAGCTCAAAGTGTTATTAAATCCAAAATATGACTCTATACTACTTTACCAGATTAACCTCAAAACTGAGCCACGAGGGCTGAAGAAATTCAGTAGAACAACACTAATACTTACAGCAAAAATTGACAATTCAGATAAGCAAACAAATATGGATTCTTATAGATAATTGTACTCACAAATTTTAACTGTAAAATCACTGAACCAACATAAAATTTGAGAACTGGTTGAGTTAGGTCCAAACAAAGCACTGGTCGCCAGAGAAAGAGCGCGAAACAGCGTGGCGCTGAACTAATAGTACCAGAGGACCGGAAACGGTCACAGATGCATACTTGAAGAAGTCTGAGATGGCTTGAGGAAATTTAAATTTTGATAGAAATAAAAATATGAGGTGTTGAAATGGTTGCGTTAAAATTAGCCGCAACAGCTTATTGATTCCATTATCAAGTTCATCAGGATGACAAATATCATTAGCCCTTTCCGATAAGCATTTAATTGTTCCATGATTGTGTGAAGGATGGTGATGTGATTCAGCATGAATGTATTGATTCGTGTATTTAGTCTTCCTATAGACAATATGGAGAAGTATGCCGTCATTTATTTGTTTCAAATTCACATCAAGAACTAGTAAAGAGCCATTATCTTCAATTTCTGATGTTAACTTTATCATTTTTCGGATATTAAACCATTCAAATTATCATGACCATGAGAACAAATAGCAAAAATAGCATCTTCCCAACATTGCCATAAAAACGGTTTATGACAGGTAATTTCAAGTGCCTTCTCTTCAAGAAATTCCATGGAATAATTTGCAATAGATGGAGAGATCAACTTGTTGAACATATTCATTATCAAAAATAATTAAAGTGGACGTCAAACAGTAGTGTAATAATTCAATATCATGGTGTCTTTTATTGGAATCTTTGTAAAAAAACTAGAAACATCATAACTTACAAGGATGTCATCATCACCCAACCGTATTTTATCAACTATCCCAATGGAATATTAGGAATTTCAACCATACGAGGGAGAATTATTGACCAATGGTCTTGGAGAACTGTGAGGATATTTAGATAATAGATAGGTGAAATGTATAGAGTATTGAAATACTTGATGGTAAGCGAGTTATAAGAAAGATTAAGTTTTTTGGAAGACCATCAATAAAAAGTTTGACGTGGACATCACGTGAATTACTTGTACATCATTGGTCTCACCATTCCACGGCTAATCGTTCTTATTTATCTGGAAGATTCTAAAAATCTGTCAAGTAAAATGCACTTTTACCCTAGTCGGTTCCTATGGGAACAGTAGGTCATCATTCTCATGCTACAACATACTCAGATAATGATTGTCAAGATTCTACGGCTAACAGTTCTAAATTTATTTATTTATTTATTCATTGATATCAACCGCTCAACGGGACTACTCCCTATTAAATAGGGTTGGAGAGAAATATGAGCAATTATTAAAATACCCAAGTATTAACACATGAAAAAATATATACAATACACATACATATATACAAATTCAAAGAGTCTACTTATTCCATTGCCCGAGAGACTGAACCGGAAATACCCAATAGATCTTCAAAATCTACCTAATTGCGGTTACGATTAATCATATATATACATACATACATATATATATACATATATATATATATATATATATATATATATATATATATATATATATATATATATATATATATATATATATATATATATATATATATATATATATATATATTTTGGTTCTATTATAAGAAATTTAAGAGATTTTTTGAATGTCGCAACTCTCCAATCCTTGTACTATTGTTTTGTTTGTTCCAGACTCAAATATTGTCTTGTAGTGTGGAGTCCGTTGTATGCAAAATATAGTGACGAGATCGAAAGAGTTCAGAGAAAATTTGTTCTGTACTGTGACTCCTTGACTTACTTGTACACTAGTTCCTCATGTACTTTAAATATGATTTCTTTAAAATATAGACTTATTGTGGCTTCTACCACTTATTTATATAATGTAATTCATAATCGTATTGATGATAGTTCGAGTCTTTCTAACATAAACTTCACTGTTGCTTGTGTTCCATGCAGGTCTAGTAAAACCATAAATACTTTCACCATTAATTATGAACTCAAGGCTCCTGCGAGAAGACTCTGTTCCTTCCTTAATCAATTGGAAGATCATGTTGGATTCGATATATACAATTTTTCATTATCTCACCTCAAATGTGTACTCAACAACTATCTCAAACCTCAAACCTCGATAGTACTGACAATTATATATATATATATATATATATATATATATATATATATATATATATATATATATATATATATATATATATATATATATAACCACGATCCATCTTTAGCGGACGACTACTCCAAATCGATAACTTGCTACTCAGGTAACCAAACTACGTCCTCATCGTAAGGAAGAGTACTTGCTAATCGGTACCTGTTCGAAAAGAACAGTTATTCACAGAGGTACAACTCATACGACAACTTGTAGATGCCGGAGATGTCCGTCAAACTCACGATATTATTATTTATTTATTTATTTATTCATTCGTTCAAAGGGATACAAAGTATAGGAACAAGTCAAAACAATTAGTATCAATTAGTTAGTATTTAGTATGAGATTAACAGGTGTTATTATTCTGAAAATATTCCCTTACAGAATGATATGGATTTTTCTGCAAGTATATTTTGAATTCTTTTTTCAATTTCTCATATGGTAGGTTCCTTATATCTGCTGGTATATGATTATATATTTTGATCATTTTATTTTGGACTTCTTTCCAAACAACAGTTAATCTAGATTTTTCGGTTATGAGTTTATCTTTATTTCTTGTATTGTAAGTATGGTCATTTATATTCCCACTGAACATTATTCATAGTTTTTAATGAATTTCCCACATTCAAATATATATAGGGATGGAATAGTGAAAATCTCAAGCTCAATGATCTATATATCCAAGGTTGGAAATGATTCTAACGCATCTCTTTTGTATCTTAAAGATTATTTCTGAATGTTGAAAGCTGCCCCAAAAGATAATACCGTAAGTAAAATTGGACTGGATATAACCGTAATAGACATTTAGTAGTGTAGGTATGTCAACCAGCGTTTGCAAATACCTGAGTAGGTATACATACTTATTAATTTTATTTGCCAGTATATTGGTATTTCTTATCCATTTCATATCTTTTTGTAGGCTCAATCCTAGGAAAATTACATTATCCAATAGAGAAATGTTATTAAATTCATTTAGATTATTCTAGTTTAAAGCATTACTATAGTTCCCGAATTTGATGGCTTGTGTTTTCCCTATATTCAGTTTCATACTATTATTTTTGAACCAAATATGGAGATGTGATAATGCTTCATTAATAAAGGTCCTTAATTCTGTCTAATCTTTAGATTTGCATAATAGAGCAGTATCATCAGCAAACAAAAGCAATTTATTGTTAGTGCAAGCTGGTAGATCGTTGATGTACAATATAAATAGCAATGGTCCTAATATTGAACCTTGTGGAACACCTCTTCCTGTAATTTTCCAGTCTGAAAAAATCTCTTAATTCTCATTTATTATTTTGACACGTTACTGTTCATCCGTCAAGTATGATTTCATTAAATTTAGTGGAGTTCCTCTTATCCTATGAAGTTCTAATTTATTCAAGAGATCATCTGTGGGGATGTTATCAAACGCTTTACTCAGATCAAGAAGCAGTGCAACGATATGTTCCTTATTGTTCCATGCCTCCAAGATATAAGTAATAGCTTTATATAGTGACAAATTCATACATTTATACTTGAAGAATCCATGTTGTTGTTCGCAGATTATTGAGAATTTTTCAATATAGTCATACATACGACAATAAATGGCTCTCTCTAATACTTTTGAAAATCCGTTTAGAAGGGAAATTGGGCGATAATTACCCATTACCTTCTTGTTGTCATTCTTATAAATAGGGCGAACAATTGTTCTCAACAATAGATTTGAGAAAATCCCCTTAGAGAAAGACAAATTTGCGAGTGATAAATTTACCGGGAGACTGATACATTCTCACACACACACATTCACACTTATTTGTCAGACTTTGTATTTATAAAATGAGATTTTGAAAAATTTATGAGTAATAACTCATCAGAATCAGAAGATTCACAGGAACTAGATTCTGATCTGGACATAGGAATTTCCAATCCTATTCAAATGAAGTAAACACCAAGTCAACTTCCAAAAACCATAGCAATGATAAATATTATATTAGCCGAATTGAAAACTTTTACTGATGTGATTCTTCAATATGAACGAAACATGAAATTGCTCAGTAATTTTATTAAAACCATTAACGAAGTCCATGCGACTACAAACACTTTAGCTTCATCTCCTTCGCAAACAATATATTCATTTGGAATAATTAAAACAAAGCTAGTCCGTCAAACTGCAGAACTTCTTTCTGAAAATAATTCCCAGAATTGGCTAGATTCTAGATTATATTCGACAAATAATTTCACAGATGAATTATCAGCAAAAATTATACTTTTAGACATAATTAATAGTAAATTCAAAACAAATGCAGAAATTATTTGAAAAACATGTTGGAAAAATTCTTGCAATACAAATCAAAAATACTTCCAATCGAATATAACTCAGCTCAGAAAAATGCAATTATAATCGAGGTACAGAAATCGAGAGTGCAACATTTCATATCTTTACTACCTACTAGTATGAGAGGTTCATTTGTTGTTGAAAATCCTGATACTTCAAAACAATGCGAATTATTGATAAGAAATGAATTCAATTTTATTATTCAGAGCCATCATACTTCACCACTTTTACGAAACGTGACCAATAATAAAATACCACCGCGGAAATTCCTAGCTGACAATTCCCCTTTACATGTTGTAGACATCAAACCAAATTTTTATAGAAATAATATCCCTTTTGCACCCAAACAGAATGTTAAAAACGCCTTTCAAACAAGACAACGTTTTAACCAATAGCCTATGTCAGTTCAGACCAGACAATAGCCCATATCGACTCAAACCAGACAACTCAACCGATGTCGTTTCAAACTATAAGACAAAATTATAATATAGATTCAGTTAAACAAACGAAGACGAAGACGAAGACGAAAAAATTTATCCAAACAATGATTTTTTTTAGATTTAGAAACAATGATTGACAAGAATATCACATAATGTTATCGTTAACAAACGATTTACCTCAATTACAGCAGCACTATTTCAATTTACTTTTCGGCACAGGACATTCAATTAATTTAATGCACCCAGATTCAGCAGGAAAATTGAAATTGACATTTAAAACTGTACAGGATAAATATACCCGTAACAAATATATAGAATTTCAAATCGATGAGAAATAATTCAGATGTTATATATATATATATATATATATATATATATATATAAATATATATATATATATATATATATATATATATATATATATATATATATATATAGATATATATATATATATATATATATATATATATATATATATATATATATATATATGTATATATATATATATATATATATATATATATATATATATATATATATATATATATATATATATATATATATATATATATATATATAGTAGAAGGGTAGTAACAAACGACTAGTTGAAAGATAAAAAGTGCGAAAATTGCAGTTTAACGGTGTAACGGTTGTGATTGGGCACAATTCCAATGAATTTTGAAACTTGTAGTGGTAGTAATTTGAATCAAATTCTAATGTTTCGTGAACAATTTTGACACTTCTTCAGGGAAAGCTACAAAATGGCGCTTATTAATATCAAAAAGTCAATTTGGAAAAAAATATACAATTTTTTACTTACAATATTGGTATACTGATATTAAGCATAACAACGTTCGCGAAACAGATAGAATCTTCATGAATTTCTGACAGGTAAATGTGTAGACCGAGACATAGTCCAAGATTAAAATAGTATTTTGAGAAAGTTCAAAAGTAAAAATTTTTCAGATGTTCGATCACATTTTTACTTGATTGCACTGGCAAACAGAATACCACAGCCCAGCTGCGAGAAACATATCAACATGCGCGTGAGGCATTTACGAGACTACAACCAGCGGAAAGTTTGAATTTATTAATATTATCTTTTAGATTGTAAAAGCCACGAGTAAATTGTGCTCAGGTTTTGCGTATCTGTTTTAGCATTTATTGCTGTGTCAGAATACTTCTTGATATAATACATTTCTAAAAAAAGCTGTTTGTTATAATTGCTTTCGCGGCCAAGAATAACTGTTTTATCGTAGTCTATAAGATGTTTAGTTTTTTTGACATGGGCTGCAAGAGCGCATTTTTTTAAATTCGATTTCTCGTCGCTTCTGTGTTGTGTTATTCTATTTCTCAGTTTCTGTGAGGTCTGTCCTATGTATACCTAACAAATTGACTTTGTGATATCAATAAGCGCCATTTTGAAGCTTTCCCTGAAGAAGTGTCAAAATTGTACACGAAATATTGGAATTTGAATTAAATTACTACCACTACAAGTTTCAAAATTTATTGGAATTGTGCCCAATCACAACCGTTACACCGTTGAACTATATATATATATATATATATATATATATATATATATATATATATATATATATATATATATATATATATATATATAACTATATCTATATATATATATATATATATATATATATATATATATATGTGGGAGTTACAATTGATAAATTAAACGTTCAATAAAATATTATTATTCTAAGCAAAATATAGTATAAAATAATATTATGGAATTCAAACAGTAAAATACTACTTCAAATAAAATACAAAATGATATGATTTTAAACAAGAAAAATATTAATCAAACTTGACACTCTGCGTCTTCGTGTCGTCGCGCTCGCGCATCACTTCTTACTGCCACCCTTCTACGACTCGTGGCTTGCCCCGTGCGTCTCCTCAAGGGCCTACAACTCGGCCATTCCTGACTTTGGTTTCGACCTCGAAGCCGTCATCATAAATTTCGTCCTCAGATAGCTCCGACTCGATCTTCCTCCACGGTTTCATGAAGTCGGTGGCTGTGGATGTTTTTTTCGGGCCTTCACCTAGACCAACCTTTTCTACCTGGTATCGATCGCCACGGTTGACACCTGTAACAATGTAAGGACCTAGAAATTTGGATTTGAATTTTCCCAAATCCACAAACTGGGTTCTTCGTATGGCAACTAAGTCTCCTATCCTGTATTTTACAGCCGGTTTTCGTTTTTTATTGAAATTTCTACGATTCTCTTCTTGGACTCTTGAAATTTGCTTCTTCGCATTTTGCCTTAATATTTCACGCTCTTCTTCAAAAGTCTTAATGAATTCTGTCTGAATGGCGTCTTGTAATTTCAAATCGTCTGGTTGGTGCATTCCAACCCCAAAGAGCAATCAAAAAGGAGAGGTGTTAATTCTTCGCTGATGCGTGCGATTCAAGGCTTGTTGCGTCTTTTCGACATGTTTGAACCACTTGGTTCAATCTTCAGCTGCTAATTTTGAAATAATTGGAATGATGGTTCTATTGACTCTTTCTACTTGTCCATTTGCTCGTGCTACACCGGTGGTAATGTGGATCAGGTCGATTTTTTCATCATTACAGTAATTTGTGAATATCCCGGAAGTGAATGCTTTTCTTTATCAGTTATAATCCGTTTCGGATTACCAAAAACAGTTTTTTGAGCTTCTAGTTTCTTTATTGCCTCTTCACTAGTCACTGTTTTTGTAGGATAGAGCCAAACGAATTTAGTGAAGCCATCCACGACTACGAATAAATATTTGTAACCTTTCTTTGTTGATGGGAGTGGTCCTAGATAATTAACATGGTAGGTAGTCAACGGCAACTCATCTTTGTTTATTGGATTTAGAAATCCTTCTGCTTTTCCTGCTTTCCTCTCGAATAATATGCATTTAGTACAATTTTTAATGCAATTTTCTTTTTTCTCCTCACTTGTGGGATCCAAAATTCTTGTAATATGATATCTTTGGTTTTCTTTATTCCAAAATGTCCAATTTTTTCATGTGTTGTCTTGATCACTTCGTAGTGCATCTGGATTGGTACAACCAATAAATCACTCCCTTCGTTATTCTTGTACAACAAATTATTCTTGATAAAGAAATTATCATGTTGATGTCTTTCTGCTAGCAATTTCATCGTTATTTGTAGATTACTATCTTGATTTTGAGCATTCTTTATATTTTCAATCAAGTCACTTTCAATTATTGTCATTATACTATTCCTAGATAATGCGTCTGTGTGTTTCAGTATATTTCCAGCTCTATGTTCTATGGTATAGTTGAATTCTTCGAGTAAAAAAGCCCATCTGGCGACTCGAGTTGCTTAGTCCTTCTTCTTCATTGTTAGCGTGAATGTTGCACAGTCGGTTACTATTTTGAATGGAATACCCAGTAAATAGTGTCTGAATTTTTTTAATGCTGTTATTATTGCTAGTACTTCCAGCTCGTAGCTGCAATATTTCTGCTCTGCTCCTAATCCATTTCGAGATGCGTCAGTATGTAGTTCAGTTTCAGCGTCTACTACATAGATTGCTAAGACTGGTTCTCCAGCAAGTTTTTCCTTCAGCGTATCGAGAGCTCGTCGTTGCTCTTCTCCAAATTCAAAAGTTATATTCTGTTCCAAAAGATCAGGTCGTGCAATGGTTGAATAATTCTTGATGAACTTTCTGAAGTATCCTGTCAGTCCTAGAAAGCTTTGAACTTGCTTTGTCGTTCGTGGTATTGGAAATCGTATTACTGCATCGGTTTTTAACTTCGACGGCTTGATTTCGCCTTCTTCAATGTAGTGACCAAGATGTTCAATACTTCTTCGCAGAAATTGGCATTTCTTCCATTGTATCTGGAGTCCATATTCTTCCGCAGTCTTTAGGACATCTCTTAAGTTTCCAACAGCTTCTTTCTTATCTTTGGCCAGGATGATAATGTCGTCCATGTAAACTAGAATTGTTCCAAGTTTAATATGTTCTTTGAACACATCGTTCACAAATCTCTGGAATGTTGCTGGTGAATTACACATTCCGAACGAAGTTTTCAAAAATTCGTATTGTCCTGTAGGTGTTATAAGCGAAGTATATTTGCAACTATCCTCATCAACAGGTACATGAAAAAATCCATTCTTCAAATCAATATTGCTAAAAACTTTTGCACCTTGTAGTCTATCAAGTTGATCCTCAATAAGCGGCAAAGGATAACGATCCTTTACAATCTTCTTGTTAAGTTTTCTGTAGTCTTGACATATTCGGATATCTCCATTCTTCTTTTTTACCAATACTATCGGGCTGGCAAAATCTGAATAGCTAGGTCTTACGATGCCTTCGTCAAGCCATTCTTTTATTTTTCTATCTACTTCTTGTTTTTCTGCATATGCTAATCGTCTAGGCTTTCCAAATATGGGCGCTTCATCTGTCAAGATAATCTTTGTTTTTAGAGGCGTTGTTTTCTTCTTGTTGTTCTTTGGGTCGTAATTCTTGTATAATTGTTGAATTTCATTTTTTAACTTCGGATTCATCAAGTGCTGAAGATCTAGTCCTGTGTCGATATGTTCGATCTTGAGTATTTGTAACTCAAAGTTTTCTTCTTCTTGAGTGCTTTGCTCTTCTCCAATTGGTTACTCTTGATTTTGATTCCATTTTGGTCGATCATAATTGTTGCCTTTTTCAGAATGTCGTATCCTATAATTACTGGCATCTTCATAACGTTATTTGGCACAACGTGTATTTTTATATCCATTATAACATCTTCAATTTCCAGCTCAGTTTCAAAACTTCCCAGAGTATCTATTTTTTGAGTTCCTATTCCAGTGAGTTGAATGGAATCTTCTTCCAGCGATGATAGGCCTAGTAAGAGAAATTCTCTCAGTCTGATTAAATTCACGTCGCTCCCAGTATCTAGTAAGGCTTCAAAGGTTGTATTGCCAATTCTGGTAGTTTTATATGCTGAGTTTTTCGCATGTTTTACATTCATTGTATCACCTTTCTTCCCTTCTTCTTTCTTACAATCTATTGCTTTGTGACCAAACTGGTTACAAGCAAAACATTTGATTTCCTTTGATTTCGTTGGGCAATCATAGGAACGGTGACCTTTTAGCCCAACACTGAAACATCGACTATCTATATTCCTATATTTTGGCTCTTGACTACTTCTTGGCTGAAATTTTTGATATTCTCTTGATCTTACATCAGTTCTTCTATCCTCTAGATGAGAAGATTTCTGCTTGATTAAATCATACAATTAGATTTTTTCTTTAAAATCGTCGAATGTCTTGGCGCCATACAATGGAAATTTGTTTATGTTATCATCTGATATGCCATCTATTACATATTGTATGACCACTTTAGCTTCTAGATTTACTTGACTTGCGATTTCTCGCATAGCTAAACTGTATTCTTGAATGCTTTCATCCTTTCTCTTCTTTCTTGCCATCAGTCGTTTGTGGATATCGGCAACATTCATTTTAACTTCAAATTCTTTCGTAAGTTGTTCCTTCAACAAGTTCCATGAAGTGATTCTTCTCTTGACATTGATCAACAGTTTTGCTGTGTCCTGCAATGACTTTTTGGCGAATATCAACTTGTGTAAGTCATTCCAATTCATGAGGTCAGCTATTTTCCAACTGGATACCTGTCATTCCCGTTGAACTTGCGGATTGAATCCTCTACGTCACGGAAAGTGAGCAAAAATGCTTCGGTTCTTACTGAGCACTTGAATGTTCTCCCTTCATTATGTTGGACTTCCGGTTGCTTCTTTTCGCTTTGTTGCTGGGCTTCATCTTCTTGTGTTTCATCTTCTTCGTCTTCCTCTCCATCTTCTTCTTCTTCGTCCTCCATTAATGAATCAAGATTCATTAATGCTGGGCAAATGTGTCTTGCTAATTCAGCTTTGATACCTTTCGTATTGACAAGCAGAATTCTTGCAATTGCTTGCAATTCTGTTACCATAAAATTATTCTTAATATATTCTATTTTAAGTTTATATTCATCTGAGTCGTCTTCGAACAGGAATCCACCAAATCGACGTACTGCCTTTCGACATAACCCTGTTCCTTCTTGTTCAAGTAAGAGCTGGTAGAGTCGCTTGATAACTTTGAATGGTGCTGCTTCTATGTTTACTGCAATCGCTCGAATATCTTGTAACGTTGTAATCATTTTGATAAATATTCTTCCACTTATTTTGTCCTTCTTGGTGTCTTCTTTCTTCGTCTTCACGTCTTCTTTCTTCTTCGTTCTTCACGTCTTCCTTCTTCGTCTTCGCGACTTCTTCCTTCGTCTTCACGTCTTCTTTCTTCTTCGTTATTCACGTCTTCTCTCTTCTTAGCTCTTCACGTCTTCTTTCTCCTTCGTTATTCACGTCTTCTTTTTTCTCCTTTTCTCCTTACAGTGTACCCAAAATCATTTTCTGATTTTACAGTTCACACTTCTTGTTTATTTTAGCAATGTATTATTTTTTGTCCCGCTAACATCAGTCATTACTTTCTTATCAGTAGACCGCGCTTTTGGTGCGTTCACCAAGCGACAATCCCTGGCATCAGAGTTAGAGTCCCGTATGATAAATATTTTACCTACGTCTTTTAATATTGTTTCTTGAATTCAGAATATATTTTCACCTGCAAATCTTTCTAAAACTCTTTTAATTCAAACACCTCATTTGAAACACTGACAACTTCACTTATTCTACTCAATTTATTCTTTGCTCATCCCGGTTAAGCCCCCAAAATTATGTGGGAATTACAATTATTAAATTGAACGTTCAATAAAATATTATTATTTTAAGCAAAATATAGAACGAAATAATATTATGGAATTCAAACAGGAAAATACTATTTCAAATAAAATACAAAATGATGTGATTTAAAACAAGAAAAATATTAATGAAGGAAAAAACTTTTCAGAACTCATTTTATAAATAAATATGTTTTATTGGGTATAAGTTCTGTGAATTTATTAGAAACACAACGTTTCAACAGCAAAGTGCTGCCTTTTTCAAGTGAAAATAAATATAAATTTATTTTCACTTGAAAAAGGAAAAAACTTTTCAGAACTCATTTTATAAATAAATATGTTTTATTGGGTATAAGTTCTGTGAATTTATTAGAAACACAACGTTTCAACAGCAAAGTGCTGCCTTTTTCAAGTGAAAATAAATATAAATTCATTTTCACTTGAAAAAGGCAGCACTTTGCTGTTGAAACGTTGTGTTTCTAATAAATTCACAGAACTTATACCCAATAAAACATATTTATTTGAGAAAAATATTAATCAAACTTGACACTCTGCGTCTTCGTGTCGTCGCGCTCGCGCATCACTTCTTACTGCCACCCTTCTACGACTCGTGGCTTGCCCCGTGCGTCTCCTCAAGGGCCTACATATATATATGTATAAATTTCATGCAAATTATAATTGATTATTCGGAATGGAAGCATTTCGCATACTCTACATAAAATTGGATTTTGAAAATGATAACGTATTAATGAATGAAAAAAGTATAAAAAACAGGATGATAAAAATGTATCAGAGATAAATTCAATAGAAATTCGAAATTCCCATTTGAATACAGTAGAAAAACGAAAATTAGATGTGTTACTTAGAAATTACGAAGATTATTTCCAAAAAATAATGATCTTTATCGCACACAAATGTTCTCGGACATAAAATAATAATGTCTGATGAAACACCCATTCATAAGAGAAATTATCGTTAACCACAAGTATATGAAGAAGAAAGCGAATTACATATAAATAAAATATTAGAAGGAAAAGTTATCCAAAAATCATCTAGTCCCTGGTCCAGTCCTATTTTGATCGTTCCAGAGAAAGCAAATGCGTGTAATAAAGAGAAAACTAGAATGGTTATCGATTTTAGGAAAATCAATACACGAACAAAAGATGATAAATTTCCTATCCCAAATATTGATACACTTTTTGATCACATTGGTAAGTCAAAATATTTTACAACTTTGGATTTACACTCGGGATTTCATCAAATAGTCATGGATGAATCAGATAGAGAGAAAACAGCTTTCTCCACACTATCAGAACATTACGAGTCTTTGAGAATGCCTTTCGGCTTTAAAAGTGCCCCAGCAACGTTCCAGAGAGTGATCAATACAGTTTTAGGAGAATTTGTAAATGGTATTTGTCTTGTATTCTTGGATGACCTAATAATTTTCGGAAAAACACTGGAAGAGCACATAATAAATGTAGGACGAGTATTTAGAGAATTACGGAAAGCAAATCTAGAGATTCAAAAGATTTCAGAATTTTTGCGACCCGAAGCGAAATATTTAGGTTATATAAAAAATCAGAATGGACTCAACACTGACAAAAGAAAAATTGGAAGTATTAAAAAATTGACTATCTCTAAGACAAAAAAGAGATAAAACAATTTTTAGGAGCCTTGGGATGGAACAGAAGATTTATTCTAAACGCGGAATTACCAAAACCGTTTACCAAGTTGTCACGGGCTAGTTTTGTTGAACAACCTAAAACATAATTTTTATTTGCCTATATTTATATCCATTAATATCCATTGATAACAATCACATACACTTACAGTATTTCTCTATATATCTGGACTATCTCAATTTTTGCAATTCAGATGAATACATTTCATCATTATTGTTTATTTACTTTCTTTGACATGTTTGGAGAAGAATTAATTGATTGAACTTCGTTTTTTGTTCGAATATTGTTGCTACGTTCTTTTGCTATTATTTGGAATTTCAATGTTGTAGTTGAATCGGTCATCGCTCTAGTTGATTCTTTATATTATTTAGGTGCAATAATATGAGAGAGTAACGCAAGGTGATATTTTTGAATATTAGTTACATTTAACATTTTTTTTGGTAAGTACCCTCCTTATATCCGTCTCTTCTGCTCCTGTTGAGAGGATGGCTTGTGTGTGAATTGTCTCTTATTTTGATTATTGGTTTAGTTGAAACTTTAGGGTCTTTTTTGTTGAGAAGTGTATTTTTTTGGGAGGTAATTTGAATTTCCGATGGAGAGTCTTCGGAGCAAATTGGCGTGGCTAAAAGTTAGTTGATTGTCAAATAAGAAATCAGTCATTTTCTGCGTATATATCGCTCAAAATTGTGCTATTATGTGCTCGCGAGTTTCGCGGATTCTATATTGTCAGAGAACTAGTTCCGTGCGAATTTAGAGGCCTCCGTCAAAGTGATTTAGATTTGGGAAGCGCTGTTAGATTTGTGTTCGTCGGAGCTTCTCTTTGGAGGATCCGGTACTGTTTCTGGGGAGCCGAACCCCGGCATCAATCCTGTCCACTACGACATCGTCGCCTCCAGGATCAATCGTCACCTGGTGCAAAAGGTTGATTAGTAGTTTCACCAGAAATCTCAACAACTGCATGAAACTCCTTGTCCACAGAAAAGCTCCAAGGGGAAATTCCTGTTAATGTCAAATTACACGGTTTCATCTAATGCTGGAACCTGGAGAAATGACGTTCAGACATTAGTGAAACATCCGCCATGGTGTCAATAATTTCCAAATAATTTGAACCGTCAATTATTATTTTATTTGGTTTACAAGATTTCTCTGTGTTGCAAATGTTAGTATTTTTGCGGGACTCAATCGATTTACGACTAAAACAGTTTTTAGAAGCATGACCAGGCTTCAAACAGAATGAGCATATATTGGGTTCAACATTGACCTGGGAATGTGAAGTGCCAGGTTTACTTGGATCAGCAAATTTATTTCGTGTCAATTGCATTCGACAATGTCTTTTAACATGCCCAACTTCTCCACACTGGTGGCATTTGAAAATATTTGCGTAATAATCTTTGAAATTATCACGAAGATTGTTGTTGGGGTTAGGACGAAATTGCTTACGCAATGGTTCATCGTATTTAGGAATGTTTGTATAATTACTTTCATCGCGTTGGCGTTCTGTAATGGAACTAAGAAAACAAATCAAATCAGAAATCTTTTTGAAATTATGATTGCTCGCGGTCGTCTGTACGTCGCGTTCTTGAATACCATGTACAATTGACTCAACAAGATCTGATTTCTCCCATTTAGCGCGTAGATTTCTAAGCATAGCGGCCTTCTCAAAAAAATATGCGTCATACGTACTACAGCGATCACTATTAAATTCGGGGGCTTCTTATAATAATCGGCCAAAATTTTTCTTCTGTGGGAAAGCTTCTAAAAAATCTTGTTAAAAGGTCTCGCAACTTCTAACGTCGGGGGACCATGTATCAAACCATACCTTTGCAATTCGAGTTAAAAATCGACCCAGTCTTACCAAAATCTGATGGTCAGTCCACTCAAATTCATCTTTGATACTTGCAACTTGAGCAAGTCATTGCCTCGCATCAGTGGAGTCTGGTTGGAAAACTGGCGAATCAACATGCTCGGATGCCGTCCTCGATGACTTGATTGCCTTGACCAACTCGGTAACCAGAGCATCCATTATGGAGTAATAGATATAACCGCTAGTGGTTGTGAGTTGTAATCCCACTTCTGAAGTTGGAATTTAGAGGTAAAATCACAAAAAAAAACACAATACAGCACTGTCAAGTACAATTATTACCATGAGAGAAGATTATAGGTTAACAAAAACAACTTACTGATCTCAAATAACTCTTATTCCCTCAAACACACAAGTCAAACAACAAGCGGCCGTTTTTTACAAGCGCCAGGTGAATACTGACGTAAACACTTCACGACTGTCGGTGGCTAAGCAAAATTATATAGAACCAATTAAGCAATTTATCAAATAACTTACGAAGCATCGAATATGATAAAACATTCAATAATAGATTTTAACAAGAAAATAAATGGATTGCGTAGTCCAAAGCGGAACCAACTTCTTGTCGCTAACACTATTTTCGAAACTTTTTGTGAATCTAAAAGATTTATTCAGCTATACGTTATATTTAAAGATTTGGTTGGTTGATACGCTACCTTGAACCATTGAGCGTCGTGTTGTTATTATTTTTTTTTTGATATTAAGTGTGAATCAGTTTAACGCCAAATTATCAGTTTAACTTAAATTTTATGCTGCTTTCCTTATTCCAACAAATGAAATTAAATTGAATTTATTTGAATCTACTGATATTTTTGATAGGTTATTTACTATTCAATTTCCAATTTATTTTGATCATTTGGTTATTCGAATAATTTCTTTTGAAGTCAATGACGATTAAACTTTCTGTGTCCTTTTTTTGAAACTATATAGAAATCTTTGTATGTAACTATGCTTATATATGTGTTATATTCTTGATGTTTTGCGCAATATTTTATTTGTTTTGCGAATTAGCTCAATGTTCTACCCTGTGATAATTATTTTATTTGAAACACTATAAGTGCTGGGTGGGCGTTAGCTTTATTTTTGTTTGTTGTCTCGCCTACGCCTCCCTGGGTTCTTTTTTGACTTATGTTTTCACGATATATTCTCGCACATCACCTGGCTGTATTGCTCGGATCGACGTTGACCATCGACGATCGCGTGGTTTGTAAGTGAGATATCGAAATAACCACGGAGACGCTTTCTGTTAATTAGATATACCTTAGTCACATTCGTTGAGCAACCGCCCTACCTGCTCTTATAACACTGTGTATCGTAATTTGGCTTGTAAATAGAAGTTCTCTTGTCTTCCCGGATTGCAAATGAAGACGGAGTGGTTCAACGTGAATGCTCTAGGCTTTGTATTATTTTCGATACGTATCTCCTACCAATTTTTATTTTCAGAAAAATATAAAATAACGTAGCGTAGTGTTGAAGAGTTACGTTTTGCAATTTTCGTAAATCCTTCTTTTTCTTGCCGTCATCCATAAATTGCATGGCACCCTTGTATTCAAGTAAGTCAATCTTGCATTTTTATTTTTATTATTTAGCTTGCGATTAAAAGTATTCATGAATTTTCTTACCCACACCCGACTCCACTGTGGCTACCGGCACCCTTGCTGCTATAGCTGTTATATAAGTTTTGGCGCCCAACGTGGGGCGTATATTTTCATACGGCCCGTATGTTTTCAGAAGGTCATCATTTGAAGATTATCCTCGAATTGTTTTGTTTTAAATTTGCAGCATTGAGATTAATTCCCAAGCTAAGTATTTTGTTTGGTCTTTTCGTTTGAGAATTTCCCTGTGTATATTGTGCTTGCGTTAATTTTGCGATATCATTTTTTTGTTCCGCTTTCTTGCGTTATTACCTCATCATGTCGTATTAAATGGAATCTAAAATGGATTGTAACAGACTCAGCAAGGATGAGTTAGAATATAAATTGAAAGTTAGAGGATGTGGTCTCGGAAATGTTGACTAAATGAGAACTTGTTTACGCAGATTATTATGTTTAGAGAAAGATGATAAATTATCTTTACATCCTAGTTGTGAAATCAAACCTGAAGATGAAATTAAAGTCCTTACCGAGAAAATAAAGGACACCAAATTCTTGATCTTAGAATACTTAGATACTTAGAATCAAAATGCAAACAAAAACGAGTTCAAAGGATGACAGCCGGTGCGAAACCATTAGTTACAAAAAAATCAGCATTTATGAGTGAAATTCTGTTATTGTCGTCCTCATTAGAAGATAAAGTAAACGAACTATCACGAACAACAACATTAAACGCTTCTTTTCTCCTTGAGAATATTTAGTTGGATACGGATGCACTAACTGAACCGACCAACCGTAGTTTGAAACTCCCAAATGTCAAATCTGTTCCGGTTCAAAAATGGAATCTAACTTTCTCCGGTGAATCTCGTGATATATCGGTTAGTGCCTTCTTGCAACGAGTTGAGGAGCTGCAAATAGCTCAACACGTAGATGACGATGAAGTTTTCGATTCAGCGATCGATCTATTTACCGGCAAAGCCTCATTATGGTATCGTACGTTAAGTACTAAATTTGAGAACTGGCCTTCATAAGCTCAAGCATTGAAAATAGAATTTCTACCATCCGATTATGATGAACGTCTATTCGAAGAAATAATACGGAGGACTCAAGGACTGGATGAAAGCATCGGAATTCATTTAGGGATAATGATCAATATGTTTTCGAGATTATCAACCTCTGTTCCTGATGCAACTAAACTGAGAATCCTAATGAAAAATATTTCACCTAATTTACAGGCGGGACTAGGATTGACACATGTGGCCTCAATAGAGGAGTAAGAAATACAGACCACCAGCACGTAAAAGTTGCACTTTAGAGCCGGATCTAGTATCTGAAGAAACTTCTTCATGCTCGGAAGTAAGAGTTCGAAAAGTGACTTGTAGGAATTGTATTAAAGAACGACATCGGTCTGTTGAATGTTCCGAACCACGTATAAAACATTGTTATCGTTTCGGTCGACCTGGAGTACCTGATGTCCAAAGTGTTCTAAAAACGAGAATGCGAGGCAATTGGCGGTCGATCAATATCCTCGACGCACCGATTAAAATTAAAATCGACCGACTTCTTCTCTAAACATACTTCCATATTAGAACAGCAATTGCATCAAAATAAAATAATCCTAGACTACATTCTTTCTCTCCTAGATGGAGACCAGCGTCCGAACCTGGATATCAAGATTTACGGTAAAGCTTTTCTTGGCCTTCTTGATTCGGGGGCATCAAGATCTATCATAGGTGCCGAAGGCTGGAAAATTCTCGAAAAGTTCAATTTATCTCTAAATACTCGAGATTCTCCTGTATGTACCGCGGCAAACGGTGAGAAATGTAAATCACTTGGCTCCGTAACAGTACCGGTTCAATCGGAAAACAAAATAAAAATGATAAATTCTCTTGTTATGCCTAATATCAACAACACGGTCATTCTTGAATTCGATTTCTGGAAATCTATGGAATTAATACCCGATTTACAAAATGATGTGTGGAAATTTGCATCCAATACTGAAGAATCTTTATCTTGTATAGCTACTGACTCAGTTTCAACTAATTTAAACTCCGATCAAAAACGAAAGTTGGACGAATTTCTACATCGAAACTGAGAAGCTATGGGAAAATCTTTGGTAAGAACCGAACTTGTCGAACATGAGATTATAACCTCTCAGCCTATTAAACAACGGTATTATCCAGTGTCACCAATTGTTCAAGAACATATAGATTCAGAACTTGATGCAATGTTAAAGAAAGACATTATTGAGCCCTCGCAAAGCCCTTGGTCTTCATCAATATTGATGGTGCCCAAGAAAGATGGAACTTACCGGTTTTGTGTGGACTTCCGCAAAGTCAGTCAATCAGGCCACCAAAAAGGATGCTCATCCTATTCCTTTCGTTACGTCAATATTAGATCGATTGAGAGGGGCCAAGTATACTAGCACCATCGATCTCAAATCAGCTTATTGGCAAATTCCGCTTAAATCTGAAAGCCGCGAAATAACTGCCTTTACTATTCCGGGTCGCGATTCATATCAATTCAAGCGGATGCCATTTGGCCTTTCGAATGCACCCGCTATTTGGCAGCGCCTTATTGATCGAGTGGTAGGAGCTGATTGAGAACCATTTGTCTTTGTGTATTTGGACGATATTATTATTATCTCAGAAAATTTTGATCAACATCTTGATACTTTAGAAAGGATATTCGATCGTTTGCTAGCCGCCGGTTTAACGGCGAGTAAAGAAAGAAGCAAATCTTGTTGCCCGGAAATGAGATTTTTGGGCTATGTAGTGGATGAACGCTGATTACGAGTAGATCCTGAGAATATTTCTGCCATATTAAAAATACCGATTCCGAAAAACGCTCGTGATGTTCGTAGTTTTATAGGGATGATTTTCTGGTATAGGCGGTTTCTGCCAAATTTTTTGGATATTATTGCTCCTTTATCCCAACTAAATCGGAAAAACTGTAAGTTTATATGGGACGAAAAATGTCAGTATTCCTTTCAATTATCAAAAGAAAGTCTAGTTTCAAGCCCAATACTCACATGTCCTGATTTTGAGTTGCCATTTACAGTCCAAACAGATACGAGCGCGTACGGTGTGGGTGCTGTTTTGACTCAAAATTTTGAAGACGGTGAAAAGGTAATTTGTTTCTTATTCACCACTCACCAAGCAAGAGCGAAATTTTAGTACCACGGAACGAGAATGCTTGGCCGTTATATGGGCGCTTGACAAATTGAGACCCTATCTAGGGGGCACGCATTCCAATGTCATTACGGATCATTATTTTTTACTTTGGCTCCATAACCTAAAAGAGCCAAGTGGCTGTCTTTGTCGTTGGAAAGTTACGATGAAGCAATATTCATTTGATATCCAACACCGTGAGGGGAAAGATCACGCAGTTCCGGATTGTCTATCAGGATCCTTGTTAATTATTCACTTCATTTCCTTGAACATGATTGGCAAGGACAAAGATAAATGGTGTACGTCCATGAAATACAAAGTAGTACAAAATCCACGTAGATATAATAAATGGAGAATTGAAAACGATTCCCTGTACTAATATGTTGATTTTAAAATCCCCGAATTATCTGACGCGAATAATTATTGGAAACTTGTCTACCGACCTTTGGTCATCCCGGTGTGTAAAAAACGTACAATAAGCTTAGTCAGAAGTAATTTTGGCCGAAAACGCGTGCTGATGTCGCTTGTTTTGTTAAGAAATGTTCTACTTGTGCTGAATATAAACCAGTTCAAGCTAAACTGGCCGGTTTATTGATTTGCAAACCAAAAGTATACCGCCCGTTCCAGATGATAAGCACCGACCTTATTGGTCCACTCCCGCGATCAACTCACGGTTATAAATACATACTTGTCATTTGCGATTATTTTAGTAAATTAGTATTAACATTTCCATGTGGATCTGCCACAACTTAGGCAGTAGTTCTGCGTATGAAGCAAGAAATTTTTCTTTCATTTGGTGTACCAAAGTTCTCAATATGCGATAATGGCGTCCAATATCGAAGCAACGAATTTCAAGACCTATGCGAGAGGTATAATGTTAAAATAATTTTGAATGCGAGATACCATCTCCAACATAATCCCACCGAGAGAGTAAACAGGGTGATTAAAACAATGTTAGCGTCCTACGTGAAAGAAAATCATTAGGATTGGGACAAATTCTCACCGTATGTTCCTTGCGCCTTACGGACTTTACGACATGAAGCTACGGGCTACACCCCTTTCCACGTAAATTTTGGCCGTGAACATATTTTGAGCGGCAATGAATATCGGACTGAGAGCTTGGTCCCGCTGAAATCCGAAATCGAGTATAACAGAGAAAATGTCAAGCAATTAAGACCGAAAGGATTTGAGAAAATTCATAAGGGTATTCAAGTTAGATTAAAATAAGCCTACGAACGTAATAGGCATACGTATAATCTAAGACGACGATAAGTAAATCACCAAGTGGGTCAACAAGTTTGGAGAAAAAACTTCGCCCTCTCGAATGCAGCCGATTTATTCGCTAAAAAGCTGGCACCGAGATACTTAGGACCTTCCACTATTGCCAAAAAGACCTCAAATACTACGTACGAACTTACTGATAAAGCGGGTACTAATCGAGAAGTCTGGCATAAGATAGACTTGAAGGGTGGGCCTGATCATGAGGATAATAACTCTAATTTTCCTGCAGATCAGTTAATTTGTGGATTCATGTTGTTTTTCAATTTAATTCATCCCATACAACGATCTATACCATATTTCCTTTTTCTAAAAAAAAAAAAAAAAAACAGAAATTTTTCTTCATGGGAGTGAAGGAAGAGTTGTCACGGGCTAGTTTTGTTGAATAACGTAGAATATAATTCTCATTTGCCAATATTTATATTTATCAATATTCATTGATAACAATCACATACACTTACATTATTTTTTTATATATCTAGGCTATCTCACTATCTCAATTCCTGCAATTCAGATGAATACATTTCACTATTATTGTTCATTTACTTTCTTTGACCTGTTTGAAAAAGAATTAATTGACCAAACCTCGTTTTTTTGTTTGAATATTGTTGCTACGTTCATTTGCTGTTATTTGAGATTTCAATCTCGTAGTTGAATCGATCATCGCTCTAGTTGATTCTTTATATTATTAAGGTGCAAAAAAATGAGAGAGTAACGCAAGGTGATATTTTAGAATTTTAGTTACATTCAATTTTTTTTTTTGTAGGAACTCTCCTTATATTCGTCTCTTTTACTCCTGTTGAGAGGATGGCTTGTCTGTGAATTGTTTCTTCTTTTGATTATTTGTTTAGTTGAAACTTTAGGGTCTTTTTTGTTGAGAAGTGTATTTTTTTGGGAAGTTGGCAATTTGAATTTCCGGTGAAGAGTCTTCGGAGCAAACTGGCGTGGTTAAAAGTTAGTTAGTTGCCAAATAAGAAGTCAGTTGTTTTCTGCGTATATATCGCTCAAAACTGTGCTATTTTGTACTCGCGAGTTTCGCGGATTCTATATTGTCAGAAAACTAGTTCCGTGCAAATTTAGAGGCCTCCACCAAGTGATTTAGATTTGGGAAGCGCTGTTAGATTTGTGTTCGTCGGAGCTTCTCTTTGGAGGATCCTGTACTGTTTCTTGGGAGCCGAACCACGGCATCAATCCTGTCCACTACGACATCGTCGCCTCCAGGATCAATCGTCACCTGGTGCGAAGGTTGTTTGTCATTCCACCTCGCACTCCGTGCTCCTAGCGCCAACACCGCAAACCTGATTGCCAAGATCGTGTTTGACCCAGCTAAGTGTTGAATCTATTTGAAATTATCTATTATTTGAACTTTTTGTGAATCTAGAAGATTTATCAAGCTATACGTGTGACGCTACATTTAGTGCGTCTCGCTGGAGCAGCTGTCAGTCGGTAATGCTCGGGCGCCAATACAGTGCAGCTCTTTGGCAATGTTGGTGCTGGGCTGCTAGCGGAATGGGAAAGGGTTTGTCGATGAGAAAAACTGAAACGTATAATGAAGACAAACAGTATTTATTGAACATTCAAAAACACATGAACAACGGTTTGAAACGAAACGGATTATTCAACTCATACGGCAGCAAAACGAGGATAAAGCAAACACGGTACGGTCAAAACGGGATTCCGGTAACCCACGTTACGAAGGCCACCCAGAAGGAGTTTCTTGTAACCCACGTCACGAGGGTCACTCAAAAAGGAGTTTCTTCCAACCCACGTCACGGGGGTCACTCAAAAAGGGGTTTCCTGCAATCCACGTCACGGGGGTCAATCAAGAAGAGGTTTCCTGTAACCCACGTCACAGGAGTCACTCGGAAAGGGTTTCTTGTGGCCCACGTTACGGGAATCACTCAAACGGAAGGTTTCTGGTAACCCACGTCACGATGGCCACTCAGACGGACGGAGTTCACTTACGGTACGGTTCGAACTTCAGTTGAACTTACTACTTCGCTGGATAATACACTGGACTCAAGTCTCAAAATAGAGTGATTGATTGCTTGATTTTGGGCTGTATTTATACCCCGATCTTAATGATTCCTCACTGAGCAGATTTACTTAGGTAATTTTAGATTTGACTCAACCTTGTCAAAGTGAAAATCATCCATTAGATAAAATACATATTTCGTACATTAATAAACTATTCACAAATCATCTCCATAGCATTTCTTCCCTTGAATACATTTGATTCAGATTTAAACATGAACCGGAGTTTACTGATTACTCGCTAGATGGCGACTGATATCATGGCTCTTTATTGAAACATTTAAGCTAACAATAGACGCAGTTAGACAAAAGGATAAACAAATGTAGCTTTGACAGGCAGAACAAAAGCTTCTCAAAATAGGCAAAGAACTATTATACATAAATTGCTAAACGGTAAGTGACATTTCATCCAGCGGTACGGTAGAGTGAGTACAACGAACGTGTTGTCGATTGACATATCAAGCAACACTTCACGAGGCTAGAACTAGGATAGGTGACCACCTGGAAGAAAGTATACAATCAGTCTACGGCTCGGTGTGACTGGTTGCCTGACACTGAAAGGTATAAAAGCTCTTGATTATGATGATGATGAAGTTACATTTCATGTTGAACTATAGTATGGTCTTATCTAATATTATTCTTCTCTAGATGCGGCATTCCATATTACCATGTGGGATTTGCAGTTTAATCTCAGCTGACTAATGTTGTAGGAATTCGAATAAAACCTTAACTGGGGTCTCATAAGGAACGGAAAATTTCTCCACGGCGGTGAGTTAATTATTATTCTAATACGGAGTGAGTTGAACTGTAGTGATGACCAGTTAAATTGAGCAATGACTTTCAAGTACGGTACTTAATATTTGAAAAATTGCAGATTATGATTCATAACGAAGACTGCTTCGTCACATCCGTAATATTTGGAGATTTGGTTGGTTGATACGCAACCTTGAACCATTGAGCGTCGTGTTATTATTATTTTTTTTGATATCAAGTGTGAATCAATTTAACGTCGAATTATTAATTAAACTTAAATTTTGAGCTGCTTTCCTCATTCCAACGAATAAAATTAGATTGAATTTATTCGAATCTACTGATATTTTTGATAGATTATTAAGTATTCAATTTCCAATTCATTCTGATCATTTGGTATCTAAATAATTTCTTTTGAAGTAGTTGACGATTAAACTTTCTGTGTCTTTTTTTGAAACTATATATGTATGTAACCATGCTTATATATGTGTTATATTCTTGATGTTTTGCGCAATATTTCATTTGTTTTGCGAATTAGCTTCATATGCTACCCTGTAATAATTATTTCATTTGAAACACTATAAGTGTTAGGTGGGCGTTAGCGTTATTTTTGTTTGTTATCTTGCCTACGCCTCCTTGGGTTTTTTTTTTGACTCATGTTTTTACGATATATTCTCGCACATCACCTGGCTGTATTGCCCGGATCGACGTTGGCCAGCGACGATCGCGTAGTTTGTAGGTGAGATATCGAAATAACCACGGAGACGCTTTCAGTCAATTAGATATACCTTAGTCATATTCGTAGAGCAACCGCCCTACCTGCTCTTATAACGCTGTGTATCGTAATTTGGTTTGTAAATAGAAGTTCTCTTGTCTTTCCGGATGGCAAATAAAGACAGAGTGGTTCAACGTGTATGTTCTAGGCTTTGAATATATTTTCGATGCGTATCTCCTTCCAATTTTAATTTTCAGGAAAATATTAAATAACGTAGCCTAGTGTTAAAGAGTAACGTTCTGCAATTTTCGTAAATTTTTATTTTTTTTGCTGTCATCCATGAATTGCATGGCACCCTAGTATTTGAGTAAGTCAATCTTGCATTATTATTTTTATTATTTAGCTTGTGATTAAAAGAATTCATGAATTTTCTCAGCCACACCCGACTCCACTGTGGCTACCGGCACCCTTGCTGCTAAAGCTGTTATAAAGTATTTGAAGGAAGATTCTCATATTGACATTTATGATCACGAATATCGTGCTGCATTTTAAAACAGTAAGAAGATGATAGCTGAATCATCATTGCTACAACTACCAGATTTCAACAAAGAATTCATACTGACAACTGATGCTTTGGACTATGCAATCGGAGCCGTATCAACTCAAACACATGCGAATCAAGAAAAACCAATCTGTTACGCTCCAAAAACTCTAAATTCAGCTGAAAAAAATTATTCAACTATAAAAAAATAGTTGAAATCAATAGTTTGGGCCATCAAAAATTCCAGACCATATTTACATGGGAGAGTATACAGAATTAAAACGGATCATAAGCCTTCAGAATGGCTTCTTAATATGAAAAATCCAAATCAAAAACTTGAGATAGGAAAATATAATTTTGGAATAGAGTATTCAAATGGGAAACAAAATGTAAGAGCTGACCTGTTATCAAGACAGCGCGTAGGATCAAAGATAACAGTAGTAATTGGCAATGCGATAGAAGGAAAGATTATAGCACATTGTGTGTCACGCGACTCCGGAGTGTCAAAAGGATTTGCTAGACAAATAGTAGTGAAATATGATAGTAAAAATTATTATAAGAATTATGATTCATCAAATGAACATTTAGTTCTACAGAAGTTAGGTGATAAAACAATGATCCATTTAATAACAAAACAAATTTATTCTGATCAACCTTCCCTTAAGAATTTGGATAAGCTGTTGAAAGAATTGAGAGATTATTTAATATTGAATGATTTATATGAAATTAACATCCCTAAATTTAGTTGTGGTTCACGTGGATTATCATGGACAGATGTTAAAAAAAAATTATATAAAATATTTGAAAACACTAATATCCAGATAAATATTCTCAGATTACCAGAAAATTATCATGTAGAAAATGTGCATTCAGAAAACGAGAGTAGCAGGAATTGAATATATGGATAATCGTTTGAATAGAGCAGATAACCAACTTGTACTTGACTCATATAACCAGGAAACAAGTATACAAATTGAAAAATTATTTAATCATAAAAGACACAGATTACATGTGAAAATTAGACAAGATAATTTGAGGAAGAGATGTTAAAATTTTCGAAAGATTACATCATTCCAAAAATAAGATATTTTGGTATTTTTGATAAAGATCTTGACAAGAAGGTAGCAAAAGTTGAATCTGAAAATTTTGTTCCGAATCCAATTAACATAATTGCAGTAGATAAATTGGTTTCTGATATTGAACAGGAAGAAGAGAGGGAAGTAATTATTCTCGATTTGCACAACGGCATTACAAACCATAGAGGAATTGATGCTACTATCCAAGCATTGAAAGAAAAATATTTTTGGCCTAAAATTAATAAAGATATAGAATATACTAATAAATGTGAATTATGTATATTGAACAAATATGATAGGAAACCGATACCGATGATAAAACAGCCAAGACTATTTGCGATGTTTCAATCAATTATCTTCAAACCTACAGGATACCTGATAAAATAAATTATTACAAGATTTATCGTAAAGACACGGAATTAATATTCATTTCATTTTCGTGAATTATCCAAAGAGTGATGCAATCGAATGATTCCATTCCACAATAATAGAATCATTATGAATAATTAATCAAAAATAGTGAATAAAAGATCAAAATTCAATTCAAAAGGTAGATTGAGCGTTAATAGCATATAATGCTGGGGCCACACTCACGTCGAATGTCATTAATTAAGGCATTATTCAATAATGAACATATTGTCAGTGACAATATGTCAATTGTCACATAACGCCTTACTTAACGGCATCAGACATTAGTGTGGCCCCTGCATAACAATAAAAAACACAATGCTACCAAATCAACACCCAATGAGACATAATTTGGGCCTGATCAAAATAAATATTTTAAACAAGAAACCAGATTAGAAGAAGTATTGAATGAACATCAAGATAATATTAATATAGTAAATGAATTAGTAAAAATTAGAATTATGAATGAGAAATTGAGTAGATTCAAAGAGAATGATAATCCATTACAACTGAAGAAAAAATATTCATTGAAGAGAACTCAAGATTATTTGGTAAAGTCCAAGAACCTTTGTATAAGAAACATTTTATAAGAGCTTACGATCCGTTATTAGGAAAAATAAAAACTAGTGACGAACATGGTGATAAAAATTTAAGGTTACTAATACTTTCATCAGGATGCAAAAGCAATTGAAGATTAAAGAATATTTAGTATAAAATATGTTAAATATATTAAAATTCAATTTTGATGATTTGGAGGATCAAATTATGAAATTATTTATGAGGAATATTAATAGATTTAAACAAGGTTTGATAATCGGACTTGGATCCGTAATATAAGCAATTACTGGGAATTTGGGTTTAAGTGATGAGGAACGTTATAATCAACGTTTCGAAAAGATTCAGAGTAATGAAATAACATTATAAAAACATAACGAAAAAAATTCACGAATTTCAACTAATATGTCCAAGCAACAATTAGAAAATATTAGGCACAATGAAAAACATCTTCAAGAGAAATTATTAATAGTCATATATAAATTGGATAAGAATCAAGATTGGCAGAGTAAATGAGAGTGAATAATCAATTATTAGAGCTAATATTGATAATTATAAATCTCAATGAATTTTGTGAACAAATTGGAGTAAGTCTTACTTTCTGCTCTTTGAATGAAATACATCCTAGTATTATCACGTATGACAATTTGGGGAAAATTACTTAGAATAAAAAGATATGGAATTTCATTGAATTAATTGAAATTTATTGTAAGTTTTTAAATAAGCACATTCATTTTTAAACTACGGTTCTAAGCTTTTCAAACCATTTCCATTCATTATTTCAGTTCAGTACTACTCCTACATATGATAAAGAAGAGAGATTGATAATAATACATTATAATCAATAGTTACCTTTCAATTCTGGAAAAGAAAATTATGTAATTAATAAATGTATATTGATAAACAATATATATATATATATGTATTACTCAATATTTTGGAATGAGTGAATATATTTTGAATTCAATGATGAAAATTGTCAAATAATTGTCAAATAAATGAGAATATTTTTGAAATTATGAACCAACAATATAAAGAAATGTGAATTCAGAATTTGGAGATAAGTTATAGAGATAAAGTTAATGGCACAATGAATTTGATGAAAGTAGATAGAATAATAGAGCCTGTAGTTGTTTTACCTAAGATAAAGAATTTGTAGTTAAACTACAATTATCATTCTTATATATCATATGTTTTAATGATAATAGTTGTCATGATATGTATTTGTGAAATAATATTTGAGCATAAGAGAAATTTTCGTAGAAATAGGAAAATAGAAGAGAATAAAATGTAATCAAATCCTTTAGCCTGAAATCATGCGATATATCGTCTTGCAAGGGGGGAATTATTTTATAATAGTTTCCATACTTTGCTATTGCGCATGATTATCTCCTCCTAGGATGTAGGTGAGACTTATGATAGTAAGAACTTATAAATAACTGTAAAGTGGGAAAGAATGGCAATCAAAACTTTTTCGAGTTGCTATCAACTAATTAGAGAAGTTCATGTCACTCAAATGTATCTGAAGACAGAAAATATATTTGAACTTTTGAAGATTAAGAGTCCGCAAAGCCTAATTTCTATACATAATCTTTCCGAAACATTCAGCTATATTAGATAAAATTGAGATAGGTCGACAGTTAGCAATTTTGTGAGTATCACCAGATTTAAAAACGGGACAGATCTGTGAACGTTTTAAAGCCACTGGAGATATCCCTGAAGATATAGACAAGTTGAACAAAATAAGTAACGGCTTCACAGATATATCACGACAACCCTTCATGACATAAACCGGCAGGTTATTAGGACCAGAAGATCTTGAGTTATCAAAAGTGTTGATTGCTGAATGAATATCATCCAGAATAAATATCATCCTCAGTGAATCCTAAATTGCACGGGCCACAAAAGTTGGAAGAATGTTAAAGTTTGGAGAAATCAGAGCAGGAAGTTTTGGAGTACATATTCTCAGAATAGACGGCAAATGATTGGGCAATAGAAAGTGAGTCGTCCTATTGTTCATCATTCAGAAACATGTTAGCAGAAATTCTGGTAGATTTCTTCTCATCATTTTTGATCATGTTGAACTGTGAAGCATTCAAAAAGCTACAAAAACTCTCAAATCTGATTATGCAATTATTGGTATAGCCACACGAATAAAAATCCATCAAATTGGTGATTTCTTGATCACCAAATATGATAAAATCATGATTAAAAAAAAAGATGACTCGATAGATTCAATTATCATATCCTGCTGATCAATGGAAATGAGAGGAGGAGTATAAATAACTGCAATTAAAAACGTTTTTTGTTAAAAACTAGTTTTCAAACAAATAATATCTACAAATGAACTGAAATTTGTGTTAAGTTTAACCAGTGAGGATTTGTTTTTAGTTCTAACAGCACACAATACTACTCCGCCACGGATTTTGCTCACCTTGGGGTAGTCACGGTCATGTCTGTAGACTGTGTAATTATTGTCATCAAAAATTACATTGTTGTTCACAGAATCATTCAGCCATGCTCCACTGAAAGCATTAATATCAAAATTGTAGTAAGACTGCCTTGAAACAAATAATCAAGTTTGGAATTAGTTCCTGTAGTATTTTGGTGGTAAATCAACATCTGATGGAATATACAAAAATTGAATAGAAGGTCACTGAAATCAATATAACAAAGTTAAGCTAGAACAGACCAATTGAAACAACTAATTAGTAAAGACTACAAAATCTATGAACAGACTTGAAAATTGAAAAAATAATCGGCTCACTAAGGGAATAGTAACCCAAAAACGTGCGCATGCGCGTAATACGTACGCGCATGCGTACCTTGCACACGTGTTGATTCAGTCAGTGGCATTCAAACAAAGTGCATTCCATCTAAATACGTACAAGTGTGTGCCTCGCGGACAACAATCACCACTTTACTGCCTCCCAATCCTAGTTGACTTAAAAAGCTCGGTTTAGGTTATGTTTCGGTTTTTTTTTATTTTAAACAAAAAAAAAAAACATACATTTTCTCTGTTTCAATACTAGTTCACACCGTTTTAGTGCCACTAGAAAATTTCTGTGCATGCTGATACCGCCATCTCTTTGTGACTCTTGGAATTTCCTTGAGTCCACATTCCACTAGTATACCAAATAATCAAAATACAAGGATGTATGAATATGCAAACAAAATGTGAGATGTGCTGCTAGTTAGAGCAAAAAAATAGTGGAAGTGCAATTTTAGTTCACAAAAATAGATCAATATAATGTGACAAATATTACAAGTTCTCCAAGTTATCAAAAATCTTAAATTTCACAACAGTATCGTTTGATTTATGATAAATTTCGCCGTCACTCGATCAAACATTTTGGAACCCCAATTTTTTTCTGCGCATTCTTAGAATTCGAAGGCGCTTATGGGTAAGATCTTCCTCGATAGATTTATGAGTTCCTCTGAGTTTGCTTCTATTCCGTACAACTAGATCACGTGCTTTGAAGGACATACATTTTATAATGATACCACGTGGACGAGAAGGTGTAGTATTAGAACCATTTACACCGACAGTAAACTTTTTATCAACACGATGGCAACGATCGATGGCTTCAACCAGAACATCAAGGGATAACTTGCTCCTGAATAGTTCACGCATCTTTAGTTCGATGTTTTCGAAAGTCTGCTCAGGAATACCAAACACACGGACGCAGTTGCGTCTGGAATATTGCTCCAATTTACCATCTAGATGATCATTCCTGTTCGTGAGGTCAGTTTCAATTTCTCAATAATGATGTTTATGTTGCCCTTATTTTTGTTCAAGATGAACAAAGAGTTCATCTGCAATTTTGCAGATAAGAGAGTCATCCTCGAAGATTTCAGTAGGTACTTCACTTTCAATAATGGATTTTCTCACATTTTCAAATTTCGTAGGGAAAAAAAGAAAAACCGATAGAGTAAGTTTGGAGATTGCAGAATTCAAAAATCACAGAGCACCAGAAGCACGTCTACTCGTGCTGACACAACATTACGAATTGCGCAAAATTGGAGAATAAATTTCAACTGAAGTGCACTTCCGGTCCAGTCTATTGTTATTGAGTTATTAGGCAGTTATTCAGATGCTACAGTAGACTGATATACTAAATTTCAATACTCTACAGCCGATCGTTTAGAATTTATGCGAAAAATTCTAAGAGACGGTCGAATACAGCGCACTTTTAGCTCAGTCGATCTCAATGAAAATAAGATACAAGCAACTGGATGTAACTATGGTCTTGAATACTAAATTCCAATATTCTACGTTCAATAGTTTTGGATTTATGCGGGAGATTAAAAAAATATTTGAAGTTAACTGCGCTCCCGGCTCAGCCGATTGAAATTATAATGCAAGGTGTACAATAATTATTATACAGGGTGATGACTCGAAGGTCGCATCAGAGCGTTTTCAATGCAATTTTCTGAATGCTCAATTATTGGCTTCCCCAATTAATTTACATCAAAAATGTTAAATAGTTTATTGTAGAAGAAAAATTTTTGCACTTTTTGATACTGATATCTTTGATTCTACTTCACTAGCAACCAGTGAAATAACGAAAATGTTCTTTGATAATTTCCTTGGAATCAACAGTGCCATGAAATAAAAAGCAAATGCACCCATTTAAAGTTATTGCTTCTATCTGTCATCTGCTGTCGTCAGCGTTTCATATCAAGTATTAAAATTTTCAATTTAGAAGAAAAATTGGATATGGTGGAATTATTTTATGGTCAGAATAGTGCTCGACACGTATCAGCTTTTTTTAATGTTAAATATCCTAATCTACCTATTCCAGGACTTGCTGAAACTGTTACTATTAGAATCGGAGTGGTTATTAATATTACATTTATTCTGTTACTTCATGGCTCTGTTGATTCTAAGTGAATTGTCAATGAACATTTTCGTAAGTTTACTGACTCCTAGTGAAGTATAATTAAAAAGTCTAGTGTCAAAAAAGCACAAGTTTTTCATTTACAATAAACTACTCAACTTTTTCATCTTAATGATCAGGAAAGCCAATAACTGGACATTTCAAAAATAGTATCGAAAAAGCTATGGTGCGTCCCTCGAGCCATCATCCTGTATGTTATAGAAATGTTCAATATGGAGTTCCATTAGCAAAAGCAAACGTGACACATACTGCTACTTTGAAGCCGTCAGAGAAGCCAGCTGCTGAAAAACCAGTTGATAAAAATTATGTCCAAAGAGACTATAGAGGCTCACCTATAAAATTCAGATAGATGAGTAATCAATTTCCAAGAAATTTCGCAGCTGCCAAGAATAGGTATAGGGTTGTAGCAATGTCATCGAGGTCGTCATAGAAAACTAATGCAGAGTAGAGTTAGGCATCAAAAAAGAAGTTAACGCATAATGTTAGGATGACTCACATAAGGACCCTGCCAGTCAATTTTTTGGAATTTAAGAGCCTACTCGATTTTCTGCAGAATATACTAGAGTTGGGATTGCAATACATAGGCTAATCTTGAAGCAAGCTATCAAAACTTGTGCTGAGTCCAATGGTCGGTTTGCATCAACTTATTTCCTAGTTCTGAAACCAGATAAATCTTACAGGTTCATAATAATTCTTAGAGGACTAAATGAGTTCATTAGGGTACCACATTTTGATATGGAACACCTGAGATCGGCAAAGAGCTTAGTTGACTAAAACGCATACATGACTAATATTGATTTACAAGATGCTCATTTTTCAGTACCTGTTTCAAGATCAGTTGTGCCAGTTCACTTGTTTACCGTTTAGTCTGTCTGTCAGTTCATACAGTTCCACAAAAAATATGAAACCATTGGTGAATAAGCTCAGGGGGTCTATTCTTCAAACTATGACCCTAAACGACAGTTTTTGGACGAATCGCCTCGAGTGGGTATACCAACTAGAGACGTCGTGTGCGAGGATACAATGATTAACATCAATTCAAGTGAAAGGTTGAATGATATCAGCAAAGAGGATACATAATTTAATACAAAACTGACAATAACGATGGATATCGTACTGCAAGATAATATTTAATGTTATATCGCTGAGATATTAGAGAATTCATATAAAGCGTCACGTTTCCATTCACGTCAAAATTCTTTGGAATCAACTGAAAATCAATTCATACATCTTTTTCGGTGGAAAAATAAGAGAGAACCTCAATAAACTCATTGATCTTGAGGAGACTTATGTAATAGCAACAAGTCGATCCTCAGTTTTGAATTCCAGAGTACAAGTGAGTTTAGAATGTTGAAAGATGATAATACAATATTATTTTGATAAAATATGTTGATAATCCATATTTATCTCTATTTTTATTGTGTATGGATCTATTTTTGATAATTTTGACAGTTATTCTTTGGTTTAAATGTCAAACGTCATGTCACAAACCTGTCCAAAATATCAATGAGCCATTAAAATATGAACACTACTATTGAGAGGCTTTTTATTCACATCATTTACTATTGACTGTTACATTTTGTATAAACGTGGCAGCTCAGCACTTATCTCGCTGATGGGAATCATTCCCTATCCAATGTCGGATACGAGTCAATTCACTTCAGCAATTCATCTCTCAATTCGCATGCGAGGTGAGGTATACGACAATTCTCAAATACATAGCCACTCGCATGACTTCTAGAATAGGGTCCCAGGTTCTTTTGATTTTTTTATCAGTTATTTATCTAGATGTTTTTTGTATGCATAAGTAGTTCTTTCGAATCTTGCGAAACTGATGTAGGGTCAACTATCAGGTTTCCAGAACATCTGAGATTTATAATGAATTATTTGAAGAGTCAGACAGCTCCTAGTAAGAAGTCTACATGAGTTGGATCCATTTTAGATTTGCAAGATTACCGCGTGAGATTAATGTCAGGAATGATACTCAGGTAATGACATTCCTAAATAAGCTAGAGCTCTATAAGAGCTATAGAATCAGATGCACTGCATAAATAAAAGGGACTCTAGCCGCGTGCTGTCCAGAAATGGAATATGGTAGAATTTTTTGCAAAAGGCTCGGAACAGAGAAATGGTCAGCGTTGTTAGTGAATAATAATGTCTTCGAGTGTTATGTGGAATTCAGTTAACAGGTCATGAGGATATCTTCTAGTGCAAAAGAAGTGTATTGGAAGCTAGTAATAATATTGAGATACAGACCTATAACTTATGGTGGGATTCTGAGCATTATCTTAAATTTCTATAACGTTACAGATCTACAAGCTTATCAAAATCCATAGGTGGAGCTCTTATAGATTCTATTTAAATGGTATTCTGAACAATTTTCTATAAGTTATGACGTCATGATACTTTCGTTCATTGGAACTTACAGTTCAATGTTGCAAATAGGTTAGGAAATAGTTCTTACTTCTGAATTCTATGTTCAAAAATACAGATTTATATATTTTATTCAAGCTTCTAATGTTTTTAAGTGGGTGAATCATTCAACGACGTGAATAAAGTCATCAAATATAACGATGCCTCCTATTTTTAATTCATATCTGTTCTCAGTCAAGCTTTCATGTGTCAGATTATTTTGACATATTTGAATTGAGATTTGAAGAATTTTGCAAAAAGTTCAATTCATAAAGGCTTTCTAGTAATTATTGACATCGCAAAAGTGTTCGATGGAATGAATAAACATCGTGTGTCCTCGGAAGAGAGCTAGAAATATTGCTAGAGAGGAATAAGTGTGCATGGATTATGAAGAATATGAATACGTATCTAAGAGTAATACTATAAATTCAATATTAGATGATAATTATTTGAATAATAAATGAGAAAAATACATTGAATTCAATTATGGGAGACGGTACAAATTTAGATATAGGTAAATGGAAAAGACACTCGCAAGGAAACTTTGAGTGGCAAGAGCCTGAAATTATATTCTTCAGCATGAATATTTCTTATTGGTGTATTTTGGGATAGCCATTTTCGAATTGATGCGAAGTTCATAATTAATCATGGACAATTGTATTATCCTGATGGAACAACTATTGGAAATGTTTATTTGGAGTTGCGAATGAGTTTATTGCATCACTTATATTTTTCTCATCAATCTCACACAATTTTTGAATGAGTTCTCAATACAACTATTAGAAATAAATGCTAATCTTCCGAAATCCTTCAGCAGAATAAAGAACATGGTACGCAAAACACCTAAATTATCATTTATTTTGACATTCCAAATGTCTTATGGTTAGAGTTCATCTAATCCTAACGTTATAGATATCTATTACATATTTAACGTTATAGATATCTATCACATATTTAAAGAGGGTAGGACTGTCACACTAGCACCACGGCAATTGTGCGGTGCCGTGCAGTAACTAACACTCACTAACGCATACGCAGACTTTGTATTTTTCTTTCCGTAAGAGTGACACAGTCCTGCTGCAAAGAGTTTCAAGTGTCAATTATGGTGGTAAGTGATTTTGAATGTCACATGAATAAATAAGATGCTAATATACAACTAGTGTATTTTTAGTGCTGTTGCCTTGCTTGTTTAAGAGAAAATGTCAGTTCACTCTTACATTGTATTCCTCGATAAAAAATGGCCTGGAATTTGAATCACTTTTTTGTAGCAGAATATACCGTCAAATTCAAGACAAAATATTACTTGAATTTTGAAGTATCGAGAAACGACGAGAGCAGTTTCCGCCGCAGAACGTCTCAACTTACGAAAATTCATCAACGAAACAGCATCTATTCAGGGTACCAGAAAAGTCCCACGGAATATAGAACTTAATTTATATCTGAAGAGCCCATTTCAACACAAAATTCCAACTTCCATGAGAATACATGAGAATACACTTTTGATAATGCAGGAGCTCGAAGAGAAATATACGGATAATAAGTCCACATTTACCTATGAATACCATAGGAAAACCCCATAAGTCAAGAACTATGGATTTTATCGAAAAAACGCCTACACTAGTTTGCGACGCAGAATATCATGTTTCACAAGAGCTGCATCCTAATACAATATCGTGATTTTTCATTTTTTCTATATAGAAAACACGAGATTAAAAGGGAGTTCTCAACGGACAGAGAGGCAGACATAATTTCTGTGATTTTGGAAGATAAGCTATATCTATAGATAGTTTTTCGAATAATGTGATCGAATTATTCCCAGATGCTAGACTATTTGCTATTGTACATAAGTGTTGAAATATGGGAATATTATCATTACTCCAGATGTTGTTATTGCATTTAACTCATTTTACTCGTATTCATTCCATTTGTGATCTGTGATCTTAGTTTCCGTGATTCAATTCATATTTGAATCATGAACACTTGTAGTGGGATTCTGAGCATTATCTTAAATTTCTATAACGATACAGATCTATAAGCTTATCAGAATCTATAAGTGGAGTTCTTATAGATTCAATTAAAATGGTATCCTAAACAATTTTCTATAAGTTATGACGTCATGATACTTCCGTTCATTGAAACTTACAGTTCAATGTTGCAAATAGGTTAGGAAATAATTTTTACATTTGGATTTTTTGTTCAAAAATACAGATTAATATATTTTATTCAAGCTTCTGATGCAGTCAAGTGAGTAAATCATATAACGACGTGAATAAAGTCATCAAATATAACGATGTCTTCTAGTTTTAATTCATATCTGCTCTCACTCAAGTTGTCATACGTCAGATTATTTTGACATATTTGAATTGAGATATGAAGAATTTTGCAAGAAATTTAAAACATAAGGTATTTTTAAGTGATTATTGACATTACAAAAGTGTTCGACGGAATAAATAAACATTGTGTCCTCGGAAGAGAACCAGAAATAATAAGTGTACATGGATTATTAGGAATATGATTTCGTATTCAAGAGTAATACTATAAATTCAACATTAGATGATAATAAATGAGAAGAATACATTGAATTCAATTGGAGACGGTCCAAATGTAGATGTAGGTGAATGGAAAAACCACTCGCGAGAAAACTTTGAGAAATTATATTCTTGAGTATGAATATTTCTTATTGATGTATTCATATTAAATTATGAATAATTGTATTATCCTGGCGCAGCAATTGTTAAAATCTCTCATTTGGAGCTGCAAATGAGCTTATTGCATGAATTAGATTCTTCTTATCAATATCACATAATTTTTGAATGAATTCTCAATACAATTATTGAAAATAAATGCTAATCTTTCTGAATCCTTTAACAGAAAAAAGTACATGGTACGCAAAACACCTAAATTATTATTTATTTTGACATTTCAAATGTCTTATGGTTAGAGTTCATCTAATCTTAACGTTATAGACATCTATTACATATTTAAAGAAATCTATAAGCTACAGATTCTTTCAGAATATCAATTTGTCTATCGAATCTGTAAGTTGTTATAGACTTTCTTATAGACGCTATAGAAACGTTCAGAATCCCACCATTGAATTATGAATGAAAATCTTTAGAAAAAAATTGTGTAATATTCAAAAGTACCTAGATTCGTATCCACGCGCTATTATAGTAGTTCAATGGGACCGCGGATAGATGGCGCTGACAGTAATATGCTAAATTTGGAGTAGAGTGGGTGTTTCGCTTCTTTACTTATTTGTTTTGTGCATTCAATGACTTCCTTTACACGAATTCGAAGCTTATGGGAATGAATTATTACTATTGGATGAAAATTTGTTCACTTTTGGTGTAATTTCTTGTCTGTAAATCGAGCAGTTAGCTTAATAATTCTAAGATCCAGCATAAGCGTAGCTTGCAATATTTGGCTCACTCAAAGATACCAATACAAGTTAGTGACCCATTGAATTACATTCACCCATTTTTAATGAGGCTAAGAAGTTGAATGCAACATTTGTAGAAAATTTTTAGGAATAATGTTTATCCTAGATTGAAGTTGATATAGCTCTCTTGATATGTAATAGATTCTAATAATTCAAGGCTTGGTTATCTAAACTGAGATTATGTCATTGATTACGTTAGTGATAATTGATTGTGCTACTTGTTCATAATGTATGTTCTGATTTTGGGACAAATAAACTATTTATCTATCTATCTGAAAAAGTAATTCGTCGAAATTTTAAATTATTTCTCTGTGACCGTTATGAATGGAAGTCGATAGAGTGGATAGAAGAGCCTATATCAGCTTTGATACATTTTATTCTCAGATGAGGCTATCGTGCAAGTTCATAGCAAATTCACGATATTCAAATATGTTATACAAACTAATATAAATTAAGTTTAAGGACAATATTTCAGCAAAGATTCAAGAAAATATAGTTTGTTGAGATACGACCACAAAAAAAAACTAGGTTTGACTGGAAGAAAGGAGAGAGAGGATAATTAAGAAAATGAATTCCGCCGAGCCAAACGATCCGATTGAGAGCAAGCTGCTACTGAAGCGATAACTCTTCGCGTCGAGCAAGACGCTACGACCCAGAATATTCGGCAGCTGAAGCTGATCGTGACAATTCTATACTTCGAGCAAGACGCTACGACCCAGAATATTCTGCAGCTCAGGCCGTCCGTTACAACTCTTGCCGTCGAGCCAGGCGAATTGAATTATTGGAGTGGCATAAGGCAGTGGAAGCATATGAGCCAAACATGAAAGACGGACCTTATCAGAGATGCTAATCGTGCAACAAGCTCCTGTTTGCGAATCAAATTACCACTACAACGCACGGGAAACTACTGGAGAAGGGACGGTTGATTATCTGGAACAAATCGTATTGGAAGAGCTTTACAATATGGAAAAATACGATTTCTACTCAATTTGCTGGACTTACGTACGAAAGAAGACCTTTTCCCGATTCAACAAAACCAATTTGAGCCTCAAACTCCCGGACATTTTCAAAAAGGTATGAGATGGAGCCCGTCCTAGTGTTTCACTCACATTTAACGACATGCAATGTATTGTTTTTTGTTCATTTCAGGCGAAGGGAAAATTCCTATCCCAATGTTCTTGGATCCCTTTTGTCTAGAGCTAGCGATTCCATCAATCTATTTTGGACATGCAAAAGGAGCACCGTCGCAAGGAATAAGATTATCATACAAAGACCAGTCAAACTCTGAACTTTAAAGCTACGATCAGCATGCTGCCACACCCGAGCATCTTCTCTTTGTGCAGAAAAAGGGTGAAATTAAACAGTTGATGAATCAAATTAGTATTGTGCTCCGCAAGAATGCTCAAACAAACAATGTGACTGTTCACACAAGTCATCAACCGAGAGTATATTAAGAGATCTCTCTCACAAAACAATGCATACAAATTTATGGGCTCGATCACTGGAACTTCTGCCTATTGGGAGAAACAAAATAAGAAAGTTCTTGAAATGGTGCGACAGTTTGGTATTTTCACAATTTCCATCACTCTGACCGCCGTCAAGACACATTGGATAGAGCTGCTGATGATTATCAAGTGCACAGTGGACAAGCAAGAAATAACAGAGCGGGAAGCTCAAAATTTGACATTCGACGAGAGGACACGGCTGATTAGAACTGACTCAGTCACTTGCGCCCGGCATTTTGATCACCGCTCTAAGGAAATCAAAAAGACATGGTTCAACTCTCGAGACGGTCCTTTCGGCAAATATCAAGTCAGCCATTACTTCTACAGAATCGAGTATCAGCATCGTAGATCGCCACATGTGCACATGCTGATCTGGCTACAAGACGCACCCATTCTCGAGCCACACGACAAAACAATGGAATACAGAATCTGCGACCTGGTTGATATTGTGTTGACAACGTGCACTGACGATCCAGCGGTGGATGAGTACCTGAAATCTGAAAGCATCACACTTGAAAAAGAGAGCAGCGAGGAGAAACGAGCTGTAGATTCGGCGCGCCATTTCTGCCAATGGACAAGAAACGCATTCCATATCCTTTTGATGACAAATTGAACAAGGATGAGCATAAAAAGATCCGAGAGCGAAACAAGAAATGAAAAGAGATTCTTAGTGAAAAGCCCGAAGAGATTGGCACGTTCAATGATTTGCTGCGGAAACTTGTCTCCACTTTCAAGGATTATCTTCAAGGTGTTCGTGTGACTATCAAACATCCCACAATCTTCATCGAGATAGACCCTAAGGATACAAGGATCAACGTCGATAGCAAGAGAATTCTTCCATTGATGCGAAGCAATATGGTCATTCAAGTGGTTCTTAATCCCTACGCTTTTATTTGTCGTCGATTATGTGAGCAAGTCGTCCCGAGAACTTCCGAAGTTGTTGCGAGAGTGTGTCGAAGATGCCCGAGAGGGTAATCACACTCTAAAAGTAGTTCTAAAGTCACTCGCACACATTCTGTACAACTTAAAGGGGGTCTGCGCCCAAGAAGCAGCCTGGTGTCGATTGCGATTGATGATGACTTGATGTTCGGATCTGATTGAATTCGTCAATACTGCACATTCATCAGCATGTACTTGATTACTGAGCTTATTACCTCCCTACAACCCCTATCCGGGTTGACTTTAGCTAGCTCGGTGAAGACGGCGTGCGGTCTACTTTGAGTGATGGAGGATTTTGTATTTGTTGGGCGCCAGGCGATCTGGAAGCTCCTCGGGTCAGTCGATGGCTGATCGCCGAACCTAAGCGGAAGGGGGAAGGAAATAATCGGGGCGCTGATTGAAAATGCGTGATCTCGCGTTCAGTGATTTCACTTACAACCTGGTTAATAACTATAATAAAATGGTGGGCTCAGAATTGCCAATCAAACTTTGGTAAGTGTAGGCCAAAAAATTAGGTAGGCCGCGCGAATGGCAAGCACAGTCTCCGCGAGAGTCGCGCTTACGGCAGCGGTTGGAGTTCAGGCAACCAAACAGTGGTATAATATGAACTTAGCGTGTACTGTAACCTACGCGACAGATGAGGGTGCCCTCAGTGTTCGTAGTATGCTCGTGACATAAAACTAGACTACCTAACTGCTCTCTAAAAGCTATAATGTCGCACGGCTCGGCGTAGAATGCGTCTACCACCTGTGTGTGGCAATAACACAGCGTAAGCAATTCTGAATACACACGCAACCTATATACCCGTTTGATTGGTATTACAAAAGGTTTCACCCAATGTAGTTAAATTATCAGGCAATAAACAAAATCATTAACGTAATAAATAAATTATTCAAGCATTATGGAGCATAAAACAAAATGAATGGTGCTTAGCTTTGCGCCGGGGCGGGAAATCGAGACGATGACGAGATCGCAAGATGGCGGCAAGTCGCTTCTCGAGAAGAACACAGATGTTGAGGATGACGTCACAGACACGGAGATGGACGAAGATGGTCGGTGAATTTGAAAGATGACTCCAAGATGACAAGAACGATGAAAATGGTACAGGAACAAATGAGAATAATGCAACGTAGACAAAAAACCCAACGAAAAGGGTACAAAACAAAAAGCATGGGAGGAATACCAATTAGAGTCTGAAATGCGCTTCGTCGATGGCGGGATTAATTAATATGATTCTAATTTGATCAAGTTTCAATTTGTGATATGTTCAAAGTGTGATTTCATTGATTTTAATGTAACAAATAAGTTTTAACGTAGAAAATAAATTACTGTAACTTGAATGCTTCTTTTACCTTGAGGTGTTGATCGGCTTTTAGCTTGAAGAAATTCATCAAAATAAATCCGGAGAATCTTCGCTGAACTGAGTTCAACAAAAAACGTCGAGAGTTTAAATCCACGAAAAGTGAGTAGAATTTCGGCCCGGTAAGTAATTTGGCACAAAAACCTCCTAATAAACTCCCGAACACTATCTGATATTTACTCTTCATTATCTGATTTGGAAGTGGTCGTTAGCAAGACCTTCACAAAGTTAAGTCTGTTCTCAAGTTAAGTATGGTTTTTCTAATTATTAGTTTGATAAGAAAAGAAGATGCATTTCAAACTCCAATTCTCATCCACCAAGAACACAGAGGCGCTAAGAGGGTTGCAGACGAGACACAATAGTACTGGTAAGAATAGTTTACGCTAGAGGGACATGGTGCATGACAAAACGGAACTGACAGGTCAAGGTCACAGCTGATCGAAGGCGATGACTTTGGGTCAACAGGTAAGGAACGAATGAACAATTAGGAGAGATGATTGACATTAAATGATTTCAGGTGATCAAGATAAATGCGATGAAAATTAAATGTAACAAGCTACCCATGTGTCTATTTTCTTGTGTTCCAGCCACTTATGTACCTATTATCTTGTGTTTGAGCTTCTTATGTGCCTACTTTCACGCGATTAACGTTATTATCACTTTGTTTTCCGACAAGAACCCGTGTTCTTAAGTCTAATAAAGAGCTCCAAGAACTAGCAAAAGATATTCCAACATGTATTCAGGAAGGATCCTGCTGATCAGTATGATCAACGACCTGATAAACTTGAAGACATCTGCTTCGCTCAGTTTGTCGCAGATTTTAATCTTAAACTGAAGGATGGAGTGCCTGCATATGGAGAAGATAATGACGTTAACATTGATCAGTAAGTCGAAGTTGGAATTATTAACAAGTTGATTGGCGACGAAATTGAAGAAGACAATGAAACCGGAAATAGTACAGCACAGCGCTCGAGAAAGCTTTGAAAGTTCATGCTGAAAGATAAATCTGGCACAATTAACGGGCGCAAATCTTCAAAAGTCATTAGGTATTGTCGTTATAGCATCGAAAAAGATGAGGGAAACTTTATGCATGAATATGCCTCACCGTGGCGAGATGAGGCGACCGAAATTGAAAATGCCGATTGCGCTGGTAGATACTTGGAAAATCGGAATGTGATCTTGGAAAACTTCCGCAAACACAACGCAATCGTCATCAACATCACCGACATCTTGAAGAGAATCGACGAAAGTCGTCGTAACAATGAACAGCAAGAAGAATCGGATTCTGACAAGAATCCCGAAGAGAATCCCGACTATGAGAACGTCTTCGACTTCGACGATAATGTCGTGCAGCCTGACATTGCGCCTGAGATGAGTGGATCATCTGCACATGAGAACATATGCAAGTACGTCGGGCCAGGCCTTCCAAAAGATCACGATTATAGTCTACTCATCGATTCATTTAACAGTGAGCAGCGAGATTTTGTCATGCACATCGTAAATCAATTGAAGAAGAGAAAGGAGCTGCCCATCTACAATATTGTCACTGGAAGAGCTGGACTAGGAAAGTCGCATCTCATCAGTGCACTTAATCGAAACCTCCAGAGAGTCTCTCGTAGTGTTCCTGGCATAGGGAAGGAAAGTGAAATTCTTATAGTGGCATTCACTGGAATGGCCGCTCATAAGATTGGCAGCATGACAACACGCAGCTGTTTTCATTCAGCTACAACAATCGGCAATGCAAATGCGAACCTTCGCCCGGACATTGTGAATACTATGGCGGCCAATTTCCTGCATCTTAAACTCATCATAATCGATGAGATTTTGATGTTGTCCGGTGAAATGCTCTATCAAATTAGTTGCCGTTTGAAGCAAATTAAACACAGTCTTAAGAAATAAATATGTTTTATTGGGCTTAAGTTCTGTAATTTATTAGAAACACAACGTTTCAACAGCAAAGTGCTGCCTTTTTCAAGTGACTTAAACCCAATAAAACATATTTATTTAAAAATGAGTTCTGAAAAGTTTTTTCTTTACAGTCTTGAGAAGTTTAGAGGCATCTCTGTAATTGTCGTCGGAGATTTCAACCAACTTGCGCCATTTGGAGGCACGCTAGCTAACAAACCTCAAAGCGTTAGTTATCGTAACTCGACCTGAATTCTAGTAGACAATCAACAATGGTCACTTTTTCTGTATTACAAACTCACGAAAGTCATGCGACAGCAGAATGATTCGCTATTTGCCGAAAGTCTCAACAGATTGTCGATTGGGGAGTGCACACAGGAGGACATTGCAATGTTCAACTTAGGATGCTTCGCAGAAGACACTCTGTCCGAAGAAGCAAGAACGACAGTCCGACTTATGGCAATCAATAATGCAGTTGACATGTTCAATAGTAGACGTGTGCGCGAAGTTAGTTTGAGCAGTTCAAACCAGATAATCATGCACAAAGCAGAGGATCGATTCAGTGGACATGTTTCAGAACGACAGAAGAACCAGGCTCGGCATGTAATTGAGTTGAAGAACAGGCGGGATACTCAGAATCTGGTGATAGAACTGCAAATAGTTGTTGACATTGAGTACATGATCAGCACAAATATCTATGTGGTGGATGGACTTTTTGATGGATCAATTGGCACATTACGCTTTGTCGAAATTAAAACTAACCGTATGCAAGTAGCTTATCTCTAAATGGTCGATAAAGATGTTGGTCACATTGCACGAGACAAACGAAGGAACCTGATGTTGAAGACAAAAATATTTCTACGGTGGACGCCAATATTCAAGATAAAAACGTCGTTTAATGCACTGAAGAAAAGAAGTCTGCAAGTGAATATTCTCGTACTCGTGCGAGCTAGCGCAGGCCGTCTAATGTATTTATTCTCGTTCAATAGATGACGAGACAGCAGTTGACAATCCATATCGCAGAGGCGATCACCGTGCACAAATCACAAGGTCAATCGATGCAAAAAGTCGTCATCGACCTAGATTCTGGCAGAAAAATCAAAAAGAAATCCATGCTTCACGTTGCACAGTTCCGTGCCACTAGCCTTGACGGACTCTTCTTGCTTGGACAATTCAGAGCGCCTGCAAAACCCGATGACAGCGATCCAACAAAGTTAGAGATAGCGAGAATGGAACACAATTGTTTCCTGATGCCTAAGTTTAGGTTTCTGAGAGAAGTCCATGATTGCGACTTCATTCAAATCATATCACCTGATGTCCAATCACTCCAAAAGCATCATTCAATGATCGGGTCTGATGAAACATTTGTCAGAAGCCACTTAATGCTTTTTCAAGAGACTTGGGCAATAGACGGCAAAACCTACGACGTACCAGAATCTTGAAAAGTCACACGAAACAGCTTTGTTGCTAATAAAGCGCTTGCACAAGAAACAATCACCTACATTAACGAAGAAGACTATCAAAATGTCGTGCCATCACGGATGAGCGAATTCGAAGAAGGAAAATTCCACATCGTCATCTCTGCGTGTATATTCTTCGGTAGGGTACTTATATTGAATGTATATCAAAATCCTGGTGCCCTGCTTCATCTTTCCGAAGCAGCTTTAGAGTATTACTATGACATAGTTTCGATTTGTGAAAATACACTCATTGCTGGCGATTTCAATGAAGACATGGGATCAGGAAACTCTGCAATCAAAGCATGGCTTGGGTCCAAAGGAGTTACACTGATTTCACCAAAAAAAGCAACAACAAATGGAGGCACAACAGTCGATGCCGTATTCCAAAGAGGCACCATGAATACTCAGGTTTTTTTACAAAACAATATTCTCGTACCATAGGCCCATTATTGTCAGGATCTTTTGAAAATTCAGACACATACATGTAGCAGCGATTAATAGACTAATTTTACTGCTCTCTGTCTCATTTCTTTATTGCTTTTGGTTTTTTCTATATAGCTTTTATAAAGATCAAATTATTATTCTAAGTTACAGCACATGACATTCCGTCAGTCAATAACTAAACAATGAAGAATAAATTGTATTTTTGAGTTTGTACATGCACAAATTATGTACCTATCAAATAGTCAACTTGAAACTTGTACTAAATGGGAGCTACTGTTTCGTAGGTCTGCCCAAACTGCTTGATTTGAAGCTCAGTAATTGTGAGAGATGATAATTTGCGAGATATCTGGAGTAATGAGCACTCGCGAGCTGTCAAAAATGCGCTTTCTTCATCCAGATGACTCTCAAATATTTCTAACAGTGCTTTACAAGTTATTTATTTGTTTTCATTCCAAGTCAAACGAATTTCTGGATTTATTGAAATTTGCTGTTACATGCAATATGTGTTTGGACGTAAGAGAACCAAAAATGTTAAAATGTTTTATGACTAAAAACTCCTATATAAATTGACCAGTGTTGATCTACTATTCTACTCGTATAAAATGTAAGTCAAAATCATTTGTTAAAATTCCACAAAGAGAATATTATTCTATACTTTTGGTTCTCAAAAAATTGATAATGTAGAATTTTCTGTGATATTCTAGCGTCCTGAAGAAGATTATGAAATTAATCGAAAGTTTGACTATTTTAAAAGAGAACTCTTCTATTTTTGGCCACTATAAACTGACTGCTACGCCCACAAAACATTGTTTCCTTATATATATATATATATATATATATATATATATATATATATATATATATATATATATATATATATATATATATATATATATATATATATATATATATATATATATATATATATATATATATATAAGTTAGGATTAATCGCGACTGCAATTAGTTAAGGAGACAGTAAATTTTGTAGGCTTAGCAGTCAGGTTTTTTTTTGGCCAATAAAATAAAAGATTTCTCTTTTAAAATTTCGTCTAGCTTTCGGCTTGGTTTAAGCCTTCATCAGGACACTAAAATAGAATTTATTCACAGATCAAAAATTTTTACATATTGATAAGTATAAAAAAAACTTATTGTGAATAATACAATATTACTTACATTTTTATGCGAGATTATTTTTAGGAAAAACATCTGTTAGTGAATCGAACAATATACGAATAAATTTAGAAAAATAATGAATTTTGACACTTTATCTGGTGTACAACAGATTTGTATCATTTTTTGAGTTATAAGATAAAATTTTGTTTTGTTAAAACACATAACTGTTCAAAATTGTTAATATGAATAATTTAATAAATTTTACTTCATTATCACAGAAAATTTTGTAGAAACAGAACTGGTAAAATTTGTCAAGTAACACACATCAGAAATGGAGGATGAAATTTAACATGTTAGAACCAAGTTAATTTGAATTTGAAAAAATATAAAATATGTGACCAATTTCTGAACTAAACGAAAGTTGGCAACGTGACTACAGTAAGCCCGCGAGACATAAACATTTTTATAAATACTGTAATGATTGATAAAGCACATCACTAAAATCAATTGCTTTAAGTAGAATTGACATTATTATTTTTGTTTTTATTATTTGCCAAATTTAACAAATAAACATATATATTGCTCAAGTTATCAATATCAGTTTTTTTGTTCATGGAATGTTGGTTTTTTTGGATATGAGTCATCTCCAAAAAATTTCTCTTGAACAAATTCTTTTCCATATCTAATACTTTAACATTTTGGTAATCAATCTGATGTTTGGTTGTGTTTTGGTGGATAGCTAAGGCTGTTGACATAGGTTTTAATTTGTTATCACTTTTGTGAGATGTTATTCTAGATTTTAAGTTTCGTGACGTCTGACCTATATAATGTTGATTGCAGTCTTTACATGGGATGTCATATATTACATTTGATTGATATGACAATGGATTTTGATCTTTTATATTGGTAAATATATTTTTGACAGTTACGCAGCTTCTTGATGCAATTTTGAGGTTATCATCTTTTACAATTTTCAGTATTCTCGGAGTTAATGTTTCAATGAACGGTAACGATGCATATTTTATATTTTGGGGCTGTGATGGTTCTGGTTGTACTGATGGAATTTCTGTGCCTGGTGTATCCCTTTGGATGTTAAATAACAAGCTGTTTACCAATTTGGATGGGTAACTATTCTCAAGTAAAATAGTTTTTAGCTTCTGTAAGTTCTTCTGGTGATACTGAGGGTGTGATATCCGTAATATTCTATTTTTTAGGCCCAGAACTACATTTATTTTTAGCTGCTTTGGCTGTTGTGACAAATAATGCATGTACCTTTGCGATGCTATCGGTTTTTGGTACCAGTCCAATGTAATGATACCTGCTGCATCTCTAATTAACAAAGTGTCAAGGAACGGTAGGCAGTTATTGGTTTCCAGTTCCATTGTAAATTGAAGGTAAGTGTTGAAATTGTTAAAAATTGATAATATATTGTTTTGTTCTTCTGTAGGAATAGCTGTTACGATATCGTCCACGAATTTCTTCAGGAATGGTAGTTGGAATTTTAATTGTGGAATGCACTCATCGAGTAATGAGTCCATGACGTATTGAGCTATTATCGGACTAATAATTGCTCCCATTGGACTTCCCATCAGCTGTTTGTAAAATTGACTGTCATAGATGCAGTAACTAGTGTCAAAAACAAACCGCAATAAATCAAGAAATTCATTCAGAGTTAGTGGAGTGAAGTCTTGAATAATATTCCATTTCTTTGTTATGCTATCGACTGTTATTTGTAAAGTGATATTGCTAAACAGTGATACAACATCAAGGCTTATCAGTATATACCCTTGTGGTATTTGAAAATTGTTCATGAAGTTGGCAAACTCAAACGAATCTTTCGTATAATATTGATTTTCTTTTTCATACGAATTGGTTAATATTTCTGTAAGATATTTTGCTATTTTGCTGTTTGGTGCATCTATTGATGCTATGATTGGTCGAAGCACCAGGTCTTGTTTGTGAATTTTTGGTTGGCCATAATATTTAGGTGGCACAGCATTGTAAATCATTAGTGACTTTGCCAAATCAGGTGGTATAATTTGTTTACTTTTCAATTTGCTGATAATTTGATTTGCTTTTTGTTGATACGTTGATGTTGGGTCTCCATTTAGCAATCTGTAGCAGTTTCGGTCAGACAGCATCTCCAGAGATAGATCATGATATTTTTGTTTATCCATAACGCACGTAACATTACCTTTGTCAGATTGTGTAACAATGAGATTAGGATTAGATTTTTAAATACTTTTTCGTGCTAAAAAACAAGTGATGAAGGTAAGATGATTCATCATTGTCATTTAGATAATTTGTGAGTATATTGGTAACTTGAGCCCTACACATATTTTTTCTGATTTTATTGGCCAAAAAAAACCTGACTGCTAAGCCTACAAAATTTACTGTCTCCTTAACTAATTGCAGTCGCGATTAATCCTAACTTAATCAACAGGAATGGGCTTTTTCCAAATGTTACGATGCCAATATGGCTTACAAACTGTACGAGCATATAAATCCTGGGCCACAACCAACAACAAGATTTCATCATTAGTTAATCGAAGAATTTTTCTACTCAAATGTCGTCAACATGGAGTGTTTCCGAAGCACATAACCAATGACATCCACAACAATCCGACCAGAATTTTGACAGATGACCCCAAAAATATAGCCAAATTGGACAACATGTATCACAGGTTAAGGAAACAGACTCTTAACATTGAAATAGACAGCACGGTAAAGCATATCACTAATATTGAAACTAAATTAAGTAATTTAGAGAAAGATATCTTAAACTTAACTCCCAAATGTATTTTTGATAATTTTAAAATCAAACAGAATCATACTAACCAAAAATTTTTTAATAGAATAAAACAAGCAATCAACTTAAATTAAAAGCGTTAATTGATACTGAACATAACAAATTACGTACTCAAAAATCGTGGTTTAAAAATATATCGTCTACTTCTGTACCGACAGAAGTTGAAACTTTATTGAGTCTTGGTCCCAAGTTTTGTGTCAAACCACTCCAAAGCCAAGTAAATGTACGTAAATTGCTAAGTGATGTTGAATTCATAATTAGCAACTTTGATGAAATCAGAAAAAATATGTGTAGGGCTCAAGTTACCAATATACTCACAAATATATAATATTCATTTTTGGCTGCAAATAGTTGTAAATATAAATTTTATCGTGTATTCAGCCTTTTCTTTGAAATTTTCAATTATTTCAAAGCCCCAGCTTTATCAGGGGAACCAAATTGATAAACAATAAGACAGTTAAAGCATATACATGAACCAAAAAAGTTGGTAAATAATAGCTCACAGGAAAATTAGAGAATTGAATTCGAAGGGACATCAAATATTTGTTGCAAAAAAACCAACTAGACAAGAGTAACATGGAAACAACCAGAATCACATAGATAAATAATCAAAAAGTGAAATAATTTTGTGTATTGACAAATGAATCAAGTCGAGTATGGAATAAAATGAGTATAAAGACTTGATTATATTGAAGTAAAGCAAACTTGAATTTTGCGTATCAGATTTCTTATTCAGTGTGTCGCTACGAAAATTTATATGATACATTTCTAGTAATGAACGCTTGACAAAATTGTTACACTTGACAATGTTCAGCTTCATCCGGTATTGTCTCATGTGAAAGGAACTGCTATCTCCTCCCTCATTGAATTTGGGCATCATCTGGAGGTCTCATTTTGACTTTGGTTTGAACTTGCACGTGGTGGGAATGGAACCTTAGACTTGAAGAACCTTTTTTTTCAAATAAACTGTGAACATTGCAATTGCAATAATTGTTAAAATACAAAACAGAATTATTATTGAATAATTCGTGATATCGGTGCTATTCTCTTCAATGTCTTCATTCTTGCTAATTGACAACTTCAATTCTTCAAAAGTAATAAATTCAACCGCCATCTTCGCTATTTTCATCTTATCCAATTGATTCTTGAAATTTTCTAAAACTATGGGCCTTCCAAATGTTTTTTCTTCAGAGTCTCATTTTTATTTTGAGATTTGATTTTGCATTTATCTTCTTTCATCAGGAAAATACCTTGAATATTTCTTACTCCGTCGTCATGTGTACATGATGATTCAATTATTTCTGATTTTGGGAAAAAACCCAGAATTTGATTGATTTCTCCCAATAATTCTATATGGTTTCTTCTCATATCAGTTTTGATGTATTCGCAATTAGTATAATTATTTTTGAGAATGATGTTGGTTTCAGTTGCTTATTTCGCTTATCTCATTTGGACATTGATAAAAAGTACTTTTTTTTACATATGCCTCTTGAAGATTCTAATTCTCCATCTTTTGATTTCAAAAAATATTGTTTACTTGGAATAATAGTTACATAATCATTTTGGTACAAACTTAGAATGGATATCAAATGGAACAACTCAAAATCAATATCGTAATTAATTGGGATCTCCAAAAAATAGATAATTTTGTCAAAATTCAATTCACAATTGACTGTCATCAATTTCTCCAATTTAGAAATATTGTCTAATACTGATTCTAATGGGAATTTATTATTAAAATGACTATAAATTCTATTTAAGTCTTCATAAAAATCATTCGTTTTGATAATACTGGGAAGCATTGTCCTTCTGCTCGATTTTTGATTTCAATGCAATTCCATCCTGTTTAATTGTGTCAATAATTTAATTGAGTTGTTGGACAAAGTTCTGGTTCACGGAATATTGATGTTTGATCTGATTACTAAATTTTCTCTGACTATTTTCTGAGTGGCTCAAAATTTTTGAATACTTTCGCTCATCTTTGGCATCTAAATTGCCTATTATTGATCTAATAATAGTACCAAATCCATTTATTACACCTCTCTTATTTCTATGTTGCTCTGAATTATTCATTGAATGACTTAATTTATCAATAATATCAATTCCAGTGTAATTGATTATTTGATCATTATTTACAAAGTCAATGATCAAATTATTATTGATTAGTCTCTTGAAGATATCATATCGACTGTTTGAATTATTGAATTGATCAAAAACTATTATCATGTCCTTTATGTTGAGTCCTTGTAGACTGACCTGGGAGATTTAAATTTTGATAGAGCTGTTTTCTCGGTCTTTTGATATTGGAAGGTTGGATTTTTGATTGTTTTTTCGTATCTTTAGGATCTTACTTGATTTCTGCTGTTTTTAAATCTTCATTAACGGTTTCAATTTGTTCTTTTTTTGAATTTCGCTTGACGTGTTCTGTTCACTTTTTCAGGCTTAGCGGGTACTTTTTTTCGTGATTTATTTGATTCACTCACTACTTTTCTCCATTATTTTGAATTTTCTTGTTAACATTTTCGTATGTGAGTTTTGTCTTTTCTTTGTGATTCTGTACATAATCTTGCATTATTTGCTTTTCTTATTCCATATCTAACGGTGAATTATGGTGGGATTCTGAGCATTATCTTGAATTTCTATAACGCTACAGATCTATATGCTTATTAGAATTCATAAGTGGAGATCTTATTGTTAGATGTATTTCAAATTACGACTTTCTGTTTTCTGTATCCTAGCTACTAGAATAAAGAATAGTTTATCTATGATATGTCACTGACTGACGTAAACATTGTATGAAAAATAAAATTTATAAAATTGTAACTAGTTTGAAATACGTTTTGGTTTCATAATATAATTTCTACTGTGCATAAGCTACGTAAAAGTACTCATGGATTGACAGGTTATGGGCCCAGATTTGCCCATCAAATGAAAATTTGAAAATTGCCCAGGTAGAAGTGAATAAAGTAAAAGTTTTCCAAAATGTCGATGTCATCATCGAATGTCATAAAGTCGCTTGGGAAAGATAATTACGATACTTGAACCATGCAAATTGAAGCTGTTATGGTAAAAAATGGTACGTGAAATATATAAATGGCCGAAAACCTAAGCCAGAGTTAATTGTGGGGAACCAAGAGTCGAAAAAAGCGGTTGAAGCATGGGAAGATGGCGACGCAAAAGCTAAGTCGAATTTAATAATAGCCATTGATCCAAGCTTGTTAAGATTGATAAAAGGGTTGGTCACGGCACAACAAGTTTGGAAAAGATTGAAATCAAAGTCTGCGTCAACAGGACCGGTGAAGAAAGCAGGCTTGATGAAACGTATTTCTTCATATAAAATCCATGATAGTGGAGATATTCGCGTACAAATGATGGATTTTTTCGACGTCGCAGCACAATTGGAGAATTTGCGTATTGCAATACATCCAGAATTGCTAACAATATTGTTGCTTAACGGATTACCATCAAGTTTCGAAGTTTTTCGATGCGCAATAGAAGCGCGTGACGAGTTGCCAAAACCAGAATGGCTAAGAGAGAAAATTCTGGAAGAACATGATTCACGAAATCAAAAAGTAAAAGATGGTGAATCAGAGGCAATGTGGATCTAGAAAAGACAGAAAGGATTCAAATCGAATCAAGCAGAAAAGTCTTTGAATAATAAAGTATTCAGATATAAATGCTTTAGATGTCATCGTATTGGACATAAGGCATCGAATTGTCCAGAAAAAGGATCACGTGATGGAAAAAAGCATGAAGTCTCATCAAGAGCAGCCATCGAGTCTGTGACTGACGCTTTTCAAGCTTCCGAGGAAATTGTGGCGGAAGCATTTCGAACGATGCAGAATGTTGGTCAGGGGTGCTGGTGTTTAGATAGCGGTTGCACATCGCATATGTGTAATGATGAGAATCTTTTCGTCCATACGCCAGCAACAATAGAAAATGGAAGATTGCTGCTAGCGAGTGACGTATGCACCAACGTAGACGCAAAGGGCACTGCTCAGATTGCAACGATTGTGGGAAAACAGAGCAGGTCAGTAAAATTGAATGATACTTTATTAATTAAAAATTTGAGAATTAATTTGTTGTCCGTTGCGAGAATTGCTGACTATGGGAACACCATTATGTTCGACAAAGATGGGGCGACAGTACATGGAGAAGATGGTAAAGTTAAACTACAAGCAAGTCGAGTTGGAAATCTGTACTACGTTTGTGAAGACACAGAGCAAGTGAACAATGCGATTGTAAGAGAAAGTATTGCAAGTTTGGACACATGGCACCGTAGGCTTGGACATCTGAATGTAGACGATCTACTAAAATTGTCGCGGGAAGATATGGCTGTTGGGATAAAAATTAAAGGTGGATTGAAAATGGAGCCGTGTGACACTTGTTTGCGTGGAAAAATGACAGCATTGCCATTTCCCAGAAAATCAGAAAGGAACACTGAATTGTTGGACCTAATTCATTCTGATGTATGAGGTCCTTCAAGAACGGAACCATTCAAGCGTTCAAGATATTTTGTCACATTTATCGATGATAGCAGTCGGTGGCGTGAGGTTTATTTTCTTCGTAACAAGAATGAGGTTTTTACAGCTTTCAAGGAGTACAAGGTGAAGGTTGAAACTCAAACTGGGAAAAAGATAAAGTGTTTGATGTCTGATAATGGACGAGAATACGTAAATCATGAGTTTGACAGATACATGAAAGAAAATGGAATACGTCGACGTCTCACAGTTGCTAATACGCCGCAACAAAATGGCGTAGCAGAGCGAAAAAAACAGAACTCTTGTAGAGATGACCCGTTGCTTGTTGATTCAGTCGGGACTCAGTAAAAACTTTTGGGCTGAAGCATTAGCAACTTCGAATTATTTGCGAAATCGTTGTCCAACAGTAAGTTTAGAAGGGCATACGCCATGTGAAGCTTGGAATAGAAGTATACCAAATTTGAGCCAATTGAGAGTTTTTGGCGCAAAAACGTATGTGCTGGACAAAATACCTGGAAAAGGAAAATTTGAGCCTCGAACAAAACAAGGCATTTTAGTCGGATATTCAAATGAAGCAAAGGGTTATCGTGTATGGATTCCAGAAGTTAGGAAGTCGTTGTAACAAGAGACGTGAAATTTGTTGAGGACTCTACTACAATAAGAGTTAAAGAAAATTTTACAGTAACAAGTACAAATGAAAGTCAGGCGGAGGAACTAGTACAAATTCCAGTATGTAATTCTAGAGAATCTGATGAAGAGAAGCAGTCAACGTTGGTGCAGTGCAATAATGGGAAACAAGAAATTGTTGTAGAACCACTTGATTCAACGTTGATGCAGAACAAAAATGAAATGCAGGAATTTATTGGGTCACCAGAAATAAGAAACTCAATGCCTAATTTGGTACGTACGCGTGGAAGACCATCTGTAGTTCACTCAAGGTATCGAGATAGACCTCGCAAGATTTATCAGACAAGATCAGCATCAAGGATCAGTAAATGCGACGAAGAAAAATCTTTGGCGGATGGTAAAGGCATGAATCTGGAGATAAATGGTGACGATGTCTTAGTGGATGATCTAGAAGAACAGATCGGAATTATTGAATCAGCAAACTTAGTTGATATAGCTCTAAAAGAAGCTATGAACGGTGAAAACGCGGAGGGATGGTTGGAAGCGATAGCTGGTGAAGTTCAAGGGTTGATTGAAAACAGCGTGTTTGAATTAGTAAATCGTCCAGATAATAGATCTGTTATTTCAAGCAAAATAGTTCTTCGAAACAAAATAAAATCTGATGGAACATTAGAGAGGAGAAAGGCACGGATTGTTGCGCGTGGATTTACTCAACATAAGGGTATAGATTATGCTGAAACGTTTGCGCCTGTAGCTCGATTAGACTCGGTGAGGCTTCTAATGGCATTGGAAGTTCGAAAAAATTTGAAAGTTTACCAACTTGATATAGTTGCCGCGTATTTAAATAGGGAATTGGATGAAGATATATTCATGGAACCACCCGATTATATCGAAGAGGCTTCAACAAAGATAATTGATGAAGATGAAAGAGAAAGTGAATTGGGAATCAAGGCTCACGAATTGAAACAAGCACTGAATAAAGGCGATAAAGTATGTCATTTATTCAAAGCCTTGTATGGGCTTCGTCAGGCGGGACGTCAATGAAATAAAAGACTAGACGAGATTTTACAAGGTCTAAATTTGAAGTCCACCACAAATGAAAATTGTTTATATTATGATATTGATGAAAATGAATTCACAATTTTGGTAATATATGTTGACGATATATTATATGTATCAAGAAGTCAGAAGAGACTAAATGAAATAAGAGCTGGACTTGAGAAAGCTTCTGAAGTTAGAGACTTGGGTGCCGCGCATTGTTGTCTTGGTATAGAAATAGAGCAGAAAAATAACGAAATCAAATTGAGTCAACGAAAATACATCAATGAACTATTAAAGAGGTTTGGGATGGAAGAATCGAGATCCGTTAGTACACCTAGTGATCCCAGATCAAAATTACCAAAAGGTGTACGAAGAATTCAAGAAAATAGAAAAGAGAAACCATATCGAGAATTGATTGGTTCGTTAATGTATCTTGCTGTTGCTACAAGACCTGATATAGCATTTGTTGTAAATAGACTCGCTCAGTTCAATGAGAGCTATTTAGAAGAACATTGATCAGCAGCAAAACGCATTTTGCAATATTTGAATGGTACTAAAGATTATGGGTTAATGTACAATACGAATTCATTCGGATTAATTGGATATTCTGATGCAGATCATGCGAACGATATTACAGATCGCATATCATACACTGGATATGTTTTTAACCTAAGTGGAGCTGCAATAGTGTGGCGTTCATGCAAGCAAAGAACAGTGGCGATTTCAACAAGAGAGGCAGAATATGTAGCACTGTCAGAAGCGTCTAGAGAAGCAATTTATCTCAAAAACCTGATGCATGAAATGAAATTATTCGACTTATCTAAGGTAAAAATTGGAACAGATAATCGTGGGGCGAAATGCATAGCAGAGAATGCAGTTTGTCATTCTCGTACAAAGCACATAGCCACAAGATATCATTTTGTGCGTCAAGCTATTAAGGAAGAAAAACTGAAGTTGGAGTATGTACAAACGGAGAGAATGCCAGCGGATATTTTGACTAAATCATTACCTAGACCAGCACATTATCGGTGTATGAATGAAATAGGCATGGAGATTATTTGAAAGCGTGAATTTAAGAAGGGCGTGTTAGATGTATTTCAAATTACGACTTTCTGTTTTCTGTATTCTAGCTACTAGAATAAAAAATGGGTTGTTCATGATATGTCACTGACTGACGTAAAAATTGTATGAAAAATAAAATTAATAAAATTGTAACTTGATTGAAATACGTTTTGGTTTCATAATATAATTTCTACTGTGCATAAGCTACGTAAAAGTACCTATAGATTGACACTTATAGATTCTATTAAAATGGGCTGAATCTATTCGTACGGCGACCGGACGAAAATATTTTTTCTAATTTTTCCGGTAACTGTCCAATTTTGCATTAATAAATACGGTATACGTTCGAAGGTTACATTATATCTTTCCAAAATTCTTTTAAACCATGCTTTGATACTTTTATACTAGCTATATACACTTTGAAGTATCCAAAGTGAATAAAATATAATTGGAAAGTATCTGAATATCATATAATGAATAGTAATTCCAAGAGTAATTCATTTATTATAAAAATTCAAAATTACCTCCAAGTCAGAATTTATGAAAACAATGTCAGATGTCCTAAAACTATATTTGCTTCAATTACGTTATATCATAAAATTCACATTCATCACACATCCATATTTCTTTTGTCAATCTCTTGTGTCCCAACATACCAAATGAGCTGAATGATACCATACATAACAATAATCACAACATATGCTTTTTTCAATTTTGGGTATTTATCAATCAATTGTTGGAAGTTTTTTTTTTTTTAGAGTACTCTTTTACAACAGTTTTCTCCGCTTTCGTAGTAAAATATAGCTGTTGACATGAATTGAAGCTTTTATTGGACTGAATTAATGAATTACATTTAATTACATGATCATAGGCTCTTTGCGCAAACATTGGAGAGCGACACTAGCGCTCGGGGTGTTTAATTTTGAAAGTAGCTGCAGGAAAAAATTTGAATTGTCATTACGTGGAATGAGTGAATAAAAGCTAAAAAATTTATATTGAAGCTTAAAATAAGTTTAAAAACACACAAGTGAATGATGACTAATGGAGTTATAATAGGAACAGGATTCCAATTCATATAACATGGTTGTATCCGGAGTACAATATTAAAAAGAGGAAAATTAGTGCAAGAAGTAAGCATGTGTTTAATGTTGAAGAAAAACTGTTTTTGGATAAGAGTTTGATTTCCGCGCTTGTTGTAGAGCAAATGTCGATTAATTCTTGTCCGTTTAAAGTTTTTATCGAAGTAAGATATGTTATTTTGAAGTAATTAATTATAGGCTGCAATATGTCTGTCAAACGAATCAAAAAATGTCACATGAAAGTATATTTTTTCACATTGCCTTAGGTTTTAGGTTGATGAAACGCGAGATATTTTGCATGAATTTCCAGAAACTTATTCGATACATAAAAATAATACATACAAAATTGGTATAGCTTACAATGGTTTAACCTAACTTCTTACATAAGTTTTCTAGTTTCATCAAGTAATTTCTACATTCAATACATATTCTATAATTATTATTGACTTCTTTTTACTTTTTTTACTCGTTTAATAGTCTGAATCCATTTTTTCCCATTCCTATTTCATGTTCTCTGGATGGAAACTTGTAGAAATGTTTATGTTTTTTTGTATTTCCGTAACTGTTTTACAGTTTTAAACGCAATAATTTGTATAACCAACACGTAATATTTCAATTTATTGTTAAACTGGCTCATAAATTGCTCTATAATTTAAATTTGGTACATATTTTCTGAAATCATGTAAAATGATAACGTTTTGTTCTCCTGCTAGTACTGTCAAAATTAACCACTACTGGCACTGCAATCTATTCGCAAAGAGCCTATTTGAATATAAACAGGAATATGACACATCGATGTTTTTTGAAAAATTGAAAATCGGATAAATAAATTCATTCTATCAATTTATTTTTGCATGTATTCAATTAAGTTCGGAGAAAAATAATTAAATTCTATCAAATATACCAGGAACAACCTTGGAGAATCAATTTTATCACGAATAACTAACATTTATTTGAATGACCGATAAAATTTAGGCTATTATTTTGCACGCAAAAAGTAACCGGACAAATGAAAATATCTCATTCCTCCGGTAGCCGGATCATTAGTCACTTCGATTGAAATGGTGTCAATAGATTAGGAAATGATTCTTACTTTTAGATTTTTTGTTCAAAAATACGGATTAATATATTTTATTCAAGCCTCTGATGCACTTAAGTGGGTAAATCATATAACGACGTGAATAATATCATCAAATATTACGACGCCTTCTAATTTCAATTCATATCTGTTCTCACTCAAGTTGTCATGTGTCAGATTATTCTGGCATATTTGAATTGAGATTTCAAGAATTTTGCGAAAAGTGTGAAACATGAAGGTTTTCTAGTGATTATTCACATTACAAAAGTGTTTGATGGAATGAATAAATATTGTGTGTCTTCGGAAGAGAACCAGGAATATTGCCAGAGAGCAATAAGTGTACATGGATTATGAAGAATATGATAACGTACTCAAGAGTAGCACTATAAATTTAACATTAGGTGATGATTATTTGAATAATAAAGGGGCAGAATACATTAATTTCTATTGAAGACAGTCAAAATGTAGATGTAGGTGGAATTATATTCTCAAGCATGAATATTTCTCATTGATGTATTTTGGAATGGCCATTTTCAAATTGATGCGAAGCTCATATTATATTATGGATAATTGAATTATCCAAACGGAACAATTGTTTAAAATGTCTATCTGAAGCTCCAAATGGGTCTATTGCATTATACTTTTCTTCTCAATCTCACAAATTTTTTGAATGCATTGTCAATACAATTATTTAAAATAAATGCTAGCCTTCAATAATCCTTTACCAGCAAAAAGTCCATAAAACGCAAAACACCTAAATTATAATTTATTTTACAATTTCATATGTCTTATGGTTAGAGTTCATCTAATCGCAACGTTATAGACATCTTTCACATATTCAAAGGAATCAATAAGTTACAGATTCTTTCAGAATATAATTTCACTCATCGAATCTGTAAGTTATTATAGACTTTCTTATAGACGCTATAGAAACGTCCAGAATCCCACCATTAGTTTCTAGGTGACCATTTATTATTTCAATTGGTTTCAAACCTGTAGATGTGTGACCCGTATTATTATAGACTGAAATCGCATAATGGACTCTGTTCTCTATTGATGCACTCTCGAAATTTTCTTGCATGTTGAATAACCTTATATGCTCAACCTAAGTAGGATGAAAACATTCCACAAGACCGTTTGATTTTGGATGCTGAGAGCAAATAAAATAAATTTCTACTCTATGTAGACTTAATAATTCTTTTAAAATATTATTCTTGAATTCTAGACCATTGTCTGATATTATTAGTTTGGGGACTCCATGATGTGGAAAGAATCTAATCAATTTGTTACAAATTTCTACAGTATTGGTTGACTCGACTTCATATGCTCGTGCATATTTTGAAAATGCATTAGTTATGGTTGAAAATTTACTATTTTCCAAACTTAGTGTCAATTTAAATTGTACTAAATGGTTTATCTGGCGTTGGTGTAATGTTGAGCTCTGGCTCCAGAGGATTGCGTTCATATTCGCATGCTAAGCAAATCTCACAAGTGTTCATATAATCTGTAGTTGCTTTAACTTGGTTTGGCCAGTAATATCTTGTTTCTATTTGATTATAAGTCTCTTGTCTGCTACGATGGTTTGTTCTTCCTCCATGATGTTTAATAATGAACTCTTTTATATCACCATCTTCCTCTTTATCAATTAATTTATTATTACATCTTATAAAGTTTATTTTTGAGTTTCTGAAATAAGTTTGCAATACATCACCAAATCATTCATATATAGGATTTTCTTAATATAAATAATATTTTACTCTTAGAACAATATATTCTTCAACAAAATTTAGAACATTTGTATCAAAATTATTTTGTGAAGACTGGACAATTAATCTCATTTTATCTGTATGCAACTTGGAGATTTTCGTCTTTGCTGGTGGGTGTGAGACTTCAGAGTTAATCAATTGATTTTTTTCCTATGTTTACTGGGAGATCGCTAATTGGTGTCCCAACTATTGGATGCTCTAGATTTGAGGGCATTGTATCATCAGAGTTTGACTCGTTATAGTTATTTTCATCCGTTTCTATCATCGATTGTGTATCAATTTTGTTATCGTTTTCTTCGAAAGTATCGTCAAAACGCGTGGGTTTTTTATTCAAAATTTGTATTGATCGCTCCGCTTTTTCTCTGTCCATAGTGCAAAATTTATAAATTTTTCGTGAAACCAAATGAATAAATGAATGGCTAACTCTACTTTGAACCCAATTAACAAATTAAAAGTTAAAATCGTATCCAGTATAATTGTATTCGATAGATGAGTCGTCGGCATTTGGATAAAATCAGGATCAGTAAACTAAATTACATCTCTTGTGCAAACGTTTCGATTTATTTTAAATCTTCATCAGTGCCTAATAATACAACAAAAATACATTACAATGCAATGCATGATATAGATAACATGTAGTTACATACCAAAGATGATAAAATTTATTGAATTTTGAAATGATAAGTTACTTCCATTACAGTTTTTCATAGAAAGCATGTTGATAATCACAGTAGAAGTATGCAACTGATCATGTCAAAAAGTCAACATCCGTGTCAGCTGTGATGCAGCATTTCTTCTTCTTTTTTCAGTATTTTGTACATTGGCGCTACTTATAAATTTAACTTGTGAGCAATTCTGCATTGTGAAAAAAACAATTTCTGTTGTTGTTGAATTGCCTACAAGTTAAATTTATAAGTAGCGCCAATGTACACAATACTGAAAAAAGAAGAAGAAATGCTGCATCACAGCTGACACGGATGTTGACTTTTTGACATGATCAGTTGCATAGTTGTACTGTGATTATCAACATGCTTTCTATGAAAAACTGTAATGGAAGTAACTTATCATTTCAAAATTCAATAAATTGTATCATCTTTGGTATGTAACTACATGTTATCTATATCATGCATTGCATTGTAATGTATTTTTGTTGTATTATTAGGCACTGATAAAGATTTAGAATAAATCGGAACGTTTGCACAAGAGATGTAATTTAGTTTACTGATCCTGATTTTATCCAAATTCCGACGACTTATCTCTCGAATACAATTATACTGGATACGATTTTAACTTTTAATTTAATAAATTTTCGGAATATTTTAACATTACGGTTGTTCAAAGGACTCAAGCACGATATTATGGACAAGAAACACATTCAAACCAATGTCCTACTGAAGGAAGAGGGAGAACAACATGGCAACAATACAACAGAAATTGTTTTTTTCACAATGCAGAATTGCCTACAAGTTAAATTTATAAGTAGCGCCAATGTACACAATACTGAAAAAAGAAGAAGAAATGCTGCATCACAGCTGACACGGATGTTGACTTTTTGACATGATCAGTTGCATACTTGTACTGTGATTATCAACATGCTTTCTATGAAAAACTGTAATGGAAGTAACTTATCATTTCAAAATTCAATAAATTTTATCATCTTTGGTATGTAACTACATGTTATCTATATCATGCATTGCATTGTTATGTATTTTTGTTGTATTATTAGGCACTGATGAAGATTTAAAATAAATCGAAACGTTTGCACAAGAGATGTAATTTAGTTTACTGATCCTGATTTTATCCAAATTCCGACGACTCATCTATCGAATCCAATCAACAAAGTCACAATAACTTGATTAATATCTTAACACGATGAAAGGGAATTATTTACGCTAATATTTGTTCAAAATAAATGAATAATCAATTGTTCCACTGTAAACAGCTCAACTATAGTTTAAAATCAAATAAAAAATCAGCAAATTGTTCTGAACCGGTCGAGACTCAACAACTACTGACCTCCGCGTCAGACACCGAATGATTTCCTCAGCTATCTTCCTCACTTCATTCAAAGAAATATCCAGTTAAAAGGACCAATGTGTTCGCGAATCAATTTGCTGTGAAAAATCGATATGGTTTAGACCACGAATCCAACACGAAACGAGCTTTCAAATGATTTCTCTGATAGAGAACGAGATAGTGGACTGTGATATAATATTTGACGACAAATATTGAAATCGAACCGAACATATGAACAAACAATATGAATTATCAATAAATTAATAATTGCGATGCCAACAAATTTCAAACTTACCCCCAATAGTAGAATCACTGTCTTCGCTGCGCCGTCCCACTAGAAAAAAAGGGGATGGTTTTCCGGAAGAGGATAGGAAGCAGCTGGTAGGAAATTTTAGGAATCAATCCCCTTTTACCAGTTCGGCGATCAGACCAGCTTCTTTCAGGAATTTCTGTTCCAGTGGAGAGAATTACAATTCTCTCCACTGTCGCCCTCGATTTCAGGCCAATGATAAAAAAACTGTAACACCATTCACGTCACGATTTACAATTATTCGCCTCCTACGACACAAAAACCGATAGCCCTGGCGTAAACGACTGATTATTAGCACCCAAGATTTTGGCAACACAAGGCTTTTTCACAGGCGATTGATGCAAAAACATGATCAATAGTAAACAAAAACCAGCGTATCTCAACGAAAGCCCAAAAAGGTGCCCAACGTGCAAGGCAGTACCAAAGACCTGTAGATAGTGCTTCGCGCAGAATTCCAACTATTAATTTGACACGTGATCCTTTTCAGACCGATAAATTCAATTTAGTAGAAGTTTTTATCCTTCTTTCAACATGAAGATTTTGATTTCATTCTAAATGGCTCAAACAGTAAGATTCAATAACAACAGGACTGAAGATTTTATAGATTTCAAAGTATGTGAGTGGTATGAGTTTCTCATGATTTATAATACTATTTCTCAATAATAAAGTCCTATTCGATATTATAGAGAATAAATAAAATATTATTATTGAATCACGGGATGAACAATTTTATTTTCAGCAATACAAGTATAAACAATTTATTCCTAATTTCAGATTTATCAAATTCTGCCATAAAGTACTTGGATTCTTTAAACTTTTTCAACTATCATTCTAATATTATAAAACAGTCATTAACACGCAAAGGAGAAATAATCTCTTATATTTATGATATAGTTGATAATTTCAATAATATGTAATGATGAAGCAAATATTATTGGCTCATCCAGATGCGGTTTTTGACACTATTTAGAATTTCAATATGGAGAACATCAATAAAGTCCCAGGAATAAACAATTGAAGTATATTATTTTTTGTTATTCCACCTATCAACAATATTGGTTGTTGAAAATGTATGTGTATTCAGGTATATTCATTAGAAGAAAGAGAAAATAAATAGAGAGCTCAATAGGATATTTTCCCAATTGTTTATACTTCCAATTTTTATTCTACAAAAATCACAAATTTCAATAATAGATTAGGAGCTCTATCAATGTTAGTATTATGAATTTGTCTTGAGCATCATTTATTTGCTTTAATAACAATATTTTCAGTTGTTCATATGAACTAGTATTGAGATAATTGATATCAAAAAGAGTGAAGCCAAATTCTTCGGCTATTTCAAGTGTTTTTGTGTATTCATAAAATTCATAGTAGTAATGATAATTGTTCATGAAAAAATATTTACGTCCATTTGTATACTTGGAAACTGATCCAATATCATTTGGAACTCACGGAAAATGAGAATCTAATATCCCCATATTATTCAGTATTGAATTTACATCCATTTATTCTCATATAAGAATTATTTTGATAGAATATATAAATCAGTCCGCTATTTGTTGGAACAGCATCATTCATATTGGTAATATGACTAATATAGGGATTTTGAGTACTTTCCAATTAAAGAGATGAGAGTCTTATATTATATGCTACATCATCTGGTATTTTCACAACATTTCCATTTGGCCTTTGAGGAAAGCATCCATATTTTTGAGGAATTTAGGTGGAAAATTCAACCTATCTGTCAATAAATATGGTGTCTCATTCAATTTCTTTGCACTAGATTCTTAATTCGAACCCATTTATTATAGAATATATATAGCTTCTTATTTAGTATCAGAAACTCATCAACGTTTGTTAGTTTACATGAATTTGGATGAGATTTTGAGAAAATAGCTATTCTGGTTATGAATTCATTAGTCTTGGTATAATATGCTGTTGTTGAGATGATATTATCGTTTCTACTCCCATACAAAGACTGACTAGTATATATATCATCCACAGATAAACCAAAGGATTTGTCATTACCATTTTTAAATATATTATTGTCGTATGCTGGAAACATAATAATATGTGAGTAGTTAACATCCAAGAAGTGATCCAGACGAGGCTAATTAACTAGCACCAGTAACCTTTGGGGGGCTATTGTAAATCAATTGATCAATTAAGGTAATGATCCCTTTAGGCAGTATGTGCGTATTTTGATTCACGGAATTTTGTTGTTGTTATTGTTTTATGGTCAAGGTGATCATTTTTCAATATGTTTTTCAGAATTTCAGACCCGAAAATAATCTAGGGCAATTAGAATCTATATCCGCGTGCATGTTCTGATGAAGAGCGACTCTCCTAATCATTTGTTGATTCCAAAAATATCAATTTTGTGTATTTTTGACGTATTTTCATTGTATTATGGTCAAGATGATCTCTAAATTTGTTTATTGAAAGCTGAAACATTGCCCTACGTTAAAAAATGGAATTTATAAAATTTTTCCTGCATCTGAGAATACTTAGAAAAATATAAAATTTGAAATAGAGTTAAACGATATGAATTTTGAAATCAGGCATAGGGCTATTAATTCATCAGTTGTTGTCGAAATACTCTGGCTTCTGATAGTATGATTTTTTCTATATGAATTTTTATTATTCTCAGAATAATTTCTAGTTCAGATCTAATGTAGGTAATCTTATGATAATTTGAACTTATTTTGTCCCAAATCCCAATTATGTTATTTTATTTGACATTGTCCCGAATTCCAATTATATATATTTTTTTTTAATATTGTATTAATTACTTTCTTGTCATACTTTTATCTATCTTACATTTCCCTGATGAGTTGTACCTACATCCGTTCTATTCATAATCCGCTTGGTTTATTTGCTGTAAAAAAACTTCTTGATATGTTTGACCAGTGGGTTCGTATTCAATTTTGAATATTTCTGAAAGACATAAGAGCTCTAAAAAATTTGAATGGAGCATTGATTTTTCATCGGAATTATTGACAATTCTTGAAGTTCTACTCACGAGATAATAATATTTTAGTATATATTGGACATAAATTTTCAATATAACGACAATGTAATGTAATTGAAGATTTGTACTTTCTGGACAGTATGGTTTCTTGATGTTCAGAAGATACAGATAAGTCAAGGTATGAGATTATTGTCAAGTTTATTGAAACTCTTGATGAAATGAAACTGTATCAGTCAAAAACAAACGGCGTGAAGAATGCAATCATCTATAAAGTGCATCAGCATTTGCACATTATCTTATAGATAATTTCTGTAATAGTTTTGAGTAAATTTTTCTTCACTTCAATATATTTTTCATATGTTTTCTCGTTGATAGTTTTTGCACTCCGTAGAAAATTTCACTTCTAACGCTGCTAGTTTTTGACTGACATATTCTTTCAAATCGCTATCTATGATCAAAAGAATTTGGTGGGCAGCTCTAATATCTTTGGCGGTTACAAAATTTTCGTTCTCCACGACATATTTATTACAAACGCTTCCCACAGGATTTTCAGATGTGGCAATTCGGCGTTGCTTTCTATGAGATGGACCAGAATCTTGACGCGCAAATGTCATTGGATTTTTTTTCTTATTCTCGTGAATAAAACACCTTCAATAAAATTCGGCAGTATGTTCACGAAATGCATCGCAACTAACTTGCTTACGGATATAATACATCAAAATATTGGTAAAATTCACGTAGATGCAATACATTCAATAGAATCAACAAAGATGTCTCAAAAACTAAACTGTTATAAGTGACATTTCCCGAAGGTCTCTCTTTGGAAAAAAGAATTATAGATTAACATCAACAAGAAAATATTCTTCTTGTCTCTCTTTCGCAATGTTCGAGCTAACGGTATTAAAAAGAGAAAAATGGCTTCATATCTTCTACAACTTCACGAGTTCTCAAAACTTGTAGTGCTCACAGAGAAATTTCACTTTAAAAAATCTGACGTGGACATCACGTGACTTACTTATACATCATACAATCTCAGCTTTCCACGGCTAATTGTTTTGGATGGAAACAGATCACCATTCTCATGCTACAACATTCTTAAATACTGATTGCCAAAATTTTACTGCCAACAGTTTTAAATAATTTGTGAAAGAAACAATTGACAATTGTTCAAATATCCTCTTTGACACTTGTACTAGACTTATCCTTGCAAGAGCTTGAATTTGGCACCAGACACGATAGAGCCGGGTAACTTATGAGTGATAATAATAATTCTACTTTCGCTCTATGGTTCTCATTATTTCTTTGCTTAAGAAATAATAATTGAAATTTTGAAAATAACAAATAAACTGCCGATGATTTTGGAGAATAGTTCAGGTAAATGTTGGGCCAAATTATTCGAGGATCAATTTCAATGATTCCATTTTTCATGATGAATACAACTGTATATAAAATGAACGCAAAAAAAAAAACTGAAAAACTGCATCAATAAAGTTTTGGTACCACTGGTTGAAAGAACACATCTACGAATTGGACATAGCTTTTTGATGAAAAACTTAAATATAAAAATTTCAGTCAAGAATTCGTACGCGTTCTCGCATTATCGTGTTTCCACATAGACAGACCGACAGACTGACTTTTCTAAAATCATATTTTCCGGTTTTAGTAGGGTCTGAACCGTGAAGATTCATCAAAATTTATAGCTGTCAAAAAATCACGATTACAATATTTCCCTTATTATGTAGATCAAGGAAGTGAAAATTACAGAAAATAAGGAATTGATAGCGAATGCAACAAAATTTTATGAAGTTTTACAAGAGTACAGGTGAAAATCAATGATAATTACTAAAATACTAAACAATTCCTACCAACACTTGATACGTTGATATTTTTATTATTATTTTTATGATATTAACAGGATATCCAACAAAGATAGGCACATGATCTTGAAGAATCCATGTTAATGAACTGAACATGCATCAAAGTTGATACGGGGACATGTAAAGATACTGAATAAAATTATAAAGAAAATTATGGAATGAATGTTCCCTGGAATAGAGAGTACTCCAGAAAAAATCTGAAAATCAAGTGACTTTACAATTAAGTTATAAAATACTCACCATTTAGTGTTGTAAAATAGCGTGACGAAGCTAGTGCTACCGCTCGTTCCTGAGAAGGGTTAATTCCCAGAAACCCGAACATTGATAGTATTTCTGACATTTCAAGTGCTCGCGCCGTGAACATAGCCTACAACCAATAGTGGATTAAAACATTTTCTGAAAGAAGATCAACTTACTCACGTAATACCATTCACTGAGTTAAACAGTGTGAATTAAGTGTTAGATTAACTATTAATACCATAATTAAGTGTTTGAATAAGTTAAAGCTATAATTGTTGGACATCTGTCAGATTTGACCACGCCTATGCAATTTCCTATCTCAACTGTGTCGCAAAAGTGAAGCTAAAAATGTAATATTGTTAGAGAGAGGAAGTAACTGAGAGATAGGTTGAGGCGGGCCTATGTTTGTATGAAGTCAAATGGCTAGATTCGGTTTATTCAGTATTTTCGGGTTAAAATATATTGTAAAATGATAAGAAAATGTTTTGTGACAAATTTTGATATTGGGTACAGAACATGTAACGAGAAATTTTATCTTTTTTCTGCACCCAAAGATGATATTTTATTGAATAAGTTGCAAGGATATCATGAAAGAATGCTTGTCTGAAGATGTAAGAGTGGAAAGAAATTATTTTAAAATTGTATTAAAATTAAAGGTTATATCAATGTTCCAAATTATTGAACGTATCTAATCTAAACTTCAAGTGAAAAATTCATCTTCATAAGAAATAAGCTTAAATCCAAAGCAAAACTTGGATTCAGAGAACTTGTGAGAATTTTTTCGATTTTAAAATTATATCCATCAAAGAAAAACAAATTCTCATCAATGATAATTTAGAAGATTTTTGCTGAGTTCTTCATTATTATTTTCTTCTTGTATATAAGAAATTGTCTGTGTGTATTTTCTCAATTTTATTACGCCGAAAACAATAGATATAGATTTTGAGTAGTGCACACGTGTTTTTAGAGCTCCGTGATTTTAACCCCATATACGAGGCAAACACAAGCATTCAAAGTCAAGAGTGATAATACAGTGCTGTGAAAGAGTGGCTGTAACCAAGAACGTATACAGGATTATTTTAGAAAACTTAGGTCAGCAAAAAAGAGATAAATAAGATAAGGCTTAAAATACGAGGTTAGGTGACACGTATCCGAGGAGTCGATTCGTGCTTGTCACTTGGCGCCCGTATACACGCAACCAGTAATACGTACGAGTGAAATAAGCGCAAAAGATCAAACGGAAATTTTCCAGAAGAAATAAGATAGGTGCAACATCTCCGCTCAAAAGGAATAGAAGAGTAATAGAAGACGCGGAAGAGATGATGGAACACATGTTGTAGGAAATTAAAGAAATAAGGAAAGAAAATAAACATCTAAGAGAATCATTAAATACCTACAAAATGAAATGCGAGGGAATAGAGAAAGAGCTCCACCAAGTTAGAACAAAAGTAGTGGAAATTAAACAGCTGGAGGAAAAATCTGGAAAAAGTGACAAAAGAAGCAGGAAGAATAATCTTATTATAAATAAGGGGTCTGAGTATAACGGATACGGATTCAGGAGAAATTTCAAGAAAAAAATGGAGAGTTTTATACTTCAGCAGATGCAAGTCAGCGCAAAAGTAGAAGAATCAATAAAAATCGGAGATAGTATTCATATAGCGAAGATAGAGAACTTTGAGGGAGAAATTGAAATATTGAACAACAAATCAAGATTAAGAAATGGAAATTACGACAGGGTATACATAAATTCAGATTTGACTGAAAGAGAGACGAAAATACAACGTCAGTTGAAAGAAATAGCAGACAAGGCAAAAAGGGAGAATAAGAGAGTGAAAATCAAATACCAACAGTTAGTAATAGATGACGCCAAATGGGTGTGGAACCATTAGGAGGAAAAATTGGATAAAGCCAAAGAAACCAGAAACAGTGGTTCAAAAAAACTGGCGAGGTTCTTGAACAGTAGTGCAAAAGAAATGAAAATTCATAAGACGACAAGGCGTTAATATGGTAAATCGCCTGAGGGAACATACAAAGATAATAATAATCAAATTTGGAAACTAGCAGCATGGAATATAAGAAATATCAATGGAAGGGAGCTAGAACTACAAGACGAATTCAGTAAAGCAAATATTGATATTTCAGCAATAACCGAAACCAAGAAGAAAGGAACAGGAGAAATAATAATGGAAGATGGGAATGTACTAATTTATAGTAGAGTATCAATTGATAAAAGAGCAGCAGCAGGGGTGGCTTGCCCAATAATCGAAAATATAGTAAATGACATCCGAAAATGGGAGGCATGCTCTGAACGTACTGCAAGAAACAGGAAACAGTAGGCAAAGTTTGTGCACGAATAAAAAATGAAGACATAAATCCCTACACTCAACGGTAGAAGGGAATTGGACTATATATATATATATATAATTTATTACGCCCATTTGATATATAATAATCATAAAATTGTTCATGTATCTGTTATTCATAATTAGAGAACTTTCATCCAAAGAAACGTTAATAAAACATGTTTCATAATAATGCACTTTTTAATTGCAGATTCAAATAAATGGGAATGGTAATTTCCTTAACTTTTGCCCTTCATTTGATAAATAATAAAGTATTTGAAGTAATGAAAATATTGAATTTATCTGGCAATTGTTTTTTATTGAAAAATGTTCAAATTTAATCTCATTTCTGTATATGAAGCATGCAAAGCTGGGCCCGCTTGCTATCTCTCCCACATCTGCCGCATTACATTTTGGGCTCCAAGTTTTCCAACTGAGTGTCCGCTCCTCTATTATTCTCTTTCGTGGATTTGACCGATAAAAGCGCCATTGCGCAGAAATGCGTGTAACCAAGACGGCGGCGATACGAATATGTCTCAACTCTGTGATAGGAGATGGCGCTGACGACACTCAATCGTTCTACTGTCATGGTCTACTGGATGGATTTAATAGGGCAGGCTTGCATTTCAAATATAATCCAAGAGTTGCTGAGTACCAGGGAGTACCGGGAGAGATCATTTAAATGGAAGAATTTGGCGCTTAGCTACTACCACCTGACGGAAGCGGTCGCAGCTATTTTTCAATTCAATTTGAATCTTGAATCCTAGTTACCATTGAGAAAATTTAAACAAATGCCAATTTAAGTAAATAAGATTGTTTACCAATATCAACAGAGGTACCGAGGGAGATCACTTAAATGACAGGATTTGGCGCTCAACCACTACCATCTTGCGAGAAGAGGCGCACTTATTTTTCAATTTTATTCGAATCTTGAATCTTAGTTATCATTGAAAAAAATTTGAACGAAAGTTGATTCAGATAAAAAAAAGTTTGTCAATGCAAATATTATTTTTAGTTTATATTTTCTACTGATTCTGATAATTAAATGCCACAAGAAGTTATTGAAGAGTGAGTACAGCAAGAAAATTGTAAGTCTGCTTAATATTTTTTGTTCATTCGTTATAAATCCCAATAAATCCTAATTATTCTGAGCGTACATCCACTGGCTCCATTCCCAGGCCTGAAATTATCTATAAGTGCAAAAGCAATATTACATACATGACTTAGATCGGGCACAATAACAAATATTGGACTAAATTATTTTCTGGATCTTATAAATAACTGGAATTTCTAACAGTGAACAAATAAAAAGCGTTTGGTATAGATGAGAGTTTTCCAGCAGCAATATTTGTAAGATGCTAGAACTGAAAATCATCATTTGTAACGGAAGATGCATCAATATATCTATATTATATGGAATCAAGAAAAAGTAATACTCTTCAGTCTTGATATTTCTTTGTAACTCAGGCAGCCGAGGAAACTTCAATAAATTCATACTTACAACAAGTTCATGCTTCCCAAATGAAACTGAAAAATAGGTGCGCCCCTTCCCGCAAGATGGTAGTAGCTGAGCGCTAAATCCTGTCATTTGAGTGATCTCTCCCGGTACAATCTTATTAGCTCACATTGGCATTTGTTCAAATTTTTTCAACGGTAACTAAGATTCAAGATTCAAAATAAATCAAAAAATAGCTGCGGCCGCTCCCGTTAGGTGGTAGTAGCTAGGCGCCAAATTCTTCTATTTGAGTGATCTCTCCCGGTACTCCCTGGTACTCAGCAACTCTTGGATTATATTTGAGATGCAAGCCTGCCCTATTAAATCCATCGTGCCTTTGTACCAGTAGAACGATTGAGTGTCGTCAGCGCAATCTCTTATCACAGAGTTGGAACATATTCGTATCACCGCCGTCTTGGTTACACGCATTTCTGCGCAATGGCGCTTTTATCGGTCAAATCCACGAAGGAGAATAATACAGGAGCGGACACTCAGTTGGAAAACTTGAGGCCCGAAATGTAATGCGGCAGATGTGAGAGAGATAGCGAGAGCGGGCCCAGCTTTGCATGCTTCATATACAGAAATGGGATTATATTTGAACACTTCTCAATAAAAAACAATTGCCAGATAAATTCAATATTTTCATTACTTTGAGTGCTAAAAGACTTTCTAGTCGATATAAAAGAAGTGGAATCAAGTGGAAGAGTAATATTTGTGGAGAAAGAATCTCAAATTCAGTAAAGTTGACTCATTTTAGACTTTAAGATGCATTTATGTTCAGATGAAGTGGAAACAATGCTGAACGTTACTTGAGCCTAAAGTAAATTTTAAAAAAATCAATAATTATGGAGTAATTATTTTATGGAAATACTTCGGATTGATCATTATCGTTTTTATTCATCTTCTTAATTAATTACACATCTCAAAATAATTTGAACTAGTCTATGTCTTGGATTAGTGATTTACGTCCTAATTTTTTCAATTTTGTCATTAAAACTCACTCCAGCTCATATCTACTGCATATTTATCACCATAAGTGATTTGAGATTGTATTTGAAAGAACTAAATTAGAAGAGAATTTATTAATCCAAAACTCTGGGGTAGTATGAACTCTTTTAAGAATATGATTATAAAATTTCATGCTCCAATAGAATTATTTTGAATTGTTTTGAACATTTGTATTCAATATTTCTCTAGTCTTATTCACAAAGAATTTGGAATACTGTGAAAAGTGATTTCAACAGAAAGTGTAACCCATAATTGAAATAACATTTCTTGAGAATTGGCACTTTTAAGTAATTGACTTATAACGTTTCAGCTCAAATCACTAATTCATTCAATAATTACAAAGTTGAATCAAAAAACATGCATGGAATGACTTCATTCGACTTTAAGTTTGTAAGATATCCAATGTATTGCAATACTGTGAAAAGTAACTTCATTCTAAGGTATGACCCACAGTCAACGGAATTCTACAAAAATAGATTATTCAAAGTCATTGATACTCGACGTTACTAATATAAATTTCAAATATACTCTACAACTACACAACTACGGATTTAGTGCCTGCAATTGGAACATACTTTATGCATAAAGTAACTTTCTAATTTATCTCAATACCTGATATTTGTACAAATACTTTGTCGGTGAAATTGATTTACATGTACAAACATTTATAATACATGTATTTTTGTTGGAAAAAATCTCCAACTCGTTTCTATTCATAGTCCTAGCCCCAAAATAATAATTTAGAATGAAAACTATGGTAACATAGCTATCAGAGACCTCAGGTAGCAAGAGGCGCAACTATTTTCATGCGCATAATTTTCAACATTAAGTGCTCTCTCCCGGTACTCCCTGGTCTGTGAGATCAGATAATGGAAGCATCTTCTTTGTGGAGCGCTACGCTATCTAATCCCAATAAGACAACTGAATTTAAATTAGATTTTCAGATTTAGTTCATTTCTTCTATATGTGGACTGGGTGCTAGCATTGTTGAGCTTAAATTAGCACCTTCTTCGCGAAGCGCTTGTTCAACAATGAAATGATCCAGGGCCTAGACAATTGAATTTACATTAGATTTTTCAGATATATTTCATTTCTTATAAACGTGCACTGGTTGGTAGCATTGTTGGGTTTGAATTAGCACCTTCTTCGCGAAGCGCTTGTTTGACAATTAAATGACCCAGGGTCTAGATGTTCTATTCATTCTTTGAATTATCCAGAAAAATGTTCTAAATTCTCTTAAAAACGCTATCTCTCTTAAAACTAATTTCTATTTGTTGCTACGCCCCTAAAAAGCTATCCCGGGCAGGGTCCGGTTGAACTCCGGCTGAACCTAGTGGAGATGGGAGTGGGTTAAAAGTATCAAAGAGATTGTGGGCGCCAGTTGACCAGAGTACGTCGCTCAACCACAGTCGGTCAACAAACTCCCGGGAAGGGCGATACGAAATGAATTGAGAGGCTATGTCTCTAATTAAGCATATATTTAGAAAAGATTGAAGGATAATCAATGAGTGTCTCGGAGAGAGCACAAAAAACGTACAATCAAAAAAAAAATACCGAAGGAGAATGACTCGGGCGAGTGCTTGGTTTCATACGAGAAATCAAAAACGTAATCTGTGACAACCCTACGTGAGGATAAATTCGACCGCGTAGAATCGAGGACCAGTAAAAAATATATAACATATACGGAACGCGAGGTGCGCAGGGATTCGTCGGTCGATTACCGATACCAATGCGTACACGAAACAAAAGATGCGAAGAGGTGAAACAAGGTTTACACAACTTAATAGTCCTAGAGACTAGGTGACGCTACCCTGACGTACGCTGTGACTAACGCGACAAAACTAAATTCTAAACACCTACTCTCGCACGAGCTAACACCCGGTATACATATTATACATAAATAACCAATGAAACATGTATAAAGAAAATTTGAATACAAAAGGGATGGCTTATCTGAAAGTTGGTTGACTGCTTGCGTTGCCGGAGCGAGTTGATTCACGAACGTCAGAAGTGCAAATCTTTCCAAATGGCGTCCTAGCTCGAAATGTCGGACTTCCGGCTGGAAAGATGGCCGCGTGGCAATCGTCCATGGAATCCAGTCCAAATATAATTTTTGGCATCCAAAATTTGAGAATTATACGACAACATATGTCTGTGCGGATCGTTAAAGCCTGAAAGGAAGTTGTCTGAATACGCCCCTGATAGATATTTACCCAAAAGAAAGACAATGAAAAGAGCATGGTTTCTTTCTCTTGATTGATTCCCATCCTTTTTTCAAAAGTTGATAACATTGAAGAACAATTAGGAAGAAAAAGACAGACTTGCATTAAAGTTACATGAGATATAAAGCGGCTTAACGTGTGGTGAGAACTATTGTCCGGGAACGAGCTAATCCGGCCAATGCCGTGGAAAATATAATCTTTTCCTCCAAAATCCAAGAAACTTTCCAAATCCCTCAGATGAGACGCAAGTATTCGTATTCAGACGACACAAATTTCCACAAGAACTTCAAAAAAATTCACTCAGTAGTAAACTACCATAAAATAAAACTTTTTGATTCTCGTAACCAAGTCCGCCACCTTGGAACTCTTCTTGACCAGTGTCCAGAAATAACACGGAGAAATTAACGCAAGTTGAGAGAGTGAGAAAACGTGAGTGACGAAAAACGTACCAGAAAGAGACGAAAGATTAGAGCTTGGCGCTAAAATTATAGATAAATTCCTTATGAACTAAAGCCCAGTGTAAGCTTCAACTTAGAAGTGCTAAAGACTCCCAAAACCAAATAATCCTATTCAATAAGGTGAGTTGTTATGATTTACTGCAGATAGGAGAACAATGAACATTGAAATACAGTAGCGTGGATTAAAAAAAAAACTATAATGTATTCCAAACTTCGAACAAAATCGAAGCACTTAACGTGCCGGTGTGAATGAAGCTTTAGCAAGCTTTCAACGCAGATTCTTACGCCCTCACTTTTAACAGCGGTGTGTACCGTAAGTAAAACGACGAACTGTCAAGTCTCGTAAACAAACTATAGCGACTTCCCCAAACATAAAAGAAATTGAAGGCAGCTGGGACGAAATTTGTAGAGTTTTTGATAAATTCATATTTGTAATAATTATAAGCTGGTAACTATGGTCTGAATGAAGTACACGAAAAGTTATATTTACTCTGCATTTCAGGTTGTTTTATCAACTAAAAATAAAACTGTAACATTGTTGAATAATTGCTTGTGATAATTTAATCTATTGTAATTATTGTTTGATTTAGGATTTATTTCCTTTGCCTTTGTTTCAATCATATTGATGAATCAATCTGTTGTAATTATTGTCTCGTTTGTTTCATCCATATTGCTTTGATCAAATTAAATTCCTTAATCTCATTCTGTGGTTTCTTCTTGGGAAAAAATATTCTTATCTTTAGGAACCGGGCTTCCTTTGATAAAAGTTCCAGTGTTTTGTCTCTTCCCAACTAAAAAGATCCTGGCGCCAGAACATATGAAACCTCATGTGAGTAAGTGAGGCGGTAATTACAACTGTCATTGTGGTTGTTGTGTTTTTATAAGTCAAGTTAAAATCTTGCATTGTTGCCGGTCTAATTACTTTACAAATTGGCACCCTACAGCAGGGACTATTGAAAAGTAAATAATATTAGGAATAAAACGCAGAAATGGGTAGGAAAACAAAGCAAGGTACTGCGGTACAAAATAATGATCATTCAAGTTTCATTGATGAACCAACAAAGAAACAATTGGAATCTGAGTTAAAGAAATTTGGTTCAAGAACGGATGACAGGGTTACGGTGTTGAAAAATAGATTGAGAGAGTATTTTAAGAATGGGCCTGGATTTGATATCTCTGAGGAAGAGAGTGTCGTGGAAGAATTCAGTGAAGATTTCGGAAAAAATCTATATATGCGCAAGGAGGAAAATCTGAGTCCACATATAGGTGAAATTATACATCGATGAAACCATGTTCCCAACGGTAAGACTGACGCGATGATATTCCTAGAGCGATTGGATGAATAACAACAATCATATGACCTCATCAATTCTCAACTTTTCACTGCTTTACCGGAATTGTCACAAGACAATGCTGTTCTGTGGCATCGCAATAACAAACATAAATTTAAAACGTGGGAAGATTTCCTACAGAAATACGGGGCTCTCCTTTTGCCTTAAGATTATCTTTTTGATCTGGAAGAGAAGAGTAATAATCGGAGACAAAAGATAAATGAAAATGCTGAAGAATTTATCATTGAGTTGCTGTCCATGATGCGAAGGCATGCAGGATTCACTTCTGGAAAGATTCTTTTCCGAATGTACACAAATTTGCGAACATCCGCAGGAGTTAACTCATTCTGTGGTTTCATTTTGAGGGAAAATATTCTAACGTTCCAGAACCAGACTTCCTTTGATAAAAGTTCCAGTGTTTTGTTTCTTTTTAACTAAAAAGATCCTGGCGCCCGAGCATATGAAACTTCATGTGAGTAAGTTAGGTAGTAAAAATTGAGTAATGTATAAATTGTAATAACAACTGTCATTGTGATTGTTGTGTTTGTAGGGTGTCCCAAAATTAACGCAAGATTTGAATCAAATAGAAAACACAGTTTTTAGTCTTAGGATTGTAATTTTTTCATTGAATCATAAAATACATATGATAGGGTTATTTATGAAAAATATATCAGGCAAATGGCTTCCACGGCTTTGCTGGCACGTACGCACTCTCTTATCAAAATTGTCCATGACCCTTTCGCATAAATGTGGATGAAATTCGTTGATGCAGCGTTTAATTTCCTCCTGTAATGCACGGGTAGTTATGGGCTTGTTGACATAGACCTTTGACTTCAAATAACCCCATAAAAAGAAATCTAATGGTGTTAAATCACAAGATCTAGGGGACCAATTATGATCACCGAAACGGGAGAGTACACGACCAGGAAATGTCTCATGCAATAATTGAATGGTTTCACGAGCTGTATGGCATGTGGCACCATCTTGTTGAAACCACATGTTGTCTATATCAATATCATCTAATTGAGGCAGAAAGAAGTGTGTTATCATGTCGCGATATCGAGCACCAGTAACAGTCACTGCTTGACCAGCTTCATTTTCAAAAAAGTATGTTCTAATGATGCCTCCAGCCCAAAATCCGCACCAAACAGTGACACGCTGTGGATGCATTTGTTGTTCGACAATCGCATTCGGGTTCTCCGGACCCCAAATGCGGCAGTTTTGGCGATTAACAAAGCCATCAAGGTGAAAATGTGCTTCATCGCTTAGGATGATTCTGCTCGAAAAATCAGCATCATTATTCTTAAGATATTCTTCAATAATGAAAATACGTTGCTCTATCGTATAACGCTCCATTTCTACTAACCCTAACCTATCAACTGTCGAACTGTTTTTTTTTTAGGTTGCCAACACCTTATTGCACATTTAGCGGCAAATTCAAATCTTGCGTTAATTTTGGGACACCCATAAGTCAAGTTAAAATCTTACATTGTTGCCGGTTTATATCTCATGACAATAGAACTAGGATCAATTTTTCTTCGATTTCACATTATGTTAATTATCATAAATAACGAGCTCATTTTTCAATTTTTATGTAAGATTATTAAGGATTTAAAGATTCAATCAACAAAAATTTTTGACCACATAGAATATGACAAAAAACTGTAATGAACTTCGAAGCTCCCACTGAGCTGCACTTCAAATTCAGTCGATCGCAATCATAATGCAAGATATACAACTAGATGTTATAGAAGTGCCTAATACAAAATTTCAATATTCTACGACCGATTGCTCTGAATTTATGAAGAAGATTTCTACAAGAATAGCAGATAACCATTCATACAACATCAAGTTCAAATACAGAATTTTAACATCCTACGGTTGATCATTCTGGATTTATCAGAGAAATTCGAAAAAAGTTCCAAGTGAAGTACACTTCCGGTACAGACGGTTGAAACCATAATGCGAGGTGCATGAGTAAACCCTATACCAGTCTTAAATACAAAATTTCAACATTATAAATTCAACCAGTTCTGAGATCTGTGAGTTACGCACGCACGCACGCACAAACGAACATACGTACCGATATCAAGCCAAAAATAGTGAAAATGGATTCAGGGATGCTTAGAACGGCTATTCCCATCAAAATCACGATAGGTGAATTTTATCGGTTTCACAATACTTCCTTGTACTTAGTACATGTAAGGCCTGGTTGTGCAACCTATGTTTATCAACAGTTTAGCTGAACCGAGCTTATTTACTATTGTTACAATTGCTGGAATATTTGTTACCATAGGAAATAAACTTAGTTTAACTAAACTGTAGATAAGCTTGAATTGTACAACCAGGCCTAAGTAACAAAAAGTCAATTTTCAATATTAAATTTATCATAGCCTTGCCAAGAGTTTCTTAGTCAACCCATACGCGATGTATTCTGTAGTTTACTAAATTTCATAGAAAAAATTAACCGCTGTAACAGATGGTTGAAGGTCGTTCTTAATTCGGATCTTTTACTGATAGCACAGCTCTCAATATCCAGTGACTGATTATTTATCAAATGAATGTACAATTATTCTCATAACGACTTAAATATTTGTAATACTCCACTTAATCGGAAAAAAAGTGTGAATAGTATAATAGATGTATGCTTTGAATATTTTTATTCCAAACTTTCCTCACAAATTTCATTTATTGAAATCTTCACTATCTTTATGAAATCAAATGTTGATTCCGAAAGTATTGCTGATTATCCATCTATTGATTACAATATTCTGAGTGATTTCTGGCTTCATTCTCATCAAACTTTTTCAAGCATCTTTATATGTTGATAAGAACTGTATTTTTCATATTCAATACAGTATCATCATCGCTATAATTTATAATCTGTTGACATTATACTTATGTATGAACGTCATAAAAAACTGAGATCTCGAACATAGTCTTTATAGATAGAGAAATAGTTGAATTACAGATTCGAATTATGTTCATACATTGTTTCAATTTCAAATTCATAACAAATAGCAGCTGAATAAGTCTTAAGTGGATTTTTAAAACATTCAACTTAAAAAATTGTCATCTTAGAATATTTCCCATGATTTTGATCCATTATTCAAATTAGCATGCAATTGGGAGATATCAAAATATTTCTCAACTTGACTGAGAAACAGTTAGATATTCTAATTTTTATGATATTATAATTGAACAGAACTTCATTTAATTCTGCGCCCCGCCTTTTTTTTTTATTTTAAAATTGAATTTTGCAGTTACAGATAGATTTATCATAAATACGGTTCACTAAATCAAAATGACCAAGTGAATGAAATAGTTATTTTTGATTCTAGATTGCGAAATATCACTTTTGCATTCAAGAATAAAAGATTTCTTTGTTAGCGTAGCGAGCAGAGAAAATTATTCCAGAATGCAAAATAATTTCCCAATCATGTATCAAACAATGTTTTTTCGAAAAGCACGTCTCAAAATAATTGAAAACGTAAAGAGGAGATTTTGACATCTCGAATCAATCAATATCACTTTAAATGTGGCTATGATACCAATACTGTTTATCTATTTCGCATCCTGGCTGCGAAATAAGAGCTTCACATCCTGACTGCTAAGTATTTCACGTCCTGTAAACAAAACAATCATTTCGCATGTTTCTAGTTGCCTTGTAAATGTTCACTTTTAATTAGTTTTCGAAGGAAATTTTTCTTGAGGAATATTCTTATTCCAACACAAGTAGTGTAATATTAAGAACAAGTATCTAAAAATAATGTAGCTCATTACAAAGAATACAGTATAGGTACATACATACATTCAGTTTCTTCATGTTACAAAAACGTGCATTGTATCATAAGAATTAATTCACATAATTCTTATCATGAAGTTTTAAAACATTTTCTATTCAATTCAATATTTTCTTACTAAGCCTCTAGAAGTCATTACGAAAAAACAAGTCGGGAATCCATAGGAGTTCAAATGGCAGCTTGTTGTGTCCAAACAGTCATCAGGCTTTTGCATTTTGTATCGACTTTCTGATTTTTTCACTATTGAATTAGTTTTATCAAGTCTTTTTTCTTACAAATTCCATTGAGTGAGGGAAATTTGATTAAAAAATTTCATTTTGATAGGAATTACAAGGATATTTAAGTGAAAAGTGTGAGAATTTGTAGAAATTGTATACAATGGAGTTTACTTTGACTAGTTATACGGAATAAACATGTTCTGGTAGATTATTACATATTTTGCTTCCAATTTCAGTAATTCTAATGTATTATATTAGTAAGCAAGTTAGTTGTGATGCATTTCGTGAACATACTGACGAATTTGATTGAAGGTTTTTTATTTACGAGAATAGGAAAAAAATCCAATGACATTTGCGTGTCAAGATTCTGGTCCATCTTATAGGGAGCAACGCCTAATCATCAGAAATTGCGTTAAATACACATCTAAAAATCTTGTGGGAAGCGTTTGTAATAAATATGTCGTGGAAAACAGAAATTTTGTAGCAGTCAAAGTTATTGAAGCTGCAAACCAAATTCTTTTGATCATAGATAGCGATTTTAAAAAATATGTCCGTCAAAAACTAGCGGCGTTAGAAGTAAAATTTTCTATGGAGTGCAAAAACTATCGACGAGAAAACAATGGAAAAACATATTGAACTAAAGAAAAATTCACTCAAAAGTATGACAGAAATGATCTATAAAATAATGTGCAAATGCTGATGCACTTTATAAATGATTTCATTTTTCACGCCGTTAGTTTCTGACTGATACAATTCGATTTTATCAAGAGTTTCAATAAACTTAACAATAATTTCATACCTTGACTTATCTGTATCTCCTGAACATCAAGAAACCATCCTGTCCAAGAAGTACAAATCTTCAATTACATTACATTGTCGTTACATCCAGAAATTATTTTCAATATATACTAAAATATCAATATTTTGTGAGTACATCTTCAAAAATTGTCAATTATTCCGATCAAAAATCAATGCTTCATTTTAATTCTTCATAGTTCTTATGTCTTTCAAGAATATTCAAAATTGAATACGAATCTATTAGTCAAACATATCTAGTAGTTTTCCCACATCAAATAAATCAAGCAGATCATGAATAAAATGTTTGTAGGTACAACTCATCAAGAAAATGTAAGATAGAGAAATGTATGACAAATAAGTAATGAATACTATATCAAATAAAATAATATGATTGGACTTTGGGACAATGTCAAATAGAATAACATAATTGAGATTTGTGACAGAATGAGTTCAAATTATCATAAGATTACTCACATTAAATCTGAACTGAAAATTATTCTGGGAATAATAAAAATCATATAGAAAAAATTATACTATCAAAAATCAAAGCATTTCGACAACAATTAATAAATTAATAACCTCATGCCTTATTTCAAAATTCATATCGTTCAACTCTATTTCAAATTTGATACTTTCAAAGTATTTCCAGATGCAGGGTAAATTTCATAAATCTTATTGTTAAACGTAGGGGCAATATTTCAGCCTTCAATAAACAAATTGAGAGATCATCTTGACAATAATAAAATAACAAAATCTCATACGTCAAAAATACACAGAATTAATATTTTTGGAGTTTACAAATGATAAAGGGAGTCGCTCTTCATCAAAACATGCACGCAGATATAGATTCTACTCAACCCAGATTATTTAAAAGTCTGAAATTCCAATAAACAAATTAAAAAAGGATCACCTCGATCATAAAACAATAACAACAGCAAAATTCCATACATCAAAATACGCACATACTGCTCAAGGGATAAGTACGTCAATTGATTGATTGATTTTCAGTAGCCCCCTGAAGGTTACTGGCGCTAGTCAATTAGCCTCGTCTGGATCACTTCTTGGATGTTAACTACTTATGAGTGATGTTCAAATGTTCAATTCCAAGGAAGTGTGCAATTTCGTGTACAAGTTAACCAAAAAGGCTCATGTCACTATTTGTTGGTTCTACCAGCTTGCAAGACCAACTTTCTGATGAATCTAAATGAATTTCTGATTGCATATTCATATTGAAGTATTCTGCGTGCCGCAATATGTTGCCTGGTCCATCGAATAAACTATCACGAAAATTGTGACTGAAATAGAATGGGGTGGTGTTCCAAATGATATCAAAATAGTAACATCATGAGGATTCATAACTTATAGAAAATTTAGATTAGCGTAATTAGACCAAACTTCAAATGCTTTTAAGATTGAAACTAACACAAGCTTCTCTTAGCAGCAGTGCCTTCCACTTTCTGTATTGGAATTATAACAGAGTTTTCAATTTGTTCTGGAACAACACCTGTATTCAGAGACATATAAATATATTGCAAGATAGGATATCCGATCGTACAAAAATTTTCTTTCAAAAATTCAAAGTTTATTTCATCACTACTGCCTTTGTTCTCTAGAGGAAAAATAATATTGTTCAATTCATTGATGTCAATAGCTGAGAGATTCTTGAAGCTTATGTGATCATTGATACCTTTCTCAAATGAGCATAGCTATAACTAGTGGAAATTGAATCTAAAATGTACTCAATGCTATTTATAAAATATTCGTTGAGAATTGTTGCAATTTCATCTACCTTTTCAGAGTTTTTATTATTGTAGGTTATTGATTTTATATTATTCACTTTGTTATTCACACAACTGGATTCTTTCAATGTTCTTCACATTACTTGTGAGTTATTTTCACGAGCATCAATTCTATTATTGTAGCACATCTCTTTTTCCTCCTTGATAACACTACTTACAAAATTTCTCTTGATTTTAAATATCTTCCAATCTTCATTGTCATTTGTAAATATGAAACGCTTACATGTTAAATCTCTTCCAATGATAGCCTTTTTGACCTTATTATCATACCAATTTTTTCTATTATTATAATGAACTTTTGTCCGAGTCTGTGCACTATTCTTGCTACAAGTTTTAATATTGTTGTACATATTGATGAAATATTGATCAACATTCACTAAATTATATTTCCAATCACATTTAATAAGACTCTCGTTTAACAAATCCTCATTTATCCTTTTGAAAGATTTTACAGTACAGTTATTTGATAGTTTATTGTCACTAAGTTGTAGTCTATTGAAGCTCTAAAATTATCTGCAATGCGCGTTGGATTATCTATTAATTGTTTGTAGCCATTGGCTCCAATAGCACTTCTAATCTTTTTGGTGTAAAAATCATTTTTATCCGGCCAATCAATGTTAAAGTCACCTATCAATAATAAAGTTTTATCACCCATATTTTCCCTTTCTGTGAACCAAGAGTCCAAGTGCGAAATAAACATAGCTGAGCTACCATTCGGAGAACGATACAACAATGCCAGTAGATAAAATATATTTTCCATAACACTGAACTCTGATCTAAACAAGGAAAATTTCCTGAAAATGTTATTGATCCATTTAGAGAACATATAGACTAAGACGATTTCGGGCTACATACCTGTTCACCTCCGTTCACTTGGTTGCGGTAAGCTGCGGTATGCTTCGGTCAGAGATGTCGCCAAAAATTATAATTTCATGTCTTGAGGTAAGCAATAACCGCGTAATTCAAAATTTATGTTGAATGAATATGAGATATCTAGTATTCTTCTCGAAATATTATAATGAAGAAGATAACCTTATTATAAATACAAATGTTAATTTGAAAAGTTTTCTAATCCATTTGTCCTATTTGAACTGTGTCTTTTTTTGTGACAAAAGATGCATATGTGAGCAAGAAAATTAAATTGTGTATGTACTTTGCACTTGAGGACGAGTTTAGTACAACAGTAGTTAAAAACAGTGCTTCATTTACAATTCTTTGTGAAAAAAAAATAACTCATCTTAGAAAAGAAAACAAAAATAACCTAATAAATTTCACACTTTTAATATTTACTACATTTGACATTTCTTAGAACAGGACAGAAAGAAGATTAAAAGAGATAGAGATAGTGAACGCTCAGCTAACCCTCATAACAAGACCGTTCAACTTGGAGCACTAATCCAAGCTTACCGGGCTATCTTTTTGGCCGCTCGGATGAGTGAACGCAAGTGAACGCAGCTTACCGCAACTGAACGATTGTCGCCAGAAATCGCCTGTGGTCAATAGATGAAAGAGACTACCAGCATTATGGGTATGTCATTTTTATGTATTCTGGGTAAAGCATATAATACTGGAATCATTGGAATATGGTGCGAGTGTGTAGTAATTGCTCACTTAATTTTTCCGATGATACTGATTTGTTTTCTCATTTTACAAATAATTTTTCAAATACTTCTGCTAAGTGAGTAATTATTATTATACTATTTCAAAACAAGAACATGATGTCAAACTTGCTGATGAAATGTTTTAGTCTCTATATGACCTTGATGATAATTATTGTTGTTATTTTTGTTTATTACAACTATATTCCTGGTGTTTATCTACAGCTTGTAACTATCGTTACTTTCAAACTGTATGAAAAATTGATTAATACATAATCTGTGAAAAAGTGATAGATAACTTTCACAACTTGCAACTAATTATAATGTAGTACAAAATGAAATGATTCAATAATGGATTGCAAAAACTCAAACGAATATAAGATCATCAAAAAATTCCATTATCAAACATGAACATCCTGTATTCATTCATATTCAAAAGAAAAATGCGGTGCGTGGGAACCCACACGTCAGAAGTGGAACTTGTCAGGTTGGAAATCAGGTCGTTATTTTGTGGGATTCATTGAGGTTGTCGTGGGGTTCAAGTCAAATCAAAAATTTGTTGCTCAATTTTGATTCTGATAAAACGTTATTTGTGCGTAAAAGTTCATCAAGAAAGCGCACGATTTGCAAAAAGTATCGTATGCAACACGGACACTGAACGAATGTCATTATTGTCTTGGCCAAATTTGGCTGCAAGGAGCTACGCCTTTGCGTCGTTCAAATTGATCTAATTTAGTTGCTTATTTGCTCAGAAAATCTATTGAATTCTTGCACTGAAATAAGTTCTCTTCATCTAATTTAATATTAAACAGAAAAATTCATATTTTGAAGATTTGATGTCATCTTATCTGCTTCAACATGCTATATATTCATCCTTTAGCTCACACTATTAGAGTTAATAAAAGTTGAATATGATTCATTTCTCTGAGAATTATTATAGCTATATAAATACTTCATATTGAGATATATATACAGTGATTGCCCCATTATCATATGGAAACAAAATTTTAGTTCGACTCAAAGCTCAATCATTGAATTTAATTTATCGCATTAGCCTGTTTCGATAGTTGTGATTTTCAGAACTTTTCACAGGAGAAAACTGCAGAAATTTATTGAAATTTTTTCAAAACATAATCATCTTTTGAATTCAGTTTTGAAAGATGAAATCGATGGTCAAATTTTTTTTATCTGATTTCGTTTCGAAAAGTCATATTTAACATAAATTTTTGACGTCTCATTCTTTATAACTGTCATGCAACAGTTGCGTATAATAGTTATGTAATGACTTTACATAACTGGCCATGTCTCAGAGCTAATCAATAAAATTCACCTGCCTACAATTGAAAGAATAATTTATTATTTATCTAATTCCGTTTTGAAAAGTCAAATTTTACATCAATTTCTGACGTTATGCAACGTCCTATTTTTCATATTTGTAATGCAACAGTTGCGTAAAGTAGTTACGTAATGACTTTACACAACTCGCCATGTTTCAGATCTAGTCAATTATATTTACCTGCGTACAATTGAAAGAATAATTTATTATTCATAGTATGCAGCATTGGCAGAGTCTTTAATATCAATGGGTACTATATCACACAAAATATCACTGCTTGAGAACATTCTTAAAAATTATTCTGACATTTTGTAAAAACTCAATATTTGTTTATTTCAGTGCTTTCTTGTTTCTGTAGCCTAGCAATAGATGGTCATGAATCACAGTCATCTGAATTTTGTGATGTAACGTGAGAGATGTTCTCATTCAAAAATATAGATAAAATTATTCTGACGGAATAAGATAAAATTTTGAACAGAATATGTTATGAAAAGACATATTATTTGACTCACATAATTTGCAAAACTCGCTACGCTCGTTTTGGTAAATATCACGTTTCGTCAAACAATATGTCACTTTTCATAACAAATAATGTAAATAACTATTACAGTAGGCAGCATTGGCAGAGTCTTTAATATCAAAGGGTACTATATCATTCAGAATATCACTGCTAGAGTACATTTCTAAAAATTATTTTTACATTTCGTGTGAATTTGATGTTTGTTTATTTCAGTGCACTCTTGTTTCTGTAGCAACAGTAGATGAAATGAAATTCTGTACATAATACGTTATGAAAAGCCATATCGTTTGACGAAACGTGATATTTGCCAGAACGAGCGGAGCGAGTTTAGCAAATTTCGTGGTTCACTTTTTATGACTAATTATATAAATAAATATGGCAAGTTTGGGTGTTTTCATGTGTTTACCGGCTCTCTATCCGCGGTGGTATGTTCATTTTACCAGCAAACTGTGGTTAATCTGGTTATGCTGACTTACCGCCTATTGGCAAAGGCGGTAAGCGAAAAATTGTGAATTTTTACAAAAAATATTCATTTAATTATCTTGTGCATTCGTTCGCAGCAGAAAGAGGCTCCCCCTTCTTGATATTTCCAATACCTCTTTCCGCGCGCGCCCTGAGCTACCATACGCACGACTAGAGAGCGGCTCGCCCCACCCACTTCCGTTCGGTTTCTCATCGTGACGCAAGTTTGGGCAATTCTTTGATTCACTCCCAGCGCCGAGCGCGCCTAAGGAAGTTTCACTTCAGAAGTTTCACTTCAAGAAAACATAATTCCAGTTTTATTCATTGTTTATCACTTTGATGTATCTATCAATTGAAAAAAACCTTTTTTACAGTTTTAACTACACATTCACAGATGGAAGAGTATACAAGCATTTGGAGACTACATAATCACTAGAAAATATTTAGTGTATGACACGCGTTACATATTTTAATGAAAACGTTGATCAATGTCTTCAAGATGTGTTACCCACTTTGGTTTTTTTGTTTACTGTTTTCTTTGCGTGGTTATTTGGACCACGCCTTTATATTGTAAATTGTATAGGATTAGTCGACAAAGTAGTTTATTTGCTTTTCCAATGCTTATGTAGTATACTTAGGTGTGAACTGGATTTGATTCAAGAAGGGCTAAATTTATTGTTGTGGTTTTTTCAAGTGTACGCAAAGACGTACGCACGAGTTGTTCCGCAATCATGAATTGCAGAAATCATCTCTTTGGATTAAAGATAACGGCCTCAAAATCAATGCCAGTAAGTCCTCGTTTCTTGTTGTTGGAAAATGTAGTTTCATACCAGACATTATATTAGATGGAGTATTTTTATCAATATCCTAGGTCTTCTGATTGATGAAAATATGCTTTTCAGACAACACCTGAATAAAAAGCTTACTGCTTCAAGGCTAAGATTACGACATCTATATCAGTTCAAAAATGACCTTAGTTCTTCAGTAAAATTACGGCTTGTAAAGTCTCTAAATCTTACCGATATTTGACTATTGCGCTTGTGTTTACATACCAAGCCTTACAGAATCGGATAAAAATAAAATTACACTTGTCCAAAATTCTTGCTTACGTTTTGTTTATGGTGTGCGTAAATATGATCATATTACTAAATATCGTGAGTTAGCTAATATGACTTCGATCAATAATCGTGTTAAGAATATGTATCTCTGTCTAGTACACAAAACTATAAAAACTGGTACTCCTCATTATCTATTAGACAAATTAATACATAAGAAATACAATTATACACTTAGAATCAAGGATTTATACATAGTACCAGCTTATAGAAAATCTAAATTCAAAGGTTCCTTTTCATATCTTACGCCATCCTTGTATAATGACATACCTTGTAATTTGAAGTATTTATCTCTAAGCACATTCAAAAATCATATCAGGAATATGTTTGTATAGAATTTGTACACTAGCATATAGCTTTGTTAACTTTATTATTTATTCTCGTCTTTTTTTTGTTATATTAATTGAATTGGCAATATATTGTATGTAATTTTTTGTTGTTGTTAGGTTGGGTGGAAGAGCAGCCTATGGCTGAACCTAACCTTTGGTGAATCTTCATCAATAAAGATTATTATTATTATTATTATTATTATTATTTTCATTCACTCATTCTGTACTTTGAGTACAACGTCAAGGGCTCTGATCTATTCTAGGAGAGCCTAAGTATTTTCTTTTTTTTTTTGCGCTATCAAGGCGCGTGATTTGAATATCAATCACTTTATTTTGTTTTTCTCGGCTACTTAGGCAAATAATCTGAAATTATTGATTTCAATTACTTTTCTTCATTTTTTTTTGCACTACTTGGGTGCGTTGTTGAAATTACTTACCGTAATCAAATTCATTTTGGGTAAATCATATTTTCTTTTATTAAATTGAAATTTGCCGTACCTCTCTTTCCGCAGTGTGAACGAGAGCGTAATTTCTCTCAGTAGAGGCTCCAAGTAGGTTTCTGTTTGAGTCATATAAAATCATTTGGAGTCAGCAACCAGATTGACGCTGACAAACAGATTATTGACACCCGTTCTCCAATTCCCCAACACCATAGTTTCAGGTATTTTTATGGTTGAATGCTTTAGAAAAATAGGTTCAAGTGCGTGGCGCCCTACAATTTATTTATTCATCTACATTTTATTCTATATCTTCTGCTGAAGCTAGCCCCACTCCAGCCAATTGTTTTCCTTGAGTCTGAGCTGGAGTTGCGTGAATTTAAATCAGTTTGAGATTACCAATCTCATTTTCGTGATATTATGTAGTAAGGTTGATTATTGAAGGTTTCATTACCATATCCTGAGATTTGAGGAACATGATAGGGCATGAAGGATAAATAAACCTAATATGTCCAATGTAACGAAACTTCTGATGATGGCGTAACTGCCGGAACGCATATTAAGTGATTAAACTTGAATGAATTTTGAAACTCAACCAAGTATTTTAATAATGTTATTATATGATGAAATTATTATTAAAATTGTTGAAATAACTCCGAGACTTTGCATTTAAGATACTTTTGTAGAATTCAATCGATAGGAGAGTATGGTAGTAATGTTTGCTATTGCAATTCAAGAAACCAAGTCCTCTTTCATAATAAGCTCTCAGATTTCACCCTTTATCAACCACAACAAGGACAGATCCGAGTACAAGTAAGTAAATACGAAGTTTTCGTTTCAATTTGATACCGGATATTTTCGATTCGAATTGGAGATCGCCAGAGAATGGTTCCAATATAGAGAATTGATTAGTCTCAGTTCCAATCAAACATCGAATAGTGAAGAAATCGGAATCAATAACCAGCCGAGTATTTGCAAATTCGAATGACTGGATACCTGGATAGTCCCAATATCTGAATTGAATCCAATAGTGTTCGACTCCTAGTACTAACTCGAACTTTAATATATCAATTGGTCGATAAGCACACACATTAGCTATAACCTCAGATATTATTCTTCTTGTATCAAATTGACTACGACAAATCTATGAATTAAGCTTGAATTCTGATTATTGACTCCATTCTTTGCGAAGGTACTTACAGCTATAGCAGAAAATACTTGATTCATCGAAATCACTTGTCAAAAATTTGAGCTTATGGAGTTACTATGATCTTCCACCTCAAGCAATATTATATATCAATGAATTCTGTTCCAGCCATCATCGACCTGACAAATTACTGCACAAAATTATTATACCATATTCACGAAACATCAGTTTTTTTTAGCAATTTCATAAGGTAAGAATTTTGTCGAGAAGATTTCAATTAGGTATGGACCGGAAATCGTTGAGAGCTTATTATGTTACATATTTTTCATATGATCCTAACGATAAATGATGAGCTTACTTTTTTTCTGTATCCATGAAAGATTCTCTGAACCATAAATGGCAGCTGCATCCTCCTCAGCAATTTCTATCTCCATTATGGCTGTATTTTGCGGAAAATAGCTGCGATAACCATACTTGTTTACAGGAAATATTCTCACTAAAAGACTAATTAGTGTTAGATTGGTATTTACTGAGGAGTCGAAAAACGCAGAAAGGGCCATCGTCAGAACTACGGAATTAATTACAACGCCAAAGGTAACTACAAGTGTGAAAGCGGAAATGAAAGTTTCTCTTTCAATTCGTCTTGTTGCTCTGCAGCTAGCGCAATTAACTAACAACACACAGTTTCTGAGTATCTCTGAACTTGAGGTATTTTGGAAACCTGATGAATAACTTTATATAACTTACACGCTTAGAATGTAATATGAATCAGCCTATGATCACAGTTCTTGTCTTCCTATTTATCGAAATGCGAACCAAATTCAAAAAGAACTGAAATCATTCTAATTTTGTTGTTCTTCTTATATTCATGTTCCATGAATGAATTTTGGGAAGATGATATCACTTGGAAATGTAAAAATTGAGTTATTGCTCTCGTTAGGCAGTGACAGTTTCTGAATGAATTTTACAATGACAGTGAGTTTTGAACATGTTAAGACTGAAAATATTCCAAGATACAGGAAGTAATTCAATTTTATACTTTCCTCGACCATATTAAAAAGACAAGACAAGTCTAGTACAGCTGTCAGTAAGATCAAAACCGAAGTATTTGATGTTATTTGTTACAATTAATGTTTCTTTTGAGTAAGTATATATAAATTCGACTCAATTCATCAAAATCCCTTCTTCTCTTTATTGTGTCGTGAAAATTGTAAGTAAAAATCATTTCTAGGAAAGACTTCTTCAATAAGTATTCTTCTTGAGTCAGAATACGAGCACTTTCAGAATAGTGTGGTTGGTTTATTCCTGGTGAAGAGACAAAGGTGTCGCCAAGCGATTAATTGTATTTTTCCCCAATAGAAGTGTAGATCAGAGAATGAACCTGAGAACTAATCATGATATAGATTTGAGTAGAATCCATCTAGTCATAGCTTGGTGTTACATGATGAACGAATTAATTTGAGAAAACATTTTCAAATATTATTCTCTTTTCTTCTTCATGAGGCCCTTTGAATGAATTCGTGAGAGATTCGTTCAATTTAATCCTGCTAGGAGCTGTCACAAGATTATTGTAGAAAATCCGCTTAGTTTGCTTGCAGCTGAAATGATAAATAGAGTCTGGAGATAAAAAATTAATAACTGACTAATGGAATTCACACGCCATAATTAATCGTTCCAGGTGAACATACCTGAACCAGAGAAACTCTTTATTATATTCCGATGAACCCGCTTTGTAGTAGTTATAGAGCAAAGTAATTGAGGAAATGTTGTGAAAGCCTTTCAAGTTTTCAAGAACTCTTTGCTTGTGCTGTTTCGAGCAATCATTTGACATAGAGATGCTTGTGGCAGCGCTGAATTTCCTCAAAATAAATGGAAGAGATTCTTGATCACTTTTGGTTCTATATCTTTTTGAAGTTTGCGCTAAACTTGTGCTATTCCGTAAGGTTGTCTGGAGAATTTGTTCTCGTTATTTCCCAAAACTTTAATAGTTCCGAGCAACCCTTGTAGCTATTCGCCACAAGTCTTGATCGTATCGCCTGAAGTAGTGATAGCTCAGATATAACTACGTTAAGTTGCTCCTCTTGGGATATTGAAAATTAACCTCAGTTCCAAAGATCACATTTCGTTGCCATGAGAAAACTTGAATAGTTGAATGCTGATTATCGACAAAATATATTTTCTCGGACAGTTAGACAGTCCTGGCCCATATAATTGCCCAAGCGATACGATTGAATAACTCTGCAAACTCAGTCTGTCAACTCACAAAAGATCCTTTTCTCAAAAAATCATAAGTGTATCGAATAACGGAATTATTATTGGCTATCCCCATTATGTGTAATTTGTGACGATGATAGAGAATCAAGTGCTGTAATATATAGAATCAAGTTGGATCTTGAGAGTTCTAGTGTACTTTCAAATGATCATTCATTTAAATATAAAACACGACTTTCCGAGAGTCAAACTGTTTTCATCATCAGCTCTATGGAACGAATATATGATTGAAACTTCAATACAACTATTTATATTTGTTTCATAGAGCTGATGATGAGAGCAGGTTGACGCTTGAAACTTCCTGTTTTAAATTCAAATAGAGACCATTTTAATGTACACTAGATCTTTTGAGGTCTAATTGAGTTCTACCTATTATTTGTAATCAGAAAAACTTCAGTTCATCATTAAATCATATTTCAACCCATCGTCATCGGATATACATGGAAATAAAGAATTACTAACAGACGTTATACCAGTGAATAACTTGGAATACGAAAAAGTGTAGCAAAATTGAAGTTATATTTTTCCACCCTTATTTTCAAGATAACCCTGGAGAAATAAAGTAGAAACAGAAGTATACAGTAAAGATAACCTTTGTATATTATCGATGATTCATGGGTTCACTTTGACATTTCTGAAATAATGTGTATTTGTTGAGAAGTAATAATTATTTATTACATACAAAGTTCAGTCGTAAACTGGCGCGAAGCTGACAAGCACACTTTCATTTCTTTCGAAAGCGCTACAGAGCAGTGATTGGGAGACAAGAAAGTCTGAAATTGATTGTAATGAGTTTTTTAGTGCCCTGAAGAGCATTCAAGCCTAATTTTTTGTTATATTAGCAATCAGCTAGGGAGTCTTCCACTTTGAGATTATCTAAACTTCATTCATTTGAAACTTGTATTCTCAAAAGCTTCAACTATTTTAATAGGAAGGAGAGTGTGAATATTTATGTAATTTCATTTAGTTATTTATTAGACAGAGTTCAGCTAACGCTGTTCTTATACTAAACTTCTTCAGTACAGTCAGTAAAGTGATTCAATTCAAATTAATAACAAATTTCCTTACAAACAAAATAAAACAAAAGAACAAGGTAGAGTTAGTTTTGAAGTAAATGTTTTTCGAACTTTGAGGAAAATTAATTATTATTCAACATTTTCAAGCTATTCGGAACAAGATTGTTGATGAATGAATAATTGTGGGTGAAGCTGCGATTGAAGAGTAGAGAGCGGTTTGTTGGAATGTGTATAAGTGGTTGATTTCTTTAATTACGCTTGTGCAAATCAGAGCGGAACGTGATTCTTTTGGGAAAATAAGGTGAATTGCAAAATCAAAATACGATGAACCATGCACGCAAGGTGATGGGTTCGTCGTTGTTACATAATCAACTAGTTCATATTAGTGATTAGGAAGCTGGCAGAGTCAAATTTCCTTAAATTATACACAAATCGAACACACATGTTTTGTAGTCTGTGTATTTGGTTGATATTCCGAGCCAAGGGACAAGAAACATAAATTCCATCGCAATAATTGACTACAGAGAGTACAAGATAGTAACCAGTAATAATCTGTGCTTGGTGGATAGGACGAAGCGGTTCATGTACAAATTTTTAGGAGCTAAATAAGCTTCTCTTATCAATAGTGTGACATATTGAGAAAATCAGAGCTCACAGTCCATCAAGAGACCTGAATTTTCAAGAGTTGACTTGAAGTGAAGGGGAAAGGCATGCAATATGATAGCTATTAGATTGATCAGATGGTTCCGAGTTATCATAAGCACGACTGCACTTTTACTTTCGTTTGTAATAGGGCAGTTATTTCTAGCGTGAATAAGGATTTGCTCTAAGTCATTGTTGATGGCAGCTAGAGCGCGCTCGTAGTTATTGAGAAAACGGTGAATAAAGTTTGGTGTCATCAGCAAAAATGTGTATAGAAGCAAAGATAACGCTCCTAGGAAGGTCAAATGTGTATAGATGAGAGAAAAGAGGGCCGCAGATAAACCTTTGAGCGACCCTCCTAAAGGTGTTCAAGCAGTCAGAATCATTATTATTGTACATAACCTTTTGCTTTCTGTTGCTGAAATAGCTACTGATGAGACGCAAACTAGCTCCATCAAAACCTTGATATTCCAGTTCAGCAATTAATAGTTCAGGGCTAATGGTATCGAACGTCTTGCTTAACAGTGCCGTAGTTGTACCTAATCCATGTCTGAAGCCTGGCTGAATGTCTGCAAGTATTTTGAAATTTTCAACATAGCTAGAAACCTGTGCGAAGAATATTTCTCCAAGAATATTCAGTCGCGGATTCTGTTGAACGAATCTTAGTCCCGATTAATCGATGCATTCTGATGTGCAATGTGAAGAGATGTAGGATTAAAGTGACCGCGAACATTCCCGCTGCCTCTCAAGCCTAATTCACAATACGAAATAAGTAATTGGTGCTCGTAGTTACGGTCAGTAGTTCGTGTTTATAGTTTAGTTCTAAAAATAGTATTCACTATGTTCCAGATCAATGCAATATAATTAAAGCTTCTCTCGTTGCTAAAGTGTTCTTGGCTCAATTTCAGACTTCATATGAAATATCTATAGGTGGTGTTAGTATCAAGAATCTAAATGAAATATTTAGAACATGAAAATAGCTCACTATCCTCAATTTTATCATCAATCCAGTTCTTTCGAATGATCTATATGATATTTGAACGGTTAAGCAAACCTGCCTGAGACGGGTGAAACTCGATCGCAATTATACGTTGCGTCTCGTTGAAAGATGATTACATGTAGTACTGTCAAGTACGTGTCAGTTACACAACTTTTAGTGTTTATTCCAAGAGTGTTAATCATTTATCACTATTATCATCACGAATACTATCATTATATATTATATCATATAATCTTTTTCAAATGCTATCTCGGAAGAGGATTACGGGATTCATCAACAGTGGGTTTAAAAACAAATAGGAAGATGGGTATCATCTTCGAACGAGACGCCACGTATAATTGCGATCGGCGGGCTTGCTTGGTCCTTCAATGATACTGAACGTCTTGTTCTCGATGATCACATGTAGAATTTCAGAGTAAGAAATGACATCTTTTGTACTCCAATACAGATATCTATATATTCTGATTGACCATCGTCAAATTAAAGATAGCACCTTAAGTCTGTATTGGTCGACTGTAAAAACGATTAAACATATTCGACCTGCTAGACCAACCGGCCGTTCTACTAATAGTGTCCACATCTAGACCCCTGCTGCAAGCCTGAAAATTGCTGCATGCTTAGCACTATATGCCGCAAAGGTGTAGATATCTATTTCTGCTTTATTCAATAAGAACTTAATTCGATGACAAATCGTCTGAACGTTTCGTTGCTCACATAAGAAATCTATCTGAGTTGGTTTTTAGGATTCCAATCATATCTAAGGTCTGGTTTCACTAAGCTAAGTCAAATTTATTAAGAGGTTATATCTATTATTACAATCGTATCAACAATACTTTATGTATGAAATAACCTTTGGATCAGTTCAACTAGCGTTGTTGAAACTGGCCCAGGTGGAGTAATATAATTGAGGCCACGCATAGTTTCTTCCTTTGTTCGAAAAACGTTATTGAAACGATTGGTTGTTCTTCCTCTGCCCTTGAAGTTTAAATTAGTTCAGATTACTTTATACTCAATCCTGTAGCTGATTCAATTATATATATTTGTTAATGAGCGCCAATGTTTGCATCCTATGCTCACTTATTATGACAACAAGAGTAACTGCCAGTTTTGAGACCTCTTTCAATCTTAAATTATTGATATTCCTAATATTTTCAACATAAGTGAGGACCTACTTCGTATCTCAAGTCTCAGAGTATTCTGGTCTTGCTGGTCTTCTCTTCAAAATATTTTCCTGATGAATCTCAAACTTAGGGCATCTTTTGGAGAAAAATTGTCTTCGAAAACAAAACAATCACTGCTTTGTTGAATTTTCGATCCCGTAATTTGCTCCTACAACTGTTAGGAATCCGATGACATCAGTGTTCAAGGGATCAAAGGCATCAATTATAGCTTGATTTGCAAATGTCAACCATTTTTCCAGGCATACCTTTATATTGTTTTACTGTTGACTCTGTTATTAAGTCCAACATTAACCTATCTGTGATTTCTTTGTTAAGAGAAGCTTGCCTGCTGCCGACCACAAGAGAAAGTTTGAGAGCTAGTGAGTAGGGCTGGGAAAAATATCGATATATCGATATTTATCGATATTTTTTTCAAATATCGGACTTCGATATCTATTTTTACTTGTATCGATATATCGATATCCCGATAATTATCGATAATAGTCGATTATTATCGATATTTATCGATGATTATCGATATTTTCGATATAAATCGATTAATATCGATTATTATCGATAATTGTTAATAAACATCAATAATTATCGATATTTATTGAAGTGATCGATAATTATCGATATTAATTGATTTTTATCGACAATCATCGGTACTTTAACGATACTTGGTGAATATTCTTTCCATAAAATTCAAAGAAAAGATTACTACTCTCTCAACACTCAAAATTGCATTTAAAGTTAAGAAAAATTCCCGAATGGATAATTTTAATTTGAGAAATCTACGTCGCATATAATATTTTTTTCATAATACCTGCATTGAAACAACGCGTTTCAACGCCTGTTTTGTCAGTCGAAACAAGACAGTTTCAGACAAATGCAAGTGTAGCCAGGCAGAAACAAATCTTTTTCTGTCCTAGGGGGGGAACAAGCTTGTTTCTGCCCGCTGAATTTGTTTCTTGAATCGTTTTATCCCTGGCAGAGTCGCATTTGTTCATTGTCAATCTCTGGATGGAAATCATATAACCTCAGTTAATTTGACAGTTATTGTATTCGTAATTGTAAATCAAATTAAAAAGACGATAGTTTCAAGAAAAAAAGTATTAATACGACAATTTCAAGTAAGTACATCACAACATCTTATTGATAAAGCTCCAGCAGTTACTCTCGACTTGTCACCTGCAAAATCGAAAGAAAATATTCACTTTGTTATTATAAATCTGTAATGTGGAAAGTTTCAGTGCAGGTATTATGAAAAATACAGTGTGTGGCACGGGACAAAACATGATTTCAGCCAAGAGTGATGCCAGCCCTCGCTTCGCTCGAGCAAGCAACGCTCACCCTCAGCTGAAATCGTCTTGTTTCGTCCCTAGCTACACAATATACTATTATGTACATATTACCCCGTTTAATCATCCAGTGTGTGAGTCAATAAATCAAAATTTATGGTGCTGCCAGAGTATTTTTTTCTTGTGGAAATGCACAAAAAACAGAATTAATTAGAAAAAACAGTTGCAAAATCACGTGATTATATTAGTTGTTTGTTAATACTGATTGGTTGTTGTGAAAAATATTGGTACAAGGAGTAGGGTTGTGTTCTACAAACAATAAGAGCTAAAAAATACTGATATGTTGATATTCATCGATATTTTTTCAACTATCTGGCTTCGATATTTCATTCTTTCAAACGATATATTGATACTTCAGTGATTATCGATAATCACCGATGATTATTGGTATTTATCTAGTAATATCGATATTCATCGATGATAATCATTCACTACCCTCAATAATTATCGATAATTATTGATAATTTCCGATGATTATCGACAAATATCAATAACTATCGATATATATCAATAATTATCGATATTTATTGATATGTATCAATAGTTATCGATATATATATCGATAGTTATCGACAATTATCGATAATTATTGATATAAATCGATAAATCAAAATGTCGATATATCGAAAATTATCGATAATATTTTCGCATCAAATATCTATATTTGAAACTGAATATCGCGCAGCCCTACTAGTGAATGATTCTATTGCATTAAAAGGAGATTGTAACTAGTTGACCTTTGGTTTCAAAGTTAATGGTGGTTGACAGACTAGAGAGGTGAACAGTGGATATCATGGTTGAGCAGGCCAGAGAGGAACAACTGATACTACTGACACTTCATCATTATTAATTTTCCTTAATATCAGAAGAACTAGAGCAAAAGACAAGAGTGCATAAAACATCTCGTTTTTTCACGAGAAATTTAAATTATCCACTAGTTCGGCTTCAGAATCCAAATAGCGCGGAAAAATCATACGCATATATTACTAATCCGAGAAACAAAAAGATCAATTGAAGAAATACCACATACATTCAAAACTTTCTGATGAGCATCCTGTGATCACTCTAGAAGCACTTTCTGCTTTTTTGTTCAATTTCAATTGAATATAGGAAGCGACTAACCAAATGCTCCTACACTCACATCATTGCTAGATATCTCTCACAAACTCACTGAGTTGCCGTCGTATCTATTAATACCTAGTAAGATTACACTGTTACTTACCTCTGGAGCGAAACATATGAATGCAAAGAAAGCCGCAAAAAGTTTTAGGTGATTGATATGTAATTTCTAATCTTCCTGATTCCAATTAGCGTGTGTCACACTCCACTTGCTTCAGCTCCTCAACCTGTCGTTCAGGCTTCGGAGTTTATATCTATGTTAAAGGTCCGTATTCTAATTCTATTACCAGCACTCAATATACTTTTTTTCCTCCAGAAATTGTCTTTAAGACATGTTTACTAAATTCCATACAGCCCTCAAAACCATTATTATCCACTAACAACATTAACAATATTTCAATGCGTAGACAAGAGTAGTTGTATGCTGCTGTTGCTTAAATATATTCTTCACTGTGAGGTATTTTTTTGATCGTTGAATGAATTCAACAATGGCAGCTAATATTTGTCAGATAAACAGTGTAGTTGAAGATATGCTCCACTAATTTTCAACTAGTGATGAATTTATCAACAATCTGGCTTATAATGTGGCAGATCGTATCAATGAGAAACTTGAACAACAAAAAATTCATAACGAAGGATTGATATCCGATTTAACAGCTGATATCAAAATATTAGAAGACAAACTTGATCTCTCAGAACAATACAGTCGCCGTAACTGTGTACGAGTTCTCGGAGTACCGGAGGTTCCAATTGAGAAAACTGAAGATCTGGTTCATTCAGTGTTCGTGAAACACATGTCTGTGGATATTCCTTCTGAACTTATTGATCGCTGCTATCGAACATCCTTCAACTTTCCCAAAAACATGCCCTATTATTGTGAAATTTGTGTCGTATATAATGCGTACTTTAATTTTAAGTAAACGTAAGGAGCTCAGAGGTGAAAATATGTCTATTAAAAAGGACTTTACACAGCGCAGACTTTCAATCTTGACTCATGCCTCGAAAAAGTACTGTTATCGCAATGTTTGATCCAAGGACGGTATTATTTATGCTGAAGCTGATAATCATATCTTAAAAATCACTGATATAGCTCTGAATCAAATATAATATATTTAATTCCTTCATTTTCCGATTTTTTTTTCTTGTTCCATTACTATTATCTTATTACTTTCAATACTTTCATTGGTTCACAGCAATCAATTATTGCTGAACGGTTTTTCGAGAGTTGCATCAATTTATTGCTATCACAATATAAATTGTTAGTTCACCTAATTCCGTTTATTGTATATTTTTTTTTGAACTTTAAATTTCTCTACATTTATGCATCGTAAGCACACTGTATATTTCTATTCCAAAATTTTGTTTTCGCATTCAACATTTGATTGAACAATTCATTGTTCCTACCTTGAAACTAATTTATATTATTAGCTTTTAACTAGGCGTTATCAGTTACTCAACTGAGGCATCTTTATTCGTCAATAGCAATGTTGCTCAAATTTCTTATTGACAATCATGAATATCTGTTATCAAAATATTAGAGGACTCAACACCAAGATGGAAGATTTCTATAATTGTTCTTTGGCATCTAATGATGATATTGTTGCAATTAGCAAAGCTTGGCTCAATGATTGAGCTTATAATTCTGAATTCAGTATTCAGAAAAGCAAGTTTTTCAGCTGTAAGTGGCAATGTACGAGGAGGCGGGGTCCTTTGTGCGATAAATATCAAATATAAATCTCTACTAGTTCTTATTGATCTCAATCCTAACTCTTCAAATGATCTAGTTTGTGTGAAGGCATATTTGTCTTTTACAAAATTCATCTATGTCATTGTCATATATACCCCACCTCCTACGACCTTTGATCAACTGTGTTACTTATTCGAAACTTCTGAGTCTTTTCTACCTCTAGTAGATAACAATTTTATGATAATTGATGATCTTAATATCTCTAGACTTGCTGATTTCTTGATTTCTACGATCATGGCTTTAGAAATCAAATTATTTCACGATACGATAATTTTTTGAATTTTTTGTGTGCATCACAGTATTATTCTTGTTACTAATGAATTCGGTAGACTGTTGAATATTGTGATTTCTGACATAGATTGTGCTGTTTTCGATATCCTGATACATTTGTCACCGAATATACTTATCACCCTGCCCTGAACATATTTATATTCTGTTCAGCTCCTGACAACATTCCAAATTGCATTGTTGATAATTCTGAGCTTTCATATGATTTTTGTGATGCTAATTTTGACTTATTTCATGATTTACTATCACAGGTGAACTGGGATTGTCTCTATGAATTTAATGATGCTGATATGACGTTTCGGAAGTTTTACTCTGGTTTATCTGAAATTATGGTTGAAGCAATTCCTATGTCTGAACAAAAATCTTCAATCAACTCATATCTCACTTGGTTTATTCATGATATAATTGGTAATTTAAAATAAATTGGAATCGAAGTATCATCATTTGTATAGGGTTCACGAACTTGAACAATATAACTTGGAATTTAAGAAGCTTAGAACATTGATTGAAAGAGACATGAGATTAGCACATAAAAACTATTTATCTTCTATGGAATTTATTATCGCATCTGATCCAACAAAATTCTGGCGCTTCATCAATAGCAAAAAGTCTGAGATGTGCATTCCTGGTGTAATTAAGTCATGAAAACATTTAATACCTCTTCAGATATTGTTCAAGAATTCGCAGATTTTTTGTTGAGCGTTTACACGAGCGACACTGAAGAATCTTGTGTGAATATTGACTCTTTGTTCAATCACTTTGAACCCACATTTGTATCTCAAATAGCTGGAGATGATATTCTCTTTGCAATCAATAAGTTTAAATCAACTCGTAATCCTGGTCCCGACAACCTGCTTGCTTATATTGTCAAAGTATGTCGTTACCTACTATTGAAAGCTCTTCATATTTTGTTCAATTTATCTCTCTCGACAAATACTTTCCCATCGTCTCTCAAAACATCATATATTTGTCCTACATTCAAATCTGGTGATACTACTATCCTCTCTTTTTATAGACCCATCGCTATATTATCTCAAAAGTTTTTGGATCTCTCTACGCAAATATATCTATGATTCTGTCAATGGATATATTTAAATCCATCAACATGGGTTTGTCAAAAAGAGATCAACCACATCCAATTTAATGAATTTTGCCGAATTCACAGTTAACTCGTTGCATGAGAATCAACAAGTCGACGTGATTTAAACCGATTTTTCTAAGGCTTTTGACAGCATTAATCGTCAGGCCCTGCTTCATAAGCTCAAATATGACTATAATTTTTCTGATGAACTTGTCATACTTCTTTCATCTTATTTACATAAACGGGAGTAATATGTGCAATACAACAATTACACTTCTCAATCTTACTATGCCACTTCCAGTGTACCACAAAGCTCAAATCTCGGACCTTCAATTCTCAACTTATTCATAAATGACATCAAGGGTAATATTAATCATTCTGAAGTTTTACTATATGCTGATGACCTGAAAATTCTCAAAATCATTAATTCGACTGATGATTGCATAAACTTACAAGAAGGTATAAATAGTATTCTAACTTGGTCTAAGACGTCAAAATTGTCGTTTAATTTCAATAAATGTAAAATAATGAGTATCAGTATGAACGAAATCTCTATAAATTACAAATATTATATGGATAACATTATTTGATGAGCATCTATCATTTAATGAACCAATTAACATTAAAGTGAATTCAGCATTTAGAAATCTTGATTTTATGATACGTAATTCTTAGTCTTTTTATAATGTACAAACGCTCAAGAAATTATATTTCATATTTTTCAGGATGAAATTGGATTATTGTGTTCAGATTTGGAGTCCAATATATAACAAATACTGTCATTCCATTAAAAGCATACAAACAAAATTCCCGAAATATTGTTTTTATAAATCTCATGGCACATATCTAATTCACAATTATTCCAGTGAGCTCCTACTTTCCGAAATGAGAATGGTATCATTAGATATCCAACGTAAAATTCATTAATGTCAGTATTTGTTTAAATTACGATCCTGTAAGTCTTGCACGAACTGCAATTTCTGTTCCGATATTCTCTTGTCGCTCTCAAGTTTTGAAACATCATTCACTAGAACTAATTATGGAAAAAAGTCTCCTGTAAGACAGCTATGTTTATAACTTATCTATCAACATCGACATTTTTGATGATTCATTGAAAGAATTTGAACACCTGTTATATAATCAATATATGTATGTTGCATCACGTTGCAGCATAAGAACTCGTTGTATAATAAGAGCTCCGATTGGAATGAACTAATAAATAAGTAATTACAGGATTGGGATATTGTATAAATAAGTTGTGATAGTAAAATTGGGATTATTATCCAGTGGAATTTGAAGGAATAAAGTGTTATAGAATTATTATTGTGTTTCATTAGGAGTGAGTGACAACATTACAGAAGTGGGATGGTGTAACCTGTGTGTGAATAACGTGGCTGGTGAAATTAATGCCATTAGAAATGAAAAGATCAAATTCAGGGCGAAGCCGTGGAAGTAACCAACGGTATAGTAAGCGGGTGAGATATGCTTGTGCTAGTGATGTGAGTGATACTAGTGATAATGAGCAGTTTGATAATCAACAAGAGAGAAGTTGCAGTGAAAGTGGAAGTGCAATAGCGGATCAGAGTCACGATGTAAAACTGATACGCGCTATCTTAGCGGCCGTCAAACAACAATCAACAAACGACCAACAGCATCCGCGCAACCACAGTGAACAATTAATACCGGTGTATGACCCTGAAGAAGGAAATATTAGTCCTCAGAATTGGATTTTAAAAATTAGAACATACTGCGTCCATCCATACTGGTCTGATTAACTAAAAGCTTATAACATGCAACTGAGATTGCGCGGGTTAGCAAAGCTATGGTATAATCAATTACCTGATTACGATAAGTCTTGGTCCGGATGGAAAACCGAGCTAGTGGAAGCATTTCCAAAAAAAGTGGATTACCATACATGTCTGTCAAAAATGATGAATCGCAGTAAGCAGCCGAATGAGACCATTACCAAATATTTTCACGAAAAACAGACACTCTTGCAGAATTGTAAGATATTAGAGGAAGATGCAGTGTCTTCAATAATCGCTGGATTACATAGCGAAGAACAGAAAAATAATGCTCGCGCTGGGAGCTATAGAACACCAGTGGACTTATTCAATGGTTTTCTGTTCTCTTTAGATGAAAATAAGCCAATCCAACAAAAACACGGACACTTTTCTGGAAGGATGAGTGAACCTCATCACAGGATGCTAAATACGAACCGCTATGATTATAAGAAAACTAAGGAAGGCGCCAATAGACCACCAATATTCTGCTACAATTGCAAAAAGACAGGCCACATAGCAAGAGAATGTAGATTCCCAAGGAAAGAATGTGGCAACTGTAAAAAACTTGGACACCTATCGTTTGAATGCAAGAGTAAACAGACCACACATAATGCTGACAGAAGGAATATAAAAGTGGTAAATGTAACGAACAACGAAGATACCGGTAGCGAAATAATAACGGCAACCATGGCAGTTAAAAATGCTTTGAAATTGTCAGTGGATCCAATGATCATCTTTACAATCAAATCATTTGGAGGTGGTGAAGTAAGGTCATTAGGTAGTGTTAACATTTGTCTGAAAATTGACGAAGTTGAAGCACATGTTGATGTTTCTATCGTGCCAAGCGAATACCAGTCCCACCCCTTCATAATTGGACAGCCACTTTTGAGTCACCCAGGAGTCTCGGTGGGCATCAACAGTGGAGAAATAAGATTCTTTCAATCTATACTTGGCGATCTACTACAGATTGAGATTGACGAAGATGAAAAGGTTCTTATAAGATGTATAGAAAATTTAACATTGACCCCAAGAACAGCATGCGCCATTCCAGTTAGTACTTCATGTTCACCCTTTACTACTGTGAGCGTGCCGAGTATATTAAATGGGCCACCAGGATTGCAATATTGTACATACTTACCAACGAAGCTCGTTAGTGGACCAGGTATGTACCTAATTTTAACAAATTTAGGTGATAAACATATAAGGTCACGGGATAATACGGTTATTGCTAGGGGTAAGGCGATTAGTAATATTAAATCATCAGTATTTGAGAATACAGACAATGATTATTTTAAAGTAAAAATTGCTGATATAAAAATATCAGACTTCTACAAAGTTGAGCTATTAAATGTATTACTCTCGTTCAGAGACAGATTCGCATTTTCAACGAAAGAAATTGGGAAAACATCTCTTACCGAAATGAAAATTAGTTCAAGTAACGATAGTCCGGTAATATATAAGTCTTATAGGTTATCTATGACAAAACGAAATATAGTACAAGAGCATATCGATGATCTGCTCAAAAACGATATCATTCAAGAATCGGAATCCTCTTTTGCCAGTCCGATTGTGTTAGTGAAAAAGAAATCAGGAGACACTCGTCTATGCATTGATTACAGAGCATTGAACAAAATAACAGTTAGAAATGTTTATCCTATGCCTAATATAGAGGATCAATTGAACAAGTTATCGGATTATTCGTATTATACTAGTTTGGACCTATCTCAAGGCTATTATCAAATTCCCATGGCTAAAGAATCTATTGCGAAAACGGCATTCATAACACCGGATGGTCATTATGAGTTCAAAAGACTCCCGTTTGGATTAGTGAATGCACCCGCGGTCTTCCAAAGTATGATCCATGAAGCACTTGCGCCAGTGAAGAGCTTGAACATACTGGTATACATGGATGACGTTTTGATCCCGTCGGAATCAGTCGAATCTGGAATAAAAATGCTAAAACAACTCTTATCATGTTTACGGGAGGCTAATCTTACCCTGAAATTATCCAAGTGTACTTTCTTCAGCAAAGAAATCGATTATTTGGGTTATGAAGTAACAAATGCCGGAGTTAGGCCTGGAATACGGAAACTCCATCCAATGTACACGAAGTAAGACAGTTTGTAGGCTTGTGTAGCTATTTTCGGAAGTTCATAAATAATTTTGCAATAATTACGAAACCATCAACGGATCTCACTAAGAAGGACTATCAGTGGAAATGGGAACGCAAAGAGATACAATCTTTCGAATCATTGAAGGAAAAATCAACTGATCGCCCTATATTAGCCCTCTTTTCAATAAACGCGCAAACAGAATTACATACGGACGCGAGCAAATTAGGTTTGGGTGGGATATTACTACAATATCAGGTAGACGCATCTCTTAAACCAGTTGCATATTACAGTAGAATCACCACAAAAGAAGAAAGGAACTATCATATTTTTGAGTTGGAAACGTTAGCGGTCGTAGAAAGCATTGGAAGATTTCGTGTTTATTTATTAGGCACCGAATTCACAGTTTACACAGACTGCAATGCCATTCGGACGACTTTGACAAAGCGTGATCTAAATCCCCGTATCGCCCGATGGTGGCTATATCTACAAGAGTATAATTTTAATATTACCCACAGACCCGGACACAAAATGCAACATGTAGATGCTCTTAGTAGGAATCCAATAGATAAAAATGTCTACGAGATATCAATTTCAGACTGGGTGGTGGCTGTGCAGTTAAAAGACTTATATTTAAACAAAATTGAGAACGTCTTAGAAGCAAGTCCATCCACACCCGAAGAACTCAATATTCATAAGGAATTCAGAATAAGAAACAACCGGATCGAAAAACTCATCAATAATAAATACAAGTTAGCAATACCAAAATCTGCACGCTGGAATGTGCTCCGTAAAATGCATGACGATTTCGAGCATTTAGGATTCGATAAAACATTTAATATAATACAGAAAAACTATTGGTTCGCGAAAATGAAGCGATTCGTTCGAAAATATGTTGATTCGTGCATAGATTGTGCATATCGGAAAAATAGATCTGGAAGAAAATCCGGACTACTCCATCCGATCCCTAAAGAACCGATCCCAATGCAGACAGTGCACATAGATCATTTGCGACCATTCATTAAGAGTAAAAAAGGGAATAGCTACCTAATTGTTTTAATCGACTCGTTCACGAAATATATATCCTTAAAACCTGTTAAAAATAGTCAAGTTACACCTGTGATATCTTTCTTAGACGAGACGTTCGCTTTGTTTGGTTTACCAGACCGTATAATCAGCGACAGGGGCTCAGCTTTCACGAGTAAGAAATTTTACGAATTTTGCAATGAATTCAATATAATTCATGTGAAAAATGCTGTTGCAACCCCAAGAGCAAATGGGCAAGTAGAGCGGTTTAATGGAACCATACTGAGTTCCTTAGCAACATCCACAACTAAAGGAAATGAATGGGACTTGAAAATCAAAACAATCAATGTCGCATTGAATAACACGATTTGTAAAAGCACCAGATATAGTCCATTTGAATTAATGTTCAATCATAAAAATAAAGGTTTCAACAACCAGCTTTTAGATACCCACCTGAGAGATGGAAACGAAGTGGATGTTGTACAGAAAAGATTAGATGCTTGTGAGAATAATAAGGAGAATGCAAAGCAAATGAAAGCGAGGTTTGATAAAAATCGAATCGAGGCAAAACAATATAAAGTTGATGATCTTGTTTATTTCAAAAAACCACTATGTACGAACGATGGGGCTAATAAGAAGTAACAAAGGTCCCTACAAAATAAGTAGAGTCCTTGGCAATGATCGATATATCATCACCGACATCCCGGGGATACAAAGAACTCAACGCAAATACGAAAACGTAGTATCAGCAGATAAACTAAAACTGTTTGATATTCCGGATATATCAGACAGCAGCGACAATGAGTGAGACAAGTTAAAGTATACGGATAATTCCCATAGGAGAATGTGGTAGGAGTATATGGTTTAAATACAATTTAAGCAATAATACCGATATTGCTACACGTAAGTAACTATACTGACGTTACTAATCGCATCATTATGTGCAATAATACTGATATTGCTAATCGTAAGTAACGATACTGACGTTACTAATCGCATCATTATGTGCAATAATACTGATATTGCTAATCGTAAGTAACGATACTGATGTTACTAATTGCATCGTTGAGTGCAATAATACTGATATTGCTACTTGTAAGTAACGATACTGACGTTACTAATCGCATCATTATGTGCAATAATACTGATATTGCTAATCGCAAGTAACGATACTGACGTTACTAATTGCATCGTTGAGTGCAATAATACTGATATTGCTACTCGTAAGTAACGATACTGACGTTACTAATCGCATCATTATGTGCAATAATACTGATATCAACGGTGACATTGTTATTACTACGAACGAAAGATAGTATTGACAAAAGAAAAAAAAAACAGAATGAAATTTGTATATGATTTTAATATAATTTTTATGTTAACAGGATTTAACTAATTGCAGGGACGCAATTACGGCAGGATGGCCACGTGTTGCATCACGTTGCAGCATAAGAACTCGTTGTATAATAAGAGCTCCGATTGGAATGAACTAATAAATAAGTAATTACATGATTGGGATATTGTATAAATAAGTTGTGATAGTAAAATTGGGGACTATTATTCAGTGGAATCTGGAAGAATAAAGTGTTATAGAATTATTATTGTGTTTCATTAAGAGTGAGTGATAACATGTATGCTTCAATTTAATATCTTATTTCCACTTACTTTGGTATTCTTTATATAATATATTCATATTTGTGTACATGCAATTTGTTTGTCAACGAATCTGTAATCACTTTGTATGATTTATTATTTCTTCCCCCTGTTATTGAGATTTTATTAGCCTGTTGGGTGGAATACAATAAATGAATAAATTAATTAATCAATTCTTCTGTTCCGAGCCTTTTGCAAAAATTTCCTCATTTCCATTGCTGGACAGCACGCGACTAAAGTTCATATCATTTCCGCAATGAATCTAATTCTATGACTCTTATAAAACCCTTGGTAATTTAGAAGTGTCATCACCTGAGTTTTCTTCTTAACGTTGGTTTCACATGGTAATATTTTGGATCTAAAATCAATCCAAGATATGTACAATCCTTACTAGGAGTTGTCTGACTCTTTAAATGATTTACTATAAATCTCATATATTCCTGATTGTAAACTCTACAGTGGCTTCAAGATTTGAAATAACTACTCATGCACATAACAGCATCCAAATAAATAACTAGTAAAAAACCAAGGGACCTAGACTTATTTACGACTGGTCTCATAATTTCCGTGAAAATGTATGAACTGAGAGACAAACTGAACGATAAGCAAGTAAACTGCCATAACTGACCCTTGAATCTGAACCTGGAAAATTTTCTACCACTCATTTAGTCTTCTAAGATCAATCATTCACCTATCAGATTTATCTGGTCTCAGAACCAGGAGATAGGTTAATACAAACTGACCATTGGATTCAGCACACGTTTTGATAACTTGCTTCAAGATTAACCTAAGTATTGCAATCTCAACTCTGGTATAATCTGCAGAAAACCGGGTAGGCTATTTGGGTACAAAAAATTGAGAAGGTTCTTATGTAAATCCTCCTCACATTCTGCATTAACTTCTTTCTCTATGCCCAGCTCTTCTCTGCATTAGATTTCTATTGGCGAGTCTGATTAAGCTCGCAGCGCCAAGTGAGAATGTCAGGAACTAACGGAGCTGTGATTCGGTGTGCTTGGCCGTAAGGTATGATATCAATATATTTACCGATAACTTTTCAATACTTCTTCCATTTCTATAATTTTTTTGTTGTATATATGTAATAAAGCATCAAAACTCTATTTTATATGATATAGTTTAAATATCCGGAATATCAAACTTTATTTATATCATCCTCGAAGTTCAAAAGTAAGTATTTTGGTTGTTTTCAAGATTCTTTGATTAGTAAATGATAGCCTTTCAAATATATTCTGTTCTCTATAGAATGGATATCCCAGTAAAGCTGGAATTGAAAGTAATATTTCCTATATTTGTGTGCAGATCACAATTCTAGATGTGTATGCGGAAGAGTAGTTTCAGATGCCGGATGCATATCAGTATGCGGTGTTTTGAATAACAATATAACAGATGAAATTAATATTTACGCCCTTTGCCGTCAGACATTGACACTAGCAAAATATCCTCATATTATACAGGGGATGCTAAAAACAAATGAAATAAATAACTTGAAAGATACAACTATGACATGCTCTTGCAAAGGTAGCAGAAGCGACCGTTGCAAACATGTTTTGGCTGTACTTTTATTATTTACCAGGTCTATCGGCTATTCTTTTGTTTTGTATCAAGTGCATCATTTGTCACTTGATTATAAACGAAAGCAAGAGCCTACAGAATGACTACAAAAAATTGGAGTATATGTTGGAATGAATTAATTGACGTTATTATAATAAGAATCAGTTTGAATGATTTTATTTATACACCCAAAATTTATTTTAATGAGGTTTTAAGATACTTATCTCAGATTATACTCTTAGATATGAGTATTATCTCTTACTATTCCTATATTATGCTGGAGTAACTAACCTCTATAAAGGTGGTAATCCCCATCAAAATGAGGAGAACACACTTTCCATACACGGAACAATGAACATAACTCATGTCGACAAATAGTGCAATATGAAATTTAATGCTTAGATTTGTTCAAATTTGAAGAAAACAATACGAATCTCATCTATGCTAATGCAATTTATTACACTTCCAGTAGTTCTATAAAGTGCCACCAGATAGAGTATCGCCTTAGCAAGACTCGCCAATAATGACCTTGTTGACGTTGCTACAACCCTGTACCTGTAGTTAACAAATGCGAAATTTCTCAGAAATTGATTTATTTATTTATTTTATTTATTTACTTATTTATGAGACTTTGGCTTCTCAACCGGAAAAGATCCCAATAGCAGGAAAGCACATTATAAAAGCAAATGGAAGTAACATTGAAAGTACAATTGGAAAAAATTAGAAAAAATATATGTACACTGAGAAAAATGGTGGCTTTGAATGAAAACTATTTTCAGTTTTGAGTTTTTTCGTTTGTGGGAAAACGAAAATCATTGGTTCAACATTTGTGATTTTGAATCAAAACGCAACAGGCTTTTGTATGAAAATATTTTAGGCTTTGAATTCTAAGTTTTGTTTTAAAACTTGATGTACATTCACTCAAATGCTTTTTTATTCGAACTCATACAAATGAAATTAGAATCTATTAGTCTTGAACTAAAACTGTGAACCTTTTTCTCAAAGCAATTTCAGTTTCAAAAGAGAAATCAATAATTTTGTATCAATGTTTAAAATTATTTAATGTAAAACTTAAATATTTTCTCATAAAAATAGTACTATTTTCATGTAAAATATAATTTCTCATATTGAGAATGAATATTCTGACTGGAAATGTACTCTATTTTCAAACAAACCTATAGTATCTCGCAATGTTGCAGCTGCGTGATTTGGGAATCACCTTTTCAATATTTTCGCCATTTTTGCTCATCATATGCTGTTCATCGTTTGAACGTAGCGGTGTGATTTTTATGTTGTGTTGTGAAATATTACTTCTGACTGCAATTGAAAGGTGAGTTTGATATTTAATCATTAAAAGCAATTTAATAAGATCAAATTGTCCAAATAATAATTTAAACCCAAATATTACATTCGCCAGTAAATTCTGACTATATGAAGATTTATTCTCATAGATACAATTATTGTTACAGTATTGTTTATATGAAAATGAATCTTTAGTTTCGTTGGGTTTATTAGCGAGTATAATAATTAGCCTTAAATTGTACAATTTCTGAAAATGGAGTTTTTTTTGTTTCATTATTTTTTGCAGGTACACTGTTAATGCGTGAAGTAGGTATTGGCTTGTGATTTACGATGTGAGCATCACTCCGGCCACTTTTAATTCCAGATTTTCTTCATCCAAAGTCATCGAGCATTAGTGCGACGTTTTCTTGGGTCAACAACAAATTTAATTTTTGTGCAATTTTTTTTTTGTGCTTGCGTATAAGCTTAAGATGTATTTGCATTTAGAAGTTTTAGCATTGCATAACTTCATGCCTATATGTGTGCATCAATTTGCGAATGAGTGATTCCTTGTTGAAGTTTGAAAATATTTGGTATCTATGTACACCTTTATGAATTTGTATTTGTATTTATTTTTATCAATAAATAGATTTTATAGCTCAAATTTTGTATTTCTTCAACCTATACGAGTGAACACACACGACGCATACACACACACATATATATATATATATATATATATATATATATATATATATATATATATATATATATTGACAGAGTTTATAGTGGGTAAGGCAGTCAATAATTGGGCCAAGAAATTAACACTCTTGTTAATTCGTCTAGCTTTCGATTTTTTATTTAAAATCATCTTCAGGACAATTAGTTGAGATTAGAATAAAGATTTTCGAACATTCAGAATAAATATAAGTTTTCATTTTTGTGGTTATGTTTTACCACATGTTGTTAAAATTTATTTTACTCCAATGAGTCATAATTATATTAAAACAGCAGAAAAGTGTCATAAGTAGACGTCAAATATATTTTTTTAGAGATCACAGTTCAATTTTTAGTTCACATAGCTTGCACTCAATTGTTTAGTTCACAGGTGACGCATTCAGGCGAGCGTAGACATTTTTTTTACTTTAAGATCAAATCTTAAAGTAAAAAAGATAAAAAAATAAAAAATATAAATAAAAAAAAAATGTCTTAATAACAAGTATATATAATGCAATGATAAGAATAGCATATATTCCCATTCAATGGAAATTTGCAAACATTATTCTTATCCACAAACCCAGCAAACCACCACACGAAATAACTTCTTATAGGCCAATATCGCTTTTGCCTTAAATGTCTAAGTTATTTGAGAAACTTCTGTTGAAGAGACTAAAAGTAATTATAGAAAACGACAATCTGATCCCTACACACCAGTTTGGCTTTAGACACCAGCATTCCACGATTCAGCAGGTACATCGAGTAGTAGAAGAAATCGAAACTAACTTAGAACACAAAAACATCAGCTGTCTTCTTAGACATCAGTCAAGCATTTGACAAAGTATGGCACGCTGGATTGCTATTTAAAATGAAAACCAAACTTCCACATCAATACTTTCTTCTATTCAAATCATATTTCGACGAAAGATACTTCCAAATTAGCCACGAAGACGTCACTTCAAACATATACCCGATAAGAGCCGGGGTACCACAAGGGAGCGTATTGGGCCCACTACTTTATCAAATTTTTACGGCAGACATGCCTTCTCCTGAAAATATTCACACCGCTACATTTGCAGACGATACTGCGTACATCGTATCACACAACGATCCAGTAGAATCAACAGTCATACTTCAACAAAGTCTTGACGAAATACAAACCTGGACAAGAAAGTGGAGAATCAAAATAAATTACGAAAAGTCCACTAATATAGTGTTCACAAAAAGAAGAGTTATCTGCCCGCAAGTGAAAATAAACAACAAAACACTAGAAACTAAAGAAAATGTCAAATATCTGGGCATGCATCTAGATGAATGGTTAACCTGGAGAAAGCATCTAGAAGCAAAGAAAAAACAAATCAATATCAAGATTAAAAAGATGTATTGGCTTCTAGGGCCGCACTCATAGCTCTCATTACAAAATAAAATACTACTATACAAAACAGTCATAATACCAATTTGGACGTATGGTATACAACTCTGGGGATGCACAAAGAAATCTAACTCAAACCTAATACAAAGAATACAAAATAAAACAGCACGAATGATTGCCAATGCACCCTGGTATGTCAATAACCTCACAATTCATAAAGACCTAAAAATGAAATACGTACAGGACTACATGCGTGAATTTGCTGCATCACACGAAAATAAAACGACACTCCACCCAAACAAGTTAGTAACCGATCTATACAAGAACAAAAATAACCTCAGACGCCTCAAAAAAACCAAACCCTTCGAACTGAAGAACCAATGACAAAATAAATAAAACGTAAATACCACAAAACTGTATACCAACAATAACAAACATACACACCTATGTAAATATGTATAAAGAGGTAGCACCATTGGGCACTTCCTCACGAATGACATGTAAATTATATCACATTTGCTTGTTGGCCTGGAAAGGCCAGATGTAAATAGAAAAAATAGAAATAACTACAGTAAAAAAAAAAAAAAAAAACCTAATAGTTGTGTTATTCCCATACAAATAATGAAAGTTCTAGGTCAAAACTTATGTGAATTGAAACAAAGTGATATATTCAAAACTTTTTATTTCTATATTGGAAACCGAATCGTTTTCGCCATATAGAAAACGAAAAACGTTCTCAGTCAATGTTATTTATTTTGGATCAAAACCTTACTTTTATCAGTGTATATATATTTAAATATGAGAAATATGAACTAGAATTAACTTGACGTATACTAGATATTTGGAGAGATCCAGAATACTATCATACTAAATTAGCCAGAATCATTCTCCTGAATTGATATCGATTCAAAGAGAATTAATCTGGCATTATTATCTCATTACACATAATATTATATAATGAAGATACTCGATTCACCGGTGAGTTAATAGCAGCATTGGTTACACAGTAAGGTATATAAAACAATGATGTATATTTAGAATTGTAGCATGGAACACGAAAATAAAACACGGACAGTAAAATTGAACATTGATAAACAGCTTATGAAGAGAAGGAAGATCTAACAACATAAGCCTCTTTCCAAGTGGTGAAATTCTGAGAGTGAGGAGTGGAAATTTATGTTATGAAATTCTTGAAAATTTCCTTTGAATGTTGTTCAGTCTTTTGATACACACATCATGTTGTGGACTCCGGACTACGCAAGCGAACTCCAATTGACTTCTAATTAAAGTAGTATACAAAGACACAAGCGTGCATGGATGCCTTAAATTCGAAATTGATCGAATCAGGAGTTCTGACATTCTGTATGCTTTCTTAGCAACGATGTCAATATGAATATCATTTGAAAGTTTGCTGTCTTAAAATATTCCGAAGTCCTCAACATATTGAACTCGGTTGTTAACATTACCATCGATATTATATGGATATTCGAATATATATATATATATATATATATATATATATATATATATATATATATATATATATATATATATATATATATATATATATATATATATATATATATATATATATATATATATATATATATATATATATATTGTAACAAATATGGGTGTGAAACATAAGATATTTCGAAAACAACCTACCTGCTACACACATGTGCCTGGCTAGCTAAAAATCAGACGGCGGCTGGGTCGGAGTAAGCAGAAGCTTTCAGAACTACTGGGCTTAACTGAGAAACAAATTTAACGCCTCATCAAGCAAGTGATAAGTTTTAGCAAGTATTGTTCTGAGAACTTGCTTAGGCGCCACCCCTAAGAAAGGGAATTGCTAGGAATTAGGGGATTCCTAGGCTACAAATGATAAGTGACAAATGAAGTTCAAAAACAATTATTTAATGAAAAATATTAGAAAAATTTAATACACCCAAAACTTTGTAAACTAATTTTGAAATATAACTTACAACAATATCGAAGGGACTTGGTAGGCGTTCCACTCTCTCGTAAGTAACCCCTGGAGTCCGCTGACCTTCTGTTTGTGTCCAGGAGAACCAGAGCTCACGGTCGGCGAGTGTCCAAGACGTTACTCCTGATTAGCGATGGTGGTAGTAGGCGAAGGTACTCCAAATAGCTCTCAGCTAGGCTGGATGTAAGCTGAGCTTAGTTCGATGGTGATTTATCCCAACTTTTAGAGGGCCTCAAGACCGGAGCCTCGATCGCTGTCGAAGAGGTGATAAAAGCAGTTTGTTTGTCGGAGCAGCAGTTGTTAGCGCCTTCTGGTCAGGTTTAGTGCTCGATCCTGCGACCGGTACCTCAATGGTTCTCCTCAACACAACCAGAAAGACGGCCTGACTCCAACCCTAAAAAAAAACCCAGAACAGCAATAGTGTCCTTTACAAACAAGCCAGAAGGGCTGAATACTACAAAGTTGTGACAATAACGTTGAAGAGAGATGGACGCAATTGTACAAAAAAAATTGAGAATTAATTTAACTTAAATCAAAATGAGGCGTAGTGATACAATGACAGTGAGTGATGACAAGAAAAAATGATAATGAGGATGAAAAGACTTGAATACGGCCCGCAATGGTGAAAACGCACAATAAGCGACTCGACTGATACTAATCAAAGCTCCTGTGAACCGTAATAAAATTGTAGCAACACACCTGCTCGCGCAAACAATCCAAAAGACGCGCGAAATGCAGAAAAATTGAGAAAACTCTCGGCTAACAATTTAATGACTTCAAAAAGCGGCATAAACGTCCAAAGTCAAGGCTCACAGTAGTCAAAGTCCACTCAACACACTCTCACACCATCCAGGAGTAAATAGGACAAAGGAGGAATTAAATCGCCCTGGAGTACAGTCTGCAACACCCCGATCGGGGGAGCAACCTGTCAAACCCGGGTTACGGTTTAAACGGATGGATTCTAAATTCAGATCCTACTTGACACCAAAATTCTAGCTCAATATAATCTTTGCTTAGACTCTAAAATCTCCAAAATGTCCCTCAAAATACACCCGCAACCCTCGTTAGGGAAGTTAACAACAACTTAAAGCCCAAAAAAGAACAAAGATGCTACCGAAAAATACCGATGACTACAAATGCCACCTGGGCCGACATCTTTAAACACACGTGGACACAACGACGTAGTTTTGGAGATTTTACAGGAGAGAAACAAAATCGTCAGAAGACTTACCCTTGCCACATAGCACTACACTAGTACTTTAAGTACTCAAATATTCAAAAAAACAAGGCTCAGAAAACAAACAGCAAAGATTAGACTGAGCGCGGATTTAGTGTGTCTATCACCGCAGAGCTCTAAACCAAGAATGTCAAATTTTATCTCGTATCCGCTGCTCGTCAACATCACATCACTTCCGGCAGGTCCAACAACCAAATTTTTAATTCGTCTCGCGGCCAGCGAGGGCTTCACAGAACACAAAAAATGTGAATACATGGGCGTAGGTGAAAATAATTCTAAACGTAACAATTAATTTGTTACACCACCCCCCTTCCCAGAAGAAAATTACCCAGGGTTAATTTTCTATGTCATCCTCTGGAAGCATGTCGTCGCTAGAATCGCTATCAGGAGACGGTTTCAGATCTTTAATGTGCCAGACGCCTAAATCATTTTCCAGTGTGTCTTTCAAACGATAAGAGGTGGGAGAACGTTTCTGAGAGACTATGCATTTTATGAAACGCGGTGCAAGCTTGGAGGAAAAATATTTAGAACCGGCTGACAAAACGTAATTTCGTTTCCAAACCGAATCACCGACAGAGAATTGCAGAGGTCGCCGACGCAAATTATAATAATGGGCATTTCGGTTATAAGCCGACTGAATGCGAGCTTGAGCTACCGAGAAATATTCAGAAAAAGAATTTAATTTGTGAGCGTAATCAGGGCGAGAATCGGAGCAGATGTTATCTGGGAGAGGATGATAATAGTTTCCGGACAACGGTACCTGCCTACCAAAGTTAAGAAAAGCAGGGCTATACCCCGTAACTCCATGAACAGCCGTTCGAATCGCTTGAGTAATAGCGGGCAAATTAGTGTCCCATTTACGGTGATTATCCTTGACATAAGAACGAATCGCGGTTTTAACAGTGCGATTAGTACGCTCTACAAAATTCACTTGGGGATGAAACTTAGCATTGTACCAAATTTTGGGTACAGAGTACTTTGTCATCAGTTGTTTAAAACAATCACTAGTGAACTGCGTTCCGTTGTCAACAAAGACGATTTGAGGCACGCCGAACAGCAGAAAAACATGGTCTTCTATCAGCTGACAAATTTTTGGGGCCACAGCCTGACGAAGAGGAAATAAGACCGGGTATTTGGAAAACCAATCGGAAATAGCGAGAATATACTGATTTCCGTGAGTAGACTTGGGTAAAGGGCCCATTAAATCGATGGAGATGGCTTGCCATGGGAAACTAATTTTCTTGGCTTGTCCCATAAGACCAGGGGGAGGTAATTGTGGTACTTTTTGAGCCAAACAAACTGAACATTTTTTGACATACCGGTAAATACTAGCACGCATTTTCGGCCAATGATACAAGTCGGAAACGCGATGAAAAGTCTTAAAAACGCCTAAATGAGACGCGGTAGGAGGGTCATGACAATCGTGAATAACATGCCGACGAAAATCTCTGGGCACATAGATTTTCCAGGGTGATAAGTTAGCTGGTAAATTAAATGGGGTTGAAACTAATTTGTACAAGATATTACCGTCCAAACGAAAATCAGGGTATGGAGCTGGATTAGCACGAACCGAGTTACATAATTCCTGGAAATGTAAATCTTTAGAATCCCGAAAAGAAAGTGGATCTATTGCTGCAACTTCTAAAGGAGCACGAGATAACGCATCGGGCAAATCCTGAAGTTTCCCGGGGCGATGTTCTAAGTTAAAATCAAATTGCTGCAACTTTACAGCCCAACGAGCAAGTTTGCCCGTAGGATCGGTCATGCGCATCAGCCACAAAAGAGAATAATGGTCAGTAATGACTGTAAAAGTTAAACCTTCCCCATATTGTCGGAATTTATCGATAGCAAAAATGACAGCAAGGCATTCGCGTTCCGTTACGGAGTAATTTCGTTCAGCTTTATTAAGGGTGCGACTAATGTAAGCGATAGGGTGCTCAGCACCGTCAGAATCGGGTTGAGTTAACACAGCGCCAACTCCATAATTAGAGGCGTCTGTGTAGATTCGAAAAGGCTTTAAGGGAAGACTATAGTCAGGACTAGCTAACACGGGGGCAGAAGTGAGGGCAGTTTTAAGTTTACAAAAAGCAACCTCCGCTTCCGGAGTCCATGAAATAGAATTTTTTTTACGTTTACCCTTAGTGAGATCATTAATAGGGGCTGATAAAGTGGCAAAATGGGGTACCAAACGACGGTACCAGCCTAAAACTCCCATAAATCTTTTAACTTCAGTAACAGTCGTAGGACGAGGATATTCTTCAATCGCTCTAATTTTATCAGGATCGGTGCGAAGACCCTGAGCATCGACTACATAACCCAAATATTTAAGGAAAGGGCGGCAAAATTCACACTTGTCAACATTCACTGACAGACCAGCAGCACGGAGACGCTCAAAGACTTCAAGTAGAACACAAATATGTTGCTCAAAAGAGGAAGTAACAATGATACAATCATCCAAATGGACAAAAGCATTAGGCTCCAATTCGGGACCTATAATGCTGTCCATCAGACGCTGAAGGGCCTGGGGCGCATTACATAAACCGAATGGCATACGAGTGAATTCAAAGTGTCCACGACCAGCAACGGAAAAAGCCGTTTTTTCGCAGGAAGATTTTTCCAAGGGAATTTGCCAAAAAGCGCTCTTTAAATCGATCGATGATATAAACTTCGCATCTCGTAGTTTAGACAGGATGCTATCTACGCGAGGAAGAGGGTACGCATCTTTTTTAGTGACGTCATTAAGTTTACGTCCGTCAAAACACAATCGGAAGGCTCCAGAAGATTTTTTGACAAGTAAGAGTGGAGACGACCATGGACTATTAGATTTTTGAACGACGCCTAACTTCAACATCTCGTCTAACTCTTCGTTGAGATGCGACATCATAGGGGGCGAAAGAGGGTACTGACGTTGTTTAATGGGACGAGCATCGCCCGTATCAATGAAATGTTCTGTTAAAGGAGTACGACCTAAACCGTTAGAGCCGAGAATTTTAAATTTCGCAACCACGGTATCAATAGCGGCGCGCTGAGAAGACGAGAGATCAGTTCGAGGGACAAAATCAGTAACAGTGGCGACTTCGTGCGAAGAAAACCACGAATTAGTGTCAAAATTAAGTGAAATTTTGAAAAGTCGGCAAAAATCAACCCCTAAAATAAGAGGGTGATTGACTGCAGGGACAACAACAACCGGCAGTGTATGACGTAGACCGTTCAATTTAATTGGGAGGAAAACGCGACCTAGTGAACGGTGAACCGCTCCATCAGCAGTAGAAATGGGGCTAATGGACTCAGATGCGGGTAAAAGATTCAAAAATTTTAACAGAAACAAACCGCGATTTCCAAGTACAGAAACACTAGCTCCAGAATCCAACAAACAGGAAATAGGCTTCCCGGCAATAGTAACATTTATAAAAGGGCGATCATCCGCACCGTGAGTATTAAAGATAGGGGCGACTTCAGAATTTTTCATAAAACGAGCAACCGCATTTAACCAAGCTGTCCAGCGAGTTAAATCAGAGGAAGGGCGCGTTATTTTCCGGCGGCGGTTGTACCAGACGCGCGGCGGCCGTTTTTTGAACAGACGGGACAATTTCTGATAGTGAAAGACATTTTTCCACAACCAAAGCAAAAACGTTTTCTCGGTTGAGAACAATTAGGAAACGAATGACCTTTTTGTAAACAGTTCCAACAATCTAAGGGAGGCTGAGAACTAGTTTCGACAGCGGCAAGCTGTGGTTTCGAACCATGAGCTTTAGAGGGTCGCGTGTAAGCTAGTTCCGGCTCTAATAAAGTGTTAGAAGCGCTTGGAGGAGGTTGATAAGAAGCAACATTCGCTTCGGTATCTTCGATTAGTTTACAAACTGCAATTAAGTCGCTCAAGGAATTGATGGTGTGGGCCATGGCGAAACGTTGATAATGAGGCAATAAATTTCTAATAATAGTAGAAACACGAGTTTTCTCATCAGGGGGATTTGACAGGCGAGAAAATAAATTTTCCATTTTCGCGACAAAAATTTCAGCCTTTTCCAGGGCTCCTTGCGTGCGATTGCGAATTTCCGCTTGCAACGAGAGCTCATAATTACTTGGCAAAAAGGAGGACCGCAAACGAGAAACAAGATCTGTCCACGAATGCACCGAAGGGCTAACCATTCTAAACCAATAAAGGGCGTTACCGCTAAACAAATCAGTGGCTTGTCGAAATAATGTGTCATCAGAAACTCCGCGAGCATACGCGCATTCTTGAAGTCGTTGAATAAAGTCATTCACACCGGTGGTACCGATGTTCCATTTATTAATTTGGACGTGAGACTCGGGGGCGCGAGAATACGGCATAAAAGTACTATGAGGTAACATAGGAGTTGCAGGAGAGGAACTAACAGTTTGCGAGGCCATAGGGGCTCCCAAAGTAGTGACATTGCTAAACTGAACTCTATTTATACGCTCTTGTAAGGAGGGCCAAGGGTCAGTAATTGACTGTGCAAAAACGGGAGGATTAGCAATCGTGCGGGAGGATGAAGCTATAATATCGCGCAAACGTTCAGAGTCTACGTCGATTAGACTCTCAACGCGGCTAGCCTCAACCGACTTCAACTTTCCAGTCAGCGAGCTTTTGGCAAAAGCCATCATTGTGAGTAGAGGGCTTTGCATGGACTGTGGAAGACGTAAAACACGCTGATGCAAGTGCATCAAGCGAGCATTGCACCTCGACTCAAAATTCAGGTCTCGCTGAGGGCTAAATAAATGGATCTTACTCAGTAAATCCTGTAGTTTACGCTGGCAGGTCTGGTTCTCACTTAAGGGCTCAGGGAAACAAGTAGGAGTCACATTACTCGCATTCATTCGTTCCATTTGCAGGAATCCGTCCAGTAGAAGTGTCATGTCATTTCTATTTCCAGTGTCAGTACAATTCCGTATCTGCAGCTCATACGATAACTCGTCATCCGTCAGGTATTGTAGATCCATCGTGGAGAATGTGTACCGAAAAATTTAAACCGGTTAAATACAAAATTAGAAAAAAAAAGGAAATGAAAATGAGAGGACAATGAAATGAAAATGATAATGAGGGGAGAGGTAACAAAGAAAAGAATATTTGATGAGGGAAAAGGTTCCTCAGATTTTTAGCAAGCTAAAAAATTTTGAATAATTGAAAACTTAAGCACAAGCTTAACAAAAACGTCCCAAAGGCTCCACGTCTTGGGCGCCAAATATGTGTAACAAATATGGGTGTGAAACATAAGATATTTCAAAAACAACCTACCTGCTACACACATGTGCCTGGCTAGCTAAAAATCAGACGGCGGCTGGGTCGGAGTAAGCAGAAGCTTTCAGAACTACTGGGCTTAACTGAGAAACAAATTTAACGCCTCATCAAGCAAGTGATAAGTTTTAGCAAGTATTGTTCTGAGAACTTGCTTAGGCGCCACCCCTAAGAAAGGGAATTGCTAGGAATTAGGGGATTCCTAGGCTACAAATGATAAGTGACAAATGAAGTTCAAAAACAATTATTTAATGAAAAATATTAGAAAAATTTAATACACCCAAAACTTTGTAAACTAATTTTGAAATATAACTTACAACAATATCGAAGGGACTTGGTAGGCGTTCCACTCTCTCGTAAGTAACCCCTGGAGTCCGCTGACCTTCTGTTTGTGTCCAGGAGAACCAGAGCTCACGGTCGGCGAGTGTCCAAGACGTTACTCCTGATTAGCGATGGTGGTAGTAGGCGAAGGTACTCCAAATAGCTCTCAGCTAGGCTGGATGTAAGCTGAGCTTAGTTCGATGGTGATTTATCCCAACTTTTAGAGGGCCTCAAGACCGGAGCCTCGATCGCTGTCGAAGAGGTGATAAAAGCAGTTTGTTTGTCGGAGCAGCAGTTGTTAGCGCCTTCTGGTCAGGTTTAGTGCTCGATCCAGCGACCGGTACCTCAATGGTTCTCCTCAACACAACCAGAAAGACGGCCTGACTCCAACCCTAAAAAAAAAAAACCCAGAACAGCAATAGTGTCCTTTACAAACAAGCCAGAAGGGCTGAATACTACAAAGTTGTGACAATAACGTTGAAGAGAGATGGACGCAATTGTACAAAAAAAATTGAGAATTAATTTAACTTAAATCAAAATGAGGCGTAGTGATACAATGACAGTGAGTGATGACAAGAAAAAATGATAATGAGGATGAAAAGACTTGAATACGGCCCGCAATGGTGAAAACGCACAATAAGCGACTCGACTGATACTAATCAAAGCTCCTGTGAACCGTAATAAAATTGTAGCAACACACCTGCTCGCGCAAACAATCCAAAAGACGCGCGAAATGCAGAAAAATTGAGAAAACTCTCGGCTAACAATTTAATGACTTCAAAAAGCGGCATAAACGTCCAAAGTCAAGGCTCACAGTAGTCAAAGTCCACTCAACACACTCTCACACCATCCAGGAGTAAATAGGACAAAGGAGGGATTAAATCGCCCTGGAGTACAGTCTGCAACACCCCGATCGGGGGAGCAACCTGTCAAACCCGGGTTACGGTTTAAACGGATGGATTCTAAATTCAGATCCTACTTGACACCAAAATTCTAGCTCAATATAATCTTTGCTTAGACTCTAAAATCTCCAAAATGTCCCTCAAAATACACCCGCAACCCTCGTTAGGGAAGTTAACAACAACTTAAAGCCCAAAAAAGAACAAAGATGCTACCGAAAAATACCGATGACTACAAATGCCACCTGGGCCGACATCTTTAAACACACGTGGACACAACGACGTAGTTTTGGAGATTTTACAGGAGAGAAACAAAATCGTCAGAAGACTTACCCTTGCCACATAGCACTACACTAGTACTTTAAGTACTCAAATATTCAAAAAAACAAGGATCAGAAAACAAACAGCAAAGATTAGACTGAGCGCGGATTTAGTGTGTCTATCACCGCAGAGCTCTAAACCAAGAATGTCAAATTTTATCTCGTATCCGCTGCTCGTCAACATCACATCACTTCCGGCAGGTCCAACAACCAAATTTTTAATTCGTCTCGCGGCCAGCGAGGGCTTCACAGAACACAAAAAATGTGAATACATGGGCGTAGGTGAAAATAATTCTAAATTCTTGGTTTAGAGCTCTGCAGTGATAGACACACTAAATCCGCGCTCAGTCTAATCTTTGCTGTTTGTTTTCTGAGCCTTGTTTTTTGAATATTTGAGTACTTAAAGTACTAGTGTAGTGCTATGTGGCAAGGGTAAGTCTTCTGACGATTTTGTTTCTCTCCTGTAAAATCTCCAAAACTACGTCGTTGTGTCCACGTGTGTTTAAAGATGTCGGCCCAGGTGGCATTTGTAGTCATCGGTATTTTTCGGTAGCATCTTTGTTCTTTTTTGGGCTTTGAGTTGTTGTTAACTTCCCTAACGAGGGTTGCGGGTGTATTTTGAGGGACATTTTGGAGATTTTAGAGTCTAAGCAAAGATTATATTGAGCTAGATTTTTGTGTCAAGTAGGATCTGAATTTAGAATCCATTTCTTCCCTACTACCTGTCCTGTCACGGTCGCCAGTGTATGTGTAACAAATATGGGTGTGAAACATAAGATATTTCAAAAACAACCTACCTGCTACACACATGTGCCTGGCTAGCTAAAAATCAGACGGCGGCTGGGTCGGAGTAAGCAGAAGCTTTCAGAACTACTGTGCTTAACTGAGAAACAAATTTAACGCCTCATCAAGCAAGTGATAAGTTTTAGCAAGTATTGTTCTGAGAACTTGCTTAGGCGCCACCCCTAAGAAAGGGAATTGCTAGGAATTAGGGGATTCCTAGGCTACAAATGATAAGTGACAAATGAAGTTCAAAAACAATTATTTAATGAAAAATATTAGAAAAATTTAATACACCCAAAACTTTGTAAACTAATTTTGAAATATAACTTACAACAATATCGAAGGGACTTGGTAGGCGTTCCACTCTCTCGTAAGTAACCCCTGGAGTCCGCTGACCTTCTGTTTGTGTCAAGGAGAACCAGAGCTCACGGTCGGCGAGTGTCCAAGACGTTACTCCTGATTAGCGATGGTGGTAGTAGGCGAAGGTACTCCAAATAGCTCTCAGCTAGGCTGGATGTAAGCTGAGCTTAGTTCGATGGTGATTTATCCCAACTTTTAGAGGGCCTCAAGACCGGAGCCTCGATCGCTGTCGAAGAGGTGATAAAAGCAGTTTGTTTGTCGGAGCAGCAGTTGTTAGCGCCTTCTGGTCAGGTTTAGTGCTCGATCCTGCGACCGGTACCTCAATGGTTCTCCTCAACACAACCAGAAAGACGGCCTGACTCCAACCCTAAAAAAAAACCCAGAACAGCAATAGTGTCCTTTACAAACAAGCCAGAAGGGCTGAATACTACAAAGTTGTGACAATAACGTTGAAGAGAGATGGACGCAATTGTACAAAAAAAATTGAGAATTAATTTAACTTAAATCAAAATGAGGCGTAGTGATACAATGACAGTGAGTGATGACAAGAAAAAATGATAATGAGGATGAAAAGACTTGAATACGGCCCGCAATGGTGAAAACGCACAATAAGCGACTCGACTGATACTAATCAAAGCTCCTGTGAACCGTGATAAAATTGTAGCAACACACCTGCTCGCGCAAACAATCCAAAAGACGCGCGAAATGCAGAAAAATTGAGAAAACTCTCGGCTAACAATTTAATGACTTCAAAAAGCGGCATAAACGTCCAAAGTCAAGGCTCACAGTAGTCAAAGTCCACTCAACACACTCTCACACCATCCAGGAGTAAATAGGACAAAGGAGGGATTAAATCGCCCTGGAGTACAGTCTGCAACACCCCGATCGGGGGAGCAACCTGTCAAACCCGGGTTACGGTTTAAACGGATGGATTCTAAATTCAGATCCTACTTGACACCAAAATTCTAGCTCAATATAATCTTTGCTTAGACTCTAAAATCTCCAAAATGTCCCTCAAAATACACCCGCAACCCTCGTTAGGGAAGTTAACAACAACTTAAAGCCCAAAAAAGAACAAAGATGCTACCGAAAAATACCGATGACTACAAATGCCACCTGGGCCGACATCTTTAAACACACGTGGACACAACGACGTAGTTTTGGAGATTTTACAGGAGAGAAACAAAATCGTCAGAAGACTTACCCTTGCCACATAGCACTACACTAGTACTTTAAGTACTCAAATATTCAAAAAAACAAGGCTCAGAAAACAAACAGCAAAGATTAGACTGAGCGCGGATTTAGTGTGTCTATCACCGCAGAGCTCTAAACCAAGAATGTCAAATTTTATCTCGTATCCGCTGCTCGTCAACATCACATCACTTCCGGCAGGTCCAACAACCAAATTTTTAATTCGTCTCGCGGCCAGCGAGGGCTTCACAGAACACAAAAAATGTGAATACATGGGCGTAGGTGAAAATAATTCTAAACGTAACAATTAATTTGTTACAATATATATATCTGTTCCGAGTGAATTTAATGTAGTAACATTTTGAAATAATCATGGACAGGCCATATACATTTGTATACTTAACTAGTCTGTCCAGAACATTCTGAAAATTAATACAGTCGTTTCTTGACTTTATAGTATGATACATCTTCAAATCATCAGCATGAAGGATGAGATTCACGAATTTGAAGCAAGAATTGATACTATTGATGAAAATATTAAGAGTAAGGATCAAAAATGGGATCCATGTGGTACACCTAACTGAACTTTACAAGTGGACCCCTTCAGTTTCCCTAGGCATAGTTTTTATTAGCCGATTTTTACGAGCAAGCTCATCTGATGGCCTCAAAGTAGCAGCAGCTATCATTAATGTTTTTGCCCCTTTAACCTGGTACGTTAGTTTTTGACCGTAAAGCCACCCATCCAAGGCACTAGCTTCGAGACTCGATTTTATAGCTTCATGTAATGCCGGAGTGACGAAAAATTTTCTAACATTCAACTGCTGGTGAGCAACATCTAATGAAATTTTCTCTGTATCTCAGAAATATCTGGACAGTTAAGTCTGACTGACAGGTTCAGTTAACACCTTGGTCAGCATGGAAATAGCCGCACTTTAGAGCTGAGATAGCTGTATCCACACAACTTTGTGTTTTCAAAAAATGTTCATCTCTTTTCTGACTATATCAGTGAGATGAAGTTGTACTCCAAAATTATTCTTTGGTGCATCAGTTACTAGTTCACCATATCCAGGACATTTTTTATCAAGCTCTCTTCTAGTTTCTTATGTGAGGCCTTTTTCCATCCAGCTTTTCTATCATTCTCTGAGATTAACATGAACCTCCCAAAACAGCAACACTAGCTTCTGTTTCAAATGACTAGTGGCCGTCAAACTCTCATTATCATTCTCATCGGATTTATCGAGAAAATGTGTAAGATAGAAGGCGTAGTCAATATCCTTATGATACCCATCTCATACTGCATTTTACAAAATAATACCTGTAGAATAATGCCATTGGAAATTATCATTCCTTTTATTCGTATGGGACTAGGTTGAGTTCGTGTAGAACTATCCTGTACGAGCTTCGTGTGGAGGACACGCACATCTCTAATTTTATTTGGAGATTCAATAGGCCTGACCAGAAGTCAGGCTTATTCTCCTTATTGTTCGTACGAAACTAGGTTGAGCTCGTATGGAACTAGGTTGAGTTCGTATGGAGCTAAGTTGAGTTCGTGTGGAACCAATCTGTACAAGCTTTGTGTGGAAGACACGCACATTCCAAGATTATTTTTGAAATTGAGTAGGCCGGATTAGAAGTCACCAGTAGTTGCATCCTCAGCTAACTTTTGCACCTTGACAAGCTCAGCAAGGCATATTTTACTGTTGTCGACCTGCTTCTGCAGACATCTTCCAGATATATAAGACGATTCATCTCGCTCCCTTAAACATGAACTTGACTTTCCTCCCAATTTTCCCATAATAGTAAAAGAAATTGCAATATTTGAAAGCAATTTTGAATTCACGCTTCTAATGTAGTTGATGAAACAAAACAATATAACGCCAGGAGAGTGGGCGCTAGATAGCGAGATACATTTTTCTGATTCGAACGCTGAAATTTGTGTAGTGTACACGTACTTGACAGTACTACATGTAATTATCGAGAACGAGATGTGAATTCTAATTCCTTTCAGAACTAGATGTTGATTCATTTCGTACAGATCTCATAGCAGAAATAGACTGAAGTCAAATGTCAAAAAAATTGAATAGGGACTGAATCAACTCTTTTCTTCTATTTTGTAATTGGTCGAGTTATATATTGACTACTAACAGAAAGATTTAAGCATGCAAGCTCTTGCATTAAGCATGGTTATTGCAGAGCAACTCGGGCTCATTTTGTTGCTTTGAAAGCTAATACATGATTGTACATGTCAAACATCTTGCACCAACCAAAATAACTCACGCTAAATACTCATTCAGTGTCGTGAACGAGGCTTCAGAATTTAAATATCGCTTAAGGTACGCGAACATCTATATAGTGCCAACCAGGTGTCAATATTTGTGATATGAATAACCTGGCCGATAGAAGAGATAAATTGGATTTTCTATTGTCATTACAATAAGATTAACTTGTCGGCTAGTAGGATCAGCTAATCATTTATTCACTTATTCAGTTGACACTAGTCGGCCCCAAAATCACTCATTTCAGTGTTTTGTGAAGAGTACGAACAAAGTTTGCTGCTTGTATTGTATTGTTTGTTGAAGATAGGAATCAGAATTATATTTATTACTAGCTTTTTCCCGCGACTTAGTCCGCGTGGAATTGTTATTTTGGGCAGCATTTTCAATTTTTTAGGATACTTATTTTGCAAATAATGAGCATACACACTGTTGTGGTTTATTTTAGACAGTTTATTTCAATACATTCTTATAAACTGCATTCCTTGTTTTTCTATTCTTTGCTAGAACATAGAACATAGAGCTGCCCATGGGAAAAACAGTACTTTTCTAATGTTCACGTGCAACTCAAAGCGTCTGTCCTTGAGCTTTGTTATTTTCATTGCAAATGCTGCTTAGATGAAACTGCCCTCTTTTAAACTGAAATGGTAAATCGGTGGGAATTATCGGAGTACGGGAAATCAAAATATTTTCTTCTTTTGCCATTCCAGTCAAAGCCGACATGTCCGAGTTTGCTCTAATGTTCCAGCAGCCCTTAGAGATGCATGACGCTCGGCATCTAAAAGCCGCGCTTGACTTAGTCCTCCAGTCTCAGCAGCTCTTTGAGCTGTGTGACGCTCGACATGTAAAAGCCACCGCGCTTGCTTTGTCCTCCAGTCTCAGCAGCTCTTTGAGCTGCGTGATGCTCGGCATCTAAGGCCAAACGGGTTTGAGACTGCTCTTCAGACTCTTGGCTTCTAGCAACTTTCGCAGCGCAAGCTCTGCTAGAACTACGCGCTAAATTGGATTGGATTGGCGTTTTCGACGCATATCAGAAGCTAGAAGAAAAACGAAATGAAACAGAAGAAAATTTTCTACCTGACCTATATAAATCAAAAATGTTCTTACTTCATTCGTAAAACTATTTTTATTGAACCAAATCAATAAAACTGCTATAATTATTCACAATTTATTTCACTTATAAACGTAATCAAAGCAAAAAGGTCAAAGAACTATGGATTACGAAACAACTCATTCATTTTTAATATTCGCACTCGCCTGCTCTAACGTGACTGGCCGTTCAGGTAGCTACATTTAGTGATATTTCTCTCACTACGCCGCGCTGCGCAGGCGCTTGGATTTCAATACGAGCTTTCATCTTCTATTTCATCCCCATGTAGGTCGAAATCACAAAAACGCTGAAAGAAATGTTTGTTCACTTGTTATCAAGCGCCTGATGCCTGAATAAGAAATTTCATGGTTTTATCGTCGAAAATGACGAACTTCCATATATACTTTCATCCCCTATTTGAACCCCCCCGCAATAAAAGGTAGCTTATGTCCTTTCTCAAGTTCTAGTTCATCTCTGCACCAAATTTAATCAAAAACGGTTGAGTGGTTTAGGCGTGAAAGCGTAATAGAAAGACAGACAGAGTGACGTTTGCATTTATAATATTAGTAAGGATTCCAAACTATACAGAGTACCTACTGTCTCTACATTTTTTTATCTATTCCATGAATACGATCTATTTTGAACAAAATTCATCAAGTAATATAGGATGAGCAGAGAACTGAAAATGCAGATTCTCAGAATCAGCAATTTATGAATTTAGCTTTTTTGATGTCATGAGCTAAAAGAGCATGGATGAAGAAATCAATGATGAAATAAAGTTCATACATATTGCTATTGAAACTCTCTGTCATTCATCTAACTGCTTCAAGTCACATTAATAGATTCTACGGACCTGCATTTTTAGGTTTAAATTTCTGGAACATTGAGGTGGAGGGTGGAGGCTAACTAGAACATATTTGATGCTTCAAATTGGATATGGTTGAATTAAACACTGAATCAACTGCAGCAGAGTTGAGCGATCGAAGTTAACAAGTCAACAGATTAGCTGAAAAATTATTTGTACTAAAATATGAAGCTTAAAATGCTCAAAGGGGACTTTAGTGTTATAGGTGGGTTTTGAAATAGCTCCTAGATGTGAAAATGTGCTATTTAACAGAAATCTTGCAATTGAGACTCATTACACAGTTTTTATAGGAACCTACTTTTTATTCATTGAAAATTATGTAAAAAACTTCTACTTCCCTCACGATTGTGGATTAGTTATATCATATCTTTAAGTGACTATAGTAATAAAATTCAATTCCAGAATATCCCTCAAATATTTGAAATGGTAATACTATAAATCAAGTGGCAATCATGCAATTAGGATTTTGATTGTACAGTGTCTGATGAAAGCCTACTGTCCACACCAGAATTTATATGAATAACTGTTACATTATATCAAGTAGTTTATAGATAAAAAAGTTCGAATTAATTTTAAACACCATTTCGTGCATAGTTTTTTCATTAGAAAATTGCTTAAACATTTCTGTTCAATGATTGAATTCATACGTTCTATTTTAGTTAAAATTGATTTGATTTTCGAACGATGGTCAGTACGATGTATTAGGTCATCATCAGGTTCTCGAAGCAGAAATAAATAAATATCTCAAGATATTGACAAGAAAGAACTGAAAAAGAATATGGAGAACTTGGAGAATAAAGTAGTAAGTCACTCCAAGAAAGAGAGAACTGATGAAAGTATATTTAAAATATTGGAAGAAATATATTGTTTTAATGGAATTTTTTCAATCAGTTTCATCATGTTGCATATAGTTGCATATATAATTCGAAAATACTCGAACAGTTTTAATCGAATATTTACATCGACGAATGAAATGCTATGATGATATTGTAACGTGTGAGAGTGTGAAGGTTCGTGAAGGTGACCTTGCCGGGGCCAAGCCTTTCGTCCTCCTTGAATCGCGCCGCACTGCACCACATCACTCTTCCCGATAAGAGCCTCTGGCAATATTCCAGAAATGAGGTAGAGCATTCGAGAAATGAATATTTCTAATATAAAGGCAAGCAAACGACTAAAGTAGTAGTGTTATGGTGAAATTAGGGCAGTGAATATCAAACAGTGAAGTAATCAGTGTATATAAATAGTTGAAAATAAATATCTGCGGCTATGCTTAAGTCAGTATTAAGTGAAAATAAATAATATAGTGCTGTTTAGTGATATCCAGAAGTATGAAACTTCTATTCTCTTTTCAATCATCAAATAGTGACTTTTATTTCAATTGTAAGCAATTTCTAAGCAATAAACATAACAGTATAATAAGTCTCTATTTTGTAGAAAAAGCGAACAAGTGAACAGGATTGTAAAAATACCTCTTTAGTATTATACTTATGAAATGGATATGTCTGCAGTAAAGAACTTTTTGATCTCAGTTCAAATCAGTCATTATTAATTCTGTTCGCAATCTTTTTCGTATGATAAAAATCTTGTTATTCACGTCTGTTATTTCTACGGATGAGAAAAGAAAGAAGACATGCAACACAAAGCACCAAAGCACTGCTAAGAGCAATATCTTGAAACCGCTGGATCAGCATGAAATTATGTGGATCGTCCAATATTTTATATTACCTTCTGTGCGCTCAGTCTACGAGGAACAAAGCTTCTTTATGTATGTAATAGACCTGATTCAAGAGCTTTAATCATACTTTGAGTTCATCTACAAGGGAGAAGGCACTATTACGGAGGATGCTGTATTTTTATAAGAATAAAGTGCTATCAGATACGGTTGATTTTATTGGGAAATTATTTTTATCATCATACTTATTTGTTTCAAACCATACCTGTTATTTCTCTGATGCCAGTATATCATCTTTACTGTTGATACAAAGAGATACATCAAACAAAATAATATAATTCTTCGTAATGTAGATAAGAGCTATGACTTTCTGACTAATAAATAGCTATTTTATGGGTCCCAAGTACCAAATCTTATGTTCGAATTTTTTCTCCTTAGAATAAGCAATTTCGAATAACGTTTCCTTTTGAGCGATATCATTTATTAAGTGAGCGTCAGGTAGACAAGAATTCAAGAACAAATATACCGTCCATATTTATTTCGTTTCAACTAGAATCGCGTTATATCTCCTCTTTCTATTGAATAATTATCACAACTGCTGTTTTGCAGCGTATTGCTGTCTTCCAATACATAGTTATCTAATCTTCTCATTATCTACTCATATTAATAATTCCCAATGAATTGATAATCGTCTGCTTTTCTCAGTGACGTGATCTAGTGTTTATAATTCGACAATCTTGCATACCCTCACGTCTCGATAAAGGTTCTGTTTTTTCTATTATTGTTCCTCAATATTATTTCGTATTCGTTTATATCAAATTTTTTGCCCTGTACCCGTTAGAGTGAAATAATATATAATATCTGAATGGCGTCATGTTAGTCGTTTTATGAATATGTAGTGTCATCAATTCTAAATTTTATCACATTCATAGTGTCGTTTAATAGCGCTTCGTGATCTACTAAACATGTTATACATGTAGTTAACTGTTTGATTCACCCATTTTACTCGTCCGTTTGCTCTCGATGTAGCAATGGCATCCATAATTCGCTTCATCCCGTTTTGTACGCAGAATGTTTTAAAATTTGTACTGGTAAATACAGAATCTCCATCGCATATTAGCCATCTTGGTGTAACAAAAATAGCCGTTACGTCATTAAAAAAAAACAATCAAGGGACCAGGCTTAGTGATAGCTGTAGCCGTTATTGAGACATATTTTGTAAATGCGTCAACAACGATTGTGATATATGTATTACCTTTAGTACTTCCCACGATCGAGTCTACATAATCTATACGTATCGTGTTGAATGGAATAGCTTTCCTTCTATTGGTTGCAGATAACCACTTCTTTCACCTGATGTAAACATCGTTAAATATGAAATAATACAAAACTCTTCATATCTGGAAACCAGTACTAACGTTTCGATAATTCGACCATTCTATCTAATGCAAAATGACCACTTTTGTCATGTTATGTACATTGATACTACTTGCTGTCGCACTTCGGATGGTACTTCTTACCACTCTCTATCGCTTGTTTTGTGAAGCATGGGAATATTTTTAAGTAATATTTCCTGATTCTTGTCTACGTATGATTTAGAGTGAAAATTTCGTTTATAATTACAGTTTTATCGCCTCGTTATGCCGTAAGAACCTAATTGGCATCATTGATGATATTCTTCAATATGTTCAACTCGTCATCAGAAATCCTACTGTGTAGGCAAGCTGTGTAGGCAAGCTCGAATCGTCTTATCTGCTAGAGAGATCCCGTGCCTTATAGTGGGAGTGGCCAGTGGAATAAGTGAAAGTACGATGTTATATTTTCTATAAGTACATGTATTATAATTATGAGAATAGCTTCTATTTATTCTTGAAAAACAAAGTAAACTGTTGGCTGCTTGCTTATGGCTGAAGTGCTGGCAGTCAGCGCGAAATTGGAATGAGATTTTGAATGAAAAACTATCACATACATGCATACCGATTGATGAAATGTTATATTTATATATTAGAATGGATAAGTAACATTGTGTTGAGAAGAGTGAGATGTGTGTTCAACAGTGAAACAATAATTTCTCTATAACTTGTCAATTTGATTTATTTATCAGAATGAAATCTCATAATCTGTCAGTTCAGATTAGTGTTCCACATAGAATATCAAAATCTGAATCAATATTTTCCGTAGACAATCTGAGAATCGAAGTTTCCATCTTATCAAGATTGTGTTTCTGATTTAAGGCGACTTGAGTTGATTCTCCGGGCGCTGTCACGTCAATTATCAGAATTAAGTGTCCGTAACTGTATTGAAAATAGAATCAATATAAAATATAAATTGAGCTAAACTGTGGCAGTTGAGGACATAAAAAAGTTACTTACAAAATAGATACCCTTCCAGGTTCTCTGAACAAATTTAATAACTCGGTACAAAATATGAAGGAAGAATATATAATCAAATTTGATCAACTTGAAGAAGAGCCTCAATTGAAAGATAAGCGGATTGATCTTCTTGATCAAAAGCTCCAAAAGGAAAATCTAATAATTTCTGACATATCCGAAGAGAAAGATAAAAAGCTGGAAGAGAAAATTTTAGCTTGGTCAATCAATACTATGAGACTAAACGACGTTACACCAGATAATATAGAGGATCTTGAGAGAATTGATAAAAAATCGAGTAACAAAATACGACTTTTGCTTGTGGAGCTAAACTCAAAGAAAGTGAAGAAAAGTATCCTGAGAAATACCAAATTCCTAAGAAACACTGAAATATTCATGGGGGAAAACTATTCTCCTGAAATATTGGAAGAAAGAATAATTTTGAAATCTCATTTTATTGAATCAAGAAATGGAGGGAACAAAGCCTCACTATATCAAAATGTTATCTTAATGCATGGAGATGAATATACGGTGAAAGATTTCATAGAAAACGGAAGAAACGTGAACAAAATCTTTAAAATATCAAATGAGACCATACAAACATCCTCCAGAAGACCCTCGACATCGTTTCAATCAGTAAGCTTTCCGTTTGAAGACAACAAAATTTCAGGAAATCAGTCACTAAGCTCTCCGTTTGAAGAAAACAAAGCCTTAAGTGATCAGAGAGTACAAAGAAGATACAGGAGCTAAGTAATACAACAGATAAAGAATCCCCACTAACTCAATCAAAAAAATTTGATAAAAACTCTCAAACTAAAACAGGTCCTTTAGATCGACATATACAAACTAGATTGCGCTCTCAATCGTCCTCAAAAAAATCAGATGCGAATTGATAAACACGAATAAGAGCTTGAATAAAATACTACTTTGGAGTATGCAAGGTTTTAAAAACATCTTTAACCTTAATACAGATGAAGAAAATATTTCCTCCAACACTGTTTTGGAATTTGCATATTCCATAACCAAAAATCAAGTTGGAACGAATGACATTCCAAGAAATCGTTTAGAATGATTCCGTATGCCGTTCAGAATGATTCCGTAAGCCTTTTGAATCATTTCGACGAATCAGAAGATGTTGGTTTGGCTACTACCATGGGTACTTCCTAACAATTCAAGTATTCATATCTGGATTTAACGTTTGACATTCAATAATTTTTTAAGTTTCGTCTGAAATATTGGTGAGTTTCCAAAACCTTGTTAGAGAAAGTATAGTCTACAACATGTTTGGAATGGCGTATTCCACACTCGCGAACCGTAATCCTCGCCTTCGGCTCGGTTTACAAACTTTTCGCTCGTTCAGAATATAGGCCATTCCAATACTTATTGTAGAATATACTTTTACTGGATCACGAAGTCATATGCCTTGAAGAAACCGGTTGAACTACGAAATAAATCAAAATCCTCCCTTTCTTTCACAATATCATAGATTCGAACAGAAAGCTACAAAAGAAGACAGTACTGGTGGAGGAATTGGTGAGATTCCAATTTTCTCTTAACTCCCCGTGGGAAGGATCAAAATTATAGGGAAAGATATTCATTGGATTTTTCTCAGTTTTCAAAATAATATACAAAAATTTATACTGGGAGTTATCTATTTCTTCTGCTCTTAGGACTACGCCTTTTACTGGAGTTGCTCTCTGAAAATCCTAAATATATATTGAATGAGTACCCGAACCATTCATTAATTCTAGCAGGAGATTTCAATTCCCGAATAGGGCAAAAAAACTAATTCGGAGATTAATTCCCAATTAATACTGACTGGAGCCCTTCCAGAACTGTATGCGACAAAGTTACCAATAGAAAAGGAAATGTTCTGATTAGTATTCCAGAAGAAGAAAACTCAACTGCTCTTAATGGAAGATCTTTTAGTGACAGTTCCGTCAAATTTACGTATCTTGTACAGGCTGGTAAAAGCACCACAGATTTGGTATTGACTGATTCAAGCACGTTACAATTCATAATCGATTTAACAGTAACTGAGAACGTTATTATATCTGAACATCTGATGTGTTCCACAAAAATTAAAAACAGAGATTTGTATAACAGCACTACAAAAAATACTTCAGTAACTGGAATCACTAAGACAAAGTGGGACTCCACAAAAGCTGAACTATACAAACAAGAACTGCAGTGTAAAGCATACAAAGCATCATCAATATGCCTAACTGAATTACACAAAATTATAAAAAGCGAAATTGAAGCGGTATCACATAATATTGGTATTATTGGAAAACTTGAAATGTCTCTTGATAATCTCAATAAACCAGGAAGAAAAGAATGGTTTAGTGAAACGTGCAAACAGCTCCAGAAAACGGCTAAAAGAGAATTGGTGGATTGCAGGAAGCAAAATTTCTCTATAAAAACAAATTGAATATTTACCTACAAGCTTGGAAACACTGCAAGAACTGCATAGCTCAGGAAAATAGGAGACAGCAATTGGATATTATCCGCAAATTGGAAGAGGTATCGAACCCAGAAAAGTTTTGGAGTACAATCAAGTCACTACAGAAAACAACATTTGTCCAGAGCCCAATAGAGCTGAATGGATGGTTTAATTTTTTCAAATAATGGTATGGCAGAAGAACTATTGTGAGTAACAAAACTTTTTTTGACATCTTTCACCCATATTTGGACAGTAATATCACCTCACATGAAATCAATTCTGCGTTGACAAAATTAAAAACCAACAAATCACCTGGAACAGACGGTTATATTCACGAAAAATTATAAAATTCACCTTCTAATTGGCTAAGGTATTCATATAATTGATTTAACACTCTTTTATCAGCGGAGGATTCACCTCAAGAGCTTAGATCAATAAAACTAAACTACTACACAAAATAAGGAGACCGAAAGGATCCAAATAATTATAGAAGAATTGCTCTTATAAATGTTATAACGAAACTATTCACTCTTATATCAAATGGAAAATTACAAACGTGAGTAGAAAGTGAAAACCTCTCACCAGAAGCACAGGCAGGGCTTAGGAAACAAAGATCCTGCGCAGATACCATATTCGTTCTTAATTCAGTTATTCAATCGTCATTTCTAACAAATTCAGCTGGAGTCTATGTCATTTTCAATGACTTTAAAAGAGCCTTTGACACTGTACCTTATTCTATTCTATTGTACAAAATATGTCAACTAGGAATAAGTGGAAAAATGACAAGATTGCTAAGAAATATTTACCAAAATGCCGTGCTACAAATGGATCCAGATATCTGGGCGTGGCCGTCAAGGTGCAGCCGTTTGGGCGCGAAGACAAGTGAGCGCGAGTCCATTAGGGCACAGGTCTATTTGGGCGCAAAAATATAAAGCGTGCGGACACTACTGTGAATATCTTCGAAAAAAAATATTTTCTCTTCACAAGGGCAACTTAAAAGTTAAATCAAGTGTCAGGTACATAAACAAGTAAATCTTTGTTTCAAGTAATGGACAGAGACAAGTACGAACAATGAAGATACACCGGCTTAAACTAAAACTAAAATTATGAACTGAAATTATCACTACCTGGAGATCAGTGAATGAATTATAATCAAAAAAATTTGGCATGATTAACTGCAAAGGTTAGACGTTGTTATAATTTTCATTGATATGAAGAATCCTCAGGAATGCTGAATATATTTTGAGGCATATTGATCTTATATGTAGAGTACAGAAATTGTGAAACTCCGAATATCTTCAGCGAAGTCGATTTTTGATTCTCATTGATTCTTCAATTTATAAAAGAATAGAAGCTACTCATTCGCATTTTCTCAATTTTCTTATTATGCGTATTGTAATGTTATATCGTTAAATTCATGAAAAGAGACCAAATTGAGTGAGTGGTTGAAAAAGTAAGTTCTAATTTGAGATAAAAGGTTGTAGCGTGTATTTTTAGAGCCAGGATCTAGAAAAAATTCTAATAATGTTGAATTCAATCAGTATTATGATAAGAAAATCATAATAATATAATATGAATAATGATACGAGCATTGTTTGTTGATAATGATAATAATAATAAGTATGCTAATTTCTTTGAGTACCATAATTCTTCTATGATATACTTATGAATTTTTGGGAAATTCTGCGCCCAAGTGTTTAGTGCCCAAATGTCTCTGCGCCCTTCCGGCCGCGCCCAAATGTCCTAGATCGGTGCTACAAATAGATGTAAATAACAAACTGTCCGAGCAAATACATGTAACCAAAAGAGTCCTGCAAGAAGACTGCACAATCCTACTACTATTTGCACTCTATATATCGTATCTGGAAGATTTTATGAGACGGAAGAACTTGTAGGGTATTTCATCAATAATAAAAATGATTTTTTTTCTCTCAAATATGCGGATGACCTAGCATTATTGGCTCACTCACAGCCAGATGTACAGAGAAAACTTTTCGCATCAACCGAATATTGTAACTTGAACAAACTCTCTATAAACTCGGAAAAGTCAAATATAGTTGACTTCCATTAAGGCCGACCCTCCAAAAGGCACTTGAAACATATTTGTCAGAACAAAGAGATCAAATTTACAACCAAGTATATATATTTGGGAACTACATTCAATACTGCGGGATCGTTTATAGACATCACTCAAGAAAAACTCAGCACAGCCAGAAGAACTACAGGAACTATGAGAAACACCATGATTAAAGCACAAATCAGTTGCTGGTAAACCAGTTTAAGATTATACAATACTACACTATTACCAGCAATTTTATACGGGTCAGAAAGTTGGAGTTTTTTTCGGAGTGAAAGTATTGAGAAGGCCCAATTGCAACAATTCAAATCTCTACTCAGCTGGCAAAAACATCACCAAATTATCCAGTTAGAATTCCCTTCTGGAACCAGAAATCTAGAGATAACAATCGTAGGACGAACATCACACTTCTGGCATAAAATTTTATCCATGCCTGAGGATAGACTCGTGAAGATGTGCTATAACAGGTTGCTAGCTCCAAATGATAAATCTTCAGACGATATTTCAGCCGAAGCGTGGTTTAAATTCAATTGGGTGAGAAGACTTGAAAAAATTCTTCGAGAAGCTAATTTCCTCTGGATCTGGGAAGCGCAAAGTTGCGTAACATCAGAAACACACATTGACCACATAGTACAAGCATACAGCGAAGTACTATACGGAGAAGACAATGGAAGAATTATAAATTCTTCCTGTAATCCTTCCTATCAAAATTACGTTACAAACAGAATTATTCCACCATAAAAACTCCTTTCAAAGTCCTTGAATTATTTAGTCGATTGAGAACGGCAAGCATTAAAAACTTTTTCCTCATCCAAGATGGTTTTTGTCACAAATTCACAGAAGATGAGCTCTGCAGCATTTGCAGCCTACACAAAAACAAACACAATTAAGCTAGAGTCACACACAGCTATTTTTACTGCGCAGTTTTTTAATTGCTGCTACAAAAGTAGCAGGTCGGGTTCACACATAGACCCAAAGTAGCGTGCAGCTAGCTGTTTTCTATGCTGCAGCCAGCTACAAAAGTTGCGAGTCTATAAAAAAGTTGCAGAGCTGTTCACATTGCACAGCTGCATTTACTGCAGGTTCAGAGCTCAAATGCAGCGTACGCTGCAATTAATTTTCTGCGTTGATCTGTATTGCGAGTTTTGTGTGGAATAAATTTGTCAGTTATATTTATTTCATATCAACTTCTATAGTTGTTGTATTGATTATAAGAGCAAAGAGAAGACAACTGCAAAAACCGCTGCCTGGTCGAAAAACCCCGGTACCTTATGTCGTGATTGCAGATGACGTTAAAATCATACATGGTTAAGCCATATTCATTGAAAAATCAAAGTACAATGCCCGAATGTATTCTCAATTATCGTTTATCTCGTGCATGGCAAAAAATCGGAAATGTATTTGGAATCGCTTCTGCTCGTTTTCGACTGCTTGAGAGTTAATAGAATAGTTTGTGGTGTATGTGTTTTATACAATTTTTGAACGTTCTTTTGAATGTTGAGCGCGAAGAGTATGCAATTTTTCTTCCAATTTTATCAACTGGAATATCTACTTTACATGCGATTTCGATAAAAGCAGTTCGTCGTTTAGTTTTATTATGATAATCTTCGTGTTCAACAAATTCGAAAACAATTTCTCTTTTCCTCCATTTCAATAAATTTCAGTCTCTTCACGTTTCCATTTATACAGTCGCATTGTCTGGAATAATTACCAACTTGCATACTTTTCTTATGAAATTTAAATACTCATATAACTTCACTTTGTGTACAAAACTGCACAAATAGTCGCAGCAAAAGTTTCACCCAAACAAATATTTTTTACTGCGGCTGCAAATCGGAAATATACCGTTCACACACCGCAACTTTTGAAACTGCGCGCATCATTAAAATGTTGCATGCAACTATACTGCAATCGCTACTTTTCAGGTTGCAGTAGAGTTCACAAGCTATGCAACTTTAGTTGCGAAGTTTTTAGATTGGTATTGCAGTAGAAGTAGCTGTGTGTGACTCTAGCTTTAATCCCTTCCTATTCAACTGCCCCTTCTATTACCCTCCTCAAAACAAATTTCTCCAGAAACACATAACTTATAATATGCGACCTAAAGATGGTCAACAAAGAGTTACCTAATCTGTATAGCATTGTTCAATCCAGAAATCAGATAGTATTGCGACTGAAGTTCGAAAAACATATTTTACGCCAAATTAAATTTCTGTTCTCACTTATTCTTGAACATTCCCAATCCCTTACAACATAACTTGTTCATTATGAAAAGTTTCAATGTGGTCACCATACAACTGGTGTTCGTTTCTTTCCGAATAAATACTGCCATTTCATTGAATCAGGCTTCTCAAATCTTTTAACATTTCATTGTTGAGTTCCCCTTCTCTGTTTGTATACCGTCCTTAGAAAGTTTGCTTTTGTGTCTCAAAACTCTCTCCAAGAATGAATCGCAGGAGTCGTTAGAATATGGATACAATTTCTAAGAAAGCTATATTGACAAATTGAATAACACTGCTCATTTTCTAATTTGAGCTTCTTTCATTCGAGTTTTGAAACTTTCCAGATGTTAAATTGAAAAAAATCAATACCTCACTGCAAAGCAATATATAAATTTCATTTATTTGTCTGGTTGTTGTGTTTTTCAGGGCAATTTAGTTCGTTTCCACACAAGTAATGCAAATGAAAACCCAATTAAAAACGAGAAGTTGATTGGGAAATACAAATTTGTTACAATAAGCTCAAAATGTTTTATGGTCGATTTCAGTATCTTGAATTAGATTATTTTGGTTCAAATGGCTCATTTTCTTGGCAACAATATAAATTAATCTATTTTTTCATCATTGGCCGTCACCCTAGCCCTGGTTAATTTAACTTCTTATAAAATCGGACAATAATGCTGGAAATTATTAACCAAATGACTATTTTCTCATACAGGAGATCGTATACCGGGTGGTGAATAGGAATTTAACCCAGGATAATTATTTTGTGCAATTTCCTGCTTTCCTATCTATTCTACGGAAAAAACGATAGTTTACGAAGTTGTTGAGAAATAAGATGTGTACCCAAAACTAACTTCATATTAATTTTTAGTTGAGTGTGTGGTTTTTTCATAATTCTAAAAAGAAATTGCAAAATATAAATTGAATCATAGCAGTAGCCATGAATCCTGAAGTAGCCCATCCTCGAATATTTTGAACATTGGGTTCATTATTCAGAGTGAAAGTACATTCGTCCGTGAAGCAAATTGACGAGATGAAATGTTGATTACGATTTGCCTTTTCTTGCATCATTTCATAAAATAGGTTGATTCAAAATCATGTAGAGAAAGTTCTTGATGATTTTGGATGTTATAAGGCTTATATCCACGAATTTTCAAAATTTGCAATACTGTTGAATGATGTGAACCACATTTAGAAGCAATATGTCTTATACCATTATTTCTTCATTCACTTCTTCATGATGCACTCTGTTACTGCCTCCATTACCTTCATTCACAGCTACACTAGCTGTAATCTCTAATTCTTGAATCAGTTTTGAAATTGTTGTCACACTTGGAATCGGGTTATTTTCATATTCAATGGAAAATAAATCCCGTACCCTTCTATAACTATTCCTCTCATAATAATTTTCAATGATAAAGACACGTTCTTCTTTCAAATAAATGTTAACGATTTACTTTACGAACTTTATTTGACAAATCTTCTATATAATTAAAAATAAATGTTTGATGTTTGTACTTTATGCGTTCAGAAACTATCAATCAGATTGTAGTGAAACTTTGATAGAGTGTTCTGAGGACGTACGAGATGGTTCGTGGCACAGAAAATCTATATATAATTTAGTTTTTTTTTTTTTCTAAATCAATTTTTCTGCTTTGGTGGGAAGAATGTATATTATTAATGACTCAATACACAAATAATTAACTCTTATTATTACTTCATCAAAGTTTATATCAAAAATAATGTTGATGTCAGTATTATATAAAACAAATTCGGGTTACTTACACCATTCATAAATCAAGAACGGCTTGACCGATTTTCATGATCTTTGATTTTTTGAATTTGTCTCCGTCCACAATAGCAGAATAAGTATCTTCAAATAGGAAGGATAAATATCATTCTCTCATACATTTTGTATAGAACAGATTTTCTGATGATATCATGAGAACTCATTTATCGTATTCAGCTGATTATTTTTACCATCAAAATTTCGACCAATAGAATTGCACCATTCGACGTCACGTGGTACAACCAACACGGTTTTCAAGTGGAAATTTTTTGGAAATTTTGTCTGTTGGTTATATATACAAAACAAAGAATATTCAGCCGCGTTGATTCAGCATCTGTCAAACTGACAGACAGATTGAATGTAAAAATGAGCAGATTCGGAGTCAAGTCTCTGGAATATATTGATGAATTTGGATGGAAAAAATAATCTCCCGAATACTACTCGAACTCCGAAATTAATCTGATATTTCTCTCAAGGTTCCCTGCAAACAAATCAACTTGTCAAGTTTTCCAGAAAAATCACTCGCTCTACGCGCTCTTGATTTTTTAACCTGGAAAACTTGACACGTTCATTTGTTTGCAACGAACCTATCGAGAAATATCCGATAATTTCGAAGCTCTTGTGGTATTATATATGAAAATTAATTTGGAAATTTCAGGTCCTATCGGCTGCTTTTTTTCGCAATACGAGCGTTTCGAGCTTGGTCAAAAATAAGTCGCCATGCAAGCGGAGTGAGCTCCGTCAACGTTAAAACGCCTTACTAGAAATGCTAACTCGGTTAACGGTAAGCTGCGGTGCCAGCGAAGCAAGCTCGATCAACAGTAGACCACCGTACGAGCAAATCGAGCTCGGTCAACTGTAGACCGCTGTGCAAGCAAAACGAGCTCGGATAACTATAAGCTGCCGTGTGAGCGAAGCGGACTCACTCAATGCCAAGCTGCTGTGCGAATGAAAAGAGCTCAGTTAACGACAAGCTGCCGTGCGAATGAAACAAGCTCGGTTGACTATAAGTAACAGTTCGAGCGATGTGAGTTCGGTCAACTGTAGATCGTCGTGCTAGCGGAACAAGATTGGTCAACGGTAGGATGGCGTGCGAGCGAAGCGTGCTCGGTCAACGTTAAGACGCCGTGCGAGCGTTGCAAACTCAGTTAAAGGCAAGCAGCCTTGTGAATGAAGCGACGTCGCTCAACAGTAAACCGCCAGATGAACTAAGCGAGTTTGGTAAACTTGGATTATTCCCAGCACATGCATATTCATTTCATTGTTACATTTTGGTTAGGCTCATATTCAAATAGGCAAGTTATGTCCAATATAATAATCACTTCTATATATTCACTTGAATGAGCATGTCATGTGAGTTTCATACATTTAATGTACAATCTCCAATAAATTAACAAAAAAGAAAGTAATATAAACTCAAAAGACATTCAGTGGATCTGCAAAGTCTCGGCCAAATACAAAAATCTTGTATTTCGATTCATTTCTTACAAAAGAAGATCTTTTCACTGTTTGACATGTCCTTATCATTTCCGGGTTATAAGGTCCTGATATAAAAGGCTGGCTCAAGTACCTCGCAATCTGAATTTATCAATTCTGTGGCGTTACGAAGTACGCCGGGTCAGCTAGTGAATAATATTCTCGAAACATCTGTCATGAAAAACAAAAGTCATGCCTGCTGCTATTATTCAATTTTCATTTTGCAACTTCTCTTTAGAATTATAATAAAACCACACATCCAACTGAAAATGTGAGGTCAGTTCTAAGTGCACCTTTTGATTCCTAAGAATTTTGTACTCCATCATTTTTGCCGTAGAGTGGATAGGAGGGCAGGAAGTTGCACAAAACTACTATCCTGAGTTAAATCCCTATGTACATCTTCACCGTTAACCACCTGGTATAATTTATGACAGATATACAAAATGAGGTATAATTTTCTTGGGCAATGGGTCTTCTTACTCCTCCATTACTAAAACTGAGCTTCGCAGGTAAGGTTTAGCGCCGACTTAGGTGTTGTAATCTTTGGTTCAAGTTTGAAGTCTTCTATGGTACTCGAATTTGGTCTCGCATTAGTGAAACATTCCTTCTTAACATAAGTTACTACCATGGTGGAAGTCACAACTATAATAATGGTGTAAAGGTCTTTTGTTGAGTAATTGATATCGTCAATATTACATTGATTCTTTATGTTGTCATCTATGAAGCTGTCTAATTTATTAATTGATTTTGATTCATTCATGTTACCTAATTCGATCGAAATCTTTGGAACTTGAGTTTTATTAAATTTGACCGAAATATTCTCGCTAATGATTGGTCTGCCTAATGATTAATGCTTGAATATCAAATTTTTTGTTAAAAACTCTAATTAACAGTCGTCTTCATTGACGAGAAATATGCCTTGTAATAATTTGATTTCGTCACCGTGATCCCATTCTGCTTCCATTTCTTGAACATTCGGAAATATTATCAGGTAATGGTTGATATCTTCAAGCGGTTCGCTATGATTTTTATTGATATTTAACTTGATGAAATGACATCTTTCGATATTATTTTGAAGGATAAAATCTTCTCCACATGGATATTCTTTTGCCTTAATAATTTTATTGGGGCACTGATAACTTTTTCCAATCCTGTAAGCACATGAATAATATACCGCCCTATTCATAGAGAAGTTAAGCTGGACCCAAGAAAGATCATTATAGTACTAACGTCAGTACCTACTTATTCGGACTTATTCGGACTTGACTTTGGTCCGAGACTAAAGCTGAACTTAGCTCGGACCATATATAGATCTGCTCCTGCCATAGTTTACCCGCGAACTAGCTCACAGTTTTTTATATGTTTCGTATTCGTTGTGAATTATGAATAATGCAAACGATATACAAAATATGGATGATGTTGAAGAATATCATAGGAATCGAAAAAAATTTATTTAATGCATGTTAATCCGTATAACAGAACAGAATTGGCTGAGGAGGTGCGTACAATACGACACTCTTTTCATAAGGTTAGATGTACAGTCGACAGAGCTAGACCTACTGAGTGTCGTTCTGGCATTTTTGCAAAACTAATAATTTTGAGTGCAGTTTCATTTTTCATTCAGTTCTTCCACTAATATTATAAAATGCTTATTCGTGATCATCGTAACACCATCACCACGATGATAACTCCATCTCTCGCCAAGTTGAGTGTTAACACGAATTTCATTGCCTCAATTGTTTAAGAAGTAACTACAGTAGTTGCCGAAGTGTTCAGTACCAAACTCAAGAAATTGGAAGATCAACTAACATTAGTCAAGCAAGAAAATGTTGATGTGAAAGATTCGTTTATATCACATGATAAATGTGTGGATATTTTGGCATTAAAGAATCGTCAGATATATTGGTTAATGATCTCTTTGTGAACCTTTGCCGTGAGCAACTTAAAGTAGATATTTCAAAAAACAGCATTGACCGCTGTCATCGAGTTGGAAAGTTCAAAAAGGATAGCACCAGACCTGTGATAGTGAGAAAAAGATGTTAAAATAACTGATATAACAATCCGCGAAGACCTTACTAGATCCAAGCTCACTTTACTGAAGGCAGCAACAGATGAGTTTTCCTTTGAAAATGTTTGCACTCACGATGGCCGTATATTTGCTAATATCAAAAAAGATGGGAAGGACTGAAAACTGTACATTAATAGTCATACTGATCTAGATATTGTATAATAACCCCTTTTTGTGTAAATTGTTCACTATTCAAGTGAATAGAAATTGCGCTCAATAGTATATATTGTAAATATTTCATTCTAACTTCATCATTTTAGTGATAGTCTATTCTTATCGTTCGAGCCAGAGCAATGGCACGCTACATCAATTGTTGAGTGAATACTTGCTCAATCAAGTTCATGCTGAAATATCAAATCTAAACTTGAAGTTTATTGAACTAATACTTACTATGCTTACATGTGGTCAAATTAATGTAAGATCGCTGAACTCGTCTTTCTCTAACTTCATAGACTTTTTAAGTGACCAAAATTTTGATATTCTAGCTGTTAGTGAGACATGGATCAGTAATACCGTCCTCACTCAGTTATTTTATGTTGATGGATACCCAGTATTCATTTGGATGGTGTTACTCTTGAACGCAGTGGTGTTACGAAGATTTCAGGTCTGGATATTGATAAGAATCTTGAATTTTGAGAGCATTTAAAGAAAAAATTTACAGCAGCTAGATTCAGACTGCGGCATTTGTATCAGCTTAGACATGATTTTAGTACGGATATAAAATTAAGATTAATCAACAGCCTTACTCTACCTATTTTTGATTATTGTGCATGTGCTTACATACCTAACGTAACCCAAACTGATAAAAACAGAATGAAGCTTATACAAAATTCTTGTCTTCGATTTGTTTATGGTGTGCGTAAGTATGAGCATATATCTATGTACCGGGACAAAGCTAACATAAAACATATAGATGATCGTGTGAGAATGTTGTATCTCTGTTTGGTGCATAAAATAAGGCTAACTGGTACTCCAGCATATTTATTGGATAAATTAATAGTTGAACAATATGATTGCAGTTTACACATAACTGACTTATATATTATTTCTTCCTTCTATAAAGCTGAATATAAAGGTTCTTTTTCGTATCTGGCGCCCACTTTATACAAAAATATTCCAAGTTCACTGAAGTCTCCGTCAGTTGTTGCTTCCAAAAACACGGTTAAAAATATGTTTTAGACATTGGTTATTTTTAGTTAGGTCTTGTTATTATTGCATCTTGAATTTGGAATCCATGTCTCACTCCTGTTACTTGTTATTGATGTTTTGGCATATTCATTGTTCAAAATTTTTATATTTGTATTCTGTACGGGTTAGGTGGAAGAACAGCCTTGACTGAACCTTGCCTTCGACTTAAATGTTATTAAAGTGCTATTATTATTATTATTATTTTGAAGAAAACAGACAGAAAATTCCTAAAATAATTAGTAAAAATAGTTTTTTCGCGGATAAATACCCACTTAGTATCAAACAACAGTTTCCAATAGAATCTCTTTCAAATCATTATCCAGAATAGAAACAAAAATTTGCTAGCTCCTTGAGCATAACGAGAGATGAGAGTATTCTTCTACCACGAATAACTGGAACGATTGGAGGGGAAAACAGTATTATTGTTGCCACCAAGTTATCTAATCTGCCACCTAATGAATTAAGATTTATATTTAATATCAAGTATATAGTTAGGAAGACACTCAAAAATAGATAAAAGAGAATGTGTCAAACTTATGTACGCAATAATCTTCGTTATTACATCAACTAACAACTTATGTTGAAGATTCTTATTGTCTAATATCTTTCTCTGACAATGTCTTGTAATCTGATTTGCAAAACAAACAATAAACGTTGATTATTGATTACTGATTATTATTAAATTATTACAATTTATAAATGACTAGCTGACTGGCGTACTTTGTAACGCCAGAAAATTGATAAATTCAGATCGCAAGGTACTTGAGCCTACCTTTTATATCAGAACCTTATAACCCGAAAATGATAAGGACATGTCAAATTGTGAAAAGATCTTCTTCTGTAGAAAATCAATCGGAATAGAAGATATGACTTTCTTTTTTGTTAATTTATTGAAGATCATACATTTAATATATGAATCTCACATGACATGCTTATTCAAGTGATTATAAAGAAATAACTTTTATATTGGACATAACTTGCCTATTGGAATATGAATCCAACCAAAATGTAACAATGAAATAAATATGCTGGGAATAATCCAAGTTCACCAAACTCGCTTCGTTCATATGGCGGTTTTCTGTTGTGCGACGTCGCTTCGTTCGCTCGGCGTCTTAACGTTGACCAAGCACGCTTCGCTCGCACGGCATCTTACCGTTGACCAATCTCGTTCCGCTCGCACGTCGTTCTACAGTTGACCCAAGGTCCGTAAACTATACAGGTTACCTCAATGAGCCAACTCCACTTCAATTGGTTAGTCGAGAATACGTCACCGCTAGCCCTGCGAAGCCGCGCCCACCGCTGTCTTTGCATTGCTACAGCAGTATTCTTTTTTTTTCATTTTATCAAAAACAGAAACTATTCTTATAATGTAAAAATTACTGATTCCTAGGCACGAAATAATAAACTGCCTAAATAGCAGATCATATAATAAGGAGCAAAAATTAGGCTTTATGTGCTGAAGTTTGCAGTTTGACTGCCTCATTACGTTCTGCAGTCAATGTAATCGAAGCACATAAAGCCATTTTTGCTCCGAATGATATATACTATTTTTTCGTCAAACGAGTATCTGAATTGTGACACATAAAGGTGATATATTAATTCTCAGTGCGATGCAATTAGCTCTAAGATCAAGCTGAATCATAATACCTAATACAATTCTGTCATTGTTACGATACGAACAAACACAAATTCAAATTGGGAAAGAAATTAAAAGTATCATCTGTGTCATCATCAGCTGATCTTAATAATCTTCCAGGCGAAGTGACTGCGAATGGTTTATTCCAAAACTCAATTTTCCAATAACTGTAGGTACATTCACAATGAATATCACTGAATTATTTTGCTGAAATATTAGTTTATTTGGGAATAATCAGAAATTATATAGACGTTATCTATGCGTCGAAAATAAAACCTCGAATGTATCTCATCTTTATTTCAATAAATGGTTGATTTGTGTTTAGAAAAAATGCACAGTAGAGAAAAATAGCACAGGATGTGAAGAGCGAAACTCGAATAGCTCTGAATTGCAAAATATCACTTTTGCATTCGAGAATGCTACGCTCACTAAAAAATTATTCGAGAATGCAAAAGAATTTCGTAATCATGAATTCAACAACGTTCTCTCGGGAACCAGGTCTCAAAATTGATGGAAATGGAAGAACAAAAATCAATCAATGTCACTTTCAATGTTGCTATGATACCAATATAGTATAATAAATACTTCGCGTCCTGACTGCAAAAGATTTTGCGTCCTGTAAACAAGATATTCATTTCACATGCTCTAAGTTGCCTTGTAAATGCTCACTTTCGATGATAATTCTTGAAAAATGAACATTTCAGATATAAACCAACGTTTACAAAAACGTGGTGTTTAGTAAAAGAAGAATCTGAAGGTAGTGGCGAAACGTAGGTAAGTGATACTAAGCAATACACTAGAAAATTTCGATTCGAATTTATATTATCACGCGACAAACGCTGAAGCAGGATATAGACTCAGAGAAGACAGGGCTAGCAGTGACGTAGTGCTCCCTCTTTACACCGCTCAGCGATACCCACAAGCTAACCGATTGAGGTAACCTGTATAGTCTACGGACCTTGCAGTTGACCAAGCTCACTTCGCTCACCCGGTAGCTTATAGTCAACCAAGCTTGTTTCACTCGCAAGGCAGCTTGTAGTTAATTGAGCTCTTTTCGCTCGCACAGCGGCTTGGCATTGACCGAGCTCGCTCCGCTCACACATCAGCTTACCGTTATCTGAGCTCGTTTTTGTTCGCACAGCGGTCTACTGTCGACCAAACTCAATTTGCTCGTACGATGGTTTATCATTGAAATTTCGAAATCAATTTTCAGGTCCTATCGGCTGCTTTTGTTTGTTCCACTCTGGAGCAAATCTTATTAGCTGAATACGATAGATAAGTTCTCATGATATCATCAAGAAATCTGTTTTATATAAAATGTATGAGACAATGACATTTCTCTTTCCGATTTTTCAATACTTATTCTGCTATTCTGGACGGAGACAAATTCAAAAAATCTAAGATAGTGGATAGGGTAAGTACCCCGACTTTGTATTATATAATACTGATATCAATCTAATTTTCGATATACACTTTGATGAAGTAATAATAATAGGTCATTATTTGTGTATTGGATCATTAATAATATACATTCTATCCGCCAAAGCAGAAAAATTCATTGTAAAAAAAACATTTATATATAGTTTTTTTGTGCCACGAACCATCTCGTACGTCCCCAGAACACTCTATCAAAGTTTCATGACAATCTGATCAATGGTTTCGGAGCGCATAAGGTACGAACATACAAACATTGATTTTTATTCATATAGATATCAATTTTAAAATTTATATTGTGTATCTCTTTGAGAATAAATTTTGTAATTATCTGCTAGTTTCAATAAATAAATGTCAATATTTCTCTGAATTCGATGAATCATGTATTTGATCTTTGATTATAAATGCTTGTGGTAAGTTTCATTCAATTCTTTTTTCAGATATATCATGTTTCCAATCGATAACGCATTCAATTTGATGATTTCCACTATGCAAAAACTATAATTGTGTATGGAATGATAACATTCTTCACTTCCATCTAATTAACTACTGAATGAATCGAGAGAAATCAATCTCATATAAAAATTGAATTTACATACTTACTTTATTCACGACGCGACGTATATTCAAAAGTATAGAAAAATAAACTTTTCTGTATACGCGATGGAAAACATCAGGTTTAATATATGGAAGTCACTAAAAAAGTGCAAGTTTACCAAGTAACAGCACTTTTCTGATTAGCAACAAATGTTAAGTTGCTCCTTTAGCTGCAGCCAGAATTTTGTGAGAATCTTTAGCTTCTGACGTTTCTGGAAAATTCTTTTTTCATATTGATTACTTGTCACTTTGCTTCTGCTGGACAGTTGTGAAAACCGTTACTGAGTTTTTGCAAGAACACAACCTTGATTAGTATATCTGTAGAAAATTATTTCTATTTTTGGCGTCTTCAACTCAAGTTTTTCCATCAAGTATACACAAAAAAAAAACATGTTCAACACGGGAGAAAGGCGATATCACTCTGCTCGTGTGAATTTAATTCAATTGAAACATTCACACTCGCTAGTACACTCTCAATTTTTTCTACTTTTTAAACAAGCTACTATTATCACCCGGATAAAAAATGATTATAAACTTCAATCCAAAATAAAATGGAGAATAATTAATCAGAAAATTACCATTCATTGTATTTGACAATGAAAATTTTGACATTTCTTATGCCAATGCGCATGTGCCGCATGAAAACCAATCAAGATCAGATGGATGCTGCGAACCAGCTTCAAACTGGTTAGTACTAGTCTAAATTTGAACTACGGATATTTAACTCCATAGTAGCTCATTGGTCGACTATCATGCTTACTATGGATAAGGCTATGCGGAGATTTGAGTTAGATAGATAGTGTTATAAAATGCTATTTTGACTGATTCAGATTCTAGAATTTGTCTAAGTTTGTTATTTTGAATTGTTATTCCCAAACTTTTGCACAAACTTAGACAAATTCTAGAATCTGAATCAGTCAAAATAGCATTTTATAACACTATTAAGGTGGGTTCTATTTTTACAAAGCTTAAAGAAAAAACACCTTCAGAGTTCCAGTCTAACACAGTGTATAAAATTAACTGTTCACAGTGTCCTTAGACGTACATTGGACAAAGTAAGCAATATTTGAGTTGTAGAATTAAGAACCACATTTATGATTGTAAAAGTGAGAAGAACACTGAGAAAACTGCCTTGGCCACTCATCATTTCAGTCTAGGACATGACTTTGATTTTAACAACGTAAAAATATCAGATATAAAGCAGAACTTGAGGTAACGCTTATTTCTTGGAATGATTTACATTTACAAAGATCCTAACAGCATTAATTCTAGAACTGACATAGATAATTTAAGTAATGTTTACTCTAACATTCTAAATAAAATTTGAATTTGTTGTTGCTGCCATCTGTTCTTTGGTTACCGGATGTTTTTGACATTGCCAGTTTCTGTTGGTGTTACAATGTTGGTTACATTGTTCGTTTAATTAGTTAGTGATTGATCCTGATATCTTCAGTCACTCAGCAATTGTTGTCACTTTCAGGTCGATATATTGTAACCTGCTACTTTCCAATGTATATTTAAAATAGTATATTTTGTAATTTTTCATATGTTTCGAGATGGTTTTGTTATTTATGAGTGCTACAATGGTATGTATATTTTCAAGAAAATTTTCTAATTTTGATTTTTGTTATTATTTTTCTGAAATTCAATTTGTATAGAATTGTATTTTCCTGTTTTGTAGTTTTACTCTGAAGATAGTTCTAAATAAACCGAAACGTTAGTTGGCATTTAATTGTTTTTTCAACTGTCTGTCCTAATTCCGACTACTCCATATTACATAATTATTTATTTGAATTTGTTGTAACTGTAATCCTAGTTAGTACTGACAAGGTCGATGTTCAATTGTTGGACATGATTGACAGGCTATGGTCACTAAATGTTCGGTGGTTGCCAGACAACGACTGTTGGACAGTTAGATGTTGACCCATTATCGGCTTAGGTATATAAGAGCGTGAGCTAGGAGAGGAAGTCAGTCAGTCAGTCAGTGATTCAGTGCGAGTAACTGTGCGCGATATTATGAACAAACGAGTTTGTAAAGTGAAGATTTACACTGTAACATGTGTTGATAAGTTATTCTGAATAAGATTTGTGACAAATTGGTGTCAGGAGTGGGATCTGAGGAAATTGTGTGAAAATAATTTTGGGTCTGGACGACGAAGAATGGATTGGGTTGCAGTGTTGTGAAGTGTTTATATTTGTGTTGGGACTGTTATAAATGCCCAAGACAAGAAACATGGCCACCAGTGAGATGCAAGATCAGTTGAAAATGATGATGGAGTCCATTAAGACGTCAGCCGCTGAACGAAAATGCTTTGGTATCTGAACTGAGAGTGATTTCTGTGGAACAGATGTCATCGATGGAAGAGAAGATGGCCGAATCTACGAAGGGTATGAAGGTTATGGAGAAGAGATTAACGGAGACTTCAGCGGAGCAGTTGCAATCAATGGAGAAGAATATTGCTAAATCTACAGAAGGTATTTCCACCGATAGGAAAGTGGCGCTGTACGAAAAAATGCAAGCAGTGAAAGGTGCAGTAGCTAGAGAGATAAAAATGATGGAAAAATTAACATAGGAAATAGCTACAGAGCTGAAGAAAATTTCAGAGCAGAACGAAAGTATGACGAGCAAGATTCGGGTGATAGAGAGGATCTAATGAGGGTGAAGCATAATGTCGTGCAAGTCGAAAATCAAATGAAGCAAGTTGAACGTAAGTTGGAAGCAAAATTGGAATCTGTTGTCACCGAGAGAATGCAGAGCCTTAGTCTCAATAGCGATGGCGCAGCCCTACGGATAAGAAATATTCCTACACCAAGAGAAGCTACATCCAATTTCACCCTGAAACCAACGCCGTATGATGGCAAGACTTCCTGGAATGAATATTCCACTCAATTTGAGCTGATTTCGGAGGATAATAGTTGGAGTGTGCAGCGAAAAGCTATTGTACTGGCTGGAATGCTCCGAGATATAGCATTATGATTGTCCGAATAAGAACGCCTAGATTATGAGAAACTGACATCCGAATTGAGACCACGCTTCGGGAAGGAGCACATGGAAAAATTACTCCTTGGACAACTACGAAATAGCACACAACTGCATAAGGAGGATTTGACTACGATTGCATATGCTGTGCAGAGTCTGACTCAAAAATCTTTTGCAAACTGTCCTGGCTCAACACAAGAATATGTAGCAGTGAGATAATTTATGGACGGCATCAGCAACGACGAGATTTGGTGAGTTGTCTGGTTAGCAAATCCGAAAACGGAGACAAAAGCGCTAAAAAGGCCTTGGAAATTGAGATGGCCACGAAGGCGTCAAGACTGGCGAAGAAAGTGTGGAGGCTTGAGCACAATGGGAAAGAGCCTGAGGTGAGAAAGACCACGACTTATACTGGAAGTCGTGAGCAAGGGCAATCTTCTTCTCGATTTGTACCGACCTCACCTGGACCACAAAGAAAAATAGGATATTGGCAGTGTGGCAAGGGGAGTCATATCCAAGTAGATGGCCGTATAGACAATTAAAGCACGAATACGTTTCCCGGGCGACAGGAATTACCCAGATTTTGGAGAATAAGATGCTGGCAGTGTGGTCAGGGGGGACATCTCCGTGCAAATTGTTGTACGAGACACACCGTTAATTATGGTACGAATACATCGTCAGCAATATCCAAGTTTACCAGACCAGGGAAGCAGAATCTGACAGCATCCCTCATCCAGAGCTCCAAGCTTATTGATCTCCAAGTGCGAAGAATTCGAACCAGTCCAACCGTGGAAGGATTCGGAGAGAATTTACCATGTACAATGATGCTAGATACTGGAGCAGCCGTTACCGTTGTGTATCCAAAAGTTTTCGCAAAAATGAGACAATTTCCAGGTGATCACGCCTAGAACCAGCAAATTTTGCTGAGAGCAGCCAATGGGAGAATAATACCAGTACTTGGCGTAGAGCTTGAATTAACAATTGACAGACTGAAGAAAAAACATCATGTGTTCATTGCCACCATCATGGATGAATGCATTTTGGGTATCTAGTTCCTGCGAGACTTTGGTTGTGTCCTGGATTTGAAGGGTGATGTTCTGCGGGTTGACAAGGAAGGAGAATTACTTCTTTATTGACGACAGATTAGAACGGAAGTGACTGATATTGATTCTTAAAGAAACCTCAGCTCCGATGAGATGACTTCAATTGAAGAGTAGAATATTTTTAGTGATAAATTTGGAAATCTGGCTTGAGTTAGAGATTCGTACCATTGATGCACAAAGTGCAACAGGCTCAACTGGATGATTCTGTTCTAAAGGTGATAATGTAGTGGGCAAAGACTGGTCACAAGCCTGGTTTCCAGGGAGCGTCGGCTATTGATCGAATCACTAAGGCCTATTTGGATCAACAGAATTCTCTGGGAGTCGAAAACGACTTCCTATACAGAATTTTGAAGAATTCCGATGGGAAGGAAAGAAAAGGAAAACTAATAGTGCCGAGGAGTTTAGAAGATCAAATTTTGGAATAACTGCATGATGGTAATAGCGGTGGACATTTCGGCATGAAGAAGATAGTTAATAAAAATTATATTTGATCATATACAGTAAAATTTATATTGTATTGAAATCGTCGGATTGTGGATAACAGGGAGAATAAATAATGAAGTTATCTTCATTATTGCAACCGTTTCGGTATATATTATATCCTCATCCGTGCCTGAGGGTACAAGAAACACTAAAATATACATACAATTGTATCACATGCTATAATATCCATTGATATCAATCAATAAATAACAATATTGTTGAATAAATAACTGAGAGATAGGGAGCAGAACAAAACAGCTGTCAGAGACAAAATATTCCTTCCACAGTGCAGAAACAACTGTCAAAGTAGCGGCAAGGGCGAAATATCACTCGTTACTCACATCACCACAAATTGAGATGCCACACACTGGCGGGAATATGAATTCAAAAAAAAGTGGGTAATTACTGCTATCTTTGTACAAAATGACACATATCTCATATATGTTATTACGAATTACATGAATATTTTGTATCGGTCCTATGGTTTATAGTATTAGGAACAGAACTGTTTATCAGTTCAACAGAGCGGTCCATCAGACCCGTTCAAAAGCTGTTTATCAGTTAATCAGCAGCATGTTCACATGTCCCAATTGTTGTACTGCATTTAACTGGGAAAGCGGTCTCAGCACGCAACGATCTACTATACATGGAATGAACAAAATTCATCGTGTTAGCTAATTGGAATATGGCTTAGATGCTAAGATGTATGTTAGTGTAAGTGTTGATCGTGAGCCTCTCCAGCTTTTGAACAGGTCTGTTGAACCGCTCTGTTGAACTGATAAACAGCTCTGATAAACTGCTTTCAACAGGTCTGATGAACCGCTTTGAACAGCTTCTGAACCGCTTTGATCCGTTCTGTTGAACTGATAAACAGTTCTGATTAACTGATGAACAGCTCTGATGAACTAATAAACAGCTCTGATGAACTGATAAACTGCTTTTGAACCACTTTAAACGACTCTGTTGAACTGATAGACAGCTCTGATGAACCGCTTTAAAAAGGTTTGATGAACTGCTCTGTTGAACCGATAAACAGCTTTTGAACAATTCGGTTGAATAGGCAAATATTACCCTCTTCATCAGTTTGTGAATATAAATTTGCTCTCATGTGACTTATTCAATCAGTGAATAACGAATACATGACATCATCAAGTAATTGTGTAATGGTGCATTTCTGTTCATTGATATATCATGTTTTATTCACAATAATTTTTTTTCGACTCACCTCAATGCCGTATGTGGAAATATCTGGATTTGTTGTATGTATATTCACACACAAATTTATATGCCCTATATTGAGCTTGAATGTAGGAATATCTATAAACTGCAACTGTTACTGGTGCGATATAAATATATGTTCTCAAGTTGATCAATTTCTGCTTACTATCATTTCAAATTGTTGTTGAGATTGACGTTAGGATTGATAGGTTATATAAACTGAAATTTGATACTATTCTTTCGACAAAATTCTATTCTATTGGATGCAGTACATTGTTTTCCTGGATATATGTAGTATTTTATTGGATGTTATACATTGTATTCTTGAATATAATATTTTACTCTACGATAACACATTGTCTAAATTAATTCATCATCACATGGAACTCCTCTTAATATTCCAGTTGACAGGTACTTTTCCTGGTACCCCTAAGCTTGATGGCTGCTCTAGCTTGTTTATCAGCCAAATTCTGAATGGTGGATAGAATATGTGAACGTAATGATGAAAAATTGATATGTTCACTACTCCGTGTGGTACTAATATTTCAGATCGCTCATCAGAGAGTGAACCCACGCTAATGTTCTATGACCATCTGAACATATAAATCTTTTATCGTCGTTGCAGGTAAGTGCAATTTTTTTCTGTTTCACTGTATATATTGTATGCTTATAACTTTGGAATGTGTACTGTCTCTGATACATGATAACATTTTGGAACTGACATTGTTTGTAATGATTTCCAGTTAAAATATCATTGACTACATTCTTCGTAATACCGTTCGCCTTTTTCTTCCATTCATCTTGTCCATGCTCCGTACAATACGCATACATTTTTAGGAGCAAAGCTATGAATTCATACATCAATTTCCCGCCTAATACATCTTCCATCAAACCTAACACTGCTTCATTCTTCAATGGTATTCTAAATCTATTCTCAGGACTGAGTTACTAGTATAAACTTCTCAATATTATCTGCAAGATCTCGGTTGATATCGTCGGTTTCAATTATTAATACAAAGCTGTCTGTATCACAGTAGCACAATAAGACTTGACCATCATATTTTGTTCCCAGAAAATCCTAGAAAAATTCGTACATCAATATTTTCGAAAGATTCAAAACGAAGAATCCAATGTAAATCGGTTTGTTGTAGGAAACTTTCAATTTTTCAAATTGTATCGCAACTAAATTTTCTGTGGATATCGTGATATTTTTCATATTTGGTTAGCTAACAGAGATTGAGCTCCCACTTCACGGCCAATGTCATCCCAATGATTCACTAATTTAATATCAACCTGATCATCAACAGTCTCTGAAGTTCTCCCAAAAACCGCATTATTCATAAGTTTGAAAAAGTCTTTTTTGAAATCATTTTCAGCCAGCTGTCTCATAGATGTATTCAAGTCAATATATTGCTTCAACCATGCTAACTGTTGGAACTGTATAACTCTATAGATTTTTAAAATCTTCAAACTGTGTTTAATTGCCTGTTTCAAATCAAGGTAGTGAATAATTTACTTCGACTTATCGTGAAAATTTGGAATGAGTTCCTTATTCATATATCTAGATATTGGAGGAAAAAACGTCGGTCAGAAGTGGAACGTCAGTTTTCAAATATAAATCTGAATATTCTTTTGAATTCGGGCAACGCAATGTTCTCCATACAGTTTTCGCATGTGTGTACTCTTTATTAGTGATATTGTTATTACTGCAGCTATCTTTGAATTGTTTTTTATGTGACAGTGAAACATCTTTTAGTCTATCAAATGAGTCCATATGCTTATATGGAAAGACACCCTTCCTCCTCAATAATTTGAAGTGCTTATCGTTAGGGAAAAACTTCTCAACCTCAACACATTGATCATCTTTTAAATTTTCGGCGAGTTTTGCTAGAGAACTTGCCATGAATCTGAATGATTCCAGAAACCTTAACTTCAAGTAAATTGGGTTTGAAGCACCTTTTATACTCATATATTCAGCGACAGGAATTCATTTTGTGGAAGCAATGTATTTTTCCTCATTTTCAGGTAAAATATCAAAACTTTCTTCATCACAACCAAACTCTTCGATAAGAAGGTGGCAATCATAATTTGACAGGTTGTGGAGGAAAACTGGAATGATTTTTGGAATTTTCCAATTCAGATTACAAGACTGAAGTACCGCGTCTACAAATCTTGATGTGGGGTGGACATGATCAGCAACTCAATCTTCAGCAATCAAAGATTTTCCACAAATATGACATGTAGTAGTCTTGTCAAATATTTCTCGCTCTGCTGCAGTTAATTTTGACATTAGGTGCACAATTTTCAAAAAGTTATCATAAATTCTTCTAGCATTCTTGCAAAGCTGCTCCATGAATACCTCAGCACAATCTTTTCCTGTGTAAGTATAAAATTCACTCAGAGAATTATCAGATGAACATTTTATGTTATAAGCGAAGCTGTGTGGAACGTGTATATGAGATTTATTTGTATAGTTCATATTTGAGTTAGGTGGACATGAATGAATGGGTTTTTGGTAGCACTCGAAATTCGAGTAAATTATAAATAGGACTCTTATTTTCCTTCCACAATTTTGGAATTTCAAAATATTACCAGAAATTATATCCTCATTTCTATCTGTAACCAATTCATCTGTTGGCATGATAGTACATATTTTATTGCAATCATTTGATTTATGTTGTTTAAATGTTGCTTCGGTTGAAACGAATACTTAGCATCCATCACATAAGTATTTTTTACCGCAGTGAGTTGATATCTGACAGCGAACTAATCGACATTAGTCTTTAATCCATACGTAGTGACCTATAGGGCCCTTCTTAATATACAATGAGTCTATGTGCGCTCATTCAACTTTTTTGGTGTGATAAATCGGTCTTACTGTAGGGAATTTTTTTGTTTTAGCCTTAAATGCCAGCCTGAATACGTTAATAGATATATTATTCATATCTTTAGATCTAGGTATCTCATTTACTTTCAGCAGGAAATTTAGGTCAACATATTTTAAAACTTTGGAGGAATGCGGATATGATGACAAACGCTTAGAATTTTTATTGACAGGATGTAAAGTTGAAACACCCGCCTACAGAAAGCAGTATATGTCACTATTTCCAACATTGATACAGGCATGTTTGTCCTCCATTTGTTTGCATCTATGAATGATGACCCGCTTATAGGTTCATATTGATTGATATCAAGTTCCAAATGGGCGATTCGTTTCAGTGCCCAGCCTGAATTACGTTTTTGAAACTCTTCACATTTAGTTCAAATTGTTACACACATTTTCTCGTAAGAATCCGAAAAACTTTTTGCTGATTGTGTTATAACTTCAAATTTAGTGTTGAATGATTCTAATTCCCCCGGATTTTTTCCATTTATATAATAGCAGAATAACTCAATATTAAATTCAACTCCAGAACTGTGAGATGCTATGATGTCCGCGATTGAATCATAAACAGTGTCCTTCAAGTTACTCAAGAATCCTTTGATATCAATATCCGAAACGTTGATGCGATAACTTGCGATTCGACTTTTGAAGCTTGTAGAAACTCCAACTATATTTTGTTTGAATGGCTTCACCGATAAATTGATATGTTTTCGAGATCTCAAATGACCACCATATTTTCTCAGAGACAAAGAATTCATGTTACATCTCTCACACGTCGATTAAAAATTTTATTTTGAATCTTTCCTAATTGTAAACTTACTTTTTTATCGTTTCTTTCTTCATCAACGGTTCTTTATCGTCATGGTTATGCTCTATGAATTGTTCACCATTATTGAATTGTAGACCGCAAATATCGCAAAGATGAACATCTGGATGGTTTTTGTTGATATGTCTTGAAAAATTATCGCTACGACTAAATTTCGAGCTACAAATTTTACACTTGTATTGTTTATTAGATTCACCGCAAAACATCATATGTCGAGCTCTTGCAGTATAATGACCGAATGATATAAGCAAAATCTTCTAATGTGTGGGAAACCATGATCCCTGCTGTCTAATATAACAAACTTTCCTGCTAATAGGGTGCATAATTAATTACAAACATATGGTCATATGCGGGTGCGGTCAATATTTTTCTGATCTTGGAGTTGAATTTCACTCTTGATAACTTTGATCCATCCTCCTGATGTCGTTTAATCTATATCTGTGAATTTGTGAGGATATACTATACTTCCCTACTAGTAACTATTTAATTAACATTATTCTCAATGATTGCTATCTTCTGATGTGAAGAATGGTTTGAATGCTAATGTTACATTCTATCCGAAGTGGTAGGTTTCTTGTAACAATCAGTTAACAATGAGCCGTTATGTTCTCTTACAATACGTAAATCTAAAAATGGTATACTATTATCTTTTTCTATTTCCACAGTGAATTGAATGGAAGGGTTGTAACTATTGAATATTACCAAAGTGGAGTCAATTATGTCGTGGAGGTAAACAAGACATCTGTCGTTTGTCAAACCGCGTAATACGTTGTTCATTACTCTTTGAAATGTTGCTGGTGCGTTTTTCAGTCCAAAGGGCATGCGTAAAAAATCGCAATGTTCATCCTCTGTATTAAATGCAGTTCTAGATATGTCTATATGTCCATGACGATCTGATGTGAACCAGATGCAAGGTCAAAAGTATTGACATCGACCAAGTTCATCTAACAGGTCTGTGATATTAGGTAGGGGATTTTTGTCCCCGATAGTTTTCGCATTCAATTTGTGATTGTCTCTGACTATACGCCATTTTCTTATACCTGATGCATCTGCTTGCTTGCGATTACTCAAATTTGAGATTGAACTTCTTATCTATGTATTTTTAGTAACCGGTATGATGTCGTTCATACTGGCAGTTCATCTTTTGTTCTCATACAATGTTCAATTAGGTTCGTAAATTGATAACGGCACGCGAAGAGTGGGAATATTCACTCCAGAAACAGATTTTGGTATTGATGAATTCTTCGTTTAAATTTGTAGAATAGAAACAGTTCCATGTTCTACATCAACTTATCACATTCTTTGGATATATAACGTCTTTATAGAGTTTAAGTTCAGGAATACCATTATTTGATAAATTATTTGTGTTCAGTTTGGATACAAATTCGTAGTATTGAATTTCTATCAGATGTTAATATTAAATTCTATATTAAATGTTATAATCAAGTTATTGAAAGTTGAAATTTTCACAATCTTACATGCACAAAAGTAAATCAAATTGATTATGAGAATGGAAAGATGATATTTTAAACATTTTGTTGAATAATCTTCCAATTCGAGTATTTTTTGAATGTGTATATATGTACTGTTAGTGGATGACTGCATTCTGGGTGTCAATTTCCTGCGGAATCTTAGTTGTGCGATATGCTGCGAATTGCTATTGAAGATGAAGTACCATTCCATTGTCGCCCAATGGAGATAGAAGTGACGGATGTTGCTGCTGCCAAAAACTCCTGATACCTTCTCGGTCGGAAAAGGTGGTTTCACTCAAGCTAGACAACATTCCAAGAAGTGCAACGTACGTTCCTGAGCCTGACAGGACATTGAGCCGGTATAAATCCGTTGTACTAGCCAAAAGTCTGATAAACCCTTCACGACTATTGGTAAGAATTCTATGCGTTTCGTATAGTTCAGTTCAAAATAAAAAAGATAAACCGTTAGGTGGATTAGAAGTCGTCACATTAATTCGCAAGATGGAAGGTACAATTATTATCAAGAAGAACTAATTTTCAAGGCAACTGAGCCACACAATTGAAGATTTATCCAACAGAAGCAGCGCTAGCTTGACAGAAGAATAGAAAAAAATTACGATATTCGCTGCTGGATTTTCAGGATATATTTGTCAAGGATTCAAGTGATTTCATGCGCACATTTCCAGTTCGGAATAAAATCTATGTTAGGGCTACACAGATGATAAAACAGCTCCAAGGCGAATACCTATTGTGACGAAGCAGTCTTCGTTTGAAGTTATAATCTACAATATTTTTGAATATGAAATACTGTAACAAGAAGTGATTACTTCATTCAACTTATCACACTACCGTTTAGCTCACTTAGCCTTTATAACCGTAATTCTGTTTCATTTGTTTGATCTTTACAATTTCTCCTGTTAACTTCTTCAAGCTGCTGATGAGGTCAAAACATCAAGGACCGACCCAAGTTCATTTCTGCGAAATAACCGACTATGTCACATCCGTATTGGAATAATAATTAACTCACCGCCGAGCAGAAATTCTCCGTTCTGTATGAAATCCCAGATGAGTTTTTATTGGAAGTTCTACAACAAAGTCATTTGAGGTTGAATTGCAAATCCCACATGGTGATATGGAATACAGAATCTGAATAAGAATAACATCAGGTAAGACCGTACTGTAGTTTAAAATAAAATGCTACTTACCGTTTAGCAATTTATCGTTCTTTGTTTATTTTGAGAAGTTTTTATTCTGCCTGTTGAAGCTACGTTTGTCTCTCTTTTGTTTAACTGCGTTTGTTGTTGAATTAAATATTCCAATAGAGAGCCATGATATCTAGCGAGTAATTTGGGGAATATGATTTGTTTCAATTTAAATAAAATATATTTAAGGGAGAAAATGTCATGAATATGATTTGTGAATGATGTATGACTGAGTACCTGGGTAAACCTGCTCAGTAAGGATTCATCAAGATCAGGGTATAAATACAGCCCAAAATCGAATAGTATATCACTCTATTCTGGGACTTGAGCCCGGAGAATCAGCTACCAAAGTTGTCCGTAAAACCGATGACCAAACCGTACCGTGAGAAACCTTTCCTTTTGAGTGGCCCCCATACCGCGGGTTACCAGCAACCTCTGTTTGAGTGACCCCTGTAGCGTGGGCTACCAGCAGCTCCTTTGTGGGTGACCCCCATAGCGTGAGTTATCATCAACCCCTTTTTGAGTGGCCCCCGTAACTTGAGTTACCAGAGACCCCTTTTGAGTGGCCTGGTAACGTGGGTTACCAGAAACTCCCTTTTAAGTGGTCCCTATAACGAGGGTTGACGGAATCTCTTTTTTGTCGTCGTACTGTAAATTGATTTATCCTCGTTAGTCGCCGTGTATGTTTCATAATCCGTTTCGTTTCACGCCGTTGTCTATTTGTCTTTCCGTGTGTTTAATAAATACTGTTCGTCCTAACTACACATTTAAGTTCACTTCGTCAACAAACCTTTTCCCATCCCGTTAGCTACCCAGTACCAACATCGCCAGTGAGCTGCACCGTATTGGTGTCCGAGCATTACCGACCGACAGCAGCTCCAGCAAGTCGCGCCACAAGTGCGTCACACTATATACCGGATTGACGAGGTTCAAGAACAGGTAATCGACATGCAGTATGCAGAATAGATGAGCCATAGAATCACCGACAAGTCCATGGGCCTCTCCGATAGTTTTGGTAGAAACGAATGATGGTTCCACTCGGTTTTGTGTAGATTACCGAAAACTTAATGAAGTAACAAATAAAGACTTATATCCTCCGCCAAGGATCGATGACACCATCGATGCTGTTGAAAATTTGTGGTTCTATAGCAATTCACAATCATGCCTTTTGGACTCTGTGATAGTCCAAGTATATTTGAGCGATTGATTCAGAGTGATACAGGGGTCGTCGTGAAAAACTGCACTTTTTTACCTTGATGATGTGATAGTTCATAGAAGGATTTTGGAGGAGAAATGACTTGATTAAGATAAGTGTTCTACTGGTTGGAAGAAGCCAACCTGAAATTAAAATCGAAGAAATGTCACTTGTTCCAGAAGACAGTAAAATATTTGGGACATGTGTTGTCCAGTGATGGAGTACAGACAGATCCAGAGGACGTTAAAGTTGTAGAAACTTGGGAGATCCCAAGCAACATCAACGAACTAAGAAGTCTTCTAGGTTTGGCCAATTATTATTACCGATTTAAGAATCAAGAAGCTTCCGAAAAATTAAAGAATGCCCTCACAAGGTCTTCAGTGTTGGAACATCCAAACGAAAAGGGCAAATTCTTCTTGGATACGAACGCTAGTTATTTTGGAATTGGAGCTGTTCTCTCTCAAGAGCACGACGGCGTTGAGATAGTGATTGGCTATTACAGCAGAACTTCACATAGGGCCTGGAAGAGCTGGTGAGTTACAAGCAGAGGGCTCCACGCTGTAATCAAATTAAATGAGAGTTTTAACAGCTTACTACACGGTCAAGAATTCGTCTCCAGAACGGACCATTCAGCGCTACAGTGGCTAGTAAAATCCAAGAATCCTGAAGGACGAACAGCTTGTTGGTTGGAACATCTGCAAATTTATGATTTTGAGATTTGTCACAGACCGGAAAAAACTCATGCTAATGCGGATTTCTTGTCCCGTCGGCCGTAAGCAAGAAGAACGTGGGCGATATGTGAACGTCACCATGATGAATGAATTTTAGCAAGATGAATCCACATTATCGATGCACGAAGTGCTCAACAGGATGATTACGTTCTGAAGCCGATCATAGAGTGGGCGAAGATCAGTCAGAAACTTAGCTCTCAGGAGACATTCGCTATGGATTTGATCACCAAGGCCTATTTGGCACAATGATGTTCCCTGAGAGTCAAAAACGACCTATTATACAGACTATGAAGTTATTTTGATGGGAAGGAGACAAAAGAAAAAATGATAGTGCCAAGAAATCTAAAGGATCAAATTTTGAAACAATTGCATGATGGTAACAGCGGTGGACATTTTGGCATCAAGAGGACACTTGATGAAGTCCGTGAACGTTCCATCTGTGCCTACTAGCGTACAGATCGGCAGTCAATGAATTCACCCAGTACACACCAGCCATATTGATAATAGGTCGAGAGCTGCGGTCACCGGTAAATTTGGTTGTTGGACATCAATCTAAACATGACGAACAACACTTGCCGAAATTGGTCAGTCATCTTCAAGACAACTTGTGGAGCGTTCATGAATCTGCACGGAAGAACATACAAGCTGCCAGAGACAAAATGAAGGCCCGATATGACCTGCGAGCAAACGGTTCCAGGCTTCAGCAAGGCGATAGGAAGTGGTTTCACAACCCTAGAAGAAAAGAAGAAAAGTGTCTCAAATGCAGAGAGACTGAGAGGGACCATACAATATCATAAAATGTTTGAAGAACGTTGCATTCGGGATATGGATGGGCAGAAACTGCAGATCAAAAATCGTTTATGGAAACAGGTTGTGGCTATACCAAGGACGAGATTCTGAGTTTTCCGAGGACGACGAACCATGAGGGCGGAGTAGTGTCACAAATGTGAAATATTCTAAGTGATTATTCCACACTATTACTTACTTGAATTCGCTATTAAGCCAATAATTTATTGTAACTGTGGTCGTAGGTAGTACTGACCAAGTCAATGTATAATTGTCGGACGTGATTGATAGCTTATGGTCACTAGATGCTCGGTGATTGCCATGCGTCGACTGCTAGACATTTGAATGCTGGCCCATTGTTAGATAAGGGTATATATAAAGAGCGTGAGCCAGAAGTGAGTCACTCAGTACGAGTAACTATGAGCGATATTGTAATGATACGTATTCAGAAAATAAATATTCACACTGTAACCAGTAAAAATATATTATTCACAATAAAATATGTAAAGCATTCTCATACTCATTTTTAATGAGAAAATATCCATCTTTCAGGAAGGGATGATGTCCATCCCCAGCACAAAAGCATATAATAATGATAATATTAATAATAATGGGTTTATTCACGGATATGCCTTTGTATACAGCACGTAATACATATGAAATGATACATTTTGGATACAAAAAGCTGGTTTAAATGATATATTTGATATATTGACAGTTTCTCTCTAACTTGTTATTTGTATAATTACAATTGAATATAGATATTAGAAATTTCATCGTAGATTCCATCAATATTTCTTGCAATTCTGGTGAATAAAGTGCATAATTAGCTTTGCGCATTGTGAATTGTCATTAGTTGATTATTTCTGGTTTTATATTGAGGAACAATCATTGAAAACATACTAAGAATGTGGATTGAGTTTACGAGATTATTCAAAACTTAGTAATTGAAAATGATATCTAAATATTTTCGTCTCGCATCCATCAAAGATAGACCGAAATATTAAAGTAATAGTTGATAATCACTGCATTCATGATGTGCTATGGATTTGAATGCTGAAAATTTCACAAACCTCCTATGCACATTCTCCAATCCATCAATATGTATACAATGTAAGTTGGCGACTTAATGACAGAGCAGTATTCCAACTGTGATTTGACGAAAGCATTGTATAGTATCAAAAGAGTTCGTGTTTCGGTATAATTAACACATGATCCTTTCAAGAAGGCTAACATTTTCATTCCTTCATTCAATATATAATCTAATGTAACAATAGCCCCGCTGATGGCGGGGTTGATAACTTTTAGCGTCGCGGTCAAAACTGTTGACGGTGTGCTTGAGCGCCAATGTTATCGGTGACGCAGTTTCTAAGGCAGAAGGCTGGATAGCTTAGAAGGGAAGAACAAGGGTTGTCAAAATAATCATCAGGAGATAAGTGTCACAATAAGATTTATTTTCACATAAATACGACGACGATGAATATAGAACATATATTTTGCAGAAACTTACACAGAGATAATTTGGCTGACGGTGACAGGACGGCTATATATAAGACTTGACACCAGCGGTCGCAGTACGGACTCAGGCAATAGAAGACGACGAGAAACTTTAGAACAAACAAATCGTGAAGCGATTTCTCAAACAGTGAATTAACTTATCTTCGACGCTTGTGAAACCAAACTGATTCTCAAGAAGTGACTCTACGTCAGCTTGCTCAACGCTGTGAAGCCAATGATGACTCCCTCAACGGAGATTCTACGTTAAAACTATCTAACGCAGTGAAATCACGAAGACTTTGTCAGCGGCGACGCTACGTTAATTTAATTCAACACTGAAATCAACAGAGACTTGTCCGAAACGTGACTTGAATTGGCCACAAGACGTTATTTAAGGTGAAGTGGGGTAAGTGCAGACTGGTTTTTGTAAAGTCAGAATTAAACCAGTGTATTTCAAGTTTTGTATGTGAATTCTTAACGTTGTCGATATCAAACGCTTTGCACAGCAATTTCTATTCGATTAATTATAACTAAGACCCTAATTTTGCTTAAGAATTTCCATTTTGATAGAAAATTGTTTGAAATGTCATCTACTCTGCACTTTCCTCGAAATGGGGGCAAGAGCGTAACCGATAGTTAAAAATGCGTTGAAACCTTGTTACATATGCAATGAGGCAAGAGCAGAATAATTGAAAAATCTGCTATAATATGCTTTTTACCGCATTAGAATATATTGTTCAGCTCTATTGTTATCCATTATCAAACAAAATACCCTATTAGCTGAGTAGTAGGAGAAGGTAGAGAAAAATAGAACTATGTTTGAAATATAAAAATAACATTCGATTATTGAAAAACTGACCATCGTATATCAAATTGACAGGAAAATCAGAGACATTTGTTCTCAAGAACCTTTTTGTGATGGTTGTGCATCTACATTATCTATATCCATCTAAAGTAAAATCATACGATATAGATTTATTCAAGAACTATTGTATGTTTATAGTGACATCAATGTTGCATATGTACTTCACACGTGATTGTTCAGCATTGACTGATATAAGTGAAGAAGACAAATTCATTCTTGCGCGAAATCAATGTCGAATAGCTCATATTAACTTGAAGTACATTACCAAACACTGGTTTAAGAGATTTCACTCATATTATAATAAAAATAGGCCGTTTATGCACTTGCCCCGTTCACGAACTTACCCCACTGCACCTTATACCTTAATTTTGATGAATCCTTATTCAACTTGTTCCAAAATTAGTTTCTTATTATCGCTGTCAATAATGTGAAGAGGAGATACAGCCAAAAAGAAGAGGTCATTTCACAAATACAAATTTCTTCACAACAACAAATATCCCATTCTTTTCCTACTAAATACATCCTCAGCGACTATATTCCCTTCAAACTAATATCATCCAAAGTCTTTTTTCTCTGTCAGTGAATTAGTTACAATTTAGTCCTCTGTCGGTAAACTCTCAAATGTCAGATCTTTATTTTCTATGCTCAAAGGTCCTGAAGAATAAAACGAGATATACAATATACAACATATTTACATAAGAACGGTTGATTATATTCAGAATTTATTAACGGTAAGCACAGGACATGGATACAGATCAAACAATATCGATTGAATTTTATTTCAGATGTATTCAAACCTTACTTTATTCCATCACATGTTATGAAATATTAGAATATATTCATTCCAGCTGGTGGCTGCTGATACTAAGGTAAACGGTTATGTCTGTTCAAACAGAACTACGGACTCCAAGATTCATAAGGTGTGCAAGATGTGAGCTAGTTGTGATGGACTTAAAAATATTGGATGGTAGCAGAAGGCTCTGAGATATACAACTGTGACAGAGTTTCAGGAAATAATTCGTCGCACTAAGTGTGCGTTAAGAAGCGATTTTTTGTCTGAATCATTCTTAGATCCCTTATATTGTCAACTAGATCCAATTAACTTTCATTCAGGTAGTAAGAGAACTCTGTTTGCAGTATGTTTCGCGTAAAGTTCCATGAAATTATCACGACACCATTTTGAAGAATGATTCAAGTCACTTCGTAAATTTATATTGTCTTGTGGTGTTTGGATTCTGAATCATCAGCAAAGAATGCAATTTCTAGATGTAAAATAACTTGAGAAAGATCGTTTATAAACAGACAAAAAAACAGCGGGCTGATATGTGAGCCTTGTGGGACGCATGAGTTCACTCGAATTTGTTTCGATAAGAAACCGTTGAATTCAACTATCTGAATTCTATCATTGATATAGGAATGGATCCAGGATGAAAAAAGATTCTCAATTTCAAAGTTCTTGAGTAAGAGCACAAATCCTTGAATATTTTGACAGATTGAAAGTAATCTTTGATTTACGATTTCATTACTTTCTGTTACACAAAAACTATTGGAGAACATATTGTTGGGAATTAAGTTATTCTCTTTTTCAGAATTTACAAACTGCCAGAAGTTATTGATATTATTGACCACTTTGGAGCCAAATTTTTGTGCTGTCTGATAGAATTTCTAGGAAAATCGTGCATTGACTGGACTACCAATTTTCAGGTCTGTCAAGCTGTAAACCTAAGATGTTTATCATTGTGGGAGAGAGATGAAAATACTTTCAAACTTCAAGGAACTGATGTGGAACGATTGTATGAATAATAGATGTGTAATGGAAGTAGAAACTTTTCAGAACTTATTTAATCATCAAATATAGATATAGATTCATTGTATGAATAATTGATGTGTGATGAAAGAAAAAACTTTTCAGAACTCATTTTATAGATAAACATAAATATTAATTCATTTTCATATTTCTTTACACTTAAAAAAGGCAACACTTTGCTGTTGAAACGTTGTGTTTCTGATTAATTCACAGAACTGATATCCCAACAACACATATTCATTCAATAGATGTGTAGATTATTCACATTATTTTTAGGTTTTCGTACAACAAAATTTCTGGAAGAGAGGAAGCTATCATGGGTAAAATTATGCATATGAATTGAATAAAAAAGGTATACTCAGGTAGAGGTACCACAATTAGATTTATAACTGGTTTGATTCTGGATGCGTGGTTTTGCTGAGCTCATTTATGATCAGTTGCACCACTCCAGCTTGAATTTCAGGCTTCTCTCAAACAAAAAAATTGAATATGAATAACGACAGCAATGTTCACGTCACTGTTGACTTCCAAGTTTTGATGTGATATTGTTTATTCAAGCGACTTTTAAAATTCAAGATCCAGTTGTACCATTTGCCATTAGAAAGAAAGCACGAGCTTTCTTTGTTTGAAAATACAGTTGTCTTTTTTCACAAGTTGTAACAATACCCTTCGCTGATGGCGTGGTTGTTACATTTGGCGTCGCTGTTGAAAACTGCTAACGGTGTGCTCGGGCGCCAATACGGTCAGTGACGCAGTTTTTCTATGGCGGACGGCTGGATAGCTCAGACGGGAAGAGTTAGGGTTGTCAGAAATAATTATCAGGAGGTAGGTATCACAATGAGATTTATTACACACAAACGATGACGATGAACATAGAACAATATTTTACAGAACTCTTGCACGGTGATAACTTGGTTGACGGTGACGGAACGGCTGAACATGACACTCGACACCAGCGGTCGCAGTATGGACCCAGGCGGTCGCAGATGACGAGAAATCGTTCTATGCGATTGGAACCAAACTTGCTCCCTTGCAGTGACTCTAAGTTAAAGTGGTTCGATACTGTGAAGTCACCAGGTGACTTCTCCAGCAGTGCTTCCATGTTTAATCAATCAAACGCTTCGAAATCACGAAGACTCCTTCAGTGGTGCTTCTACGTTAAATAATCAAACGCTTCGAAATCACGAAGACATCTTCAGCGGTGCTTCTACGTTAAATAATCAAACGCTTCGAAATCACGGAGACTTCTTCAGCGGTGCTTCTAAGTTGAAAAATCAAACGTTTCGAAATCACGAAGACTCCTTAAGCGGTGCTTCTACGTTAAATAATCCAAAAAATATTCTAAGTTCAAAAACAGCAAAAATATTCCAAGTTCAAAACAGCAAGAATATTCAAAGTTCAAAATAGCAAAAGTATTCTAAGTTCCTTTCACGAAACAAACTCACAAATTGTGTCGGACAGTTGTGCTAACGGACTTAGCACAAAAACTTCACTTGGACGGTAAACACTCTGAAGATGACGCTCGGTATCGGAACTGGTAGCGTTCTTGGAACGGCTGCTCACAAGACTTGACTTACAAAGAAGTGACTTAAGTTGGCAAGAAGGCCTTATTTATACTCATATTTTAATGAAACCTAACTTAACATGTTTTTTAAAACTAAATCCATATTAGCGCTAACAATAATATAAAGAAGATATACAGAAAAAAAGAAGAAGTAGTCTTACAAATACAAATTCCATTATAATAATAAATTTCCTGTTACTCTCCTGTCGAATACATCCTTTTCTGTTTTATTTCCTTGATACTGGAATTATTCTGAATACCTCATCGGTCGGTAATAAAGAAACTGTCAAGTGTCGGATCTAGTTTGTGTATAGTCGAAGATCACGCAGATCGTCAAACAACAACAAAATATACAATATACAATATACAACATATCTACAGGACAACGGTGGATAACATTCAGACTTTATTACGGTAAGACACAAGACATAAATACAGATCCTACGATCTCAATTTCTTTTAATTTCAGGTGTTGTTAACACCTAACCTTATTCATCCACAAGTGAAATATTAGCGGTAATTGAAGCAATTGAAAACTGATTAACGAACGGTAAGTGACGTTGTATGTTGAAGCAGAGTTACTGAATTTGAAGTTTACAGGGTGCGCAAGAAGTGAATTAATTGTGACGGACGAAAAAATTATTGACGATAGCAGAAGGCTCTGGAATGTGCAACAGTGACGGATTTTGGTGCATAATTCGTCACAAGGTATATTTAAAAAATAGTATCATCGCATTTGAACTTCTATTTGGTCAATACGATCTTTAAGCTTTCCGAATTATCGCCTTATTCAACAATGAAGGAAGATACATCTATTTTCTAACACAAACTTGAAATCTGAATCAAAATTATTATTGTGAGATTTCCTGATTCAAAATAACTACTCATCATTTTCTATGTTCACTTTCAATATAACAACGTTTTTTCAATTACGAATCCAAGAAAATCAAATCAATGCGAACAATAAAATACTTCTAGAAAGTGCTCGGCATTTTTATAGTACAGATTAAATGTCTCCAATAAATAACTAATGGCAATTGGAATCTTATATTGATGAGTCACATATTCACCCAAATTACACTGAGAATATATTCCCACAAAAAAGTGCATGAACTATTGATACAATGTTGAACTTTGTAGCTATCAGAGAACAGAAAAACTAAATATTTTCTTAGAAATAAATAATTGGTGCAGATTGGTAAAAATTTGCCGAGCATCTGAATGTGTGTCTGTGATAAATTAGTAGAGTACTAATTTATGTCTTGAATAACATGTATAATTTCTGATTACTTTGGAGCTTTTGAAACAATTTGGATCTCAAATCTTCACTTTGTGGTAATATTCTCGTCTGAATAACAGCAATAGCTGAATATGTTGTTTTGGAACGGTTATGGACTAATAATTACTACAACAAAATATATATGGACTAATAAACCAATAATTATTTGTAGGATACAAGAACATTTTAGATACCAGATAATTATTCCCTATATTTGAAAAGAAAACGTTTTGAAATGGTGCGAGAAAGATTGTGGTATAAGACTATAATTGCCTCAATGAATCTCACTCGGTTGTGAAAACGTCGTGTTATTCACAAAACTGTTGAAAATGCTGATCGGGCAAGTTTAAATACTCGCAAACGTCTAGTCTATTGACCCAAGGGGACTCTATCACACTCCGCCAACCAAATTATATTATTGTAATCAAATTCAAGTTTCACAAGTACATGTACGTACGTGAGTATATAAAATCAGGATACAATTTCTTAGACAAGAGGACTGAGATTGGGTTTTCCACCAAATGTTCACTTCAAGGCCTTCACAGGACGAAAATAGACACTATGAATTCCATGGAGCACAATTATTGATAATGACCTGCATTGAAATCATTCATACCATGTTGAATGATATTATAAGGTGCATCATCCAGAATATTGAAACTATCTATCGTCTCAATTTTGGTATATTATCTTATACCAACTACAATAACTTGAGAGTTGCATGAGATACAGTTCATTAAGTTGTTGATGAATAACAGAAAAAATTGAGGATGCTATCCTTGAAGCACATTTGATATTGATATGAATATATGAGATGTGTAATCATCACATTACAAGTGATAATGTATTTCTGTATATTAAAATTAGGACAAAAGTAAATGAAAATGCAACATTCAGATGACAAGTTACTCACAAAAAAACCGAGATCTCCGACTGGTATGAAATCAGCAATTGAAAATTTCAATACAATGATATCTCATCCCTTGATGATTGATAAATACACTATTTGCTAGGTCTACTTATATTATTGATCACTTAAGGTTGGTCTATCCATGCGAACTGAAGTAAACACCTACGAGAGAGTTATTCCAAGAGAAATTACTAAATCTAGACCGACAGAAAGTTCGAGAGTTTTGGTCTGGTCTGCACGAATTGTTCATGTCCATAACAAGATGTTTGCAGAATCCTCAGACAATACTTAGCACCGTTGTATACAATACAGCGACATTATATAAAAGGTTTTGTTATAAACAAAAGTCCTAGCGACAAGAACGCTCCAATGGGACCGAGAATAAACGCAATAAACATGAATAACTAACCGTTGGTCGCTGGACGGAGGTGAACTTGAATCCCTATAGTACTAAAAAGAGTTACATAAAGCTGTCGGCAGAAATCTCTGTTCCTTAATCCGATTCGAATCAACTTGCGAATAGTCTTATAATGAGAAAAATTCTCATTCACGATTCATTTCTTCATACTTGAATGGATACACTCATGATGAAGATGTACAAAATCTCAAAACATGAGGATTCTATTGAGATTTGGTATAATATCCTTGGTGGGTTCATTGACTGCCGATCTGTACGCTAGGTGTAGGCACAGGTGAATCTTCTCATCCCAATCATCCTGGTGCTCGTTGATAATGATGATCCTATAAAAACAGATTGGTACGGGAAACCAATGGTTTCAGGAAGGTATATCCATTTTAAATCTGACCAATCAGAGTCGATGGAAATCAACGTAATTTTAGCGTTGAAAAATCGAATAACTGAAATATCACATCCTTTTTTCACCAAAAAACCCAGCCAAATTTTGTGACATATGCTAGACAATGAGAACCGTAAAAAATTGTTAAATTGTCTTTTATTTGATATCTCGCAGACACAAGAGATGGTCCAACAAGAGGGTTATCGCTTATGCCGACGACACTCTACCTAATAAAAAATACGTTTCACTTCCATACATTTCAGAACTGACATCTAAATTTGAAAATCGGACACGTGAACATCACGTGACTTACTTGTACATCATTGAATATATATATATATATATATATATATATATATATATATATATATATATATATATATATATATATATATATATATATATATATTTATATATATATATATATATATATATATATATATATATATATATATATATAAAACCGACAAAATCCACATATTGAGATTTATATCCGTTTTGAGCATCTCTGAATCCATATTGACTATCTTTGGATTATTGTCGGTACGTATATACGTATGTTTGAGTGTATGTGCGTAGCTCGCAAATCTCAGAGTTCGTCAAACGTATATTGCTGAAATTTTGTAACGTACATTTATTTTTCAATCTAAAATCCCAAATCATGTACTTTGTTCATTTTAAATTTTGAAAAAATTACCTTATAAAGGTAAAAAATAACGAGCCAGGCAGTCAGCCGTCAGCAATTTCTTCAGATATAAACTCCATTAAATCTTTCCATTCTGAAATGTATAACCCCAAAACGTTAACTTTAGGTTAAACCAAAGAAAATTTCACAAATGAAAGATGTGAAATCATATTCCGAGCCAAATTCGAAAACTCCAAAACATTCTCCAAATTGTTCACCTCATAACTCCAAAACGTACTTATTTATGGTTAAGCAAACAAAACTGAGAACCCCAAAACATATATTCTTCCATTTTGTAATTCATAACTTCAAAACATATAGGGTAGAGTGACCAACAGTGGGACTCTATCTGAACACATATCCTCGTAAGAATTCCATTAGAGGATCTGTTTGAAAATTCAAAACATATGATATTACACTGTTACCTCAAAAATTTGTTCACACTGAAATTATGTCCTCAAACATTTTCTCCTCTTAGTTTTCTTACTTCCACTAGTTTTCTCAGTTTTGCTGATTATAGATGAACAATTAACTAAATTGATTTTTTTAAGAGAAAAAATAGGACAAGAGAATTTGGCGAGTCCGTTTTGTTTAAAATTACTACATACAGCATTATATATTTTTGAAAAATTCATAACATCATAATGACGGTATGTATTTATGAATGAAAATGAACTCGCCAAGTTTCTTTGTCGTATTTTTTCTCTTAGAAAAATCAATTTAGTTAATTGTTCATCTTTGAACAGCAAAACTGAGAAAATTAGTTAAAGTGAGAAAACTAACAGGAGAAAATGTTTGGGGACATAATTTTATTGTGAACAAATTTTTGAGGTAACAGTGTAATATCATATGTTCTGAATTTCCAAACAGATTCTCTAATGGAATTCTTACGAAGATATATGTCCAGATAGTGTCCCTTTGTTGGTCACTCTACCCTAAATGTTTTGAAGTTATAAATTACAAAATGGAAGAATATATGTTTTGGGGTTCAAAGTTTTGTTGGCTCAACCATATGTTAGTACGTTTTGGAGTTATAAATAGAACAATTTGAAAAATGTTCTGGGATTTTTCGAATTTGGCTCGGAATATGAATTCACATCTTTCATTTGTGAAATTTTGTTTGGTTTAACCTAAAGTAAACGTTTGGGGGTTATACATTTTAGAATGGAAAGATTTTGTGGAGTTTATATCTGAAAAAATTGCTGACGGCTGACTGCCTGGCTCGTTACTTTTTACCTTTATAAGGTAATTTTTTCAAAATTTAAAGTACATGATTTGGAATTATAGATTGAAAAATAAAAGAATTAACGTCTTGGAGTTTTGAGTCTTATTGGCCTAACCATAAGTATATGTTTTGGAGTGATAGATTGGAGAATATAAAAATTAATGAAAAGGAGAAAAAAACTTCTGGAATGCAGTCAATGGAATTTATTTTTATTTTTCGATTTCGACTAGTTTCGACACCACTTGTGTCATCCTCAGGAACAATAAATTATGATATAGGCGATAAATAAGTTAAAAATAATTACAATTTGTTCAACTGTGAACTACTTACATGAAAAAATTTGTTTCTAATAAAATTCAGTGAAAACCTTAATTGATGATGAAATAAATGAAAAGTGTATGTAGATAATATTCCACATGGAGTTATGATGTAAAAAACTTAACATTTGTAAACATGAAAATATTTGAAATGTAGTCAAAGTTAAAATTAACTAAAAAGTGTCTTCCGTTTTTTCGAAAACCGTTAGAACATCAATTTTGTACTAGTGGAAACCTGTATACTAGTTTTTTTTTATATATAAAAAAAGAAGAACTAAGTACCCCAATGGACCAATTAGAGTGTAGCACTGATATTTGAAAAATATTTATCAAGTCTTTGTATTATTATATTTAAGTAGGTTATTGTAAATTTTACTCAAATTCATTGTGTCCGTTTTTACATTAATATTGTTTTTATCTGCATTGATGTGTAGCATCTCTAATGTCATTCTCTTATTTAGGTTGTGTTAAAAATCCATTATTTTTGTTTCGTTGAAGTTGAACTTGTGATTCAACTCTTTTGCATGTCCCACTACTGCACATTTTGCTGTCGTCATATTTATTTTGCCTTGACAATTTTTAGTATGCTCATTCAATCTCGTCGATAAATATCTTTTTGTTTGACCTGTATATGTGGCATCGCAATCCTCACATGGTATTTTATATATTAAATTTGATTGGTGGCTTTTATTTATTTTGGATTTCAAGTTACTGAACAATTGCCCTACAGTTTTTGTTTGCTTGAAACCTATCCGTATTTTCAATTTACTTTCAAACAACTCTCGCAATTTTCGCATAGATTTACGATAGATGGCGCTGCATATAGTTTTTACTTTTGCCGTCCATCTATCTTTATGAGTTTAAAGACCTTGGGATCCAGGCCCTGACTATCTTGGGTTCTTGGCTATACTGTACTGACGAGTCCTAATAAGGACGAAACACGTGTATACAGTTGCTCCCCGATCTAAGATGATGGTGTAAAAACCGATTCTTAGATTTGAAATTTTGTGGAACAAATAATGAATGTTTCAGAATTTTTCATTCCAATTGTTTCCACAGCATAAACTTTGTTACAAATAATTTGTGACATCTACTTTATTAACATGCCGTAACTGGCTTAATGCTCGATAGATGGCGCTGCATATAGTTTTTACTTTTGCCGTCCATCTATTTTTATGAGTTCAAAGACCTTGGAATCCAGGCCCTGACTATCTTGGGTTCTTTGCTATACTGTACTGACGAATCCTAATAAGGACGAAACACGTGTATACAGTTGCTCCCCGATCTAAGATGATGGTGTCAAAATCGATTCTTAGATTTGAAATTTTGTGGAACAAATAATGAATGTTTCAGAATTTTTTATTCTTTATATGTTCTGTGGTTAGGAATTAAAAAATGAAAGATTTCATATTTTAAAATATTTTGGGGTCTTCAAGTTTCACTTGGAATATGATTTCACATATTTCATCTGTGAAATTTTGTTCTGTTCTACCTGAAAAATATGTATTGGAGTTATACATTCCAAAATGAAAATAATTTGGGCAATTCATATCTGGAAAAACTGCCGGCGGCTAACTCTCTGGCTCGTTATTTTTTACATTTTGGGGGTGATTTTTTTAAATTCAAATTGAACTAAGTAATTGTTTTGAAGTTTTATAAATTGAGAAATGGAATACTATATGCTCCAGGGCTTCAAGTTTCATTTGTTCAACTATAAAGTAATAAATCAAATGATTGAAAATTTATTTTGGAGTGGCTCTAAGTATTATTCCACATCTTTAATGTATAAAATTCAGTGATATTGGCTTGAAACCAGAAGTATATATTTTTCAGTTGAAAATTCAAAAATGGTAGAATCTATGTTTCAGAGTTATTCAGTTTGACTTGGAGTATGATTTGATATCCTTTTGTTGTAAAATTTGGTGATATACAACAATTTACAGAATTTAGAAGTTCTTCAACTAGTATAACTCGGTTGAACACAGTCAAAAATATAGAGAAATCTTTTTCTAGTTTCAAAAATTTTGGAATATCGACTCGAAAACATGCAGTCGAATGTTACGTCAAAGTTAATCAATCCACCTCCGCCACAGCCCAATAAAAAAAAATATTTCAGGTACAGTAAACGTTTAATCTGAAGTATCTGTTTTGGAGTTATACATTCCAAAATGAAAAGATTTTGTGAAGTTTATGTCTGAAAAAATTGCCGACGGCTAACTCTCTGGTTGTGTATGATACAACACTATTAAAATCTTAAATTAATAATTTCTTTGTAATATTCCATCAATTTCATTGATTACACAATATCAAACTTTATTAGGCGTTGCATAAACAATTATTTCTTTCTGCCATGTTGCTATTATGAACGTACCATGGAGGTCTGAATAAACATGGCGGCCTATGAGATTGATTCACAGAACGGCTCGGAGCTCTCTCTCTGTCTTCACTTACGAACACGGGCGGAAAGGAGATAGCGCTACAAAACTCCTGTAAATGCTTCGAGTAGCTAGCGCCGAGTCTAATCTCTTTGGCTCGTCGGATTCGCTACCGCGAGTCCTGATAAAAGACAGGTATAGGTTTTGGGATCTTGATGTGCACCTCGCATTATAGTTGCAATCGTCTGTACTTGAAATTGCTGTAGCATCCAAATGATAGTCTCTCATTTCCATTCCAATCGACTAAGCCGGAAGTGCACTCCATATCACAGACTTTTCGAATTTTTCCCATGAATTTAGAATAATCAGTCGCAGAATATTGAGATTTCGTATTGAGCACTTCTATAGCATTCAGTTGTACAGCTTGCATTATGATTGTGATCGGCTCAGCCGGAAGTGCAGTTTACTCGAAACATTTTTCAATTTTCCGCATAAATCCAAAACGATTTAACGTAGAATATTGGGATACAGTATTCAAGATGATAGTACTGTCTAGATGCTCATATCCTATTTTCATTGAGATCGACTGAGTCGAAAGTGCACTATACTTGACGATCTTGGAATTTTGCGCATAAATTTAGAGCTGTTTCCATAGCAACCGACTATTTGTGGAATGATGAGATGTTGTGTTTGATTATATAAAGAGTGTAACAGAAATAAGTACATTAATTTGAACCAGTGATAAAACTCGTCACGTATGACCATTTTTTCCAATAACTTTTGCCCCAATTCTCATCTTATCTTAGCATTTTTTTATCCCTTATAATTTAACAAATCGTTTAGGTGCATAATTACCGGCTCCAGTAGTAGTAACAAAGCAACAATTGATTTTGACATATGTGAGTTATCAGTTCCTTCAAAAAATTGCTGAAAAAATAGATTAATAATAACTATTGTCACAAAAGTTTGAACCTGTGAAAATGTCTAGCCTTTCTATCTATGATTTTGCAAGCAGTTCAGGATTAGCCTAGCGAATTTATTTGGAACGACTTCCTAATTATCATTTTTCACTAAAAATTGAATTATTGTTGTTATGCTAATGTATTTAATGTCAAAATATTGTGCACATGCATTATGACGGCAATATCGTGAGATATTTAGAGCTTATTGTTTATCTGAAACGTGAAACAGCAGATGGGATTAATGAAATACATTAATTTATGAATGGAGCATCTGTATATCAGTTTTTTCTCATTATTTACAAACTTCACTCACAGGTCGTTCCAACAAAGTATGCTCTATGAATTGATCTGCTGAAAAAATAAAATATTGTATCTTATGTCTCAGAAAATATTTAAAATCAATCACCAAATTCAGTACGACACATTTGTGGGTTATGTTTCCAGTTCTTCAAGAATAAGCTTTTACAACTTTTTTGCGACAATATTTTTAGTACTTCAGTTGGGTTATTCAATAAATAAATTATTTTTGAACTGCATTCCACTTAATATTCCACCGTTTATTTTAAATAAATCGTTGAATGATTTTCTCTTTATGTTTGACAACCAACGATAATGTAGAAAGTTGAGCGCAGCAACTACTTTTTGAGATGCTCATAAATGGCAGCACAGTCGAGCACATATTCTGACTGTATTCATACTACTCAAATCAGCTGATTCAAATGCAATGAACTTGTGCAGATAATCTAATGTTCAAGAAATGTACCTACTATTTGAAAATATACATGAAATTCCTAAATGGAAATGAAATTTCTCAACAATGACATATAAATACGACCAATAGATCAAATTGGTGGTTTTACAGACTTGAATTTTATTTTTCTTGCAACATATGCAAGAATAGAATTATCGAGATGAGCGAATATAAATGTATAACCAAAATTCTATTATTCTTTCAGTTTCAAATGAATGATTGACAAGACAATGATGGCTCATAGTTTCAAAATAATCATTCCAGTTGACAGCTGTCACTCTCCTAGCTAATGAGGAACATTCAGTATGAACCATAGGTGCACTATGAAATCGTTGACCAAACTTGGATGAATTTTTACTTGATATCCAGAAGATTTACAGGAAAAAGCTGTCAGGAAGAGTTGTTGGACTTGAAGAGTTCTATTACAGTTTAGAATTGATGTACTTATTTGTGTTACACCCTGTATATCCAATGATGTACAAGTAAGTCACGTGATGTCCACGTCAGATTTTTTATGATTAAAAAATCCTTATTTCTGTCAAAATTATTTTTCTCAATCATACTATTAAAAAGTGAAAAGTTGTTTTGAATTCATATTACAATTCTGCCACCACTTGACTAGTACCTGTCTCCAGGGAATGTTTTGTCTGTTATATTCTAAAATATTTTTTTGAACCATACTTCGTCTTGTTAACTTTGGTGAATCTTGTTTTTTGCAACATGACTGTTTGACGTGATTCGTTTTGGTTCAACATGTGACTGAGTTTTGTTTTCTGAAAACAAATTGTATTATGTAAGAAGAAATCACATAAATAAGAATTTCACACAAAAACTGTGAAATATGTGAAGTGCTGTGCTATGGAAAAATGAATAATTCAAAAAAAGGGTTGCTTTCCATAGAGAATTCAAATCTAAAAGTCGGGGCTACAGCCACCATCATCTTAGATCGGGGATGCAACTATAGACATATGTTTCATCCTTATTAAGACTCCTCAGTACAGTATAGCTAAGCCCAAGAAAATCAAGACTTGGATCATAGGGTGTATAAGCTCATTGCGCTGTAGCAAAAACTACCAACAACACCATCTATCGAGCACAAATGCCGACTTCACGGCTCACAAGATAAAGAAAAAATCACATAAATAAAAATTGCACACAAAAACTGTGAAATATGTGAAGTGCTGTGCTATGGAACATTCAAAATTGTAATTGTATAACTTTATTCAACATGTATATATATATATATATATATATATATATATATATATATATATATATATATATATATATATATATATATATATATATATATATATATATATATATATATATATATATATATATATATATATATATATATTTGACACAAAAATGTCTACGCTCGCCTGAATACGTCACCTGTGAACTAAACAATTAAGTGCAAGCTATGTGAACAAAAATTGAACTGTGATCTCTTAAAAAAGCATATTTGACGTCTACGTACGACATTCTCCTGCTGTTTTGATATAATTATGACTCATTGGAGTAAAATAAATTTTAACAACATGTGGTAAAACATAACCACAAAGATGAAAACTTATATTTATTCTGAATGTTCGAAAATCTTTATTCTAAGCTCAACTGATTGTCCTGAAGATGATTTTAAATAAAAAAATCGAAAGCTTGACAAATTAACAAGAGTGTTAATTTCTTGGCCCAATTATTGACTGCCTTACCCACTATAAACTCTGTCAACGTAACTAATTGCAGTCGCGATTACCTTTTATCATATATATATATATATATATATATATATATATAGTTGAAGAGTACTCGCGACTGTTGAGAATAGTTAAGGAAACAAAATAACGCAGGTTAAACAGTCAAAAAAAATTTTGTGAGTGAGCTCAAGTGAAAAACGCTCTTTTAGATTAGTCAAACTTTTGGTCTTCAATCAAAACCATCCTCAGGACTCTAGAATATCATAAAAACAGTTGTTATCAATCACAATTTTTTGATAACAATTTTAAAAAACATTTTTTACTTACATCCAGTGAGATTCCAAAAATATATAAATTATCATCACAGATCGGCATATTTGAACAAGAAATGGAAATACATGTTAAGAATTTGAACAAAATTGTTTTCAAAAAGTAAAATTCAGTCACATGTTGGACCACCTAACGGAAACATGACAGCCAGCCATGTTGCAACCAACAAGATTCAACAAAGTCAACCAACGAAGTTTGGTCCGAAAAAATAATAAATTCAAAACTAAATCAGAGAAAAACAGTCCCTAGAAAAGTTACTAGTCAAGTGGCGGCAGAATTTGAACAAAGTTTCAAAAGCCAAGTTAGTTAAAAATTGATTAAAGTAGAAAGAAATAATCATTTAAAAAGAAAAAATTATTATTTTGTGATAATCTAACACAAACATGATTTTTAAATTCAGTAAAATGTACAAAAATGTTATGTTACTTGAGAAATGTTATTTTTTATATGCTTATTTTTAATTAAATGTAGTAGAAAAATGTAAATATTGCTCAAGCCATCAACATCAGTACGTTTATTCATTGTGTTATCAGTATTGAAAATATGAATCATCTCCAAGACATTCCTTTTGATCCAATTTACTTCTTTGTCAAAAATTACAGCCTCGTCATAGGATGCATTGTGTTTACTTTTTGTAAGATGTTCTGCTAAAGCTGTAATTCTGTCTTTTAACGGTCTCGAGGTCTGATCCACTTAATTTAGTTCACAATCTTTACACGGAATGCTGTAAATTACATTAGATTGTTTTAGGATAGGCACTGGGTCCTTCAATTTGGTGAACAAAGATTTGATCGTAGTACAACTTTTTTGGCAAATTATGATAGAATCATTGGCGAGTACATTTTTTAATTTTGGCGTGAGTTCTGAAATGTATGGAAGTGAGACGTATTTTTTATTCGGAACAGTGTCTTCGGCATTTGCGATCACCTCCTGTTGGACCACCTCTTGTCTCTGTGAGATATTGAATAACAGACTATTCAACAATTTTATCGAGTACTCATTCTGTAGTAATATGTCACGAAGTTTGATAAGATTTACTTGGTGGAAAGAAGGATGTGATATTTTAATTTTTCGATTTTTCAACGCTAAAATTACGTTGATTTTCATCGACTTTGGTTGATCAGATTTGAAATGAATATATCTTCCTGACGCCATTGGTTTTCTGTACCAATCCGTTTTCGTAGTACCATCATCACTTCTTATGACCAGTGTGTCTAGGAATGGGATACTTCTGTTGTTCTCATTTTCAATCGTAAATTGCAATTGTTCATTGAAATTGTTAAAAGTCTCCAGGATCGATTCATGTTTGTCAAATGGAATTGCACATATGACATCATCCACGTATTTCTTTATAAAACTCACTTGAAAATCAAGTTGGCTAATGCAATGGTCTAGCAAGTAGTTCATTGTATATTGAGCAATAATCGGACTGATTACTGCGCCCATTGGGCTGCCTAGTAACTGTTTATAAAAAACACTGTCATATGCGCAATAACAGCTGTCAAAAATAAACCTCAATAAGTCAGAAAATTCACGTAAAGAAAGAGAAGTGTGTTCCGGAATAATTTCCCATTTCACTTCAATACTTTGCAGAGCCGTTTCGTAACTAATGTTACTGAACAACGATACAACGTCTAAACTAATCAATACGTAATTATGAGGGATCTTATAATTATTCATGAATTCCGAAAACTCAAAAGAATCCTTGATAAAGTAAAGATTATTCTTTTCATAGGCTGTTGACAGGAAGAAATTTAGCGATTCTACTATTCGGAGAATCGATGGAAGCTACGATAGGTCTTAAACTAAGTGTTTCCTTGTGAATCTTCGGAAGGCCATGAAATTTTGGAGCCACGGCATTATAAATCATCAAAGATTTGGCTAACTCAGGAGAAATAATTTTTTTTTTGTTAGTTTTTAGTCCGCTGATAATTTTATTAGCTTTGGTTTGAATAGTTTGCGTTGGATCCCTGTCCAGCACCACATACGAGCTCGTATCTTGTAAAATATTAAGTGCCAACTGGTGATACGACTCTTTTTGTAAAACACAAGTGACATTACCTTTGTCTGATTGGACTACAATCAAATCTGTGTTCGATTTCAAGAAATATTTTGTCTGCTGGAATAATCTCGTGGTGATTCCATTTTCAGCTGACTGGGAATACATAAAATTAATCATAATGTTAGTGACTTTTGTTCTACAAACATTTTTGTCTAAATGACTTTGCTGTGAGATCGAAATTATGTATTCGATGTCACACAAAAGTTTACTGAGGAGTATCCCATTCCTAGACACACTGGTCATAAGAAGTGATGATGGTACTACGAAAACGGATTGGTACAGAAAACCAATGGCGTCAGGAAGATATATTCATTTCAAATCTGACCAACCAAAGTCGATGAAAATCAACGTAATTTTAGCGTTGAAAAATCGAAAAATTAAAATATCACATCCTTCTTTCCACCAAGTAAATCTTATCAAACTTCGTGACATATTACTAGAGAATGGGTACTCGATAAAATTGTTGAATAGTCTGTTATTCAATATCTCACAGAGACAAGAGGTGGTCCAACAGGAGGTGATCGCAAATGCCGAAGACACTGTTCCGAATAAAGAATACGTCTCACTTCCATACATTTCAGAACTCACGCCAAAATTAAAAAATGTACTCGCCAATGATTCTATCATAATTTGCCAAAAAAGTTGTACTACGATCAAATCTTTGTTCACCAAATTGAAGGACCCAGTGCCTATCCTAAAACAATCTAATGTAATTTACAGCATTCCGTGTAAAGATTGTGAACTAAATTACGTGGGTCAGACCTCGAGACCGTTAAAAGACAGAATTATAGCACATAAAAGTGATGCTAAGCATAAACCGAGTTCTACAGCTTTAGCAGAACATCTTACAAAAAGTAAACACAATGCATCTTATGACGAGGCTGTAATTTTAGACAAAGAAGTGAATTGGATCAAAAGGAATGTCTTGGAGATGATTCATATTTTCAATACTGATAACACAATGAATTAACGTACTGATGTTGATGGCTTGAGCAATATTTACATTTTTCTACTACATTTAATTGAAAATAAGCATATAAAAAATAACATTTCTCAAGTAACATAACATTTTTGTACATTTTACTAAATTTAAAAATCATGTTTGTGTTAGATTATCACAAAATAATAATTTTTTCTTTTTAAATAATTTTTTCTTTCTACTTTAATCAATTTTTAACCAACTTGGCTTTTGAAACTTTGTTCAAATTCTGCCGCCACTTGACTAATAACTTTTCTAGGGACTGTTTTTCTCTGATTTAGTTTTAAATTTATAATTTTTTCAGACCAAACTTCGTTGGTTCACTTTGTTGAATCTTGTTAGTTGCAACATGGCTGGCTGTCATGTTTCCGTTTGGTGATCCAACATGTGACTAAATTTTACTTTTTGAAAACAATTTTGTTCACATTCTTAGCATTGTTTTTCATTTCTTGTTCAAATATGCTGATCTGTGATGATAATTTATATATTTTTGGAATCTCACTGGATGTAAGTGAAAAATGTTTTTCAAAATTGTTATCTAAAAATTGTGACTGATAACAACTGTTTTTATGATATTCTAGAGTCCTGAGGATGGTTTTGATTAAAGACCGAAAGCTTGACTAATCTAAAAGAGTGTTTTTTACTTGAGCACACTCACAAATAATTTTTTGACTGTTTAACCTGCGTTATTTTGTGTATCCTCATATATGTATATATATATATATATATATATATATATATATATATATATATATATATATATATATATATATATATATATATATATATATATATATATATATATATATATATATATTGGAAGCATATAATGATATTAAGATTGAACACAAAATTCCATCGTTCCGAGGCTGATTGTTTTGGATCAATTTAAAAGAATCTCTCAAGTGTGCTCAAGGCCCACGGTTGCTTTGAAGACAGTGAATCTTCGTTCTTATGATACAAAATTCCTAAATACTGATGTCAAAGTTTCTAAGGCTAACAGTGATAAATGTATGCATAAAATTGAAAAAAACTCGCAACTCAAGTGCACTTCCAAATGAAAGCACCATCATTTAGATGCTGGAGAAGACTGAAATATCAAATTTCAATACTCTGCAACCAATCGCTTCGAATTGATGCAAAAAATTCGAACAACCGTTATTTTCACAATTAGTTTTGTTTACCTTTTACCGTTTGTTTGTTTGAAAAAAAGTCCTCTTGTACTTTTTTTCTGGAAAGTAAGGGGGGTGTGTGACGAATTAGGCCCCAAAATCTGTCACTGTTGTACATCTCAGAGCCTTCTGCTGCCGTCCAACATTTTTTAGTCCATCACAATTTTATTCACTTCTTGCGCACCCTGTGAACTTCAAATTCAGTAACTCTGCATCAACATACAACATCACTTACCGTTCGTTCATCCGTGTTCAGCTGCTTCCAATACCGTTTACTATCTTCCACATGTGGATGAATAAGGTTATGTGTTAACAACATCTGAAATTAAAAGAAGTTGAGATCGTATGATCTGTATTTATGTCTTATGTCTTACCGTAATAAAGTCTGAATGTAATCCACTGTTGTCCTGTAAATATGTTGTATATTGTATATTGTATATTTTGTTGTTGTTTGACATTCTGCGCGACCGTTGACCATACACAAACTAGATCCGACACTTGACAGTTTCTATATTATCGACCGATTGGAAAATTATTCAGGACAATTTTAATAATGAGAAAATGGAATCAGAGAAGGATGTATTCGACAGGAGAGTGATAAGAAATGTATTATTGTAATGAGATTTGTATTTGAAAAATTACTTCTTCTTTTTTTCTGTATTTCTTCTTTATATTATTGCTAGCGCTAATATGGATTTAATTTTAAAAACATGTTAAGTAAGGTTTCATTGGAATATGGGTATAAATAAGGCCTTCTGGCCGACTTAAGTCACTTCTTTGTAAGTCAAGTCTTCTGAGCAGCCGTTCCAAGTACGCTACCAGTTCCGATACCGAGCGTCATCTTCAGTGTGTGTACCGTCCAAGTGTAGTTTTTGTGCTGAGCCCGTTAGTACAACTGTCCGACACAGTTTGTGAGTCTGTTTTGTTTTTTTCTAAGTCCGTAAAAGGAGCTTAGAGTATTTTTTCTGTTTTGAACTTTGAATATTTTTGCTATTTTGAACTTAGAATATTTTTGGATTATGTAACGTAAAAGCACCGCGGAAGAAGTCTTCGTGACTTCGAAGCGTTTGATTGATTCAACGTAGAAGCACCGCTGAAGAAGTCTTCGTGATTTCGAAGCGTTTGATTATTAAACGTAGAAGCACCGCTTAAGGAGTCTTCGTGATTTCGAAGCGTTTGATTGATTTAACGTAGAAGCACTGCTGGAGGAGTCACCTGATGACTTCACAGTATCGAACCATATTAACGTAGAATCACTGCGAGGGAGCAAGTTTGGTTCCACCCGCATAGTAAGTTTCTCGTCTTCTGCGACCGCCTGGGTCCGTAATGCGACCGCAGGTGTCGAGTGTCATGTACCGTCGTTCCGTCACCGTCAGCCGAAGTATCTCCGTGCAAGCGTTCTGTAAAATAATGTTCTATGTTCATCGTCTTCGTTTTCTGTGTAATAAATCTCATTGTGACACCTACCTCCTGATGATTATTTCTGAAAACCCTAACCCTTCCCGTCTGAGCTATCCAGCCGTCCGTCATAGAAAAACTGCGTCATCGACCGTATTGGCGCCCGAGCACACCGTTAGCAGTTTTCAAAAGCGACGTCAGCGAAGGGTATCGTTACAATTGTCAAGTAAAAGACACTTCTGGTTCAGTCGATCTCAATAAAAATAGGTAATAAGCATCTAAACGGTACTATTGTCTTGAAGACTGAATTCTAAAATTCCACATGTGATAGTTTTGGATTTATACGGAGAATTCGGAAATGTTCCAAGTAAATAGGTGCTCGTTCGGTACAGACGATTGCGATAATGATGCAAGATGCACAACTAGATGTTACAGAAGTGCCTAATGCAGAATTTCAATATTCTGCGACTGATTGATTTGAACTCCGAAATTCGAGAAGTCTGATATATAAAGTGCACTTCTAGCTAATCTGACTGATACAAAAGTAAAAGATAAGCATCAAGATGCTACAGAAATTTCAAATACTGAATTTCAGTATGCTACTGTTAATCATTCTGGATTTATACGGAAAATTTTAATCTATTTCCAAGTGAGCTGCACTGTCGGTACTAGAGATAACAATTATATTGCGAGAAGCACAGTTCATCCTAGACCAACCTTGAATACAAAATTTCGTCATAAGACGTTCGACATGCTTTGATATTTGTGATTTGTAAACGCACAAACATACATAAATACATACGTATCAACATCAAACCGAGAATAGTTAAAAATAAACTCAGAGATGCTCTAATCGAATATTCTCATTGAATTATGTTGAATAATGAATGATTGATAGGTTGTTGGAATATACCTGAACTATCGATGTTACACATTCATTCAATACTCCTAAACGGTCTGATTGGGTACATCACTTAAATACCTGAACCATTCAAAAGATAAACTCATAATAATAATTCAACTTGACAGCATCTTCAAAATAAGGAGTGCAAATAACGTTCGACCAATCAAGTAATGGCACGCCGACCAAGTGTGAGGCAAAAGGGTGAACTCACTAAAATCAGTTTCAATACCAATATACACAGAACACAACTGTCAATATCCAATATACCGCCGCCCTTGAATGCACCTACGATTTAATCTGGAGAACATACTCCATGAAGAGATAAACACTTCAAACAAGCTGCAAACATTAATACAACCGCCTTATATTATTCTCTTTTTTTCAAACAAAATATAAACATAACCAAATTTTTACATTCAAGATACAACTTATATCTCTTTCTTATATTTTAAATATACATATCTGAATATAAATAGCATTAAGGTATTAACACCAAGTAATTTTAGACAGTACATCACTACACTTAGATTGATAGAACACACACTCTGCACACACCTCGTTTGAACAATCCCTTGGAAATTCTCACCGATATTACGCGTGTTAGGCCGTCATTTCCTGGATGCAGAACCTCGATGCGTCCTAGAGCCTACTGCAAAGGAAGAAGTTTGTCTTCAACTAGAATCATCATGGTACTCATCTTGAGCATGACTTCTGCTTCTTGTCGCCACGTAGTAGCTATGGTAAATATTCACGCGACCAGCGTCGCCAAAAGTCTCGCTGCAATTTTTTCATTAGTTGCATGCGCGATAATCTATTTACTGACACTTCTTGTAGATTCAGCTCTACTGGAGCCATCAGAGATTCTCCAATCAGAAAATGTCCAGGAGTTAGGGCATGAAGGTCGTGAGGGGTCACTGGATAGAGGGGCTAGTGGCCGGGAATTCGAGCACGCTAAAATACGTGACAACACCGTGTACATTGCCTCAAAAGTTAGTAACAATTCTCCGTTACTCTTTCTAAATGGAATTTTAATGATTCTATATTTTCGTGCCAAACTATTCTTTGATAATTGGTATAATTATTGGCGACTTAAGATCAAATTTTGCTGAATAGTTGGACCGACTGGCAGATGGTAATTGTGACTCAGTTCGTTACTACTTTTAGCATATGCGTCAAGTACTACGCGAAGTTTCGTTGACGCAATAGATTCCTTCACCATAGCATGGTGAGGCAAATGGTACGATTGAGTATCGGATTCATCGGTATCTGATTCAGTTATCAATTCCATGTGCTTCAAATTCAAATATTCCCGCATAAATTTTATATGTTTCTGTTTAACTATGGGCTTTTGATGGAGTCTACTTTCGTTTCATGGGATATCCTACACAATAAATCAACTGTTGCAATATCTTTCCGAATTGGCCATAAACAACGATTTTCCAAATTTTCAAATCCCCAGAATTTTTTGACGTGGGTATCTATACCACTGTTAGCAGAAAAATTACAAGTTAACAAATTATCGGAACTATAACTATTAAGTCTACCGCCAGCAATCCATCCTAAATAGGTCTCTTGAAAATATGGTTATAAAGAGTCTAACTGTAATTGCTGCGTGCACAATAGCTTTAAAAATTCTTCGGCGTCGATCAGCAAATCGCGATATCGAATCCAGGATCAGCTAACATAATCCTCCTTTAGTATTTCTAGAACATTCATTGAAATAGTTTTCCGATGTAAATTATTAGTTATTTTTCGTATCACAGAACACTATAGATAAGTTTTATAATTATTATAATTGGATTTCAAATCAATGTATGCTGGTGAGGATACCTAACTATCAATCTGATTTATCCTGGATATAGTATGCTCTGATTGATTCACTTTGAGTTTCAATTTATCATGAAAGGATTTAGAAATGAAGTTAGATTGAGAGCCCGAGTCTAATAAGGTTCTACAATCATGACAGTTACCTTCATTGTCTTTAATTTCCACTATTGCTGTCGAAAGAAATATTTGTGCTTGACCATTCGAACAATGGGCAGAAGTATTACTCTGTGATATTTCTTAAATCGTATTATCAACATTAGTATTTAGTGTTTCTCTCTGAGTTCTATGGATATGAAGTAAACAATGCTGTTTTGGTTCACATTTGCGACATCCAAAAGTCTATTTACAGTTTGCGGACGTATGAGAATTTTGTAGAACAGTTTCCACGTGAATTTGGTTTTGTTACATGTTTCATTCTTTCCGGAACGTTTATTTTTAAAAACTCAGAGTAAATGAAGTGAATATCTCGCACCTGAGACAAAACGGTTTTTTTGCAGACACGTAACTATTTATTGTATGGCATTTACCTCTGTGTCTTCGAGAATTATGATTATTCGGATGGAAACTCTCCTGATTGCTATTCGAATGTACCGATTCTAAAAATTGATAACGGGCCTCTAAGAATTCGAGAAGCTCTGATAACTTTGGCAATTCTAAGTTCAATTTGACCGCCACTCTTTATGAGTATTATATTCTAATTTTCCAATTATCATTGGAACAAGCAATGCATCTAATTCGTATACAGATTGTAGTAGAACATCCAATGCCTCTGAATTACTATTTATGAGTTTTGAGGAATAATTCGCCACAACAAAAATCAGTTTTATTTACAATATATACAGAACACAAATGTCAATATCCAACACTCATCAAAATCTTGAGATGTGAATTTTGTTGGTTTCACAATACTTGTACTTTATACAAGTGAGTGAAAATGCGCTTTTATTCCTGGATTTGCAAAAACTAGGAAGGACAAGAAATTTTCATGAAGTTTTTTGACAGATTAGTCTCAAAAAGTGTGAAATCTGGTAGAGAAAAAGTCAATAAGGATAAATGTGTATCAATCATGTATTTCGATCGATACGAGTGTGGCAGGTACTTTTTGTATTGATTGATATTTCCGTAGATTGTAGAGGACAGCTACCAATCATCAAGACACAAGTATTGACATTTTTTGCCAGATGTGTAGACAAAAAGTGATATTCAATCGATGTGTGCATTAGAGTAGAAATTCAGGGCAGCAAAAAGGGACATAAGATCGCCATTTTTGTTATGATCACCACGGAAACAGTTTTTGGCGGCTACAACAGAAATTAGATTTTTTCATACACATCTGTTAGATATTACTTTCTTGTGAGCAATCTGTTGAATTTCACTACTCTGGGACTAATTTGTCGATAGAAACTTCTTGAAAACTTTTCACGTACGTATGGGAGCTCGATGAACTCTTGAAGAGACCATTTTTGATAAGATACATATTGAAATCTCTTCTCTACTTTTCTACTTCTTGCAAATCTAGAAATAAGAGCGCATTTTTCCTCAGATATTCTATTGATAGATGACAATAAAATGAAACAATCCCAACGGTGTTGAAGATCAACAATTGCGATAAATAGATCAATTCTATGGTTTTCAATTCTTACATGATATTTATCTGAAAACGTTGTATGCACCTCGGCAAAAATTTCAGTGTATTATGATAGAAATGATGATACAATTAGTATGGTATCACAGATAAAGATGGCCTGCAACAGCTCATCCGGGATTAACGATCACTTGTACTCGAGTCAATCAGATAACGGAACCAAGCACTCGCCATTCGACATGGCGGGAAGTACAGAACTTGTATTGTATAACTCCACATGTATTTTTGACCCACTAACAACTTATCTACTAGACCTGCAGAGGTGAAGCTGTTTGAGCCAGAGCACAGCTCTGATGATAGGATTTCCTTTTATACATGTGTTGTAACCTTGTGCCCTCTCTCGAATATAATAATGGAAATTTGCGTTCTCCCTACCATCTTCGACCTGGTCTCTTGATGCAAGCCTGAATTGAGTTGATAGAATATCTGTTCTCAACAAAAGAATCATTTTGATCACGTAGTGGCATGTATATAAAATAAGTGCAAGATGACATAGATCATGTCCTCATGAGAACACACAAGTATCCAGCAAGTAGAAGCAGACACATTTTTGATTTTTTCAAAGGCATGACATCATAACTTCTAGCAAGGATTTCATTTTTATCCAAGAGATATGTTTGTTGCGTCGTATGTTATATAATATGACAGTTACACACATTAACATTTGATTTATTAGTTCAATCGATCAAAATATTGACATTCTTTTGAACGAAATATGTATCAGCAACAGTAGATATTTTAAACGTATGCATAAGCTGAGACAGGACCAGATAAAGGGGAAAGGATTTTATTTTTGAATACTGTAAATGATACCGGACTGAAATTTGAACCTTGAAGGTACTTAATTTCATTTTATTGCCTTACTCAAACAATGAGAGAGCTCCTTATGACATCTAGAGGAGATTTTATAAGAATGAGGTGGGTAATATGATTAATTGATTCACTGTTATATTCCACACTCATGTGTGACTCAAACTCACATTGTTGTATAAATTTTGAAAATATGTTCCAACTATTCTTTGAAAAGGTTTTTTATCAAATGTAATCATTATCATCTGCTATCACAATGATATATCAACTTGAATAGTTCGAGTATTCACAGTGACATTAACAAAAAAGTCTGAATTAATAACATTTGAACAGAGCAGAGTCTCACAGCTTTTCTCTTACAATAAATCTTTGAGTGGAAAGATTTGTACAAAACTAGTACGGGAGACGCATACCTAGCTAAATTGCTGTCAATTAACACCGAAGCAGAGCACAAATAGATCAAAAGAAGTATAGTATTAGACTTTCTTATCATCCGCCCGTCAGAGACGATACAAGATCGAGAGTCAAGAGAAGGCGGCAGTTTGTGGAAGGCAATAAATAAAAGTCAATAGATCAGCTAACTCTTCCGCCATTATATCAACTATAACAAGAATAGAAGTAAAAAAGCAGCAGTAAAAAATGTAATTGGACGTCATTTAACTCCGTCGTTGTTTTCGATCTGTACTTCCATTACCAGGCTTCTAATACAGAATTTCCTAATAATCGTCAAGTTCCACCGTGCTGCAGAAATTGTAACGTCAGGAAAATAGCACTACAAAAGCGCATTAACGCAGAGACAATGTGGATAGTTTGGTAAACTCTAAAATGGACTATCACCGATTTCAATATCACAAGTGCATTGAATATTACCCATAAATTTTTTGAGCTCCCAGATACTTCTGTTCCAATGAAAATTTGCACGAGTCGCAGACGAGCATATTGAAATTTAGTGTTTGAACTTGTTGTAGCATCAAAATAGCTATCTACTATTTTTGTATTAATCGACTAAGCCGAAAGTGCAGTTTATGAGAATAACAGACATTCAGAATTTTCCGTATTAAACAATCAGTTAATCTGAAATGATAAGATAGGCAATGATAATCTGTTGTCAATTTCTCAATTTTGTTTGACATTTTACATGTCAAAATATATTTTCTTGAATTTTATTTCGTGAGCATGACAAGAGCGACAAAATTGGATCAGAACATGATTTTTCATACAAATTTAAGATTAATTTGCCATTATGTTAATCACACGGTCCAGCTTTAATTCCAGCATAATTGAAATCCAAATATACATACTTATCAGACCTCTTGAAGGCATAAAAAACCAAATGAGGCACTGAAACTACGACTATCTGACAGTCTAAGAGTACAAGGAAATATTGTGAAACCGACAGAATTCACATATCGAGTTTTTGATGGATATAATCGTTTTGAGCATCCCTTAATCCATATTGACTATTTTTTGCTTGATGTCGGTACGTATGTACGTATGTATGTGTGTATGTGCGAAACTCGCAAATCTCAGAATTCGTCAAACGTACAATGCTGGACTTTTGTATAAAAGACTGGTATAGGATCCAGGATATAGATGTGCACCTCGCATTACGGTTGCAATCGTGTGTACTGGAAGTGCACATCACCTGATACTTTTTTTGGAATTCTCCGCAGAAATCTATCATGATTAGCCGTAGGATACTGGACTCAGTATTTGGAATTCCTGTAGCATCCAAATGATCATCTCCTATTTTCGTCCCAACCGACTAAGCCGGAAGTGCACTTCATATTACAGATTTTTCGAATTTCTCTCATAAATTCAAAATAATCAGTCGCAGAATATTGAGATTTCGTATTAGGCACTTTTATAGCATCTAGTTGTACACCTTGCATTATGATTGTGATCGTCTGAGCTGGAAGTGCAGTTCACACAAAACATTTTTTAATTTTTATCATAAACCCGAAACGATTGATGTAGAATATTAGAATACAGTATTTAAAATGATAGTACTGTCTAGATGCTTATATCCTATTTTCATTGAGATCGACTCCGTCAAAAGTGCACTATACTTGACGATCTTGGAATTTTGCGCATAAATTTAGAACTGTAAGTCGTAGAATCCTGGAAATCAATATTTAGGAATGTTGCGACATAAGAATGATGACATACTGTTTCCATACAACCGACTAGCCGTGGAATGTTGAGATGTTGTTTTTGATTATATATATTCAATGATGTACAAGTAAGTCACGTGATGTCCACGTCAGATTTTTTCAAAAAAGTTTTTTGTGAATCAAGTGACAAGTCACGTAATTTTCATAGGAACGAGTGAACAAACCTCTGTCAAATTGTAAAATTAGAATTTCTTGCATTTTGTTTCACGAATAATGGAGATATAAGTTGCGTTCTGATATGGAAACTGGTTCAAAAAAGTTTGATGATAAATCAGAAGATGAAATTGATGAAGATATTTAGAAAAATATGCAAAAAAAGCATGGGATTACAAATAGGAGGCATCCACATCTTCAAGTGGAACTACTCACCCTGATCACTAGTGTAATACTCGATGATATTCCAACGCGTCCAAATACCCACTGAGATACACCGTATCTTCGGCAATTTCACATTGTTAATCTTGTTATAAACACTACGAATGGAATTGTCAGAGGAATTCAAATTGTCAGTCATTAATTGGTTCATTCCCATGACAACGTGATGAAATACTGATGACTTAGTGGCTAATCATACTCGGTGGGTAATATCCAACCAAATATTTCAAATGGACAAGAAAGAATTCATGTCTTTGTTGAATCATATCGTTACCTCCAAAGTTCGATTCAGTGGATGGTTTCGACAGCTGACATTCTTCCTGATATTTAGAAGAGGGTCGTTCCAATAGTGGAGTTGTTTTTTTGTGTAAATGGAAAACAGAGCTCTATTATCTGAATTGTGGATATTCTGCAAAATTTAGACATTATTCAATGTGAACGTGTTCTGACTCTAGCCTAGGATGCATTTTATGATCAGAAGTTCAGATATGTTCTCATACTCCTTGAGGTGTCACTGATATTTTTGAATAGAAAATCTGGCGTAAAAATCACGTGACTCACTCGTATATTGGATATATATATATATATATATATATATATATATATATATATATATATATATATATATATATATATATATATATATATATATATATATATATATATATATATATATATATATATGATGTGATATGATTTTGTGTTTGATCATATATATCATTAGATATATATGATCAAACACAAAATCTCATCGTTCCACAGTTAATTGTTCTGGATTGACCCAAGAGATTCCAAGAATCTGTCAAGTAAAATGCGCTTTCAGCCAAGTCCGTTGCTATGTAAGCAGTTGACCATTATTCTTATACTACAATATTCCCAAATACTGATTTCTAAAATTCTACTATTACCAACAGATCTGAATCTATGCGAAAATTGAATAATGAATTCCTACTGAAGTGCACTTCCGGTTTGGTCTATTGTTATAAAAATTGTTGGCAATCATTCAGATGCTACAGCAGACTGAAATATCAAATTTCAACATTCTACACCTGATCGTTTCGAATTTATGCGAGAAATTCCAAAAATCTGTAAAGTGCACTTCCGGCTTGGTGGATAACGATAAAAATAGGATATGAGCATCAAGACGGTATAATCGTCCTGAATACTGAATTTTTACAATCTACGCTCAATCGTTTTGGATTTATGCGGAAAATTCAAAGAATGGTTTTGAATAAACTGCTCTTTCGGCTTAGTCGATAGCAATCATAATGCAAGGTGTACAACTGAAAGGATTCTAATCCAAGTATTATATATTCTATGACTAATTGTTCAGAATTAATGCGGAAAATTCAAAAAGTTTGTCATATAAAGTGCACTTCCGGCTCAGTCGATTCTTACAAAAATAGAAGATGATCATTAAGATGCTACAGCAATTTCAAGTGCTCAATTCCAGTATCCTAAGACTTAACATTCTGAATTTATGCGGAAAATTATGTAAAATTTTCGAGTAAAGTGCACATCCGACTTAGCCGATCGCGATCATAATGCAAGATGTACAATAAGATGTTATAGAAGTTCTTTAAACGAAATTTCAATACGCTATGGCAAATCATTCTCTATTGATGCAAAAAATTCGAAATAAGAAAGTGCACTTCCGGTACAGACGCTTGGAACCAAAATGCGAGGTGCACAACTAGATCCTATACTAGTCTTAAATACAAAATTTCAACATTATACGTTCAACCAGTTTTGAGATCTGCGAGTTACGCACGCACGCACGCACGCACGAACAAACATACGTACCGACATTAAGCCAAAAATAGTCAAAATCGATTCAAGGATGCTCAAAACGGATATTTGCATCAAAATCTTGATAAGTGAATTTTGTCGGTTTCACAACATTTCCTTGTACTTAGTACAAGTAAGTAAATGTATCCATTCCTTCTCCACATCGATAATAACTATGTGAAATATCCTATTTATGGTTCAAATTTTGATTGTAAACTATTGTAGTATGAATCATCTGAAAATACTCACAATAATATATGGAAATTATATATGCTGTTCTGATTTCCAGTTTATTGTTGATGAGAGTTTTGGGAGAGAGTGCTGTTAGAGCCAATGTGTCAAAGGAAATGAAATTTATGAGATTATCAACTATAATATCCACAAATAATCGATAATTATACAATTGAACTTGACAGTTTCTGATAGCACACTGCTTTGAGAATGATTGATGTCAAGGCAAAGGCAGAAAAATTCTGCAAACAAGTTTAAGAAAGCTGTCAAAGTGTTTATTATGAATTAAGTGATAACTGACAACAAATTATCCCTGCTGTTCCAATGTGATAGTATGATCAAAATCATTGATTGAGATACATATAATAAAAGGACAATGAGTAGAATACAAAAAAACTCTCACGGCGGTATTCAAATAATTGATTATCTTTCCCAAGAAATAATGAACAATGATATCCTCAAGTCATTGATAATGACAAATCTTGCTTCCTGATGGGATTTTTCTCCCAAAGCATGGACTTTTTGCATTAAAGAGTGGAAAGATATTCATGATGAAATGCATAGAATGAAGTGATGATGCCTGAAATTGCGATAATCTCGAATTGTCAGAATTCTGAACCCGGCTATGGGAGAACAACTATGATATTATATATCGTACTGTTCCAGTTAGGTCTGAAATATAGGTTCTTGTAAGAAAAGTCCAGATTTCATTGAGCTGCTTGCGAGACGAGCTCAATTCCAATGAATAATAATATTAATGATAGTAATAATAATTTATTGTCTGTTGAGTACAGAAGGTACAAGACATTGTCAACATAGTTGTATTACATCGTATTACATAAATTCACATATATCATAGTAACATTTTTGTATGAGATACTCTCGTAGAGGATTTTTGAATAACGGTATACTCGTGATGTTTATAATAGAGTTTGGTAAGTTATTATGAATTTTTAATGCCATGTAATACGGACTCTTTTCGTAAGCGCTTGAGCTGTGAGCAGGTATACTTATTAAATTTTTGCTTCTAGTTTGCATATTCGAATACATATCTTCATTCAAAGTGAAAAGAGAGAAGTTCTTCTTGACAAATATAGTCAACTCAGAAATATATAAAGATGGAACAGACATTATTCTTAATTCAATAAAAATTTCCCTGCAATGAGCCCGCAAAGAGACTTCTTTGATGCATCTGATAATACGTTTCTGTAATGCAAGAGTTTTGTTTGAATGACTGAAACTCCCTCGAAACATAATTGAATATCTGATTCTGTTCTCAAAGTGAGCCAAATAATATGTCCTTGAAATTGAGATTAAGATTACAATCAACAATGCGTCTCAAAAATGCGATGTTAGATGAAGTAGCTAAGGATTTACTTTTTATTTTGACCAAAAGGTTGCATATGATATTCTTTTTCAAGTTGAACATGACTAACTTGGTTTTTCCAGTACTTAATTCAAGACTGTTGGCACTACACCATTTCGACATTGAAAATATATGATTGAATTTGCAGACTCTGCAAATGTTTCTAATGTATCTCCACTGATTATGCAGGAAGTGTCATCAGCAAATTGACATAAAACATCAGTGTCAACATGCCTTTTTAGTTCCTTTACATATATGACAAACAAAATTGGTCCCAATATAGATCCCTGGGGCACAGCACTTTTTATTGGCAACAATTCAGATGATGCACATAGATTTGTATTATCTTTACAATAAATAACCGCGACAAATTGTTGTCTTCCAGTCAAGTAGGAATCGAGCAGTTAATGCCCTGAACCCCTAATACCTATACTTTCTAGTTTTGCAAGTGAAATTCCATGATCGATAGAATCGAACGCCTTGCTCAGATCAAAATATATCGCTCCGACAACTTTGTTTCTATCCAAACAATCATTGATGTAAGATATTGTACTGAACATTGCATCAACCGTTTCTTTTCTTGATATGAAGCAAAATTCATGTTCTGATACAATACTGTACTTTTCTAAGTTTTCTATAATGCGCACATATACTAGCTTTTCAGTGATTTTGCTCAATATTGATAATAGTGGGACAGGTCGGTAACTTTTTAGATTGTCGCGAGAGCCTTTTTTGGAAATTGGAATTATTTTTGCAAGTTTTAGTTCCTCGGGAGTAGTTCCATAAAGTATTAGGCTATTAATAACATGACTTATGACTTCTGCTGCAACTGTAGCCACTGATCGTAGTTGTGAGCCCGAAATGGAGTCAGCCCCCGATAATTTCTTATTGGTCGCCGAGAACATTGCAGATAGCACTTCGTGCTTATCAGAAGGAAACATATACATACTCTGTTGTGTTGGAATATTCTGAGCTAACATAAGTGTGAGTTGAATCATTGGAGCTCGTTATGTTGCTAAAATATTCAATAAAAAGGCAAGATATCTGTTTTGGGTCGTCTATCTCTACCCCAGTTCTGTCTTTTACTGCTATATCATTAGTATACTACCTCCTGTTACCTTTTTTATTATATTCCACACAGTTTTCGAATTATTTTTTGCTTATAGAATGAGATAGTACTTTCTGTTGTTTTGCAATAATTTCCTATATTTCAATTTTTGCGCCTCGTAGTATTTATTCAAATTAGTATCTTGATACTCAGTACACAAGATTCGCAAATCATTCAATTTGTCCGCAGCAAACTAAGTATGCCTATTCATTCAAGAAACACTATTATTGCTACTTTTCTCTTCAATTTCAAAAACAGGGAGAGCTATATGGAAATAATATGAGAATGTTCCATAAAATATCAAAAATTTCCTATTTGGGTCACTTTCAGAAAATATTTCCGACCATGTTTCAGTGCTTAAGAGATATTTGGAATAAGAATTATTAAAGTTACCAAATACTTCTGTATATTTGTACATGATATGATTATTGTGACATTTTGGTATGGTTGCCATCTGACTGAAATGGTCAGATAGAGTTCATTTTATCACTACGCCTTGTAAATTGTCAGGGATATTTGAGAATACATAATCAAGCTGAGATTTACTATTACCATGCACTCTAGTGTAGCCTGTTACACGCGATTTAAATCCGTAAGATAGAAATATGTTTTGCAACCTTATAAAATCTGAATTTGTATTATTGCTATGGATATTTAGATCTCCACATATCCCAATATCTGGTGTATCACTAATGAAAAAATTCAAACAAATTTCAAAAGAACTGTCCTGAGCTACTTTTTGGTGATCTATATATACATGCAATTATATCTAATTTATCATCAATATTATTGATGACTGCACAAAATGAGCAAAAATGCATGTGCCACCGCATTTTATATCTTTTCTACAATAATAACTGATAATATTGTAATTATTGATATTGTAAATACCAATTTCTTCATTTAATAGCCAATGCTCAGTTGCACACAAAATCATTGGTCCATATTCTTCCAGAAACAGTTTTATCTCTTCACATTTGTTGCGTAAACTTTGTAAGTTCATATTTATTATTTTAAAATTATTATTTATTTCACTTGGGCTAGATCCGGTCGTTGCTCTAAAAAATGATTGGCAGTAGTTGTTCTTATGACATAATATTTGTTTGAGGAAACTCTTTACGGCCAGTTGTTCCTATCCATGATTATGTTTACGTAATTTTCGGGAAAGCTTATTATAAATAATCTGTAGCTATTGAATTTTGGTTCAATAGATTCACATTTCTATTTATTCATTCTTTCTTAATTTATTCTTCATTTTCAAATTATTTAAATGCTCCGCAATGTGAGGTTCTGTGTAGAGCTTGGTCCATATATTATATTATTTCTACGTTTCCTCCTATTGATGACGGTGGTAAGAGTATCATCCTCACTTTCCTTATTATTGTCCTCTGATGAGTTAACTATGTTTACTATCTCGTTTTTTGATTTTATAGTTACTAAGTTGGAGGGAATATTGGAATTTTTGGATCTATTTCTTGGTTCACATAACTTTTTCTGTTGTTCTATTACAAGTGTTGGCTCGCAGGTATTATTTATATTTACCGGTAAACTAGACGCTACGGGCTCTGCAATGCTAATTGATTTGATTCTTCTCTGCTCGCTAGTTGGAAGCGATGTGATAGGTGTAGAATTTATGTTTATCTTATTTATTCCAAGTTTCAAACTTTTTATATCGTTTTTCAGTTCTGATATTTCTGACCTTTGTTTTTGTATAGTTTCAATAAATTTATCCGAAGTATTTTGTACACTGATCTCGACTGAGTTGACAGAGTCACCAGACTCAATACATTCACCGCACTCCCACGTTAAGTTCTTATTACTTGATAAACAATTATGTTCACTCTTTTTAACATTGGCACATGTCATATGGAACTCAGCACTACATTTCCCAGAACATGTCACATAAAATTCTTCTTTTATCTCAATTGCAATATACAGAATATGTAATAGTTAGGTTGCATACTTTTTCCTTGTTCCTATATCCTAGTTCCTATATACAAACAGATAAGTTAATATGGGTAATTGCACTTATCTGCTTACCACTTAAAAGATATATACCAAAATGAGAGCAATTTTATTTTTAATACGGAAGTATAGGGTTCCTTTCCCAAATCCGTTGAACTATTAAGTCTCAAATTTGAAAAACTGCCATATTTCTCTGCTCACTCGAATTTTTTTATTTAAAAACCTGGTAACTCTAACTTATCAACGGATTCAGAAGAGCTACCATATTGTAACGATCTGCCTCGCTGATGGCGGAGTGGGTAATTCTGGCGCCGCTGTTGGTATACTCGGGCGCCGATGCGGTCGGTGACGCAGTTTCTAACGGTTGATGACTGAGTAGCTCAGAGAAAAGGGTTAGGGTTGTCAAAAATAATTATCAGGAGGTAGGTGTCACAATGAGATTTATTAAACATGAAAACGACGACGATGAACATGGAACATATATTTTCAAGGAGTTGCACGATGATGACTTGACTGACGATGACGGAACGGCTGTACATGACACACGACATCAGTGGCCGCAGTACGGACCCAGGCGGTCGCAGATGGCGAGAAACTTTGAAATGAACAAATCGTGAAGCGATTTCCCAAACGGTGGATTAACTTATATTCGACGCTTGTGAAACCCAACTGGTTCCCAGGTAGTGACTCTACGTTAACTTGCTCAACGCTGTGAAGCCAATGATGACCGACTCAACGGTGATTCTACGTTAGAACAATCTAACGCTGTGAAATCACGAAGACTTTGTCAGTGTCGTTAAATTGTTGGAACACTGTGAAGTCGACAAAGAATTCGCCAGTGGTGTTTCTACGTCAAATTATCCAAACATCGTAAAGTCAACCAAGACCTTGCCAGTGGTGATTCTACGTTATTCAAACACTGTAAAGTCGACAAAGACTTCGCTAGCGGTGATTCTACGGTAAATTATTCAAAAACTATCCTAAGTTAAAAGACAGCAAAAATATTCTAAGTTCAAAACAGCAAAAGCAGACAAATCTTAGCTCCTTTTACGGACTTATAAAAAACAAACAAACTCACAGATTGTGTCAGAGAGTTGTACTAACGGACTTAGCACAAATACTTCACTTGGTCGGTAAACACTCTGAAGATGACACTTGGTATCAGAACTAGAAGCGTACTTTGAAGTGGCTGCTCAGAAGACTGGACTTCCAGAGAAGTGACTCAAGTCGGCCAGAAGGCCTTATTTATACCTAAATCCCAATGAATCCTTACTTAACATGTTCTCAAATTGGATTCATATCAGTGCTTTTAGTAATGTAAAGAAGACATACAGATGAAACAAAAGAAATTATTTTACAAATAACAAATCTTATTACAATAACAAATTTCCTATTACTATCTTGTTAGATACATCCTTCCCTGATTATACTCCCTTAGAATTAAAATTGTCCCAAATACCCCTCTTTATGTCGGTAGTGTGGATTGCTATGTCGGTAAGTTGAAACTGTCGAATCTATTTATTGTGTCAAAGGTCACGAAGAACTTCAAACAAAATACAATTTACAAAATATTTACAGGATAACGGTTGATGCCATCCTGAGTTCAATAACGGTAAGGCACAAGATATGAATACAGATCAAACAATATTGGTTGCTTCCAATTTCAGGTGATAAAACTAAACATAACCTCATTCCAACACATGTGAAATATTAAAACAGATTCATCGTAGTTGATGACTGACAAAATAGGTAGGCGGTATTGTATGCTTAAGCAGAATTACAGAATTTAAATTTTATAGGTTGTGCCAGAGGTAAACTAGTTTTGATGGACTTAAAAAAATGTTTGAATAAAATTGCCTTCATTTTGATATATTTTTTAAGTGGTAAGCAGATTAGTGCAATTACTCATATCAACTTACCTGTTTGTATACGGCTACAAGGTAATAAGGGCCAGAAATAAGTATGCAGCCTGAATTTTACATATTTTGTATGTTGTATATGTGTTTTCATTGGAATCAAGTTTGTCTGGCGAGTAGCCCTATCAAATTTGGACTTTTCATCTTATAATATTGATTATTTATAACCATGCACATAGTTTCTTAGGGCAACCTTATTTGTGTATATTCAGAAACATAATTTATTTGATCAAAAATATAATTTTAATCCTGTAAGCGAATGAATGAAGGTTGGTGCCCCTTAGGATCTCCAACTGTTACTACAATGAGAATAGCAATAATTTATTGAAGAATATAATACATGTTCCTAGGGTTTCCATGAGGAATTCACACAACATTCTCCAGCCATGTGACGATGGGTCGAGAGCTGCGGTTATCGGTAGAAATGGTTGTATGACATCTACCTAAAGGCAGAAAGGAAGTGTTACCAGAGTGGGTCAGCCATCTACAGAGCAAACATCAAATCGTATTCATATCTGAACTGAAGAGCATGAGAGCTAGCAGCAATAGAATGAGGATCTGATATGATCCTTCAGCTAACGGTTACCGGTTCCAGCAAGGTGATTTGGTAGATGAGAGCAGAAAGGAGTCCAAAATTGCAGAGAGGCTAGAGAGGACAGTGTGAAGTCGTGTAATGCTAGGACAACGTTGTATTCCAGATGCGGACGGGCTGGAACAAGTTGTGGTTATATAAGAAAACGAGACTATTCGCTGGAAACGACGAAAGAGAGTAGAAATGTCCCAAATTTGGAATACTTACACAAATATCAATTTTTGTTTGCCATGCATCTGATTGTTCATTGTGAATTTATCTGACTTGACATTTGAAAACAGTTTAGCCAATTATAGAGATTCTGTAACCAAGTATTAATACACATTGAATGTTTACGTGAGCTTAGCTCGCGTCTTGTGATATTCGCATACCATACTTGAACTTAAATTCAAGTTCACGCCGATAGTCGTCGTTAAGTCACGCTGGTCATTGGACAGAATCACTGTCACGTCATCAGGATATGTATATGAGATAACTAATGAAAATATTCAATCACTTCTACAAGAGGAATCAGAGAAACAACATTCAAGGATGATGATGAACAAAATCGACTTTGACCTTTTATAACAAGATCAAACTTTCAAGAAATGAATGATTCTCCCTGACTCACTGATAAAGATTTTAAAATCAAGCGTTAACTTACATCGAACGATACCGTGAACTTGACTCAAGTTTCGTAGTTTCCATACTCTGAGCCTGAACGTCAATTGAAGTTTACGCTAATAGTCGATATTACGTCACGATATCCATTTGACACTGGATATGCTTGGCTTTCAAGCTAAGTATATGAAATATCTGAGAGTAATATCCAACTATATTCATGTAAGATGTCAGAGAAACAATATTTAGTGATGATGATGAGCAAATCAATCCGAATCTTACACGAAAAGATCAAATCCTCAAGTATTGAATATTCTCTCCGGCCCAAGATATGGAGTACTACTTCATAACCAAATGTTCAAAATAAGGGAAAATTGCCAGTTTGTCGGTGCAAGTTTGAACAAAGTTCAACGTTTGATGCATCTATCACAATAAATGGAATCGTGAAAAGAGATCAGATAATAATGAAGGTCTATTTTATAAATTGAATATATATTCTTGGAGAGCAACAGAAGGCAACGTGAAGATATGATTGAAAGATTATTACAGTAAAGCTGCGTGCACACTGAGGCAACGAAAAGAGGGGAAAGGCGTTGCGAAACAAGGTGCCATTTTAGCAGAGTCCGCACACCAGAGCGAAGGCAAGCGAAGCTCACACGCATGAGCATGACGTAGATCTGCAACAGTAAAACTGATGTGTCCCAGTTTTATTTGCATTTCGGAAGTGTGAGCGTCAGAAGATTGTACAAAATGAGTAGTTCTTCATACACTGGGGATCTATCTGTTCTTGGCCTTATTAACAGTATGGAAAAAAAGAAAAACTGGAAAGGAAAGTTTGGATGCATGAAAGTAATTGAAATAGGGGCACTTTTGGTAAGTTTCGCCACCTATCTCTAGGTTTACAGAAAGACAAGAAGAAATTATTTGAAGTGATATATTAATTCTCACAGCAATCACCGCGGTTACTTATCAGTAAGTACTTATTCATTTGTTTACAGATTCCTATCTGTGCAAAATTCGCAGTTACACACACATATGCACCAATTTAAGCACAACCAAGGAATTCAATTGGAATATGATTATGTCGGCTTTATCCAAAAGTGTCCGGGAACTGACGACGATGAAATATTCGGTTGTTCGCTTCTTCTACCCACCGCACACTAGCGCAGCGCAAAGAGAAGCGGTGGTTGGAGACTTCATCTGGATGCTCTTCGCGTTGCGCCAGTGTGCGGTGCTCCATTTGCTAACATGTTCTTCAATTAGGCGGCAAAAGTTTTTTCTCTTCGCTTTGCTTTGCCGCGCCTCAGTGTGCGAGCACATTGAGAATGGAATCTCACTTCTCAATCAAGGTATTCATTATTGTCATCAAGATATCAGTTGTTGAGATAAGAATTCCAAATGAGCCTGCTCCAACCTATATCTCTTTCTCCATTGATTCCAATTTCATTGTAGTATCAATGAGATCACAGTTTCAAATTGAGGTATTCATTCTCTACAAGAGATTAATTGTTGTGATGAAAATTTAGAATATACCAACTCATATAGCACGTAGTTATCTTACAATATATTGGTGATAAGCTCAAAAACGTCGTCTTGCTCGTGCGTCTGTGTATAATCCTCCAGTTAGCATTTTCATCAAATTTTCATAGTGGACTCACGGCCGACTTCAGGATCTCGAGTTGAATCAATCCCATCCAAATGGCTCATTATTCTGTTATAATATATATATGTAAGTATTGTGAAGCCAACAAAATCCATTTTGACTATATTGGGATTTATGTCGATACTTTTATATTTATTCATGTGTGTTCGTCCGTAAGGGTCGAGTTGTGCACCTCGCATTATGGTTGCGATCGTCCGTACCGGAAGTAGACTTTCATCGATACTTTTCTAGAATTTTTCACATAAATCTAAAATGGTTGACCGTAGGATATTAAAATTCAGTATTTGGAATTGTTGTAGCATCTAAATAGTGATCATCTATTTCAGTATCAATTTACAAAACCAAAAATGAATTTCATATAGCAGACTCTTTGAGTTTTTCGCATAGATTCCAAACAATCAGTCGTAGGACTGAGCACTCCTATGGTATCTAGTTGTGCATTCAGCATTATTATCGCAATCGCCTGGACTATAACGTTTGATGATCCATTTATCATTACTGACAGATGACAATTTAACTGTGACAAGCAATATCCATTCACGATTGATTGAATTTGAGATTCAGATTCAGAAATTAATATTTCAAATGTGAACTCGTAAATCAAGTCTATCATAAACCAGTACTTAGGTTTGTATGTATTTCATATTTCTAAATCTCAATTTCCAAATGTGAATTTCTAAATTAAATCCATCATGAACCAGCCTTTAGCTGTAAAACTATGAGATTGTGTGCTCGATTATCGTATTATTATATGCAAAAAATGTATCTAATGATGTACAAGTAAGTCACGTGATGTCCACGTCAGATTTTTTGTTCTTATTGGCCGATCAGATGAATTGAATGTGTGTATCCAAACTACGTTATCTTTACCTATTGAACCCCGCTGAACAGCCATCTAAGATTAAATTCAAATAGAAGTACACATGAAAAATTTGAGTGATGAAGTTTTTGTCTTGAAATCAAATCACATTTCTCCGATGACGTGATGTTAGGGGACAAGAATACACATATGGACTTATGGAGAGAAAATGGAATCAGCTGAGAATCTTATACATTTATTTTGACTTATATTTCATGAATTTATCAACATTCTACAAAATATATTCAAGTATACAAACACAAAAAGCTACTTCAAAATTAAAAAATATCAAAACTGAGCATTCACAAGAAACCAACTTAAAAAAGTGGAGAAAACAGTATTTGCATATATAATAACAAATACTCTAAATAATAGCTAAGAGAAATGCATTAAGAAGTAGGAGATATGAGGACAACTTAAGAAGATCAGCGCACTTATGCCACGTCCAACTAAATAAGTCAAGATCCATTTTTGGTCAACTCCTTTCTGACTTTAACCCAGGTAAATCTCAATTCCGGTCATGAAACTGGGTATCAGAAATGCGTGGATTTTTTTTCAATATTGTAGAATCGATAGTTAGGTCCAGGAGCTCTATAATAAGTTCATACACATCCTCCTGTTGACCACAGCTTCAAGTTCCCAAGAAAATATTATTGTTTCCATTCCTTTAAACCTTCGAGAATCTTTAGCTTCGAGTTCAATAGATTGATTTTCCAATAGCTGTCATCTTATAAAAACTTCAATATTTGCGATGTCTATAAAAGTTCCACAAAATTGGGTACCTAATGCAAATTTGGGATACCAGTCGATATCTACAGAAAGATCAGCGAAAATCCTTTTTCTCACGTAATTTCGATTACTGCACTCACAATTATGTTTAGCATTGATCTGGATTCAATTGTTTGAACAATATTGGAAACGATGCTATGTATATCCCTAACATGTAGTAGGATTTTGAGGTTGATGACCAACCACACAAGTGCAATATGAAATTTTAACCAATAACTATACTGAAACGATTCGAATCGTTTTTATAATATGTTTTTTTTGACACTGACAATACATTTGAATGCTTTAGGTGGAACAGAAATTATAAGGTAGTCACGGCATTGAAGTGATAGTATTCATTGTTCACAGTGACTTCTCTGTTATTCTCTTACTGATGAACCAATGTTAGAAACTATTCATTTGGAAAGACCATAGTGACAAATTCATCATACATTAGTATTGGATAGGCATATGTAATTAATGTTTCTCTACAAACTGTTCTATATGAAAATTGGAGCTGTCCGATTATATCCTCAAGTATTGAATATTCTCTCCGGCCCAAGATATGGAGTACTACTTCATAACCAAATGTTCAAAATAAGGGAAAATTGCCAGTTTGTCGGTGCAAGTTTGAACAAAGTTGAACGTTTGATGCATCTATCACAATAAATGGAATCGTGAAAAGAGATCAGATAATAATGAAGGTCTATTTTATAATTTGAATATATATTCTTGGAGAGCAACAGAAGGCAACGTGAAGATATGATTGAAAGATTATTACAGTAAAGCTGCGTGCACACTGAGGCAACGAAAAGAGGAGAAAGGCGTTGCGAAACAAGGTGCTATTTTAGCAGAGTCCGCACACCAGAGCGAAGGCAAGCGAAGCTCACACGCATGAGCATGACGTAGATCTGCAACAGTAAAACTGATGTGTCCCAGTTTTATTTGCATTTCGGAAGTGTGAGCGTCAGAAGATTGTACAAAATGAGTAGTTCTTCATACACTGGGGATCTATCTGTTCTTGGCCTTATTAACAGTATGGAAAAAAAGAAAAACTGGAAAGGAAAGTTTGGATGCATGAAAGTAATTGAAATAGGGGCACTTTTGGTAAGTTTCGCCACCTATCTCTAGGTTTACAGAAAGACAAGAAGAAATTATTTGAAGTGATATATTAATTCTCACAGCAATCACCGCGGTTACTTATCAGTAAGTACTTATTCATTTGTTTACAGATTCCTATCTGTGCAAAATTCGCAGTTACACACACATATGCACCAATTTAAGCACAACCAAGGAATTCAATTGGAATATGATTATGTCGGCTTTATCCAAAAGTGTCCGGGAACTGACGACGATGAAATATTCGGTTGTTCGCTTCTTCTACCCACCGCACACTAGCGCAGCGCAAAGAGAAGCGGTGGTTGGAGACTTCATCTGGATGCTCTTCGCGTTGCGCCAGTGTGCGGTGCTCCATTTGCTAACATGTTCTTCAATTAGGCGGCAAAAGTTTTTTCTCTTCGCTTTGCTTTGCCGCGCCTCAGTGTGCGAGCACATTGAGAATGGAATCTCACTTCTCAATCAAGGTATTCATTATTGTCATCAAGATATCAGTTGTTGAGATAAGAATTCCAAATGAGCCTGCTCCAACCTATATCTCTTTCTCCATTGATTCCAATTTCATTGTAGTATCAATGAGATCACAGTTTCAAATTGAGGTATTCATTCTCTACAAGAGATTAATTGTTGTGATGAAAATTTAGAATATACCAACTCATATAGCACGTAGTTATCTTACAATATATTGGTGATAAGCTCAAAAACGTCGTCTTGCTCGTGTGTCTGTGTATAATCCTCCAGTTAGCATTTTCATCAAATTTTCATAGTGGACTCACGGCCGACTTCAGGATCTCGAGTTGAATCAATCCCATCCAAATGGCTCATTATTCTGTTATAATATATATATGTAAGTATTGTGAAGCCAACAAAATCCATTTTGACTATATTGGGATTTATGTCGATACTTTTATATTTATTCATGTGTGTTCGTCCGTAAGGGTCGAGTTGTGCACCTCGCATTATGGTTGCGATCGTCCGTACCGGAAGTAAACTTTCATCGATACTTTCCTAGAATTTTTCGCATAAATCTAAAATGGTTGACCGTAGGATATTAAAATTCAGTATTTGGAATTGTTGTAGCATCTAAATAGTGATCATCTATTTCAGTATCAATTTACAAAACCAAAAATGAATTTCATATAGCAGACTCTTTGAGTTTTTCGCATAGATTCCAAACAATCAGTCGTAGGACTGAGCACTCCTATAGTATCTAGTTGCGCATTCAGCATTATTATCGCAATCGCCTGGACTATAACGTTTGATGATCCATTTATCATTACTGACAGATGACAATTTAACTGTGACAAGCAATATCCATTCACGATTGATTGAATTTGAGATTCAGATTCAGAAATTAATATTTCAAATGTGAACTCGTAAATCAAGTCTATCATAAACCAGTACTTAGGTTTGTATGTATTTCATATTTCTAAATCTCAATTTCCAAATGTGAATTTCTAAATTAAATCCATCATGAACCAGCCTTTAGCTGTAAAACTATGAGATTGTGTGCTCGATTATCGTATTATTATATGCAAAAAATGTATCTAATGATGTACAAGTAAGTCACGTGATGTCCACGTCAGATTATTTGTTCTTATTGGCCGATCAGATGAATTGAATGTGTGTATCCAAACTACGTTATCTTTACCTATTGAACCCCGCTGAACAGCCATCTAAGATTAAATTCAAATAGAAGTATACATAAAAAATTTGAGTGATGAAGTTTTTGTCTTGAAATCAAATCACATTCCTCCGATGACGTAATGTTAGGGGACAAGAATACACATATGGACTTATGGAGAGAAAATGGAATCAGATGAGAATCTTATACATTTATTTTGACTTATATTTCATGAATTTATCAACATTCTACAAAATATATTCAAGTATACAAACACAAAAAGCTACTTCAAAATTAAAAAATATCAAAACTGAGCATTCACAAGAAACCAACTTAAAAAAGTGGAGAAAACAGTATTTGCATATATAATAACAAATACTCTAAATAACAGCTAAGAGAAATGCATTAAGAAGTAGGAGATATGAGGACAACTTAAGTAGATCAGCGCACTTATGCCACGTCCAACTAAATAAGTCAAGATCCATTTTTGGTCAACTCCTTTCTGACTTTAGCCCAGGTAAATCTCAATTCCGGTCATGAAAATGGGTATCAGAAATGCGTGGATTTTTTTTCAATATTGTAGAATCGATAGTTAGGTCCAGGAGCTCTATAATAAGTTCATACACATCCTCCTGTTGACCACAGCTTCAAGTTCTCAAGAAAATATTATTGTTCCCATTCCTTTAAACCTTCGAGAATCTCTAGCTTTGAGTTCAATAGATTGATTTTCCAATAGCTGTCATCTTATAAAAACTTCAATATTTGCGATGTCTATAAAAGTTCTACAAAATTGGGTACCTAATGCAAATTTGGGATACCAGTCGATATCTACAGAAAGATCAGCGAAAATCCTTTTTCTCACGTAATTTCGATTACTGCACTCACAATTATGTTTAGCATTGATCTGGATTCAATTGTTTGAACAATATTGGAAACGATGCTATGTATATCCCTAACATGTAGTAGGATTTTGAGGTTGATGACCAACCACACAAGTGCAATATGAAATTTCAACCAATAACTATACTGAAACGATTCGAATCGTTTTTATAATATGTTTTTTTTTGACACTGACAGTACATTTGAATGCTTTAGGTGGAACAGAAATTATAAGGTAGCCACGGCATTGAAGTGATAGTATTCATTGTTCACAGTGACTTCTCTGTTATTCTCTTACTGATGAACCAATGTTAGATACTATTCATTTGGAAAGACCATAGTGACAAATTCATCATACATTAGTATTGGATAGGCATATGTAATTAATGTTTCTCTACAAACTGTTCTATATGAAAATTAGAGCTGATTATTTTCACCATTCAAATTTCGACCAATAGAATTGCACCATTCGACGTCACGTGGTACAACCTACACGGTTTTCAAGTGGAATTTTTTTGGAAATTTTGTCTGTTGGTTATATATACAAAACAAAGAATATCCAGCCGCGTTGATTTAGCATCTGTCAAACTGACAGAGAGATTGAATGTGAAAATGAGCAGATTCGGAGTCGAGTCTCTAGAATATATTGATGAATTTGGATGGGAAAAATAATCTTCCGAATACCATTCGTGATCAAATTTAACCTGGCAAAACTTTTAGTTTGTTACGAGAGCTTGCTATCAATTTATTTCGTGATATTGATCAAAAATCACTCAATAAATTGCTAAGCAACGAGCTCTCGTAACAATCTAAAAAATTTCCCGCTAAAATTTAACCACTTATGATATTCGGTCTGATTCTCTAAGCAAAGTTGTTACCTCTAACCACTATTTTGAGTGGCTAATTCGAAGGTCAGTTGTTAATTTTCTAATTGGTATTCACTACATTTAGAATTGTTATTCATCTAACGACGAATCGTTAATATTAGTGGTTAGGCTGACCACTTCTATGTGACCGTAGCCAGAATTTAAGCACTGCCAAAATTCTATGAAATTGCGCTTGGTTATAACAATGTATTACTCAAATTTCAGATATATGATGAAATTGATGAACATGAAAAAAGGTAAATTGTATTTCACATATGTTTATCACTTTATTTACTTTTCTATCTATTTATAAATTTATTCAGACAAATTACTAGACTGGAGTATCGTCAAATGAGAGATGCAAGTGAACCTTTTGGAATTTCGAAGCAAATCAGAAAATTTTTCTGATTAAATCGCGAATTAGCGTATTTTTGTGTTTAGGATCAGATGGCACTTTGGGACAACCATTAAGGTCAACATGTATCCCAAATTATCAGATGATTTAATATTGAATGATTTCAATTTACATATTCCACAAGCATACTTCCAATTCAATAGTCAAAATATGGAAAGAATAATCTAACAGTCAATATTTTCGAAAGTCCGTCGCCGAGCGTGTGCAGCTTGCCCGACTTTTACGCGCTAACACCGTTTCAGAAATTTTAAATTTTTGTTACCCTTTTCCATTGTTCTGGAGTTTTTGGGGCACCTTCTAAAAGTATTTGATTTTGCTCAGAGGAATTTATCATTTTAAGTATATTGCTCCGCAGAGCAACGGGCATCGCGTGTTTTCTTATTACAAGACATTTTAGTAAATCTTATAGTATGTAAAAGAATGAATATAACAACATAATCTCAAATGTTTGACATTTGAGAAGCAAACGGGAGAGAATCGACATATGTTATAATTCAAATGCATAAGCTCTATACCTGCATTCACGTTAGTCTGTAGCGACAGTTGTTGCACCTTAAATTATTAACAACTTCGTTATCAAATAACATAGGAAATACAAAAATCTGGCAAGTCGTTAAACTAGTCTTTAATAATCGTTGTTATTTTTTAGTGGTTACACAAAGACTGAATAACAACTTTCTTAGAGAATCAGCCCGATTATATATGAGAATTGAACAAATCTGAGCATACCTATTGCTAGGATGCTCACAATTGCCTCAATCCTTGCTTATGATGATGACACATTCTTAATCTCTCATCTGGTTTATATTATTCTATTGTCATTCCATTGTCGTTACTTGAACTTCATGTCATTTTCAAACTGATCATTTGTACCATGTATCGCTTCCACGTGAACAAATAGTGTCAAGCGGACAATGTCGCATGAAGAAGTCATTAATGCGCGCGCAGTTTGATTGTTGGCCACCAGGAACGCAGTTACAATGTTGCAGACCCAGACAGAGTATTCACAGTTTTTGCTAGATGTGTGGAGAAAAAATAATATTCAACCGGATGAAAGTAGAGATTTGTGACAGTAAGAAGGACCATAAAATCTATATTTCTGTTATGATCACCTCGAGAATAGGTTTTGGGCGGCTCAACAGAAATTGAATTTTTCAATACACATCTGTCGGATATAATTTTTTGTAAACATCTGTTGAATTTTATTATTCACAGACCAATTGGTCGATAACAGCTTCATGACTACTTTTCAGCTACGTATATGGAAGCCGATGAACTCTTGAAGACCGTTTTTGACAAGATTTAGATTATAACTTCCCCTCAACTTCTCTACTTCTTGCTGATATTCGCCTGGAAAAACTTGTATGCACCTCGGCAAGAATCGCGTTCTGGATTCGACCAGAAAAGTTTAAAAGAAAAAGTGGGAGTATATTATGACAAATCACATTTGCGGATTGGAGTCAAAGCGATTAATCAGTACTTGTTCTCATTATGAACGCAATCGGCAAACATATTTTCAACTATAGGTTCAAGCTCTAAATCATAACAGAAACAATGCAATAGTAATATAATAATTGAATTAGACGAGTTTCTTCACTGATTGCTGCTCATATTGTCAACGTGAATCAAATTGAACTGATAAAAGAGAATTCAGGAAAATATGTATCTATTTTGTATCAATTACAATCTACACAATATTGCATTTCAAATAAATATATGAATTAAGTGCTTCATTTTTCAACTGAATCTGTGTAGCATATTCGTTCTTAATCGATTCAATTATTTCTCTAACAAATTGACATTTATTACGCAATACGGAATGAAGAATGCTCTCTCAATCAGATCATTGTCTAAGATTCTGCATGAAACTCTACGCCTTGTCAAATATCTCAACAATTTTGATCATCTGACTTGTGGAACTGAAAATGTTGATACAATCGAATTGCAATGGAACTGCAATAGTAGACATGTAATGCCAAACAGTATCCTCATGTTATGTGACCAAACGATGCATACATTCCAATTAGGTCTCAGCGTCTTGCAAGTATTTGAAAAAATAAAATGAGAATAGGCATTACGTTTGTTCATTGTACGCTTTGAAATTTTTACAAGAGGAAATGTGTGGAGCAAACTTTTTTAGGCAAATGCATATTCCATTTCTATATCATATCTCAAGGAAATCTTCAATTCTGCCTTCATCTATAAAAATCTTCTAGATGAATCATTGATTCATATAATACGCTGACTTCAGGAACTAATGTATCTGTGATCTATTATATTATGATAAAAATGATGATACAATTAGAATAGTAACACAGAAGAAGGATGGTCTGCAACAACTTATTCGGGATTAACGAGATTTTCCAGCTGTTATTTGAAGAGACTTCTTAGCACATGTAATAATTATTATTTTCTATCACAATGATATATCAACATGAATTGTTTGGTATTCGCAGTGACATTATGCAGGAAAGAATGAACTCTAAGCTAATAAAATTTCAAAAGAGCTGAATCTCACAGATTTTCTTTTATAGTACACCTTTGAGTGGAGAGATTTGTACAAAATAGGAGAAGTATACCCAGTCAAATTACTGTTAATTAACAAGAACTTTTGTCAAAATATAGCTGCAAAGCACAAAGTCGGTCAGGTACAATATCAAATCGGGAGTCAAGAGAACGCGGCTGTTTGTGGAAGGCAATAAATAAGATTCAGTAGACCAGGAAACTTCTCTGCAATTATTCCAACCATAACGAGAATAGAAGTATAAAAAGCGGCAGTAAAAAGTGTAATTAAACGACATTAAACTCCAAACTATAAGTCGCTGTTGTTAATCTGTGTTTCCATTACCAGGCTTCTAATAGAAAATCCCCTAATAATCGTTAAACTCCACCGTGCTGCAGGAATTCTAACGTTAGGAAAATAGCACCACAAAAACGAATCAGCGCAGAGACAATGTAGATTGTTTGGTAAACTATAAGTAGAAGTATTATCAACCAAATAATTAAAATAGACAAAGAAGAAGTATTCATGTTAATATTAGATTATTTTCTACTTTCAAATAGTTTGGTTTGATGGTGCGATCTGGGCAACTGACATAATTTGTGATATTTGAGAGAAGTGTCACTAGCTAAGTCGTTTTCCTGAATAAATGGTCAAAAGAGCCTCATAATTGAAATTTTTAGTTATTCTGCAAAATTTAGGCATTATTCAATGTAGGCGACATTTGACTATACCCTAGAAGGCATTCTATGGTTCAAAGTTGGAATATCTTTTCATATTCCTTGAGGTGTCACTGATATTTCAGAATGAAAAATTATTAATTTCTCTTCCACATCGAAGATAATTACGTGAATAATCCTTCCCATGGGTGCAAACTATAGTGATCTGAATCATCTGGAAATAAAGTTTGTCATTGATGAGAATTTGAAAGAAAATATTACAGCCGATGTGTGAAAAAAAATGTGATCAATAAGACTTTCAATTAGCATATTCACAGATCATTGATAATTACGACATAGATTCAACAGTTTTTGGAAGCACACTGCTTTGTAAATGCTTGACGTTCAAGACAACGAATGACTCATCTGCAATCAAGTTTTAGGAAACTGTCGTCAAAATTAGAGGTGTTTATTATGAATTGAGTGATAACTGACCAGGAATTCTTTTTACTGCTCCAATGTGATAATATGATCGAGATTATTGATCAAAATTATTATACTCAATAGGCAATCAGTGGCATTCGGAAAAGACTCTCTCGACGCTATTCAAATAATTGATCATCTTCCGCAGGAAAATATGAACAATGATATCTTCATGTCATTGTTAATAACTAAATCCCGGCTTCATAATGGGACTCTGTTTCTCAAAGTATGAACTCTCTGCATTGGAGAGTACAAAAAAATATTGAAGATGATATACGTAGAATGAGATGATGATGCTTGAGACTGCCATATTCTTGGGTTGTAAAAATTTTTAATCTAGTTATAAAAGAGCAACAATGATATCATATATTGTTGTTCCAATCAGGTTTGCAGTATGAGTTATTGTGAGGTTGGCGTACACAAGGATTGTGTATCGTCCACTTGGAAATTATACCCTTGTACTGTTGCAGGAAATTGATAGTTGTTGATTATGTTGTGGGAAGAATATTTTGGAGCTCCGTTCAATTCACTACAATGAGAATAGTAATAATTCAAAAATATGGGTAATATAGCAAACAATCATGTTCCTAGGGGCACTTTAATAAATTCACCCAATTTACTCCAGCCAAAGGAAGATGGGTTGAGAGCTGAGGTTATCGGTGGACATAGTTGTTCAACATCCAACTAAAGACAGTTTGCGAAACGCGGAGTGGGTCAAACATCTACAGAACAAACTAGATATGTGAAGACGATCCGGTGTGGTCATGTTAGTCCAAAAGAAGAAGAGACGAGACAAAAATTGCAGAGATGCCTGAAATAATTTGTATACTCTAACTTCAATAGTAATTTTCACAAGCAAATCGATGGTGTCGTCATGGGCTTTTCTATTTCCCCATCTATTGCTGATTTTTACATGGAGAATTTTAACAGAAAGCTTTGAGCACAGCTATGAAGAAACCCACTGTTTGGATACGTTATGTTGATGATGTTTTTGCTGTTTGGCCTTATTGTTGGGATGAATTGAATTTATTTTCGAATCATCTGAACATGCAACCTAGAAACAATAAATTCAGTATTGAGACTGAAGAAAATAGCTGTCTATCTTTTCTGGACATTCATCTGGAGAAATGAGATGATGGTACACTCATCCATTCATTATAAAGGAAGCCGACTCTTACAAATCAATATTTTCTATGAGTCTTCAAATCATCATTCTGCTCAAGAATTTTGCATCATTAAAACTTTATATCAGAGAGCCTCTTCTTTATGTCATCCAAGTGAACTGTGTGATGAAATCAAATTTTTAGATGATGTTTTCTTGAAGAATGGTTATAATGAAACATAGATCAAGAGATCACTTAGACAGAAAAACTCTATGTCTCCTGTTCAAGATCCAAATAATAAGAAAATATTTTTCACGTTGCCCCATGTACGTACCTAATATAACTGATAGAATAAGAAGACTTCTACATAGAGATGACATAAAAACATCTTACATTTCCAATTTGAAAATTTTAAATCCCATTGGTCATGTTGAAGACAGATTTCCTCAACAGTATCCGGGTATATACAAGACTCTCTGCCAATGTGGCAAAGTATATATTGGACAAACCAAGAAGACCGTGGAAACAGGATTGAAAGAGTATACTTCTCATATAAGATTGAACCACTCAGAAAAGTCTGCGGTGGCTGAGCAAGCTATTCAAGAATTACATGGCATTGGCCTTGAAAATACAAAGCTTCTGGCTAAAGAGAACGATAATTGGCTCAAGATGTTGATAAAAGAAGCAATAGAAATAAGAAAACCACACAATAATTTAAAATTGAATACTGCTTATGAACTCACTCGATCGTGGTTACGTCACTTGTTCATAATTTCAAGTTATTCCTATATATGAATCTACTTGCAAGAGTTACTTGAACACCACTTCTTGAAGATCTGTAGATGGTTCAGTTCAATAGTAGAACCAGATTGACCTAGAACCACAAGGAATTGACAACTTCCCTATTCAGACCTTCATTTTTATCTTCCAAAGACCTGTGGACATTGAATCATGAGCTAAACCACAGGCAGAGCTCTACGATTCTAAGAGTTGATTTTGATACTTATTTAGTCACCTTTCGTATTTTTTTTGTCCTGACAATTTTTGTTCATTTATTTATCATACACTTGAAAAAGGCAGCCCATTGCTGTTAAAACATTGTGTTCCTATTTATTCATACAGAACTTTTCACTGAAAAAAAACATACTCATTCAAAAATCTAAATTTGTGTATAATGACAGGTTGTGGTGTAATGAAACTAGAATATACCCAATCAGGTTTTTATTAGTTGAGAGCGTCAACTCATTAATCTGATGAAAAACATGAGATATTACAATTAAGCTACTATGATAACAATATTTCATACAAATATGAATCTAGAAAGCCACTACATGCGCCCCATCTTCTCAGAAAACAATTAGATGATAAAAATTTGGAGCTATTTTGGAAAAGGACAAATGTTATAGCTTTTACATGATATAATCCTTGAAATAACTTGGAAGCTTCCTTCCTCTACGGGGACGTTCTTCATACTTGTCTGACTTTTCTTTGTTGATTATTTCAGTCTGGGAGTCATTTACCGATGGAGCTGATTCAACAGTATTGTTTGAATTGTATTTGTTTTTTATTCCATTTTCAAAATCATTTACTGCTGACACTGGTTTTCCTGGAATGATTTCATTTCTTATATCACTTATATTTGTGATGGTAGACTCTTCAGACAGTGTTTGCAGCGAGTTCTTGAGTCGTAAATCCTTCTCCTCTCTTGGTGCTAAATGCCGTAGTGAAACAGTAGACTCAGTTCCATCTTTGCGTCGTATTAAAGCATATTGTGGATTTGCTTCTAAAAGTTCAGCTTCTTCAACAAGATCCTCATATTTGCTTGCACGAACATTTCGTTCAAGTAGTATTGGTGCTGGAATTGACCAAGATGGTAGAGTGTCTCCATTCACTGTTCTCCTATTATGCTTTGAAAATTTTTCATGAGGTGTACAATTAATAGAAGTACACAACAAAGATCTAATGGAATGGAATGATTCTGTCAGCACTTTCTCCTAATTTGTAGGCCGTAGATTTCGAGTTTTCAAAGCCAGAATAATGATTTTCCATATTATCCCATTATACCGCTCAATTTGACCATTTCCAGGTGGGTTAAACCGAGTGGCTCTACTTTTAGCTACAGCGTTTGAATTAGGAAAACTTATAACTTCTTATAGAAGGAAAGATAAGCCTCTGTCAGTAAGAATATATGCTGGTGCTCCAAAAATGGAAAACAATTGTGTGAAACATTTTTCAACAGTAGAAGAACTGAAATCTGAACACGGATAAGCAAAAGGAAAACAAAAATACTCGTCTACAATTGTGAGGAGATAGCGGTTCCTAGATTTAGTTGGAAGAGATCCTTTAAAGTCGACATTAAGTCTTCCGAAAGGAGCAGTAACCTTTATAAGGCGTCCTTGTTGCTTATGAAACCTGGTCTTTACTTCAGCACATATTGGACAAGCAGATGTCATTTTCTTGATATCATCAATGGTATACTTCAAATTCTTACTGCGTATCTAATGGAACATTCTTGTAATTCCGGGGTGACAAAGTGACTGATGTAAATTAAATAATTTAGTATCAGTTGTCGCACAACAATACCTTGAGAGTGCATTCGCTGCAACGTTCTCTTTGCCAGGACGGTAAACTATTTCGTAGTGGCAAGGAGCTAGCTCCAATCGCCATCTCATTATTTTATCATTCCCAATTTTACTGACATGCTCTATGCTAAGTATGAACGAAAGAGCTTGCTGATCAGTAATGAGATGAAATGTTCGACAAATAAGAAATGATTTCCATCTTTTCAATGCTTCTACTATTGCTGTCGCCTCCTTTTCAATAGAAGAATATAATTTTTTTGGATTTGACAGAGTCCGAGAAAAGAATGGAACTGGACGGCCGTCTTGACTTAATGTTGCTGCTACAGCAACATTTGAAGCATCAGTTTCAACTATCAAAGGGATATTGTTGTCAACAGTTGTAACGGCTGAATTTGAAATATCTTGCTTCATATTTTCAAAATCTTCCACAGCTTTTCTACTCAGAGGAAAAAAGCTGCCCTCGATCAAAGATCTAATTTTATCTGAAAATCTTGGTATCCATTTAGAATAGTAAGCGAATAATCCTAGTATTCGTTTCAAAGAGGAAGAGTCATGAGACAAAGGTAATTCAAGAAGTAACTTCGGTCGATCCGGATCTGGTCTTATAACTTTGTGTGATATCAAATGACCAAGTAGCTTGATGGATGACTTTGAAAATTGACATTTTCCTTATTTATTGCTAAATCATATTTTCTAAGGGCTACTAGAGACTTTCCCAAATTACAATCATGTTCAGCTTGATTTTGACCACATACAGTGATATCGTCCAAATGGGCGTAAGCCCCAGAAATATTTTCGTTTGTTATTACTTTGTCAATTATTCGCTGGAAACATGCTACTCCATTAGTCACACCGGAGGGTATTCTTCCAGAATTATATAATCGACCTAGAGCTTCAAAAGCAGTATATTGTTTTTCTTCTTCATGAATTGGTATTTGATGATATGCACTTTCAAGATCAACAGTACTAAAAATATTATAGGCAGCAACTTTAGTTATCAAATCGTCTATATTTGGTAAAGGATAAGCATCTAGTAGAGTGAATCTATTTATAGTCTGCGAATTGTCAATAACTGAACGTTTTCTATGAAATTCATTTGCAACAACGATTACCGGGGCTCTCCAAGGGAAAGAACTTCCTTCAATAACCCCGCCAGCAAGGAGTTTGCTAATTTCTTGTTTTATAAAATCAGTGTCATATTTTGAGTAACGTCTCGATTTTGTGGCTATAGGTCTGCAGTTGCTTGTTAAATTACTGAATAATCTTGGAGGATTTACTTGGGCACAGGAAAAACATATTGAAAGAGGTGTTTTAGGGCCACCAAACTCTACTTCTACATGCATATGCTTATTCATAAGATCGTGACCAACCAATATATCTGTGCATAGTTCTCTAAGAACAGTTAACTTGAAACCAGAATATTCGTACCCTGAAATCTTCAAATATACTAGGACGTATTCTTCCACATTTGATATTGGAGTGGCTGTAGCCATTGAAACTTTTCTTTTTTCCGAATAGAGTTTGATTTAGTTCCGTTTCACAAAATCATAATTTATAAAACTCATAGAACTTCCGGTATCTATTAGGCAGTTTGGAAGTATTCCATTGACTCTAGCTTTGACAATAGCCTTTTGAAGTACATGTGAACCAGTGCTACTACTTGAAGCTATTATTGAGGCACTAGTTGTTGATTTGCTGCCTGTAGACCTTGTTGATCGACAAACTCTTGCATAATGTCCTATCTCCTGGCATTTATTACATGTAGCTTCCTTGGCAAAACATTTATAACGAGGGTGCCGATCTCCACCGCAGAAGTAACATTTTCCCTTAGATTTATTGGATACTGCTGCGACCACATTGTCTTCAACTTTATTTTCAGAGACAGAATTCTTCAAATTCAATGATACTGAATCTTGAATTTCACTTGCATAATTCAAGTGCGTATATTGTTCTGCATGCATTTGTGCCATTTCCAATGCTTGTGCCTGCTCAACAGCCTCACTCAGATCCAAACTCTTATTCTCTAATTATCGTTGCCTAATATGCGAAGAAAGTAAATCATCAATAAATGCGTCACGAATGTATTCGTCCCGGTATACTAGAGCACTAACTGCCTTAAATTCACAATCTTTACTCAAAGTATAGCTGTACCTATATTATACGTCCATAATATACATAGGCAGCGTAGTCATGCATATTATTGAGAAAATAATTCTAAAATGGCTTTTTCTCAGAAATTGTAGGTCTCAGGAAAAAGGGGGTGAGACCATTTTTGTAGACAATTGAAAAATGTACAATTTTTGTATAAACTATTTTTATCATTTGATCAACCGTTCCGCTTTTAAACCCAGAAAACTCATTTTTGAGAACTTTGACCTCGTATAAAAATTTTTGCACACACGGGATCATTGGGGACTTCCGACAACTTCATCATAATGGTATCCCTAACGTTCATGTCAATTTTCAGCTTCTTGGGAATTTATGCAAAGGTACCCCTAATTTTAAGGCTAACTTGACTGTAATATCAATTAAAAACACAGCTTGCCAATTGTTCTTTTTCTCATTTACCACTGTACAATGCCAAATTATCTATCGCTGTTGATGCTTGCTCATCAGCTATTGTAGAAACTTCACAACAGTTTAACAATAATGTTTGGGAACCTCTAGCATTCTTTTCTAAAAAAGTTTCAACAACCGAAACTATATATTCCACTTTTGATAGAGAATTATTAGCAATATTTTTATCAATTGAGCATTTCAGGCACTTTATTGAGGGTAGATAATTTCATATTTTCTCAGATCATAGACCTCTTTCGACATCCTCATTCGTTAAGTCAGAATATTCACCTCGTCAACACTGGCAGTTAGATCTTATAGCACAATTTACATAAGATATACGTTTTATTAAAGGCAAAGATAATGTAAATTGTATTATCAAAAACTTCAACAATTTTGTTTTCTATAAGTGACGTTGCGCAAGAAATCAATCGAGCGCGAAATTAATTTGTTTCTTAATTGAAATAATCAACTGGTTAATTTCAATTTGAGTTCAAAATTTGTATCAATTCCTCAATTGATGTAAGGAGTCATAAATAAATAAATACGAATATCAGTTCAATACATATATTGTAATCTAGTGGAAATCATGTGTTGGAAGTGCAAGTTCTTGATTAAAACTGGTGTTACAAAAAAACCACTCAAACTCCACCGCCCTAGATCCAAGCAAAAGGTGGTCACAAGGGCCAGAGGAAAGCAATACCCTGAGTATACATCAACAAAATCTCAACAAGAAGACATCAGGCAAGCAATATTCTTATCTCAAAGTCAAGTACTTCTAAGATCTGATGCTTTGCAGATGTGACGCATAGAACTGTCACAACAAATGAAAATGTTAAAACTTAAAATTTTGTATAACCATAAATGAGATAATTTGTCTATGAATAAGTGATTTTCAACATACTCCACCTGTTAAGAGTATCAAACGTTCAACAAAACAATCAAGTTCAATCAAGTATCTATCATATATAAGAGTTACTAAGCTATGATTTATTGATAAGGTTCATCTAAACATCTAGAGTCTTCAATTATGATCTAGAGAATGTATGCACACACATACAAAAACTGGAACAGTTACTCCCGAATGGAGCAAACCTTTTCAGATTTCACTGCACTGCACTGCTAGGCTTGTCGTTGCACTCATCGCGCATGTTAGACAAAGGAGCCAGATGTCGAGCATTTCGCGCGTACACTTTCTTACTGATACGCACCTCAACGACCTGCACTGTTTTGTCTCCACCCGAACACAACTTGACTACCCTGCCTAAAGACCACTGTAAGGATGGCAAGTCATCATCTTTCATGAGTACAATAGTTCCCACACGTATGGAATGCTCACCGATACTCCATTTATGGCACACGTTCAGACCGCTTATATATTCTTAATGCAATCGGTCCCAAAAATCACGTTTCATGCGAATGACATATTCCCAATTGGAAAGCCGGTTTACCGCAATTTCACGATTATCTTCTGCCGCTATACTTATAATTGATTTGCCAATTAGGGAGTGACCGGAAGTGATTAGGATAGGATCATTGGGATCACATGATATGTATGACAAGGGCCTAGAGTCTAAGATTGCCTCAATTCTGGTAAGAAATGTCTGAAATTTTACCACAGTACACAATCTTTCTCCTGCTACGCGCCGCATGTGATGCTTCATAGACTTCACGCCAGCTTCCCATAATCCTCCGAAGTGAGGAGAAAGAGGAGGAATGAAGGGTCAATTGATGCCTTCGTTGGCTGAAGAATTGTGAATTTTGCTCACGCTTGATTCAGTATGCAAAATAGCATATAATTCCTTCAGTTGATTATTGGCACCTACAAAATTTGAACCATTATCTGAGTATAAATTTTTGCATCTTCCTTGACGATCAATGAATTGAGAAAGTGCGCCGATAAATCCGTCAGTGTTCAGAACTTCAGCGATTTCTAAATGAATCGCCTTCAAACATAAACACACAAATACGACGACATATATCTTGACCTTCATCCGGTTATGACGTTTCTTTTCTTTAACAGAAAAAGGTCCACAATAATCTATACCCGTATTATAGAAGACATCTTGTGGAGTTACTCGATCCTCAGGTAGTTCACCCATCTTGAACTGGGCTAGAACGGGCTTGCATTTAGAAACTCCTCGTCGTACCTGAGATCGTCCATGAATAATCCAGTATTTTCTACGTAGAGAATATAATGTAGACTGCGCACTTGAATGATAGTTACGTACGTGTGCTTCTAATAGTAGTGAGTTGGTTACATGAGGATTTTTCGGCAATAATATCGGGTGTTTATGAGAGGTGGGGATATTTGAATGCTGCAGCCGACCCCCAACTCGTAAAAATCCATCATCATCAATAATAGGAAATATAGGCCTGATTAGACCATTCTAATTGAGTTCCCTATTATTCTTTAACCGAGTAATTTCCTCAGAAAAAAAAGACAATTGAACTAGCCCTTTATTATGAATATCAAGCTAAAAGCGCAAGCCATAAACTACTGTTTTCCGTAGTTTGATCATGCTGGAGAATTGTGTAAGAAACTCTATAGAGCTTGATACAGTGAAACAGGAAGACTTACGTGATTCAGGGAATTCTTTCACCGCTATTACTTCTAGGATCGACCATAGATATGCAGTAAGGTGAAGCCAATGAGGCCCACATTTCCATTTATCATTAATTATAAATTATGAAGGCAACTGTCCTCTTGAGATGATATCAGCAGGACTGTCTTTAGATCGAACGTAACGACAATCCAGCGCGTTTGTTTTTGCTTGAATTTCAGTGATCCTGTTTCCAACAAAAGTTTGAAGCAAATGTGAAGAGGTATTGATCCAATAAATTACGATAGTCGAATCGGACCAAAAGACTGTATGATGAATTTTCATATTCATGGCCTTTTGGACAGCTTCGTACAATTCTGATAATAATAGAGCTCCACACAATTCCAATCGAGGTGAAGATATTGCTTTTAAGGACTTTGCTGGACTTTGCTGGACTTGGCGCACAACAAAACAATCTGAATCCTATCCTCATTTTCTTTGGTACGCAGGTATATGCACGCGCCATATGCTTTAGCACTGGCGTCAAAAAATCCATACAATTGATTCTCTGTGGAGTCCGTTATCATACATAATCTTCAAAATGCATTATATTGAGCTAATGCAATTCTTCATAGTAAGTTTGCCATTCAGTATGAATTTTTAATGGAACAGATTCATCCCGAGACACTTCACTATCCCATAATTGTTGCATAAGGATTTTAGCCTTAACAATTACGGGGCTAAGTAGACTGAAAGGATCAGAGATTTTTGCGATGTTAGATGAGATAGTTCTTCTTGTGACCTATTCGAAACCATTTGGCTCACTTATGTTATAAAAATCATGTCATTAGCGGCATCCCATTGTAAACCCAAAGATTTTATTGTATTGTCTTCAAGTGATAATTTTGGCTTCACGTCAGTAGATGGGAGTCCTTCTAGTAGCCTTTGCTCATTCGATGCCCATTGTCTCATCCTCAAACTACCAAAAGGAAGTAGTTTGCATAAACCATCACGATTTTCAAGAGCTTCTTCATTTGTGTTACCTCCTGTTAGACAATCATCGACGTACATTCTTCGGAGAAGTGTCTCCGCAGCTGATGGGTATCCATGACCTTCATCTCGAGGGAGTTGCTGCAGGCCTCGTATTACTTGAAAAGATGATGAGGTGATTCCAAAGATAACAACATCAAATTCGAACACTTTGATTACTCCGTTAGAGTCAGTCCACAATATGCGTTAGAATTTTCAATCTTGTGAACGATTCAAGAATTGTAGATACATTTTCTCAATATCTCCTGTAAGAACATATTTGTATTCATGAAATCGGATTAGCGTCGTGAATAGACTGTCTTGCAAAATAGGACCAGTCAATAACTGCTCATTAAGAGATACGCCCGCGGTACTTCCTGCTGATCCGTCGAATTCAATTCTCAATTTAGTGGTGGTGCTAGTTTCTTTGACCATACCATGGTGAGGTAGGAAGAATCCGTCATTGGAGTCATTTGGCTCCTAGACTTCCGTCATGTATCCACGATCAATGTATTCTTGCATTGCTGCTGAATATTGTCTATGAAACTCAAGATCTCGTCGCTTTTACGGATGATTCCTTGCAGCCGCCTTTCAGCCATCGGCCAAGAGTTAACTGGTGGTAAAGTCTTTTCCTTGAATGGTGGCGCTAAAATATAACGACTATTAGTGTCGCGAGTAAATATACGTGTGAAGTGCTCTTCACAAGATGCAAGAGTACCTGCGGACACCTCCTTTATTTCCCAAAATTTATTTATTTCAAAATTTAGTCTCGTAGCTTTCAAGAAAACAAATAATTTTCTTGTCTGGTATTCGCAATGCTTTTTCCAATGATCCAACCTAATTTAGTTTTTTTGTGAAATTACGTTAGGATGCTTGAGGTGCATTCCTTGAATTTGACCGACAGAAAGCATGGAAAGAGTGGGTCCTGAGCTTAGCAACATGTCAACTTCTTGAGGCTTGTAATATTTAGGATCGACTAATTTTATTCCTTAAGTAATGCGAAAATCTGAGATATCTACCAATTCCGGAGGTTGCAAACCTCCAATGTTGTCTACAGTCAAAAAAGAGAGTAACTGAGAGAACTTGTTCATTCGTGATTTTAATCTCGCAGTAACCAATAACTTTGTGGTTGTCACCGTGTCACTAATAGCGTTGATATCTACTTAACATTTTTTTTCTGAAGTCCTAATTTGTTGGCTAACCTGGTTGTCATAAAATTTTAGCTAGAATATGTGTCTAACAAGGCTCGACATCAAATAGGTACCCCATTTCGATCTAATACTTCGACCATAGCAGTAGTTAGTAGATCTATTGCGGCCCACTAGTAACAAGTACAGCTGGATATTTATCTGCTGACATTGTTTCTTTGGTAACTGTGTTCTTCAGGGACATGAACTCAGTGTTTAACTGATGTAAATGTAATGCAATAGCATTTACTACCTTCCAATTCTCGTCAGTTGAATGTACAAGGGTATGATGGCCTTTGTGACAAGTTTCACAGACAGCTGTTTTGCACTGGCGAGTTTTATGACCTAGCAATAGATATCGTAGACATACTGATGCAGCTCGGGCACACTTAACTCTATCTGGAGCTGTTTGCTTCAAGAAAGTATCACTTTTTTCAAGACTATGCGAGCTTTGACATTCAGGGAATTTATTATTGGTACTTGAAACAAGAGTCGAGTAGTTATATTTGGAACCTGAGTTTTTTGCTCCATGGGAAGAATTATGATGAGTCGAGCGAGGCTGTTGATCGCTAAATGGAGTTACAGCTACTAAACGAGTTGCTTCTTCTTGCAAAAAAGCAATTGAATCTTCATTTTTGGGCATTTTTGAGTCTATCATACGACGATTCCATTATCTCATTGTATCTTTGTGTGGTCTTTTGATGATTATATGAACGATCACTGTATTCCAATGATCTATTTTTACTCCGAGGGCTTTCATAGCTAATGGCTATGTTTGTACACGGTTTAACAGATTTCTTATTTCCTCAACAGAATTACCTTCCATCAGAGATGCTTCTAATAGTAAATCAAGATGTCGGAATATCAGAATGTATTCGATGTCGTATGTTTCTTCCAATAATTTCCAGGCCTCTTCATAGTTGTGATGGCTGCCAAAAACTGCTCCACTTATCTTGTGTTGATCTTACACAAGCTGATGCTTCGCGTTTCACTCGCACAGTGAGACACTTTCACTAGCTCTCCAGCATATTTTCAATTTGTCACTCTCTACAAATGCTTTCCCTAAGATTTGGAAAAAAACTAATATTACACCAGTATTTTAATCAGGTGATCGTGCATACATCGTGAATTATTGGCCGATTGCCGTTCTAAGCAATTTTAGTAAGATATTTGGGAAAATTATATATTTCTGTCTTTATAATAACATCAGGTCCAAACTATCTATTTTTCAGCACGGTTTTATCCGGAATAGATCAACAACTACTAATCTCTGCTATTCAACACATGTTGTCTCTACTGCTCTTGATAATAATAGCCAAGTGGATACAATTCACACAGATTTCTCCAGGGCCTTTGATACAGTCGACCACGGTATCTTGTTGTCTAAGCTTTCCATGTTTTCTATCTCCCCTTCCCTTGCTACTCTTCTTAAATCTTATTTATATCGTAGGTCCCAGTCTGTTGAATTTCTTGGTTGTGTAAGCATTTATTTATTAAATTTGAACTTCGCGCCTGTTACTACCGCTAGAAAGTAGATGGCAGCACAATAATAGGAAGGAAGTAAAGATGGTCGTCTTATGTTATGTTGTTGTTATGTTGTTATGTAGATGTACATGTGTTTTTGAGTAAGAATAAAGTTTAGTTGTGCTAGAAGAAATTAAAATATTTATGTTCGTGAAAGAAGTGCCCTTACAGAGTTCAGAAATGGGATTTACCTGGGAGCAGCGGATTGAAGAGATATTGGAAGATTAAAATATCTGGCTCACAAAAATGTCTACGCCGCCATGAGAAGCACATGGAGAAACTATCAACGCTACTCCGATACCTATAGAAGATATCATAGCGGCAGTAATGCAATTACGAGAAGAACGGCAGCCATCATTAAGTTATTCTGATATTGGAAGCCAAATTCCAATATTCTCGGGAGATTCGAACGACGATGTGGAAGTTTGGATTAATCTAGTCGACGAGATCCGAATTGCGTATAATGTGTCTGGAAAAGTTTTTAAAGTGTTAGCTACCAAACAGTTAAGAAGCAGAGCGGAAGACTGGTATGAAGGTACACCAGGTATGGTTACTAAAACTTGGGAAGAGCTTAGGACTGATATGAAATTGCTATTTTCTACGTACGAAAGTCATGTGAGTCAAGTAAGAAAAATGGAAGCAAGAAAGTGGAAGGTAGGAGAAAAGTTCTGTTTATTTTCATGATAAACTGAAACTATGCAACAAGTTGAACTTATCAGAAATAGACACGATTCAGTACATGATTAAAGGGATTGGAAATTACGTCCTCAGGACACAAGCTATAGCAGCCAGGCATACGAGAGTAAGTGACTTTTTAGAATCTATGGATTTAATTTTATAAAATGAAGCCCGAAGAGCACAAACGCGGGAGATATATCAAACGACAGCACCAGCTGAAAGAAGTGGTGCATCAGGCCGTGACAATGCACTAAGCGACCAAAAAGCAGCGGCAACAGTGAAATGTTACAACTGCGATGAAGCGGGTCATTATGCGTTGGCGTACCCTAAGCCGAGGCGCGAGCAAGGTTCATGTTTCACTTGTTGCTCAACCGACCATAAGAGAAAGGATTGCCAAAAGCGATCAGCAGCAGCGGCGACGGTGAAGGCTGCTGCAGATAGTTCAACGATGCTGGTTGAAAAGTTTCCAGAACTGATTCCATCATTCACCATTCCGGTTGAAATCGAAATGTATCCTTTTGAAGCGAAAATAGATGCGTTTTTAGATACAGGTAGCCCAATATCAATAATCAAAGCACAAGTAGTGCCTCGCGATGAAGTTAACCAAGTTAATGCTGACCAGAATTGGCAAGGAATCAATAGCAGTCGATTAATTATTTTGGGTGTTTGTAAAGCTGTTGGTCATTTTCATAAACTTAGTAAAAATGTAGAATTTCGGATAGTGACTAATGAAACTATGATCCCAGATGTAGTATTGGGAAGAGATTTTATGTGCGATGATAACTATCAGTTCATATTTGGAAAGCAAGTCATAATCCAAAAAATAAGAAACATTTAGATTTTATTAACAATGAAGTGCTATTAATGAATAATGCTGAAGCCAAATGTGGTCCTGATGATGATTTAGAGGTAGATGAGTCAATTGAACTAAAACATGAATGTATGTTGCAGGAAATTTATGATCAGTATTATGTCAAGGCAGTAAAACCGTTGTCACCTATGATCAACTTTGATATGAAATTAAATTTAGATAAAAATCATAAACCATTTTCATGCGGTCCAAGAAGGTTATCACATAGTGAGAAAATTAAGGTAAATGAAATAATTTCTGACTTACTAGATCGCAAAATTATTAAACCCAGTACGTCACAATATTGTTGCCCAATCGTATTAGTTCGAAAGAGAAATGGCGAGATCAGAATGTGTCAAGATTATCGTGAATTAAATAAAAATGTAATACGAGACAGATTTCCCCTTCCGTGAATTGATGATCATTTAGATGCTTTGCGAGATAAAAAGTGTTTCACTAAATTAGATTTAAAAAATGCTTTTCATCACGTTAAATTTGCAGAAGATATTACCCAATATACTTCTTTTATAACCCCGTCAGGACAATTCGAGTACCTACAAATGCCTTTTGGCTTGTCAAATAGTCCTGCAGTCTTTGCTAGATATGTGAATTCCATATTTTCGAAATTAATGGAGCAAGATAATCTTTTAGTATATTTTGATGATTTGTTGATCGCCACTGAAACAGTTGAAGAAAATATCGAAATTCTCAAGGAGGTGATCAGTATTCTAGTGCAAAACTTGCTTGAATTAAGAAAAGAGGAATGCAGCTTCCTCAAAAACGAGATTGAGTATCTAGGGTATGTTATTAACAAGCAAAGAATACTGCCAAACCCCGCAAATGTACAAGCAGTAATAAATTATGGCATTCCACGTAATCGAGGTGAGCTGCAGAGTCTTATAGGTTTAGTTAGCTACTTCCGTCGGTTTATAAAGAATTTCTCGTTAATCGCAAAACTGCTTTATGATCTTTTAAAGAAAGGAACTGATTTTAAAATCGATAGCGAGCAATTTTAAGCATTCGAAATACTAAAGTCAGAATTGACGCGGCAACCAATATTAGCTATATACTCACCTATTGGTGGAACTGAATTACACTGCGATGCTTGAGCAATAGGTTTTGGAGCAATCTTAATGCAACGGCAGGTTGACGGGAAAATGCATCCTGTATTTTTCTATAGCAAAAGAGCATCTTCAGCCGAATCTAAATACTATAGCTATGAATTCGAATGTTTGTCAGTAGTCTATGTCATAAAAAGATCTCATATCTACTTGCAAGGCTTAAAATTTAAAATACTAACTGATTGTAATAGTTTTAAACTAACTTTATCTAAACGCGACATTATTCCACGAATAGCTAGATGGGTTCTATTTTTAGAAAATTATAAATACACAATAGAACACCGACCCAGGACAAAGATGATGCATGTAGATGCATTGAGCCGGTTACAAAATATTTTAATCCTCGAAGAAAGCACATTTGATCAAATTCTTGCATTAAAGCAGAATCAGGACGATGAAATAGTCAAAATTAGGAAATTGCTTGAAGAAGGTGATGATAATTTTTTTGAATAAAGGAACGGATTGGTCTATAGAAAATGTAAAGAAAAATCATTATTTTATGTACCGTTTTCAATGATTGACAATGTTATCCGAAGTTGCCATGACGATGTTGGCCATGTGGGAGTTGAAAAGGTAGTAGAACTTATATCGCGAGTATATTGGTTTAAAAATCTGAAAGAGCGGGTAAAACATCATATTAGTAATTGTCTGAAATGTATAACTTTCAATCAGGAGTCGGAAAAACAAGAAGGTTTCCTACACAGTATCAGATAAAATCCCTATCCTTTCGATACGATCCACATAGACCATTATACGCCTCTCGCGAAGACAAAGCGGCGGAGCAAAAATGTTTTAGTTATTGTCGATGGTTTTACCAAATTTGTAAAATTGTATGCTACGTGAACAACTAGCAGTAAAGAGGTAGTTGAACACTTGCGAGAATATTTCTGATATTATAGCAGACCGCGACGCATTATTTCGGTTAGAGGAACCGCATATACTTCTGAGTTCGAACAATTTTGCTCTGATGAGAATATTAAACATGTTCTGATTGCAACAGCCACACCCAGAGCTAATGGGCAAGTAGAACAAATTAACAGGTCAATAACTGCAATTCTTGCAAAAATAGTAGATACACCGGAAAATTGGGATCTCTTTTTGACAGACGTTGAATATGCTATAGATAATACCATTATTAAATCGATTGGGAACACGCCTAGTATATTATTGTATGGAGTGAATGAGCTAGGGAAAGTCAAAGATAGTGTCAGAGAGATTCTGGAGACAATACCAGAGTGTATGAGCGAACGCAATTTAGTTGACATTCGGGAACAAGCATCTGCAAATATTGATAAATCTCAAAAGATAAATCAGACAAATTACGATAGAAGGCATAAGGAATCTGTTATTTATAAAATCGGAGATTATGTCATGATGAAAAATAATGTATTAACCAAAATATAAAGGGCCGTATGAAGTGACAGCAGTCAGATACGAGGTGAAGGACATTCGAGGCCACCAATTGACTCAGATACCATATAGGGGTGTCATCGCACCCGATCACATGAAAATGTGGTCTAATTAAATTAAATAACATAATTATTTATTGAAGTTGACATGTAATTAGATAAGATGAATAACTTTTGTTTATACACGATCGAGGACGATCATATTGTCAGGACGATCGAATCTGTGAGCATTTATTTATTAAGTTTGAACTTCGCGTCTGCTACTACCGCTAGAAAATAGATGGCAGCACAATAATAGGAAGGAAGTAAAGATGGTCGTCTTATGTTATGTTGTTGTTATGTTGTTATGTAGATGTACATGTGTTTTTGAGTAATAATAAAGTTTAGTTGTGCTAGAAGAAATTAAAATATTCATGTTCGTGAAAGAAGTGCCCTTACAGTTGTAAATCTTCAATTTTTTCACCCACGTCTGGAGTTCCACAAGGCTCCAATCTTTAATTTTCCTAATTTTTATCAATGGTATAACTGAAGTTATCACCTGTGAAAAACTCTTGTTCGTAGATGATCTGAAGATATCCAGTACCATTAATTGTATGACTGATAGTGAATTATTACAATCGGAACTGGACAGAATTAGTTTGTCGTGTAGTTCAAATAAACTCTCTCTCAATATTTCAAAATGTAAGGTTATGACCTTCACGAGAAAGAAAACTCAAATATCTAATACCTACAATATTGCTGACTTTGAACTTACGCGCTCTTTATCCACTTGTGACTTGGGAGCAACTTTTGATCCGACACTTCCATTTATTCCTCATGTAGTCACACTTTGTTCATCGACGTACAAAACTTTGGGCTTCATAATACGCAATACTAGAAATTTCACTGATATCCATACTCTTTTTACACTTTATCACACCCTTTACACGCTCTAAATTAGATTACTGCTGTATTATCTGGAACCCATTTTACTCAGTTCATTCTAACATCATTGAGTCAATTCAGAAAAAATTCTTGAAATTTATTTACTCCAGGATAATGCGCTCGTACCCAGATTATTGCGTTTCTCATGACATTTTATCATATATTTTATTCTTCAAATCCCTGTATGACCGTCGTAAAATTATTTCAATCAAATACTTACACAAATTAGTACATTCAATGATGGACGATCCTATCTGTTTGTCTTCAATTAACTTTAATATTCCTCATATCAACACTCGCTTTTATATTCTATTTTACTTACCTACTCCGAGAACTAATGCTTTATTCTTCTCACTTTATAGAATCTGCAATCTTTATAATAATGAGTTCTCTCAAATTGATATTTTCAGTATTTCAATAAGCAAACTAAATAGTCAATTGATTAATTTCTGAATTATGCCTTTCTCCTTTGTTCTGGTATGTGGAATTAATTCAAAATACTGTTTTCGTAGTTTATATTCATTTCTTAATTCACATTATCATATCGACATTACTTAGATTTTGTATGCTGCACTCTAACTATTATTTTTTAATTGTGATATGTTTATTGTGCCTCTCCTCTACTTAGGTTCACCTGATGGGCAGTGAATCGAAATGAATAAATAAATAAATAAATAGTTATCGTTTGTCGCTTTGAATGCTTGAATGGTTCGGACAGCTTCACCCTTTGAGGTGCGCTGCAAGTATTTGAACTTGATAGAATCAGAGCAATCCTTTCGATTGTGAATGTTCGAAAGAAACCAATCACGATACGGCCACCATTTTTCAAGAGCTCTATCGAATATTTTCAATTCTAATTTTGGAAGTTTGGCAACTGAGAGGTTGTGTGCGACTGATGTTGACGCCAGATTATTGATTTGCTGTTGATTTCCGTAAACCAAGTCAGTGTTAAATTGCACAAGAATATCCGAGTTCTAAGCGTACTATGGGACAAACGGCATTAGGGCACTGAACAATCTCTGGCACAATAAAACGTTTCGAACTGAAGCGCGTTTATTTATATCACTTTGTAATTGGTTGATTTAAATGAATCGCTAGATGATGCTGTGTTGCTTTGACTCACTCTATTTCACGCTTCACGCAAAATCACTGTTTAATTGCACGAGGATATTCGTGTTCCAAGCGCACTATGGAACAAACAACATTAAGGCACTGAACAATCTCTGCCGCAATAAAACGTTTAAAATTGAGTTGCGATAATTTGTATCACTTTGCACTTAGTCAAATCCATTGTTAATTGTATCATAAAAAACTCCAACAATTTCGTTTTCTATAAGTGACGTTGCGTAAGAAATTAATCGAGCGCGAAATTATTTGGTTTTTTAATTGAAATAATCTACTGGTTAACTTCAATTTAAGTTTAAAATTTGTATTAACTTTCCAATCGATGTAAAAAGTCATAAATAAATAAATACGAATAACAGTTTAATACACATATTGTAATCTAGTGAAAATCATGTATTGAAAGTGCAAGTTCTTGGTTACAACTGGTGTTACAAAAAAAAACCATTCAAACTCCACCACCCTAGATTCAAGCAAAAGGTGGTCATAAGGGACAGAGGAAAGCAATATCCTAAGTAAAGATGAACAAAATCTTAACATGCAGACATCAAGCAAGCAATATTCTTATCTCAAAGTCAAGTATTTCTAAGATCTGAAGCTTTGCAGATTCGACGCTTAGAACTGCCACAACAAATTAAAATGTTGAAACTTATAAAAAAAATTTGTTCATGAATAAGTGATTTTCAACAGATAATATAGCTTCTGACACTCTTTCTAGAATTAAAAGTTTTTTGACTGTACAATTTTCTTCCATTCAATTGGAATTAGCTCAAAGGAATGATTTAGAACTACAAACTTCACTCCGCAAACTTAACTTGGAGAAAATTTATCTTCCGCAAAATCAAGTTCATCTTTACTGCAATTTAATTACGCAGACCTTAAAGTCTTCTATTCCGCTTTCTTACAGAAAGATTAGTTCCAAGTGTTCCCATAATTTGTTTCATGCTAGTTTTAGGTCGGTTTAACGCGAAATTTCTAATAGTTATTTCTAGTCTCATATGTCCAAGCATATTTATTCTTGGTCAAGAAACTGTATTCCTTGCAAAAAATCAAAAATTACGCGACACACTAACACTCAGTTTCCAAGTATCAAACATTCTTCAGGTCGTTTGAGAATTTACATATGGGCATTATCGGTCCTTTATCTACTTGTCAGAATTATTGTTAGCTCTTGACCATCGTTGATCGTTTTACAAGATGGCCGAAGGTTCATCAACTTAAAACAACTTCAGCCTCTGAAAATGCATATGATCTCTTCCATTTTTATATTCCTCTTCTTGGAATTCTGAAAACTATCACCTCAGATCAAGATCAGAATTCTGAGTCCAAGTTATTCGATAGTTCAACAAATTTTTCAGGTGCTTCTCACATTCACTCTACCGCCCACCATCCTTGAAGCAATGGCGCTATAGAAATTTCAAACAAACAAATTAAATATGCTTTAGTTTCCAAATTACCTTGCGATAATTTGGTTGACCTTCTACCATTAATTCTCTTAGATTCTAGAACTACTCCCAAAAATGTTATCAACTGCTCTCCAGCTGAATTGGATTATAGTCAAATGTTACGCGTTCCAGGAGAGTTTTCCTCTGAGTCTTCACCACCTTCAAATGAGCATATTTTTCTTAAAAAAATCACGTAAATTATTTTCTACAATTACTTCTTCAACACCTAAATATTGTTGGATTATTCCCTTCGTTCACAACGGCTAGAGATCTTATCCGCATATTTTCCTCAGGGATGATACGATTGAACCCAAAATTTCTTTTGCTCATTCTGGCCCATTGAAAGTTCTATCAAGAAATGATAAGTTATTCAGATAGGAATTAATAATACCGCTTCATGGATTCCTATCGACAGAATCAAGCCAGCGTACATTGCTGGTGGTTCTTAATTCATTCTGGTTTTCGAGGAGGAGAGGGAAGGCTTATGTGTCAACTCGGATCATCCACATTTGAATTCTTTATATCATAGTGATGAGAGTTGATACGATTTTCATTTTATTGTTTTGGTTATATATTTCTTATGTTACTATGGAATAAGATAATTGAATTGGAATTTGACATGAGAAAGAATCGAAAACCTAAACCCTTTTTCTCTTCTCAGAGTTTTATTTAAAGTGTTCTTGAAGAAATTAATATCTACAGATGGGTCAGTTTAATACTACAAGCTGCAATCCACTTGATTGAGAAATCAAGCATTGAATTATACAACAAACTTTCACATGTACATGAGATGACCGATAGAAATATTCAACCACTTCTACAAGAGGAGTTGGATAACAAGATCAAACACTTAAAACTGAATAATTCTCTCTGGATCAGTGATAAAAACTCTAAGACTAAGCGACAATTCACATCCAGCGTTAGCGTAAACTTGACTTCTGTTCTGCCATTCCTACATTCTGGACCTAAACCTCAACTCCAGCTTACGCTTATTAATCTAGTCAACAAGATAAGAAACGTGTTACTCTCTTGCTACTGCGAATTGGAGTATATACGATGGCTCGTTAAGCTTGTTCTGACGTCTAGAAAAATGTGCAAAAATTTCAAGCCCGTACATAAACAATTACAAGAGTTATACATAGCCAAAGATTTCAAAGAAGAGATGTCTGCTTTTTCGAAAATTTCCAAGAGAACTTGTTGAATCCTGGAAATTGACCTCCATTGTTAAAACTTCTCATCCGATGTTGAAAATAGGGCTTCGCGCGGTTAGACGCTAATTGAAAAGTTACTTTTACATGTATTAAACATCAATTTAAAATAAAATTGATGAAGCTGACTGGATGAGTGAGTTTGAGTGGGTAAAATGTCTTGGGAATTAAGTCAATATTCCTGTTTTAATTTCTTTTCTAATTTACAGCTCCGGCTGTACCTTAGCCATCTTCAAAAGCGAAATAACTATGTTGTGAAAAATCAAAAATATTAAAAATATACATTGAAATGTGATATCGACTTGGTAAAATAGCGGGAAAATTTTTTTTTCCATTTGTCAAATGCCACAACCTACATCTGTGGAGGACGTTGACTTTTCACTCACTCAAAATCAATTTTAAAAATTTGAAAACATCACTGTGTCATCTGAAAACTTGGAAAAAGCTGATGATGTTATTTTTTAATCCATTTGTTATCAAATTATGCTATTATAGAGAAACGAATTTTTTCCAAACTCCCATCTACATTTTAGTCCAATAATAATTGTTAAACGAGAGGCTTAAAAATTATTTTGCTTTGTGTAGATCTTCTGGTAACTATACTGAATGAGGTAATCAGCATGCGGTATGTTATCATCAATTAGTTATGAGTGATTTGAGCAACCAAATAGTTGAAAAAGCTAAAAAGAGTCACAAATATCGAAGTATCTTTTACATTCATCTGAATCCCGAACAGAGATAAGATTATGATGAAGGCCTCTTCTATAAATTGTATAGTGGATATTTCCGTAAAGCAACCAAAGCCAACGTAAAGATATGATTGAAATATCATTACAGTAAAGATCAAATCTTACTTTTCAATCAAAATATCTATTGTTGTCATCAAGAGGTCAGTTTTTGAAATGAAAATTTCAAATAGATGTATTTCAAACTTTATTTTCCCCACGATTGATCCAAATCTCAATTGTAGTATAAATGGAACTTCACTTCACAGTCAAGGAGTTCATTTTCATCAAGAGATTGATTGTCGGAATGCAAACTCAAAATCTTGTATAATAACTTATAAAGCACGTAGTTATCTTGCAATATATTGGTGGTGAGCTCAAAAACATTGCCTTGCTAGTGCATGTGTATATGAACTTCCAACTAGCATTTATTATCATATTTCTAGAGAAGACCTATGACCGATTTCAGTATTTCGAATTGAATTGATGCGGTCTGAATGCCTTATTTCCTTGGTAACAATATATCAATCTCTCTATTTCTACTCACTTGTACAAAGTGAAATTATTGTGAAACCATCAAAATTCACAGTTCAAGATATTGATGGATATATCCCTTTTTAAGATCGCCGATCACGATAATGAATAGAACTGATTTAGTTTCGATTGTTTGGACACTTCTGAAGACGTTGCTATGTACATCTGCAATATGGAGAATTTTGAGGTTAGTGACCCACCACACAAGTGCAATATCATATTTTATCCAACATCTCTCTCGAAACGGTTCGAAATGTTTCCATAATATTGTTTTTTCTGACAATGACAATACATTCGAGTACTGTTCTTGACATGTAAATCACAAAGTAGCCACGACATGGAAGTTATAGTACACATTGTTTACAGAGACTTCGATGTTATTCTGCATATCATTCAATTGAAACGATCATAGAAACAAGTTCATCATGAACTAGTATTGGATAGAGATTTGTGATAAATATTCCTCTACAAACTATTTAACATGTAAATAAGAGCTGAGAATTGAGCTAACCTGAAAATTTCTGATGGTTGCTCACAATTGCTTCAATCCATTTTCATAATAACAGCACGCTCTCATTATTTTATCTAGTTGATATTATTCTTTTGTCATTCCATTGTCGTTGCTTGATCCTAATGATATTTTTCCAACTAAACCTTCTTATCATGTGCCGCTTGCACGTAAACAAATAGTGACAAGCTGATAATGTCGCATGATGACTTGATTAATGCCTGCGCAGCTCGATTGTGGCCTACCAGGAACGCAGTTACAATCTTTCAGCCCCATAGATAGAATGTTCAAGCAGAAAATATGATGTCAATATCCTGCTTCAGATCGATAAGAATGAAACTGTATGTCTTTCCCGGTGATTTACTGATTACTGGAACAAAATATAAAATAGCAGAACATGAGGACAAGGCTAAACAAAAACAAAATAATTCAGCTCAATACTTGTATTTCCATTTTCATTACTGTAACATTCAACTGCATACCCAGAATCACAAGATAACCATGGAAGAGCAATCTAGTGAAGATCAAAAATCACCTGTCGAACTCTTTTTCCACGTCATATCGTCATATATTTCTACTTTATTCTGTCGACATACATAATGACACATACTTGCTGTTCTTCAAGATTTAAGGATATATTTACAAGAAAAGTCACATCATTCGATATTTCCGGCTTATCGGTACCCTCCAATGATATTAGGTTTTCAAGCAAAGGAAATTACGTGTGACGGTACTAGTGCTGACACGCAGCTGTCTTGCATTATGCTGTTACCCTGAAATATGAATATTCTACAATCTCTAAGGAATAATTCTAACTCCGACCAATCAGATGTGCTTATGATGATATACGATCGGTTTACATCGACTATCTCCGCGATTAGTGTCACTCGTTATAATCTCTGTGTATGTTAGGCTGAACCTACACTGAGAAAGTATTTCATCTGACATAGAACCGGACGACGTCGTACGCACAGACTATCCATGAACTATAGACGATAAACTGCAATTTTATGAGTTGGAATTGCCTTTTACCGCCATCTGATGATAGGAATAATAACCAACACCGATTTGAATTGGACGGTGGTTCTTAATTTGAATTTTGAAATAATTATTTATGATTTGTAGTTTTTTTATTCAAGTTATACAAAATATGGATACATTTTTCCATATATTGCATAATTCAAAAAACTTCGTACAATTTGAACAACAACAATAATAAACACAGTTGATAATCATTATTCATTAGAGACACACTACAAATCGTTTCTATTGATTTCATCCGTGTATATTTTACATTTTTATGGTGACCAAATAAAATTTAGTAGGCATGTTTGGAGCATTTTCCATTGCCATCCTTGTCAAAGTATTTCAATACTAATATCTTTTGTTCTCAATTATTAATAAATTATCCTCAATTACTTTGAGAGGGGCCTGAGTGTTTGAATATTGACAGATATCTTGGAGAGCAAACAGTATTGGAAAGATGATGTAATTGATATTTTCATTGAACCTCCGGATAATGCTGCTCAGTCCGAAGAAGACTCTGCTGATGAAGATAGTGGTGAGCTAATATACAATCTGTCTGGAAAACAACCACTTGCAAGAGCTGAAGCTAATCTGAGAAGCGGAGAAAGAATTGGAGTAATTTCGAAGGAGAGGATGAGGATGATTTGCCTCTAAGTGGAATGAGAAGACGCAAACTTTCAGTACACTCAATGTGGGAAAAAAATTATGATTCACCTACCAGAATGATCGTGCCTTTTTGAGACACAAACAATTCAACTTAAAGAGATATGACACCGTTACAACTCTTCGAATTATTTTTCGATGATGAAGTAATCCATTTATTACTCCAAGAATCACAAAATTATGCACTTTTAGAAAATCTTCGTCATTTAAAGATTGCTAAAAATAATTTGAAATGCTTCCTAGCAATTTTGTCGGTATCGGGATATAACCAGTTACCAAGTAAAAAGTCATACTGGAATGCTGATCATGGCATGCGAAACGTCATGGTCCATAATTCTATGCGTCGTGATGGATTTATCATGATTATGAAATGCATACATTGCGCGGATAATACAAAACTCTTCACTCAAGACAAAATGACAAAGCTTAGACCACTTACGGAATCACTGAAAAAAAAGTTTATACAAAACTTCATCCCAGAACAAGAAATGAAGTATGATAAAAGTATGATAGAATACTTTGGACGTCACAGGTGTAGACAGTACATCCGTGGGAAACCGATAAGATTTGGTTACAAAGTCCGGTGCATGAATAAAAAATCTGGATATCTAGTAAATTATGAAATTCATCAAGGTTGCATTCCAGGTGCAAATGTGGAGCATCAAAAGAAGTTTGGTAAGGCAACTGCTCCGATGTTACAACTTATTCAAGAGCTGCCTGCCAATGTGAAAAACTGCCTTTCAGACTTTATTTCGACAATCTTCTCACGTCTCCCAAATTGCTGTTGCACCCCAAGAATTTGGAATATGAAGGAACAGGCACAATAAGAGAAGAAAGAGTTCTAAAAGTGGGTCCTATCATACCTGTGAAACAAATGAAGAAGAAAAAACGTAGATACTATGATTATGCAATAGCAAACAAAACAAAAATTCCACATCACCAATAGTTATTGTGCGATGGATTGATAATTCCGTGGTAGGTGTTGCTCCAACTATTCATGGAGTACACTCAACAACCCTAGCAAGCAGATATTCAGCGGCTGGAAAAAAAATAGATATATCTCGTCCAGATCTTTTTGAAAAATATAACACTTTCATGGGAGGAATAGATCAAATGGATGCCAACGTAGGCAAATATAGGATCGAAATACGTGGGCAGAGATAGTGGTGGTACATTTTCCCTTGATGTGTCTGTGCGAAATGCATGGCTTCTGATGAAAGAAGCGGGTAAGAATGTGCTACAGTTAGATTTTCGACGATAAATTCCGCAAAATTATTTAACGATGTATCAAAATCAATACAAAGGCAGAGGACGACTCTCCACAAGTTCATCAGGGATAAGAATATCTGAAGATATTAGGTACGATCATCTGGACCATCTCATCCAGAGTGTACCAAGTAATAAAAGGCGTAGATGTGCAAATCAGAGCTCTTCCAGGGTGATACGCACAGAGTGCAAAAAATGCAAAATCGGACGGTGTATTTCCTGTCTTGTTCCATATAATAATGTTCCGTATATGGAAGATATATAAGTTCAAAAGAGAGTTTTTGTGCTTTACTTCACACCTCAAAATCCTAGCGTGACCATAAGGTGACATCATTTTTCCCTAGAACTGGAGTGATGAAATCAAAACTAATTTCATAGTCAGTATCCCCAAGCAACATTAAAGAAGGTTCAAGTGGTGAAGAATATTTTTCTTGGAGAAAGTTAATTCAATCCTTGATGGGTTAATCAAATTTGCCGCGCTTGACATAAAAAAAAAAACAATTGATTTCGAAAGAGCTATGAAAAAAAATCAAAGTGATGATGAAGTGTATGAAAAAATAGGATGAGAATAGACTTTAGTTTTCTGGTAAAGTAACGATAACATTTGTAAATAATAATTGACATCAGCATTTGAGAATCATTTCCGAAACATTCTATATCGTTGTCAAAATTATTTCAAGAATGAAGGTACGACAATTCGCCCGAATCTCACAGAGACGTACATTGGAATGATAGGAACATCAGAATGAGTATCACAGATGAAATATATCAATAATGTAAGAGATATATTCTTGGGATTTCAGTCAATATTTTAATCTTATTTCTTTTCTGCTTTACAGTTTCGGCTGCACCTCAGCCATCCTCAAAAGCGCAACAATTTTATTTGATTACCAATTATATATATGTGAATATCAGAAATACTTACAAATGAATTATTGTTTAAAAAAAATTGAAGATATACATTTGATCAAATTTATATTAATATTAAAGAGCAAAAAAAGAAAGAGAAATTTTATCTTGTCATATGCCACACCCGACATCTATGGAAGGCATTGGCTAACTGCGTGTTAAAAATCGTGCGTGCACGCATTGTCAAAAAAATACATATTGAAACTGGTAGAAGTTTGTCAATTTTGGTGTCAATCAATTAAAAATGTGCATCACGCAAGGTGTCAAAAATATTAACAAAAATTAAAAAAGTAACATGAGCCTAGATCTGAAGGATATTGTTGTGAATCGTGCTAAGCGCTATAGTATCTGTCTTTTTATTGATATTTTGTTTGTCCTGTTTTATATATAACATCTCTAATGTAAGTCTTCAATTCAAGTTTACTTCATCATGAATAATACTAGTGTTTGAGCCATTCAAAATAAAATTAAAAACTTTATGTTTAAAGGAGAATTTATTAAATTAAATTTATCGGCCTGAAAAGGAACACGTATCAAGTCAATTGTTGAATTGGTACTCGTAGCGCCATCTACTGGTCTTCGGTACTGCCTTGCGCGTTGGACACCTTTTTGGGCTTTCGTTAAGACACGTTTGTCCTTGTTCACTATTGGTCATGTTTTTGCATCAATCACTTGGTAAAAACCTCGTGTCGCCGAAATCTTGAGGGCTAATAATTTGTCGTTTACGCCAAAAGTTATCGGTTTATTTTGTGTCGTGGAACGAGATTAATTGTCAATCGTGACGTAAATGGTGTCGAATTTTGCTTACCATTTGCCTGAAATCGAGGGCATCAACCAACAATTCTCTCCACTGGACCAGAAGCTCCTGGAAGAAGCTAAGCCAATCACCAGATTGGTAAAAGGGGATAGATTCCTGAAATCTCCTACCAACTGCTTTCTATCCTTTCCCGGAAAATCATCTCCTTTTTCTTTTCAGTGAGACGGCGCAACAGGGACAGGAATTTTATCATTGGGGTGAGTTTGAAATTTGTTGGCATCGCAATCATTAATTTGAATATTAATATAACTTGTTTATATGTTCTGTTTGATTTCGATATTGGTCGTTAAATATATTATTACAGTCCACTATTTCGTTCTCTATCGGAGAAATCATTTGAAAGCCCGTTCCGCGTTGGATTCGTGGTCTGAAACATTTTGATTTCTCTTAGTAAATTGATCCGCAAACACAACTAGTTTCATCAAAATTGAATGTATGACCTGAATCATTGCAATGTGCGACTAGCGCACATCTCGGCGTATTCTTATTAAATTTTTTACTATTTCGTTTGTGTTCATCAAGCCTTGTTTTTAGATATCTTTTAGTTTGTCCTGTGTATCGTGCATCACAATCATTACACGGTATTTTGTATATTAAATTAGATCTCAAGTTTTTTTCAGTTTTATCTTTTATTCTGGAGAATAAATTGCCCACTGTTATGTACTGTTTGAAACAAATTTCAATTCCCTCTTTATTTTCGAATACTCTCTTGATCATGTAACTAACGCTATCTATGAACGGAATTGTGGAATATCTATCAGTCAAAGATTTTGCCTTTCTTTTGTCATTGTCATTTAAATTAGGTGAATGATTCATGATTTGATTTTTGATACCGTTTATAACGCCACATGGATATTTATTGGAACGAAGTAAGCTAGTAACTGTGTTGATGACTTCGGTATGATATTTTTCAGAGGTCAATTCAAGCGCTCTGCTGAACATATTTCTAGCAACATTGAGAAGCTGATTTTTGGGATGATTAGATTGAAAACTCAAGTATCAGGTACTTGCTGAGGGCTTTTTGTACCATTTGGTGGTAATGTTGCCACATTCTTCTCTAATCAGTACCATATCTAGAAAAGGTAGGCTTTTTTTAACCTCTGTTGCAATTGTGAATTGTATGTGAGCATTGAAACTATTGAAAATAGTGACAATCTCATTTATTTTAGATCTTGGCACAGCTGTAATTGAATCATCCACATACTTTTTGATGAACGGAATTTCAAATAACAACTATGCAATTACCTCTTTCAGAACTAAATCCATAACCAAATTAGCCACCACAGGAGACATCGAATTTCTCATTGCTGCACCAAATATCTATCTATAAAGCTCACCATTAAATTTGAAGTAACAACTCTCAAAACAAAATGTAATCAAATTCAACAATTCATCTACTGGTATTTTTGTACGTTGAGATATGATATTATATTTTTGTTCTACAGCTTGCAGTACTAGGATTATTGGAATATTAGTGTATACAGAAACAACATCTAATGAAAGAAGAACATAATCCTGATTCGAAATTACTTGAGTGACAAACTCTTGGAATTCAAATGAATTTCTGATGTAGTACTCATCTTCATACATATAAGTCACTCAGTTATCGAGTTAAATATTTAGATAATTTATCTGTTGGGGAATTAATTCCAGAAACGATAGGGCGGAGCGGTTTGTTATCTTTATGCAATTTAACAAGACCATAAATTCTAGGAGGAATCGCATTATCAGATGTTAGGCTTTTCTTTGTTGCTACGTCAATATATTGTTTTTCAAATAAATTTTTGACTAGTTTGTTGCTTGCATTTTGAATTTTTGTTTTAAGATCCTTATTTATTCCCATATATGTGCTATTATCTTCCAATAACTCTTCCATTTTACTAATATAATCATGTTACAAAAATTCAAAATGCAAACAACAAACTAGTCAAAAACTTATTTGAAAAACAATATATTGACGTAGCAACAAAGAAAAGCTCAACATCTGATAATGCGATTCCTCCTAGAATTCATGGTCTTGTTAAATTGCATAAAGATAACAAATCGCTCCGCCCTATCGTCTCTGGAATTAAATCCTCAACAGATAAATTATCTAAATATTTAACTCGATAACTGAGTGACTTATATGAAGATGAGTACTACATCAGAAATTCATTTGAATTCCAAGAGTTTGTCACTCAAGTAAATTTAAATCAGGATTATGTTCTTATTTCATTAGATGTTGTTTCTTTATACACTAATATTCCAATAAGCCTAGTACTGCAAGCTGTAGAACAAAAATATAATATCATATCTCAACGTACAAAAATACCACTAGATGAATTGTTGAATTTGATTACATTTTGTTTTGAAAGTTGTTACTTCAAATTTAATGGTGAGCTTTATAGATAGATATTTGATGCAGCAATGAAAAATTCGATGTCTCCTGTGGTGGCTAATTTGGTTATGGATCTAGTTCTGAAAGAGGTAATTGCGAAGTTGTCATTTGAAATTCCGTTCATCAAAAAGTATGTGGATGATTCAATTACAGCTGTGCCAAGATCTAAAATAAATAAGATTGTCACTATTTTCAATAGTTTCAATGCTCACATACAATTCACAATTGCAACAGAGGTTAAAAAAAGCCTACCTTTTCTAGATATGGTACTGATTAGAGAAGAATGTGGCAACATTACCACCAAATGGTACAAAAAGCCCTCAGCAAGTACCAGATACTTGAGTTTTCAATCTAATCATCTCAAAAATCAGCTTCTCAATGTTACTAGAAATATGTTCAGCAGGGCACTCAAATTGACCTCTGAAAAATATCATACCAAAGTAATCAACACAGTTACTAGCTTACTTCGTTCCGATAAATATCCATGTGGCATTATAAACGGTATAAAGAATCAAATCATGAATCATTCACCTAATTTAAATGACAATGACAAAAGGAAGGCAAAATCTCTGACTGATAGATACTTCACAATTCCGTACATAGATAGCGTCAGTTACATGATTGAAAGAGTATTCGAAAATAAAGAGGGAATTGAAATTTGTTCCAAACAGTACATAACAGTGGGCAATTCATTCTCCAAAATAAAAGATAGAACTGGAAAAAACTTTAGATCTAATTCAATATACAAAATACCGTGTAATGATTGTGATGCACGATACACAGAACAAACTAGAAGATATTTAAAAACAAGGCTTGATGAACACAGACGAAATAGTAAAAAATTCAATAAGAATACGCCGAGATGTGCGCTAGTCGCACATTGCATTGATTTAGGTCATACATTCAATTTTGATGAAACTAGTATTATTCATGATGAAGAACTTGAATAAAAGACTTACATTAGAGATGTTATATATAAAACAGGACAAACAAAATATCAATGAATAGACAGATACTATAGCGCTTAGCACGATTCACAACAATATCCTTCAGATCTAGGCTCATGTTACTTTTTTGATTTTTGTTTGTATTTTTGACACCTTGCGTAATCTACATTTACAATTGATTGACACCACAATTGACAAACTTCTACAAGTGTCAATATGTATTTTTTGGACAATGCGTGCACGCACGATTTTTAACATGCAGTTAGCCAACGCCTTCCATAGATGTCGGGTGTGGCATATGACAAGAAAAAATTTCTCTTTCTTTTTTCGCTTTTTAATATTAATATAAATTTAAACAAATGTATATCTTCAATTTTTCTAAACAATAATTCATTTGTAAGTATTTCTGATATTCACATATATATAATTGGTGATCAAATAAAATTGTAGCGCCTCTGAGGATGGCTGAGGTGCAGCCGAAACTGTAAAGCAGAAAAGAAATGAGATTAAAATATTGACTGAAATCCCAAGAATATATCTCTTACATTATTTACATATCCAGTCAGCGTCAACCATTCATCCGAAATATATCAAGTTGAAGTTAATCCTTTGGATCCAGCAGCAGCATTCAAAATTCATCTCCGAAACATACTTTATCGTTATTGTTCAAAATATTTCACAAATAAAGATATGATAACTCGGTCTTTCCTTACAGCGGCGTAAATCAAAACAATAAGACCAAATCAGAATGTATATCATTGATAAATCATGTCCATTCAAAATCAATTCTTTGGATCCAAGAACCGCCATTAGAATTAATTCACGGAACATATTTTCCTCGCTGTTCTTGTTAAAACTATTACAGACATGAAGATATAATATGTCGTCCTTATTCCACGGAGACATACATTGTAACAATAAGAACCAATTAGAATAGACATTACAGATGAGTTATCAGAATTAAAATCAATTCTTTGGATTTTATTAATGAGACACCTTCGTAAGGGCTTGCGCTTGTCTGCTCTTCTTCTATATATCTTATTCATCAACTAGAATACAGTATTCATGTTTTTTTTTTTTTAGTATTTATTCAGCTTCCCCCTATGGGTATTATCTATAAGCCTAAGGATTTACAATAATATGATACAGTGGTATAATTTATTTATATATATTCATATAGGTTGATGTCCCTTATGTATTGCAAAATAGCCTTGTTGTTATTCGTATTTAGTGCTTCTTTCATGGTTCCTGGTATTTTGTGTTCCTACCTTACACCGTTATATTCATTGCAGTGGATTAGTATGTGTTCCATAGTTATCTGGACGTTACAACTGTCACAGATTGGTGGGTCGGTTTTGCTGAAAAGATATTTGTGGGTCAGTTTTGTATGTCCTATTCTCATTCTCGTGATTATAATCTGTTCTTTCCGAGTAAAGCTTCCATATTTTTTCATTTCAATATTTTCTTGGACTTCGTGCAGCTTATTTGCGACTTGGTTCTTGCAATGGTTATTCCAGTCATTAAATATTTTTTGTCTGATGGTGGTTTTGGCATCGTTCGATACTATCGTTATCAGCTCGTCATAACTGCCATCCTCGGTAGCTTCTCTTGCTGCTTTATCCGCCTGCTCGTTTCCCGTTATGCCGATATGGGAAGGAATCCAGATGAATATCATATGGATGGTTTTCAAGGATAGGTGGGAAAGAAGTTCTTGTATATTTTTTATCAGAGGATGTTTGGGATAAATTGTTTTTATGGATTGGATCGTACTGAGGGAATCTGAGCATATGGCATAGGATGTTGTTTGGGATAGTGGATCGAAGACATAATTAGATCATGGGTGGTTAGGTTGACTTGCTTCTTCCGTAAGATATGTCAGGTGCAGATATTTTCTTCGGTAATAGAGCGCTGGCTCTGACATCTCGCAATACAAACTCTTGACCGGACTTGTCCGAAAAGCTCCTGTGATAATTCTTAGAGCACAGTAGTGAATTGTGTCTAGAAGGCAAAGTACTGATTTCTTTGCAGATGAGAAGATTATTGCAGCATAATCTAGTTTGCTGCGTACTATGGATTTGTAAATAGAGTGTAATATTTGCCTATCGGATCTCCAGTCGTGATGTGCTAGAACTTTTAAAATGTTCAGTTTCCTAGTACATTCCGCGCTTATTTCTTTTATGTGCTCTTTCCATGTAAGTTTTTTATCAATAGTTAACCCTAATATTTTCAATACATTAACATATTCTATGCTTTTGTTTCGTAAAGTAATAACTGGGTCATCGTTTTTCTTTTTGTGCTTAGAGAAATGGATAGCCTCAGTTTTGGTTTCAGAAAACTTGAACCTGACTTTCTTGGACCAATTTTGTATTTTGTTGATGGTTCTTTAGACTTGATTTTGAATAGCATGTATGTTTTTGTTCCTATGGTATATTATGAGATCGTCTGCATAGAGAGGTAATTTGACGGGACTTGATATTGATTCTGCGACATTGTTGATAGCAATCAGGAAGAGAGTAACACTTAGCGTTGAGCCCTGTGGGATTCCGTTTGTTTACTCCATTCTTTCCGAGTAGAAATCATTTGCTCGGACTCTGAATGTCCTATCCTGTTAAAAGTTTTTGTTAAAATGTAATGTACTACCCTCGACGTTATACTCTTGTAAAGTTTTAATAATGTTATATTTCCAAGAAGTGTCATATGTCTTTTCTATGTCAAATGATACTGCTATCATATGTTGTCGATTTTCAAGTAATTGTAGTATTTCTGACTTGAGTATCATGAAGTTGTCCATAGTGGATCTAGCATTTCCGAGGCCTGTCTGATTTTGTGTCAGAATATTATTTTTCTCCAAATACCAATTGAGCCTTTTCGTTATAATTTTTACTAAAACTTTACATAAACAGTTAGTGAGTGATATTGGCCTGTAGCTCAATGGATCGCTATTGTTTTTCTTTGGTTTCAATACTGGTATTATAGTTAAGTCCTGCCATATATTTGGGAAGGTGTGAGAATTCCATATGTAATTGTATATTGACAGAAAATATTCTCTACTTTTATTCGGTAATTGTTCAATCAATTCCGATGATATATTATCTGGACCAGGGCTCTTGTCCTTTTTCATCTCGTCTATTGCCATGTTTAGCTCCCAACTGGAAGAATTATTATTTAGTGAGTTGTTCAAGTCTCTTTGTATACTGATTTAATTTTTTTCGACTTCTCTCTTGTATTGTAAGAAGTTTCTGTTGTAAGAATCATCACTAGATACTTTCATAAAATTTTTTGCTAATTCGCTCGCAATTTCTCTTGAGTTGGTTGCTGTACCGTTGTTTGTTCCAATACTGGTTATTTCTCCAGGTGTGTCACTGCCTTTAATTTCATTTATATTTAGATGTTTTGTTGGTGTATCTTCGTTGATAGTAGACATAAAATTTTTCCATAAACTTCTTTCACTTCCACGTATTATTCTTCTACTGTGTGCTTTGGATCTTTGCAGTTACAATATATTTTCAGGAGTTTTATTCTTCCTCACTTTATACAAGGCTTTTTTGTGCTGTTTTATTGCCTCGTAGCATTCAGAGCTTCACCATGGGACCTTCTTTTGTATCTTCTTATTTTCTTTATACCGTATTAACATTTCTGCTGCTTCAATGATCTTGGAGTTGAATTTCTCTATAATATCATTCATATCTTGAAATACAGTATCTGTGTTTATGTTATTCAAAATTTCTTTGTATTTATACCAATTTGCATGTGTGTAGTTCCATTTTTTATGTTCAGTTTCTTCACTTTGTTCATTATCTTCTGTAGGATATTTGATTAGTATTGGAAAATGTCCGTCGCTGAGTAGAACAGGTAGTGTTTCCCATGTCATATTTGATGCAAGTTTGGGATCTACAAATGTTAAATCTATAATACTTGTATTTCCAGATTTAATCGTCTAATTTCTATTTGATGGTTTTCAATTTCTATATTTTTATGATGACCGATTAATACATTCACAATTTCTTTGTTTGATAAATATACGCATATACGGTTATTTGAGATTTTGGAAACGAATATTATGTTTTAAGGATCTACTATATTGCCTAATGCTGCCACGTTATCTTTTATTTGCAAATCATCGATTGAGTTCAGTATAATTGCTTGTTGTTTAGATGGAAATGCTTGGGGTGTATTCTGTCTTGGTTTATTTGCCTTTTGGGCACAAGTTTTCGCAGAGTCCATTTTGTTTATTTCAGTTATAAGTTGTCAGGTATTGTTTATTTAATTTGTTTTCATTAATTCGCCTTGCTACTTCTTTAAGCAACCAGTATGACACTAATGTTTCGCTCATCAATTTTGTTGAAAAACGGTTGATAGACATATGACATTCTCGCAGCCCAGTGGCTGTGAGTCCTTACGCTACTGCTCAATAGCTGGCGCTACGGGCAGCGGTAGCACGTTGCTCAGTAATATTACTTAAGTAGGGTTATTTTTTTTTAATTACAAAGGGAAAACTAACATTAATAGATGTAGCGATTACGAGTATAGTTAGTTGGATCATGGGTTTATTTGGAGTAAAAATCTATCGAAATTACCTTTTTAAAGTCTGCTCAAACACTTAGCACTGTTTTATTGACCTTCACAACTTCACAACAAGATTTTTCATAGCATAATTTTGCCTTCTTGACCCAACAGTCAGTACTGGACTTAATTTTTATATTTTTTTCTTCCCAATAATTATTCCATTCAATTATTGAATATAATGATTGCTCATCAAAAGTGCTGATCTATGGATAAGTGAATTGATAACACGATCTCTGTGGTTTTCACAACAGTCGACGTTGTCTTTTATGAATTCTCGTAAATTTTCTAGAATCATCCTATGACCATTCTCTTTGAGAAACAGTAATGTGGGTAATCTTTTTCCTGGCTGGACGTCGTGAACAAAACACTCGAGTTTGGATAATAGAAAACAACAAAAGGTTATTTTATTCACCAAACTATTTATATTATAGAAAATGGAAATCACACTTGTCGACCGTTCTGTTGCTTACTTCCGAATCTCCCCTGTCTTTTCCACCCTTGCGCACTCTAGGATATTTCCAAACGCACCCGTGCGCCACCCGCTTCCTCGCGTGCGAAACCTTTGAATTCTGCCCCGGACTCCCACATTCGGCCATCCTGCGGTTCATCTTCCCCAGATGAACAGTCTTCGTCGCCCCATGGCTTCATGTATGCGGCACACGTGACTTTCCGGTTAGGCCCTTTATGAAATCCCTCGCGGATGATGTCGTGGGTATCATTCGGCTTCACCTTGATAACTCGATACGAACCAACGTACTTCCTTCGAATTCTAGATCCTGGGCCGAGGTGCGTACGCATGATGGCGACGATGTCCCCCATAACGTAGCGGCGCGTTGACGTCGATCGTAGCTCTTCTTTTTCACCTCTTGAACTCTGGTAATCTGCTCTTTGGCTGCTTCCCGGATCCCAATCCTATTGGCGTCGAACTCGGCGACTGTTTATTTGGTAATAAACTCGGCGATCTTCAGGTCCGTCGGATTGCGCATTCTAACACCCATTAGGAGCTCAAATGGCAACCACTCGATACTACGGTTTAACGTTGAATTCATGGCCCTCTGGACGGCGTCCATGTACTTGTACCAGCGACGTGAGTCTTCGAACGAAAGCTAGAATAAATGCCTGTTCGCACGTGGTAGCCCTGTCGTGATTAGCAGATGAACAATCTTCTCCGCATGGCAGTACTCCTCAAACTCGTTTGATGTGAAGGCGGTGCCTCTGTTGGATACGATTTGTACCTGATTACCAAGGACTGCCTTCTGCACTTCCAGTTTCTTGATGAACTTGCTGGACGTCACCGATTCCACCTGATAGAGCCAAATGAACTGTGTAAAACTGTCTACCACGGCAAAAAAATGTTCATAACCTTTGTGCGTCGATTCCAAAAGTCCGATGTGGTCGACGTGATAGATATGAAGCAGTGAGCTCTAATTGAACAGCGAATGGAGTAGTTCCTCCTGCTTCCTCATCTTTCGGTTGACGCAGTTACGGATGACCCTCTCGACAACCTTCCTTACCTCCAAATCTTGTTTTGTCTTGCTTTCTGCAGCGCGGAGCAGTCTGTGACCGACTTGAATTTAGTACCAAGCAGGTGAGCATAGAACTTCTTCAACGCGATGACTATAGCCAGGACTTCAAGTTCGTAGTTGCAGAACTTTTTTCCTACGGAGTCGTCTTCTTGCTCATATAGTGAACTTGGTGTAACTGGTTGTCCGACGCTATACGATGCAGCAGCACTGCACCGTAGCCTAGCAAAAAAACATCCGTATGCAACTCAGTATCGTTCTGCGGATTGAATATGGCTAAAACTAGTTCTCCCGACAGCAAACTTTTCAGTTGGACGAATGCAGCTTTCTGACCTGGTCCGAACTGGATATCTTGTTTTCTTTCCAGCAAGTCACTGAGCGACTTTGCGATTCTTGCGTGACTTGGCATGTACTTCCTGAAGTATCCAGTAAGCCCCAAAAAGCTGTAAGCGTCTGCGAGGCATTTTGGCTTTGAGTATTTTTGGAGCGCAGATATATTCGAGGATGAGGGTGAAATCTTTACATCCTCAACAAAGTTACTCAAAAACTCAGTCTTGGTCTTCAGAAACTGACACTAGCTCTATTTGATCTCCAAACCGTACTCTTGAGCGGTTGCCAGCACTTGCTCCATATACCATATACCTCCATTGGAGGGCTTTCTGCTCGTCCCGTCCTGGAATAATAGAATCGTTCATATAGATGAAGACTACGCCCTCAACTACTAGCTCGCGGAATACACAGTTGATGTGCTTTCGAAAAACGGCCGAGGAGTTGCACAGCCCGAATGGAACTCTCAGGAACTGGTGGTGAACGCTGTGAGTTACAAACGAGGTGTATTTACGGCTGTGTTTGGCAACACGTACATGGAAAAATCCATTTTTCAGATCGAGTGCACAGAATATCTGGGCGTGACACATCTTATCCACCACGTCCTCCATTATTGGTAGTGGATAGCGGTCTCCCACAATGTTCTTGTAGACTCGGTGGCAGTCGTTGCACAGTCGTCGCGATCGTCTTTCTTTGACGTGACGATCACCGGGCTGGCGTAGTCGGAGCTGCTTGACTCTACTGTTTCGTCCTCTAGTTTCTCACGAACCTGTTTCTCTACGACATCCTTCTCAGTCGGTGCCAGTCGTCTCGATCTGCAGTATACGGTCTCCTTCTTCTTCATGATAAGATTCGTTCCCACCTGAGTGGTCTTGTTTGCCATCGGCTGGTAGCTGGCGATCATTCCCTTGATCTTTGATAGCGATTCGTCCGTCAGTATGCCAATGTTCAAATCGTTCTCCTGTACAACATCAATACTCATCAGAGCAGCTGCTTCTTGCACCTTCTTCACCCTTATCCCATTCTTGCTCATCATGACTTCGGCCTGGTCCAGTAAGTCATTCCCGATGATAGCTGGCAACTTCAACGTGTCGGATACGACGTAGACATCTACTTGACAGCTGTCGTCGTCCACGTCAACTGTAGTCGTGAAGTATCCCCTCGGCAAAATTTTGCTCTTGCCAGAACCGGTTGAGACAATTTCAGTGTTCCTTAGTGTCGGCCTTCTCGCGTTCACGTAGATGTCATCGCGAGCCAGATCTAACTGACATTCAGTGCCTGTAAGAGCCTCTACCTTGAAACCGTTGATCGACACCTTTTTAATTTTTGAGTTGCTCATTGTTCTCGCCACGAAATTTACGTTCTTTATGTCGTCCTTGGCGGGTTTTGCTATGCACTTGGAAACAATATGTCCAAAGCAATCGCACTGGGTGCATTTGGAACCCTTCTTCTTGAATTTGCAATTGCTGGATTTGTGTCCATCCTTACTCCCACAATTGTAGCACCTGGTTACTGATGAGGACCTCGCCGGTGCGTCATCTTCCGATGACTTGGATTCTCTGGGATGTTGGTGGACACCGGACTTTCAAATTTTGGGGTGCTTCTTCTGCTGGGTCGACTTGTGACTACCTTTGTCGTTGGCCAACTTGTAGTAATGCAGTTTTTCTTTAAACTCCTCGAGGTTTTTCTCTCCGTATAGCATGATTTTGGTGCCTGCGTTGTCGTCGATGTCTTCAATAATATATCGCATCAATGACTTGTCACCGAGGTCCGCCCTGCATCTTTTGCATTGCTAGAAGATATTCGTGGCATCTTCCGTCTCTTCTCTTGTAGCGCTTTGCCGGGAGTTGGTGGATCCCGGCTGCAGTCGTCAGGACATGAAACTTTTTCTTCAGAGCCTTCTTGAGCTTTATTCACGTTGTGATCCCTCGTTCCCCTCTGATGAACATCTTGGCCAAACCTGTTGAAGACTTCTTCGCATAGATGAACATCTGCATTCAGTTCCACTTCATCAACTCTGCGGTCTCCTCGAAGTCGTCGATCCACTGCATAACCGAGTATCCATCCTTGCCGCTGAACGTACGAATGGAGTCCTCGAGTTTGCGGAATGCTGGGGCAAACGTGTGGTACTTCTCTCGTCGGCGTCAATTGGATCTACTGGGTCGCTCATGATCCTCTTCCTCACTCAGACTGTCCTCCTCGAAGCTGTCTGCATCAGAAATGGCCTCGCTGGATGACGTCCAGAATGAGTCATCCTTGTAGCGGCGGTATCTGGATGAAGTTTGCCGATACATTGTCTCCAGCTTTCTTCTTGGGCCGCTCGTGCTTCGGTGGCAACAAGTCCTTGTGCATTCGCCAGTCCTTCTTTCTCGGCGTTATACGAATCATGCTTTTTTGGGTCATTGCCATGGTACTTGTTCCAATAATTCACGTTGGACTGCGCGAAATCTCTGCTGTTGGGCTTAGTCCCATTCTTGCCTCTTCATTTGACTTCACGGACTCATCATTGTCGTCGTCGACGTCGTCGTCGACGTTTGATACAAAACATATGTCCTTCAGCTGCTCTAGATCACTTAAGTATTGATAAATACGTTCTGCAAGCACCTTCTTTGGACCTGTATAAACAATCGACAATATGATTGCAACAGAAATGAGATCAACTTCGTTAAATTCTTCAAATATGAATTTTCGCTTTGCAGCGCTTTCGTCGGAAATAGGTTGAATCAAACAATCCTTCCTATCTACAATATCATACTCGAAAATCAGCTTGTGGAGCGTCCGTATGGCTTTTATCGACGCTGCCCCTATGTTATACTTGATCTTCTCGATATCGCCTGATCTTGTCATTTTTGCTACGTGCTGTGTTTCGTCTCCACTTACCCTTGAATTCTGTTCTAGCAGTCATTGTCCGCGCCATGCACCTCACTTTGTGTGTGCACGTGGTGCACTCTGAGGTTAGCCGTCTTTGCGTCGGAGTCCGTTGAATCGCCTTCTTCCCTCGCGGTGCTGCGTCGTGTTGCAAGAGAAAGTGCGTCGTGATCAGTGGCGTGCAGTCCATATGCACTGCACACCCTACGAAAGTATTATAAATTACGTAAATAATATAATAGTTAATTGAATACTTCATTTTATTTCTCAAATTCTCATCATAAAATCAGAGAAAGAGCGTATTTTATCTTTTTATGCAACTAGAAATACGAGCGCGCCTCGCGGGCAACTCTGCTATATATTTTAAACGAATGTCGACGCTTGAGGTGCAGATTTCTCGCCTGCACGGCGAGCGAAGTCTGTTTAGCATAGTCAGTATAGGAAAAGTGAAGGACTAGAGTCTGATAGAGCAAAACTATACCGAAATTAGCGATCTCCTATCGTTCGTTCTCTCTCGCTGGGTGCAGGCAGACTTTCTGCACCTGGAGCTAAATATTCAACGTTTAGCTGAGTTCTTTTTCAAACGCCTTTTATTAGTTTGTTCTAAAATAGTTGAAATATTGTTATTCGTTATCTAAGACAACAATATTAGGTAAACACTTATTTTATACGTTTCTTAGATTATTTATTCTTGTGAAATTATCATTTGTATAATGACAACTGAAAATGGATCTATAATTTGTGATCTACTGGAATATCCTTTTTTACATCGTGATTTCGGAACAAAAAATGAAATTATGGAAACAAGACCAACGCCAGACATAAAATTCACTCAAAATATGGAAATTGAAGGCCAGCAGTCCGTGCGACATTTCCAAATTTAAATATATGAAAAATTTGAATGGATTGCTGATTGTTGCGAGCAAAATAAGCTGTGTTGTTGGCCATGTATATATCCCCTTCCTCACCACCGACTGTGCACACCTATCCCAGAAAGTCACCGCACGCCACTGGTCGTGATGAGTCATAGAACGTTCTTCTTCCGGCAGGTTCAGTCGTGTTCTCATCCTCAGGACGAGCCTTCAATTTTGTAGGAAATATTTTTCCTGGCTGGACATTAATATAAAGCACTCGATCTTATTATTATTATTATTATTATTACCATACACTACCCGACAGGCAAAGTCCCAGTAAAAGGGTAGTAAAATGAAAATTACAAAAGGTATTTGGTTGAATTACAAAATGATAATATTAAAATATATATCTAACAGAAATATATATATATATATATATATATATATATATATATATATATATACTGTTTCGATCCGATCAATATGAACGCTATAAAAAGGTAACCAGATTATTGCACAATATTCAAGCTTAGATCTGATCAAGGAAAAATAGAGTGAAAATATGGCTCTGATATTGGTGAACGAACGAGGAACTCGTAAAACAAAACCAAGAATTTCATATGCTGGAGATACAGTTTGCTGAATATGCGGTATGAAAGTTAGTGCAGGATCAAAGAGAATACCCAAATCACGAACAATAGTGTCACGTTGAATAATATGATTATCCAGACTATAGTTAAAGTTGAAAGTTAGTTTTCTCCTGGTAAATGATACTACTTTACACTTCGACACATTGAGAAATGATTTATTTGATTAACAACAATTATCAAGTTTAACCAGATCATTTTGTAAAATTATGGCATCAGGTGTTACTATTGTACGAAATATTTGAAGATCATCAGCAAACATTAGGACATTACTAGAGAATATGTAAGAAATATCATTTATGAATAAAAGAAAAAGAAGAGGTCCTAAATTAAAGCCTTGTGGCACACCTGAAGAAATATCAGGATGAGTACTATTATGACAAAGAAAATTGACGAAAAATAATCTATTTTTCAAGTAAGAAATGAATAAAGATATTAGATCAGGTGAGTGAAAACATTTCTAATTTATGAATAAATATGCGATGATCAATTCTGTCGAATTTCTTTTCAAAATCAGTGTGAACAGTATCAACCGGAATATTTTTATTCAAGGCAGAAGATATGTAATGAATGAAGTAAGAAAGATTTGAGACAGTGGAACGTTTAGCCATGAAGCCATGCTGATGAATCGATATCAAGTTCTTCACTCTATTGAAAATATGCTGGTAAATTAAACTTCCAAATATTTTACCGAAGCTAGACACAATAGATATGGGCCAGTAATTTTTGATATAAGTCTTATCACCAGATTTATAAATGAGTATGACGTGAGCAATTCTCCATATATCTGGAAATGTAAAAGTTCTGAGTGAAAGATTAAATATATGTAAAAGTGCTTCAGAGAGAGAATAAGAACAATCTTCGATTATCATATTGGGCACTACATCAGGACTGCAGGATGAATCTGGCTTGGTTTGATACAATTTGAGTCGAATTTCACACGTGAAAGAAAAGTAAGTATCACCGAGACATCCGATGAGATGCACAGATTAGACAATGGATCATTTCATGATTCAACAAGACACTATTAAGATGGACTGCAAATTTTCCAGCTATATCTAGTGGTTAAGTAAGCAACTCATCATTGAAGGTCATAGAAGATGGGAAAGATGATGTTTTCTTATGTGAGTTAACATAGTCCCAGATTTTTTTGAGTTAGTTATAATAGAGTTTTAACAATCAGTTACATAATGAGCATATGCTTTTTTCAAATTCAACTTCTAAAAATAATAGAAAACAATAAATGATTATCTTATACACCAAACTTTTTACATTATAGAAAATAAAAATCACACTTGTCAACCGTTCTGTTGTTCACTTTCAAGTCTTCCCTCTCTCTTCCGGCCCTGCGCACTCTCGAAAACTTTCAATCGCTCCCGCACGCCATCTGCTTCCTTGCCTCTGACTTGGACTTTCACAGTAATATGATTTGTTTCATCTTAACGAAGCATGTCACCACTGAAAACGAGGGATAATTGAGTCTTGAAAACTCATCATATTCCAGGTTCTCTATAAATTTATGCTGCAATCCTTTTCTTACAGCCAACAAATTGAATCTGCATTCTGGACATCCTTTAATAATTTTTTCCACATGCCCCAATGTAAAACTTGTGCAATAACTTGATTTCAGAACACCAACATGTGTTTCGGAAACATTCGCGCCCAGAGAATGCTTGGACGTCAAATTATTTATAGGTTATGTTTTGAACGTCGCGGTGAATGTGCTGCAATCGGGACCTACATTGCGTACACCCTGGCCTCTAATCATACCAAAAAAAGATTCGAGAGGATCCTGATTTAGATTTTTCAGAAAATGAAATTTGAATTTTCTGTTCTCTTCCAACAATTTAAGTGAATCCTCGATTCCTTTGATGGTCAGTACAAAATTTTCGAGTGAAAGAGGTGGGTAGCTTCTCGTAGATTTGCTGCTGGTAGATTCCATAAAATTTGATACTTGCACAGCCTGGATCCAGAATTGCCAATGTTGTGATTCCCTATTTGATGCAGCAGTCAACGGCTCTCCTTCAGTTCCTCTTTTGGTACTATTGTTTAACGAATCAAGCAGTTGGTCCATGAATGCAATAATCCGCGCTGTTTGGGCAGCGTCTTCACTGATACCTGCACAAAAAAATACATTATAAGCGTTGATAGACTAAAAATTCAGAAGAAAACCTAGAATTTTAGGAAGGGTAATTACTTGTACAACTGAAAATTGACCTGATATAGATATTGCCTGACAAAGAGAGTGTTCAGATGCGCTTAAGATAAAGAGTAGAAAAATATGGTGGCATAGTTATTCTTATTTATACATGCATCTTTTGTAAACACCAATTTTCCGTTCGCGCATCATAATCTCAATTTGAGAACCATCATGAAATATTTACTTATTTTGCAATTTTTCCTTGTATATTAGCAATGACGTACCTTTAGTCTTCGCAACTTGATTTATTGAAGCTGCAACATGTTGGCTAAGAGTCTGCGTGCAATATCTCAACTTCATTTTATGTGCTGAGTACGGCAAAAAAACATGTTTCTCCCTTATTTTCGGACATAATCTCAAATTTTCAACATCTACCTCTCAATCATACTCATTGAATTAAATGATATCATGATATTTTTTCCAGTTACTCTGTCTATGTTTAAGACACATACAATATATCTCTTCTGGAAATTATTCCGTGAACATTTCATCATATGAGGCACATTAAATGAGGCAACAATAACTTTTCCATTGACTTTGAAGTGACTTTGCTTCAGTACTCCTCCTCTTCGGTTGTACAGTAGCCTAGTTTCTTGTACGAGACCATTTATCGCACTGACCTTATATGATGCTTGATCACAAACTGTGCACACAATATTGAGACCAATGCCTTGCAGAGTAGGAATGACACATTTCATTTGACTCCTTCATGACATGCTACTGGTACCACTTTTATTGAAAGTACATGCGACTGGCTGTTTCCATTGTTTTTTAATACTCCGCACCATGAAAACCAACACGTGATTTGCAAAATCCTGGATTTCGCACCGCTCCGTCATCTACAAAACCAACTATCATATCTAATTTTCCATCATATTGAAGGTGGGGTGAAATGCCCATTTCATCAAACATCAAACAGCAAATCCGATGTAGAGGAGCAAGTTCGTTACCTTGATTTTTAAGAGCGGCGGAAAATTGTTTATTGATGCCTGTAACTAGCTGAACTTGAGCCAAAGAAACCTGTAGAGTTTTTCAAGTTGGCAAAGTAAACATTCTTCCCAATAAATCATATCCTCTTGCACTTTGTTTCAAGGAGGACAGACACGTTATCTTCTCCTCTCGTGTGTAACTTTGCGCTCACTTTTTCTCTTCTGTTTCTTCTTCGCAAAAAGTCACTGTTACATTCTGTTTACAAGAAAAAAAAACCGCAATAAGAAAAACTATGGAATAAACCATAACCAAGTATATTTAAAAAAAATAATATTGACCACTGGTTTCAACCGTGCTTGAATATCAGAAACAAGAAATGACAATGGCGGCGGTTCTAGAAAGAAATATGGATATTTTTGATGGAACAGCTTCTGTAGAATCATACGCCATCGGAACGCTACATCCAGTTTATGATTCTATGGAGTATGGAATTGATTATCCGAAGGAATTAATGATTTTAAAATGTAGAATACATACGGAATTTTTTTAAAACTTTTTGAAGGTCAAGAAGTCTTATAATTCTGTATGTTTTTACCTGCTCCTTCCATCTGCTGCAAACATGAAATTAGCCGAACTGGACTTATCACGGTTGGACACGGAGTTTATGAAATACATAAAAACATTTGTCCTTGCTCAATTCTAATTTTTCAATATCTTTTGCACCTCGAACTATTATCAAGTTGAAAATAATTGTATAATAATACCTGATGGATTAAGAGAAGGCAAAGCATTCCAGTTTTGTCTTGGATTTCCAATGCTCTTGTATTCAGCATCAAAATGGACAGAGCATACACGTTAATTATTGTACACCTCCAGTTTATCCATAGAACGTAATTCCTCCATATCTGTTAAAACATTCCAAATCCATATCCGGATTAGAAAAGCGATGTTGGGACACACCTTCACAGAAGACATAATTTTTGAGATCATTATCATGATGCAATTCTGAACAAATCTGTATGTTTTTCGGGGAAAACTATTAATTTTTCTGCTTGATATTGTTAACTCTAGAATTACACTACTCACAGATTTGTTCACAAATCAGCATAACAATATAGAATTTCTATTCCTTCATTATTGAAAGTACTTACCAGTGGCCAGGCATCTCACGATGCAACGTTCTATATTTGTAACTGGCATTATTGCTTGTATTGGAAAATACAGATCTTATACACCAGGAGGCAAAAATAATACAATTGCAGAATAATAAAGTTAGAAGATAGATACAGAATTCGTGACTTGGCCGTTTCGTTACTACAAGAACTTATGATTAAAAGAAAAGTGATGAACAATAAATAAATTTTTTATCCTATGCCCATGTAAATGTAGCGAAATGGCTGAGTTACATATTTTGACTGAGGTGTAGAGAAGTAAGGGCTTGTAAATTCAGGAAGTGTAGAGTTGAGAGCCTGGCTCTACGTGAGATCTGATAACTCTTTGACAGTGCGAGTCATATGGTCTCGTCTTGGCAAAATTTCACATAAAAATGTTTTTAGTGATGCTTCACTTCTTTTTGTAAGTTGATTATAACAATATTTCCTGATTTTGTCTATTTTTTTTTTTGGTTTATTACACTATTATCTATAATAAGAAGTCCCTATATCAATTTTCAGATCACAAGCATCAAGATTTGCGTAAATCTATACAAAATTCTATCCCTTAGTTCTAGGGGTTGGAGAGTGAAGGCTCCATGTTCTGAAATTTCCTCATTATTTGTGTACTAATTTGAGCTCACATACAAAATTTCACCTTGCTAGGACTTCAGGAAGTACCTTTAGAATTTTAATGATCATCAGTGAGTGAGTCAGTGACGAAATCGGAGTTTTCTAGATATCAATAAAGTCTAAAGTATGTGAACTACGCAACTGAAATATTATATACTCAATAGGTCCACTATTGACATTATATCCCAAGAGTTTTGTTCATATGATATAAGCTATACTCAAGTTATGAGGGCTCAAAAAAACGACGAGGTTCTTCAAGAAAAGGTAGGTAGTGCGGTTGCGCTCCGCTAAGCTCGTCTTGGCAAGGACACCACCGTGCCCCCAGATGAGTTACTGACAAATGACAAATATTTTTAACTACGCAATTAGAGCTTCAAAATCACTTGAATATAAAGGTCAGAAGACAAACAAGGAATATAACGAGTGCATAGACTGTATATTTTTGTTGTTCATATCAGTACAATACAGACAATCTTTCAGCAACATTTAATTGGAATTCAACATTCTCTCTTGATATAATTTTTTTCTGACAATGATCCATCGATATAAATGAACATTGAGATTTGTATCACTGAATTCATCAAGATAATCAATTCTTGAACTCATTCCAAATAATAAATGTACAGCAAGTAAATTTTCATCTGTGATTATAAGGGAGACAATGGGGTGTGCCTATTACTTCAAATATGCTGTAATTGCTCAATCTTGATGTTTCATGTGTCTTAATGAATACAGAAGAAAAAGTAGTTATATTATATTGAATTTTTCCCATCCTTGTATTTCAGATTTCAGTTCTGAATTAACCAATAACTCACTTGGATCAAACTCATTTGCCATGGCAAGAATAACATGGATAGTCATTACAATAGTTAGGCGAATCAATTCAACTGAACCGTAATTGAACTAGTATTAAACTACTGAATCCCTATTCTCCACGATCTCTCATTTCTTGTGAACTCCAATTTCCATGCTCTACACTATTTGTTTTCATCACATGATTCACCTTTTTACTCACTTATACTAAGTACAAGAAAGTATTGTGAAACCGACATAATTCATCTCTCGGGATTCCAATGAATATATCCGATTTGAGCAGCCCTGAGTCCATTTTGACTATTTTCGGATTGATGTCGGTACATATGTGCGTTCGTGCGTAACTCGCAAATCTTAAAACTGGTTAAACGTATAATATTGAAAATTTGTATAGGACTGGTATAGGGTCTAGTTGTGCACCTCGCATTGAGGTCCCACTTGTCTGTACCGGAAGTGCACTTTACTTGAAACTTTCTTCGAATTTCACCAATAAATCCAAAATGATCAACCATAGGATGTTGAAATTCAGTATTTGAACTTGTATCAGAATGGTTATCTGCTATTTCTATATAAATCGGCCAAGCAAAAAGTGCACTATACTTTAGACTTTTTTCAAATTTTCTGCGTAAATCTAGAATGATCAGCCATAGCATATTGAAATTTAGTGTTTGTACTTGTTGTAGCATCAAAATAGTAGATAACTATTTTTGTATCAATCGGTTGAGTCGGAAGTGCAGTTTATGAGTATAACAGACATCCAGAGTTTGTTGTATGAAACGATCAGTTTAATTGTCAAATTTTACATATCAAAATATTTTCCTTAAATTTCATTTCGTAAGCATGACAAGAGCGACAAAATTGGATCAGAACATGCTTCATCATACAAATTTCAAAATAATTTTCATTATGGTGGTCACACGGTCCAGCTTCAATTTCGGCATTATTGAAATCCAAATATTCATACTCATCAAACCTCTTGAAGGCATAAAACACAAAATGAGGCATTAAAATCTACGACTATCCGACGGTCTGAGAGTACAAGGAGATATTGTGAAACCGACGAAGTCACATATCGAGATTTTGATGGATATATCCGTTTTGAGCATCCCTGAATTCAGTTGGACTATTTTTGCTTTGATGTCGGTACGTATGTGTGTACGTGCGTAACTCGCAAATCTCAAAATTCGTCAAACGTATAATGCTGAAATTTTGTATGAAAGACTTGTATAGGATCTAGGACTAAGCAGAAAGTGCACTCCATATTAAAGACTTTCCAAATTTTTCTCATAAATTCAAAATAATCAGTCCGGAAATATTGAGAACTCGTATTGAGCACTTTCATGACATCTAGTTGTACATCTTGCATAATGATTGTGATCGGTTAAGCCGGGAGTGCAGTTTACTCGAAACATTTTTTAATTTTCCGCATAAATCCAAAACGATTGAACGTAGGATATAAGAATACAGTATTCAAGATTATAGTACTGTCTAGATGCTGACACCCTATTTTCATTGAGAACAACTGAGTCGAAAGTGCACTATACTTGACGATCTTGGAATTTTCCGTATTAATTCAGAACATTTAGCAGTAGAATCCTGAAAATCAGTATTTAGGAATGTTGTAGTATGAGAATGATGACCTACTGTTTTCATAGCAACCGACTAGCCGTGGCATGATGAGATGTTGTGTTTGATTATATATATCCAATGATGTAAGTACAAGTAAGTCACGTGATGTCCACGTCAGATTTTTTTTCTGTAAGCTTATTGTCAACAAATCCGCAGGTCACTCTCTCATAGTTTCTCAATTTTCTTTCTTGTTTGTTCTCTACCCGAACAGCTTTTACGTTCTCGTATAGATACTTTCAGTGTACTGTTTGTCATATTTTCAATTCCCAATTTCAACGGACTCTTTCTCCTTATAAGATATACCAGTAGATATCCTACATTTGTAGTTTTCTCTCTTCCACTTTTTAAATTTTTTTCTCTTATCCCTATGATATTCGCTTTTGTCTCATCATATTCATTCAAGAATCCTGCTTTCCTCTTGGGTCTCTTAGGCTCGATGCTATCAATTTCTGAATATCATGTAAATTTTTTCACACTCCCGTTAGTTTCCCTTAGGAAGATTTTATTTGCATGAATGTTCTCACGCCTCTCATAGTTATTCATACAACAAGTGAATTAAATCAATGTTCATTTACGAGAAGAAAGTTCAATTCAGCTCAATTCTTCGAACAAATAAAGAGGTTTGATTCAAGTGTTTGTATATATAATTTTATTCAATTTTGCGTTAATTTCTGGAACATGAGACTGAGCAAGAAAATTAAAAAAAAAAAATAGTAGTTGCAAGGGTGCTTTGATGATATCGCGACGAGAGTTTATTTTTCAAACATTCGGGATTTATAATTGTGAACAGTATTATCTGCAATGATGGAAGAAATTGATTAAAATAATGTTCTCGTCCCCAATACCATTTTGATCGAAGCAGCCGCAGCAATTGGAGGAAATATTCGTCAGTAATCGGAATGTTTCCGTGAAAAGGAATACCAACAGTGATTCAAATTTTTTCAAATCACTAGTAAATGAAGATTCACTAATGACTGTTGCTATGGATTTATTAATGACGCTTTAAAAAATCTAAATTGGATGAAATATATATATATATATATCCTCCGTTTTTTTTTTCATTTTATAATCATTTCTTTCTCTATGTACATTTATATTGAATTTCCACTTGCGATTGTCTTTTTTCCTCTCTGTTCCATATTATTTCAATCTTCTTTTATTCTGGTGTTTTTCATCAGGTTACCATATCTTAATGATTTGATAAATGATCTACTCTCCAATCTTGAGCTTCATTTTCCAAAATTTTGATTTTGATTTTCTCGGAAATATCCAATTTTTGCCATGCAAATGTCTCCAGTGCTTATCAAACCTCAATGTTGATATGCATATTGCACATGCATTGATAAGATAATCTTCTTGTTAGCTCTAACTGTTTCTTGTACTTCACGAATATGCCTGAAATGATTCAACCTAGCTTATGATTACCATCTTCATGGTTGTACTTTTTCTTGCTACCTTATTTGATGTCTTCTTATATACGTGATTTCTTCTGCCTATTTTCATAGCCTTCAGAAATAGCAACGTCTAGGATTTGCTTAGTTCACTCATATCATTATATGTAGCTCTACAGCCCAATGTGGGCCTTGGCTTCCTCCACAACCTGCCTCCATTCCTTCCTATCCAATGCTTTCATTCTCCATCTCTTCACGCTCATTTTTCTCAAGTCACTTTGCACATCATCTATCCATTTGAGTTTCTGTCTTCCTTTTTTCCTCTCGCTATAGAGCTTACCATTCATTATTCGTAAAGACATTTTTTCCTCACCCATTCGTAGCACATGTCCAGCCAATCTCATTCTTTGTGATTTTATGAACCGTATTATATTCTGATAGTCGGTTAGCTCTTCTAGTTCAAAATTGTATCGTGGTCTCCAAATTTCCCCTTCTTTAATACCTCCAAATATATTCCTCAAAATCCTTCTCTCGAATTGTAGTTTATTCATATTGGTCTGCGATGAAGTCCAGACCTCACATCCATATGTAACTACTGGTCGAATTAATGTTGTGTAGATTTTGAGTTTGGTTTTACGTGATATAATTTTATTTTCGAAGATCTTCTTATTGATGAAGTATGCCCTATCTCCTCTCATTATTCTGTCTTGTATGGTCATAACACGATTATTTGTTATTTTTATTCCTGAGTAAACGAAACTTGATACGTCTTCAAAGTTTTTATCACCTGTCTGTAAATTTTGAATTGTTCTTCTGGCTTCTTCAGCTGACATCTTCACATACTTTGTTTTTGCCCCATTTACAAACAGTCTAACTTCACTTGCTGCAATCTCCATATCTATGTATAGTTGTTCTAGTTTCATTATTCTCTCCGAAATTATCAACACATCGTCAGCATAAGCACATATCTGGCTAGACATCATGAAAATTGTGACTTTACCTGCTATTTTGTTGATTATCTCTTGTAATGTTACACTGAGAAAAAGGTTGTTTTGAGTCAAATGATTTTCTATTTTCTCAACTGCGCGGCACACTTGGATACGGCGAAATTCACATAGGTGCTAACTCAATTCCTCAGCGCATTTGAAAGGTTCATAACAGCAATTCCGTAAGGAATTGAGATATGTCATTGGGAGTTCATTCTGATACTTACTTATTTCATTTAATTGCTATTATTATTCAATACATTAAGAAAATATTTGATACAAATAAAAAAATTTTTTCGGGTAAAATGATTTACTTTTCTGGCAATATAAAGAATTGTTTATTTAATATTTTCTCCAATTTCCTTGAAATCGTGTTCTATCGATTAAATATCAAAAAGTGTTGAGAGAGAATATAAGAGTGTTGGGAGAAACATGTAACTAATTATTTCAACCGTTGTTTAGCTTTGAATTAGATGCGAAAGCATTTGAAGTAAGATCGAATATGTTCGAAAAAATAGAACCATTTCATCGAAAGAATCACAATTACGGCTTTCTGAATTTCATACATAATTCCAAAAAGTATTTCTCATTATTAATTTATAGGATTGGGTTATCGATATTATTATTTATCAATGTTCAGATGAACTTTTTTACTATAAAATATGGAACATGAATCTACACATATATACATGAATGTCATCCAATTATTGATGATTAATTTATTCTATACAGATATATGGTGTAAACTAATTTTATTGCTGGACGTTATACAAGTTCATTGTTGAGGACGCAATAGAAATATAAGAAAAGTACCATTTATATAGATGAAGAGAAAATGGCAAGCATGTCCAGAAGGACATAAAGCCAGGAAGGAAAGAAAAAAAAAACTAATTTTATATCCATTAACATTAGCAAAAGCAAAATATTCTTTATAGTAATCTGAAAAGCATCATATGGAATTAATTGATGGTGGCGTGCATGGGAGGTTATTTTCCAATACTTCATGATTTCTGGAAAAGTGTTGTTGTATTCCAGCCAAGCAAAAAATCTTGTATTTTATCTGTAACGAATAAAGAATAGAAAATATAAGCAGATAGATTTATTCGCATTTTTCATCTAAAATACACGATCTGACAGAATAATACTTGCCTGAAAGTTCTATTCGGACTTTTCTTGAGACGTTCGATTGTTTGAGTACCCGCTGATGGACCCTGTATCGTTATGATTTAATAGAAAATTCATTTCCAAGTCCGCCTTGTATTTTAGTGTGGGTATTGTTTTCGCTATCCCTTTCTCATAATACACAATTCTCATTATCCTTATTGTTGCTATTTCCATCAGATATCTGGAATTGTTATGTGTCATATAAATATTGTTACTATATTATCACAGAAATTATAGAACAGTATCACTTACATTTCCATTATTATTGGCTAGGTTTCCGAAAGAAATTGACTGTGTAGGACGATCCTCATTAGCTGCATCTTTTCGAAATACATTTTTCTATTCGGAAGTAAATTCCAGCCAGTATTGATGGTTTTTCTTCTGTGCCTGGAATGCAATCACTGATTCAGTTATTCAATAATTTCACATAAATTCAAATGATTGAATACAGTACGATAAATTACCTTTAAAAGTAGTTATGAGCTCCAATATTCTATTCCATCAAAATCTCTCGCGTTTTTTCATCTGTTATTCCACTATTTTGTAAAGCAGTATCAAGCACTGGTACAATGCGTTTTCGATAACAGCTCAAAACTAAATGAACTCTACAAAAATTAAATAAGACGGTAAATATTCTTCAGGAAAACTTAAGGGTAGGGTGGAGAAATTTTTGTTTTGTGATTGTTTGGAACAGAGGTCCTCAAACTTCGCCACGCTCCACCAAATCCTAAGATCAGAAATATGAATTGATCGTTGAATAAAAACATCTTTGATAATAATTTTATATAATTTACCCACATTCTGAATCTTTCAATGTAATCAAAATAAACAATAGCGGGCCGATTACCGGACAAGTCCGAACCGCTATCAGGGGCCAGATTGGTGCGCTCGCGGGCTGGTGTTGGAAGCCCCTGGTTTATAACACAGGCTGTGAAAGGGACAAACAGATGTGCGCCAAGAATTTCAGGTAATAGAACCCAAAGTACAAACAAATGTAATATTTTGTTTAACAAGGCTTATGGATTCATAGTCCATTCAAAAAAACAAAAAATTCTGAATGACTAACATAAATTGATTCATTTAAGTGAACACATTAGATTCTCTCACAAACTTTGAATAAATCAACCTAATGATCTTCAATGGATGCAATTTTCATTCTAATCTGAAATAAATAGATTTTAAATGAACAAGAAATGCTAAGAGACCAAATTTTTCTCCAAATAAATTGGCTTATGTATTCATGTATCGGGAAAAATGTGGATCAGTTCTTTAAATCAAATTGATATTACGTCAACAAGCATTTTTAAGAAACCTATAATAAACAGATTCATCATTTTATTATTATTCACCATTTTCATAAGTTATGACATGGATAAATGAATTATACTAGAGAAATTATATCAATTACACTAAATAAAAACTCATAATATATATTTTTCCCATTTTAATTGTTACTATGAATCAAGAGATTACTTGAAAAAATTTTTCAAGAATTTTTGAAGCTTTCAGTGAATTCAACAAAAAATCAATTCAAATATAGAAATTTTCATGTCAATCATTGAAGGGTTATCCATTTTACTATATATTTTGTTGCATCAATAAATAATTTCGTTTATCCAACTTAAATTAAATCCGCTCAACTTCACGAGATATTTAACTACAATTCCTTCACGCAGTTGGTTTTAAGGATGCTGAACGGTTACACTGATTCCGACAGACTCGCGTGAAACATGATTCTATAGACTCGACTCCGAGAGTGTCAATTCCGCGCGGAGTTGTCATAATTTCATAAATTTTTCTCAGTGTAGGTTGAATAAAGTAGCTAAGAGATTGTCTCCTTGTTTTACTTCTGTATCAAGTTCAAAACTATGTGTTAGTTTATTGCCTATTTTCACTTTTGCCTTGATGTCACTAAGCGTCATTTTTACCAATCTTATGAGTTTTTGGGGTATCTTTTGTTTTGTCATAATCTTATACAATCCTTCTCGGTTTATGCAATCAAATGATTGTTTAAAATCTACAAAGATCATATGCAAGTCGATATCGTGTTCACAGTACTTTTCCATTATCTGCGTTATTATGAAAGATTGGTCAGTAGTACTTCTGCCCGGGCGAAAACCACATTGATATCCTTCCAATATTCTTTCGGTATGAACTTTCAGTCTGTCATTAATTATCGACGCTATGATTTTGTGAACTTCGCCAAGTAGTGTATTACGTAAAATTTGAATGATAAGCTTAAAATGACTCTAAAAATTCTACGCAACTCTAGCTCAGATTCAGGGAAATAATCGGGTGAAATAAGGCTAGCTTCAACAAAAATATATACAAAAAAATATAGGTGAATAAATAAATAGTAGGGCGCCACGTAGTTGAACTTATTTTTCCCAAGGTACCTAACCACGAAAATACCTGAAATTAAGGTGTTGAAAGGAATAATTGGGAAACAGGAGAAAAGGTGTTAATATTCTGTTCGTCAGCGTCAATCTGGTTGCTGACTCCCAAATAATTCAATATAACTCTTCTACTCTGCTGAACAGAAAAGTGTGGGCAATTTTCATTCAATAAAAAAAAGGTATTTGCTCAAAATGGATGAATTCAATTAAATAAGTACTTTGAACAACGCACCTAGTAGTGCCAAATGAAAATAAATGAATATAAAGTAATTGAAATAAGCTATTTCCAATTACGCGCCTAAATAACGCAAAAAAACAAATAAATGAACGTAACTAGTAGGCCTTACAATGCCTTACGCCTAAGTAGCGCAAAAATAAAATAAATGAATGTAAATACGTTAGGTTAGAGCCCTTGACGTTGTACAAAAAGGTACCAAAAAGTAAATGGAAATGCGGAACAACTCGCGCGTACGTCTATGAGTGTACCAAAAAATAACAACAACAATAAATTTGGCCCTTCTTTGATCGAATCGAGTTCACAGCGAAGTATACCACATAAGCGTAAAAAAGGAAAACAAACCACTTCGTCGACTGACCCTATACAATTTACAAAATAACAGCGTGGTCCAAATGACCACGCAAAACAAAAGTAGTGAGCAAAAGTAAATTAGATTCAGCCGTGTAGGGCGGTTTGGCCACCCAAAGTGAATAAGTAAAATGAAGGTAAAAATATCGGCATTCCGAATGAGAGGAAAAAATAAACAAAACCACGAACGTAATGCCACTTAGCTGTCACTTCCGGTTGGTTGCTGGAGCTCGTTGACCTCTATTGGTCTGTCACACCAAGATGGACGCCTCAAACAGATATTTCCCGGTCCGGACTGGCTCAGGAAATCTGGTGACGTCACACCAGGGTCAAAGATTGGATAAAAGTGTGCCTAGGTGATATCAGGCACTCCATAGCCGAGATGTTGGTCCAAAGTAGTTCAACTACGCTCGCAGATGCTCGGCGAAAAAAAGCGATAAAGTACACGAAAATTTTATAATCCTCCAACCATGGGGATGCTTGCGGAACAACACAAAACTGCACCAAGTTCCAAAAATGTTCCGCGAAGCAAAGAAAAGTTAGTTTTTTATCCCTCCTAGAGGATTGCGCAAGGCAATATACAAAAAGCGATTCTTAAAAAAAATTTAATGAACAAAATGTACTTTGGTAGTTGAAGACCAACTGTAGACTGACTACTTCTGTTAAGTCAATTCCAAACGACCGGACTTAATTAAGAAAAAACCGTTTCTCATTAAAACCAAAAAAAAACTACCCGATTGGCTGACGCTAAATAAATAGAAGGGAGGAGACAGACAGACAAACCTGGCGGAAAGTGACTTAAGTATCGACAAGTTAGGAAGAAAGTGGGAGAGAAAAGGGCAGGACGAATTGAGCGGGAATGAAATTAATTCAAACATTTTCTAGGCACTGTCGTTACCGCGCAAGCGCCTGCGACGGTCGCAGAAGATCCGCGCGATCAATTTACAATTACAACAAAAACACATGTTTATTAATTAAAACTAATCACGAAATCTAGGGCAAACTATTTAAAATAAAATGTAAGTAATAAAAAAAATTATAAATCAAACTAAGTTATTCTAATTCTATATTTTCAGGGTTGAAGCGACTACTAGATGAAACAAAATAATATATTGAACTGGAAAAATAAAAATTGAACTGAAATCAAAAATTGAACGTATCAAATCCCCCTCCTACTTCCGTAAGATTGAATCTCTACTAATTCAATCCCAATTGCTCACACAGACATTCGCGAGGTACGAAAATGATGAAGAAGAAAAAGGAATGAAAATAAAAGGAACTCACATTTTTAGGTCAATGTCACCGAGACGTCGTCAAGTTGAATAGCAGGGTTGTCATCAGCTGGTCCATGTTTTAAATCCTTTACATGCCAGGTACCTGCACTTTTACCTTCCAAATCCTCAAACTTATGAACAGTTGTAGAAACGATCCTCTTTATCTTAAACGGCCCGATGAACTTTGCTGCAAGCTTACTTGCAAAGCTTTCTGCCGCGTTGGAGAGCTTGAAATTACGTCGCCAGACTATCTCACCTGCGTGATAAGCCACTGGTCTGCGGCGCAAATTATAACGCTCTCTGGCCTGGTTCTGGGCATGATCCAAGCGTTTACGAACCTCGGAGAAGACTTTCAAGAATTTCGCCGGCTTCTCTTGTGGCACGTCCTCGCGATCAAAGTGGACGTCACCTTCGGCATCCACACCATTCACAGCATAATCTGCTCCACAGATAACATGCTCTCGTCGAAAATTGATGAAGTACGGTGTGAACCCTGTGACCTCATGAACCAAAGTGCGTACCGCACAGCTGACTGATGGTAAGTAAGCATCCCAAAGCTCCTGATTATCTTCAACATACGCTGACAGCATGGTTTTAACCACTCGATTCACTCTTTCAGTGGGATTGTTTTGAGGATGGTAAAGTGCGTTGAACAGGATGTTCACACCGTACTTCTCGCACATGCCCCTGAACTCGCCGCTTCGGAACTGTACGCCGTTGTCGCAGATTAGAAATTGTGGGACGCCGAACATCAAAAATACGTCATTCTCGACGTGGCGCACTACAGCCTTAGCGGTGGCAGTACGGATGGGGAACGTGACGACAAACTTACTAAAGTAATCACACACCACCAAAATATATCGATTCTGCTTGGTGGTGAGTGGAAGCGGTCCCATAATGTCGACACTCACCATTTGAAAAGGTCTGTACACCCTCGGTCGCGTTCCCATCAGACCTGGGGGACGCCTCTGCTCTACCTTTGACTCTAAGCACACCATACACCTCCGGACATACGTAGCGACATCATTCTTCATCTTTGGCCAGTAATGTTGTTGCTTGAGCTTGTTGTACGTCTTGTTCATTTCAGGGTGCCCGGAAGTTGGAGCATCATGAACAAGACGTAGAATTGCTGCCCGCTGATCCCGAGGAACCACACGCTTCCACTGCTCTGCTTCGTCAACCAACTCGGCAGAGTCCCTCACGTATTTAAAAAGATCTTCGTTGTGAATACGCCAAGACGATTACTTCCGCGGATGCTGAAGCACACGATCTCTCATCCGTTGATACCAGAGGTCAGAACTATCAGGTTGCACTGGGGAGACATGAAGACTATCCACAAGTGGTACCGAGCGAGACAGACAGTCTGGCACTACGTGCTCCTTACCCTTCCGGTGCACGATTTCGAAGTCGTGCTGTTGAAGCTTGACTGCCCAACGAACAATTTGAAGGATCCTTCAGGTCGCTAGTGTCAAGCGACCTGGAGGATCCTTTGAATTGTTCAGCCATACCAGGGAGTGATGGTCTGTCACAACGGTGAAGCGTGTTCCTTCCAAGTATGAGCAAAGTCGCTCCAAATCCCAAACGACGGCGAGGCATTCCCTCTCAGTAGTGGTATAGTTTCGCTCATTTTTGTTTAGGGAACGACTGAGAAAACAAATAACACGCACACCATCCTCAAACGTTTGTGACAGCACCGCTCCAAGTCCAAATCCACTGGCATCGGTCTGAACAATAGAGAGTCTAGAAAAATCTGGGCAAGAGAGAATAGGAGCAGTTACTAGGCACTCTTTCAGCCTCTGAAAAGCCGCCTGACACTCGACTGTCCATTTCCACTTCCGTCCAAGCTTCAACAAACCAGTCAGAGGAGCACTTACTGTCGAAAAGTTCTGGACAAATCGTCGGTACCACGATGCCATCCCCAGGAAGCTGCGAACTTCTGATACACAAGTGGGTGCAGGTATGTTCAAAATTGCACTGACCTTATCTGGATCAACCCTCAGTCCTTGGCGATCCACAACATATCCCAAATACCTCAGCTCAGGACGACAAAACTGACACTTATCTCGACTAAGTGTCAGTCCCGCAGCGTGAAATCGGTCGAAGATGAATTTTAAAATTTCCAGGTGCTTCTCGAAGCTCTCTGACACCACTACCACGTCATCGAGGTAGACAAACACATAGGGCTCGAGCTCAGGCCCTAAAACTCGGTCAATCAGACGCTGCCATGTTGCCGGTGCGTTGGTCAAGCCGAACGGCATTCTTCTAAACTGGAAGAGTCCACGACCAGGGACTGTGAATGCTGTGAGCTCGCGACTGCTCTCCTCCACAGGTATCTGCCAGTATGCCGATTTGATGTTGAGGGAGCTCAAATACTTGGCCCCTCTGAGCCTATCCAAGATGCTGAAGACAAAAGGAATGGAGTATGCATCTTTTTTTGTGGCCTTATTCAGTTTGCGATAGTCCACGCAGAATCTCAACTTTCCATCCTTTTTCAGCTTCAGCTGATCTATTAACAAAACAGGTAATGTAACAGCCCTCAGACTTGCGCACTTCTTACCATCAGCAACCATACAAATGGGCGCGTCAGTTAAATCAACTTTGAAATTCATGTTTTTCAAAATTTTCCAGCCGTCCATACCTATAATTGAACGTGTTGCTCCCGAATCGAGCAATCCTAAAAATTTCACGTCAAATATCGAAACTTGTAGGTGTGGGCGCTGATCAACACCTAGATGAGAGATAACGAAGTTGATGATGGCAAGGTTACGTTCGTCCTCGAGCTGTTTGGCCGTCCACGTCGACGCAGGGGACGTTCCACTGCCTACTAACGTCTCCGCTTGCCGTTTCCCGAACACTGTGGACAGCTTCTCCTGAGGACATCCGCTCGGCCACAACCGAAACAATACACGGTTTTCGGTTCCCAACAAACCCGTGCCGTGTGACCAAGAGCCCTGCAATTCCAACAGGTGACCTGTTTCGTCGATGTCGTTGGAGGTGAAGGTGCTTCGACAGAGTTTACTTGTGCCAACTTTGGCCGTCCTTGGTGAGCCAAATCTGGTTCTAATAGGGCTTTTCTATTGACAGGAGGTGGCTGAAATTTCTCAGCCATCAATTTATTTATTTACAGCCTCTTGCAAACCTCCAGAAGACGCTGTACTGACGGAATATCCTCCAATCCTAGGCCCTGAATCAAGTAGGGCAGGATATTCCGCCGCAAAACTTGCAGCTGCTTCACGTCTGGTGGTGGTGTGGGAAGGCGAGCAAACAAATTCGCCATACATGCTATGTAAGTCCCGATTGACTCCTTGGCTCCCTGTGGTCGACGGCGGATCTCGTCCCACAATTCTGACTCGTAGTCGGATGGCTCAAACTCCTCACGAACGAGTTTCACAAAATCTTGCCATTCAACTATTCGGCTACGCACTGAGCGGTACCAAATAAGCGCTCTTCCTTCGAGCAGTTCATTGATGGAATCGCACAGTTCCGCTTCAGACACATTCCGGGATATCCTGAAGTCTTTTATCCTTTCCAGGAACGCATTTACGCTTGGATCGCCTTCTCCTGAAAATGATAGATTCCACCGAGCTACCGGAATCTGTTTTCGAGAGGTTGATGGATGCATGGCTTGCTGTGCCTCCTCTCTCAAGCCAGCAAATTTCAATCTATTATCCATCGCATCGGCCTTACGCATTAATATCTCCTCTTTCTTTGGCATGAGGTTCTGCAACTGTTCTATGGGGCCTTTCAGGTCGGCATCCTCACAAACCAATCTTGCCAGTCTTGAGTTCAAATGTTCTAATCTGGTGTTAATTGTTGTGAACTCCAAGCACTTAGAACTGCCTGTAAAGTTTTCAATGAGGTATTGCAGGATGACAACCTTTTTTTTGCAAATATCTATTTCCTTTGCGACATTTAGAGGTTCGATAGGGTTGTTGGGAAAATCCGACAATCCTTCTGCTTCAAGAAATTCTGACAATTCCCTTCGCATGTAATGAAGTGTGTAGCGAGGTGTCAATTCTACACCTCGAACTTTAAGTTCATACTCTAACTCATCTCTTTGCAGTTGTATCGGATCCATTGCTCCCATGATGTTCGGTGAAGGATTCGAGGAAGGATACACAAAGAAGAAAACACCAAAATAATATACCTAATGTAAATTTGAAATAATAAAATAATAAGATAAATTGAATGTTTCAACTTCTCACCTATATCGCTTCTGTATTTAATCAACAGAATATAACAAAAAATTCAGTGAAGCTATGCCAAAGAATAAGGCCCCACGTTGGGCGCCAATTTTATTACGTAAAATTTGAATGATAAGCTTAAAATGACTCTAAAAATTCTACGCAACTCTAGCTCAGATTCAGGGAAATAGTCGGGTGAAATGAGGGTAGCTCCAACAAAAATATGTACAATAAAATATAGGTGAATGCATAAATAGTAGGGCGCCACGTTGTTGAACTTATTTTTCCCAAGGTACTCAACCACGAGAATACCTGAAATTAAGGTGTTGAAAGGAATAATTGGGAAACAGGAGAATAGGTGTTAATATTCTGTTCGTCAGCGTCAATCTGGTTGGTGACTCCCAAATAATTCAATATAACTCAAACAGCAACTCACCTCAAGCTTACTGAGAGAAATTACGCTCTCTTCTACACTGCTAAAAAGAAAAGTGTGGGCAATATTCATTCAATAAAAAAAAGGTATTTACCCAAAATAAATGAATTTAATTAAACAAGTACTTTGAACAACGCACCTAGTAGTGCCAAATGAAAATAAATGAATATAAAGTAATTGAAATAAGCTATTTCAAATTACGCGCCTAAATAACGCAAAAAAACAAATAAATGAACGTAACTAGTAGGCCTTACAATGCCTTACGCCTAAGTAGCGCAAAAATAAAATAAATGAATGTAAATACGTTAGGTTAGAGCCCTTGACGTTGTACAAAAAGGTACCAAAAAGTAAATGGAAATGCGGAACAACTCGCGCGTACGTCTATGAGTATACCAAAAAATAACAACAACAATAAATTTGGCCCTTCTTCGATCGAATCGAGTTCACAGCGGAGTAAACCACATAAGCGTTAAAAAGGAAAACAAATACTTCGTCGACTGACCCTATACAATTTACAAAATAACAGCGTGGTCCAAATGACCACGCAAAACAAAAGTAGTAAACAAAAGTAAATTAGATTCAGCCGTGTAGGGCGGTTTGGCCACCCAAAGTGAATAAGTAAAATGAAGGTAAAAATATCGGCAGTCCGAATAAGAGGAAAAAAAAAACAAAACCACGAACGTAATGCCACTTAGCTGTCACTTCCGGTTGGTTGTTGGAGCTCGTTGACCTCTATTGGTCTGTCACACCAAGATGGACGCCTCAAACAGATATCTCCCGGTCCGGACTGGCTCAGGAAATCTGGTGACGTCACACCAGGGTCAAAGATTGGATAAAAGGGTGCCTAGGTGGTATCAGGCACTTTGTAGCCGAGATGTTGGTCCAAAGTAGTTCAACTAAGCTCGCAGATGCTCGGCGAAAAAAAGCGATAAAATACACGAAAATTTTATAATCCTCCAACCATGGAGATGCTTGCGGAACAACACAAAACTGCACCAAGTGCCAAAAATGTTCCGCGAAGCAATGAAAAGTTAGTTTTTTATCCCTCCTAGAGGATTGCGCAAGGCAATATACAAAAAGCGATTCTCAAAAAAAATTTAATGAACAAAATGTACTTTGGTAATTGAAGGCCAACTGTAGACTGACTACTTCTGTTAAGTCAATTCCGGACGACCAGACTTAATTAGGAAAAAACTGTTTTTCATTAAAACCAAAAAAAAACTACCCGATTGGCTGACGCTAAGTAAATAGAAGAGAGAAGACAGACAGACAAACCTGGCGGAAAGTGACTTAAGTATCGACAAGGTAAGAAGAAAGTAGGAGAGAAAGGGGCAGGACGAATTGAGCGGGTACGAAATGAATTCAAACATTCTCTGGGCACTGTTGTTACCGCGCAAGCGCCTGCGACGGTCGCAGAAGATCCGCGCGATGAATTTACAATCACAACAAAAACACATGTTTAATCATCAAAACTAACCTCGAAATATAGGGCAAACTATTTAAAATAAAATGTAAGTAATAAAAAAAATTATAAATCAAACTAAGTTATACTAATTCTATATTTTCAGGATTGAAGCGACTACTAAATAAAACAAAATAATATATTGAACTGGAAAAATAAAAATTGAACTGAAATTAAAGATTGAACGTAACAAGTGTTACTCCCCTATAATTGTTGCTGTCAAACTTATCTCCATTCTTAAAGATTGGACAAATCAGTCCTACTTTTCAACTTTCAGGCATAATCTCTTGATCCCATATTGAATTAATTATCTCATATAGATAATCGATGATCATTTCTCCTCCATACTTTATGAACTTGGCAACTATATTATCTTCAACAGGAGATTCATTATTCTTTAAATTTTGTATAGCTTTTTCTATTTCCGATCGTGTAGGATTTGCAACTGGAGCTTCAGTTTGACTGTCAAAAGAGGTGCTATCCTCTGTTTCATTCTGGTTTACATTCTGTGCATTAAGCAGATTTTTGAAATGTTCGGTCCTTCTTTGCATTATTCTACTTTCCTCCCCTATTCCTATCCCTTCCTTTTCCCTACATCCATCTAATTTGAGTTTGGCTCCAATTATAAGGTTACGTATTGTCTTGTACAATTCACTCGATTTATGATGCTGGCTAAAATATTCTGTTTCTTCCAATTTTATTGTAAACATTTCTTATTTCTTTTTTCTTTCTTTTACACAGCTTGTTTTCCTCTGAAGTATTTTTTTGTCGAGCTTTATTTTTCTGTTCTACTGCCTCCCTGCATTCACCATCAAACCATTCGGCATTTCTCTCTTCTTGTTTTTCTCCTATTAGTTCTTTAGATGCTTGTTCAATTACCAGTTCAACGTTTCACCATTTATCTTCAATATCATCATTTTCATTGTTTTTCTCGATTCTACATAGCTGCATTCCATCTTCATTGTTGAATTTGGATTAGATTTTAATATCTCCTATCAGTTCATTCAATTTTATTAACTGTGGTTAATCGTTGTCTGAATTGAGCTCTGACTAAATAGTGATCGCAGTCACAATTTGGTCCCCGATAGCTTCGCACATCAGTGATTGATGACGAGTATCTGGCTTTGATCAATACATGATCTATTTGGTTAACAATATTGGATCCTGGCACCTTCCAAGTACCCAGATGTATCTTCTTGTGTTCAAAATAGGTACTTTCTATCACTTAGTTGTTTTTTAGTGCAAATTGGGCGAGTATTACACCATTTTCACTTGTAGTATCGTGTAGGGTAAATTTACTTAATATGCCTTGAAGGTAATCTTCCCTGCCCAATCTTGCATTTAGATCTCCCATAATTACTAGGTCATCGTAGTTTGGTAACTTTTGACACATTTTCTCCAGTTTACCATAAAAACTTCTTTTTCATCGGTCGGTGCATGCGCATTTATAATGGTGATGCTCCGATATTCTACTTTCAGTCTGATTCTTTAGATTCTGTCACTAATAGATTCAAAATCTAGTAGTTTCTTTCTACAATCATTTGTACGTATGAACCCTGTGCCCAGCAAGCCAGTTTTCTCTTCATCGCAGCTGTATAGTATAGAAAATTTTGGTTTATCTATCCTTCCAGATTCTTTGCATCATATTTGCTGTAATGCTACTAGATCAAATTTATATTCAATGATTTCTTCTGCCAATTCCATCATTCGTCCTGGTTTCAATAGTGTTTGCACATTCCATATTGCAAAGCGATTATCATTTGTCCGTAGTCCTTTATGCATCCTATGTCCATTAGATCCATCCGGTTACCAAGGCTATTGCTTTGGTTTCGTAACAGGATTTTGTTGCAAGGTGAGGGTGTTGGCCTCACGCTTAACCCCCGACTTGGAGGACCAGGGTTCTGATTTCAGAGTCTTCTTCTCTTAGTCCGATTACTATCACTACAGCTGAGAATATTGAACTCACCCACCAGTTCTTTGAACTGCCCCGGGTATTTGATTTCTCCAGTGCCCATCATATCTGATAGGTCTTCTCCTATTCGCCACCTGGGCAGGCGCCCTGTTTGGGAAACTGATAAAACCCGTCCAGGGAGTTCATTCATATAACTATTCTTATCTGTTTCAGATAGTGTTCATTTCATTCTTCTGCTCCTTTTGCATATCTTGTCTTTTGGTCCAGGTTGGGCTCATTTTGCTGTCGTCTGATACGCTACCTATTCATCAAGAGTGCATATTATCCTGCTTGAATGTTCACGTTCAAGCGTAGGAGAAAGCTGCAAGTTGACGCTCCGGAGAGATAACATCTACCCTGACACGTATTTCTTCTGCTATCTTCTTCCTCATGTCAGGTTCACTGGAACGCTAAGCACCAAACTGTTTGAGACGTATGGCGTTTTTCATGATTTAAAAGCTCCAAATACATCCATACATCATCTCAAAGTTCAAATTATGGTGAAAACTATATTTCCATCAAAGGCCTGGAATATATTTTATTCGCGTTCAAGTACTTATGAGATCCAAATATGTAAACATTATATGGCACATTTAGTTTGGTCGCAATGTGAGTTTTCCGAGAAAAATAGTTCAAAGAGTCCAAAAAATATGAGCAATGGCATATTTGATTCGGAGTGAAATTTAGAAGATGTTCTCAGGATTTTCTTGCCAACAAAAACAGTAATTGTTTTTAACAAAAAATAATAACAAATAAAAGTCGCCTAGCTTGCTTGCAATAACTCAGAAGATATGAGGAATAGTGAAACTCCAAAAAAATAATTGTTAAAGAGGAGAAAATCATCCATAAACAAGTCTCACTTTCCAATCCCTATCTGTATTGTTAATATTTTTTATTTAATGTTGAAAATTGGGTTCCAAGCAACCTTAATATTACGGGTGCAACGGTTGTAGAGAGACGACATCACATAGAATATTTTTTCATAATATTAGCAGTTTGAAAATTAGAGAAAATCATGGTGTCATCTTCAAACATGAAGGAATGAAGTTCTCTTGGAAGAAAAATTCTGAACCAAAAGTAAGGCTATCAGTCCGTGAGACGAGGCTGAATTTTTTGTAGATTACCACTCACTTGGAACTTTGTATGTGGACTCATTTTAATGAGTCCGACAGTTTTACATTTGGCAAAATTCCTGATTCGTTTTTCAGCGAGTGCTAATCAAAAACGTCAATTTCATGAGGCCTTGAGAAAGTATCACCGTCACATCGATCTCTACACAGATTTAAAGATTTTTTTGATTAAATAATGGAGAAAAATCTGATGTGAACATCACGTGATTTACTTGTACATAATTGGATATATATACAATACGATGTGATTCTGTGTTTGATCATATATATCATTGTATATATATAATCGAACACAAAATCTTATAGCTCCACAGTTAATCGTTTTGGATTTACTCAAGAGATTTTAAGAATCTGTCAAGTAGAATGCGCTTTCAGCCAAGTCGGTTGCTATGGAAACAGTAGGCCATTATTCTCATACTACAACATTCCTAAATACTGATCTCCAAAATTCTACGACTACCAACAGATCTGAATTTATACGCAAAATTAAAAAAATTAATTCCAACTGAAGTGCACTTCCGGTTCAGTCTTTTGTTATGAAAATAGTTACAGCAGACTGGAATACCAAATTTCAATATTCTACATCTGATCGATTCGAATTCATGCGAAAAATTCCAAAAGATTGTAAAGTAAAGTGCACTTCTGGCTTGGTGGATCTTAACAAAAATAGGATATGAGCATCTAGACGGTATACTTGTCCTAAATACTGAGTTCTAACAGTCTACTTTCAATCGTTTTGGATTTATGCGGAAAATTCAAAAAATGTTTCGAATAAAGTGCTCCTTCGGCTCAGTCGATAGCAATCATAATGCGAGGTGTACAGCAAGATATTATAAAATTGGTTAATACAAAATTCGAATATTCTACGACTGATTGTTGAGAATTTTAGCGGAAGATTCAAAAAGTCTGTCATATAAAGTGCACCTCCGGCTCAGCCGATTGTTACAAAAACAGAAGATGACCATTAAGATGCTACAGCAATTTCAAATGCAGAATTCCAGTATCGTATGACTGATCATTCTGAATTCATGCGGAAAATTAACAAAAAGTTTCAAGTAAAGTGCATTTCCGGTTTAGCCGATCGATATCATGAAGCAAGATGTACGATGAGATGTTATGGAAGCTGTTTATACGAAATTTCAATATGCTATGGCCAATCATTCTAGATTTATGCACAAAATTCAAAAAAAGTTTCAAGTGAAGTGCACTTCTGGCCTAGCCGATTCATACAAAAATATCAGATAATCATTCTGATTCAACATCAAGTTCAAATACTGAATTTCAACATCTCACAGTCAATCATTCTGCATTTATTAGAGAAATTCGAAAAAAGTTGCAAGTAAAGTGCACTTCCGGTACAGACGATTGGGACCATAATGCGAGGTGCACAACTAGACCCTATACCTGTCTTAAATACAAAATTTCAACAATATACGTTCAACCAGTTTTGAGATTTGCGAGTCACGAACGCACGAACGCACGCACGTACGAACGCACGAACATACGTACTGACATCAAGCCGAAAATAGTCAAAATGGATTCAGGGATGCTCAAAACGCATGTATCCATCAAAATCTCGATATGTGAATTTTGTCGGTTTCACAATACTTCCTTGTACTATGTACAAGTAAGTAAAAATATTGTACGAAAAGAATATTGGGGCTAATAGTGAGTCCGACAAGCCGCATTTGTCTTGAATACGTTAGTAGTCAAACTCACTAGCTCTAGTTTGAGATTCTGAGAATGTGATGGAAGTTCTTCTTCCTAAAATTTAGTCATTTTGTCCGACAAATTTAGCAGGGTGTTTTCTCAGTCCGACACTGGTAACGTGTCAGGAATATAACAGCTTCTGCTTCAATGACCGCTTGTCGGACCAAAAATCATACTTTGAAAACATATTCTCTGTTCAAAAAACATATTGGTCGACAGAAGTATTTATATCGTCAGTCCGGCGAATAAGCGCTCGCACATATATATTTTAGTTTTTGACGTATTCAATTATGAAAAGATGAGGAATCCATAAGCTGGTAATAAATAATTGGACAAACTAGTTTCTATGGAAACTAAAGCAAAAAATCTAAAAACTAGTATTGATTTTGATTCTTTTAAATTTCATTCTTCATCAGAAACATCAGAAGATTCTGACAAGCTCGCCATAAGTTTCATTCCCACTGTTGCTTCCATCATCACATGTTCATGCTGATAATTTAACTACAAGAAATTGATTATTCACAGTAGTACCGCTATTTTCAAAAACAAAGATAAACATTCATGTTATGAGTAAATTTATGACGAATAATATTTTCATAGTGCCAATCAGTGTGTTGTATCATTCCAGCTTCTCTTCCGGTACTGTAGCGCTGATGATTGCTTCAAGGGCGACAGCTCCGAATGGCGATATATCTATATCGATATACATGTCTGAATTCATCCACCATTATGTCCATTACAAGTTTGTTACTTGGAGTTTTGGAACTGTTTATTTTATCTTTATAATTATAAAACTGAAAATTCTTCTTCAAATTGACGAATGTTGATCTAAAATCTACTTGCATAGAATTTAACTCAAATTAACTAGCAAAATTCTATCTACAATGATTTTTATAGTGTAATGTTCTAGACACTATTTGGATGGGAAATGAATAACATAGAGATAAGCGGTCATTGATAAAGGAGCTGTCATAAACCTGACACGGCTCCCAGCGTCAGACTGGGAAAACGCCCCGCAAAATTTGTAGGACAAAATTACCAAATTTCAAAGAATAAATGAATCAACACGCTCTCAAAATCTCAAACTAGCAGTAAAAAGTTCTCATACCAACGTACTTATGACAAGTGTGACTTGTCAGACTCAACGCTGTCCCCAATATTCAAGTCGGGTAATACTTTTTCCATTTTATAATCGCAAAATCCTTCGATTGGAAGATATAATTATTCTAATCATTGAATACTCCTGAGTATCAAGCGGTAAAAAATTTTCTCCAAACATCAAACATGTCAATTTGTTCATGATAAAATATGAATGAATGGCTTGAAAAAAATGTAGGCAAGGCTTCTGAGTACCTCTGTTGGACATAAAACCAGCAGTAATATAACATATACAGAGAAAAATGTAACTACATTCTTCAGATTTTCAATTTTTTGTTAACTTTGAAAATTTATAAGTATCAAGATGAGCAACTCTCAAACGGTTATATGATGTAATGTCAAGTATACATGTGAGAAAGGCTTCAAGAAGCAAAAAAAATTGTGACCTAAAAATGGGGGTGAACATATACCAGATCACAAACGGCATGTTCGGTAGCTCAGTCGTAACAGTTTAAAGGTGGTGGGTATGTTTGACCTCGTTTTCTTGACACTTTTAAATTATAGTCCGTGAGACAGCGCATAAATTTTTTGTTGATTACCGCTCACTTGAAACTGTGAGTGGCTTCATTGTGATGAGTCCGACAACTTTTTCATTTGGCAAAATTCTAGATTTGGGGGCGTTTATCCGCGAGGGCTAATCAATTGAAAGAATATTACCGTAATACTGATCTTTACACTAATCGAAAGATTTTTTGATAATAAAATGAAGGAAAAATATTGTCCGACATGAATATTGAGGCTACCGGTGAGTCCGACTTGTCATAAGTACCAACATACTTATCATTAGTACCAACATATTTATGACAAGTGCGGCTTGTCGGATTCACCGGTAGCCTCAATATTCATGTCGGACAATATTTTTCCTTCATTTTATCATCAAAAAATCCTTCGATTCGTGTAAAGATCAGTATAACGGTAAAATTCTTCCAATTAATTAGCCCTCGCGGGTAAACGCCCCCAAATCTAGAATTTTGCTAAATGAAAAAGTTGTCGGACTCATCACAATGGAGCCACTCACAAAGTTTCAAATGAGCGGTAATCAACAAAAAATTTGGGCGCTGTCTCACGGACTATTAGGGCACTCCTGTAAATAAATCTGAAAGAGGGCACCATGCAATTTAAGGTGGATCAGAAAATTGCAAGAAAAGGAGTCTAAACTCATAAGGTCTGGAATAAATTCATTTAATTAGTGTATTTAATAATGAAAATATATATAAAAAACATAGTGAAAATAAGGTATATGTAATGGTGAGCAGCAGTTCAATATAACAATAACATTTCTCATACATAATCAATAATAATCACGAAGGAGACCTCCTGGTCAATGAACCGCATGACAAAAAAATTTACCATAACCCATGTCGCATCGATTCTTGAATAGCGGAACCCAGACAGACAAAATTACAAGAAACGACCCAAATGATATTGGTTTTCACAAGTATGTGTCTATTCAAAAAACGAAGAGCGAAATCATGGGAAAAGTTACCATATATTGAATTTTTGATAAAGTAAAATAATAATAATAATAATAGATAAACCATAACAAAGTACCAGTACAAAAGGTATGATGTCGGGGTCAAGGAAAATTGTAGCACTAGGTTGATAATGAGGGGGGCAGAGTATGATGACCGTTGGTTCGGCGTAGAGGGTATTCGCGAGGCATGCGATACAGAAGTTGGATGTCGGATTTGCAGCGTGGAGGTGAGCCTGTGGCGAAGACGTTGATCCCCCAATAACAGGGTGGCTTGGCACGGTGGAGCCCTTTAAAAGGACTCTTCAGTACGCAATGCCCGTACGAAGCAAAAAAAAATGTTTCGATTGTACAGCGGGAGTATTAACGGAATCCCCAACATGGGCTAGTAAATTCGCTATCGATTACGATGCACTACTACAGATAAAATCTACCACTGTACGCTACTGGACACGTCACAACGTAAATCTTGATCAAAAACGACTGTGTCGCACTTTTTACCAAATCTTACCTCTACTATCGAAAAATATAATAGTTATTTATGTATTAAGGGCATAATCAGAAGATTATAGCAGGAGGGAATGTTTTAAGTTCGACGCGAAGCGGAGAGCTTTAAATTCCTTGTGTGCTATAATCTTGATTATGCCCGTGGTACATACAACGTTTTATTCTGTTTTGGCCCTCGAAATTCAAGGATTTAGTAGGGATCGATTCATCATCATTTTGCTGGCGTTGTGAAGTTTAGGTATGCTGTGGTTTATATGTATGCATGATTATTGTTGTTGTTGCTATATTGTTTGTTCACAAACAAATTATTTGATTTAATGTCAAATAAAAATGGAGGATTTTTTCAATTATTCTCAAGAAATTTTGGAAGAATTTGAGGTCTTACAGGCAAAGTTAGTCCCTCAGAAATCCAAGGACTGATATAACAAAGAATACAACAAGTTTTGCGAGTAGCGGCATTCAAAAAACGTCAGCAGTTGCGATGAAAAACTACTTATGGTATACTTATCTCAAATGGTAAGGCTGTATAATTGCTTGTATCTAGTTTTGATACCAATAATTTTCTTTTTGCTTAGTCAAAGATTTATAGGCCGTCATCTCTGTGGTGTATCTATCCAAAGCTGAAGAAAATGATTGAAGTAAAAGAAGGTATTGATGTATCGAGGTTTATGATAATAACTGAGTTCATGAAGAAAAACTCTGTGGGTGATGTATCTAAGGAATCACTGATACTGCTACGAGAACACATTCAGGAAATCATACTAAAAGCACCCGATATCACGTATTTGCTAATTAAGGTATAAGCTAACTAACTAATTAACTGTCTAATTTTTGTATTATACATAGTTGTTTGCAGGTTGTCACAATTTTTGGAATGTTTGGAGCGTGCCGGAGAGAGGAATTGCATGATTTATGTGTTCAGGATGTGACGATTGAAGGATTGATCCTGTTAGTGAAGATCCGCAAGACTAAAACTTACACGCCAAGGCAATTTACAATTGTTCCGAATGAAGGTCCCATTGATTACATTGCTTTATATAACAAATATGTTGATTTACGTCCTAAAAATACCAAGCTTGATAGTCTGTTTTTGTCCTATCATGGTTGTAAATGCAGTTCTCAGAGAGTGGGCAAGAACACTATAGGAAAAATGCCACGAATTATTGCTGAGTTTTCAAAACTACCGGATGCAGATAAGTATACCGGGCATTGTTCCCGCCGAAGTGCTGCCACTATTTTAGCTGAAAGCGGCGGAGGTACAAGGGCTCTGAAGCAACTGGGTGGGTGACGTTCCAAGAAGGTAGCGGTGTCCTATGTGGAGAATTCTCTTCAAAATAAAATAAAGATCGCTCAAAGCATCTCTGGGGAAGTGTCTATTTCTAGTTCGACATTGAATACATCCACGTCTTCTGTTTGTTTCGGAGCTGATACAAGTGGCAGTGGAATAACGATATCTAATTTAACTAACTGCACATTAAATTTTCACAAAATGTAATATTGTTTAGATGAATGTTTGTAATACTGTTTTTCAATAAATAAATTGTGATTCATCGACTTTATTCAATTTCTTGTGTTGTGCAGTGGAGTTGTTTGACATTGACATTGTCCACAATTTTAAATTGTTAAAATAGCTGTAGCTTGGCAACTATATACGCTCTAGAGCTATAAGAGCCTAATTACGCCCGCATTTTGGGCCTACGAAACATGATTATAGCTCCAAAATAAAATAAATTGAACTAAACAATAATCTTTAGTTGAAATATTGAGCTGCTATTGCGATAAAACATGATTCTTTAACCAAACAAGCTGACCGACGCAGAACTGCGTCATAGTATTTTTTGTTTCTATCATGAGCGGCGCGTAGTTTGTTTTGAATGTCAGCAAATAAGTTTACAGTTTCTCTATTTCCGACACTAGTGCGACAAATAGACGGTATTTCAGTAATATTAGATTTCGAAAAATATCCTCCAGATAATACGTGTTCTCTCCCAAAATTTATGAAGAAGGGAATATACCCGGTGACTTAATTTTTCGCGGTATTAATAGCGCATGCAATGGATGGTAGGTGTACATCCCATTTCCTATGATTTTTGTCTGAATACGAACGGATCATAGTTTTAACCGAGCAATGACCACGCTCGGCAGGATTATTCTGCAGATGATAATATGCGTTACCTATATAATATTCTCACTTTATATCTATTTGTTAGATTTGTAAATTCATTACTGATAAATCGTTCACCGTTATCGGTTATGATAATTTGTGGCGCATCAAAAATTGAAAACACCTTTGCTCTACAATTTCACATAATTTTTTTGCTGTTGCTCTTCTCATCGAGTATAACAGAACATATTTCGAAAGATGATCTGTTATGACTAATAAACATGTATTTCTGGAAAGTGAACGAGGGAATTCCATAAAATCCATACTAATAAGCTGCTATGACTGGTTAATACAGAGACGGCTTCCCATCAACCCCAGTTCAGAATTCTGTGAAACCTCTTGTTTTTGACAAACCTGACATTTGCGCACATAATCTTTAATATCGGTCATTAATTTTGGCCAGTAATATAAATTTGAAACCCGGTGAAAGGTTTTATAAATGCCTGCATGACCTGAAGTGGGGATGTCGTGGTTTTCGCGTAGTACTTGTGGTCGTGAATCCTTGGAAATATCTACTCTCCAATCCGTGTCTGACCTCGTGCGCACATATTTGAAGACTTGACCATCAAAAATTTTCCAACGACAGAATTTTTGCGGTTTTGCGTTAATCTTCTCCAATAGTTGTCGATACCAAGGATCTGCTCTAGGTTCGGAAACGGTTATTAAATTCATATTATTTTGAACACCCGTGATAGTAAATCCGGCATTAAATTTTCTTTTCCTTTTCGGTGTATGATGTCGAAATTAAATTGTTGAAGACGAACAGCCCATCGCGCAAGGCAACCTGTCGGATCCTTTAAATTTTTCTACCAAATTAAGTAGTGATGGTCGGTTATAACAGTAAATTTTTCACCTTCTGAATACGCCCTGAATTTTTCTACGGCCCAAATTACAGCTAAACACTCACGTTCCGTAACCGTATAATTTCTTTCTGGCTTACCTGAACTTCTACTTGCATAACATATTATATGCTCTTGGTCTTCATATTTTTGAGATGAAATAGCGCCAATGCCATAACCCGATGCATCACATTGAACAAGAAAAGGCTGCGGGAAATCAGGACATTTTGAAATGGAAGGAGAGATTAACTTTTCTTTTATCAACTTAAACGCATCGTCACACCTTAGTGACCAAACAAATTTATTATTTTTTTTTTAGTAGATCAGAAATTGGAGCGTAAAGGGCTGAGAAATTTGGTATGGAACGTCTGTACCAACTAACTGTACCAATAAATCGTCGAACTTCGATTACCGATTTGGGAGGTATTATGTTTAAAATCGACCTAATTTTGTCAGGATCCACATGTAATCCTGTATTATTTACTACGTAACCGAGATACTTGAGTTCAGGGCGACAGAAATAGCATTTTTCTTTGTTCAACGTTAGTCCTACTTGAAACAGTTTTGTGAGAACCTCAGCTAAAACATCTAAATGTTTTTCAAATGTCGGAGTGGAAATAATGTTGTCATCTGAATAGACGAATACAAATGGCTGAAATTCATGTCCAAATAATGTGTCCATAATTCTTCGAAAGGTGGCCGGCGAAATATGAAATCCGAAGGGCATTCTTTTGAATTGAAAAAGACCCCGACCTGGAACTGTAGAAGCAGTCTTATCTTCGGACGACTTTTTGACCGGTATCTGTCAAAATGCAGATTTAATGTCTGAAGAGGTTAAATATCGAGCGTCTTTTAATTGATCCAAGATATATTTTGTGAATGGAAGTGGGTATGCATCTCGCTGAGTAACAGCATTTAATTCTCGATAATCTACCACGAATCTATACGACCTATCAGGTTTTTGTACTAAAATGATGGGACTCGCCCACGGACTATTGGAAGGCTCGATTATTCCGTCCTTTAACATGGAGTCAAGTTTGATATTAATCTGTAGTTGAACTTTCGGTGATACCAGGTGATATCTTTGTTTTATTGGCGCCGAATTAGTCAAAATTTCGTGTTCAACGAGATGAGTGCATAAACCTGGTTTCATACTTTCAAAATAATCCGAAACCATTTTATTCAAGCGTAATTTCTGATCGGATAATAGATGTTCCTCTTTGGGTACATCTGGTCTAATTTCATAAATACTCGTATTCATAACAAATTCTCCATTATGCTGGGGCCAAACTCACGTATAATGTCATTAATTAAGGCGTTATTTATTAATGCACACATTGTCAATGACAATATGTCAATTGTCACATAACACCTCACTTAACGGCATTTGACATTAGTGTGGCCCCTGCATTACATATATCCACATTCAACTTCATTAAATTCCAAAAATCTATCCCTAGAATTAGGTCTTGACTGATTATAGGAATAACTAATAGTTCCATTAATTTTGTTTGTTCATTTAATGTAATTGGATCATTAACAGTACCTAAACATTTACATCTCATACCATTTGCTACTACACAATCTAAATTATTATGTTCATTCAATTTCATCCCCAGAGCATTCAATGAATCCCAAACTTTTGGTCCTATAACTGAACGATTTGCCCCCGAATCCAAGAGCCCAAAAAATAAGTTCCCAAATAATTGCACTTTAATATAAGGCCGATTATGCCCACAAATATTTGATAACACGTAATCTAAATCTGACTTTCCTATAGAAGTTTTTATATAGCCCAACCAAGTTTGCCATTCTTAGCTTTGTTGAACCGAATTTAATTGTGACTTGAAGTTCGTTGTCCGTTTCGAATAGAGAAACTTTGACTTCCGTTTCCCGTGTTATAACGGTTACATCTAGAGCAAGTATATTTAGTTTCATTTGGGGCGCCACAACCATAACAAAACTTCCTGCGCGGCCTTGTACACTGGGTGTACCGATGATTCGGTGTATCACAATTCCAACATATTGAATGACTATTTGTTTTTGCAAAATCAAAGTTTGAATCTATTTGAACCTCATTTACTTGAGTGGACTGAGAGCTTCTGTAATGAGCAAGATCTGGTTCTAATAATTTACGTCGATTAGTTGGAGGCGGTTGAAATCTGTCAGCCGTTAAACGATTTGTCTCTAATCTCTTACAAGTTTCTAAAAGGGAGCCATGTTCCTTATTTCAGTAAAACCCAGTGAATGTATATAGTAAGGAGCTATATTTCTCCGCAAAATCTTCAATTAACTTGCCTCGTCTGATCGTTTTGGTAGACGTGAAAAAAGATTGACCATACAAGCGATATATGAGCCTATTGTTTCATCCGGCCCCTGAGTGCGCGATCGTATTTCACCCCATAAAACCGATTCGTGATCATATGGTTCAAATTCTCCTCGAATCAAGCGAGCAAAATCGTCTCAACCCTTTATTCTATTTCTAACCGATCTATATCAGATTAATGCTCGGCCCTTCAATAACTCTACTGCCGCATTACATAATTCAAATTTCGGAATGTTTTGAGAAGAACTATATTCTTCTACAAGTTCCAAAAATGAGTTAATACTATGCCCTGATTCACCCGAGAAACTAATATTCCAGCTGCTGACTGGAATTTGTTTTCCATGAGTATATGGAATTGATTTAACTACCGGAACCGTATCCCGTGTTTTTTCATCAGCCGTATCTACTTTTTGCATTAGTTGTTCCTCAAAAATTCTTAATTGTAAGTCAAGTTGTTGAATAGAAGCTTTCAAATCGATTTCTTCTGTTTTTATACGGGCCACTCTACTGAAAACATGAGACAGTTTGGTGGAAAGTTTTTTGAAATCACCACTGGTGGAATTTCCATCAAATTCTGTAAGAGAATTTTGTAAATATACCAGTTTTTGGGTGCAAATAGCGACTTCACTTCGATGTTTGCTCTGGCATCATCAAGAGATACTTATTGTTCTCGTTTAAATTTACTAGTCAATTTTTGACGCAAAAAGGGATAGTAAGAACATGTGTATTGGTGAACAGCGAGTTTATATTCAAGTTCATCGCGAGATAATCGATTCGGTTCCATAACAGATAGGTTAATTGTTCAAGTGAACGCCAAATTCAAAAATAATACTTCTGAGAGAATAAATTTGAAATATTAGGAAAACTCTTCTTACGTCTTACTGACTTTTCCTCCATTTTATATCTATTACATATCGGGACCCCACGTTGGGCGTCAATTTTGTGATCTAAGAATGGGGGTAAACACATACCAGATCACAAACGGCATGTCGGGTAGCTCAGTCGTAACAGTTTGAAGGTGGTGGGTATGTTTGACCTCGTTTTCTTGACACTTTTAAATTAAGGCACTCCTGTGAATAAATCTGAAAGAGGGCGCCATGCAATTTTAGGTGGATCGGGAAATTGCAAAAAAAGGAGTCTAAACTCATGAGGTCTAGTGTAAATTAATTTAATTAGTGTATTTAATATTAAAAACATATATATAAATATAGTGGATATAAAGTATATGTAATGGTGAGCAGCAGTTCGATATAACAATAACATTTCTCATACATAATCAATAATAATCACGGAGGAGACCTCCTGGTCAATGAACCGCTCGACAAAATAATTTACCATACGCCATGTCGCCTCGATTCTTGAATAGCGGAACCCAGACAGACAAAATTACAAGGAACAACCCAAACGATATTGGTTTTGACAAGTATGTGTCTATTTAAAAAACGAACAGCGAAATCATGGGAAAAGTTACCATATATTGAATTTTCGATAGAGTAAAATAATAATAATAATAGATAAACCATAACAAAGTACCAGTACAAAAGGTATGATGTCGAGGTCGAGGAAAATTGTAGCACTAGGTTGATAATAAGGGGGGCAGAGTATGATGGCCGTTGGTTCGGCGTAGAGGGTATTCGGAAGGCATGCGATACAGAAGTTGGATGTCGGATTTGCAGCGTGGAGGTGAGCCTGTGGCGAAGACGTTGATCCCCCAATAACAGGGTGGCTTGGCACGGTGGAGCCCTTTAAAAGGACTCTTCGGTACGCAATGCCCGTACGAAGCAAAAAAAAATGTTTCGATTGTACAGCGGAAGTATTAACGAAATCCCCAACAATTGTCACAAAATTCATGGACAAATTATTTAAACATTCTCTGTTGCTCCTAATGGAAACGGAGGTTCAAAAAGAAATATTTTACAATAGTCTCACTCCCTTGAAATTTAGTTAGAAATTCTTCTTCCAACAGAGCTTTATTTCTACAAGTTTCAATGACACCATGATTTTTTCTGATTCTTAAATTGTTTCTAAATACTATAAAAAAAAAATATGTGCTGTCGTCTCTCAACAACCATTGCACCTGTACTATAGAGGCTGCTTGGAGCCCTATTTTCAACATTAAATATGAAATTATGAACAATACAGATAGAGATTAGTAAGTGATACTTCTTCATCGAAAATTTTCTCCTCTTTAAGAATCTTCTTTTCGATTTCCACAATCTCTCAAAGTTTCTGAGTTATTAAGAGAAAACTAGGCTAATTCTTCTTATCTGAATTTTTTGTTAATAACAATTGCAATTTTCTTTCGACGAAAAAAATCCATACAACATCTTCTTCTAGATTTCATTTCGAGTCGAATGAGCTCATATTTCTTGAATAATTAGAACTATTTCTTGACTGGATTAATTAAATCAAACGTAATTCTGGGAGGAACTTTCATATCTTTTTTCAGTTTCATTTTCAACAATTGATTTCTTCTTTTATTATTTTTTGATGTTGTTCAATTCTTCTACAAAGTTACATATGTCTTTGAAATCAAGTTTTTTCTTGAATAATTTGGTTTAGTCGAGAATCGCTGTTTATTGACATGGGCAAATGACTAAATTCAGATTTTTGTCGCATAGACCGCTATCAGTTCAATAATAATTATATGAAGCTAATTTTGTTCGATCTCTCTTGGTTTTCTGCTTCCTATCTCAAGATACAGAGAAGTGAAAAAATTTCTTTCCATGAATCACGAATAGCAGGGTTCAGAAAATGGGCTGAGCGATTGTTTCCGTAAACTATGTGGACTCATAAATAACTCCTTACACGTGTGTCTTACAACGTTTTATCTCCAATTGTGTTAATTCCAATAAAAGTTATCTATTGTGTCACGTATATTTTCTCTTTTGAGAATATCTTTGTGAAAAATACTATTGGTAGCAGAGAAACTGATCAATTCAATTGTTGCAGTTGAAGTTGACATAAATGCTTTTGCAAGTTTGAATCAAAGTATTATAGTCTAAATTTCTTGTCCTGCCTATTTCTTGGCGACGCATTTCTTGTCTTGTTCCAGGAATTCTTGATATTTCTTGATCTTGTCATTCGATGCGAATCCCCTTTCTCTATTGCTCTATCCAATCTGGACATCATCCTCCTTGTTAGTTAGGTTATAAACCGATTTTAGCAATGTTTTCCAAGATTTCCACCAATGGAAATAAATGGAAAATTTGTCTACTCCATGTTTTAATCAGTATTTGCAATTATAATTTTTAGCGCATTTTTTGGAGAAAAGCGCTATTATATTCACTTTGGATGTCTGGCTTGCTGGCTGGCTGGCTGGCTAGCTGGCTGGCGTGAGGCATTATTTTACAGAGCTCTTGCACGGTGATAAATTGGTTGACGGTGACGGAACGGCTACACATGACACTCGACACCAGCGGTCGCAGTACGGACCCAGGCGGTCGCAGATGACGAGAAACTTTCTTTGCGGGTGGAACCAAACTTGCTCCCTCGCAGTGATTCTACGTTAAGGCGGTTCGATACTGTGAAGTCACCAGATGACTCCTCCAGCAGTGCTTCTACGTTAAATCAATCGAACGCTTCGAAATCACGAAGACTCCTTCAGCGATGCTTCCACGTTAGATAATCAAACGCTTCGAAATCACGAAGACTTCTTCAGCGGTGCTTCTACGTTAAATAATCAAACGCTTTGAAATCATGAAGACTTCTTTAGCGGTGCTTCTACGTTGAATGATCAAACGCTTCGAAATCACGAAGACCTCTTCAGCGGCGCTTCTACGTTTAATAATCCAAAAAATATTCTAAGTTCAAAAACAGCAAAAATATTCTAAGTTCAAAGCAGCAAAAATATCCAAAGTTCAAAACAGCAAAAATATTCTAAGTTCCTTTCACGGACTCAGAAAAAAAAACAAAACAAACTCACAAATTGTGTTGGACAGTTGTGCTAACGGACTTAGCACAAAAACTTCACTTGGACGGTACACACTCTGAAGATGACGCTTAGTATCGGAACTGGTAGCGTACTTGGAACGACTGCTCAGTAGACTTGACTTACAAAGAAGTGCCTTAAGTCGGCCAGAATGCCTTATTTATACCCATATTTTGATGAAACCTTGCTCAACATGTTTTCAAAATCAAATCCATATTAGCGCTAGCAATAATATAAAGAAGAAATACAGAAGAAGAAAGAAGTAATTTTTCAAATACAAATTTAATTACAATAATACTCCTGTCGAATACATCCTTCTCCGATTTTATTTTCTCAATATTAAAATTGTCCTGAATAATTTTCTAATCGGTCGATAATATAGAAACTGTCAAGTGTCGGATCTAGTTTGTGTATGGTCAACGGTCGCGCAGAATGTCAAACAACAACAAAATATACAATATACAATATACAACATATTTACAGGACAACAGTGGATTACCTTCAGACTTTATTACGGTAAGACATAAGACATAAATACAGATCATACGATCTCAACTTTTTATAATTTTAGATGTTGTTAACACATAACCTTATTCATCCACATGTGAAAGATAATAAACGGTATTGGAAGCAGCTGAACACGTATGAACGAACGATAAGTGATGTTGTATGTTGATGCAGAGTTACAGAGTTTAAAGTTTACAGGGTGCGCAAGAAGTGAATAAAATTGTGATGGACTAAAAAATGTTTGACGGTGGCAGAAGGCTCTGGGATGTGCAACAGTGGCGGATTTTGGGGACTAATTCGTCACACTTGTTTTAAGTGAAACAATGTCCATAGGTATATATGACATTAGGGATATGGCAACTGAAATTTATCAAAGTAGATAAAAATTTAGTTACAACTTTCGCCGCGGGTGTCACTATTATTATGTATAGTTGTCAAATTTGTTTACTTTTGGTGTATTTCTTTTATATAGCTTTGATACAGATCAAATTATCATATTAAGGTACAGAAATCGACCTCCCGTCAGTCAATAACTAAACAATGAAGATTAAAAGGTATTTTTGAGTTTGTAAATGCATAAATTATGTACCTATGGAATAGTCAACTTGAAATTAGTACTAAATGGAAGCTGTCACGGAGCTGCTGCTCCGTAAGTTGGCCCAAACTGCTTGATTTCAAGCTCAGTAATTGTGAGAGATGGTAATTCGAGAAATCTCTGAAGTAACAAGCATTCATGAGTTGTCAAAAATAGGCTTTCATCATCTTGATGATTCTTCCATTCTTTATATGATATAGCAATGTTTCTAAGGAATAACAACTTTGAGTATTGGGGAATCTAACTGAACAATACTCCTCTACATGAACGATTTAATCACCGGAAACTGAAGACTTATGTTCTCGATATGTATCAAATATTTGTTTCGAAAATCATAGTCACAGATACTCCCTACTTTCTTGACTTATATATAATAGGGAAAGTATTCAAATTGTGATTCTTTGATAGTTCGAGACTCTGATGGAATTTCACATTTGAGACCCTACTCAACCTAAGAAACACAAGTTCAAATGAAATCAGTCGGTCTATCTGTCTGAAAGTATAATAATTGGAGAACCGGTACGAATTTTCGACTGAAATCTAATATTTGAGCTATTTTTTGAAAAGCTAGTTTGAAATTTATAAATGAGCTTTTTCAATCAGAAAGTCTAGAAAAAGACTCCTCATTTTCAAAAATACTTATATTGTGAGAACTCAAATATAGCCGCCATCTGTCACCATAACAATGACAGCTGTCATTGTCAAAATGACAGCTGTCACTTCGACAATGGAAGCTGTCACTTCGACAATGACAGCTGTCACTTCGACAATGGAAGCTGTCACTTCGACAATGACAGCTGTCTCTTTGATAATGACAACTGTAACTTCGACAATGACGGCTGTCACTTCGATAATGACAGCTGTCACTTCGACAATGACAGCTATCACTTTGACAATGACGCTGTCACTCTGAACTGTCAGTTTGACAATGACGCTGTCACTCTGTACTGTCAGTTTGATAATGTCATATATCAATTTGAAAGTTAATACGACACTCCTTAATTCATAAAACAGTGATGAAACTGGCCATGAAATTTATTGTCGACGAAAAACTGTAATGGGCACAGCAGATTCCCATATATCAATAATAGATTAATAGATATGCAGATTTGAAAGATTTATTGTCAGGATATCAAGATTTCTTGACAGGAAATCTTGATTCATGATGGTATTTTCTTGTCTTGTCTTGAGAAATGAAAGATACTTTTTGTATTGGTCTTGTCTTGATTTCAAAACAAGATCAAGACTATTTCTTGATTCTTGTGAAACACTAATTATTGATCACGAACAATCTAGAGGCACAAATCCTTGCACTTACTTTAAATTCATATTTGTTAATATCTTCTTATGATTGCTAATGTCATTTTCCAGTAGATATCAACAAACCAAATAGACCGTGGTACAGAACCCCTATTTTCGGATCATCAACACTCTTTTGAAACTCTGTAAGTGGCTTCATTTTGATGAGTCCGACAACTTTTTTATCTGCGAAAATCTTTGAAACTGCTGCATTTTCCATCGAACAGACCAAGCTGACGTCGATTCTATGATTTATTCTTAATCAATAACATCACTCTCTTTAATAGTCAAATCGTAAGATAATAATAGCATAAACACACACAATATTTTGTCCGACAAAAATATTGCAGCGTTCGGCGTAACTCTAATCTCCAATATGTCAAAATTACAAGTTTTGTTAGACTATTAACATTCTGTTGGAATTCTCAGTACTATCAAATAAACATAAGTGAGGTTGAGTAGTGATATTGTCCGATGAAATTCCTGCTACATATTTTCAGTCCGAAGCTCTAAAAATGTCAATTTTATGAGATTGATTTGCTGATTGATACTCGTCGGACAAAAATAATACGTATAGGTAAGTATTTCCCTTGATCAAACAACATATTGTTCGACAAGAATAGTGCTCCGTTTTGCCACTCCGAAAATAAAAAGATAAGAAGAAGCATTTTCTGTGTTTTCATGCGCACAATATTAAATCTGCCTTTTAGCCAAATTTTGTACATCTATTTGTGAGATCGAAGAATAATATTCTCTAAATTTCTACGTCTTTATTTCTATACCTTGAACCATAGCGATTTTTCATTCACAAAATTTTTCTCCCATATTTTCTCCACAATATAGTGCAACATGTGAAAAAAGGAATTGAAGAAATATATTGATGAAACACTACACAAACAATTAGAAAATATCATTATTATATAAGAAACATAAGACCATACTCGGGAATTTTTTTTTTAACATTAGAAAACCTATCAAAATAATATTTTTCATACTATCCTAAATTATTGATATCTCAGAAATTTCCAGGAATAATTGTAAAATTTGAAATAAAATTTCTATAATTTATAACAAAGAATACATGCTTAGGGAGAAAATAGTTTTTGAAGCAAATATTCAATTTCATCAGTATAAGATTCATCCGTTGATGAATTTTCACCATCTGCACGAAAGTCATATTCATTGACATCAGTAGTGCTATTGTCATCCTCATCCTCATTATTATCTGATTCCGTGATAAAATTGAAGATATATTTAAATGAATTAGGTATATTTATGAGCTGATAACGAGATCACATAGGGTCCGAATCACCAATCTCGATGACACTTGCAGATATGTCTCAAATATGAAAAAGATGGAAAGTGTAGGTATAGAGACTATTGCCAGGTAGAAGATTATTCTTCTTACCTTCTATTGTATCACATTGGAGAATATCACGGTACTTATCTTGAGAGATTGACTTCCACATATCATTAGTGAGAATTTGCGAAAAAAGTTTTTTGAATTTTTTATGAATACGCAGCAGATATTTTGTCGGGCAATCATACCAATGTTTTCTGTACATCATTCCAGAGGGAAGAACATTTGAAATGAATGAGTGTTTACCAGCAAACCAAACTCATAGAATCAACATTTTTAGAGCTTCGGACTTGAAATATGCAGCAGAGATTCTATCGGACATCACCACTCAACTTCACTAATGTTTATTTGATAGTACGGAGAATTCCAACAGAATGTTAATAGTCTAACAGAACTTGTAATATTGACATGTTAGAGATAGGAGCTACGCCAAAGGCTGCAATATTTTTGTCGGACCAAATATTGTGTGTGTTATTGCTACTATTATCTCACGATTGAACTATAAGCGAGAGTGATGTAAATGAACAAGAATAAATCATAAAATCGACGTCTTTTTAGGCTGTTTGATGGAAAATGCAGCAGTTTCAAAGATTTTCGCAGATAAAATGAAGCCACTCACAAAGTTTCAAGAGAGTGCTTTCAATCCGGAGGTAAGAGCTCTGTACCGCGGTCTAAAAATTCAAGGATTATATCTATTGCAAAATGGGAGAAAGATATGCGGTACGATGTATCCAATTCAAACAGCAGGATAAAAGCCTCAAATTTTCTATAGTATCCTTTATTCAATGAAGAACTATTCTAATGTCGGACATAACTTTCAGCATTCCTTTATATATTTTAGAGAAGTTGCTGTCCTATCGTTGACATGATATAATTACCAAATTAACGCATCGTAAATATTTTATGGAACAAATTTGTGGAGCGCGATCGAGATCGCTGTCTTCATCACAGTATGCTTGAATGTTATCTCCCGTTTTTTCTCTGCAATTGAATACATAGCTTTGTTAGCTGCTGAGCAATTGTAACTAATCATTGTTAGTGGAGAGCCTTATATTTTTCAAATAAAAAACACTTGGTTAAGTTTCAATATTGATATATATATTAATAACTTTATACGTATTTCGGTTTTTACACCATCATCAGAAGTACAATAATTTCTACATAAAATTACAATTGCCTCAAATACTAAACAATGGTACATAGAATAGTAGAGGGGGAAGACAGTAGGAGTTTCTATAGGGGTTTAACAAGAGGTGATTTGTACAAATCAAGCTGTTCATTCATCAAATTTTTCTTAAGTTTTATCGCTTTCTGAATTTCCAAAGATTCTAATAAATTAAGTTTGAAACCACGTTTTTGAAAATGGAGGACTTTTATGCAAGTTGTATCAAAGGTATGATTCAGAGACAGCATGTTTTTGGCCACGTTAAAATTACTGGGGTTATTCAATCTGTGAGTCTCTCGTGTTCCTTGAATCTAGTGTTAAAACTCCTAGATGTCTTCCCAATATATATATAATCACAGTTTTTACAATTAATTTGGTTTTCACCCGATTGTTCTAATGTACATTTCTTACCGAATTTATTAATAATTAGGAATCTACCTGTAGTTTTTTGGTTGTAATAAGCTGGTATAATTTCACAATTCTTGAGAATTCTTGAAGTTTCAAGACTACATTAATTTATATAAATGATTTTTCTATACTTTGGTGGAATTTGTGGTACATCTTGACAAGGATATATAGCTTTGAGACAAATCTGTTTTTGTTTTTTGTATATTCATTTCACAAATTATGTATGTCTATTATTGATTATTGGAAGCCAAACATTTGCCAGCTCAAAACCATCAATATGATTGAAATTATTTGGCTCTTCAATTATTTCAATCGCTTCCGTGACCAATATACCATGAATGGATGAGCATCTTGCAATTACTCTTGTTTCTTCTAACTTGATGTCGTGCAAAAACTCAATGGCATGATCAGCAACCGAGGATTGATCTGGATGATTGAGTCTTATGCATCTTCTATGTTCAGCAATACGTGTGCTTACACTTGTGCCCGTCTGACCAACATAGACTTTCCCACAGGTACAAGGAGTCTTATAAATACCCGAAAATTGTAAAGGGATCATGTCCTTGACAGGTCTCAAAAACTACTTGATTTTCATGACAGGAGCGAAGGAAACTTTGAAATTATGTCGAGACAAGATCCTTCCGATCTTCTCTGGAACATCACTGACATAGGGTGAAGAAATATTATTTTTACTCACGCCATTATCCGCAACGGTAGCATTGTTAGATTTTGGTCGAAATGCTTTCCTAATGGAATGATGAGAAAAGCCATTTTTCTGGAAAATTACTGTTAGATTATTAATCTCTTCATCAAGTTTATCGGGGTGACAGATATCATTAGCCCTTTGGAAAAGACATTCAATTGTTCCATACTTCTGTAAAGGATGGTTATGTGATTCTGCATGAATATATTGATTTGTGTGTGTTGGCTTCCTATAAACTGTGTGTAGTAATTAACATCAAGAAAAGGCAATGAGCCATTACTTCCTAGCTCCGATGTGAATTTGATGGTTCCGTGAACATTATTTAAATGATTCAAAAAGCTGTTCAAATTGTCATGATCACGAGGCCAGATTGCAAAAACATCATCTACGTAACGTAACCATAAGGATGGTTTATAGGTACTAGTTTCTAATGCTTTCTCTTCGAAAAATTCCATATAGTAATCTGCAATTGATAGAGAAATTGTATTACCCATTGCAACACCATCAATTTGTTTGTTATAATCATTATTGAAAATGAAGAAGCTTGAAGTCAAACAATGGTGGAATAATTCAATAATATCTGGAGGGAAATTCCTTTCCAAAAGCTTCAGGGTGTCTTTAATTGGAACTTTTGTGAATAAAGAAGAAACATCGAAACTAACAAGGATGTCATTATCATTTAACCGTACGTTACTAATGATTTCAATAAAATGTCTCGAATTTATGTACGAAGAAGAATCATTGATTAATTGTCTCAATAAACTGTCAAGATATTTGGATAATAAATAAGTTGACAAATTAATGCAATTAACTATTGGTCTAACCCCTTGCTTATGGATTTTAGGTAAACCATAAAATCTAGGTACATATGGATCGCTAGGAATCAAATATTTGGTAACATCCTTATCTCAAGAAGGTTCTTCAGGAAGTTTAGTTGTTTCATACTTATCTAAAGAAGATTCTTCTTTAGTTGTTTGATACTTTGACTTTGGGTAAATGTCAGAGGAATTTTGTTCTCCTTGCACTAAATGTGGAATCCACGTTTTCACATCTAGTTATCTGTATATTTTCAATTTCCAATTATCTAGATACCTTCTTGCCTTGTTTATTTTTGTATCATTTTTTCTGAGGCAGACTTTCGGTTAGAGAGTCGAAACGTCAAAAATAAAAATAAATATACAGAATTGAAACCAAAGAAGTCTATTTATTATAATATTTCAATTCCATGCTATTGATATCATCTAAAGGCTGGTTTATGTAAGCTGTAACTTCTTGCATTTGCCTCAACCATAAAATTATACTCCAACCTATAAACTTGGTACGGTTCATGTATTTCTTAGGGTGAGCCGATAAGAAGTAAGCCAATAAAAATACATTCCACGAGACCGACATATCAATATCTATCAAATTATATCAGTTGTACATCTCTTTCTGTAATCATATTGACTTTAAATTTATTTATCAATTCATATTTCAACACTCAACACAACTTATATCCACAACGATTATAGCGAGTGACACTAAAAGCGAAGATAGTCGATGTAAACTGATCGTGAACGAACATTACTACGTCTGATTGGTCAGAGTTAGCGATATGAATCAGAAATCGAGAAATTTCCATAACAGCTTGATGCAAGACAGCTGCGTGCCAGCACTGGTACCGTGATACGTAATTCCCTATATTTGAAAACCTAAAAATACTAATGTTGAAGTAAATGCACAAAGTTACAGCCTACATAAACCAGCCCTAACACTGTATCGTTTGTTCAGTGTCTCATCTCCCTCTTTTCATTTGTAAATAGATACAAACAAATGAGTTTAGTACATAATGTCAATCTCATCGGATTTATTTGCTTCGTACATGTTAACAAGAACAGTCACGATAAATAGAAATAGAAATGGTTATTGTTGGTGTAGATAGGAAGGAGCAGTCAGTAATCGTTTCTATATATTTATAGATTATATGAGGCTTGAAATGTATAAGCTCTATTGAAACTACAGCAAGTTCACAACTGCGCCTCACACAATGGTGCAGCTGTTGCAACACTAGCTCAAGCTTTTGATCCATTCACTTCTAGTACCTTCAAACAATCACTTCCAATGTGAATATGATCTTAAAATATGGATGAATTCTAGTGTACATACAGCAGTGATATGATCCCACTCTTATTTTCTGCTGCACGATGTGGAGTGTCTTTACATGACGCTAATAAGTCTTATGGTTCGCTGTATTTTTTGAATAGACTGAGCTCGTCTGTAGGAATGAGAGAAGTTTATTACGGAAGTATAGTACATATATTTCAATTTGCCACACAAATTGCTATCCTCATCAATAAGTTTTCCCAGCATAGTATCTGCTGTCATGTACAGGGATAGGCACATAAAATACACGACGTATTATACCTGTTTTTTACATGAGAAAAACTCAGTTTATACATTAAATAATTTTGACGTATGTGATGTAGAATATGTAAATTATGTATGAACAAAGAATTTTCTTCTTATTAACCCTCCGTTGCTCGCGCGGCGTCTGTGAGACGCCAGTAAGTGTATTATACAACATAATTTCTACAAGAGGAAGATGAGGACAATCAGCTCCTACGTACCTTTCTAACACAAGTCGATGTTGAATCACGCCACTCCGCTCTAGTCTATAACAAGCAGGTCATGAGATAGGTGCTAATGGTGTCTCACAGACTCCCCGCAAGTACTTGTGTAACAATACGACATTCAGCTATTTTGTAATAGTCATGTACTTCAGCCATCAAATTGCGCATAATATTCAATATCGATATTCAGTCCAGATAATGATGAAAATTCAGATAATTTCATGAAATTTAGTATTGCGGTTTGATGATGAGGAGCTCTCAGAGTCTAATGATACCAGCGAAGATGAATACGATCATATTGAAGAACAACTTGAATCAAGCGATTTAGAACATGAAGTGTCAAGTGATGATGTAGAAAATGGAGATGGTGATGATGAGACCAGAAATATAGTTTCTGGGAAAGATAAACATGCTAAATGAAAAATGGAAGATCCGCTTCTCAACGTGAGGACCTGTTTGCCTGATGTGAAATTTATCGCTTATGAGGAAAAATCAGCTTCATCTTCCTGGAGCATGCAAATTCCATATGTAATGACAGTCTTTCGATGAATTAGTAGTTGAATGCGTTATATCAGTGTTCTTACTTTTCTCTGAAATATTATACAATCTTCATATTTTTCTGATGTTTAATTTATTGAACGTCTACAGAAAGAATCATACTTCACATATTACCCAAAATAAGCATGAAAATCCAAATACAAATAACAAATCTAGGCATTTTCATTTGGTGTCAGACGCTGCGCGAGCATCGCTGTTATGATAAGTAGCGCGCGCAACGGAAGGTTAACAAGTGTGAAGGTTATGCTCACCCTCCACAATTCACATTGTGTCTACTGATTGTGTACATATTCATAATAATTTTGACTCAAAACTCAAATCTAATGGCTACTTTTTTTGATTCTTCTGATTCAGTTTCTGCTGCTAAGTAAATTCGCTGCAAGTTCATTTGGATGGTAGTTATATCTCCATTTGTATCTTGAAGCGAGAATCCGGATTTGCTGATATTAAAGTGAATGTGTTTCGGAGTTGAATGAAACTGAGCACTTGTGTATTCATTACGAAAATATTTAATAATGTAACAATAAGAAAATTGAACAGCAAAGGAAATAATACACGTCAATATTAAAGAGTTACAAGGAAGACATGTATGAGAATTAATGAATATATTGAAAAAAGAACGCGATGAAAATTAAAGTGAATCGTAAGGATTCTGAATATGAAATGTGTGAGTCCACAAGGGCAGGGAGGTTACTATGGTGGATGTTCGCATTTCTGAGAGGCCCAAAATTTTCTACCTCTAAAGCCATGTATGGACCAAGAAAACTTGAACTAGCATGCGAAGACCTTTACATAAACAAAAATGCACAGTGCAAAGATACACCAAAAACCTATGATTCTTGAATGATTCTCTAACAGCTGGTTTATATAGTTTAGTTTAGATCATTGTGGACGGCTTCATTATTCACGTACCATGGCGCATTTGGAATAATACATAGAATCTTGTTCTGGAAACTTTGCATTAGATTTATATTTCTTTGCTTTTCACTTCCCCACAGCTGAGTACCGTACGTCCAAATTGGCACTAGTACTGCTTCATACAAAAGGATCTTGCTTTCTCGCGAGAGTTGTAACTTACTGCCGATAAGCCGATACAGTTCACTCAGTTTTTTGTTCAGTTATTTTCTCTTCTTAGTAAGGAGCTTTTTGTCCCCGTGAGGCCTTTATCTGAATGCATCCCGAGATATATTACTTCTGTTTCAACTGGCAGAGGTTGATTATTCAGATTTACTTCGTGACATGTGACATGGTTCTTAGTAAATGTCACTTTCACTGATTTGGCTCAATTAATCTTGACTTTTCCATTTGTTTGTATCTCATCGGTATTTTGCTTTAGTATTTTAGACGCTTCAGTAGGATTTTCATGTTCTGCAAGAATCGCAGTGTTGTCTGTGTAGGCTGCTGTCATCACATTGTGTCATTACAGGGTAGGTCAGCAGTTTAGAATTGATATAAAAAAAACTTGACTAATGTCTGAAAAAGCTGCTGTACATAGTTTTTTTTCCTTCTCGACTCCTTCGACTACCCTGCCTATCGGCTCTATAGTTAAGTGATAATTTTTGGATCCGAATTGATGTTAGAGGATGCGTAGGTTATATTCTATTATTGGTATAGAATGAACTCTTGAGTATTAGTTTTTCTAGTAGTTTGGATAGTATAGGAAGTGAGGAGATTGGTTGGTAGGATGATACCACGTGAGGCGCTCCACCTGCTTTGAGAATCATTATTATTAAGGAGAGTTTCAATTGGGCTGGAAAGTACTGGATTCTGACTACAGCGTTAATTATGTGAACCAATGAGAATGACTTTTTTCTACTTTTCTGAGAAGAGTACCTGTACCTCAGCTAGTAGCATCTACACTCTAACGACACTAGCTACCGTTTATATATGTGTCTTGCACGTTCATGAAGTGTAACTTAATACATCAGAACATTATTTCTGTGTTATAACAAGTCATGTTGAGTTGGTGGAGCTGGAGATTCTTTTAGAATGAGGTATACACTCACAGATCTCAGAATATTAACGCTTATGCTGCTCATACCTATAGTCACTCAGTATAAACTATAACGTTATTAAACAGAGAAAGTGTATTCTCAAAAATATATGTGTAGAAGATCTGAATACTTTTTTTCATGGGAACTCGAACCGACGTCCTCTAGTTCCCTAGTCTGATGTCAAAGCCACTGATTCATGACGAATAATTACTTTTCCTCTTATAAAAAATCATTTGATTATTATATTATGATGCAATACATTACAACCACGCCCTATACACTCGTAATAAGTTTCTAGAAACAATTTATAGAAAATTGTCGAACAACAACGATGTGAGTTGCATTTTAGTGCATCTTGTAACGCTCGAAGGTTTGCAAAGGGCTTGTGTAGGTTGGTAAAGTGAATTTGTAGGGCGTAAATTTTAGCAAGAACTGAATTATCATTACATGCTTATTGTAACTATTTGAAGAGATGGCACTACTTGTGTTGACAGTGCATACTTAGAGTACGTTCCACAAGATCTCGCAACGCTCACGCTCACGACCGCGGTCTTTTCTTTTCCATCAACTTATGGTCGATGTGGCTGATGCTTCAAGTGGAACGATGCAAGTGTCTGCTGAATGTTGAATAAACTAACAATTTGTGATAAGGATCGAAAAGAAAATAATTGATAAGAATAAACTAGCCTTTAGCAGAAACGATATGAAAATAGAATGAATTCAATATGTCTGAGTAGAAGTATCGTTCTTAAATAATTAATAATGAGAAGATAATGAAACTATCCTTCATATTGACAAATCAAAAAATCTAGAATCAATAGACATAACTTGGAACCGAAAGTACAGATTGGAAAGGCATCTTCTTATTTAATTTGAACTTCTTGACGATTTCTGCACTTCTGCAGAAATTAACGCAACGACCGCTTCGACCCACCTTCCAATCGCAAGCGTTGTGAGCTAGAAGTTGTCGAGATCTTTGATGGCCTCTATGACGTATTCATCATGAACGTCAAGACTGCGATCGTCTTGTGGAACAATTATTGAGGCGATATGAGCGTTAAGGTCTTTTAGTGGAACGTACCCTTGGAGTCAACTAAGACAGACTTAACCTGCGACTTATTGTTTATTATGTGCAGAAATACCGCAATATGTTTCATAAACTTGAGGTAAAATGAAAATCGGATCATCTAACTATATTAATCTCATGTAATTTTTCCATTATTGATAAAAGATCATCATCGCAGCCAAAGCGACGCAGTAAGAATGAAACAAAATGTTCCAAGTCGATTATAAATATATTTATTCCAAATTTTGTAGCTTTTATTGTAACCTCTTACTGTTCTTCATTTTGTTGTAGATCTCTCAGTTTTGATATGTTATGTATGAATAAATCCATATTTATGATGGAAATAATTATCAAAACTGCTTCAGCTGACGTATAATCATTTAAGTTTTCACTTTTTTGAATATTTTTCAACAGCAAAATAAGTGATATTTTCTGATAATTCACGTTTTTTATCGTATATTTTTTGTTAACTGATCTTATCAGATCTAGATAATTATGACATATCTTTGAGAAACTTATAGCATTTTATAACCTCAATCATTTTTCCTCCAGTATTTAATACTCCAATAAGTGACATTAAAACTGCACTACCAAGAGATAAAGCAGCAAGAGGTACAAATGCAAAAGCAGATAAACTCCTTGCTGGAAAAATAACCTCTCCCATATGAAGACAGATATTAATATTGCTATTCGCTCAGTGCGCGATAGCAGCGCCATTTGCTGTATGAACTAAAGGAGGATATTTGGCGTATATGTGCATTGTGATCTAACGAGATAAAATGTTATATTTTGGTATCAATGAAAGTATATACGGATATTCTAAGCAATTGAAAAGTTTGATTCATTATTATTATACGTTTCTTATAAGTTTGGCTGACATTAAAGTAAGTCTGATCAATGAAAAAATAGATTGAAACTCAATGAAAGTTTGTTTGAGTAATGGCATAATATATAAAAACGATCATAAAATAATAACATGGAATAAAAACGTATAGAATGAATGAAATAGTCATTCCACAACTAATGTTGCAGTTCTGTGTCAAGCTATAAACCAGTAAAACTCGTAGATTCATGGATTATGAACCAAATCGCAATGAGTTTGTCATCCTCATGAATCGATGCGTTTTTAACTATTTCTTATAGATTCATAGATCTGTAGAATTGATGAATTTCCACAGAATTGCAATATGGATTGTTACATATTTGTGAAATCAAATTGACAAATTCAAAATGTCTAAAGTTGATTGAAGTATTGAAGGTGGGCTTCAAAATATACTCAAGATGTTTAAAATACTAATATATCCTACTGATGGACTTATATGATTACTATTGCTTTCACTTGGTAGATTTTGATCATTTCGAGGTTTATTTTCCTCCTTAATCCATGCTAAATTATTTTTCGCTGATTATATCCCCTCATGCCATTGATACTGATGGACAATTGAATAATAATATTATATTATTTGCATATAATAGTTCTCCTGCTTAAAGTTGAACTTTCAGTTACTTTTGAAGTTTTGTAATTTGAAAGAAATATTGTGGAAACATAGGTAGGACATGACTCCTTTTCAGATTTTCTGCTCCAATGAATGATCACTCAAATTTAATCATGTGATTTAGGATACCAAGGCGATCCATTCACACCTAATGAAAAATCATTAATGAATTTTCTTGAACTAGATTCATGCATGATTCTTTTATTTAATGATATACAGATATGAGACAATTTTTTGGTATTGAAAAAACAATCTCAAAGTCTGAAGAAGAACAACTGGAAAAAATATAAATCAGAAAATGTTTAGCGTCAAAAATTGCCAATTTTTTAATTACTTTTGAGAATAATAATATTTAATGGTCCATGAGCACCTATAAGCTCTCTGAAGTCTGCTATTTTCAAAGTTATTTTTATCACAAAAATAAAGAATATGGCAGTTTGTATCTTTTCCTTCTCACTGCAGCTATCCATTTATTTCTTGGATTTACATTCCATTTTGCAACGGGAAATGAATAGAATTTACATTCGTTGTTTTTTCCAGTATTTTCACAATTCACAACAATGCAACACCGATTGCTTATTCTATTTCTTTTCTTGGAAAACTGCAGTCAATACGTGCATTTCTTATATTAGAAATATACAAAAGAGCCTCGCGAACTGCCTGAACCCTTCGCTGCTAGCTCTAGCGACGATTTCACTCCATGTTCCATGGCTTCGCACGCTCCCAATAATATCTATGACCTTCACGGTAAAAGTATTTTCTTTCTCCCAAATATTCTACCATTTATAAATGGATAAGAAAGAATCAGGATTTGTGAATAATTTCATGAATAATTTACCATTTGAAGCTCATATACCAGACTACAGTCATTGTAGACCCGGAACTAGATCAAATAAACGATAAACTAGAGGAGATGAAGGTATAAATCCTCTGGACGAAGCTTGTGAAGAGCACGATATTGCTTATTCTCATTATAAAGATGTAAATAATAGAGATAAAGCAGATGAAATACTTGAGTATAAAGCTTGGGATCAAGTGAAGAGTAGAAACGTTATAGTTGGCGAAAAAGCCGCAGCATGGTCAGTTACAAATGTCATGAAAGCTAAACGTAAAATAGGTATGGGTATAAATTTTTCTGATAATAAATCATCAAAAATTAGTAGCGTTCTTACTCAGAGTCAACAGAATAAAATTCAAGCAGCAAAGAGAAATAAGACAGGTGAAACGATACAGTTGTAAGCGATACAAGTGAATGAAATAGGAACAGGCGGTAGTTTATCAGAGTCAATGAATATTTTAGCATCGACTTTAGCGAATGCACTCAAGAAAACAGGTTCAGATTCTAAGTCAGTAAGAGATACAATAAATGAATTATGAAAACATGGTTGCTCTATATCTTTGCCTCTGGATTTATTATTGGAATATTTGTTGTTTAGTAGTAAAACTGGAAGTGATGTATTATATTTACCAGCAACTAAATTTATAGATGTAAAAATTGATGGTGTATTAGCTATAGCAGAAAAGCATGGTGGTTTCTTACCGTTTGCTATACCATCATTGGTAGCTCTTATAGGGAAAGCGTTAGCAACCAGTGTCATAGCAGCAGCAGCAGGGCACTCGTATAGAAAAGTCATGGACTCTGGTATCAAAAATGGTAGAGGAATGTTTTCGTTGAATGATGAAAATTGGAACAAGTCAAAAAAAAATTGTTTTAGAAATTCCAGAGCGACCACTATCTAATTTTGAACTGATAGACTATGCTAAACAATTTAAAATTTCATATTCATTATCTGAGAAAATTAATAACTTCGCATCAGGTATTGTTAATTCACAATCAAATTCAGAAAACGGGTCACATTGGATATCGTAAAAAAAGCTTGATAATAATGTTTTTCAATTGGATTCGTTTGGTGACATTAATCCAGAAAAGAAAAATCAATAGAATATCTTAACAGTACGGGCTGCAGACCGAATATATATTATAATTATGATAGATATCATAATACAGAGACAACAATGTATACTTGCGGAACAACCAAACTCACACGAAAAGGCAAGCAAACTCAATGGTCGAATGATGAGGTGAAAGAAGAAGTGAAAAGAAAAAGCAGGAAAATAATAAAACTCAAGATCAGGAAAATAATAAAACTCAAGCAAAAAAAAGTTAAAAAAAACTGTAAAAAGTTCCAAGTCTAAAAATGGGGACGAATTTGGGAACAAGGTGGAAGAAAACTCCAGAGAAAACCAAAAAATGTCCTACAGATCACTTAAAAATTGGAACGAGAAATATCAAGTGATACTGCAATAATTACATGATAATCAGGGAGAAATAATAAAGGATGACAATAAAATAATGAAAAGATGGAAAGAGCACTTCGAAAAGTTATTGGAAGGAGACCAAGATACAGATGAAAACAAGGAGGGAAAGAATAATCAAGCCAAGGCTTCCTGGCCGACTTGAGTGACTTCTTAGTAAGTTAGTTCTCCGAGCCATCATCCAAAGTCTATACTGTGTTTACCCTTCGACGTCCGTTCGAAGTTTTCGTGCTAAGTTCGTTAGTGCGTTTGTCAAGGCAAAGTTGTAAGTTTGATTATTTTGTTTAGTTATTTTTTGAGTCCGTAAAAGGAACTTAGTTTATTTTCCATTTGTTCTGCTGTTTTTGCACTTTGAATATTTTTGCTATTTTTGAACTTAGAATATTTCTGCAAGATACAACTTAGAGTCGTTTGTTCAACTTCGACCGTCCGCTCCGCGAACGTTGGATTAACGTAGAAGCACCGATGAAGAAGTCTTCGTGATTTCGAAGCGTTTGATTGACTTTACGTAGAAGCACCGCTGAAGAAATCTTCGTGATTTCGAAGCGTTTGATTGGTTTAACGTAGAAGCACCGCTGAAGAAGTCTTCGTGATTTCACAGCATTTGATTGATTCTAACGTAGGAGCACTGCTGGCGAAGTCATTGCCGACTTCACAGTGTTTGAAATACCTAATGTAGAATCACTGCTGGAGGAGTCACCTGATGACTTCACAGTATCAAACCACCTTAACGTAGAATCACTGCGAGGGAGCAAGTCTGGTTCCACCCGCATAGAACGAGTAGTAAAGTTGATCCACCGTTCGGGAAGTCGCTTCGCGACTCCGCGAATGTTGATTGTCTTGGGCAATCGCCGCATCGTCGTCGTCCGCCTTCAGCTCAGCGATCTCAGCGCAAATCCCTGCAACATATGTGTGTGTACAACAGTTCTATTTTTGTGTGTGAATAAATCTCATAGTTATACTTACATTCTGAATAATATTCCCAAAGACACCCTGACCCTCTCCTTTGAGCTACTCAGCCGTCAACCTTCAGAAACTGCGTCACTGACCGTATTGGCGCAGTTTTTACGGCGACGCCAGAATTAACAAGTCCGCCATCAGCGAGGTTATCGTTACAATATATGGAAAATAAAGAAGATATCCTAGGATTGGGAAAATGCAGTAATACTCCATGTACATAAAAAAAGAGACAATAGAAATTGCAACAATTACAGAGGAATATCATTGTTATGCACAGCCACCAAAATTTACCAGGGGATACTAGAGAATAGACTCAGGAAAAAAGTGGAAAATTCAATGGAAAGTCCATAAAGTGGTTTTAGGAAAGGGCACTCAACTCAAGACCATATTTTCACTATTAGAAAACCAATTGAGAGAACTAAGAGACAAGATAGTAGACTCTTCCTAACTGTTAGTGATTTGGGAGAGGCTTTCGACAGGGTTTTAAGGAAACAATTGTGGAAAATATTTAAGAAGAGTAACATCAGCATCTATATTAAAACATGCAATTACATAAGAACCGGAGGACAAGTTTCAGAAGGATTCAACATGTCACAAGGACTAAGACAGAAAGGAACCCTAGGCCCTCTATTATTCATCACTTATTTGGATGATATCTTGAAAACCATAAAAAACAAAACAAAAAATATGGAGATAGGCTACTACAACCCTATAAGAACAACAACATCTGAATGTGTTTTTGCAGATGATCCTGCAATTCGAGCAAAAAAACGAGAGCGTTATGCAATTTAATGTAAACTTATGGAATGAGGAATTGAAGGAACATAGAATAACAATAAATGCAGAAAAAAAAAAACGAAAGCAATGGTGATTTCGAAGGAAGACATAACAACAAACATTACATTGAACGGAAAAGAAATAGATCAAGTGGAAAAGTTCTCGTTTCTCGGAGCAATCCTGGAATAATAGAGGAGGTATAGAACAGAAAATAAGCAAGAGAATACAAGCGACGAACAAAAGCTACCATGCAATAAACAAGGTAATACTAAACAACAAACAAATTTCTAAGAATACAAGAATGATTCTATACAAAACAATCTATAGACCTACATTGATATATGGCAGTGAGACCTGGATAATGAATCAGAGAATTGGGAATAAAATACAAGCAACAGAAACGAGGCTTCTCAGAAGAAAGGGAGGGGTCACAAGAATAGATAGAATAAGGAACGAAACGATAAGAGACAGTCTGCGAATTGAAAGTATACAAACAACCATTGAAAAAATCAGCCCGCATGGTATTGTCATCTTGTTAGAATGCCGGAAGAAAGACGATCCAAACAGGTATGGAACGCAAGAATACTGAGGAAGAAGAATAGAGGTAGACCTGATGAGACATGGGAAAATAATATAGAAGAAATTTTAAATAAGAATAACATTGAAAAAGAAGAGACGAGTATGAAAGCAAAGAATAGAGTAGTTTGGAAAGAACTGATCAATTGTACCAAATAAAGTGATAGTAAACTAATCGCGACACCCGAAAGGGTATAAGCCGATTCTAAAAGATTATAGTAATAATAATAACGATAGATATCAAAACTATAATCGAACAATTTGCGGTAAACTATGTTTGCTATTTTTAAATAATAAATGGAAAATGGATTATATACATTGAATAATTCTGTAAACTCTAATTCATCTATTCAAGAAGCAAAATATTATCCACCGGTAGATATAAGTGATGGTTACTACGAATCATGTGTTCGAAAATTCAAATCTAATTCCAAAATACCAAATATTTCCAAAAAGTTCAAGAATAACACACAATTATTAAAAATGGTGAATTTGTAACAGTTATCATTGAGGACGGTACATATTCTGTCAATCACATAGAAGACATTCTTGGAGAAAAAATATGTGATGGTTCTGTTCTAACACCTTATACTAACACATTTAAATGTGAAATACAATCACCTTCTTCAATTTTCATAGATGATACTTCTATATTTATTTTATTGGGATTAAACAAACAAACAACTGACGCAAACAAGGAATATATTTCGAATAACGAGGTTGATATTTTCAAAATTAAATCTATTAACACTCACTCTTCACTAGCTATAGGCCAATAAATAAACTCAAAACGTACTGACATTATCTACAGTGAATATATTAAAGTGAATCAAGGTTATGATATTCTAGTGGAACCTAAAAATTTGGATTATTATCCGTAACAGGTAAAAGATTCGTAGATAACATCGGATTAGAATTAAAAAATCAATTCGGTGAGTATATTGATTTTAGAGGTGAATATTTAGAAGTACAACTTAAGATTCGAAGAATTCAATAATTTCAATTTTTCTCTGAATAAATGAGTACATCGCTGGTATTCATAGGTCTTCCGGAAAGTAAGAAACAAATAATAGAAAAATATGAACATCATAAATATTATCCTCAACTGAGAGAGTACATAAACGATACAAATAGACCTACTTTCATTAATATCAATAGTCAAGATGCGCAATTTGATACTGATAATAGTAGTACACCATTTTAAATGGCCAAATTATTTGCGATGGCGTTGACTTGAGAGAAGATTACAAGAATATTAAATTAGTAAGAAATGGTTATATGCGTATGTTTAGAAATATTGGGTACAAAATTATTAATAAGCTAGCACAAGAAGTAAATATTTAAGGATATAATATGTATATAAAAGGTTCAGTGGTATTACAAAATAACTCTACACCTGAAGGTTGGGATGGTACCAATTTAATTAGTGAAGATGATTACTTTTCCGTAAGTGTGCCAATTGAATATATAGTTTCAGTATTTGAAAGATATAAAGGACCTATATTGAGAATAATCTAATCAATTGATATTTTGAGAAGCTCTAGTGACGCAAATTGCTTATTAATTACAAGAACTACGATAGAAAAATAAAAAACTAAAGTATTAGAAACTCCCTTATCCGATATTATTCATGATATACCACATATCACACCAATTATAGATGAACAATAAGAATTAATGAATCAATTGAATCAAATAGATTCTTAAACATACCGAACTTGGACTGGCCTTATACAAATCTACCAACATTTTTGTCACGATCAAAAAATAACTCATGGTCCATTTCGACTTTAAGGAGTTTAACCATACAAAGAATAACTCTAAATTTGATTTTTGTAATCTAGAAAATAGAAAATTATCATTTAGTGAGGTTGAGTATTATCCCGCTGGAGACTTAGATTTGGATGAGAAATTAAATATGTTTAGTAGACTATATTCAATGTATTGTGATGCTAAGAAGACGAATTATCAAAACATGGAACCTATTCTATTTGATCATATTATTAACAAGAATGGATCTATTGAAAAATAATCCCTGTTTGTGTTTGATTTAACATATAAAAGTGAAATTGTCAAGGAAGCACCTACAAATATTACGATTGAATTGCCATTTGAAGAACAGGCACCTGCAAGTACTGTAATAAATGCTACATTGGTGAAACTTCACAGACCCTTCAAAAAAGATTATATCAGCACAACTACAACTGTAGAATTTTGAACCCTGATCATAGTGCGCTTACTAGGCACCATCAGGAAACAGGTCACAAATTTAATTTCAAAGAACCCCAAATTTTATCAGATATTAACAACAAAGTTCCAAGATTATTACATGAAAGCCTACATATCAACCTTAATCGCAGTAAATGCATTAATTACCAAACTGACGCTAGACAAAATTTGAAATACGCGCAAAATTTTTTAGTTGGTATGCGTGATCTATAGTGATTTTTGTTTTTTGTTCATCATTTTTTGTCATTCTATCACCTGCCACCTTGGTTGGTGATAGCCTCGAAGTTACATTCACACATTTTTTGTGATTTTTGAGCTATTTGCTATTTTTATATTGTTATCAATAAGTATTGGAAGGTTATCTTCATAACTATGCTGTAAACGAAGCTATAGGATTGTAATATTTCAATAGGTAAATATGTTGCACATGTGTTATCATTTTTCATCATCATCCCATTTATTATTGTTTCATGATCATTAACATCTTTGTAGAACGCTGAAGATGGATGGGTTAACATCCGAAACGTCCAAAAATTGAACAGTAGCATGAATAAAATTAAATGGACTTCAATACCTACAAAAATTTTTCCTAATCCATATTTGGGTCCTTCAATCTGCATTTATGCAAATACTATGATTCATTGTGTTACTGCGAAAGAATCTCATGTTGCATATAGTCCTGGAAATAACTAAGTGAAGGAAGAATAATTCTATATGATTAAATGAAGATTATATTGAAGAAAGACGGTAGTGGTTTGCCGAAATGTGGCGTTATAGAGCAAAAAACTACTCAATATTATAAATATTTTTCTAATGAAATTAGAACAGCTATAGTAGGTTCATCCAATTGTGAATATAGAAGTATCGACATATATTCAAAGTCATCGAATCAGCCGTTATACAACTATCTACAACATTATGTAAGTGAAATAAATGAACACATTAGTAATCTAAATTAGATCGGTTTCTAATACAAACTTTCTGGGAAAAAATATAATGAAACTTGTATGTTCACTCCCGACTTGGCATTTCCTCACGATATATCTGAAACAACACCATCAAATATAAATGGAAACAGCAACTTCAGGAATCCCAATACAGTGTTCATCTTGTTCATTCCGGAGATAAATACTTGGAGATCCGATTTTCTGATAGAAAAGCTGCTTCATGAATCTTATTAGCTCTGTCTTCTTTTCTAATTGAATGTATTGCGAAATGGACAATTTCTCTCCCGAGAGGATTTCTTGAGATATATTTCTTGTGTTTACTTATAATATTAGGGCAAACCTATTTGAATTGCATTGTTCATGAAATACTTTGGGAACTTAGCATGCGTTGACTTCACTTTATTGTTTCGGACAGTTTCGTACAGTTAACATGGAGCAATATTGTTGAAGTGTATTCCCAATGTTAAAAACAAGTAGTTTATTGATATAAAGGGATAATTGATATCATAGAAGGTTGAAGCTGAGCTGAGTTAATTATAGAAGATCGGAAAGGCAGGAAAGGAGCTACAAAATGGTATTGTTCTAGAATATGTCAAAGGGACAGTCGTTCAAAATCGTTACGAGAAGATAATATGTACTATCTACTTTACATATCGACAGAAGAAAGCACAAATTTCTGGTGAAGTGCGCATGAAATATTGTTCTGAGTGTGCAAAATGTGATTCGTGGATGAAATCGTATCGACGTGAAGATTTCAAACTCTGGATCAGGTAACAAAGGACATTTACATTTGTTCCCTTCATTTTTATGGTCCCACATAAGATGAACTCAGCTTGATATCAATAGAAGAATTAAAAATTAAGGTATTTTCTATCATACGAAGATAGTACATTTTATACTCTGCGAATACATAATCGCTTGACATTCATGACATTATAAATACTATCACAGAGCTGTAATATATTTAAATTTGAATAATTGATGACAAAATCAATAATGCGATAACTTCGGGGATAAACATAATACAAGAATGATGAATACAGAAAATTGTATTAACCTCTTCACTAATTCTTCTTCGTTACAACTCTATTTCCGTCCGTGGCACTTCAGCCACCGTTTCAATTGAAGGCAAGAATGTTTCTCTAATTTACCATACAACAATGTTGCCTCATCAATCATCTATTCATTCAATATGATATTGAGAAACGTCTTTAGTCCTATTATTACTGCTTCTTGAGATGAAACTGTTCGAAACAATATAGTTAAGTCAACGCATGCTAAGTTTCAAAAATATTTCATGAACAATGCTATTATATTGAATAGAGGAGAGCAATATCAATCGATAACTGAATATTTCCTGGAGCTCTGGAAATTATTAATTCCTGAATTACTTTCATCTATTCGTATTGGTGACGTGGTAGATAGGAATGTGGCATTTGAGTACATATGTGAAATCGAAATATGGAAAAAAATATATCCAATGATCTACAAGTAAGTCACGTGATGTCCACGTCAGATTTTTTTGAGAGAAGAAAATGTTCAGGTGCGGATCAAGTCACATTCACAGCATTCAAATCAATATATGATGAAAAGCATAGTATATAGGACCGACTTCTATATTTGGCCTAATGATCATGGAACATACGGGTCAAAATAAGTAAATTGTTTTGGTGTCTAGTTCATCATATAAGAAACGGTATTTGTTCAAATATTCTTGATGTCTTGACTTATATATTCGCAAAAATATGAAACATGATTTTCATGCGATGATAAATTATGTTTTTGCACGATTGAGCGTTTCCATGTGTTCACCAGCCCTCTATATGTTGATTTTACCAGCAAACTGCGGTTACTATGGTTATACTGGCTTACCGCCCATGGGCAAACGCGGTAAGTGAAAAATTGTAAATCTTCACAAGGAAATATTCATTTATTTATCTATATTTATAATTGAATATTCACAATAGAATGTAAATCTTGATAGCTGACTGAGGATAAACAATCATCAATAGTAATTCAATGAAAAAAGAAGACTCGGTTCCATATTTTAGATCTTCCAAACGTGCAAAAAATTTTGTATGCATTACGGTCAGTAAGTACAGTACCGATTTCAAATACTATTTGGAAAACTCATCAAGACTCGGCCTCCAAACTATAACTCTCAATATGTTGATTTAACCAGCAAACTATGGTCACTATGGTTATGCTGACTTACCGCCCATGGGCAAAGGCGGTAAGTAGAAATTGTGGATTCTCACGAAGAATATTTATTTATTCATCTTCATTTGTAATTGAATATTCACAATAGAATGTCAAACTTGACAGCTGACAGCGAATAAACAATCATCAGTAATACTTCAATTTGGAGAACAGAGTTTGGCTCCATATTCTGGATCTTCCAATCGTGCAAAAACTTTTGTAAGCAGTACGGTCAATAGGTACAGTACCGATTTTGTATAATATTTGGAAACCTCGCCAAGGCTTGGCCTTAAAACTATTATTCTCAATCGGTAAACTGTACTTACTGATCTTAATACTTGAATAACTATTATGCCCCACAAAAAAGACATTCTTGCAATAAACGCTGTGAATGGCGTTGATCTTTTCCATGAGAACTCATTTATAAAGAATCACTTAACAAATCTTATCCAGAACTAGGAAATATAAATTTGAATAGCACGTGAACCTCTCATGGCCTTTAGGAGCAAATTGTGACTTCGTGTTCTCAAACTCATCGCTTATGATACGAAAGACAATTTGGAACTGATTTTTGAAAGAAACATTTTTGGCCCAAGGATCCGTTTTTTTTGATAACATGATGACACTCAACGTGCTCAACATAAAACCTACTGATTCGTAATGATAGTCTCATATAAAGCTTAGCACCGATTTTTAAATATCCCAAAATTTGGTTATCGATAGATCCAGAAATAATATAATTTTCTGTAACAGGCTCCCAGCATCATAAGTTCTCGATAATTTCAAATATGGGCAATCATCATTATCATTTATCTGCTGAACTGGTGATGATATTTGTTCTTCTGCTGCTGCTAGAAGATAAATAAGAATTGTGGGCTATGGATGCCGTTGGTGCTCTTCCATTCTATTTTTACCTGTGAAGTTGACATTTGGAAAGAATTTTTATCATGAGAGGTGTTCGGCCTAATGTTTGCATTTGCTGTAAACGTGATAGTACAGAAAATATGAGATAAAGATATGATATCAATCGATAAGTAATTCCACAAAAGTTATGTTTCGTAATATCATATGCTAAATAGTTGTTTCTCAAACTGAACTATCGCGCTGTGAAATATCTCTCTACTTACTGCGTTTGATTGCAAATAAGGAATGACAGTTCAGTTAGAGAGTGAATTGAAGTACTTGTTATCAAATTATTTATTGACATGAATGAAGCTGGCTTCAAAAGACTATGTCCCAGTCTTTGCCTCCTTGTCTTCGTAGAGTGCAGACAGCTTTATCATGGACAACAATGACAGTCGCTTGGTCCTCTTAGCATAATTTTCTTTTGTGAAATTTGTGAGAATCAGACTCTGAATGAACAAATTTTAGAGTCGATGCAAGTTGATGGATAAACGTGCTTCTGTTGAATTCAATATAACTCATTCAGTAAATACAATTGGCGAACTTAGCTTGTGCGCACAGCCCAGACTACGTCTTTGGCGATGGAAATGCTATTCCAAATTCTAACAAAAAACCAGAAAATAATACGTGCCAGTATTTTATCCAAAACAAATAAATGTAAAAATCAGATGTAGTTGCAACTCAAGCAAGAAAATTTAGTCTTCAGCTCAATACAGTTTGTAATACAAAAAAAATTTGGTACCAGATAATAAAAAATCTAAAAAGAACTATGCGAGCGCTGAATGGGACGTGGCCCGTGGTCCAAAATGAAGAGTACTCTACCAAAAAAAGAAAAAATATCGTTCGTATAACCTAATAAAAGTTACTACGCCGTATGAAGGAAACCATCAGCTTCAAAAAGTTATTTGGAAGGGAATAGGTGATAGAATCTCAGATGCGTGGATAAAAGTTACGAGGACTTTATTTTGATAATCAAAAACAAAATACTAAATGTTTATATTCTACATTCGTACAATGGGAGAGGCAGGAAAGCGCGAAGGAAACGGTAGGTGATAAACTGATTGAAAAAAAAAAAACAGCAAAATTGAGTAATCATCTATTACTTGTGATGAACCCGATAAATTCTAATACCCAAACGATTCATGAGAATATTCTGAAGTAACCCGACACCGAAATGATGACTCAAAAAAATGAAAGTGAATATAGAAAAGAATTATTAAGACAGAATCACGTTAATGGAAATAGGCAAAAATTAAAATAGTTTTCATATCCATTGGTCATTGCAACTCGAAGCTAAATGCAAGTTTGAGCAACTAATGACAAGAACAGGGCAGTAGCGTAGGTGTAATACCAACTTACGGGAAATTTAGAACAAGCAAAAAATGGAGAATTTCTCGGAACTCGAATATCTGGAGGTTTCGTGTTGAACAACATTGGAAAAGGTTAAATGGAATTAAATTGGCTTAACTGCAATTCAAAGCGAAAAAAAAAAGTATGAAATCAAGTCAACAAAAATTTCCTGTAAGAAGCATTGAGAAATTGGATCAGCAAATTGATCTGGATAGCATTGTTCATTGAATATTTTTGAAACTTAGCATGTGTTGACTTCACTATATTGTTTTGGATAGTTTCATCGTAATAAGCAGTAATAATGGGACCAAAGACGTTTTTCATTATCATATTGAATGAATAGATGATTGATGAGGCAACATTGTTGTATGGCAAATTAGAGAAACATTCTTGCCTTCAATTGAAACGGTGGCTGAGGTACCACGGACTGAAATAGAGTGGTAACAAAGTAGAATTAATGAAGAGGTTAGTATTATTTTCTGTATTCGTCATTCTTGTATTATATTTATCCTCGAAGTTATCTCATCATTGATTTTATCATCAATTATCACAAATTGAAATACATGACAGCTCTGTGATAGTATTTATGATATATGTCATGAATATCAAGGGATTATGTATTCGCAAAGTATAAAATGTACAATCTTCGTATAATAGAAAATACCTCAGTTTTCAATTCCTTTATTGATATTGAGCTGAGTTTAGCTTATGTGAGCCCAGTGCCACCATAAAAATGAAGGGAATAAATATATGTGTCCTTTGTTACGGTATCCAGAGTTCGAAATCTTCACGCCGATACGATTTCATCCACGAATCACATTTTGCACTTTCAGAACAATTTTCGTTGTGCACTCCATCTGAAATTTGTGCTCTCTTCGGTCGATATGTGAAGTAAATAGTACATATTATCTTTTCGTAACGATTTTGAACGACTGTCACTTTGACATATTCTAGAACAAACCGTTTTGTAGCTCCTTTCCTGCCTTATGGACTTCTATAATTAACTTAGCTCAGCTACAACCTTTTATAATATCAATTATCCCTTTATATCAATAAACTACTTGTATTCAACATTGGAAATACACTTTAACAATATTGCTTCATGTTAACTGTACGAAACTCTCCGAAACAATATAGTGAAGTCAATGCATGCTAAGTTTCCAAAGTATCTCATGAACAATGCCATTGCAAGAAGAAGTAATACGTCACTTTTCAAAATGAGAGAAAAAAGAGCTAATCATGAGTTCCAAAAAACTCAGTGACGGTCCTTGACCGACTGACATTTGCAAATCAGTACAAAAAAATAATTTGACCACTATAAGCAAATCCTGAATTGCAATACTATTGCTATGAGCAAAAACAAAGATATTATTGGGAAAATTGAGTGTGCATCTGAAAGAGAACAAACCTAGTGGGGGTGGAAAAATTGGAGATTATTATATTATTCCAGAAACATTCCATCCAGGTAGAAAGAAATAAGAGAGATCAAATTCTGAACTGAATTTTTTGGAATGAATGCACCACACTATTTATAGACAAAACGTCAAGTTTGGATAGACAACTCGACTGTATCGTTTGTTAAGTGTCTCATCTCCCTCTTTTCATTTGTAAATAGATACAAACAAATGAGTTTAGTACATAATGTCAATCTCATCGGATTTATTTGCTTCGTACATGTTAACAAGAACAGTCACGATAAATAGAATTAGAAATGGTTATTGTTGGTGTAGATAGGAAGGAACAGTCAGTAATCGTTTCTATATATTTATAGATTATATGAGGCTTGAAATGTATAAGCTCTATTAAAACTACAGCAAGTTCACAACTGCGCCTCACACAATGGTGCAGCTGTTGCAACACTAGCTCAAGCTTTTGATCCATTCACTTCTAGTACCTTCAAACAATCACTTCTCATGTGAATATGAACTAACAATATGAACGAATTTTAGTGTACATACAGCAGTGATATTATCCCACTCTTATTTTCTGCTGCACGATGTGCATGACGCTTAGTAAGTCTTATGGTTCGCTGTATTTTTTGAATAGACTGAGCTCGTCTGTAGGAATGGAAGAAGTTTATTACAGAAGTATAGTACATATATTCCGATTTGCCACAAAATTTGCTATCCTCACCAATAAGTTTTCCCAGCATAGTATCTGCTGTCATGTACAGGGATAGGCACGTAAAATACACGACGTATTATACCTGATTTTTACATAAGAAAAACTCAGTTTATACATTGAATAATTTTGACGTATATGATGTAGAATATGTAAATTATGTATGAACAAAGAATTTTCTTCTTAATAACAAGTGTAAAGGTTATGCTCACCCTCCACAATTCACATTGTGTCCATTAATTGTGTACATATTCATAATAATTTTGACTTTAAACTCAAATCTAATGGCTATTTTTTTTGATTCTTCTATTTCAGTTTCTGCTGTTTAGTGAATTCGCTACAAGTTTATTTAGATGGTAGTTATATCTTTGTTTGTATCTCGAAGCAAGAATCCGGATTTGCTGATGTTGAAGTGAATGTGTCACGGAGTTGAATGAAATTGAGCACTTGCGCATTTATATTTAATAACGTGACAATAAGAAAATTTAACAGCAAATTAAATAATACACATCAATATTAGAGAGTTACAAGAAAGACATGTATGAGAATTAATGAATATATTGAAAAAAGAACGCGATGAAAATTGAAGTGAATCGTAAGGATTCTGAATATGAAATGTGTGCGTTCACAAGGGCAGGGAGGTCACTATAGTGGATGTTCGCATTTCTGAGAAGCCCAAAATGTTCTACCTCTAAAGCCATGACCTTTACATATACAAAAATGCACAGTGCAAAGATACATCAGAAACTTATGATTCTTGAATGATTCTCTAACAGCTGGTTTATATAGTTCAGTCGTGGTCATTGTAGAGGGCTTCATCATTCAGGTACCATGGCGCATTTGGAATAATACATAGAATTTTGTTCTGGAAACTTTGCATTAGATTTATATTTCTCAGTTCTTCACAGCCCCACAGCTGAGTACTGTACTTCCAAATTGGCACTAGACCTGCTTTATACAAAAGTATCTTGCTTCGTAGCGAGAGTTGTAAGTTACTGCCGATAAGCCGATACATTCCTCTCAGTTTTCCGTTCAGTTATTCTCTCCTCTTTGTAAGGAGCTTTTTCCCCACGTGAGGTCTTTATCTAAATGCATATCAAGATATATTACTACTGTTCCAACTGGCAGAGGTTGGTTATTCAGATTTACTTCGTGGTATGTGGCATGTTTCTAAGTGAATGTCACTTTCACTGATTTGGTTCAAGTAATCTTGATTTCTCCATTTGTTTGTATCCCATCTGTATTTTGGTTGAGTATTTTAGACGCTTCAGTAGGGTTTTCATGTATTGCAAGAATCGCAGTGTTGTCTGTGTAGGCTGCTGTCATCACATTATGTTATTATAGGGTAGGTCAGCAATATAGAATTGATATAAAAGAAACTTGATTGGTGTCTGGAAAAGCTGCAGTACAAATTGAGTTTTAAGGACTTTTAATTTTTAAAAGTATGAATTTATTTTCTATCTTCAGATACAGTTGAATTACATGAACTTCTATAATTAGTTGATAACAGCTCAACAAAGTAGTGATTGCCTTTTTTCCCCATTTTACAATCATTTATAAGTTCTTACTACCATAAGTCACACCTATATCCTGGAAGGGGGTAATCATGCGCAATAGCAAAGTATGAAAACTAGTATAACATAATTCCTCCCTTGCAAGACTTTGCTATATCGCATAATTTCAGGCTGAAGGATTCAATTCTATTTCATTCTCTTCTATTTTTATACTTCTACAAAAATTTGTCTTATATTTAAATATTATTCTACGAATACATATCATAACAACTATAATTATTGAAACATATAACATATAAGAATGATAATTGTGGTTTAACTCCAAATTCTTTATCTTCGGTAAAACACCTACAGGCCCTATTATTCTATCTACTTTCATCAAATTCATTGTGCCATCAACTTTAATCTCATAATTCATCTCCAAATTCTGAATTTGTATTTCTTTATATTGTTGGTTCACAATTTCGAAAATATTCTTATTTATTTGATATTCCTCATCAGTTTTGATTTTAAAACTTTCTTCAATTTCTTTATGTATATTTTTATCCAAACAATTAATTTGTATTTGCTGTTTATTGGGGCTAATGAGTATAATATCATTCGTATCTTTTATTTGTTTAATATCATTTTCCATATTTATATTATGATACAAACAATTATCATCCTTTCTCTTATCAATTAAACTCAAAATACATTTACTTATTCCAAAATATTAGGTAATACACATATATTTAGTGTCTATCAATAGACATTTATTATTTACATAATTCTCTTCCCCAGATTTGAAGAATAATTTTGATTTTATTTATTGTTATCAATTTCTCTTCTTTATCATATGTGGGGATAGGACTGAACTGAAATGATGAATTAAATTGGTTTGAAAAGTTTGGTATCTTAATCAAAAAATGAATCTGCTTATTTCCAAATTTACAATGAGTTTCAATTAATTCATTGAAATTCTATATATTTTTATTCTGGGAAATTTTCCTCAAATTATCATACTTTATGATACTAGAATGTATTTTATTCAAAGAACAAAAAGTGAGACTTACTTCAATTTGTTGGCCAAATTCATTGAGATTTTTTATTATCAATATTAACTCTAATAATTGATTATCCACTCCCATCATACTCTGCCAATCTTGATTCTCATTTAATTCATATATAACCATTAATAATTTCTCTTGAAGATGCTCTTCATTGTGCTTAATATTTTCTAATTGTTGGTTGAATTGTTTGGACATATTAGTTGAAATTTGTGAGTTTATTTCGTTCTGTTTTTGTAATGTTATTTCATTACTCTGTATCTTTTCAAAAAGTTCATTATAACGTCCTTCATCACTTGAATCCAAATTCCCAGTAATTGCTTTTATTACGGATCCAAGTCCGTTTATCAAACCTCGCTTAAATCTCTTATTATTCCTCATAAATAATTTCATTACTTGATCCTTTAAATCATCATAATTGAATCTTGATATATCTAACATATTTTGGACAAGATATTCTTTACTCTTCAATTGCTCTTGCATCTTAATAAGAGTACTTGTAACCTCAGTAAATTCTATTTCTACTTGGGATATATCATAATTATAATAAATTGATTGTTCAGACTCTTTTATTTTCCATTCGCCTAATTCAATTAAATGGAATCCATTATTTTTAAAAATGGCAGTCAGTTGTCCATGGCATAGTCTGTAATAGTGGTCAATATTATTTTATTGTTTGATTTTATTTATTCTTATATTTTTATCACCATGGTCGTCACTAATTTTAATTTTTCATAATAACGGGTCGTAAGCTTTTACAAAATGTTTCTTATACAAAGGTTTTTTGACTTTACCAATTAATCTTGGGCTGTGTTTAATGAAATTTTTTTTCATAATAAATAGACTTTTTTGGTTTTAATTCTGTATATTTTATTTTATTTTTGACGTTTCGACTCTCTAACCGAAAGTCTTTTTTTTTTCCTGATGAAGACTTTCGGTTAGAGAGTCGTAACGTCAGAAATAAAATAAAATATACAGAATTAAAACCACAAAAGTCTATTTATTATGATATAATTCTGAAAGTATGTATAGATCATTAATATTTTTTTCTTCAGTTGCAATGGGTTATCATTTTCTTTGAATATACTCAATTTCTCATTCATGATTCTAATTTTCACCAATTCATTTACTATATTAATATTATCTTGATGTTCATTCAATACTTGTTCTAATGTGGTTTCTTGTTTAAAATATTCATTCTGATCAGGCCCGAATAATGTCTCATTGGGTGTCAATTTGGTAGTATTGTGTTTCGTATTGTTATATGCTATCAACGGTAAATGTACCTTTTGAATTGAATTTGTATCTTTCATCCGCTCTTTTTGATTGATTATCCGTAATGATTCTATTATTGTAGAACAGAATCTTTTGATTGCTCTACTCTTTGATTATTCACGCAACTAAAATGAATATTATTCCGTATCTTTTCAATAAATCTTGTAATAATTTATTTTTAAATTCTCCTCCACTATCCGTTATTATTTTACCAGGTATCCTGTAGGCTTGGATATATTTGATCAGAACATCGCAAATAGTTTTGGCTGTTTTGTTATCAAGAAAATATGCTTGCGCATGTTTTGAAAACTGATCTATAATAATCAAAAAATATTTACCTTCTAAAGTTAATAAATATAAATTAATTATTTAAAAGGTTTCTCAGGAGTTGCAGTAATATTATCTATTGCGGGTATCGGTTTTTCATCATACTTTTCTAATTCACATAACTCACATCTATTAATATATTCTATAATATCTTCATTTATTCTAGGCCAATAATATTCTTCTTTTAATGCTTGAATAGTAGCATTAATTCCTCTATGGTTTGTAATGCCGTTGTGGAAATCGTGAATAATTTCTACTTGTTCTTCTTCCTGTTTGATATCAGAAACCAATTTATCTACTGCAATTATATTAATTGAATCCGGAACAAAATTCTCAAATATAACTTTTGTTACCTTCTTGACAAGATCTTTTTTGAAAATACCAAAATATCCAGTTTTTGGAATTCTATAATCTTCTAAAAATTTTAACGATTCTTCCTCAGAATTATCTTCTTTGATTTCCACATGTATTCTCTGTTTTTCATGATTAAATAATTTTGTAATCTGGATACTTGTTCCCTGCCTATGTGAGTCTAATATAAGTTGGTAATCTGCTATATTCAAACGATTATTCATATATTTAATTCCTGCTATAATATTCTCGTTATCTGAATGCACTGTGTTAATATCATCTTGTTCACTATTTGGTTTTTCACTAACATTTTCCACATGATAACTTTCTGGTAAACTGAAAACATTTATCTGGATATTAGTGTCCTCAAATATTTTATATAATTTTTGTTTAACATCTGTCCATGATAATCTATCGGAGCCGCAACCTAATTTAGGGATATTAATTCCATATAAATCATTCGAAATTAAATAATCTCTCAATTCTTTCATGGGCTTATCCAAATTCTTGAGGGAAGGTTGATCAAAATAATTTTGTTTTGTTATTAAATGAATTATTGTTTTATCACCTAATTTCTGTACAAATTAATGTTTATTTGATGAATCATATTTCTTACAATAATTTTTACTATCATATTTCTCTACTATTTGTCTCGCAAATCCTTTTGACATTTCGAAGTCGCGTGACACAGAATGTGCTATAATCTTCCTTTCTATCACGTCTCCAATTACTTCTGTCATCTTTGATTCTGCGCGCTGTCTTGATAAGAGGTCAGCTATTACATTTTGTTTCCCATTTAAATACTCTATTTCAGAATTATATTCTCCTAACTCAATCTTCTGACGCATAAGTTTTTGATTTGGATTTTTCATATTTAAAAGCCATACTAAGGGCTTATGATCCATTTTAATTTTTAATTTCCCTCCATATAAATATGGTTTCAAGTTTTTGATGGCCCAAGCGATTGTTTTCAATTCTTTTTCTATAGTTGAATAATTTTGTTCAGCTGAATTTAGAGTTTTTGAAGCGTAACAGATTGGTTTGTCTTGATTCTTATGTGTTCGAGTTAATACGGCTCCGATTGCATAATCCGAAGCATCAGTTGTCAGAGTAAATTCTTTGTTAAAGTCTGGTATTTGTAGCAATGATGATTCAGCTATTATTATCTTACTGTTTTCAAATGCAGCACAATATTCGTGATCATGAATGTCAATATGAGAATATTTCTTTAAACACTTGGTGAACGGTTTTGTTAATTCCGCGAAATTTGGAATGAGCCTTCTGTACCATCCTAAGGTTCCTAAAAATTGTTTTATCTCTTTTTTTGTCTTAGGGATATTCAATTCTCTAATAAATTCAATTTTTCTTTCGTCAGTGTTGAATCCATTCTGATTAATTATGTAACCTTAATATTTCGCTTCGGGTCGCAAAAACTCTGACTCATCTTTTTGAATTCTTAAATTTGCTTCTCGTCATTTTTCAAATACTCGTCCTGCATTTATTATGTGCTCTTCTGAAGTTTTTCCGAAAATTATTATATCATCCAAATATACAAGACAAATATCATTCACCAATTCTCCTAAAACTGTATTAATCATTCTCTGAAACGTTGCTGGGGCAGTTTTTAAGCCGAAAGACATTCTCAAAAACTCGTAATGTTCTGATGGGTGGAGAAAGCTTTTCTTTCTCTATCTGATTCATACATGACTATTTGATGAAATCCCGAGTGTAAATCTAGAGTTGTGAAATATTTTGATTTACCAATGTGATCAAAAAGTGTATCAATATTTGGCATAGGAAAAATACATAAAATAACTTGGGTATCGCCAGACCAAGTAACCCAGACACAAATAGACCACGTACTAATCACAGGAAGAAAACAATCAGATATAACAGATGTAAGATCATACAGAGGAGCATGCGCGGATTCAGACCACTTTATGGTAATAGCAAGTCTTAAACAGAAAGTAAGAAGAAATCAGAAGGACAGAAGCAAGAAAACTAAATGGGACATAGAAAAACTTAGCAATGAAGACACAAGGAAGAAGTACGAAGAAGAAATAGAGAAGCACATCAAAGAAAAATATGAAGAAGAAGACAATGTAGAGAATAAGTGGCATAAGATACAAAACTGTATAAACCAAGCTGCAAAAAAATGGATAGGAGAAGAAAAACAAGAAAATAAAAAAACATGGTTCAACAAAGAGTGCCAAGAAATAGTATTAAAAAAGAAAAATGCAAGACTGAAGTGGATGAAAACAAATAGGATAGAAGACAGAGAAGATTATAAAAAAATGAGGAAGAAATGTTGTAAAATTCTAAGAAAAAACAAGAGAGATTGGATAGACGATAAAATAACAGATATTGAAAAAGAAAGTATGAATAGAAACTCAAAACAATTCTATAAAAAAATAAATGAACAGAAAAGAACATACAAACCAAAAGTCTACTGTATGAAAGACGCAAAGGGCAACAAAACAGAAAACGATGAGCAAGATAAGAAAACATGGGTAGAATACTTCAAAACCCTGCTAACAGACCCGCAACAAAACGTGGATATTACAACACAAGATGAAATTGCGGACGAAGGAGTATCAGAAGAACCAACAGAAGAAGAAGTCAGAGAAATAATAAGAAGCAGGCGAAATGGGAAGACTCCAGGCAAAGATGGAATAAACACAGAACTAATAAAATATGGAGGAGATGAACTACATGAATATATATATAAACTTATAATGAAGGTGTGGAGAACAGAAAAAATGCCAAAGGATTGGGAAAGAGGACAAATAATCACAATTCACAAAAAAGGAGACCAACAAACATGCGAAAATTATAGAGGTATAACGCTACTGAACACGACATATAAAATAATGTCAACACTAATACAAAAGAGAGTCCAGAAAGAAACAGAAAACATAATAGGACAGCATCAGTGCGGATTCACGCAAGGCAGATCAACAACAGACGCTTTACATACAGTTAAACAGATAATAGAAGAAGCACATGAATATAAAATGAACATAGACTTATTATTCATTGATTTCAAACAAGCGTTTGACTCGATCAAAAGAGAAAAACTTATGAAAGCCCTAGAAGAATTTGGGATAACAGCTAAACTAAGACGATTGATCTTGATGACATTAAGTGGAACAACAACCACAATTAAAACACAAAAAGGAGAAACTCAGGAATTCGAAATAAACAAAGGAGTAAGACAAGGAGATACACTATCAGCAACTCTGTTCAACATAGCGTTAGAATATGTGATGAGGAACTTGAACAAAGGAACACTCAGAACTAAAGGCGGACAAATAATAGCATACGCAGACGATATAGTATTGGCAACAAAAAATAGGAAAATATTGAAAGAAATGGTCGAAGAAATAGTAACAGAAGGAAACAGAATGGGTCTAAAAATCAATGAGAACAAAACTAAAATAATGAGGATAGGAAAAAAATCAGGAAGTAGAAATATAAAAATAGGTAGCCTGCAGTTTGAGGAGGTTAATAAATTCAAATAGACATTCTCAAAAACTCGTAATGTTCTGATGGGTGGAGAAAGCTTTTCTTCCTCTATCTGATTCATCCATGACTATTTGATGAAATCCCGAGTGTAAATCTAGAGTTGTGAAATATTTTGACTTACCAATGTGATCAAAAAGTGTATCAATATTTGGCATAGGAAATTTATCATCTTTTGTTCGTGTATTGATTTTCCTAAAATCGATAGCCATTCTAGTTTTCTCTTCATTAGACGCATTTGCTTTCTTTGGAACGATCCAGATAGGACTGGACCAGGGGCTGATTGATTTCTGAATAACTTTTTCTTCTAATAATTTATTTACATGTAATTCGATTTCTTTCTTATATACTTGTGATAAACGATAATTTTTCGTATGAATGGGTGTTTCATCAGAGATTATTATTTTATGCTTGAGAACTTTTGTGTGCGATAAAGGTTCATTATCTTTTGGAAATAAATCATCATAATTTTTAAGTAATACATCTTATTTTCGTTTTTCTACGGGGTTCAAATGAGAGTTTCGGATTTCTATGGAATTTATCATATTTGTTACAGGTAGATGTACCATTTACTGTTTCGAGTGTCAATTTTATACCTTCTTGTTGCAATTTCAATTTTTCTGCTAAGTCTGAGTGGATTAGATTGATTGAAGATTTTGTGTCGAAAAGTATATTAGAATAGTGTTGCTGTAATGAAGGTAAATCGTTTGTTTAGGATGACATTATGTAATATTCTCGTCTATCATTGTTCCTTAATCTAAGAAATCATTATTTGGATCAATTTCTTGGTCATTAATCTCTTCGTCTTTGTCTTCGTGTTCGTTTGTCTGTTCAACTGAATCTATATTATAATTTTGTCTTATAGTTTGAAACGACATAGATTGAGTCTGTCTGGTTTGAGTCGATATGGGCTGTTGGCTGGTTTGAATTGACAAAGGCTGTTGGTTAAAACGTTGTCTAGTTTTACGGCGTTTTTAACATTTTGTTTGGGTGCAAAAAAGATATTATTTCTATGAAAATTTGGTTTGATGTCTACAACATGTGAAGAGAGATTATCAGCTGGGAAATTCCGCGGTGGTATTCTATTATTAGTTACGTTTCGTAGAAGTAGTGAAGTATGTTGGTTTTGATTAATAAAATTGAATTCATTTCTTATCAATAATTCGCATTGTTCTAAAGTATCAGGATTCTTAACAACAAATGAACCTCTTATTTTAGTAGGTAATAAAGATATGAAATGTTGCACTATTAATTTCTGTACCTCAATTATAATTGCATTTTTCTGAGCTGAACTATATTCGGTTAAAAGTATTTTTGATTTCTATTGCAAGAATTTTTCCAACATATACTTCAAAGTAATTTCTGCATTTGTTTCGAATCGACTATTAATTATGTACAGAAGTATAGTTTCTGCTGATAATTTATCTGTGAAATTATTTGTTAAATATAATCTCAAATCTAGCCAATTCTGGAAATTATTTTCAGAAAGAAGCTCTGCAGCTTTATGGACTAACTTTGTTTTAACTATTCCAAATGAATATGTTGTTTGTCAAGGAGATAAAGCTAAAGTGTTCGTGGTAGCATAGACTTCATCAATGGTTTCAATGAAATTACTGAACAATTTCATGTTTCCTTCATATTGAGGAATTACATCACTAAAAGTTTTCAATTCGGCTTATGTAATATTTACCATTGCTATGGTTTTTGAAAGTTGATTTGGTCTTAACTTTATTTGAATAGGATTGGGAATTTCTATTTCTAGATCGGAATCTGATTCCTGTGAGTCTTCTGATTCTGATGAGGTATTACTCATAAATTTTTCAAAATCTTATTTCAATTAGTACACAGTCTAACTGTGTTTGCGGATCAATTTACTGAGAAAAATCAAAATGTTTTAGACCACGAATCCAACGCGAAACGGGCTTTCAAATGATTTCTCCGATAGAGAACGAAATAGTGGACTGTAATAATATATTTAACGACAAATATCGAAATCAAACAGAACATATAAACAAGTTATATTAATAATCCAATTAATGATTGCGATGCCAACAAATTTCAAACTCACCCCAATGGTAGAATCCACGTTCCTGCTGCGCCGTCTCACTGGAAAGAAAAAGGGGATGATTTTCCGGGAGAGGGTAGAAATCAGTTGGTAGGAAATTTTAGGAATCTATCCGCTTTTACCAGTCTGGTGATTGGCTAAGCTTCTTCCTGGAGCTTCTGGTCCAGTGGAGAGAAGTGTTGGATGATACCCTCGATTTCAGGCAAATGGTAAACAAAATTCGACAACATTTACGTCACGATTGACAATTAATCTCGTCCCACGACACAAAATAAACCGATAACTTTTGGCGTGAACGACAAATTATTAGCCCTCAAGATTTCGGCGACACGAGGTTTTTTACAAGTGATTGATGCAAAAACATGACCAATAGTGAACACAAACCAACGTGTCTCAACGAAAGCCCAAAAAGGTGTCCAACGCGCAAGGCAGTACCGAAGACCAGTAGATGGCGCTACGAGTACCATTACAACAATTGACTTGATGCGTGCTCCTTTTCAGGCCAATAAATTTAATTCAGTAAATTCTTCTTTAAACATAAAGGCTGGTACCACAAGCTCTGTTTTTGGCTATACTAGCAGTGTTATTCTAAGAAGAGTTTTGAAGCAATATAAATATTCCAAGCTATTTTAATAGAAAATATTGAAATAAATTTTGAAGACATATGTGTTTTCTGTAATTTGTATCTGAAGATTATTTTCTAAAGTATTTGGGAATATTCTAATTGCATTAAAACATATCTTAACACAACGCTCTTAGTACCGCCAAAAACATAGCTCGTGGTACCAGCCAAAGTTTTTAATTTAATTTTAAATGACTCAAACATACCCTTGCCCCTGACGACTCCTCATCTGAACAATTGATTTCATGGGCCGGAGATATGGCAACAAGAAAATAAGGGAAAAAAAATAATCAAAACTGTTAACTTCAACAGCAATGAATGATACAACCCAAAAATCAAAAACATATTCTACCCACCACAATAACGACAATTTATTTACATATTTACAACTTCTCTACTCATTTACTGACTAGGCAAGGGGCAAAGTTTTACAACTGGCCGCCTCAGCTTGCCTTTATTTGTCCGAACAACGGCCACTCTCACGACTCCATCTTGGCCTGGGAAAACCTCCTCGATTATACCCAGGGGCCATTGTTGGGGGCCATAGGACTCTGATCAATAAGAACTACCGTCCCCACGCGTAAATCACATGAAGGTTGTGTCCATTTTGTCCGGACTTGGAGCTCATGCAAATACTCCTTACTCCACCTGGACCAGAAAGATTGTATCAATTTGTCTAATAATTGATACCGAGATAGACGATTTGAGGGCAACTCCAACACTGTGTCTGCAGGTAATGATTTTAAGGGTGTAAGAGTCAAAAAGTGTGCAGGAGTCAACGCCAACGGTTCCGATGGATCCTCCGAAAGAGGGCACAAAGGTCTGGAATTCATCAATGCCTCAACCTCAATTAACAACGTGTTGAACTCCTCATATGTCAGGCGCTGCTCTCCGACGACGCGCGATAAATGGGATTCAACACTTTTAATATTGGATTCCCAAATTCCTCCAAAATGAGGACTACTCTCGAGAAGAGTGCAAGCTTGAGAGTTCGTTCAATTCTCTCTTAGCACCAACAAAACTCGTTCCATAATCCGAATAAATCATGGAACAAGCACCACGACGAGACAGAAATCTTTTGAATGCGGCTAGGAAGGCGGCAGTTGATAAACTGGTCACCAGTTCCAAATGAATTGCTTTTGTAGCCAAACACACAAAAAGACAAAGATAGGCCTTTTGTACCGCTGAATTTTGCCGACGTCCCATACTGATTTGCCAAGGACCAGCATAATCTACTTCCGTGTTCCAAAATGCTTTAACTTGAGTTAAACGACACGTCGGGAGATTTCCCATAAGCGGAAAAGACGATTTGGGTTTGACTCTAAAACAAATATTGCACTCCCGTATCACTTTTCTGACCACAGATCGAGCAGAGAGAATCCAATACTTTTGTCGCAACAATGATATCAACAAATGGGGACCTGAGTGCAGATTCTCCAAATGATAATAACGCACCAACATGCGTACAAATGGGTCATTTTTGGGCAGGATTATGGGATGAGCATATTCAAAGCCAACCGATGCATTTTGCAGTTGTCCTCCCACTCGAATGACTCCATCGACCAAGAACGGAGCCAAACGCTGAATTCTATTGGAACATGGTCTCCCATTTTGGAGTGCACACATGTCCTGTTGAAAATGTTGGAGTTGTATGATTCGACACATAATATGTTCCGATTTGACTAACTGCTCCCGAGTGACCAACTCTTGGCGAGGGAGCAGGCGACAAAATCGCAAGACATAAACCATAACTCGCCGAAGTTTCGAAAATGACGAGTAGGAACATATCACATCATACATCATATTTTCAGCATTTTCAGCTTGGGCTATCAGACACGACGTTGGCTTTTGTTCAGGAAGCTCTACCAACTCCAACGAAAAATTTTGAGTAGGCCAACTTTCCTCATCTTCGATCAGCCAATTTGGACCATTCCACCACAACTGATGATTGCACAACTCTTGAGGAGTCAAACCTCTGGATAAACAATCGGCCGGGTTCTGTTTCTCTTCCACGTGGGCCCAGTTCTCTCTGTCGACAAGATTTTGAATCTTAGCTACTCGATTAGCTACGAATGTGGACCAACGGCTGGGTGACGAGCTCAGCCAACATAGTACGATGGTTGAATCAGTAAACGTTCGAATCGAGGGACTTACGTTACGAGCCATGAATCTGTGACTCACGAGTTGTAATAAGTCTGCAAGTAAGAGTGCTGCACACAGCTCGAGCCGGGGGATCGAAACGGTTTTTGTGGGTGCCACCTTAGATTTGCCTGAAACCAACCTCACACACGCATTTCCATCACTCTGAGCCACTTTGAGGTAGACAACAGCCCCATACCCAGATTCTGACGCGTCGGAAAATCCGATCAAGGTGAGTTGGCTATCGAGTGAGATTCCCAAAAAGCGTGGAACCTTTATTGAACTCAAGATAGAGCACTGCTCTTGAAATAAATTTCAATTTGCAACGATCGCATTACCAGGAGCTTGATCCCAATCTGACTTCTCCTGCCACAGCATTTGAATCAGTATTTTTAAATATAAAGTGAGCGGTGCCAAAAACCCTAAAGGATCGAAAATTCGAGCGACAGTCGACAAAATCTGACGTTTAGTTCCTACCCTTGGTTCAAATTCTATTTTAAAATCAAACTCATCGTTGTCAGGGTGCCAACGGAGACCTAAAATGGAGCAAATATGGTTTCCAGCATCGAATTCCCTATGTTCAGGATTTCCATTATCAACTACAAATTTATTCCTGAGATGCTCAGAACTAGTGGACCACTTAATAAGATCAAAACCTCCAGTTTGAAATAATTGTTTAGATTGCAAATATAGTTGTTCGGCTTGATCAAGAGACGGAAGAGAAGTGATCAGGTCATCCATATACATGTCTCTGAGTACGACTTCCGCAACAACAGGGAATCGGCTACCTTCCTCATGTACAAGCTGTTTGACCGTCCTCAGTGCCAAATATGGGGAGGAACTGATACCAAAAACGACGGAATTTAATTCAAAGACTTGTACCGGATCCTTCGCGTCAAATCTTCATAGAATTTTTTGGAATTTTTTGTGTTCTGGACAGACTCAAATTTGTCTATACATTTGTCTAATATCTGCAGTCAGGGCGTAAGCAAATAAACGAAAATTCAACAATAATTCCACGATGTTGGTTTGCAGTTTTGGGCCCACGTGCAAAATATCATTCAACGATTTCCTTAAGCTGGTCTTGCTGCTGGCATCGAACACGGCACGCACAGATGTACTTAAGCTCTGTGGTTCAAAGATCGCATGATGGGGAATAAAATATCCCTCTCTCTTATCTGCATCAGCGGTAAGCGATAAATGTCCCTATTGCAGATAATCGGAAATTATTGCACAATAGGCATCCCGTAATTCAGGAGTATGCGAAAACTTCTTCTCTAAATTATAAAACCTTTTTAAGGTCGAATTATACGAATGGCCTAGCAACTCAGGACTTGCTCGGAAAGGGAGACTGACGATATATTTTCCACTTTCGTCGCGTTGAACAGTTTCGACAAAACTCTGCCCACATTCAATATCGTCCGGATCTAGAAAAGCACCGTCCGTGGGGGAAACATCTTCAAGTTCCCAAAATCGTTGAATAAGTGGGCCGATAGCCTCATTCACAGTGGTGAGGAGAGCGATGCGTTCGTGAGAGCTTCCTAAAACAGGCGCCTCCCTCATAATAACGAAGCCTAGGGGAGTATGAATCGCCATGGGCTTATCCGGTGAATCAACTAGCTTAGCTCCACCCAGTATGAACGGAAAAAGTTCCGCTCCTGGAACTCCATCAATTTCGCCAGGTAAATGAAAATCGGCATCTGCCAGTTGCAAATGCTGCAAATGATCCAAACGAGAAATGTCTAATTCCATTGAAGGTAATTTATCGACAATACGCTCAACGACTAAAGGCGTAATGGTAAAAAACACTCTTGCATCAAAGCGAGAAAAAATTCGCAAAGAGGTTTTACCTCGAACAGAATTTTTTGATCCACCAAAACCGAGAACCGACGAACGAAAAATTCATTCAACGGTTAAATTTAATTTGCGACAAACAGATCTGGTTAAGAAGTTAGACTGACTACCACTATCTAACAACAATCGAATGGGTCGTAGACTACCATCCGCGTCCTCGGCATGAATCACCACAGTCGACAATATAACAGTGTTGTTTTCCTCGAAACCTGCGGCCATGTTCATAGAACACAAAGTTGTCGAGGGATCCTCTACTGATTTGGTGGTTTCAAGATGACTTTCCGACTTGCCAGTACGACCGTATTCAAAATGCAACAAAGTGTTGTGTGGCAATTCACACTTACTGCAACTATTCACCGAGTTACATTCTGACGCTCTATGTTGGTTTGAAAGACACTTGAGACACAGAAAGGCAGCTTTCACAACCTTAAATCGCTTCCAGGGGGTTGATTTCAAAAATTTAGCACATCCCTTTAACGGGTGAATGTCTGTTTTACAATAAACACAATTTTTCACCTCTATTTCATCCGATTTAGCTAAAAGAAAATGAGTTGCCTTGTACGACTTTTTTTGTTGACTAGAATTTTGAACTTTAATTTTGATTTGTGTTTCGGTAGAAGGTAAACATTTGATTTGTTTTTCTAGAAAGGTCACCAAGTCCGAATATGTTGGGAGCCCTTTATCTCGATGAGCTGCCTCAAATGATCTTTTTGTGGCTGAGTCTAAAACCGTTAAACACCGATTAAGAAAAACAATTTCTCCTACATCACCGATATTCAATTGTTTCAACGCCGCTATTGGCGCGCAGAAACCATCTAACACTGAAATTATACCCTCTCTAGATTCCGACCAAAGAGGCTTGAAACGGAAAATTTCCTCAACATAATTACTTGCCAACGTGCGTTCATCGTTATAACGATCGATCAAAGCCTTCCACATTATTTCATAATTAGCAGAAGTGGGCTTTACATTTTCACAAATATTCAATGCAGATCCCGTAAGTCTAGAAGTCAGATGTTGCATTTTCCCCAACGCTGATAACGACGAATCTTCATGGACAAGGGTATTAAACAATTCATAAAACACCGGCCAATGCTCCAGTGAGCCATCAAAGCGCGGAATTTCAATTGTACGTAAGCATGTCGCTTTATTCTCGACCGCGGGTGTACCTTCAATTGTTCGATTGGCCGAGTTGCCTTTTGCTGAACCCCTCGATCCCGCGTGAATAAGCACACTGGCTACTCGTTCAATATGCTCGATTATATCGAATAACGATGTTGTAAATTTCGGTTCGAAATCTTTCACGAATTCTAAGAATAATTCATTAATTCTCATTTCGAGGTCGTCAAATTCTCGTAATGTTTTATCCAACAACGGATAAGATAATTTGAAACTTTCAACACTCGTTGCATCGGTGTCTTTTTTCGATTATATCACACACCTCAGCAACAACCAATGAAATCAAAGGATTTTCCATGGTAACGAGGTATATCGCGATAATATTTTCTCCTAACTCGATATACCACAGTAGCTTTTTGAAAAATTATAAAAAATATAACAATTAATAAATTTTATGGTTTGTGAAATAATCCTTGCAAATACACCTCAAGATTCGGTATATTATCGCATATACCTAGAATTTACCTCAAATACTTTTTGTCTTGGGTAATTTTTTACTCGGCAAATTTGGAGATTTATAATCAACGACAATATCCCTCGAGCTAAAGCTCTCGAGTATTATCAGATTAGGAATCCCCAAATTTGTCTCGTAAAAAATTACCCAAAAGACAAAAAGTGTATTCGTGAAATTCTTCGGTATATCGATAATACACCTCTCTATCGGTATATTACCGTTGATAAATTATAAATTCTTTGAATTCATGCGAATAGCACTTCCTTTTTTTTATTCAAAATTTTTATTGATCGCTCCGCTTTTTCTCCGTCCATAGTGCTAAATTTATAAATTTTTCACGGAACCAGATAAAATAGATGAATGAATAACTCTACTTTAAATCCAATGAACAAAGTCACAACAACAAGATTAATGTTCTAACACAATAAGCGAGAATTATTGACGCTAATATTTGTTCGAAATAAATAACAAATCAATTGTTTCACTGCAAACAGTTTTAACTATAGTTTAACTCAAATAAAAGACCAGCAACCCGCTCTGAACTGGTCGAAACTCAACGACTACTGACCTACGCGTCAGACACCAAATGATTCCCCCAGCCAATCGATCTTTTTCACTTTATTCAAAGAAATATCCGGCTCGAAGGATCAATGTGTTTGCGGATCAATTTACTTAGAAAAATCAAAATGTTTTAGACCACGAATCCAACGCGAAACGGGCTTTCAAATGATTTCTCCGATAGAGAACGAAATAGTGGACTGTAATAATATATTTAACGACAAATATCGAAATCAAACAGAACATATAAACAAGTTATATTAATAATCCAATTAATAATTGCGATGCCAACAAATTTCAAACTCACCCCAATGGTAGAATCCACGTTCTTGCTGCGCCGTCTCACTGGAAAGAAAAAGGGGATGATTTTCCGGGAGAGGATAGAAATCAGTTGGTAGGAAATTTTAGGAATCTATACGCTTTTACCAGTCTGGTGATTGGCTAAGCTTCTTCCTGGAGCTTCTGGTCCAGTGGAGAGAATTGTTGGTTGATGCCCTCGATTTCAGGCAAATGGTAAACAGAATTCGACACCATTTACGTCACGATTGACAATTAATCTCGTCCCACGACACAAAATAAACCGATAACTTTTGGCGTAAACGACAAATTATTAGCCCTCAAGATTTCGGCGACACGAGGTTTTTTTACAAGTGATTGATGCAAAAACATGACCAATAGTGAACACAAACCAACGTGTCTCAACGAAAGCCCAAAAAGGTGTCCAACGCGCAAGGCAGTACCGAAGACCAGTAGATGGCGCTACGAGTACCATTACAACAATTGACTTGATGCGTGCTCCTTTTCAGGCCGATAAATTTAATTTAGTAAATTCTTCTTTAAACATAAAGTTTTTAATTTTATCTTAAATGGCTCAAACACTAACAAATAAGTGTGAATGTGTGTGTGTGAGACTGTGCTGGTCTCTCGGTGAATTTATTACTAACTTTTGTTAGATTTATCCCTTCGTGTATTTGTTGCTTACAATTACATACTGTAAAATAGCTAACAATATCGTGAGTTTGACGGCCATCTCCGGAATCTACAAGTTGTCGTACTGATTGTACCTCTGCGGATGACTGTTCTCTTGGACGACATGAACTGGTACCGATCAGCAAGTACTCTTCCTCACGATGAGGACGTGGTCTGGTTATCTGAGCAGCAAGCTGTCTATTTGGTGTAGTCGTTCGTTAAAGATTGGTCGTGGTTAGACCCTGATGGGCTTAGGTTGAAGCCGGTTTGAAGTTCTCGTAGGTTTTTGAATATATTGAAGTAAGACTTTTGGAAAAGTGCCACAAATGGAATTTTTGTACTTAATTTCTCTGTGTCTTCAATATCCTACCGACTGCGCCAATTAAGTTTCAAAGACTTTTAATTTTCAAAAGTATAAACTTATTTTCTGTCTTCAGATACAGTTGAGTTACATGAACTTCTCTAATTAGTTGATAACAGCTCGACAAAGTGATGATTGCTTTTTTTTTCCCTGTTTTACAATCATTTATAAGTTCTTATTACCATAAGTCACACCTTTATCCTAGAAGGGGGTAATCATGCGCAATAGCAGAGTATTAAAACTAGTATAACATAATTTACATAGTTTCTTTCCCTTCTCGACTCCGTCGACTACCCTGCCTATCTGCTCTATAGTTAAGTGATAATTTTTGGATCCGAATTGATGTTAGAGGATGCGTAGGTTATATTCTATTATTGGTATAGATTGAACTCTTAAGTATTAGTTTTTCTAGTAGTTTGGATAATATAGAAAGTAAGGAGATTAGTTGGTAAGATGATATCACGTGAGGCACTTTACCTGCTTTGGGAATCATTATTATTAAGGAGAGTTTCAATTGGGCTGAAAATACTGGATTCTGACTACAGCGTTAATTATGTGAACGAATGAGAATGACTTTTTTCTACTTTTCTAACAAGAGTACCTGTTATTGGATCATATCTCGGAGCTTTTTACTTGTTGAGAGATTCGGTAGTGTTTAAAATGACACTTCCAGGCCATCTGAAATTGGCAGATGAAAAATTGCCAGAAAAGTCTGAAAGATAGATGATTTTGCTCAAAATTATGTAAATTTTGTATGCTTTTTCCATCCCCCAATAGGTACATTTGCACCTAAAATAGCGAGTGGGAGATGGGAAATGCGGAGATATTAGTTTATGAATTTTTACTACCAAATTTTTATAGTAATAATTGGTTAGTGCTGAAGAATTAATTCAAGAATTCCAAGAACGAATAAGTGAAAGGATATGTGAGCTTGAAGTGGTCGAGATCAATGATGTCATCTATGACGAATTTATCATGAACGCCAAGACTGCGATCGTCTTGTGGAACGATTATTGAGGCGATATGAGTGTTGAGGTCTTTCAATGGAACGCACCCTTGGAGTCAACTAAGGCCCAGTATTTCAGTCTATGGTTTATGTTAAGCGTAGCTTAATTTCCATAGTAATGATTGTTAGAACAATTGTTACTTAGGTAATTAAGCTCCGTTTAAGGTAAACCGAGGACTGAAATACTGGGCCTAAGACAGACTCAACCTGCGACTTATTGTTTATTATGTGCAGAAATACCGCAATATATTTGTTAAACTTGAGCAAGAATGAAATTCGGATCATTAAACTATATTATTTTCATGTGATTCTCTCATTTTTGATAAAAGATCATCATCATAGCCAAAGCGACGCAGTAAGAATAAAACAAAATGTTCCAAGTCGACTATCAATATATTTATTCCAAATTTTGTTCTTTTTATTGTAATCTCTTACTGTTCTTCATTTTGTTGTAGATCCCTCAGTTTTGATATGTTATGTATAAATAAATCCATATTTATGATGGATATAATCATTAAAACTGCTTCAGCTGACGTATAACCATTTAAGTTCTCCTTTTTTGAATATTTGAACAGCCAGATAAGTGATATTCTCTGAAAACTCACGTTTTTTATCGTATGTTTCTTGTTCACTGATCTTATTAGATCAGAATCATTATGACATATCTTTGTGAAACTTATAGCATTTTATAGAATCAATCATTTTTTCTTCAGTATTTAATACTTCAATAAGTGTCACTGAAACTGCACCACCAAGAGATGAAGCAGCAAGAGGTACAAATGCAGAAGCAGATTAACTACTTGCTGGAAAAATAACCTCTCCCATATAAAGACAGATATTAATATTGCTATTCGCTCAGTGCGCGACAGCAGCGCCATTTGATGTATGAACTTAAAAAGGATATTTGGCGTATATGTACATTGTGATCTAACGAGATAAAATGTTATATTTTGATATCAATAAAAGTATATACGGATATTCTAAGCAATTGAAAAGTTTTATTCATTATTATTATTGAACGTTCCTCACAAGTTTGACTGACATTAAATAGACCGCGGTACAGAGCCCCTTTCTCCGGATTATTAACACTTTTTTAAAATTTTGTGAGTGGCTTCATTTTTATGAATCCGACAATTTTTTTATCTGCAAAAATCTTTGGAACTACTGCATTTTCCATCGAACAGTCTAAAAAGACGTCGATTCTATGAGTTATTCTTGATCAATAGCATCACTCTCTTTTATGGTCTAATCGTAAGATAATAATAGCGATATCACACACAATATTCTGTCCGTCAAAAATATTGCGGCGTTCGGCGTAACCCTTATCTCCAACATGTCAAAATTACAAGTTTTGTTAGATTATTAACACTCTGTTGGAATTCTCAGTACTATTGAACAAACATTAGTGAAGTTTTGTGGTGATATTGTGTGATGAAATTTCTGCTGCATATTTTCAGTCTGAAGCTCTGAAAATGTCAATTCTTTGAGTTTTGTTTGCTGATTAAGACTTGTCGGACAAAAATCATACATATAGGTGAGTATATTCCTTGATCAAAAAATATATTGTCCGACAAAAATAGTGCGCCGTATTGCCAAATGAAAAGATAAGAAGTAGCGTTTTCTGTGTTTGGCGGCGCTAATATTGAATCTACTTTTCAACTAAATTTTGTACATCTATTTGTGAGATCAAAAATAATATTCTTCAAATTTTCACGTCTTCATTTCTATAATTTGGTCCATAGCGATTTCTCATTTGCAAAAATTTTTCCTCATATTTTCTCCACAATACAGTGCAACATGTGAAAATAAGGAATTCAAGAAATATATTGATGTAAAACTGAACATACAATTTAAAAATATCATTATTATAGGGAATATTTTCAAAGGCAAGCGGAGAATTGGAAGCAGATCTTGAACAAGAAACATAAAAACATGCTTAGAAAAAATTGCTCCAACATTTGAAAACCTATCGAAATGATATTTTCCATACGATTCTAAAATATTGATATCACAAAAATTTCCAAGAATGATAGGAAAATTTAAGATTTAGTTCTTATAATTCATATAAAAGAATATATGCTTCGAAAGAGAATAATTTTTAGAGAAAATATTCGATTTAATCAGTATCAGATTCATCCGTTGATGAGTTTTCACCATCTGCATGGAAGTCATATTCATTGTCTTCAGTAGTGCTACTATCATCTTTATCCTCATATTATCTGAGTCTGTAATAGAATCTGAAATATATATTCGAATGAAGTAAAGTATATTTATGAACTAATAACGAGATCACATAGAGTCCGAATCACCAATCTCGATGACGCTTGCAGTTCAAATATGAAAGAGATGGAGAGCGTAGGTGTAGAGACTATTGCCAGGTAGAAGAAGATTATTCTTTTTACCTTCTATGGTATTACATTGGAGAATATCACGGTACTTATCTTAAGACAATCGATCTCAACATATTATTAGTGAGAATTTGCAAAATAAGTTTTTTGAATTTTTTATGAATATGCAGCAGATTTTTGTCAAACAATCATACCAATGTTTTCTGTACATCGTTCCAAAGGCCAAAACATTTGAAATAAATTAGTGGTAATCAGCGAACAAAACTCATAGAATTGACATTTTCAGAGCTTCGGACTTAAAATATGCAGCAGAAATTTTATCGGACAATATCACTACTCAACTTCACGAATGTCCATTTGATAGTACTGAGAATTTCAACAGATTGTTAATAATCTAACAAGAATTCAGAGAATGGAAGAAATACCTCAACACTAAGAATCTACAAGATTATGAAAATAATAAAACTCAAGGAAAAAAATATAAGAAAAACTGTAAAAAGTCCCAAGTCCAAAAATGGGGACGAATTTGGGAACAGGATGGAAGAAAATCTCAGAGAAAATTAAAAACTGTTCTACAGAACACTCAAAAATTGGAACAAGAAATATCAAGTGATACTGCAACAATTACATGATAATCAGGGAAAAATAATAAAGGATGACAATGAAATAATGAAAAGATGGAAAGAGCACTTCGAAATGTTATTGAAAGGAGACCAAGATACAGATGAAAACAAGGAGGGAGGAAATAATCAAGCAAAGAACAATAGAAAGAAGCGGGGGATATAACACAGGAATAAATTAAATTAGCACTTAGAAAACTAAAAAACGGAAAAGCTTCAGGACATGAGATGTTAAAACCCGAACAACTAAAGTATATGCTGAGGCAGGAGAACAAATTCTCCAAGATATGATTATCAGTATTGTGACGAATTAGGCCCCAAAATTCGTCCCAGTTGCACATCCCAGAGCCTTCCTCTACCGTCAATAATTTTTTCAAGTCCATCAAAATTAATTCACCTCTTGCAGACTCCGTAAATTTTAAATTCAGTAATTCTGCTTCAACATACAACACCGCTTACCGTTAGCTCATCAGTCCTCAACTTCTTTAAATACGTTTCAATATATTTCACATGTAGAGGAGTAATGTTAGGTTTTGGAAAACATCTGAAATGAAAAGAAATTGATATTGTATGATCTGTATTCATGTCTTGTGTCTTACCGTGATAAAATCTGAATGTAATCAACCGTTGTCCTGTAGATATGTTGTATATTGTATATTTTTTGATGTTATGTTCGTGACTTTGACAATACACAAATGAAAACACCTGACATTTGACAGTTTCAACTTACCGACATAATCTATATTACCGACCGATTGAAAAAGTATCTAGGACAATTTTAATGTTGAGGAAATGAAATCAGCAAAGGATGTATCCGACAGGAGAGTAATTGGAAATTTGTTATTGTAATGATATTTATATTCGTAAGATTACTTCTTCTTTTTTTCTGCATGTCTTCTCCACATTATTGTAAGTGGTAAAATGAATTCCATTTAAAAACATGTCAAGTAAGATTTTATTAAAATTTGGATATAAATAAGGCCTCCTGGCCGACTTAAGTGACTTCTTTGTAAGTTAGTTCTCCGAGCCATCATCTAAAGTCTATACTGTGTTTACCGTTCGACGTCCGTTCGACGTCCGTTCGAAGTTCTCGTGCTAAGTCCGTTAGTACGTTTGTCAAGGCAAAGTTGTAAGTTTGATTATTTTGATATTTTTTTCCAAGTCCGTAAAAGGAACTTAGTTTATCTTTCATTCGATCTGCTGTTTTTGCACTTTGAATAATTTTGCTATTTTTGAACTTTGAATATTTCTGCAAGATACAACTTAGAGGCGTTTGTTCAACTTCCACCGTCCGCTCCGCGAACGTTGGAATAACGTAGAAGCACCGCTGAAGAAGTCTTCGTGATTTCGAAGCGTTTGATTGGTTTAAAGTAGAAGCACCGCTGAAGAAGTCTTCGTGATTTCACAGCGTTTGATTGATTTCAACGTAGAAGCACCGCTTGCGAAGTCATTGCCGACTTCACAGTGTTTGAAATACCTAACTTAAAATCACTGCTGGAGGAGTCACCTGATGACTTTACAGTATCGAACCGCCTCAATGTAGAATCACCCGCATAGAACGAGTAGTAAAGTTGATCCACCGTTCAGGAAGTCGCTTCACTACTCTACGAATTTTGATTATCTTGGGCAATCGCCGCATCGTCGTCGTCCGCCTTCAGCTCAGCGATCTCAGTGCAAGTCTCTGCAACATATGTGTGTGTACAACAGTTCTATTTTTGTGTGTAAATAAATCTCATAGTTATACTTACATCCTGAATATCATTCCCAAAAACACCCTGACCCTCTCCTTTGAGCCACTCAGCCGTCAACCTTCAGAAACTGCGTCACCGATCGTATTGACGCCCGAGTATACCGTTGGCAGTTTTTACGGCAACGCCAGAATTAACTACTCCGCCATCAGCGAGGTTATCGTTACAGTATATGGAAAATGAAGAAAATACCCTAGGATTGGGAAAAGGCAGTGATACATAAGAAAGGAGACAATAGAAACTGCAACAATCACAGAGGAATATCATTGCTATGCACAGTTGCCAAAATTTACCAGGAGATACTAGAAAAAAGACTCAGGAAAAAAGTGGAAAATTCAATGGAAAGCCCATTAAGTGGTTTTAGGAAACTCAAGACCATATTTTCACTATTATAAAACTAAGATAGTAGACTCTCCATAACTCTCAGTGATTTGGAAAAGGCTTTCGACGGGGTTTTGGGGAAACAATTGTGGACCGGAAGACAAGTTTCGGAAGGATTCAACACGTCACAAGGACTTAGACAGAAAGAAGCCCTAAGCCCTCTATTATTCATCACTTATTTTGATGATATCTTGAGAACCATGAAGGACGAAACAAAGAAGATGGAGATAGGCTACTACAACCTAATGAGAACAACAATATCTGAATGGGTTTTTGCAGATGATCTTGCGATTCTAGCAGAAAGCGAGAGCGTTATGCAATTTAATCTAAACTTATGGAATGAAAAATTGAAGGAACATAGAATGACAATAAATGCAAAAAAAAAAAACGAATGCAATGTTGATTTCGAAGGAAGACATAACTACAAACATTAAGGAGAAGAAATAGATCAAGTGGAAAAGTTCTCGTTCCTCGGAGCAATCCTGGAATAATAGAGGAGGTATAGAACAGAAAATAAACAAGAGAATACAAGCGACGAACAAAAGCTACCATGCAATAAACAAGGTAATACTAAACAACAAACAAATTTCTAAGAATACAAAAATGATTCTATACAAAACAATCTATGGACCTACATTGATATATGGCAGTGAAACCTGGATGATGAATCAGAGAATTGAGAATAAAATACAAGCAACAGAAATGAGGCTTCTAAGAAGAGTGGGAGGGGTCACAAGAATAGATAGAATAAGGAACGAAACGATAAGAGACAGTCTGCGAATTGAAAGTATACAAACAACTATTGAAAAAATCAGCTCGCATGGTATTGTCATCTTCTTAGAATGCCGGAGGAAAAACGATCTAAACAGGTATGGAATGCAAGAATGATGAGGAAGAAAGAAGAGGTAGACCTGGTAAGAAATAATATGGAAGAGATTTTGGATAAAAATAACATTGAAAAAGAAGAGACGAGTATAAAAGCAAGGAATAGAGTAGTTTTGGAAGAACTGATCAATTGTACTAAATAAAGTGATAATAAACTAATCGCGACACCCGAAAGGGTATAAGCCGATCTAGAAAGATAAAAGTAATAATAATAATGATAGATATCAAAACTATAATCGAACAATTTGCGGTAAACTATGTTTGCTATTTTTGAATAATGGATGGAAAGTGGATTATATACATTGAATAATTCTGTAAGCTCTAATTCATCTATTCAAGAAGCAAAATATCATCCACCGGTAGATATAAGTGATGGTAACTACGAATCATGTGTTCGAAAATTTAAATCTAATCTCAAAATACCAAATATTTCCAAAAAGTTCAAGAATAACACAATTATTAAAAATGGTAGATTTGTAACAGTTATCATTGAGGACCGTACATATTCTGTCGATCACATAAAAGACATTCTCGGAGAAAAAATATGTGATGGTTCTGTTCTAACACCCAATACTAACACATTTAAATGTGAAATACAATCACCTTCTTCAATTTCCATAGATGATACTTCTATAATAATTTTATTGGGATTCAACAAACAAACAACTGAAGCAAACAAGAAATAGATTTCGAATAACGAGGTTGATATTTTCAAAATTAAATCTATTAACATTCACTCTTCACTAGCTATAGGCCAATAAATAAACTCAAAACGTACTGACATTATCTTTAGTGAATATATTAAAGTGAATCAAGGTTATGATATTGTAGTGGAACCTAAAAATTTGGATTATTATCCGTAACAGGTAAAAGATTCGTAGATAACATCGGATTAGAATTAAAAGATCAATTTGGTGAGCATATTGATTTTAGAGGTGAATATATAGAAGTACAACTTCAGATTCAGAGAATTGAATAATTTCTATTTTTCTCTAAATAAATGAGTACATCACTGGTATTCATAGGTCCTCCGGAAAGTGAAAAACAAATAATTGAAAAATATGAACATCATAAATATTATCCTCAACTGAGAGAGTACATAAACGATACAAATAGACGTACTTTTATTGATATCAATAGTCAAGATGCGCAATTTGATACTGCTAATAGTAGTACCATTTTAAATGGCCAGACTCTTCGCGATGGCGTTGACTTGAGAGAAGATTACAGGAATATTAGATTAGTAAGAAATGGTTATATGCGTATGTTTAGAAATATAGAGTACGAAATAATAACAAGACAGCACAAGAAGTGAATAGTTCAGGATATTATATGTATATAAATGGTTCAGTGGTATTACAAAATAAATCTACACCTGAAGGTTGAGATGGTACCAATTTAATTAGTGAAGGTGGTTACTTTTCGGTAAGTGTGCCAATTGAATATATAGTTTCAGTGTTTGAAAGATATAACGGACCTATATTGAGAGTAATCCAATCAATTGATATTTTGAGAAACTCTAGTGACGCAAATTGCTTATCAATTACAGGAGCTACAATAGAAAAATAAAAAAATAAAGTATCAAAAACTTAGTTATCTGATATTATTTGTGATATATCACACATCACACCAATTATAGATAAAAAATAAGAATTAATAAATCGATTGAATCAAATAGATTCTTAACAATACCGAACTTGGCCTGTCCTTAAACAAATCTACCAACATTTTTGTCACAATCAAAAAATATCTCATGGTCCATTCCGACATCAAGGAGTTTAACTATACAAAGAATAATTCTAAATTTGATTTTTATGATCTGGAAAATAGAAAATTATTATTTAGTGAGGTTGAGCATTATCCCGCTGGAGACTTAGATTTGGATGAGAAATTAAATATGTTTAGTAGACTATATTCAATGTATTGTGATGCTAAGAAAACGTAATATCCAAACATGGAACCTATTCTATTTGATCATATTATTAAGAAGAATGGATCTATTGGAAAATAATCCCTGTTTGTGTTTGATTTAACATATAAAAGTGAAATTGTCAAGGCAGCACCTACAAATATTACGATTAAATTACCATTTGAAGGACAAGCACCTGCAAATACTATGATTCATTGTGTTACTGCGAAAGAATCTCATGTTGCATATAGTCCTGGAAATAACTTAGTGAAGGAAAAATAATTCTATATGATTAAATGGAGATTATATTGAAGAAAGACGGTAATGGTTTTCCAAAATGTGGCGTTATAGAGCAAAAACTACTCAATATTATGAATATTTTTCTAATGAAATTGGAACAGCTATAGTAGGTTCATCCAATTGTGAATATAGTAGTATCTACTTATATTCAAAGTCTTTGAATCAGCCGTTATACAAGTATCTACAACATTATGTGAGTGAAATAAATAAACATATTAGTAATCTAAATAAGATCGGTTTTTTCACATATGATAACTCAGAAGATGTATTAAGAGTTGAAGATATACCTTCATTATCAGAAATTACATTCGACGATGTTGCTAGTGATAAACAAAATTCAATAGAGGAGTACTTTAGTAGAGGACGCCAAAAATCTGAATCATGTTTCTACCTCTGTCAAACATGGAGCCGTATATCAAAACAAATGATACGTGATAATTTAAACATGCTTATTGTTTCCAAACATAACGATAATACTAATTTTAAACATATCTATGGTGATCATGTTGAAACAGATACGTTTTTCGAAACGCTTAAGCCCAGTTTACAGTACATTTTTAACTCTGAATCAAATTAACATAGAGATTAATTTAATCACGTAATTAATTTTCGGTCGGTTTACAGAAACAAAATCAACGCGATAAAGAGTTTGATTAAGTAATTCAAAATTAATGAATTAATTACGAAGGTTGGCAACATATTTAAATACAGAACTAGCTTCATGCTTATGTTATATGCAGGTTATATGAACTGACAACTGTCAGATTTAATAATTTTCAGACTTGTACGATTGTGCATGTAGAACGAATTTATTTTAGAGCAATCAAATATATGTTGAGCCCGAAAGAACCAAAAAAGAATTTAACAGAAAGAGAAAAAGGATACGCAATTTATATTCTAGCAGAGTATGTATATTTTCCATAAGTAAATGATGTTTTACTTCATATTGCGTATGTTACATTTTTATTCTCTGGAATTGCAATTGCTGCTTTTATTTATCCACTTTATTTATCCACTCTCGTTACGGTGATCCCTTACAGCTCCCTTTTCTCAATAGACTCAGATATATGCTTGAAAATGAAGTCACAGATGGAGCGTCTTTGAAAGGAAAGTGAAAGCTTGGAATATAGCGATCAAAAAATTCTGCAGTATTTTCGGCTCCCAGGAGAAAGCAGTTTGAACTCAAACAATGGTACTGAATCAAGATTTATCACGTAAATGTGTGCACTCTATGAAAAAATTTCTTGTGGTATGGTCAATAAATAAATGTTTCAAGCAGATTTGGTCTTTATTGAGGCAATACGAATTGCAGTGTTTTCATTGTAGTTTTCTAAGACTCCTGGCTCTTCAACTCCAGCATGCAAATTCTGACGCGATTGGCATCAATGATCATATTGTTATATCAGGAAACGCACAACAAGCAACAATTGATTTTGAATTTTACTTTCGAACTCCTTTCAATAGTGTTTTCAGTCGTCTTATGCGAATTGTTATATGTTTCTTCTGCTACGGTTCGTGAATTTTATCAAGACGTTTGAATGAAAGAACGACAAATAAATTCACTTAGTGGGAAATCTTCACCATAACGTCCATCCTTCAGATCAGCACATAAAATAGTCATTGAGAATACTGCTGTTATGCACACTTCTAGGCCATATGAACTCTATTCCGTATTTTCAGATATACATTACATACAGCTTCCAGGTATTCTTCGAATCCTACAGAAACCCAATTTCACAACTTAATCCTCTTCTAGAATAGGCATTTTTATATATTTAGGCTTTAGTTGTGATACTTTACGCACTGCATGTTCTGAATCAAAGTTGAAGATGGTCACGATTAATTCCTAATTGAGGCTCTATAAACACATTCAATGTTTAATTTTGAACTAAATGTGATTCAATCGTGAATTAATGTAATTGCAGATAAATTATTGTATTGTTTTTAATCGAGGTAGAATGACGTCAAAGAATTAAAATGATTCTGAATTAGATATTTAATCGCGATTAAATATTGAATTTGCTTTCTATAAAGCGGCCCTTAGACAATTATGTAATTTGTGCTGAAAAGAAAAGTCTAATTTTCTAGTAATGAATTTAGAGAAAGATGCGAACAATGGCGCATATAGTCGAAATTTTAATGGAGTAGTTTCAGTACAAGCATGAACATAAACATGAAACATGAACATTGAACATAACCATGAAACATGAACATGGAACATGAAAATGAACATGAAACATGAATATGAAACATGAACATGAAACATGAACATGAAACATGAACATGAAACATGAACATGAAACATGAACATGAAACATGAACATGAAACATGAACATTAAGCATGAACATGAAACATGAACATGAAACATGAACATGAAACATGAACATGAAACAGGAACATGAAACATGAACATGGAACATGAACATGAAACATGAACATGAAACATAAACATGAAACATGAACATGAAACATGAACATGAAACATGAACATGAAACATGAACATGAAACATGAACATGAAACATGAACATGAAACATGAACATGAAACATGAACATGAAACATGAACATGGAACATGAACATGAAACATGAACATGAAACATGAACATGAAACATGAACATGAAACATGAACATGAAACATGAACATGAAACATGAACATGAAACATGAACATGAAACATGAACATAAAACATAAACATGAAACATGAACATCACGAATAAAAAGTTTCGCGAGACGTGTATATAGACTGGGAGCTAGTGACAGATGGGGCTCTCCGATTTCATACCGCTTGCCTTTTTGACGGTTAATAATTTACCTCTTGAAAGGAAAGATAAAAATGTTATTGAGCGATGCCCGCTCTCCGGTCATAGTTCAAATTTCAATTGAAGATCTGAAAAAAAAGTGTTTTTTTCCGTGATATCATAATGCATGCCTTTGTAATGTTGAATAATTGAAATAAATCTAAAGCCAAGCTCTGAAAGGCAAACGATTCGCAACAGCCCAAGTGGCTCAAAGGGTTGCGTGAACTTGTGAAAAAAAATATGGAAAATGCCGTGTTTTCAAATTGCATGCCAATGGAAAGAATTGAAGTTTTAGTCATAAACCCCTTGTAAACAATCGGCTAAACAATCAGAATAATGAATAATAATAAATTGTATTTATGATTATAGAAAATAAAATGTTTATGTATAAATATAAATATTTTGTTGACAAAAAAAATCGAATGAATAAATATCTCTATAAGTTAATCTTTTTTCCTTTTATTTATTGGAATATTTTTGATGATACATTCCAAATTTGGTCTTACAAGACTGACAGTTTTCAATGTTAGGTGGTGGTCCATCAATATGGATATGATGGATTGGTAGATTCGTATGCTCCACACATGGTAATTTCTTAATATAACTTTAGGATGTAATTTATACTCTAGCGGAAGTCTTCCCCAAATTTGCAATAAATTCATTCCACTAAATGATTCCAATATTAAATCAAATTTCTCCTTACTTATTTTTTTGCAAATATATGCTATTGGAGCCAGCTTTCCAATCCATTTGAGAAGTGAATTATCATCATAACCACATTTGCTTGAAGTTGATTCAATCATGTTCCTATAGCTTCCAATATCTTCTTCTTTTATTAGATCACAATGATATTTTATGTTTAGCAAATCATATGCTATTATTTTCAAACAGACTATTTCACTATTATTTGACATTTTTCAAAAATATATACCTCAATCTGTAGTTTACTATTATTTAGAGTAATGAAATTATTACAATGTTGAAAAAACAAAGTTTTTATGGAATTATATATATATACAGTAAGAGGTAAGAGGTGGAGGAGGGGGCTGATGGTGGGGAGTAAGAAAAAAAAATAAGAAAAACAATTATTGTGAATACAAGATTTTTGATAGTAGTATTTTTAATTGCTCATATAAATTGATATTGGGACAATCAATATTGAACATAGAAAGATTGAATTTCTCTGCTTTTACAACTGACTTTGAGAATTCATCAAATTCATAATAATAATCATTAATAAAAGAATATAATCGTCCATTTGTATACTTGAATACAGATTCTATATTATTTGGAATACCGGGGAACTCATCATCTACACTTCCGATTTCTGAAGCGAAAAATCTGCATTCATCAATTTTTATGAGAGAATTATTTTTATGAAATATATATGTTTGACCACTATTGGTAGATACAGCTCCATTAATATAGGTTATACTATTTTGATGGTAGGGATTGGCAATATTTTCCAATTCTAAAGATGGAAACTTTATATTATAACTTACGTTATCTATGAATAATACAATATTTCCATTTGGTCTTTGGTAAATACCATTCATTCTCAAGAAATTTTTTGGAAGAAAATTTAACCAATCTGTTATAAGATATGGCTCCGGATCAAAGTTTTTTCCATTCAAATTTTTCACCCAGACCCACTTATTATAAAATATATATAATTTTTTTCTTACGATTAGAAATTTATTGACATTCTTCAAGCTACATAAGTCTGGAGAAGAATCTGAACTTGTTTTCCGCTTATTATGAGTTTTTTCGGTTGTTGTGATTGGTTTCTGTGTTCCTTTTGTTGTTGATACCTTTGTCGTTGTCGGTGCCTTTGTCGTTGTTGTTATCAATGACTTAATGTTTTTCCCATATAACGATTGAATAGCATTTATATCATCAATGTGTAAATCATAATAATTACTATTTTGGAATATTTTTTCTGTATATATTGGATACATTATTGCATTCTTATCATTTGAATGCCTAATTCCTAATGCATGGCCAATTTCATGGACTAAAACAGCAAAAAGACTCTTCTCTTCACTATTGGAAAGGGGATCCATACCATAGTACCATTGTTCTGCATTATCTATATGAATTTCTGAATGCATGCTTAAGCTTGGAAATTCAGCATGCCCCAATATCATACCCTCCCCATCAAAATGAGACCTGCATCTAGCCCGTTTCTTGAAATCCCAATGCTGAATTCCTCCAAATGAAATATAAATAGTAGCATTTTCATTATATGGCGAATGTATAATATTTAAATTTGTATATTTAGACCATAAATTGAAAGCTTTTTCAATTAAATATTGAACAATACTAGTTGTTCTTTTTGAATCCCAAGTAATTGTAGAATTTCCCCATAATATATGAGTATCATAAACATTCATATCTTTAACACCACATCTAGGAGATGAAATGAGTTTCAAAACATTTTTTATTGTTTCATTGGATTGCGTTAAATTAAAATTAGTTTGTAATAGGTTTAGTGCTGTTAGATACGATGGATCTTTTTCAGTTGAACTAAAGACCTCCTCTTCACTCACATTAAGATATCCATATGTAAATAAGTAATCAATAATTGATTCAAAATTTTCTTTTTTCACACTTTTACAATTACTCACGATAATTATAATCAATATAACTAGAACCACTTTCTGAACCATGTTCTACAGTGTTTGAATAGCTAATATATGATTTATGAGATACTTCAACTTTATATGGAAAAAAAGCAAAAAGTTAAAATGATAAATGTAATAACAGAGAATGGAGGGAGTAAAAGGGGTTAGTGCGGCTGAAAATAAATTTAATAATTAAAAAATAACATTGGAGTTTCTATTATATATTTATATATTCATGATGTTATACATTTCATTATAGTCTAAGTGACTTTTTATTTTATAAACATTACTAATTGCACAATTATTAAAATGTCTGAAACATGATTTATTTGATGGAAAGCTCTGGAGAGACTTACATTCTTCCCCCAAAGAAATTATTGTGAAATTCAAGTTGAAAGATTCTAGAAAGGTTTTCTTCATATCCCCTTTGACATATATTGTTGATGCACCTTGTAATATTGGTAGAATCAAATTTGGAATCTCATTATATTGTATATATCCATCACTCCATTGCAAACCATGGTGATTGTTATACAACCATCCTACTTGTTTTCTATATTTATGTTCCAACTTATTCCAAGGAAATGGTTCTTTGAAGAAAAAATGTTCCAATTTGTTGCCATCTCTTGTAAGAATTGCAATTTCTTTTGCCACTATTATATAATCTCTGGCATTGAAGCCTTGTATATCAACAATTAATTCCATATTTCAGTTAGCTCTTTCGCAGTTCAATTTATACTGAAGCTCTAACAGCACTAGTGAGTGGATTATATTCGATAATGCGATCATGTATGATAAGACAATAAACACTCGTATTCTCGGGAAATATATCATTTGATTCAAACTCCAGACGTATATCAACTAAACTATTTTTTACTGCTTCGTTTTGATTGGAACAATCTATTACTGTTATCAGTGCAAATGTTTTGAAATCTGTTTTATTTAGAATAGGACCAATATATGTATCATGAAAATCATAGTAGACCCTGGAGAATTTCGTGTACATATCATAAAGAAGTGCATAGTGATTATTTTTGAAATCTAGATTCAAATTGTCATATGGATAAGAAACTGAGTTCAAATATAGCTTAATATTCGCTAAATTTCAACTATCAAAATGACTACTATTTTTATCTTTCAAATTTTTTCGATTTGTTTGGAAAGCAACAATAACAAATCTTGGTTTTTCCAATTGAGTTGATGATTTAATTGACCAAATTTGCTTTTTTGCTGAAGGAAGAATTGGATATTCATATAAATCCCAAGAACGGAATGGACATTTCAAGAAATGATTTGAGTTGACAATTTTCAATAATCTCAATCTATATTCGTCATCAACTTATATATGAGGAACACGCCATTGAATTTTGTTCAGAATAAATTTCAAATTTTCTGTACAAATATATGCACTATTATCATTTCTGGCTCTAATTAACACCAATTCTTGTCTAACATTCACCAATATTCTATTATTATCCTCACAAAATCCAAGCAACATTTTCAGTGGAACACATATATTAAAATTACCATTTTCATCTAGAATGTTTATATTGAGTCCCCAACCAGCATTTTCAAGATTATCACTTTCAAATTTATTTAATGAAGCATATGCTTTCAAAGTTGAGCTAATTCCAATATTTTTCGTCTTATCAACTTCAAAACTATTCATTGAATATTTAATTTCATCAAATAAAAATGCAATTCCATTATTTGTTATTTTTGCATCCACAGGAGGCTTGCTACCATCTTCTTTTAATAGTTTACCTTCAATATAAAGAAAACTTTGACTTGGCAACGTATAGATATCTTGCTGTTGGATTTGAATTCTTAATTCATCACAATTATTAAATGCTGATGCAATAATAGGTTGATGATTATGTATCTCAACACGTGTTATTGCATCATCGAAAGCAACACCAGATGTAATATCTAAAATATTATTCATTGTTTTTGTTTTAGTTTTTGATCTCTTTTTAGTTTTAAACCGAGTGATTTCAAGAAATTTTTATTTTCTCTTGTTAACACTTTTATAGTTGATGGTGAACTGATTCTTTTCGTTGTTGTTTGCATTCTCTTATAACTAATACCCATTTATAAATTTTTTTTCAAATGTAATCTAATAGTTATTGTTTCACCACGAAAATTTATTTGTTTTCTTTCTTGATCAACAATATTTACAGTTATATTGTTTATGGTTTGAGTGTTCACTGGTAAATAAATCAAATTTGAAGGAACCTCATTGATTTTATACCCAGGCTCTACTGTTGGATAGAACTCATGTAAAATATGCATGGGTAATATGATCCAGTCACAATATTACATTCAATTAATATAGCATTCACCTTAACTATGTTGACAGGTAGATCACTTTCATGAACAACATTCCTTTCTAATATTCGCTTTTTAAAAAACAATAAAGATCCAATTGAATCATCTTTTGTGAAATCAATATCAACAGTACTCCTAAGCTCACATTTTAAAGTGTTAGTATTTGGTTTTAAACTTATGAAATTACGTGCAACGTTTTTCTCTCTTTCTATTCTATTAGTATAAAGTTTCTCCTCGAAATCGTAATCATAATTTGGATCTCCTAATTCTTTTTTCAATATATTATTAATATTCTCAATTTCATATGACCCAACTGGAATAGATATTACTTGAAAATCTGTATTTGTACTTGAATTGGTTTTATAATAAAATTTATTATTTGTTGTATCAATATTTGGTATTGAATGATATGATTCAAAGTTGATCAATCCAATTACATAATCACTGCTCTTCAAATCAATTGGTGGAAAGAAGTCTGCACTTTGTGTAGACGTATTTCCTCTAAGTGTAATTGTTATCGACTCCATTTCTATACTGATGTATTCAACAATTATTTTGTGGATTTTATAAGGAATTTCAAACACAAATGACCACAATTGAAAGAATTAAATTTTTGATAGCGCTTATAATTGAATGTGATGTTAGCCTTGTTTCCAAAATATTCAATTAATTCTATTGGTGGAGCTAAATTTCCAAAACTGTCAAAATACTCAACGTTTTCACCTTTTTTTATATATGAAACCCAATGTGTACCAGCTCTTGCAAAGGAATCGAGATTAATAACTGCTGACTCATTTTTTAATGGTTTTTTAGGTAATGTATCACGCATATATACACCTCGGAAATATTTTATTTTATGAGCACGAGCAAATTAGATTATATCATCAGTGTTTAATGGCCTTTTTGGCAATTTCTTTTCTTTGTTTTTTTTCGTTATTTTTCAATTCCCGCACCATGCTTATGAGGTTTCAAATATAAACCACTACCTAGGGCTTTTTTTACACCATATGAAGCAGCACCACTTGCAGCACCAGCAATTAAAGCCTTTCCAATTAATGGAATTAGTGCTGCTACAGGTAAAAATCCACCATATTTTTTTGGTGTTTTCAGTACTCGCTGATTCTTTGATTTTTTCGTTTTTTTTTCATACCCATACCAAGTTTTTGTTCAGCTTTCATAGAGTTTGTTATTGTCCAAGCAGCAACTCGTTCACCAAAACTTGAATTTTTCGATTTTACTCTATTCCACGCTCTTTCTTCTAATATTTTATCAGCTTTATGTCTATCTTTCAAATTATTGCTTTGGGAATATGAAATATCGTGTTCACGACATGCAGCATTCAATGGATTTATACCCGTATCACCTCTTTTCAATCTCTTATCTAATTTAGTTCCTGGACCACAAAATTGATAACCTGGTATGTGCAATTCAATAGGTAATGAGTTAATTGCCTTATTAAGTAAACCTTTACCAGCTCTGTGATATGTTAACATTGAATAATTTTTTAGTACTGACCTTATTTGTATATATACAACAGCTTTTATATAAAAGATTAGTAGTAATCATGGAATTCATTAAGCAGAAAGAGCATCTTTCAGTTCACAATTTTGATGCTATACAAACTAATTCTCACTTGAAAAAACATAGCAAACTTTTACCTAATAGTATAAGAAGTATTATTGTGGGTCCTAGTAATTGTGGAAAGACTAATATTCTTCTTAGTCTTCTTACACATCCAAATGGATTGAAATTCAAAAATATTTATTTATACTCTAAGTCTTCACAACAAACAAAATATAAATTTCTAGAAAAATGTGTTTCTAGAGTAAAGGGTATGAAATATTTCTCCTATAATGTGGATACTGAAATTTTAAAACCAAATGAAGCGCGATCCTATTCAATAATTGCTTTTGATGATATTGCATGTGATAAACAAGATTGTATGCGTGATTATTTTAGTATGGGTAGACATAATGAGATTGATTGTTTTTATCTTTCACAATCATATGCAGAAATACCAAAACATTTGATTAGGGATAATGCAAATTTTATCATCATATTTAAACAAGATGAAACCAATTTACATCATATATATGACGATCATGTAAATAGTGATATGACATTTAATAAATTTAAAGAATTGTGTATAAAATGTTGGGATAGTAAATATGGATTCGCAGTTATAGATAAGGATAGTGAGCAAGAAGGTCGATATCGCAAAGAATTGGACACATTTCTTAATCTCAAATCCATCTAGGAGTTTACTATAATGGATAATAAAAAAACGCTCCACGAAATAATTAAAGTAAGTAAAGTGCTCAAACAAAAGTTCAATTCATTGAAACATAATAAAATGAATAGTGATATTATGTTACAAGAAACATTTAAACCTATAACACAACCACTTCAAGAACTAGTGGATAATACAAAATATGAAATAAATAGTGGAAACACTATAGCAAAAAAAATACCCTCAAATTCAAAGAAAATAAGGATACATAAAAAAAAAAATGAAACAGCATCCAATTCCAAAATTAGAATTTGATACACCAACAAGTTCTCCTAAAGTGGAAGTGAATGAAAGCAGTGACAATGAGGAAATATTTGAAAGCACACCTCAAATGTCACCAACTTCAGTTGCTAGAGGTATTTTGAATACTCCTCAAGGACAAACCGAAATGGAATCCCCAGAGCTAAGATTTGGAGACTTGGCAAGTGAATATCTTCTGAAATTTTTGAATAAAGATAAGGATTTGGATACTATTTATGCAATAAAATATATAGAAGATCGTGATAAATTTATATTGGGTAAAAAAGAGATAGAAATAGATAAAAATGATATAATAATTGATGATCAAGTATATAATGGAACAAAAGGACTTTATGAACTCATATTCATGAAAAATCCTGAACTTTATACTGCGGAAGATGTAAACGAATATTTAAGAATTTTAAATCATACACAAGCACATAAGCAATCAAATAATATGTTGAAAGGATCCACTTATCCAGAATATTTCAAAATAATTAAACCGTTTTCAAGTGAAAAAAAAGGGTTTCGAGCTTCAACCAGAAAAAAAGTGCAAACCAAAAAATATTCACCTACATGTTTTGGAGTTTTACCATTCAACATGAAATTCTCCAGCTATAAACGCGAGTATGTCTATTGGGATAATGCAAACGAATTGGTTAATAGATTACAATTATTATCAGCATCCAAACAGAGTGGACACACAAATCATGATAATGAAATTATGTCAATACTTGAAGAATTGAGAGAATGTAATATAATAGAATTAATTCACTTCAAAAATGAACATTATTATATCTGCTGTCAAGAGTAGAAGCTTTTATTTTAACTTAGAGAGATTGAGAACTATTAATTATGTCGGTAGATAAATTTGGTAGACGATTTTCAAAGAGAAAAAGAAATGAGTCAAATAATTCAATATTAAGGTATGATATTTATGGAAATATAGATTTAAATGGAAGACAATTTTCAAATATTGGGAAAATACATGATTCGAGTGATATTATAACAAAGAAATATTTGGATGAGCGTATTAAAGACGTAGAAAAAACTATCAACAATAAAATCATAGTGATACAACATAAAATGAATGAATTAAAAAATGTAGTTGAAGATAAAATTGCGGAAGAAGTGTATAGAAATAATAGAACAATTGGCAAAGATGAAAGTGATTTGATAGAAGATAATTCATCCAATTTTAAACAAAAACAACAATTAGAGGCTTTGGATAAACTACGTGAAAATTTGAAGAAACTACAAACGATCGATTCGAAAGAGTCTTTGAACAAAATATATGAAGATTCTAAAGAGCATTAAGTTGAAGCTGCGGAACTAATTCAAAAAGAAGACTTTCACCAAAGTAAAAAAATTATTAAATTTTTTTGATGTATAAAAAAAAAATGGAGATAAGGAAAAATGGAGATAGATGTTATTATAAAAGCAATGTGATGAATATGAGATGCTTCATCAATTTGAAATGAAAGTCCAAGCAATATCTTCGAATAAACAATATAGAGAAGATTTAAGATTTTATAGAATTGTGTATTGGAGGTATTATTCTTTTCTTTTAGTGAAATACCTGCAGGTAGTCATATTAAGTTATATGGAATTATAATCTAGAAAAATTGTCTCTAAGAATGGAACTATACAAAAAATGTCAAAAAAACTATAGTGGATGAACTACATAAACCAGCCCGAAGGAATTATGTTAGACGTCGAGTTATGACTCGAGATATTGATGATTTGTGGAAAGCTGATTTAGTGGAAATGATTCCTTATGCAAAAGAAAATAGTGGTAATAAATATATGTTGACAGTGATTGATGTTTTTTCTAAATACGCTTGGGCTAAACCTATCAAAACAGAATCTGCTGATGCAATAGTAAATGCTTTTGAAAATATTCTTCAACAAAATAGGCGACCTTTAAATCTACAAACTGATCATGGAAAAGAATTTTATAATAAAAAGTTTGAGAAAATGACGCAAAGTTATAATATTAATCATTATTCAACATATAGTAATTTAAAAGCAAGTGTTGTCGAGAGATTCAATCAAACTTTGAAGAATAATATGTATCGTGAATTTAGCTATCGTGGTTCACATAGATGGATAGATACTCTACCGAAATTAATCAACTCTTATAATAATACAAAACATAGCACAATAAAAATGACTCCAAATAGTGTTAATAATAAAAATGAAAAATATTTATTGGATACAGTTTATAATAATATAAAAATAAGAGGTCGAGGTAAATTGATGGTTGGTGATTCTGTTAGAGTATCCAAATTGAAAAATGTTTTTGAAAAAGGTTACACACCCAACTGGTCAACTGAAATTTTTACTATTTCAAAAATAAATTTAACAAACCCAATAACATACAGGTTGAAAGATCATCAAGCTAAATCAATCGCAGGTGGATTTTATGAAGAAGAACTCCAAAAAACTAAACATCCAAATATTTATTTAGTTGAGAAAGTTTTGAAGAAAAAAGTTTCACAAGTTTATGTAAGATGGTTGGGGTTTGTCTCATCACATAATTCATGGATACATAAAGACAATGTTTTATAGTGTGAGCATCTAATTACTATTGTAAATTTTTTCCCTCATATATTACATTAAAAAAATTAATCTATTATAATAATATTATTACACTCCTGGCTATTGTTTTCTTCACAAATAGAATAGTGCGCCCAAGGTAATGTATCTGTGTTCCCTTCTAATAAGTATCGCTTATCATCATCTGCATTTAAAGTGAGTTTATTAATTTCAACTGAAAAAATGTTATGATTTTTTGATATGATATTGTTTTGTGTGCGATATAACTTTTTATTCTGGAATAATGCATTCTTATAATCATCTATAGTCAATGTTCTAGTAACTGTAGTGGATATTCCTTTTACTTTAGAAAATGATTCGTTGGTTTCCAGTCTATATGAATACATTTTGGATTTAAGCCCTGCAAATTCGCTCATAATTTTTCCACCATTTTCATCCTTAAACAATCCAACAATTTTTGCATTTGCCTGAGGTATTCCATAGTGATTATCTTTAGAATAGTTGGAAGTATCAAATCGGTGCAAATCTTCTCTTATAATTTTATAGGAATTTTCAGTGAAGCGATAAATTAGTGAGTCAGTATCTTGATATAATAATTTAGGTTTTTGAAATTTTTTATGTACGTAATTATAGTGAAAATCATACATAAGTACCTTACTTAGATCAAGAATTATCATGCCATTATAAATGGGTCTGTTAAGTTTTATTGATAACTCATTAAATTCCATGGATACCAAATTTTCAGAAAAAGGAATAAATTTTTTCAAATTTGGTTTTATCACCATTTTTTGAGCCCCATAACGTCCATTCCATTGTGTTTTGAGTTTTATATCTCCGTGATTCCGAATATTCTCCATACTTTTGCCAAAAATTGCATTATTATTCAATTTAAATCGATCTCTTTCAAAATTACTTTTGGCGTTCTTCCTAAACTCTGTATTTGAATCAATATAGCTTTTTAACCACAATGATTGATTGAATCTGATAGCTCTATGTATTTTTTGTTAATTTCATACCAAATGTTAAAGCTTGTTGTAAATTTTGATAATGAATAATATATTTTACTTTATTATTAAGAGTTGTCATTAATTTCGTTATATTGGAGTTCTTAGGTTTCTCATGCTCACAACATAATGAGAAATCTTTATGGAGATCATGTAAATGTCTTGGATACTCTAAATCCACTTCTAATACATAACCAATTAAACTATATTTTGATATATTCATCACATTAAGCTCTGATATATCTTTTTGTGATAACCATTCAAACCCACCATAGGGTAGACATTGCGTCATAGCCCATCCATATAAATTGCAGGCATCAAAATACATTAAATAAGCCTCTTGTTCTGTTGCACAATATGTAGACATAAATTTATTGTTTGATTTTGCATAGCGATTACTGCATTGACAAATTCCTCCTCTGATTCCTTGCTCAAAGAAGAGACTCATATCAATATCAGTTAGCAATTGTAAATTTACTCTTGTCAGCTTCAACATAGCATCCCATGCAAACCCTACAAAAAAGTAGTTACAAAAAGTTGTATTATGATTTTTTTTATATTATACCTGGCGTTGTGAAATAATGAGCAGGATCTAAATTATAGGCTTTCAGACTAACATTTCGAAAGTTTTCGAATATATCAGCTAGAAGTATAACGTCTGTTTGAAGATATAACTCTAGATAATCCCCCAAAGTATCTAAATTGAAAGTATTCCATATTTTTTGAGCATGTTCATAGTCTTTAGCGCTAATATTTCCATTTTTCAATCTTGAGAAAAAAAGCTCTTTCGGAGGGTATACTGTTTCTTCCATTCGATCCCACGAGTTCATATAATCATATGGGAAAACACCTTCTCTCAATAATAAATCGTTTTTGACTTTATTTGGATAGTACTTATTCATTATTTTGAAGTCTTCTTGGTCTAAATATGTGACTAGCTTTTCTAGTGAACTATTCATAAATCTACAAGCATAAAAAAAAATCTAAATGAGAAAGCTTCTTTTTTTCTAATAGATTATTTGATATTTATAAGAAGTTAACTTACTGCAAAGAATCTAAGAAACGAATCTGCATTTTCCCAACTGCTAATGAGAATGAAATATATTTTTCACTATTATTTGGAATAATTGTTATTTGCTCTTCATCAACTCCGAATTCTTTTACTATTAAATGGCTATCATATCCACTCAAATTGTGGAGAAAAATTGGGATATATTTTGGTAGTTTATAATTCAAGTTGCAGCTTGCATGGGCCGCACCTCTGTACAAACCTAAAGTTGTTTGAGAAAGTGTGAGATCTTTTTTTATATTTTATTGATGAAAAAATAAAATACCTGTAAGGTGACAGTGATCTTTAACTTTTTCTTCCGATTCGATAAACTTCTCCTCACAAATATGACAAAATGTTGCATCATCGAAATCTGTCCAATTCTCATTACTCATTTTAAGAGGAATCTCATTCTCATAGAATGTCTCAACTATTTTTACAACATTTTTCAATCTATCAATAAACCATTTTGCTGCTTTAGGTCCGCGATATGATTCAAAAAATGATAAAGAATCATTATATGAACATACAACTTTGTAGGCAACTGCACATGCTATTACTATATACTAATCGTCTAGTGTACCACTCTATGTATAGATTCATCACTTTTTTGTCCACCTCTACAGCCTGTATTTATTGATGGATTTTTCTGAAATTTTCTTCATTTTATACATCCCCATTAGGACTAGTGCCTTCCGGAGGTCTCATATTTTTGGTGCTTATAGTGTTTGCAGGAAAAATTGAAAACGGCGGAAATTTGCGTTGATCAGCGTGCCCCTATCTTTTATTCATCTATTCAACAGGGGTATACAAAATCACACGTCATTTTGACATTTCAATTTCGAAAACATTTTTATAAATTTTATTATTTCTGTTATTTTTACGTCAATTTTAACATTAGTTTAATGTTTAATATGCATGAGCAAATGTCCTGTGATACAATTAAATTGTTAAAAAGGTATTTTGAATAATTTATAAGTACAACTTTTATAAATTTTATCGCTCTACTGTGATTCATGCTTTTTACTGTATCTCGAAAACGTCACTTTGACATGTCAAACTGAAAAATATTTCTATAGATTTCATAAAATCTACTGAGTCTACATGAATTTAAATGATAGTTTAGTACATAATAGTCATGAGCAAATGTCATCTGATGCATTTTATTCACTGAAAAGTTTTTTTAAATAATTTACATATTCAACATTTATTAGTTGTTTCGCTCTAATGTAAACGTGGCTTCTGCGACAGTGCCGGATTAAGTCAGCCTGCGTTCTGTAGCAAATTCTATCTAGAGGCCCTACCTTGATTCGGAAAAATACTTTTATGGTCCCTACTCGATTAAGACATTTTTTTTTTTACATTCTATCAGGCGTTCATGCGTGGATATCACAAGCTGCGGGGTTTGTAGCATTTAATATCGTTCCAATGTGGCTGGTCCTGCTCTGATCATTGCGACTTGATGTTAATATTCAATTGTTGAAATGACATTTCAACTTTTTGACATTTTAAGATATTGTTGAAAGCGTATACATAAATTTTGAGAATCATTTCGGATAAATAAAATTTTCACTTGATGAATTTAGTGAATTATCAAAGACGGAACACAATAAGGTTATTCATGGGTATGATTTCATAATTATTAAACTAAATTTGTATTTCGTACCGGAGAATTGGATAAATTCTTGGATCAAATCTTGAAGAATAGTGAAATATGGGCATGTAGTTATTAATACACTGGACAATTTATTTCACATTCACAAATATTGTAGGAAACGTGCACACAATAAATTCAAGAGATTGAAGGAGTGGTACTCTCAGTAATTCATTTGTAATAATATTGTTGGAAGAAACCTAACTGTTCGTAGGCACTAAAGAATAATCAATGAGACTTAAAACGCTTGCTCAAGTGATGTGAATTTCAATTACTGATACCGATTATCTGTCATTCGAAGATCCATCATTTAATTATACTATTTTCTGGATACGATATTCCAATTCACGATGTTTCTCTGTTGTGGATGGAATAAGTATTGAAGATTGAATGGAATTTGAAACATGTCAATTACAGTTTGGTGGATACATGTGGTACAAAGTCAACAATACACGAGTATCTATTCTTATTTTCAATATTGTTCATTGATAGTTTGGTTTATACTGATCTCACACTTCTTTTAGTTGAATAAATTTGAATTTGGATCTTGATGAACCCAGCCAATCGAACATTCCGTCCAAATACAACAATAGAACAAGCAATCAAGAGCTGACTATAATATCCTTTTGCTATCAATGAAGCTAACACTTTGAAAATTCCAACGAATGAACAAATAAGAGTTTACAATAATCAAAATTTGTGAGAATCATCAGTCTGTATCAAAAAACTGAGTCATATTAAGTTATGACATCTAATTTCTGTCATCTAATATTCTAGGCTCTAATTTTTATTCTTTCCATGAGCACTAGGTACTAGAGTGTGATTGTTGGTATCAAGAGTTAATTGTTGTACGAAACGAACTGAGAAATATGTACTCGGACAAATATATTTCCAAAAGATACTCTTCTTGTAGGAATCCTAAATAATAATATTGTACGTTTTATTCCATTTGAACATTGGAAGAGTGCTCTATCTACGTGTCAAATGGATGGATTAGTTTTTGATACGGACATTGATAAATATACTGCAAGGACTATAAAATCAGAAACTAGAAGTTAGCACGCGCATCACTGTCCGTAGTGGCAGATTTTAGAATCAAATTTCTATAACTATTAGATACGACATATACGAACTAGATCTCAAAAACAGATTTATCTCATCAATTTATATATAGGTCTGTCATTCTGTTAAATGAAAATGAGATTTTAGCTTGGCAGAATTAGCGCAAATACATGCTTGAATCAAGAAGATTGATAATTTAAAATATTTTTTTGTATTTGTTAGTTCATATCGTGACAAATAACATATTCTATTTGTACGCGGCTACAATGTCAAAAAGGCTGTCAAAAGAAAGTAAAAAACTGCAAAAACGGTTTTTTGCGTTCTGCTAAAAAACTACGCATCTGACAAAAAATAGTGTTCTGCTAGAAAAAGTACGCAATAGAAAGACGAATCAAGTAAGTCCCTTTGAATTTGGATCAGTCCAGCTGCTTTTGGATTAACTGCAAAAAATCGTTATTTTTTTGTCATTTTTTCGGAAATTCATAACTTGCATTGTATGTGTTATTGGGACTCAAAATTCTGACAGAATGTGGTTAGAGTAGCTTTTAAAATACGCATCAAATTTTTCAGAAGATCGATTGTGAACTTTTTGAGAAATGTTGCCAGCAAAGATCAATTTCACAGATTGCATTTCCTTTGTCAAGAGTTACTCCACAAAGTGACTAGATGGCGTCTCTTTTGAGCAAGTGTGAGTATAGGAAAGATCGATTGCAAAAATCGCATTTCACCTATACAAGGAATAGTTTCCGTAGTTTTTTGTGAAGAGCAATGTACTACTTATATCTATCATATAATTGGAAGTCAAATAAGTGTATATGAAGCCTTCTCCAACAAAAAATCATGTGAAAATAAGAACTAGATTAAAGATTGGTATAATATGTTACGATGAATTACGAAAGGGCAGTATTATTGCCATGCGTCATTCACTTGTTGTATTGGCCGCTCAGGTGAGAGGTGGAGAGAGGGGAACGACATCAAGCAGCAATATTAGAGGCCGTTCGGATAGAGGCAAGAGAGAGAAGAGAGTTGGAGAGCAGCAGCAGCAATCAAGGCTGTTTCGTGAGGGAAGAATCAGTGTCGTTCAAAAATCAGTCAGTCTCCGTCATTCTACTGCTCATGTGAAGAATCATAACGTTGCGATAGAAGCATTGCTTAAGAAATCGTATTTTTGCGCTCTGACCGGTGGCAAGTGGTAGAATGCCGCTACGCTCGGGGGGGCCATCTCCAATTCGCGTGGACCGACTACATACATTCTGACTATTGAGAATGTTGTTTGAATGGTCAATAAACAATAACGCAATAACGACTCATGAAGCCTTCTCTATAATTGTTGATACTCCAAAAATCGTTATCGCAGAAGTGCGGTTTTTTGCATTCGATTTTTTTTCATACTTTCACTTGCTCAAAGAGAACGCCATTCGGGTACATTGTAGAGTATTTCTTCAAAAAATGAAAGCTTTTTGTAAAATTAGTGTACGTTATCTAACAACTTCTCAATGGCCGTTTTTCGGAGGAGCCTTCTTTTAGTTTCTCCAACATATCTTCAAAAGTTCACAGTCGATCTTCTGAAAATTTGATGCATGTGTTAGAATCATTCTTTACTCACATTTTGTCAAAATTTGAAGTCTAGATATTAAATACAATACAAGTTATGAATTTTCGAAAAAATGGCAAAAAATGTCAAATGGGATATGTTATCTTTTTTCCAAGATATGCTAATTCTATCCGACTATTTATGGCTTTTCAAATATTATTCGCCTCAATTTGTACATAAACATATATCTTTGTATACACACACTACAAATATGATAAGATGGTGGATTTGGAATATGTTTTTTGACTGACAATAATCTATTGTTGATTGACTGAATGAAGCCAGAATAATCCCAAGTAACAATGACTGACCCTCGACCAGAATGTGACGTCAGATTTTGGTCATAATGAAGTCATAAGCTGACGGTCATATTTCGACGTCATAAGACGTTGAATCGACGTCATATTTCAGGTCAAATTGTGGTCATAAATTGACGTCATTTCTTGACGTCATAAAATGTTGAACAGACGTCAAAATTTGACGTTATGTTTCAGCGTTTTGAGAAATCATACTTATGCTCTATATGTATAATGATTCTTTAAATATATTTTTTCAATCAGTGTACTTTGCGCTTACGTTTCCACCAATTGAGTCTCATTTTTCAGCTCAACGTCACTTTATGACGTGAGTTCGACGTCATGTTGTGACGTATGTAACATTTTTATCCCAGCATTCATTTTATGACTTAAATTCGACATTATGAGTATCGGTTATCTAGATATGAAGTTATAAATTATTATATGGAGATCAGTGTTCAATTATGGGAATTATGAACGAGTTAAGTTATAAAATATAAATTAGGTGTGTTCGGCTTTTATATTCCAGTATAAATAAAATCTTATTTATTCCTTTAAATCTCTCTAAGCAGTCTATCAATAAAAGTGAAGAGCCTCATCCTCTATTTATTTGGGTTACAAGCATTCAAAGGGTAACATATTTGACTTTTTGCTCGGAGGCCTCCCGCATCTTCTACAACAGTTCGGAAATCTTTGGTAAGATCCGGACTATTGAAATATCAAGCTATCACCAAACCAATCGTCTTTCTTTTGTAGTTCAGTTCAGGGAGGTTCATTTGTTTGTTTACATGATATTACTCCACTCAAGAATTTTGTTAAAGTTATTGGAAGGTAGGTATCGATATTAAAATTAGAAAAAGGTGACTCATCGTATATCCAACACATTGAATAATTTGCTATCGATTTAAAAGAATTTTAAAATCTGGAAACAAATGTATCATAAAAGATATTTCCGAATTTCATAACTGTTATTGAAAATTTTTCTAGCTACAAAGCTGATGATTGATAGGATCTGAATAATAGTGTTGAATCTTGAATTACTGAAAATCATATGAAATTGATTTCCAGGATGACTGTATATAATGGTGCATTTTTCAAATTTTGACTCAATTGCTGCAGTGCCGGCTATTGACACTATCGTCATGGTCACAACATTTGAATAAATAGCCCGAAGGTATACAGAAATTGGTCCAGAATTCACAGATGCTTGACGATCAGTTTTTTTCTTGTCATGGTGATTAATTTTTTCTTAGGTTTTGATACATATAATTTTTTTTCACTTGATAGTTCTTTATTACCTGTGATATATTTGTATTTTGAATAAATCAATTGAAAATACAATGATGTTTCATTATTCACTAAGTATCTAAGAGTTCCTTGAATAAATAGTATTCAAACAGGTGATATGCAACGTAATAATGTTACCATATGACATTATGATGTTCTATATTACTTATTTTATTATTATTTACTTCTTGAGGAACTTTTAGGTGACGATTAAGATCATAAAGTGATGTTGAATTCAAGTCATAATATAACGTCAAAATTAGGTCATAATGTGACGTCAGACTAAGGTCATAATTTGACGTCAAACTTAGGTCATAATACGACGTCAAACTTACGTCATAATATGACGTCAAACTTACGTCATGATATGACGTTATATAGCTCCACGCATTGACGTCTTGCTGACGCGATTATGACTAAAAATGTAACGTCGTATCGACGTCATATTTGGTCATAATTGTTCCTTGGGATAGTTCATCTCCATTCCAATATAGATGTGGACTAGATATACATCAAAATATTAAAATAGAATCATTGTGAATCAGAATTTAAGATCAGGGTACTGATTATAAGACTCAAAGATTCAGTCATTTTGAAGGCCTATGCTTCTGGACTGTTTGTGCGGATGCGTCAGTCGTCCATTGCAAATCGACTGCTGCAGAGGTATACGTAGTCTAGAAGTGAGATTATCGGGAGCTAATTTTATTGAACTTTTCCATGTGAATGAAAGTTTTGTTGATGTATTTGAGCGTAAGTTATCAATAGCACTTTCGCCTATAGTTCATGTGTTTCAAGAACAGTCCAAGAGCTCCCACGGCATTAAGATTCAAGTCTTCTGAATGACTGAGCCGCGAACATGATTCACTCACAATGAATCCAAAGTTCACAACAACTCTGCTGTGATTGAATCCAAGAAATAAAAGCAAGGAGTATACTCACTTATTACCTGAATGGATACAAATTTCAATCTTTGAACCAATTTGTTCATGATAATTAATGAGCAACTGACAAACTAAGTGCTATTATTGTGCTATTGTGGAATTAGTTCAAATATAAGTCAATCAGAACGCTTGAATCGTAGTCCCATAACAATCGTTGGACAGTTCTTGATCAAAATGACTATTAGAATAATGTTGCTCTCATCAAAATACAGTCTATTTCAGTTGAGTCCTGCTCAAGGCTCTTATAGGACTCCGATTAGAGATCTCTGATAGGCAGAAATGCGAACCAATTTTACATCAGCACAGAATCGTACTTGGCGAACATCAACTGTTAGTCGTGCATGAAATATTTTTATCAAATGTATGCAGACGGAAGATTCAAATTGGATTTTTTTGAATGGTATATGTATATAACTATTGCTCTTATGACTTAATCCAATTTTTAGAGAGTGTGGTCCAAATTATGTATATTTACTGGGAGTGAATCGTGTCTGTATTTTTACCAGCATGGTAGATTGAATCGTTGTCCCATAAGTGCTCTTGGACTGTTTTCAACTGGAATATTGGACAATTAGTGTATTATTTAGGGTGATTATGAAAGAATTGATGTCAATTCAAATTTGTGATAATTTTTAGTTCTAATCAAGAAAACATTGGTTGAGAATAAATACTGAAAGTTGCTGTATTTGATGGAGTAAAAGCCCTAGCAGCGTTGTTTTGCAAGAAATAGTGTGCTTACACTCAATATGATTTATTCCGTGAAAATGTCTTACATTTAATGATCTATACATATTTTCAGAGTTATATCATAATAAATAGACTTTTTTGGTTTTAATTCTGTATATTTAATTTTATTTTTGACGTTTCGACTTTCTAACAGAAAATCTTCATCAGAAAAAATGATACAAAAATAAACAAGGCAAGAAGGTATCTGATACCTAGATACCTTCTTGCCTTGTTTATTTTTGTATCATTTTTTCTGATGAAAATTCTTGGTTAGAAAGTCGAAACGTCAAAAATAAAATTAAATATACAGAATTAAAACCAAAAAAGTCTAATATAGAGTACTTTTCCGATAAATCAGGTGAAAGAACCAAAAAAATATTTTTCTACAGTCACAATAGAATAATACTTATTCCGCATGCTTAGAAGTTCTTGAGTAAGCCACGTAATATCTCGAAAAAACTGTTTCATTGTTGGCATAGTTTAATTTTTCTTGTAAATTTTCCATCATTTCTTCCAAAAATGGAATCAATTCAAGTAATTTCATCAACGTTTGATGAATTTGAAAAAGATTATTAAAGCATAGTTTCTCTCAGAAAACGGTATATTTTAAATATGATAGGTAAATGAATATCAGTCACGCCTTTCATCTGGTAAGAGTGCACCAGACAATCTGTGAAATAAACTGATATTCTCTGAGAGTACTGTTACCATTCGTCAAAATACGGGTACTCTCAGTTCTTACTCTTGGAGAGTACGCCACAGAGTACATTATAATTCAGTAGAAATTCTACCAACTTCTTCTACGTCGGTGGGACTCGATCCCACAACTTCCAAATCACAAATCCAGCATACTTACACTGAGACAAAACTATATATTCCATTTCTCTCACACAACAATGTTCAATTTTATTTGGACATTTTGGAGTTGTCATAACTTTGTGCTTCCAACATTCCCAAGAATCATGTGAGAAGTTCTAAAATTTGGATCTCGAGTTCTCAGCATCTCATTATCTAGGCCCCAATATTTATCAATCCATGTATCCTAATATTCAACTAATGTTCCAATGCGTAGTTGAGGAAGAGATAAATACTCTGGTGATTGCATTCCATTAGCGTATAACAGTTTTAATTTTCTGACATTTCAAAAAAAAAAAAATCGTTCAACAGAAATAGTTTTAGGCTTTTCTTTGGGGTGGACGTACATTGCAAAGTAATATGGAGTATTTCATGGCTTATTCTAGCTGGGAACGGTGCAAAGATTTCTATGGGACCATGATTAAAGCCTACTGATTGGCGGAGATATAAACACAATTTATTTACAATAAATGCTCTTTTGAATAAATTCAATGGATGAAATAAATAAAATAGAATTATATTTCTATATGTTAACTGAATTTTCATACTGCACAAATTCATTTATCATGATTAATGAACGGCTATGAGTTGATGCAACTGACGGATAGCCAAAGCCGATGTTTTCGCCTATGTAAGATTGATTCGTATATCGGCCAATTAAAATACTTGAATCGTTGCCCCATAATAACTCTGAAGAGCTCTCAATTGGAGTAGAAAATAGTTGAAATATATCCAAGTGGATTTTTTTTTTATTGGATATTTTGGTGGGAAAATGTTATTCTTATCGAAGAAGGATTTGAGACACATGTTGAATTGATTTTAATACAAGAATTATCACAATTCCAGAGGAAATTGAGTATTGTAGCTATGTATGAGGAGTCAATACATGTAGCGTGGGCTTTTGAGTGCCAGAGTAGTGACTGAATGGATAAAAAACATGTCTTTGGGAGGCAAAAGTATATCAAAGTGCGTGAGCTCCAAAATTATTACTGGAGGAACGTGAAACATGCATGTTTCTTTGAATGCACAATTGGAGCTGAGTAATTCAGACTCAGAGCAGTGATTTAGAATACAATCTATAAGGAAAAAATGTTACTACGGAGAAAATAGTCCTGCTTAATAGGCGGTCTATCAATCTCGCAATTGAGCTCAGAAATCAGATACGCTAATTCATGGAAGAAATCAACAAAATGATTCTCCTGAGAGAAATATTTAGGATAATGGGAGTAAGTGATGGAAACACAAAATTTCAATTGAAATTATATTTCACTTTTCCTCTCGATATTCTCGGTTTCACTTGGAGTAACCATCTTTCTGTATATTCGATGTACATGCATCATTTCAGTCAGCATTATCAACCATATATATTCAAGATAATATTGAGAGTTGCAAACGAGATAAAAAGATAGTGATTACATACAAATTGACGAGCGAAGCGAATTGTAAGGATGTAAGTATGTCGTCAAGATAAAACAGAAGGATTACATGTGTTTTAATAACTAATACTCTAATTTGTATTTGAAAACAGTAGATCAGTGACTGAGAATATGCAAAACATGCACCAGACATGTTATCTCGCTGTGAAGTTTTGAATTTAGACTTTGAAATTCGTAGAAGAGTTGAAATCAATTTATCCGATTGATGAATACATGAAATAATATTGAGAGTTGTCAATAAAAAACAGTGAAATCACGAGTAGGAAAAAATGCACAAATATAATATGGAGCAGGAGGATTTTGTGGGCTAAAAATATATTTGGAATTCATCTTATAGACACAGAATTTTTGCCGGAGGCGGTTCACATATCGAGCTGCGAAGCCTAGGGCTTAGGCCTGCGTAGCAGGCCAAGCGCTAGTCTTATATACTAAAAGGCCAAGTGTTTGGATTACAGAAAAACTTTGCCCTAAGCCACAGCCTAAACCAAAATTCGGATTATTATGATTTTTTTTTTGCAAATTTGGTATTCTTGAGGAGGAGTGCCTTTTGAGGGTCTAAATTTTTTCCGTCTCATAGATTTTGTGCAAAAAATCAAAAACCGACGAAAATTGGACAAAAAAAATCAGATCCAGTTGCCAGGAATTTTTAATTGTTGAACATCAATGTCATCTGACAGTTTTGACGTTTGAATATCAATATTATCACATTGAATATTGTGGAATTTCTATATTATTCACGGATATTATGTATTATCATATTAATTACAAACATGAGCGAATAATTCTTGATACATTTCATGCTTCTATTATGTTTAAATAATAAGATAACTATGTTTATGACTTTTAAATAAATTCAGTATTGCCAACTTATATCCTAAGGGAAAAATGTACATGCGTACTCGCTTTTACGCAAAATTCCAATTCCAGTTAACAACAATGTACACATCTCACAAATAAAAGGTAAGTAGTTTAAATGAATAATATTAACAAAATGGCAATCTTATGTGATATTTTTTAGGCTATGCTCAAAAACTTTTTGGATGAAAGTAATGTGTCACAATATTTATGCATTTTCAAAATAAAACAAGGAACAGGCATTATTAGAAGTGACCTATTTCTTATCCAGTTTGGATGTTCCTATTCACATGGTATATAAATTTGGACATGAAATATTTTCTTGATGATTCTACCTTCAATTCTGACATATTAAAGCTGTATTCTTTCGTTCACGGAGTACTGATCTAACTGATCTGGTTCACTATGCTCTTGTTCATTCGTTCACGGATCAGTTATCCCTACTCCAAATATAAACTACTGCAGATAATACGGAAATTATTCGAATGTGTTATGTTTAGTGATCATATTAAGTACTTGATGAAATTATGTACGCATAACATCAATTTATTCAACTAGATCTTATTATTAATTATTTATACAGAAGAATCTGAAGCTTGTTCAGTGCTCGCGCTGATGAAGCGAGTAGGTGAAGTTGCTCCAACAGTTGGTAACATTGTTTGTTGTGACGTAGACACTCAAGTGCGCATGCGTAAGATAGAGTGGATAGAGATCTTTTGTAAGAGTCAGGTATTATTCTTCTTTTAGTATTTGTTTATAATATCTGTTATTGAAATATATTGCAATTATAAAGAACGTGAGTGTTTACAATGAAATGTCAGTATTGCCAACTTATTTCCCACACAGAGACTGTACATGCGTACTCACTTTCACGCAAAATTTCAATTCCAGTTTACAACAATGTACACATCTTATAAATATAATGTGAGTAGCTTAATTGAATGATATTAACAAAATGACAATTTCATGTTATATTTTTTAGGCTATGCTCAAACATTTCTTGGAATGAAGTATAATGTCACAATGCCCATGTATTTTCAGCACAATATAGGAAACAGGCATATTTTGTAAACTATAAATCCTTTCAAACAAGCGATCGCCTAAGTCTCAAGATGATTTTAACATGTAATTGTTATAAGGAAATCGATTCTTATAATCAAGAGATTTATTTCTGTAATTTAAGTGTAACGTCATGTAATATTTTCAAGGTTATGCTCAAGGACTTATTGAAAGCTGGTATAGCAGAATGCTTGATGAATACGATTCCAAAGTGATATTGTTGAAGAAAATTCAATTATTTGTAGGCACTGAAGAAGAATTAATAAAATTTGAAATGTTTGCTCAAGTGATATGAATTTAGTTCACCAATACTAATTCATCCATCCTCCGATGATCCATCATTTGATTATACTATTTTAAAGATACGATTTATACTCTAATTTACAATATTGTTTCCCTGTAAAATAAGTACTGAAGAATAAATGCCACTTAGAATATGTCAAGTAACTATAGTTTGGTATATGTGGTGAATATTCTGCAATGAAAAAATGAATATTTCGATTAACTTTGTATTTGAGGTTATGTAAAAGATGATCTTCCTGAAAACTGCATTGAGCTGATGAAACACGATAAGTTTGGATGTGAACGATTTAAATAATAAAATAATACTTAGATAAACTGTACATATATACCTATTCTGTATACCTACTACAATCATTTTACAATATTGAAAATTTCTCAAAAAGTGTAAGAGACACATGATATAAATAGATTAAAAGTAGTTATTCTAGAAAGAGTTTTGGCGGAAAATGTTGGTAGATTATACGGGTTACTGTAAGTAAGAATTCACTGTTGTAATCAGCTGATTTCAAACAATCAACACAGACCACTGTTCCAACAGTTGGTAACATTGTTAGGTGTGACGTAGACGCTTGGGTGCGCATGCGTAATATAGAGTGGATAGAGATGTTTTGCAAGAGTCAGATATTATTGTTCTTTTATTGTTTGTTCATAATATCTGTTATTGAAATATATTGTAATTGTGAAGAACAAGAATGTTTTGTTGAATATAAAGGAATCAGATGACGAGTAGTTAGATGATAGAACAGCAGTCAGCATTTTCATTGCTTCATTCATCGATTTCATCATTTTGATCAATCCCTAAATATTGTATTCGATTGAATAGGCACTGCGAACAACTAATATTGATTTAATTGAGTCTTAACTTCCAATTGATTTGGACAAATTCGCTTCGGATTTAAAATATCCTTGGAGATGTATTTGGAGCGAATTTGCTTTTTGTAATAAAATTTCGCACAAATATATGAAAGTGAGGTTCATAGCGTTTTTGCTTGTGTGGAAATAAGCATCCCGAGAAAAGTTTGAATTCTCAAAATTACATTGAAGACAAAAAACGCCCTTATTCTTTGTTCAGACCTGGAAGAGCAATTTCTTATTGAATTCGATCATTGTGTCACATCGTATATCCTGATTTTGTTACAAGGGTCGAAATTGATAGGAAAATGAACTTATTGGATGGCTTATAAATCAGGTGTAGAAGACAATGGAGAAGAAATGTGTATTATTGTAATTACTCTCAATTTTTTTCCGCTATTGGTATGCAACTTCATTTAAAATTGAGATCAAAATCAACCACTGAGATGCATTCACAAAAAAGTATGAGGACAGTTAACGCTTTCAATGAATCTCTACGTTTCAGACCCTACTGAACTCAAAAACACGTAATCTAAAAGAAAGTCAGTCGTTGTGTTTGTTTATTTCTAAAAGCACGATAACTTGAGAACGGCTGGAAATTTTCGACTAAAATTTCACATTCAAGTTTTTTATCAAAAAAATAGGTTCATATTCATGAATAATATATATTCGATCGGTGGTACCAAAACTTCTTTGATGGAACTTTAGAGTTCTTTGCGTTTACTTCATAAACGGTAGTACTTATCCAAGAATATGATAGTATATTGTGCAACAAGTGCGATAAGTTTTTGATTGCCCACCAGAGCGAAGTGAGCAATTGACAATACTGCACAAGTTGAGGATACTATTTTTTATCACGAATGCAGGATAAGTACTATTTTGCACTTATTTTTCCGAGCGATAAATGGTTTGCGTGCGACAAAGTAGTACGCATTCTGCATGAGTGATAAAAAATAACTTAGATTGATTCCTTCATGAATTTGCACAACATTCACCTGGAACATTTCCCAAAATAATTTGCGGTTTTATTTCATTTATTATAAAATTCGATAAATTCTTTGAAAGTAGGGAAATAATTATTATCAATGTGAAATAAGAGTTATTTATACTCATATTTGGACGTCGCAAGCCAAGGTTTGACGATGGTAGCGTTGACGATGAGTTCGACAAAACATGTTGCAAATTAGAAGGAACAACATGAATGTACAAGAAATAAATGATGTTCGCCAACTCTTACATTGTTGCAAATTCAATACATGAAGTGAAGTATTTTTACAGGGGTAGCAATTTAGCAATTTGAAAAACTTTTGCAGTTTTTGATGCAAGAATAGAGCATGTTAATTCACGCACCACGGTCTTATATATAGGACTTGACACTAGCAGCAATATTTTGAATATTATTGATATTGAGTGCTATATATCAATGAATTTTGGGATGTAAAATCAATTATTCAATCCAGACTTGAATTATTCGAATCGCTGTTTCTTGTGTTTCTGATGCACATTTTCTGTTTTCCTCGCACACTTATTTTGTCGATCGTAACGCCGTCTGTAGTAGTTTGAATAACTGATAAGCTGCTTCAATAATGAATAACCTTACTGGTGAGTATCAAGACCTATGTATAATATTGGAAATTGTGCGGCAAGAGTGGTTCTTTTGAAAAGATAGTTTTACTAGAGAAACAATCTTGCCATCTCGTCGCTAATTCTTAAAGGGAATGAAATCGATGATTTTCTTAAAGATTTATACCTAAATATGATTGGGAACTGTCAATCAATGGAATCACGGGCAGAGAAAAGTGTAGTAATATAATATAAATCAGGGAAATTACGTGAGCTCAATTTACATCCGAGATTGATCTTGTCAAGGAAGAATTCTTGTCAGAGAGGCGGTACATATTTGGAGCTGCGAAGCCTAGAGTCTCTGTAATTCGTGAAGAAGTTGGAATCAATAATTTTTCTTCAGATAAATACATGAAATAACATTGAGAATTGTCTATAAAAGAGAGTGAAATCACAAATAGGGAGAAATGCAGAAATATAATATGGAGTAGGAGAATTCGGTACGCTGAAATTATGATTGGGACTAATCTTATAGAAAAATTATTTTTGCCGGAGGCGGTTCACATATGGAGCTGCGAAGCCTAGCGCTTAGACCTGCGAAGCAGGTCGAAACGCTAGTCTTATATACTAAAAGGCATAAGATACACTTTCAGTTAGCCACGGCTACAGCCTAAACGAGAACTCTGATTAACATGATTTTTTTTTTATAAATTTGATATTCTTGACGAGCAGTGCCTTTTGGGGGTCTCAATTTTTTCAGTCTCAGGTTTCGTGTAAAAAATCAAAAATCGTCAAAAATTCATCCTGAACATAGTAGGCATGTACAAATAATTGTTGAACATCGATGACATCTGTCAGCTTTGACGTTTAGGTTTCAATATTATTTCATTGAATATTGCAAAATGAGAAAGATTTCCACAAATTTATGTATTAATACATCTATAACAAACATGAGCGAATCACTTGTGATACATTTTGAGCTAATATTATGCTTAAATATTAAAATTGTTATTTTTTTGACACTTTGATAACTTCAGTATTGCCAACTTATTTCCCAAACGAAGAATGTACATGCGCACTCGCTTCCACGTAAAAATAGTAGCCATGTACAAATAATTGTTGAACATCGATGATATCTGTCAGCTTTGACGTTTAGGTTTCAATATTATTTCATTGAATATTGCAGGATGAGTAAAATTTTCACAAATTTATGTATTAATACATTTATAACAAACATGAGCAAATCACTTGTGATACATTTTAAGCTAATTTTATGCTTAAATATTGAAATTACTATTTTTTTGACATTTCAATAAATTCAGTATTGCCAACTTATTTCCCAGAATGTACATGCGTACTCGCTTTTACGCAAAATTCCAATTCAAGTTTCAACAATGTACACATCTAATGAATAGAAAGTAAGTAGTTTAATTGAATAATATTAACAAAATGACAATTTTATGTAATATTTTTTAGGCTATGCTCAAACATTTTTTGAAATGAAGTTATATGTCACGATATTCATGCATTTTTAACGCAGAATATGCCTGATCGCAAAATGGATTAGTTGTTGGCTAAGTTATAGAATGATTTCAACATATAATTGTTATGAAGAAATCGATTCTTATAATCAAGGGATATTTTGATTCATGATGTTTCTCTGTTGTGGATGAAATAAGTACTGAAGATTGAATGAAGTTTGAAACATGTCAAGTATAGTTTAGCTGGTACATGTGGTAAATATTCAACAATGCTCGAGTATTTATTTAGATATTCAATATTGTTTAGTAATAGTTTAGTTCATGCTATTCTCACATCTCTTTCAGTTGTATAAATTTGAGTTGAAGACTTGATAAACCCAGCCAATCGAACATTTTGCTTGAGTCAACAATGAAACAAGCAATAATCAACTGATTATAATATTACGATAATGGAGCCATCAATCAATATTTTGTACTTGTTGAAAGATATAAATCATACATCACTCAATGAACTTAAATAACTTCGTATTTGAGGTTATGTAGAGAGTAATTCTACTGGAAGCGGCACTGAGCTGATGAAACACACTAAGCTTGGGTGAGAACGATGATGAAAATATCGATTGTCATCATTTATTCTGAAAAATGTAAATTATACATATTACTGAAATAAACTGTACGTAAATATTCTGTATAATACATATCATTTTATTACAATATCAAAAGTCACTAATTTCTTATTTAGTGTGGATGTTCCTTTTCAATTGGTATACAAAATTGGATATGAAATATTTTCTTGATGACAAGTGCATTGGGAAGAGTAACAAATCTCAGTGGTTCTAAAACTTTGGTCTGTAGTTTTTGACATCTAATAGTCTAGGCTCTAATGTTGATTCATTTCATGAGTTAATGTCTTAATACGTAGTATAGGCAATTCTGATGTATGCACTAGAGACTAGAGTGTGATTACTTACATACAGGCCTGTCAAATTGTTAAATATTAACGAGATTCATGGCTTTTTGGATATTCTTTGCCTCAAATTGTACAATTTGATTAAACGTCAACAAAATATATCTTTGTATTTAAAAACTACAAATACGATAAAATGGTAGATGACGTGAACGAAGATTAAACGAAATGAGAATTATTGGTTAGAACTTCCAATTTAATAATAATCGGTAATATCGATGAGAAAAATCATATATGGGATTGGAAAAAATTAATTTCTCAAGAAATGTAGGAGACACATGATATGGATAGATTCAGTGCTTTTTTCTCAGATTATACGTATTCAAGAAAGGGTTTTCGCGGAAAATGTTGATAGATGATACGGGTTGCTGCAAGTGAAATTTTACTGTTGTAATCAGCTGATTTTAATAAATGTCATTGAAACAATCAACACAGACATCTATTCCAACAGTTGGTAACATTGTTAGGTGTGACGTAGACTCTCGGGTGCGCGTGCGTAGGCGCGTGCGTAAGAAAGAGTGGATAGAGATATTTTGTGAGAATCAGATATTATTTTTCTTTTAGTGTTTGTTCATAATATCAGTTATTGAAATATATTGTAATAGAGAGAGAGAAATCATATATGGGATTGAAAAAAATTAATTTCTCAAGAAGTGTAGGAGACACATGATATGGATAGATTCAATACTTTATTCTCAGATTAAACGTAGTTATTCAAGAAACGGTCTTCGCGGAAAATGTTGATAGATGATACGGGTTGCTGCAAGTAAAAATTTACTGTTGTAATCAGCTAATTTTAATGAATGTCATTGGAACAATCAACCCAGACATCTATTCCAACAGTTGGTAACATTGTTAGGTGTGACGTTGACGCTCGCGTGCGCGTGCGTAAGAGATATTTTGTAAGAGTCAGATATTATTTTTCTTTTAGTGTTTTTCATAATATCTGTTATTGAAATATATTGTAATTGTGAAGAACATGAGTTTTTTGTTGGATATTAAGGAATCGGATGACGAGTAGTCAGATGATACAACAGCTGTCAATATTTTCATTGCTACATTCATCAATTTCATTATTTTGATCAATTCCTTGATATTGTATTCTATTGAATAGGCACTTTGAACAACTAATATTGATTTAATGAATAATGTTGAGTTGATTTCAATACAAGTTAAATCACAATTCCAGAGAAAATTGAATATTGTAGCTCTATACAAGGAGTCAGAACATGTAGCGTGGGCTTGTGAGTAGTGCCTGAATTAATAAGAAACATGTTTTTGGAAAGCAAAAGTATAGTAGAGTGCATGAGCTCCAAAATTATTACTATAGGAACGTGGAACATGCATGTTTCTCCGAATGTACCATTGGAGCTAAGTGATCAAGACTCAAAGCAGTGATTTAGAAGGAAATCTATGAGGATCAATGTTACTACGGAGAAAATAGTCGGTCTTTCAATCTCGCAATTGAGCTCAGAAATCAGATACGCTAATTCATGGAAGGAATCTACTGAATGATTCTCCTGAAAGAAATATTTAGGATGATGGGTGTAAGTGATGAAAACACAAAATTTCAACTGAAATTCTATTTCACTTTTTCACTCGATATTCTCGGTTCCACCTGGAGTAACCATCTTTTTGTATATTCGATGTACATGCATCATTTCAGTCAGCATTATCAACCATATCTATTCAAAATAATAGTGAAAGTTGTAAAGGAGACAGAAAGATTGTGATTACATACAAATTGACGAGCGAAGCAAATTGTAAGGATGTAAGTATGTCGTCAAAATAAAACAGAAGGATCACATGAGTTGTAATAACTAATACTCTAATTTGTATTCGAAAACAGTAAAGCAATGACTAAGAGTATGCGAAACATGGCACAGACATGTTATCTCGCTGTGAAGTTTTGAATTTAGACTTTGTAATTCGTGGAAGAGTTGGAATCAATTTATCCGATTGATGAATACATGGAATAATATTGAGAATTGTCAATAAAAAACAGTGAAATCACGAGTAGGGAAAAATGCACAAATATAATACGGAGCACGAAGGTTTTGTGGGCTAAAAATGTACTTGGAATTTATCTTATAGAGACAGAATATTTGCCGGAGGCGGTTCACATATCGAGCTGCGAAGCCTAGGGCTTAGGCCTGCGTAGCAGGCCAAGCGCTAGTATGATTCTGATATTCAAATGTATATGATTTACTAGTGTTTGGTTGACAAGTGTGAATGGGTATTGTTAAGCATTCAAAGTCTGCATAAACTACAAGTGGATGTCTCTCTTTTCTAGAATAATTTTTGAATTTCACCCACATTTCTGTTTCTGTTGGTATTTCAATTTTAACAGCATCCATTTTGCAACAATAACTTTCATGATTTTCTAATAGACATTCACTCGAAAAGTATTGTAAACATCTATCACATATGTAACATTTATGTCCATAATTGGACAGTTGTCTTGATAAAAGACGGGATAATGATTTGATCCAAGCATAATGCCCATTCTCTTCTTTTGTCCAAAAAAGTAAGTTGACATGTCGTTCAACCTTTTTATGTGATTAATGTGAGGGGACGTTAATTGTATATCTTTTATCTATAGTATTATATTCTATTCCATAAACATTAATTGATATATTATTTTTTTTTTCGAATTTGATTATCTCACATAGTGGAGTTGGAAATTGTATATCAGATAAATTGAATATTTCACTATGATTTGAGGATATGAACTAACACGATCTGAATTACTATCAGCGGGGAACATAGCCGATAAAAGTGCCCAAATAAAACACTTATTATCACTATTTTTTACATTTATCACAGCTTTCCGGTTTTTGATAGATTCGGGAAGATCGATATATGTTGATCCTCCAGAATTTGTTGCACCATACTTGCTAATATTGACCTAGAGAATTTTGTTTTTTCAAGAAAAAAAAATGTAAGAGTTTTTCTGAAACTTACTCTTAAGTTTAATATTCTACTTAGGGCTTTTCCACTATCCCGCCCTTGAAACTCTGACATATGAATTAATATGACACTTCTTACATTCTGATCAAACCAAATAGTAAAGTCGTCAGACAATGTTATGGGCATCATTCTTGAGTTATGATAAATTAAGATTTTTTTCAAAATACCTTGTTTTTCAAGTACATATTCACAACACAGCTCACAGTTTATCTTCACTGGGGATCGATATTCATAAATGAATTGTCCCACTTTCTCCAGCAATATGATTAAGCATTGATCCAAAAATGCCCCAGGGTCGATAATATCATCTGTATTCGTGATTTTCTCACAATGAATACGATTTTTGAATGATGAGGTTAGAACTTCCCAAACAGCCATTTCTGAAACTATAGTTACTATAACACCTATTACTATATATATATTCTTATTGAATATGTGTTTTCGATTTTTGGTAAGTCAATGAGCAATGTTATTACCTTCAAGTTACTCTCTGCAATTCACAAATAATAAAAGTCCGTTTCACAGGTTTTTTAATAAGAAGATAATTGTGTGTTAAATATTATTTATATGGATGTGCATTCTATTTTTTTTCTCCAATGTCAATCAATGATATATTTCTGATAAGAATATTTCATGTGTTGCATAATTTTTTATTTGCATATGGTTTCATTGCATTTTTTCTAATTTTGATATATTTTTTATAGAAATTTTTTTCCAATGTCAATCAATGATATATTTCTGATAAAAATATTTCATGTGTTGCATAATTTTTTATTTGCATATGGTTTCATTGCATTTTTTCAAATTTTGATATATTTTTTATAGGAAAAAAAACATTCCTCTCACTATAAATATGGGAATACACAATTAATACATATCAGTCCATCATAATAGACTCTCAAGTCAACCCAAAATACGTAAGTTTGTTTCTCTTTATAATTTCTTATATTAATATTAGGATATATTTTTTGTTCTCAGTAAGAAAGCAAAACAAGAACAAAAAATAGAAAAAAAAAAAAAAAATGAGTAAACTAGACTTTTTTAATGCACTGGGGTCTTCAGATGCTCAAGTGCCAACTATAAACATCGGTAAACTGGATGAAAATAAAAAATATCAAATAAAAAAAGCTGATATAATCAATACCAGATATGGACCAAAACTAATCGTGACAACGAGGGAATTCAAAGTTTTTTTCCCAAACAATTTTGCAACTTTGAGTGATGTTCAAAGAAGTGAATTAATTAATGTTTATTTTCACATTGAAAAAGTAAATGACATTGTTGTGAATATTCGTTTTACAGAAAGTTAATAACGTAGATTCAATTTTTTATTCTTATTTCCATTTGTTAGCAAAAAAAAAATAATAATCATTAATTAATTTTTTTTCATTCTTCATATTAAAAGCCAAATATTTTATTGGAAATGTCACCTAATGTATCATATATTTTCAGACAATTTGATGAAATTTGTGAATCAATACCTTCCCTAATAAATACTGATCTTACAGCTAATATGGCGAATGAGATAGCATTAGGTTGGGAGAGTACATCTTCATCATCGTCAGATGACGAGTATAATGAAGTGTCAACTGCTTGGGATTATTATGCAATTAATTTAAATATGGAAAATGTTGTACAATTTTGTTTTAATAATGAAAATCATATCAATTTGAAATACAGATTATGGTTATTACCAGAAATACAACCTCACTATTGGTATATGAGACGTCTCTGTGAAAATTGTACTCATATATTACTAGATGACCCCGATTTTCCAGTATTTACTTCTTCTACGTTTACAAATATTGAAAATATCATATCAGGAATGTACTACTGTTCGAATATAAAACAAGAACATAGCATCAAATTAGACAGTGAAATATATTCGTTACTCTGCGATACTGATAACTATTACTGTTATCTATGTTTAGATCAATTATTTATATGGAGTTCAAGTATAGCTTGTAGTTATTGTATGGAGTAGTTTTTAAAAAAATTCATTGAAATGTATAAATAAATTGTAAATTCCCAAAAAAAAATAAAATTGTACTCACCTAATTGTTCTCTTTTCTTCTTGTCAAGCTCATCCAAAACAATTTTCTCTTGATTTTTTTGAAGCATCAAAATCCAGGACAAAGAACTTATTTTAGTTGAATACCAATATCCAGTTGAAAAAGCTCTAAAAAAGAATAATTATGCTCTAATATGTACTTTAACGTTGAAGTAAATTTACTCGACTTCTCAAGAAAAAATCTTGGCGAGGAACTATGAACAAGCACATTTCACATTTCACAATCTCGAACACAACTAACTTTAAATTACAAAGCGAGACACTCACACTTCTCTTGGGTTTTTCACCCCCATTCAAAGAATCCACACTCAAGAATGTTGCCTCTAGCTACCTGCTAGGGGTGAGGATACATCCGCCAAACTACAATAGCAATATTCCAGTGGCTCTCAAATTTTTACAGTCAATTCGATCGACTTAAAAACTCGTCATTTTCTGATTAGTGTGATATTAAATATTATGCAAAACATATTTTAATTCTTATTGATAAATACTATGATATTTAGGACTAATGCATAAAGAAGTAAATTCAGTTGAAATATTAAAAAGTTAATACATACCTATATTGCAATAGTTCTCAAAAAAATTGATCCAACTCAATCCACTCATATCACAGACTGATAGTAAAAACTTCTCAAAAAAAAGTTGAAAATATGTCTTAGCTAACTAAAATAATGAATCATATGCGACAATTGACTTCTTCAGAAAATAATTTATTTTAAGACTCACAAGACCAGTGAATGATGCCAACTATCTCATTTCCAAGGAAAGCACGTAGTACATTTTACTTGTTCAATCTAGTTTATTGATATCAATGTCAAAGGTTATCATCTGAGATTTTAGAATTATCCAGAGTATTTGAAATAAAAGAATACAGAGTGTTTAAAATTAAAGAATACATATGTATGAATGAATAAAACATTTGAAAACATTTGATGTGTTTTTCAATTGTGTTTGAGGTGTTTCATCAGTCTCTTGTGTATATTATTCACCAATGTATAGTAAAAAATTCAATAGATGATTAATATATAATTTATTATCAACAAAAAAAAGGAAAAATCTAAGAATATAAAACTTAATAAAAATATATCTAGAATATAAAAAAAACTAATGCTAATTACTTATACTACTGCTCCCTCTCCTCAACTAGAGATAGGAGCTCTAGAGGAAATGAGGTCTATAAATAAAAAAAAATAAAACATTAAATCAAAAAACTCTCAAAAAAGAATTAAAAAATATACCTTTTACACTGGCGAACAATAATATCTTCTATTGAGCTTCGCCAGCTCAAAGACCCCACTCAACCCTTCGATTGGCCCCCTATATACCCTAATAGCTTGAGGAGGGGGCAACCTCAAGGAAAATTTCATAAAAGTTCCTATCCTGAAAAACACAAATATTAATTTTTTTGATGAAAAAAAAATCATTAAAATTTCATCAACTTACTCTAAGATAAATGACTATGAAGGCTTGGGTCTTCATGGCCCTATTCATTCTTTCTTGAATTTCTAGAGAATGTGATAAAAACACATTTATATAAATATTACAATCAAATAAAACATTTAATACTTACGGTCCATTTTTCTACTCTGCTTCAAAACATTTTTTAATTCAAACTGATATAATAAAATGACTTTTCGTTCAATTGAGCTTTTTAAAGTATATACCCCACCACTAATCAAAAATCTTCATGGTCCACTTGTAAATACTAGTTTGTACAAATTTCTTCATATAGTATAAAAATAAATCGTTGATAACCCCATTAAAATGGAAAAGACGTGATACAAATTTACTTATCGAAAATTATTAATCCAAAGTCTCAAATTTATGATCAAAGGAGTGGAATATTTATGCAGATAAAACATTGCATCCGTTAATTATTGTGAAACAAAAATAATTAATCCAAAGTCTAAAATTTATGATTTGAGGAGTGGAATATTTATGCGGATGAAACATTGCATTACTCAATTATTGTGAATCAATTGCAAAAATTGGTTAATAGAATATTCTGATTTTTTTTCCCTACTAGCTAATTTATTGAATGATAAATTGCGCTACTCATAGTATAAAGCTCCATCTTAATATTTACTTCAATAAGTAGTTCGTCTAGTGAATAATAGATAGCGTCAAACACAAGAATAGAAATCTTTTTTATTAAACGCTAGTTAGTCTATTGAATAATAGGTGACACCATTCGTCACGCAACTCAAAAAGATGGCGTTACTGGTAAATGTATAAATAACGTCACAGAGACCTTTTTATCTACGTCAATTAGTAGTTCATTTACTGGAAAAAAGATAGCGCCACACACAAGAAAGAAATCTCTGCATTTAACGTTAGTTAGTCTGTTGGATGTTAGATCGCACCACTCATCACACATTCCAAGAAATGGTGTTACTAGTAAATACACTACAATTAGTAGTTCGTCTATTGAATAATAGATGGTGCCCACTCAAAAAAAGAAAAAATCTTTTCCATTCAACGCTAGTCAGTTTGTTGGATAATAGGTGGTACCACTTGTTACAGCACATCCCAAGAGATGACGTTAGTGGTAAAATGTGTGTGTGAATAACGTTATTATTGTCATTCATGGTACAGAGATCTATCACATCAATTAGTAGTTCATCTAGTGAATAACAGATGGCGCCACACGCAAAAAGAGAAAAATAGAAATCTTCTCCATTCAACGCTAGTTAGTCTGTTGGATGATAGGTGGCGCCACTCACCACTGCTCAAGAGATGGCGCCACTCGTAAATGTTCTGATAACGTCACCGCTGTTTAGATAACGTCACTGCTCGCGTTATCTTTGAAATCTTAGATCGTTATCTGAGCCAGAATTGGTGTTACATAGCTACTCTCAGGCTCATCATTGATAAATTTTGGTAAAAAGATTGAGAAAGAGTGCCCGTAAATTAATTCAGTAAAATTAACAGGAATTATTCTGCGAATTAATCTATTTAAATTTTTTGACTTATTTCAAACAATATTGGTCTAGGTGAGTCTCTTCCAAAATATTGCAGAGAGCTACAATTTAAATTATCCATAATATTTTCATAGCAACAATTCCAAGAATATTCAATTGAAATCACTGGAAACATCAAATTTTCCCATTAAAGCTCTAACTGCAGGTATAACATTGAATTGCAACCAATAAGGCACTAGAATAATACTACCTATATCAAAGAGTCTAAATAAGGACGAAACACGTATGTACAGTTGACATCCCAACTTCTGAATTTGTGAAACATTAAGGTTTTGAATCTTACTATAAATAAAATAATATTCACACATATTAACAACGAAAAAAATAGTAATTACGTTCTTACTTTTCCCCCGGAATGTGATTAAGTTATGTGAATGGAATATTGTTACAAAATATATTTTTGAAAGTTAAAGCTAATTATCAGAAAAAAAATTATTATCAACGGTAATATACCGATAGAGAGGTGTATTATCGATATACCGAAGAATTTCACGAATACACTTTTTGTCTTTTGGGTAATTTCTTACGAGACAAATTTGGGGATTCATAATCTGATAATACCCGAGAGCTTTAGCTCGAGGGATATTATCGTTGATTATAAATCTCCAAATTTGCCGAGTAAAAAATTACCCAAGACAAAAAGTATTTGAGTTAGATTCAAGGTATATGCGATAATATACCGAATCTTGAGGTGTATTTGCAAGGATTATTTCACAAACCATGAAATTCATTAATTGTTATATTTTTTATTATAAGCTACTGTGGTATATCGAGCTAGGAAAAAATATTATCGCGATATACCTCGTTACCATGGAAAATCCTTCAATTTCATTGGTTGTTGCTAAGGTGTGTGATATAATCAACGGTAATATACCGATAGAGAGGTGTATTATCGATATACCGAAGAATTTCACGAATATACTTTTTGTCTTTTGGGGAATTTTTCACGAGACAAATTTGGGGATTCATAATCTGATAATACCCGAGAGCTTTAGCTCGAGGGATATTATCGTTGATTATGAATCTCCAAATTTGCCGAGTAAAAAATTACCCAAGACAAAAAGTATTTGAGTTAGATTCAAGGTATATGCGATAATATACCGAATCTTGAGGTGTATTTGCAAGGATTATTTCACAAACCATGAAATTCATTAATTGTTATATTTTTTATTATAAGCTACTGTGGTATATCGAGCTAGGAAAAAATATTATCGCGATATACCTCGTTACCATGGAAAATCCTTCAATTTCATTGGTTGTTGCTAAGGTGTGTGATATAATCAACGGTAATATACCGATAGAGAGGTGTATTATCGATATACCGAAGAATTTCACGAATATACTTTTTGTCTTTTGGGGAATTTTTCACGAGACAAATTTGGGGATTCATAATCTGATAATACCCGAGAGCTTTAGCTCGAGGGATATTATCGTTGATTATAAATCTCCAAATTTGCCGAGTAAAAAATTATCCAAGACAAAAAGTATTTGAGTTAAATTTAAAGTGTAAGCGATAATATACCGAATCTTGAGGTGTATTTGCAAGGATTATTTCACAAACCATAAAATTTATTGATTGTTTTACTTTTTATTATTTTTGAAAAGCTACTGGGGTATATCGAGTTAGGAGAAAATATTATCGCGATATACCACGTTACCATGCAAAATCACTTGATTTCATTGGTTGTTGCTAAGGTGTGTGATATAATCATAGAAAAATCATACTTAAATAGCTAATGGGATATTTCATAATATAAATAAATAGGAATGGATAGGAATCTGAAATTGGCAATAATTGCTCAAATTTCCATTTCTTCATCATAATTATTGTCAATCTCAGGTTTCTCTTCAGTAGTTTCACCACCTATTTGAGAATAAGTGTCGCTGTTATCATCGTCTGATTTATCCTTATCGTCGTTATTTTCGGCACTTTTTACAAAATAATGCTCTTTAATAATTGTAGGAAGGATTAGGCTTCAATTTATGATTTTCTTTATTGATTTACGATGACCATTTCGACTTTTAAAGTCATCTTCAGGTATATTTTTTATAAAAAATACATAAATCATGAATTGAAACTTGACTCTTCCTACTCAAAATGTTTCAACTTTTTCCCAATGAAAAAAATTTATGCTTCTTAACTCTATTCATTTTCATACTATTCTTTACTTATTTATGCCAAACGGAAAACTTATTGGTATAAAAGTATTGTTTATGAACCTAATTGTATTACTTTGGATATATAATCTGCACTATTATGGAAGATTTACCTCCTGCCTTGTCTATGAATACAAACTAAATTGATTCTGGGGCATATTTTCTTGATTTTTTTTTTCATTTGTAAATGTTCGTCCAATGTCATATGCATCAGATTTTTTTATTTTAACTTGAAGCATAAGTATCTCTTGATTGAAATACAAAATAATATCACGGAAATATTCTTACTTTTTATTGCCACTTTTTCCAAAGTTTTTCAATGATCGGACAGAGTTACATGCATGCCATTTTTCAAATGCATTCAAAACAGCATCTATGAATGTAATATATAATGGCAGGCAGAATGAAGTCGGAGAAATTTTGCGTGTTTTTTATGCAACTTCCATCATCATTTGAAATATGAAGGGATTGAGAAACATGCTTGCCATTTCCCAAATTAATTTGAAACAGCATTTATTGAAGTAATACAAAATGGCAGGCGGAATAAAGTTAGAGAAATTTTGCGAGTTTTTTATGCAACTTTCATTATTATTTAAAATATGAAGGGCTTAAGCAACATGCATGCCATTCTGAATTTATGATTATTTCACTTCAAAATAAAGTTTATGCTCCATTTGAGGTAATTTGAAATCACGGCTAATTGGTGCAAGATTTATGCAAGATTACCCCCAAATTTCAAACCCTTGCGCCAGCAAGGAATGCTTGCCAATTTTTTTACAAGGATTTCATGACTAAAACTTCAATTCTTTCCATTGGCATGCAATTTGGAAACACGGCATTTTCCATATTTTTTTTCACAAGTTCACGCAACCCTTTGAGCCACTTGGGCTGTCGCGAATCGCTTGCCTTTCAGTACTTGGCTTTGGATTTATTTCAATTATTCAACATTACAAAGGCATGCATTATGATATCACGGAAAAAACCACTTTTTTTTCAGACCTTTAATTGAAATTTGAACTATGACCGGAAAGCGTGCATCGCTCAATAACATTTTTATCTTTCTTATCAAGAGGTAAATTATCAACCCTCAAAAAGGCAAGCGGTATAAAATCGGAGAACCCCACCTGTCACTAGCTCCCAGTCTAATACGTTTGGATGAGATCAAATGTATCAATTTGTTTGTGACGTCTCATGCTGAAATAATCGCGAATATATTATTGTGGATCACTCACATTATCATCAAATATGAGAATTGAATTTGGTCGAATATCTGCTGAAGAAATAATACTTTTATTTTAGTTGTATTGACTTCAGTTTGTTGCCTCAATAGATTGCAGTAAATTCTTCAAATATTGATTTTGGTTGATACAGAGAGTTTGAATGAATATAGATATTTTCAAATTTGAGTTCAATACGACTGGTTAGTAGAGAAATCATCAAATTCGTTCTCACCAAATTTGTAGGCCCACATATTATGGCTCTCATATTATTGAGAAACAATCCGTTATGCTTACCGTAACTCCCACTCTCGCCTTTCAAATCGATATTTTCCACTTTCAAGATACACGATTGCGATTCAAACTTGTTGCGTGTTTGACGACACTTAGTTGTGATTTATGAATGATACTCACCCTATTTTATATATCATTAGTGCTGTACGATCTGTGAGCAAGGGAACATGAAGAAGGAAGAGGACTGTTCTCAGGATGCTGTGAGAAATGCGCGAAGTGCGGTGCTGAGACACAACAATCCAAATAATATCAAAGGTGTCATACGTGCCGCTCTCAGTGCTGCTCGCAAAACTTTCAAGAATCATCAATACAAACAACATAAATCACCACCGTCAAGAGTTATACCTTTACCTAAGACAGGAGGCTTCTTACCATTCCTCATTCCATTATTTGCTGGATTGTCGGCTGTAGGTAGTCTGGCAGGAAGCACTGTGGGCATAGCAAAAGCTGTCAAAGATGCACAAGCGGCCAAAAAACAATTAGTCGAATCATTGGGGCACGATGTGAAGATGGAGGTTATTGCATTTGAAAACCGAGGTGAAGGACTATATCTACATAAGAAAGAATTTGGCTTATTTCTTGAGCCTATACTGGAAGAAAAAACTTCTAGTGAGGCCCCTGACCGATCGCGATCTATCAATATATAGGAAAAAAACATACCATATTTTTGTGGTGCATGCTGAACGATGTAGCAAAATCTGGTCCGGTCATCAATGAATCTGCTATCCCGAATCAGACTGTAAAACTGAGCCCCGCAGACATTGGGATTGTACACAAAGCGTGGCAATGAGATCCAATACTTTGATAGATACGGTAACATGGAACCACTAAAGGAGTTGATCAAATACTAGTAGAGCGAATATCAATTATAATCATCGAAGACACTAACGTTACAATTAACTTAACTGTGGTCACTTGTGTTTGCAATTCCTCGAGCCATGTCTCTAACGATTATATTGAGTGATAAAACATTAGCTTTGAGCGCAGACTTCTCACCTGCCTTGAACTTATTCAGCGATTACGACGGCGGTGGCGGCGGCGGAGAAGGACTTATTGGCCGCATAAACTTCCAATCATGCAATTCCATATCAAATGTGATAAAAATAAACTATACTATTATGTGAGAAGAACTTTAAATCATTCAACTATACCACCAAGATCGTATGAAATAGATGATTTAAAAGACTACATTCGCTCGGAAGTGGTTGATTCAAATTATCATAAACACCATCAAGATAGTAAGACAAAATTCAGTTTCTCTCTACGACCCAATACAAATACTCTTAAATGTCAAATTCTGTGTTCAACAAAACTTAATATTTCACGTGATGACTCCATTGGCGAGCTACTTGGTTTCAGTAAGAAAATTCTGGACGAAAATAAACTGCATGAGTCTGATTCGACCGTCAACACTAATAGAGTGAATAGTATTCAAATATCTGTGCAGGATCATACCGAAACAATTCAAATGCTCATGTATAACATTTATTTTCTTGCCTTTTTTGATAAATTCAGAACGAGCAGCCATGAAACGAAAGAATTTTGTGTTTGATTATCGTATTATTATAATTTAGAAAATATATCCAATGATGTATGAGTAAATCACGTGATGTCCACTTTAGATTTTTTTCTGCTACTGAGATAGCTTTGCAAATGGAGGAAAACAAGATACATGAAATTCAATATTTAGAACCGTAGAAATCATGAGCTGTATCGACGATATGAGCATTGAGTTTAACTGCTTCTTTTTGATAGAGAAGTGGATATACAGGAATCATTACATTATCAAATTATTTGAATTATAGAAGTGATAACTGAATAGAGTATTAAAATATCATCGTACTATTCAGAAATGTACTATTGCATATCTTCAAGTGAATGATCCGTAAAAAGCTCTTTTGAATTCTTTCCTATATAGTGTATGGTGGCATCTAATAATTTGAAGTCGTGTCTGTTAATTACAGAATTAAAACCACAAAAGACAATAAGGGTCTATAGGTTGTGCTCTTTTCTGTCTATCCTTGAACTTATTCTGTCAGTATTATAACAGTATATTCCAGAAGATACGAAGACATCACAAGAAATGACGTGTTCTAATACAAACTTCCTGATAAAAATATAATGAAACTTGTATGTTCACTCCCGACTTGGCATTTCCTCACAAAATATCTGGAACAACTCCATCAAATATAAATGAGAACAGCAACCTTACGAATCTCAATACAGTGTTCATCTTGTTCATTCCGGAGATAAATACTTGGAGATTCGATTTTCTGATAGAAAAGCTGCTTCATGAATCTTATTAGCTCTGTCTTCTTTTCTAATTAAATGTATTGCGAAATGGACAATTTCTCTCCCGAGAGGATTTCTTGAGATATATTTCTTGTGTTTACTTATAATATTAGGGCAAACCTATTTGAATAGCATTGTTCATGAAATACTTTGGAAACTTAGCATGCGTTGACTCCAATTTATTGTTTCGGACAGTTTCGAACAGTTAACATGAAGCAATATTGGTAAAGTGTATTCTCAATGTTAAAAACAAGTAGTTTATTGATATAAAGGGATAATTGATATCATAAAAGGTTGTAGCTGATCTGAGTTAATTATAGAAGATCGGAAAGGCAGGAAAGGAGCTACAAAATGGTGTTGTTCTAGAATATGTCAAAGTGACAATCGTTCAAAATCGTTACGAGAAGATAAAATGTACTATTTATCTTACATATCGACAGAAGAAAGCACAAATTTCTGGTGAAGTGTGCATGAAATATTGTTCTGTTGTGCAAAATGTTATTCGTGGATGAAATCGTATCGACGTGGAGATTTCGAACTCTGGATCACGCAACTAAGGACACATACATTTGTTCCCTTCATTTTTATGGTGGCACTGGGCCCACATGAGCTGAACTCAGCCTAATATCAATGAAAGAATTAAAAATTAAGGTATTTTCTATCATACGAAGATTGTTCATTTTATACTTTGCGAATACATAATCGTTTGACATTCATGACATTATAAATACTATCACAGAGCTGTCATATATTTTAATTTGAATAATTGATGACAGAATCAATAATGCGATAACTTCGAGGATAAACATAATACAAGAATGATGAATACAGAAAATAGTATTAATCTCTTCACTAATTCTTCTTTGTTACCACTCTATTTCCGTCCGTGGCACTTCAGCCACCGTTTCAATTGAAGGCAAGAATGTTTCTCTAATTTACCATACAACAATTTTGCCTCATCAATCATCTATTCATTCAATATGATATTGAAAAACGTCTTTAGTCCTATTATTACTGCTTATTGAGATGAAACTGTTTGAAACAATATAGTTAAGTCAACGCATGCTAAGTTTCAGAAATATTCCATGAAAAATGCTATTATATTGAATAGAGGAGAGCAATATCAATCGATAACTGAATATTTTCTGGAGCTCTGGAAATTATTAATTCCTGAATTACTTTCATACATTCGTATTGGTGACGTGGTAGATAGGAATGTTGCATTTGAGTACATATGTGAAATCGAAATATGGAAAAAAAATATATCCAATGATCTACAAGTAAGTCACGTGATGTCCACGTCAGATTTTTTTGAAAGAAGAAAATGTTCAGGTGCGAATCAAGTCACATTCACAGCATTCAAATCAATAATATGATGAAAAGCATAGTATTTAGGACCGACTTCTATATTTAGCTTGTTGATTATGAGACATACGGGTCAAAATAAGGAAATTGTTTTGGTGTCTAGTTCATCATATAAAAAACGGTATTTTTTCAAATATTCTTGATATCTATACTTATATATTCGCAAAAATGATTAGATATATGGTTTTTTCAAATATAATTAGGAAGACATTGGAATAAAAATGATGAAACATGATTTTCATGTGATGATAAATTATGTTTTTGCACGATTGAGCGTTTCCATGTTTCCACCGGCACTCTATATGTTGATTTTACCAGCAAACTGCGGTTACAATGGTTATGCTGGCTTACCGCCCATGGGCAAACGCGGTAAGTGGAAAATTGTAAATCTTCACAAGGAAATATTCATTTATTTATCTATATTTATAATTGAATATTCACAATAGAATGTTAATCTTGATAGCTGACTGAGAATAAACAATCATCAATAGTAATTCAATTGAAAAAGAAGACTCGGTCCCATATTTCAGATCTTTCAATCGTGCAAAAAATTTTGTATGCATTACGGTCAATAAGGACAGTACCGATTTCAAATAATATTTGGAAAACTCATCAAGACTCGGTCTCCAAACTATAACTCTCAATATGTTGATTTTACCAGCAAACTATGGTCACTATGGTTATGCTGACTTACCGCCCATGGGCAAAGGCGGTAAGTAGAAATTGTGGATTCTCACGAAGTATATTCATTTATTCATCTTTATTTGTAACTGAATATTCACAATAAAATGTCAAACTTGACAGCTGACAGCGAATGAACAATCATCAGTGATACTTTAATTTGGAGAAGAGAGCTCGGCTCCATATTTTGGATCTTCCAATCGTGCAAAAACTTTTGTAAGCAGTACGGTCAATAAGTACAGTACCGATTTTGTATATTATTTGGAAACCTTGCCAAGGCTTGGCCTTAAAACGATTATTCTCAATCGGTAAACTGTACTTACTGATCTTAATACTTAAATAACTACTATGCATCACAAAAAAGACATTCTTGTAACGAACGCTGTGAATGGCGTTGATCTTTTCCATGAGAACTTATTTATGAAGAATCACTTAACAAATCTCATCCAGAACTAGGAAATATAAACTTGAATAGCACGTGAACCTCTCATGGCCTTTAGGATCAAATTGTGACTTCGTGTTCTTAAACTTATCGCTTATGATACGAAAGACAATCTGGATCTGATTTTTGAAAAAAACATTTTCGGCCCAAGGATCCGTTTTTTTTTTGATAACATGATGACACTCAACGTGCCTAACAAAAAACCCACTGATTCGTATTGATAGTCTCATATAAAGCTTAGCACCGATTTTTAAATATCCCAAAATTTGGTTATCGATAGATCCAGAAATAATATAATTTTCTGTAACAGGCTCCCAGCATCATGAGTTATCGATAATTTCAAATATGGGCAATCATCATTATCATTTATCTGCTGAACTAGTGATGGTATTTGTTCTTCTGCTAGAAAATGAATAAGAATTGTGGGCTATGGATGCCGTTGGTGCTCTTCCATTCTATTTTTACCTGTGAAGTTGACATTTGGAAAGAATTTTTATCATGAGAGGTGTACGGCCTAATGTTTGCATTTACTGTAAACGTGATAGTACAGGAAATATGAGAGAAAGATATGATATCAATCGATAAGTAATTCCACAAAAGTTATGTTTCGTAATATCAGATGCTAAATAGTTGTTTCTCGAACTGAACTATCGCGCTGTGAAATATCTCTCTACTCACTGCGTTTGATTGCAAATAAGGAATGACAGTTCAGTTAGAGAGTGAATTGAAGTACTTGTTATCAAATTATTTATTGACATGAATGAAGCTGGCTTCAAAAGACTATGTCCCAGTCTTTGCCTCCTTGTCTTCGTAGAGTGCAGACAGCTTTATCATGGACCACAATGACAGTCGCTTGGTCCTCTTAGCATAATTTTCTTTTGTGAAATTTGTGAGAATCAGACTCTGAATGAACAAATTTTAGAGTCGATGCAAGTTGATGGATAAACGTGCTTCTGTTGAATTCAATATAACTCATTCAGTAAATACAATTGGTGAACTTAAATTCAATTTATTGCTTCTCAGGGCATATAAATTCAATAAATGCGTGTATAATTATTATTCCAGCAGTTCAAGAGGGCTGGTATCTGGCCTGTGTGCACAGCCCAGACTACGTCTTTGGCGATGGAAATGCTATTCCAAATTCTAACAAAAAACCAGAAAATAATACGTGCCAGTATTTTATCCAAAACAAATAAATGTAAAAATCAGATGTAGTTGCAACTCAAGCAAGAAAATTTAGTCTATAGCTCAATACAGTTTGTAATACAAAAAAAATTTGGTACCAGATAATAAAAAATCTAAAAAGAACTATGCAAGCGCTGAATGGGACGTGGCCCGAGGTCCAAAATGAAGAGTACTCTACCAAAAAAAAATAAAAAATTTCGGCCGTATAACCTAATAAAAGTTACTACGCCGTATGAAGGAAACCATCAGCTTCAAAAAGTTATTTGGAAGGGAATAGGTGATAGAATCTCAGATGCGTGGATAAAAGTTACGAGGACTTAATTTTGATAATCAAAAACAAAATACTAAATGTTTATATTCTACTTTCGTACAATGGGAGAGGCAGGAAAGCGCGAAGGAAACGGTAGGTGATAAACTGATTGAAGAAAAAAAACAGCAAAATTGAGTAATCATCTATTACTTGTGATGAACCCGATAAATTCTAATACCCAAACGATTCATGAGAATATTTTGAAGTAACCCGACACCGGAATGATGACTCAAAAAAATGAAAGTGAATATAGAAAAAAATTATTAAGACAGAATCACGTTAATGGAAATAGGCAAAAATTAAAATAGTTTTCATATCCATTGGTCATTGCAACTCGAAGCTAAATGCAAGTTTGAGCAACTAACGACAAGAACAGGGCCGTAGCGTAGGTGTAATACCAACTTACGGGAAATTTAGAACAAGCAAAAAATGGAGAGTTTCTCGGAACTCGAATATCTGGAGGTTTCGTGTGGAACAACATTGGGAAAGGTTAAATGGAATTAAATTGGCTTAACTGCAATTCAAAGCGAAAAAAGAAAGTATGAAATCAAGTTAACAAAAATTTCCTGTAAGAAGCATTGAGAAATTGGATCAGCAAATTGATCTGGATAGCATTGTTCATTGAATATTTCTGAAACTTAGCATGTGTTGACTTTACTATATTGTTTTGGATAGTTTTATCGTAATAAGCAGTAATAATGGGACCAAAGACGTTTTTCATTATCATATTGAATGAATAGATGATTGATGAGGCAACATTGTTGTATGGCAAATTAGAGAAACATTCTTGCCTTCAATTGAAACGGTGGCTGAGGTACCACGGACTGAAATAGAGTGGTAACAAAGAAGAATTAATGAAGAGGTTAGTATTATTTTCTGTATTCGTCATTCTTGTATTATATTTATCCTCGAAGTTATCTCATCATTGATTTTATCATCAATTATTACAAATTGAAATACATGACAGCTCTGTGATAGTATTTATGATATATGTCATGAATATCAAGGGATTATGTATTCGCAAAGTATAAAATGTACAATCATCGTATAATAGAAAATACCTCAGTTTTCAATTCCTTTATTGATATTGAGCTAAGTTTAGCTTATGTGAGCCCAGTGCCACCATAAAAATTAACTTAACTTTAAGTACGGAATAGTTACCATGGGAATAATTGTCTAAACAATGGTAACCGTAGATATTATTCTTCCCTTAAAATTAAGTGATAGCGGTGCAACTGGGCATTGGAATCTTTGTACATAACATATTGACTTATGTCAAACAAAAATGATTCTATTGATAAGTATGAATTATGTTGCGGTCTTATTTACTGCAGCTAGATTGGCACTTTAAATTATTAAAAAAAGATCTCTGAGCTGTCTCTGTTCACACTCATCACCATTATGAAGTTATCTCGATCAGTTTAGCTTGAATGCTGCAACATCTTCGTGCTCGTTCTCTGAGATAGAAGGACATTTGCAAAGGCAGTCGAGTTGTCTATCCAAACTTAACGTTTTGTCTATAAATAGTGTGGTGCATTCATTCCAAAAATGCAGTTCAAAATTTGAACTCTCTTATTTCTTTTTACCTTGATGAAATGTTTCTGGAATAATATAATAATCTTCAATTTTTTCACCCCCACTAGGTTTGTTCTCTTTCAGATGCACAATTGATTTTTTCAGTAATATCTTTGTTTTTGCTCATAGCAATAGTATTGCAAATTAGGATTTGTTTATAGTGATCAAATTATTTTTTTGTACTGATTTGCAAATGTCAGTCGATCAAGGACCGTCACTGAGTTTTTTCGAACTCATGATGAGCTTTTTTTTCTCTCATTTTGAAAGGTGACGTATTACTTCTCTTTGCAATAGCATTGTTCATGAAATACTTTAAAAATTTAACATGCATTGACTTCACTATATTGTTTCGTAGAGTTTCGTACAGTCAACATGAAGCAATATTGTTAAAGTGTATTTCCAATGTTGAATACAAGTAGTTTATTTATATAAAGGGATAATTGATATTATAAAAGATTGTAACTGAGCTGAGTTAATTATAGAAGTCCGAAAAGGCAGGAAAGGAGCTACAAAACGGTGTTGTTCTAGAATATGTCAAAGTGACAATCGTTCAAAATCGTTACGAAAAGATAATATGTACTATTTACTTCACATATCGACAGAAGAGAGCACAAATTTCAGGTGGAGTGCACAACGAAAATTGTTCTGAAAGTGCAAAATGTGATTCGTGGATGAAATCGTATCGGCGTGAAGATTTCGAACTCTGAATACCGTAACAAAGGACACATATATTTATTCCCTTCATTTTTATGGTGGCACTGGGCTCACATAAGCTAAACTTAGCTCAATATCAATAAAGGAATTGAAAACTGAGGTATTTTCTATTATACGATGATTGTACATTTTATACTTTGCGAATATATAATCCCTTGATATTCATGACATATATCATAAATACTATCACAGAGCTGTCATGTATTTCAATTTGTAATAATTGATGATAAAATCAATGATGAGATAACTTCGAGGATAAATATAATACAAGAATGACGAATACAGAAAATAATACTAACCTCTTCATTAATTCTTCTTTGTTACCACTCTATTTCAGTCCGTGGTACCTCAGCCACCGTTTCAATTGAAGGCAAGAATGTTTCTCTAATTTGCCATACAACAATGTTGCCTCATCAATCATCTATTCATTCAATATGATAATGAAAAACGTCTTTGGTCCCATTATTACTGCTTATTACGATAAAACTATCCAAAACAATATAGTAAAGTCAACACATGCTAAGTTTCAGAAATATTCAATGAACAATGCTATCCAGATCAATTTGCTGATCCAATTTCTCAATGCTTCTTACAGGAAATTTTTGTTAACTTGATTTCATACTTTCTTTTTTCGCTTTGAATTGCAGTTAAGCCAATTTAATTCCATTTAACCTTTCCCAATGTTGTTCCACACGAAACCTCCAGATATTCGAGTTCCGAGAAACTCTCCATTTTTTGCTTGTTCTAAATTTCCCGTAAGTTGGTATTACACCTACGCTACGGCCCTGTTCTTGTCGTTAGTTGCTCAAACTTGCATTTAGCTTCGAGTTGCAATGACCAATGGATATGAAAACTATTTTAATTTTTGCCTATTTCCATTAACGTGATTCTGTCTTAATAATTTTTTTCTATATTCACTTTCATTTTTTTGAGTCATCATTCCGGTGTCGGGTTACTTCAAAATATTCTCATGAATCGTTTGGGTATTAGAATTTATCGGGTTCATCACAAGTAATAGATGATTACTCAATTTTGCTGTTTTTTTTCTTCAATCAGTTTATCACCTACCGTTTCCTTCGCGCTTTCCTGCCTCTCCCATTGTACGAAAGTAGAATATAAACATTTAGTATTTTGTTTTTGATTATCAAAATTAAGTCCTCGTAACTTTTATCCACGCATCTGAGATTCTATCACCTATTCCCTTCCAAATAACTTTTTGAAGCTGATGGTTTCCTTCATACGGCGTAGTAACTTTTATTAGGTTATACGGCCGAAATTTTTTATTTTTTTTTGGTAGAGTACTCTTCATTTTGGACCTCGGGCCACGTCCCATTCAGCGCTTGCATAGTTCTTTTTAGATTTTTTATTATCTGGTACCAAATTTTTTTTGTATTACAAACTGTATTGAGCTATAGACTAAATTTTCTTGCTTGAGTTGCAACTACATCTGATTTTTACATTTATTTGTTTTGGATAAAATACTGGCACGTATTATTTCCTGGTTTTTTGTTAGAATTTGGAATAGCATTTCCATCGCCAAAGACGTAGTCTGGGCTGTGCACACAGGCCAGATACCAGCCCTCTTGAACTGCTGGAATAATAATTATACACGCATTTATTGAATTTATATGCCCTGAGAAGCAATAAATTGAATTTAAGTTCACCAATTGTATTTACTGAATGAGTTATATTGAATTCAACAGAAGCACGTTTATCCATCAACTTGCATCGACTCTAAAATTTGTTCATTCAGAGTCTGATTCTCACAAATTTCACAAAAGAAAATTATGCTAAGAGGACCAAGCGACTGTCATTGTGGTCCATGATAAAGCTGTCTGCACTCTACGAAGACAAGGAGGCAAAGACTGGGACATAGTCTTTTGAAGCCAGCTTCATTCATGTCAATAAATAATTTGATAACAAGTACTTCAATTCACTCTCTAACTGAACTGTCATTCCTTATTTGCAATCAAACGCAGTAAGTAGAGAGATATTTCACAGCGCGATAGTTCAGTTTGAGAAACAACTATTTAGCATCTGATATTACGAAACATAACTTTTGTGGAATTACTTATCGATTGATATCATATCTTTCTCTCGTATTTCCTGTACTATCACGTTTACAGTAAATGCAAACATTAGGCCGTACACCTCTCATGATAAAAATTCTTTCCAAATGTCAACTTCACAGGTAAAAATAGAATGGAAGAGCACCAACGGCATCCATAGCCCACAATTCTTATTCATTTTCTAGCAGAAGAACAAATACCATCACTAGTTCAGCAGATAAATGATAATGATGATTGCCCATATTTGAAATTATCGATAACTCATGATGCTGGGAGCCTGTTACAGAAAATTATATTATTTCTGGATCTATCGATAACCAAATTTTGGGATATTTAAAAATCGGTGCTAAGCTTTATATGAGACTATCAATACGAATCAGTGGGTTTTTTGTTAGGCACGTTGAGTGTCATCATGTTATCAAAAAAAAAACGGATCCTTGGGCCGAAAATGTTTTTTTCAAAAATCAGATCCAGATTGTCTTTCGTATCATAAGCGATAAGTTTAAGAACACGAAGTCACAATTTGATCCTAAAGGCCATGAGAGGTTCACGTGCTATTCAAGTTTATATTTCCTAGTTCTGGATGAGATTTGTTAAGTGATTCTTCATAAATAAGTTCTCATGGAAAAGATCAACGCCATTCACAGCGTTCGTTACAAGAATGTCTTTTTTGTGATGCATAGTAGTTATTTAAGTATTAAGATCAGTAAGTACAGTTTACCGATTGAGAATAATCGTTTTAAGGCCAAGCCTTGGCAAGGTTTCCAAATAATATACAAAATCGGTACTGTACTTATTGACCGTACTGCTTACAAAAGTTTTTGCACGATTGGAAGATCCAAAATATGGAGCCGAGCTCTCTTCTCCAAATTAAAGTATCACTGATGATTGTTCATTCGCTGTCAGCTGTCAAGTTTGACATTTTATTGTGAATATTCAGTTACAAATAAAGATGAATAAATGAATATACTTCGTGAGAATCCACAATTTCTACTTACCGCCTTTGCCCATGGGCGGTAAGTCAGCATAACCATAGTGACCATAGTTTGCTGGTAAAATCAACATATTGAGAGTTATAGTTTGGAGACCGAGTCTTGATGAGTTTTCCAAATATTATTTGAAATCGGTACTGTCCTTATTGACCGTAATGCATACAAAATTTTTTGCACGATTGAAAGATCTAAAATATGGGACCGAGTCTTCTTTTTCAATTGAATTACTATTGATGATTGTTTATTCTCAGTCAGCTATCAAGATTAACATTCTATTGTGAATATTCAATTATAAATATAGATAAATAAATGAATATTTCCTTGTGAAGATTTACAATTTTCCACTTACCGCGTTTGCCCATGGGCGGTAAGCCAGCATAACCATTGTAACCGCAGTTTGCTGGTAAAATCAACATATAGAGTGCCGGTGAAAACATGGAAACGCTCAATCGTGCAAAAACATAATTTATCATCACATGAAAATCATGTTTCATCATTTTTATTCCAATGTCTTCCTAATTATATTTGAAAAAACCATATATCTAATCATTTTTGCGAATATATAAGTATAGATATCAAGAATATTTGAAAAAATACCGTTTTTTATATGATGAACTAGACACCAAAACAATTTCCTTATTTTGACCCGTATGTCTCATAATCAACAAGCTAAATATAGAAGTCGGTCCTATATACTATGCTTTTCATCATATTATTGATTTGAATGCTGTGAATGTGACTTGATTCGCACCTGAACATTTTCTTCTTTCAAAAAAATCTGACGTGGACATCACGTGACTTACTTGTAGATCATTGGATATATATTAGCACGAAGATGTTGCAGCATTCAAGCTAAACTGATCGAGATAACTTCATAATGGTGATGAGTGTGAACAGAGACAGCTCAGAGATCTTTTTTTAATAATTTAAAGTGCCAATCTAGCTGCAGTAAATAAGACCGCAACATAATTCATACTTATCAATAGAATCATTTTTGTTTGACATAAGTCAATATGTTATGTACAAAGATTCCAATGGCTAGTTGCACCGCTATCACTTAACTTTAAGTACGGAATAGTTACCATGGGAGTAATTGTCTAAACAATGGTAACCGTAGATATTATTCTTCCCTTAAAATTAAGTGACGGCGGTGCAACTGGCCAATAGTCTTCTAATTTTGTGGCTCAGTCAAATGTACTTCAGGGCTCTGTGCTCGGTCTGTCATTGTTCATTCTGTTTATAAATGACATTATTGGTCTTGTTGTACTTGATTGCTCAATGTTTTTTGATGATTTGAAACTATTTTTGAAAATCAATTATATCACGGTCTGTACTTTATTGCAGTTCGACTTGAAATTTATTGGTAAATGATCCCAAGTGGATCAATTGAAATTCAAGTTCAATAAATGTATAACGATACCCTTCGCTGATGGCGTGGTTGTTACTTTTGACGTCGCTTTTGGAAACTGCTAACGGTGTGCTCGGGCGCCAATACGGTCGGTGACGCAGTTTTTTTATGTCGGACGGCTGGATAGCTCAGACGGGAAGGTTTAGGGTTGTCAGAGATAATTATCAGGAGGTAGGTGTCACAATGAGATTTATTACACACAAACGATGACGATGAACATAGAACATTATTTAACAGAACTCTTGCACGGTGATAACTTGATTGATGATGACGGAACGGCTGCACATGACACTCGACACCAGCGGTCGCAGTACGAACCCAGGCGGTCGCAGATGACGAGAAACTTTCTATGCGCGTGGAACCAAACTTGCTCCCTCGCAGTGATTCTACGTTAAGGCGGTTCGATACTGTGAAGTTACCAGGTGACTCCTCCAGCAGTGCTTCTACGTTAAATCAATCAAGCGCTTCGAAATCACAAAGACTCCTTCAGCGGTGCTTCTACGTTAAATAATCAAACGCTTCGAAATCACGAAGACTTCTTCAGCGGTGCTTCTACGTTAAATAATCAAACGCTTCGAAATCGCGAAGACTTCTTTAGCGGTGCTTCTACGTTGAATAATCAAACGCTTCGAAATCAAGAAGACTTTTCCAGCGGTGCTTCTACGTTAAATAATCCAAAAAGTATTCTAAGTTCAAAACAGCAGAGATATTTTGAGTTCAAAACAGCAAAAATATTCTAAGTTCTTTTTACGAACTTGGAAGAAAGCAAAACAAACTCACAAATTGTGTCGGACAGTTGTGCTAACGGACTTAGCACGAAAACTTCACTTGGACGGTACACACTCTGAAGATGACGCTCGGTATCGGAACTGGTAGCGTACTTGGAACGGCTGCTCGGAAGACTTGACTTACAAAGAAGTGACTTAAGTCGGCCAGAAGGCCTTATTTATACCCATATTTTGATAAAATCTTACTCAACAGGTTTTTAAAATTAAAACTATATTAGCGCTAGCAATAATATAAAGAAGACATACAGAAAAAAAGAAGAAGTAATTTTACAAATACAAATTTCATTACAATAATAAATTTCCTATCACATTCCTGTCGGATACATCCTTTTCTGATTTTATTTCTTTAATATTAAAATTATTCTCAATACTTCATCGGTCGGTAATAAAGAGACTGTCAAGTGTTGGATCTAGTTTGTGTATAGTCGAAGGTCACGCAGAACGTCAAACAACAACAAAATATACAACATACAATATACAGCATATTTACAGGACAACGGTGGATTACATTCAGACCTTATCACGGTAAGATACAAGACATAGATACAGATCATACGATCTCAACTTCTTTCAATTTCAGGTGTTGTTAACACCTAACTTTATTCATCCACATGTGAAATATTAGCGGTATTTGAAGCAGTTGAAAACTGATGAACGAACGGTAAGTGACGTTGTATGTTGAAGCAGAGTTATTAAATTTAAAGTTTACAGGGTGCGCAAGAAGTGGATTAATTGTAATGGACCAAAATGTTATTGACGGTAGCAGAAGGCTCTGGGATGTGCAACAGTGACGAATGTTAGGGCCAAATTCGTCACAAATGCTATGCTATAACGTTCACAGAAGAAATACGTCATTGATCAGACATCCATAACCAGATAATCCTTATCAAAGATTTATGTACTCTTCTTGATACTGAAGTAAATTTTGAAACCCACATTAAACATATCATTAAGCATGGTTTAAGAATGTAAGATCTCATTCTATGCTCTACTCCTGGAATAAATGTCTTGACTGTTCATTACGTTTCTTCAATTCATAAGTCATTTCTAAACTTGAATATGAATTCACAATTTGGAACTTGACATAGCCATATCTAATAGATAATATTAGAATATTATAAAAAAATCTGCAGATTATTTATTCAAGATAATTTCACTTCAATATGAGGTGAACCATAAGTGAAAAACAATTTTATTGTTTTGACAGCGAATAAAAAGGTAGCTTTTTGCTAGTGAGAAAACGTTATTTACCTTTCTCCTAGACACCAAATCAAAAAATTCACTATATTAATGTCATTTTATATTATTTGTCCATGCTCATGCTAAGGCCACACATACGTCTAACGCCATTAATGAAGGTGTTATTTGACAATAAACTTAGGTGTAGCTATGTCTAAGTGCGCTAATTTATTCACGGTTTTGATATTGACGTGAGGCGTTAAGCGATAGGTCGGTTGGCGGTCTGATTCGACACATCAAATAGATCAAGCGCGTTATTTATCGCAATGTTGTGGCTACCCTACCATTTGTCATCGTGTAAATTCTGACAGCGCATAATACGATAAACTATTTAATTCAATTCAATTACCAAAAGCATAATATGGAGTGATGTAATGAGAGAGCTATAGAGTTCCTGGAAATATTCCAAACAGAACCTTGTTGTTGTTGTCTTCCCCAGCTACCATAGAAGATTTGAAAAAGAAAAAAGAATCTCTAATGGGCTACTACAGAATCCATTTAGACAAATATGAGAAATCCCTTAAGTCTGGTGCAGGAACCAATGATATTTTTTCCACGAACTGGTTTGCATTTGATATTATGCATAGCTTCCTCCAACCTATCTACGAATGCAACAGTACATTGAACACGGAGGTACGTTTTTAGAAAATACAGTTTGCAGGTATTTTTGTCACTTGATCAGGCCTAACTCGCTCTAACAATACCTTTTTGATACATCATTCGCATGCAGTGAGAGTCACTTGTTCCATCCCAGTATATTCTCAGAAATTTGGAAAACGTGACACCATCAGAGGCTCCTGAAGGTCAAGTAGCGAATAATCATGACGATGATCTAACATCTACATCACAACAGCAAAGGCAAAGTGTGCAACATCAAGAAACAAAGCGTAGTAATTAATCTATTCATAAGGCGCCCGTGGAGCAAAATTTCATGAAAAAAGTACCAGCAGAGATAACTGCAGCCAAAAAACAGATGGAGGAAGCTTTTGACTGTATAAAAACATTATTAACTAGAAAAAGAGAAGAGTCAGATGAGTATGACTATTTTGCACAAATGATTTCTGCAAGAATACGAGAAATCAAAGACGTAGATGAAAGAGAAACTCTAATGAACTCTATTCAAAACCTAGTCTACCAATCACTCATGAGAAATAAATATCTTGCAATGCCTTGCTACTCAGATTTAGGTATCAGACGAAGCAATGGGACAAGTACAGAAAGCAATATTCCATCATATTCATTGCCATCATACATTAGACAAGAAAGACCATACTCCACTCCACCGGAAGTAAATTTTACTCGCATAGACATAGAAAACACAGAAGTAGTCAATTCTTTACCACATCAACAACATTCAGTTTCAGCTCCTTTAGAAGATCATCATGTAAATTTCAGAAAAACGCAAGTAGGCAGAATCAATAATATTAATTATGATTAAATTCCATGAAATTCATCACAACTTTTGCATAATAAAGAAATTGGAAAATCAACCTGTATGTCGAATGATTTTATTCATGAATATTTATGTTATTACAACAGCCTATATATAAGTATTCATAAAATATTCAGCAAATTTATTCCTAGTTTCGATTGCTGATAAATTTGAACGTCGTGCGATCTGCCTCATAGGTCTGAAGGCACCTCCACCATCTTTTATTTCTTGTTTCCATCTTCCTGATGTAATTTCTCCATCGACAATAGTGTCAAGATAGCCCGAAGGGGTATAAATTGATGCTGAGTTTGCACTTTTCCTCAGAAAGTTATGTAATAAAGCACATGCCATTATAACAGAAGATTGTTCCGGCTGTAGTGCTATAGGTTTTCTCAGCACTCGAAAACGTGCGGACATCACACTAAAAGCATTTTCCACGACAATTCGAACGAAAAAGAGTCTACGATTGAATTTTCGTTGCATGCTTCCTTCTGGGTGATCACCAGGAAAAGGTTTTATCAAGTTGACATGTTGTGGAAAAGCATTATCAGCAACAAAAACATATGGCACATTTACATCACCATCAGAAAGTTGTTCAGGTTGTGGCAGAATTAAGGTGTTCGTATTGAGTTTGTCGAACAGAGCACTATTTCTGAATACACCACCATCACTGATTCTTCCTCTACATCCAATATCACAAAACATGAAACAAAAATTACGATCAACCAAAGCCAACAAAACAATTGAGAATGAATGCTCATAATTGAAATATTCCGAACCACTTTGAATAGGTGATATAAGTGTGACGTGTTTTCCATCAAGAGCTCCTAGGCAATGAGGAAATGTGTCAATAAATTTAACTTCTTTCTGCAACCACTCGTATTCATTCGCAGGCAACTGAAAAAAAGATGCTGTATCACATTTTCGGGGAGTGATGAAAACTTGGAGACTATAGAATAAGAGAAAGGACGTCATGAGAGATTATTTGGAAAAATAAAGAATAGGAATGATAGTGCAGAAGTGTGTAAAAATCTGATTCATTTTAACTTTATCATATCATTCATTGTAGTAACGAGAGCAGAGCAGACATCCCTTACGATATAAGAAATTACTTGATGCGACATATTGAACAAATAATGCAAGCTTCTAAAACTGCCTCCTGAAGCTAAATATTGTAGAGTAACAGCTAATCGTACTTTTGCAGGAATTGAATCACGAAATCTAGAGTTTTTTTTTATATCAATGGCTCTACTCCGTTGAGAATTATTTCAAAATCAGTCGCAGACATTCGAACAAATCCTTGAAATTGGTTACTTGGTTCAGCCAACAGATCAGAGAATATTGCCTTCATTGTTGTTCTGTAACAAATAGACAAGACTTGGTTTCTTACATAATTTGGCCTGTGACTGGAACAATTATATGAAAATCTTACAGTGATCGTTTCCTGTGCATTTTTATCATCCACCATCATGTTTTGAGCCTAGGTTTTTGTCTGCTCCAGAAATAATAAAATAAATTCATAGAATAATTACTAACACTCATGTGGTATAACAAAGCAGCAGCTTCAACCTCCATTTTACAGCACTCTGACAGCTAATTTAGTGATATTTATAATGACATTTCTCAATAAATGCTAGTGTGGCTATTCAATTTGACGCACAACTTAGTGCATTATATTTAACGCGATAACTATCGCAATAATTGGCATTAACCGTTGACATAAGTGTGGCCCGAGCATTGAACTGTAAAATGAACAGAATTTGGAATATTTCCGAAAAAAATATTGAGAAAAGTATGTCTATACAGACAAAAAACAATAAATCATGTAAGTATCTGGTGACAATTTATCGTATTTTGTGGAAACCAGAATTATGTATCAGGAAAAGATACAATGGTATGTCAAATTTTAAATATTTTGTTAGACTGGACTTAAAGTAAGCGGAGAGTTGATGGAGAGAATCTCAGAGAATACTTAGTGGAATGTGTCGAAAGAAGCATTAAACAATGTATAATAATTGCACTCTCAAAAATTGCACATTTAAATAAACTTTCTCATAGATAAAATGTCGTTAAATTATCTCGCCGAATTACACCCTGGCATTTTATTTTTCTTGCGATAAATTTCAGTGTGATAGCTCAACCTTGTAACCTGACAGCAATTTGACTCAAAAACGGTCAAAAAAATAAAATCACTCCTCCTACTGTGTCGTGATTTTGATAGAACAGTTTTCTTGTCAGATTGCTAGGTAACAAGGTTTCGTGGGAACCGAAATTCATCCAGAAAAATGGAAAGCTCCCGTGTAATTACTGTTGATAATTCCACTCCAATATAAAGTAAGCTATATATAAAAAACAATTTTATCGTTTTGACAGCGGATAAAAAGGAAGCTTACTTTTTGCAAGTGATAAATAGTTATTCACCTTTCTCCTAGCAACCAAATAAAAACACTCAATATATTTATGTCATTTGCATTATTTGTCCATGCTTAAACTTCAAAATGAACAGAATTTGGAATATTTCCGAAGAAAATATAAAAGAAAATATTAAGTAAAGTGTGTCTATGAATACAAAAACAATCAATCATGAATCTCGAGACAATTCATCGTATTTTGTGAGAACCAGAATTATGTATTAGAAAGAGGTACAACGGTATGTCAAATTTAAAATATTTTGCTAGATTGGACTTAGAGTATGCGAAGAATTGATGGAGAAAATTATAAAGAATACGTAGTGGAATATGTCAAATAAAACGATGTATGATAATTGTACTCTTAATAATTGCACATTTAAATAATTTTTTTCATAAATAAAATGCGGAATTACACTCTAGCATTTTATTTTTCTTGGGATAAATTTCAGTTTAACAACTCAACCTTGTGACCTGACAGCAATTTGACTCGAAAACTGTTCAAAAAATAAAATCACTCCACCTACGGTGTCGTGATTTTATTAGAACAGTTTTCTTGTCAAATTGCTAGGTAACAAGGTTTCGTGAAAACAGAAATTTATCCAGCAAAATAAAAAGCTCTTGTGTAATTACTGTTGATAATTGCATGTGTGGCTTGAAGTCGAATACCAAATTCTTCTCGATGAATTCGATCTTGGATCATTTCAATCCTGACTATTGGAACATAGAGTGATTTTTTGGTATAAAATTTCCATCAGCTTGGTTGATGGTAATGAACCAATGAGTCAATTGAATTTTTATATCGATGTATGTAATACTGGAGGTAACCACACTTTTAATCGTGATTTCTCACACACCAATTTATTATTTCAATTTTCCACTTAGTTCTACGTGTAAATCTTATAACTTCATTTGCTCCGACTTTTTTCTCGCATTAAATTAAAATGCATTTGAAATTTTATTGGATAGTATGTTTTGATGTATCAAAAATAATTTGTGAGTAGATTCCGTTTTCTTACTTACTTGTACAAAGTAACAAGTAAGTATTGTGAAACCGACAAAATTCACCTATCAAGATTTTGATGAAAATGGCCGTTATGAGCATCCCTGAATCCATTCTGACTATTTTTGGCTTGATGTCGGTACGTATGTTCGTGCGTGCGTGCGTTCGTACGTGCATGCGTAACTCGCAAATCTCAAAACTGGTTGAACGTATAATGTCGAAATTTTGTATTTGAAACTGGTATAGTGTCTAGTTGTGTACTTTGCATCATGGTTCCAATCGTCTGTACGGGAAGTGCACTTTACTTGAAACTTTTTTCGAATTTTTCTAATAAATCTAGAATGATCAACCGTAGGATGTTAAAATTCAGTACTTGGACTTGATGTTGTATCAAAATGATCATCTGCTATTTTTGTATGAATCGGCCAAGCCAGAAATGCACTTTACTCGAAACATTTTTCGAGTTTCTTGCATAAATATAGAATCATCTGCCATAGCATATTGAAATTTCGTATATAGAACTTCTAACACATTTTATTGTACATCTTGCATTATGATTATGATCGGCTCAACCAGAAGTGCACTTTACTTGAAACTTTTTTTTCAATTTTCCGCATAAACTCAGAATGATTAGCCATAGGATACTGGAATTCAGCATTTGAAACTGCCGTTGCATCTAAATGGTAATCTTCTATATTTGTAACAATCGGCTGAGCCGGAAGTGCACTTTTTGAATTTTCCGCACAAATTCTGAGCAATTAGTCGTAGAATATCTATATTTCGTATTAGACACTTTTATAATATCTAGTTGTTCACCTTGCATTATAATTGCTATCGACTAGGCCGAATGAGCACTTTATCTGAAAGTTTTTCTTGAACCTCTCGCATAAATCCAAAACGATTGAATGTAGACTGTTAGAATTCAGTATTTAGGATGATTCCACCGTCTAGAGGCTCATATCCTATTCTTTGGAGCCGGAAGTGCACTTTACTTGACAGTCTTTTGGAATTTCTCGCATAAATTCGAAACGATCAGGTGTAGAATATTGAAATCTGGTATTTCAGTCTGCTGTAGCATCTGAATAATTGCCTGCTATTTTTATAACAATAGACTGTAACGGCAGTGAACTTCAGAAGGATTTTATCTTTTAATTTTGCGCATAAATTCAGATCTGTATATATATATATATATATATATATATATATATATATATATATATATATATATATATATATATATATATATATATATATATATATATATATATATATCCAATGATGTACAAGTGAGTCACGTGATGTTTACGTCAGACTTTTAGTGTTGTGACAATGTTAGGTGCAGTCATTTTTTTTGAATATTATTCTCAGACGTAGATTGAGTTCGAAGATGGACTCCCCAGAAATTTTCTGTAATTGAGAAATCTTGTTTTGTTTGTTCATACCATGTCAGCTGATATTGTTGCTGAGAATAAAAATTCATGAATCAGACAGGTGGGGGTGATAACGCCAGAGCAGCAGTGTAACGTACGTAAATCAGAAGTGAGCAGTACGGAGTATCAAGAGTGATATTGATATTTTGTTGTCAAGTAGAAACGCGCGATAAAACTTGGGGTGTTTGGCCCACATTTTCAAATCGCCCAAGTATTTTTAGCAATTTTTATTTCTATTTCAACCATATATGCATGGTGGTGACTCGAAAGACGCACCATAGCGTTTTCAATGCTATTTTTGTAATGTTCAATTATTGGCTACCCTAATTATTCTACATTAAAAAAGTTGAATTACTAATTGTAGAGGAAGAATATCTGCATTCTATGATGCTAATATTTGAATTTTTACTCCAATGAGAACCAATAAAATCACGGTAATGGATAATTTCCTAAAATCAACTGTGCCGTGGAATGGGAAACAAATTCACCCATTCAAAGTAATTTTGTCTCATTTGTCATCTGTTGTCATATATATACATATATATATATATATATATATATAAGTATGAAAGTGCTCTGAATAATAGACAACAGATTTCTCTCTAAAAAGGATTTATTGTATTAGCAAACGATATAAAATTATTAACAAATAAAATAAGGATATTTACCTAAAAAGGAAATCGGTTTTTAAAGTCAAAATCCAGGAGTGAAATATTAATTATTGAATAACAAATTATGACTTTTCAGAAATGATGAGATATTGACACATTTGCAATCTAGTCAGCCTTACAACTCCAAACAAATGTTTTCCTACTTCAAACTAGCTAAAAGGGAGTTTTCCTTTTATATCTCTCCCCCTAAGAGAGCAAGGTATAAGCTTGCTACTATGAAAATAATTAGAGGCTCGACGAATTCCCCTGTCAACCTCATACATGGAGTTTGAGATGCGTCTAATAATACGAAATGGACCAGAACGAATTGGATCTAACTTATTGCGATTTAGCTTATTTCCATTTTCCACATATACCAGATCATTAATCTCAAAAGTAAAATCTTTTTTCCGTTGATCTACCCGATTTTTATTCTCCATGTGCTGCTGTTGAGAATTAAGGAAAGCCTGCTTTCGGTCTGCCTCAATATCCAGTGGAAGATTTAATTCATTTGGTATAATAGAGGAAGAATGGCCATAAAGTATGTATTCCGGGGCAAATTTCGTTGCACTGTGAATTGTACGGTTATATTCAGTAACACATTCTGAAGCTAATGTAGACCATGCTCGACGGGGTTCCTCAAAAACTTTACATCTTATGCGGTTCACTAATGTTTGATTTAAGCGTTCATTGAGTCCATTAGATGATGGACAATCTACGGCCGTGAAAACTAGTGTGATATTATGACGTTGGATAAAATCTTTAAATTCTGTAGAGTCTATACCAGCATATTGATCAGCAAGAAGAAGGCGAACTTCATGTTTATCAACAATTGGTTGGAGTAAACGAATAAAATCTTTGGCTTGCTGACTTGATGATGTATAGGTAAAAGCATATCTGGAAAAGTGATCGGCAAGAAGATGAAGATATTTTTTCTGCGAATTATTGCCTGCAAAACCTCCAATCGTATCAAGTGACATGATCTCAAAAGGTCTTGTTGCTGGTCCTAATTGAGACAGTAAACCAATTTCTCGGCTTCGACGTGATTTATTCTTCTAGCAAGTCTCACAAGAAGCGTAAAATTCTTTAATCAGCCTATCCATTCTCCTAAAATAATAGAAAGGACGAATACATGCGACAATATGTGCTACTCCAATATGCCCATAGAAGAGATGAACTTTCTCAATTAACTTTTTCCCAAAAGATTGTGACACAAATATTCTTTCACAATTGCGGACTCTTCTATAAAGGATGTCATTTTTCCGAGAAGTATTCTTATTCAAAATTAAAAGGTCATTATATTCAGTCTGATCTCGTTTTAGATCCTGTACTGTAACAAGATTTACAACTTGTAGAACATCTTCTGTGTTTTCAAAACATTCCAACACAGGATTTCTTGATAGTGCATCCGCTTCTGTATTTGTTTTTCCTGGGGCATACCGAAGTGTGAAAGTGTATTGTGAGAGATAAAACACAAGATCTCCCAATTCTTCATCTATACGGGACTTAATGCGAAGATTTTCTAATGGTTTGTGATCTGAAATCACATGAAATTGTATTCCAAGTAGCCAATGTTGCCAATATGATAAAGCTTCTTTAATTGCAAGGCACTCGAGATAGGTAGCTTTCTTCTTAGTTTGTGCTGAAGTGAGTTTTTTTGAAAAATACGCTACTGGCAACAACTCACCATTATCTTGTGTCTGTTTCAAAACTGCTCCAACACCTAATTGACATGCATCAGTGAAGACAAAAGTAGGTCGTTCAGGATCAAATATTGCTAAAATCGGGCTGCTACATAAATAGTCCTTTATTTGCTTGAATGCCTGTTCACATTCTGCTGACCACGTAAAATCCACTCGTGAACTTGTTAATGCATGTAGTGGGGCTAATGTTTGTGCACTATTCGGGATATACTTGTAATAGAAGTTTATTTTCCCAAGAAATTGTTTGACATTTTTCCGATTTCCCGGACGGGGAAAATTCTTAATAGCCACCAAATTATCTGTATGAGGCTGCACAATGTTTCTCCCAATTGTGTGGCCTAAATACCGGACTGATGATTGTGCAAAATTACATTTCTCAAATTTCATTCGGAAACCTTCTGCATATAATGTCATCATTAACAAGCTGAGATGTTTCAAATGTTCTTCAAACGTCTTGGAAAATATCAAAATATCATCTATATAATTAACACAAAATAATTGTAGATTGTATTTACGTAAGATATTGGACAAGACTCTTTGAAATATTGCCGGAGAAATTTTCAATCCAAACGGTAACCGTTCCCACTGATAATGACCATTTTGCGTAACAAATCCCGTTTCATAGCGATCTTTGGGCCGAATAGGAATAGACCAAAATGCAGAATTGATATCTATTACTGAAAACCAAGCGCAATTTCGTGTTTTGACGATAATGTCTTCAATACGAGGATACGGCTGTGATTCTGGCACTAAAATCTTATTTAACTGTCGCATATCATTACATAGACGTGATCTTTTCCCATCTTCTTTCTTAAATGCCAATGTCACTGGTGCAGCAAAAGGTGAACTTGAATCTTCGATAAGATCAGCTTGCAATAATTTTGTAATTTGATTATCAATTTCTTTCTGGTCTTCTAGAGAACAGCGATATGGCTTAGTGGAGATATAACGATTTTCAATTAACTTTATATGTGCTTCATAATTCTCCCCTTTCCCTACATCATATTTATTCTTTGCATAAGCAACACCATACTGAGTGATTAATTGCAAAAGATCAGTTCTTTGCTGAGAATATAGATGGCAAACTTTTTCTTCGTGCTCAGATACACTGGCATTCCCAGAGCAACTGGTTGTGAAGGTGCTCGAGTTTCTACACTCGGAGTTTTCGGTTATATTTTGTAATACACGTAACTGTTCATCTTGTACTAACTGAAACATTTTAATAGCATCCAATCCTAACAAAAGGTCATACGAAAATTTGTCATTTTTAATTACGTGACACATCATCTCATGTTCGATATTATGAAGTTTCAATGGCAATTTTATTTTATCCGAGCTTCGCTGCACCCCACTAATCGTATGGAAAACTTGTTTACTTGCCAACATCTTTTCTTTAATATTTTCAACAAGTTTCGAATTCACTATTGTCACGTTAGACCCGCTATCATAGATCGCGGTAACTTCTTGATTATTTAACATGACTTTCAAGCGAATTAGTGGCGTGTAGTTTAGTTTTTTGGATTATTTGAATCCTCTGTAACCTCTTGTTCCACTTGTTCCAACCAATTAACATTCTTTTCTTCTTTCAATTTCCACCGACACAGTTCTACCGGATGAAAATGGGTTCTGCCTTTTGAGGTACAAAATGAACAAGGTTTTCTCTCTTGTATTTTTGCGAAATCAGACTTCAATCCTTCAAACTTCAGTGTGTTGTTGGCTGACACTGGCAATTTTATATCATTTCTCTTATTTTTCTCAATAGGCCCTGAATAACGACGCAATTGATTCATAAGTTTTTCAGTTGATTTAATTTCTTCTTTATCTAATCTATCTTGAGTCCAGAAAGGTAATCCAATTACAATATGATTGATACGGGAATTTACTGTCATCTCTGGCTCTGTTTCAAGTAATAAACGTTCCTTCTTGAGTGCATAATCTAATAAAGACCCACGAATATATTTAAATGTGTATGCAAAATGAATAGATTTCCAACATTTATCACCATAGGTCTCAAGAAAAGATTTTTTCCAATCTGCCCAAAGTCCTGAAATCTTCAATTTTGACAAAGTAACGGTATACCATTCTTTAGCGTTTCCATCCATAAATAAACGCAAGACTTGTATTTTTTTTCATCAGATGTGATTTGTTGACGCCCACATTCTTGTTCAAATAATTCCAACCATTCATTCGTATTTCGCTTTCCTTCAAATTTGTCTAAAACAAATAATCTCTGGACTTGTGAAATATCTACCTCTTTACTCTCAGAACGTGATTCCATCAACTTCAACAAATCCGTTTGTTTAATTTCAACATTAGCTGAAGGTTTAATAACTGATGTAAACTTCTCTTCATCTAGATATATCTCTTGAAAAACAGCATTGAACTCGTTGTCAAAATACAAATTAGTGATTTCCATAGGTAGAGAGATAGTTAAATTTCGGTATTGCCCTTTTTTATCAAATTTTTACATGCATTCTTCACTATGCTCATATAAAACAGTGCTCCATGATGATCTGCGTGTTGTAACTCCAAGGGAAATACGTACGATGTACCATCTGACATTTTTTGAATTGATTTTACTCTCGTTTCAAAATTATTCTTCTTTACTTCTTCTCTAACTATGTAAAAGCGTACTTGTGTTTTTTCCATCTCCAAATTATGACGAAAACCGATTTATAAGTATGAAAGTGCTCTGAATAATAGACAACAGATTTCTCTCTAAAAAGGATTTATTGTATTAGCAAACGATATAAAATTATTAACAAATAAAATAAGGATATTTACCTAAAAAGGAAATCGGTTTTTAAAGTCAAAATCCAGGAGTGGAATATGAATTATTGAATAACAAATTATGACTTTTCAGAAATGATGAGATATTGACACATTTGCAATCTAGTCAGCCTTACAACTCCAAACAAATGTTTTCCTACTTCAAACTAGCTAAAAGGGAGTTTCCCTTTTATATATATATATATAGATATATATATATATATATATATATATATATATATATATATATATATATATATCTATATATATATATCTATATATATATATATATATATATCTCCAAATACATCATATTTTGTGTTTTTAAAATGCTATTTGCAGTTCAACAAAGTTTGGAGTAAGTTGAAATCACGACTTTCCGAGCCGATTTTCATCATCAAAAAGTTCATTACTCTATTCAGGACATCATAATATATATATATATATATATATATATATATATATATATATATATATATATATATATATAGTAATGTATATATCTCCAAATACATCATATGTTGTGTTTTTAGAGTGCTATTTGCAGTTTAACAAAGTTTAGAATTAGTCAAAATCACGACTTTCCGAGCAGATTTCCACAATCAAAAAGCTCATAACTCTATTCAGGACATCATAATATATAAGACTCTATAGGCAGAAATATCATATTTCGAGTTTTCAGATTACTAGATCAACTAGAACTCTCATGAAAATCGGACTGTTAATTTATATCACATTTATTTTGTTATTTCATGGTACTGTTGATTTTAGGAAAATTATCGATAAACATGTCCTCAATCCTTCTGGTTCCCGGTAGAGTAAAATTAAAATATAAGTGTCAAAAAATACAAAGTTTTTGTTTTTACAATGAACTACCTTACTCCTCTTATGCGAAATAATTAGGGAAGCCAATAATTGAACATTTTGAAAATAGCATTGAAAATGCTATGGTGGGTCCTTTGAACTACCAGCCTGTATATTCGTGTTGTGTAGTTACTTTGACTTATTCAGTGAATACATATTCAATCTCTCGTTTAACGCGCAGTGCTTTATTTGAACTCCACAAATTAATCTGAGTGAATAATGATCCCTGCTCAGCAGTTCCAGTGATATCGCAGTGTCCGAATCAGGCACGAGGTAAGCAAATATTCCTTATCTATCCCTCACGCTCCCAGCTCGCAAACCGCAATAGGTGTATGTGGCATTCGCCAAGTCCCGTAGACACGTTAAAATAAATTCTCCCCTCCATATACACCGGTTATTATAGTGTTTATATATTTTGATGTCATTTTATAATTGAGCACTAGCCTGTGGAATAGCAGACATTATTCTAATCATTACAGTGAATCTGGTATGATTATTCCAAATCTTCATTATTTACCATATTTTCCATGCAATTTGAGAATATGTGTTACTTCATAATGTTAGACTTCTCTAATCAGGCACGAAAAGCAACTTTTTCCCGCTCGAAATAATTTGTGTCTAATTCAGATCTTTTCTACTCATCAGCCTCTTATTTCATCAAGAGGTCCATCAGTCATCACAGAAAAACTCACTGTATCTATGAACTTCCAATGGGATAGCTTGTACTCATGAATTTCCAATGCGATGGTGAGAATCCATTCTTATCTTACTGTGGAAGAACAAAATATCATATTGCCATTTGATGTATCATTCACTTTCTATAATATCAGAAGAATCCTTAGAATACTCACATATTGATATACTTGTTGATAGTTTGGAAAAACTACTTATGTTTGTGATTATCAGCTTATTCCCAGTAATTTCGAATAAAAATTCTTGTGAAATGAGATTATTGTGAAATCTAATAAGTCTCCTTGAAAGTGTTTCCAATAAGAGCCTCAAAACTACCTCTAACTTTGTACCGCATAAAGGATATATCATAACTTTGATCTCTTGGGAAGTTTTGACATGACGAGTCTTGTCTTAGTTCAGTTTTATTCATGATGCAATACCCTCCAAGATTCCATCAATTCTTGTGCGCATCAACAAAAGTAAAACGATTCTCACGGCACTAAACTTTGACCAACATATAATGTATAAACTTCTATATCCTCCTAAAAATATTAATATTGGTAAGACGAGCGACCACAACAAAAAAACAAGAGCAAACAACCGTACGTGTATTTATTTATACTTTTCACATTGATTTATTGGAACATAAATTTCGAACTGTTCGTCCGCCGTGAATTTATTACTCGAAACTTCAAGGTAGCGAATAGAATTGTAATCGGGAATTTAATTTATCTCACAATGCCCTGATATATTCATGCTCAATGATATTATCGTTGTGGATTAGAAGACTCAAGATAACTTTTAACTAACAAGTCTTTAGTTACCCTAGATTATCACATTCACGCTCAGTTGCTCGTAAGTTAGCTAGAACCTAGCCAAATCTCTGAAATTTTCAAAAATGCTCAGTGTTTCTTTATGTATTGCTCAACTAAGAAAGACATGGCAAGAGCTACTTCTCTTTGCTTGCTCTATATATTTTTTATGTCAACTCCTACGTTACTACAATAAGAACTGGAAAACAAAATTTTTATAGGGATAAAATTGACGCATTTGGGAATAATTCCAAACAAATGTGGAAAACCCTGAAGAATTCATTAGAAATGACAATGATGAATCTACAAATCCAATTAGATATAGAAATATAGATTATACCATTGAAAGGAAAATAGTTGAAATTTTTATTCATTATTTCATTGATAGTATTGTGGAGTTAACAAACACCATTCCCAAAAGTACCAATTTAAATGCTTTAAAGTATATTAATCCCATTAACAATGTCAGTCTTACCGAATATAAAAAAAATTCTCTAAGAAGATAGTTTTCTCACAAAAAAATAAATTTAGTCCTGATGAGATTGATATCAAGTTTTTGAAGGATCATTTTGATAATATTGGTTACCCATTATTGGAATTCATAAACATGTGATTAAGCTCAGGTGTTATACCTGATGGATTGAAAATTTCAGGTGTACATCCAATTCAAAAAATTGAAGGAACCCATAAATTAGAGGAATTCAGACCAATCAATATGTTACCAGCTTGTGCAAAAATTCTAGAACTTGTGGTCCATAAACAAGTATCAAAATATCTTGAAAATAATAGTATATTGATTGATGTTCAATCAGGCTTTCGTAATCAGCATTGTCAAACAGCATTTAATTGTCTTCTCAGTGAGTGGAAATCTAATCTAGATGATAATAAGATGATTTGCTCCATTTTTCTGGATCTCAAAAGGGCTTTCGAGACAATAGACAGGAACATAATTTTGAATAAACTGGTTGCTTATAATATCCAAGGACATGTTCTTAGATGCTTCGAAAATTATCTTAGTAATAGGAAGCAGTATGTTAAAATTAATAATGTTTGTTCCGATACTTTGGATACTGATACTGGTGTACCCCAGGGTAGTGTGCTTGGGCCACTTTTGTTCATCCTGTACATCAACGACCTTCCTAATGTTTTAAAAGAATGCAGAATTCATCTCTTTGCGGATGACACGTTGATCTACTTGGATGGTACAAATAAAGAAAATTTGATCAATATTGTGAGCAAGGAGCTGCTTGAAGTTTCAAAATGGATGATTGATAACAGATTAAAATTGAATGTGAATAAATCTGAAGTCATGTTTTTGTCTTCAAAGTCAACTCGATAATAGTACCAAAATTATATTAGACAATGCTTATATTAAAAATGTTGACGAAATAAAATACTTCGGGGCAATCATTGACAGTAAATTGAAGTTTGATATACATGTACAATATCATTGTAAAAAAATAGCCAAGAGAATACGATACTTTTCTCGAATTGCTCCACATTTATCCATGTGGAGCAAATTGATTGTCTTCAATACTATCATTCTACCTCATTCCCTGTACTGCTCTACTGTCTTATTCATGTGCAGCAATTCAGACATTCACAAACTTCAGAAGCTTCAAAATCGTGCGATGCGTGTGATATTGAAATGTAATAGACGCACAAACATCAAAAAAAAGCTCGACACTTCAAATTGGCTTAATGTAGAACAATTGATTAATTTCAATGTTATGTATTTATTCATGAAGTGATAGGAAATTTACTTCCATCATATTTATGTGCCAACGTAAGCTATGTTTTAAAAAGACATAATTACCAGACAAGACAGATGTATCAATTGGTTACACCAAAAACTGATAAATCTAGAAGTAATCAAAGTATATTTGTCAAAGGTCTACAAATGTATAATAAAGTACCCCATGATGTTAAATACTCAAATAATATAAGAATATTCAAACATAATTCAAGATTAGTATTACAAAATGATAATTGAACTATTTATGTATATCCAAATTGTATTTTTTTGTGTACTATCAGCTCATGGCCGATTTAATAAACATTATTATTATTATTATTATTATTATTCATTCATTTGTCTCTCTAGTATTTAAACAGGTGATTTGTACGAAGCAGCCTAATAAGGCGGTCATATATACAATAAATGTTTGTTGAGGTAAGTAATTGGATATACATTAATATTTCAATTATATACTAATCATATTTCATTTCAGGGGATGGCAGCGTCTGCTGTTCAGGCTACTCATCAGAATCGGTGTTGCTATCTTCCTCAACTACGGTTGGAATGGAATTCTCCACCATAGAACGGTTTAGCCCTTTCCTTACGATGTTGCACGTATTGCGAGCAACCGCTTTTTGCATAATCAGGTAGGTTTTTTTATAGATGTTAAGTTTTTTCAGTCCATCGTATAGTTTGTATGGAATCTCGCAGGCTGCACTGATTATTATGGGAACAATTTCGACGTGTTCTTGGTTCCATAAGTTCTTAATTTCTTGTGCCAAGTCCAATTACTTTTCAATTTTCTTAGACTTAGTTTTGTCAATATTTCTTGCTGCCGGGATTGCTACATCTATCAGGTAAATTGTCTTGTCTTCTTCCAGGTTGTATACTATGTCTGGTCTGTCGCTTGATATATGGTGATCGGTTATTATGGAGCGATTCCTGTATATCTTTACATTTTTGTTCTCCATAACAGATTCAGGCTCGTATTTGTAGTACGGTGTTCCACTGTCTAGTAGTCCATGTTGCATGCATAATTTTTGATGTATTTTTCTAGCTTCGTCATCATGACGTTTGGTGTATTGTCTGGATGCTAAAGTTTCACATCCGCTAACAATGTGATCGATATTTTCATGATTTTTATGGCACATTCTGCATGCATCACTTGTTACTGATGTGTCGTTTGTTACGTATTTTGGATGGTTCAAAGTTGGCACTACTTGGTCTTGAATGGAGATGAGAAAGCCTTCTGTTTCCTTAAATAGATCTCCTTTGGTCAACCATGTTTGTGATCCTTTTTTGTCAATGGTGTTCTTTTGCAGTATAGCTGGGTATCTTCCGTGGAACGGTTTTCTTTTCCACTGTTCTAACTTGTCTTTTTGTGTTATACCTCTCGGTATTTCTTTCTCTTTGTGATCTCTTAGGCTGAGTAGTGTGAAGTTTCTATCATTCATTACCGCAGCTTTGTGGATATTTGATTTTTCTTGGTTATCGTAAAAGAATTTTCGCAGGTTTTTAATTTGATTTAAGTGTTGTGCCCGCAGATCCAGTATACCTCGGCCCTCTTCTGATCTAGGAGGGTGAAATCGTTCAATAGATGATTTTGGGTGATGTGCTCTAAATTTGGTGAAGAGCTCCCTTATTTTTCTGTTCAGTGCCTCCAGTTCTGTTGGTGTCCATTTCTGTATCCCAAATGTGTAGCTAACTACAGGAATAGCAAAAGAATTAATTGCATTGATGACATTTGCGCCTGATAGTTCTGACTTCAATAATTTCTCAATTCTTTCAGTAAGTTTTTCGGTAACTGCTTCTTTAGATTGTTTGTGTCTGATTCCTTCTGCTTGGTTGAAACCGAGGTACTTATATGTTTTCTCTCTTTCCATTCCCACTATTTCACCTTCTCCTTCTTCATCTGTTATATGATAGTTTTCTGTTTGTATCCAATTTCCTCTAGTCATTGCATGTCTCCTGCATTTATCGAGGCCGAATTTCATTTTTATGCCTCAACTGAACGCTTCTGTTTTTTCTGTGAGTGTGTTAAGATCTTTCTTGTTGTCGGCTATTAACTTGATTTAATCCACGTATATCAAATGGTTTATGGTCGTATTCGTTCCTGGGAAAGTGTAGCCTCTTCCAGTTCTCTGAAGCAGGCTTGACAGTGGATTGAGTGCTAGACAAAACCAAAGTGCACTTGGTAGATACCTCTTCGTATTTGTATGTTGTCTATCTTATTATAACCTCTTAGTTTTAGTGTAGTCGACCATTTTTTCATAATTGAACACAGAAATTCTTGGATTCTCATGTCTATTTTATTCAGTCCCGAGAATTTCTCTGTTACTCTTTTGTGTAATTCAGTGCTGTATGGTTTTTTAGTTGATTCCACTTTTGCTATCTGCAGGTAGCAACGATATATAAAGCTATTCATTTCTATAGTCCATTAGTTTGTCGCTCTACTTTGGCTTGAGCAGTGGGCGGAGGCGATTCCTCCGCAGCACGTGAACAAGTTTGAGAGGCCGTGGTGGAGTTGTTATTGCCTCTGTTTGCTCGCCGTCCATTGACATTGCTTGTTTCAGTTGCAGGCCTATCTTCAAGGCGGTTCCGATCCGGGTCCTGCTGCCCTGGCCCACCTGAGTATCTCTTATGTCTTGTTTTGACACGAGCGATTCGATGATACCCACCCAACGAGCTACTAACACGAAAAGTGGTGCTGGTCCTGAAGACAAGCGGGTGGGACTGCCACCCGATGCCATTGCCTCGTTGGCGTTACTCAGAGCCCACCGCGGGAAGGTGAGGTTGGACTTCAAGCCCCTTATCATTATTATTACTATTATTATTATTATTACTATTATTATTATCATTATTTTTATTATTATCACTTTCTAGACTGTAACTTTTGCTTGGACTTTGGAAACATGTGGGAACAAGCCATCGCTCTGTTGAGTAATATTGACTAACAAATCGAAGAGAAGGATAACTACTTACTGCGTGCATTAAATTTCTTTTTGAAAAATCTGACGTGAATATCATGTGACTCACTTATATATTATTCGATATAAATAAGAATTATGATAAAACGATAATCGACCATAAAATCTCATCTTTCCATGGCTAATCATATCAGATTCGTCCAAAAGATCCTAAAAATCTGCCGGGTAAAATGCGCTCTTGGTTCAGTCGATTGCTATGGGAACATGAGATCGTCATTCTTTAGCTACAACATTCCTTAAACTGATTTCAAAGATTCTAGGGCTAACAGCTCTGAATTTGGGTGCAAAATCAAGGAAAATCCAACTTAAGTGCACTTCCAGTTCAGTTGATTATTAGAAAAATAGTAGGCAAGTATTCAGATGCTACGGCAGATTGAAATAATAAATTCCGATACTCCACGGCCAATCGTTTCGAGTTTATACAAGAATTTCGAAAAGACTATCAAATAAAGCAAACGTCTCGAATACTGGATTCCAGCATTCCACGTTAAACCATTTTCGATTTATGCAAAAAATTCAAAAGTGTCTCCGGTAAAGTGCACCACCGGCACAGACAATTCCAATCATAATGCATATATATATATATATATATATATATATATATATATATATATATATATATATATATATATATATATATATATATATATATATATATATATATATATATATATATAAATATATATATATATATAAATATATATATATATATATATATATATATATATATATATATATATATATATATATATATATATATATATATATATATATATATATATATATATATATATATATATATATATGTATATAAATCATATACGGTTGTATCCCTATTCCACAACAATTATTATTGTGTAAGCACTTTTAACAGTACTTTCATATTATGATAAGAAATGTAATAAAAACCCCTGAATCATAAAGAAATTGTTCATTGCTCAAGTATTCTCTTGTATAAACACATTGTAACCACGTGTTAAATAAAATTAATTTTTTTCAAATATTTTGAGTTGAAATATTCAATTGACGCAGTCGGTAGGATCAGAGAGACCCAAAAAGTGATTGTGTGGTGAATTTCAATTCTTTACTCTGATCTACTAATAAAATATCAACCAAGAAAAATAATTTCGAACAAATCGTCTACAACGATCTGTGGAAATAACAAGAAACGTAGACCTAACGGAGAAATCAATTTTCCTTGAAAATCCAGAAGCAGAAGAATCACGAGAGGAAGGAAGACTTGCTGTTCGACAACTATTTGATCACGTCTCCAGCTCTAGGAACAATCAGTGGCCCGGTGATGTCCGTAAACCATCAAACAATTCTCATATTGCTCACGATAACTTTGTAAGTTGGAATTTAAACAATTTTTTTTGTATTAAACAAAGGGATATCTCCAGCAAAGACTAGTTATGAAGGTATCGAGGGACCGGCACAGTCCTAAACACACAGAATAATCTACATATGTATTGTAGTGATAAAAGTACAGATTCTGAAATTTCTGATATTGAATCAGAAAACACTGATACTTCGAATAACACTATGAAAAGATCAATTTTAAAGCCAAGTAGATTGAGCGTATTGAATATTTTGACAACGGTTACAACAAAGCTTTCAGAATTGAAAAACCTTGCTGAAATCATTCCTCCATATAATATAATGGAGACATTGAAATATTAAATAATTTCATCAGTGCAGTAGACGACGAACTGATTTCTTTAGCTAACATTGTTTCAGGTCCCATTCAGAGAACATATCTTTTCAGACTAATAGAAACCAAACTCATACATAAAGTGGCAGCATTATTATCAGAAAATAAATTTGGAGATTGGAATGATTTAAAAGTTTACCTTATCACAAATTTTTGTGATAAAAGTACAGCCGAAACAATTTCATCGGAAAGTTTGCTGATGAAAAATAAAATCAGTACAGACAAAACTTCAGGAGTTATAATTTAGAAATTTTCACAATGTAAGTCAAAGATTTTATTGAAAGAATATAATCAATTACAGAAAAATCCAATTATTAAAGAGAATCAGAAATTAGTAGTTCCACAATCTATATCCCTTCTACCTTTATCAGTAAGAGGATCATTCATAGTTAAACAACCAAATACATTAGAGGAATATGAATGTTTATTGAGAAATAAATTTAATTACTCACATCAGAATTTGCATCAATCACCAATGTTAAAAGAGAAACAAAATTTTAGCTTCAATATACCACCAAAAAAGTTTCCTTCTCAACAATTCCCATCTAAACCTATCCAATTCAATAATGACCCAAATCAGCCAAAACCTTTTGCCCCTCGTGAGAATATAAAAAATTATATTGACACGAAACGAGCTTATCAAACTAAGCCAATGACCCAGCAGTCAAGACTTACTAGTACTATACCTATGTCAACTCAGACAATCAGACAGAATTACAATCTCAACGAAAGTTCAGATGAACTAGAACAAACCGCTGACGAATATGAACTCATAGAACAAGAAAATGAACTTGAAAATGATCCTTTTTTAGAATTAAAGACAGAAACAGACGAACCGAGCAAGTAATGTCTAGTATAATATAAAACTTACCATCATTACAAATACAAGACTATATCAGTTTACTAGACACGGGATCAAGTATCAACTTAATACATCCTGATTTAATTAAATTCAAAAAAATTGGAACTTATGACGAAAGATGCACGATTACAACCGCAAATGGTAAATCAACTATTTCACAGTTTGTTATTTTGAAAATTATTAAAATTCCATTGAAGTGCTATGTTGATAAATTTTATAAAGAATACAATTTATTACTTGGTATTGAAGCATTTAAAAAATTGAATATTCAAATAGATTTCACTAGAGATTTTGTTAATATACAAGGAAAAGAAAGTAAATTACAGAATAATAATTTTAAAACTCGAAAAGAAAATAATAATATCCAAATCCGTTCAGAACGTTCAAATCAAATTGAAAATACTAGATTAAAATCACTTGCAGATAATTTTGAAGATCTTTTTCCGAACCCCAACGACCTACAAATTCATGCGAACATAAAATAATTCTCAATAATGAAATTCCTATTCATACAAAAAATTATAGATTCCCTCAAATTCACGAACAGGACATTGAAGAACATATTTAAAAGATGTTATCAGAAAAAGTCATACAACCATCTCATTCTCCTTGGAATTCTCCCATCTGGATAGTTCCAAAAAAGTTAGACGCTTCCGAAAAACGAGAAACGAGACTAGTAATCGATTTTAGAATAGTAAATTCTCAAACGAAAGATGATAAATTCCCAATTCCTAATATTGATACATTATTGGATCACATTGGTCATTCAAAATATTTGACGACTTTGGATTTGCACTCAGGTTTCCATCAGATCCCTATGAACAAAAGTGACATCGAAAAGACCGCATTTTCTACCTCATCCGGTCATTTTGAATTCTTGCGTATGCCTTTCGGTCTTGGAAATGCAGCTGCAATGAATATTGCATAAGGAGAATTGGTTGAAAAAAATCTGTTTAGTTTATTTAGATGACGTAAAAATTCTTGGCAAAACTTCTGAAGAACATTTAGATAATATTAAATTAGTTTTTGAGAAACTAAGGAAAGCAAAATTAAAAATACAAATCGATAAATCGGAGAGCTTGCAAACAGAAACGAGATATTAAGGCTATGTTATCACTCAAAATGGAATTAGATCAGATCCTTCTAAAATGGAGAGAATTAAAAATCTTTATATTCCTAGAACAAAAAAACAAATTGAGCAATTTATTGGTACAATTAGATGGTATCGTAAATTTATTCCAAATTTTAACTTACAAAACCTTCAACTTTGTGCCTGAAAAATGGACAAAATATAGATATTTATAATAAAGCTTATAGGCAAAGTTTTGACAAATGCAAACAAATTCTCACTTTATCTCCTATATTACAATTTCCAAATTTTCATGAAGATTTTATATCAACTACGGACGCCTCTGACTATGCTATAGGATCAGTCCTTTTACAAAAAGATGAACAAGGCAAAGAAATGCCAATAGCTTATTTTTCGAAAACATTAGGCAATGCTGAACAGAATTATAGCACCATTGAGAAGGAATTATTCACAATAATAGAATCCGTTAAGAACTCCAGATCTTATTTATTTGGCGGAAAATTTTCAATAAAACAAATCACAGACCATTATGTTGGCTATTCAATATGAAAAACCCTAACCAAAAACTAATGCGATGGAAAATAGAATTGAACGAATATAGTTTTGAAATAGAATTTCTACAAGGTAAGGAGAATGAATTAGCAGATAATCTCTCCCGCCAACGTGTGAAAACACAAATTCACAACAAAATCGGTGACGTGACAGAAACAAAAATATTTGCTCATTGTATTCCTGAGGATTTGGAGATGAGTCAAGGCTTGGCAGACCAAGTTAATAAAAAATTTGATAGCAAAAATTTCTGTCATAACTTAGATTTAACCAATAAAAACATTATTATTCAAAATTATGGTATTGAAATAATTATTCATTTAATTACAAAGAAAAAATTTAGTGATAAACCTTCAATCAAGGGTTTAGATAAACCATTGAAAGAACAAGGAAATTATCTTATTCTTAATTAAAATTTCGAAATAAATTGACTCTCATTGGGATGTGGTTCAGATAAATTAGAATGGAATCAGGTATCGGCAAAAATATTGAAAATACTTGAAGATACAAATATACAAATAAATGTGTATCCATTGCCTATGGTCAACCTATATAATAATGATATTGAATCGTTTTCGTCAAATCAATATACAATCCATTCAGATCCAGAAAATTAAGTTAACGGAATTAAATATATTGAGGATACAGTCAATCTAGCTAGTAATCAATTAATATGTGAAACTCATGATCTTGATACTGAAACAGAAATTACAAAATTATTCGGAAATCGAAAACAGCGGATTCATCGTAAGCTTAGTAAGCAAAATCTCGAAAATGAAATATGAAAATTTCTCAAAGAATATATAGTTCCAAAAATAAAGTATCTAGCTATTTTCGAAGAAACAGATCTTGACCTTAGATTTTCAAGAAAAGTAAAAAAAAAATTTGAATTTAATACCATTAATATTGTTGCTTGTGATAAGTTGGTTGAAGATATAGAAAGCGAAGACGAACGAGTAGAAATAATTTATGATTTTCATACAGGATTAACTAACCGTTGAGGATTATTTGCAACTTTGGATGCATTGACAGAAAAATATTTTTGGCCTAAAATGATTAATAATATCACTGAATATATCAATAAATGTGGACTTTGTGAATTAAATAAATATGATGAAGAACCGATTCCAGCCATAGATAATTCGACACCCATTCCTTTGAAACCGTTTGATATAATGAACATTGACGTGCTTTGTTTGAATGAAAAGAATTTTTTAAATATTTTTGATCAGTTTTCAAAACATGGCAAAGTTTGTTCATTAGGATATTAAAATTCAAATAATATATTACAGAGATTAGCCCAATATTTCCAGATCTATACAATTCCAAATAATATTATTATGGACGCAGGTCCTGAATTTGAAGATAGTGTTCTACAGGACTTATTCAAACTTAGAAATATTGAGAGTCACGTAATTTGTGTAAACAATCCTTAGAGTAATGCAGTTGGAAGACTTCATTCAACTCTTATAGAACATCTGAGGCTTCTAGAAAATAATAATGATTTCAGGAATAAAACATTTTTGGAAAAACTTGACTAAGCAAACTTAGCTTATAATAATACTGAGCATACGGTAACAAAACTAACTCCGAATGAAATATTATTCGGCAAAAATATTAATATTTCTTTTAAAACGATCCCACTCATTATTGAAGAAGTAATACAAGAATATCAAACAGAACAAGAAGAATTATTTAAAATTATTAATGAAAAAATAAAAGTTGAGAAACAAAAGCGTTATAAAGAAAATAATAATCCTTTACAGATAAAAGATACAATTTATGTGAAAGAAAATCCAAGATTGATCAAGAGATTCAAAAAACCTTTATTCAGAAAATATAGAGTTCAAAATCACAATCCCATATTAGGAGAAGTAAAAATCAGAGATCAGATGGCCGAGAAACATGTCAGGATAAATAAAATTAAACAGTAAATTGTTGTTTCAGATGTACGGCTCAACGTAAGGATATTTCAAATGACGATGGATTTTATTCAGTAAAATTAGATAAAACACAGATGAAAATTCCAGAACAAATAATATATTTTAATTATAATATAACTCCGATTCATGATGAATTTTTGAAATTACGCACATTGAAAGAAATTCTCCTTTCCCAAACAGATGAGTCGAAAGAAATGTTTCATGACTATTTTAATACTCTCATATATAATTTCAATGATTTAGAAAATCAGGTTCATGAAGTATTTCATAGAATTTCAAAACGCGGCTTAAACAATGGAATAGACAATATTATTGAATCAATTTCAGAGAATTTAGACGCTTCAGATGGAGAACGGTATGATAAAACTTTTGAACAAATGAAAAATAACGAAAAAATATTACAGGATCAGAATGATCAAAATTTAAAAATAAGTAAAGGAATGATTGATGAATTCAATAATCAAATTGAGAATATTAGGAGTGATGAAAATTTGATGAAATCACAAATGGTGCATATTGAACAGATGTTGAAGAGGAATTTTAATTGGCAAGAAAGAATAGATGTTGAGAATAAATTTCAAAAGTTAATACTTATAATTCAGAGTTTGAATAATCTTATCAAGCAAATAGAAATCAGTTTGACTCTTTGTACTTTGAGAAAATTATACACAAGTATTATTGACCCAATCAATATCAGAAAAATTATATAAAATGAAGATATTTGGCAACCAAACGAAATTATAGAGACCTACTGTCAACACGATGAGGAACAGATATATTTCCTTATTAATGTACCAATTTTCTCTTCCAAGACTTACGATTTATATCAATTCACTCCTTCACCTTCCATCAAACATAACCAAATCATACAATTAACAGAAAAACAAACAATGTTTTTTATAAAAAATAATGATAATTTAAAAATAAACAATTGCATTCTAGTTAATGAGATTTATTATTGTGAGACCGAATAAATGAATGTATAGTAAATATTTTGCAAGTTCAAACAAATGATGATTGTAAATATCATATTTTAGAGTCAGAGAACACATGGGAAAAAATTCAAAGTACGGATGAATTAGTTATAATAAGTCCCAAGGAGCAACAAATTCAAATTATATGTGAAAGTAATACACTTAATAGGAAAATTAAGGTATATATAAATTAAAACTCATGAATAAATGCGTAATAAATAGTTTAAAATTTGATATAATTCAAGAAACTTATAGAGGAATAATATTCGAAGCTTTCAATTTCGATAATACATTTCAACAATTAAATTTAACAAATTCCAATAGAATAGATAGAGTAAATACAACACTCAAAGAATTGCCACAAATAAATGAGTTGAATTTGAATAATTTTAACGATCATAATCTTTATATTATTTATGTTATTTTATTTTCAATAATATGCTTAGCTTCATTATATAAGTTTAGAATTAGGCTTTTAACAATTTGTAGAAAAAATTAAGAATCCAATAGTGATAAAGAGTCAAATATAGAATTAGGTACCATTAAATAATAATTATTGTAAAATCTCAGAAGGGAGGAATTATGTACGGTTGTATCCCTATTCCACAACAATTATTATTGTGTCAGCGCTTTCAACAGTATTATTCCATTATGATGAGAGATGTAATAAAAACCCCTGAATCCTAGAAAAATTGTTCATTGTTCATGTATTCTCCTGTATCAACACATTGTAACCACGTGTTAAATAAATTTTTTTTTTCAGATATTTTGAAAAATTACAGTTGGCAACAGTGATAAAGTAAAGTAACTTAAGTGTTTATCTGCATAAAAAGTTTCAAAATATACTAAAAGTGCAGTTTAAATTCGTGAATTTGTGTCAAAAAACTTTATAAGTGTATATAGTGTAAGAAAAATGATTAGGATTAGTGTTAGACATACAAAGAACATGTAAAAGACGTTAAAATCAAGTTAAGTGAACCTAAGGTTAAGTGCGCTCAACACAGGAAACTTCAGGCTGCGCTCCCGCATCAGGACTGCCAAGTATAGTGAAATTTAACCTCAGATATAAATAATTTAAAAACGAAAACCATGCAGCTAACAAGCGGCGGCAATATTATAACAACAAATACAACAACAGTCTCAACCACAATTTCGACAACATCTTATTACAATCCGGGAGCAGTTACTGTTCAAAATACGCCAATCTGCAGCACACCACATCAATTTACAATCGCTGGGACATCCCAAATCTCACCAATTACCACAGCTTCAGATACCAGCTATAATGAGCCGATAATAACTTGACAAGTAGCTAAGAAGAGAAGCCGAGATAAAAATGAAAAAGTACAGCAACCTGAAACTAAACAGATAAATATATTTGACAATAAAAACAGATTCGAGATACTGAATAGTATGGAACAAGACGTAGAAACACAGAAAGGAAGAAATGAGCCATTGGAACCAAAACCACCACCAATACACATACAAGGTGTTACCAACTATCAAGGTATGATTGAAACAATATTGACAGTTCTACAAAAAAACGAATTTACATGCAAAGCAACGACAGACAACACAATAATTGTTAAAGTGAACACAACAGATGCTTACCGCAAACTAATACGGCTACTAAAAGTAAATAATATTAAAATGTATACCTATCAAATTAAACAGGAACGATCGTACAGGGTCGTAATAAAAAACTTACATTCTTCTATACCAACCGAAGAAATGAAAGAGGAGCTTGAAAATAAAGGATTTAAGGTACGAAATATGACTAATATAAGAAGCTGGCATACCAAGAAACCACTACCGCTTTTCTTTGTCGATTTAGAACCAGACCAGAAAAACAAAAATATTAACGAAGTAAAACACATGCTCAACACCATAATAAGTGTTGAGCCTCCTCGAAAAAAGAGATAAATCTCGCAATGCACGAGATGCCAGGATTATGGACATACGAAATCACATTGCACTAAATTAGATTACTGCGTAAAATGTGCTGGCCAACATGACACAAAACTATGCAAAAAAGATAAAGATATTCCACCTAAATGCGTCCATTGCCAAGGAGAACATCTAGCACACTATAAAGGATGTACCATACATCGTGAACAACAAACTAAAAGAAACAAGCAGAATGAAAAACGTCAAAAAATTCACAGCGATACAAGCTATGCCACAACCGTCACCCCAAATTTAAGCTACGCTAAAATAATCACAAATAGTCAAAAACCTATATCAAATAACACCACACAAAACGATGGAGATATCACGTTAAAACAATTTTTACAAAAATTTGAAACCATGTTCTCTCAGTTGATGAATCAAAATACAATGATCCTAAACTTACTCTCAAAGCTTGTTCCAAACAACTCTCATGGATAGTAGCTTACGTATAGCCCTATGAAATGCTAATGGTACAGCGAATCATCAAGAAGAAATAAAATATTTTCTCAAAGAACAAAGGATCGACATTCTATTAATAAGTGAAACTCTTTTCACAAACAAAAATTACTTCAAAATACCAAATCACAAAACATATCACACTGAGCACCCTGATGGAACGGCGCACGGGGGAACGGCTATAATCATCAGAGACAACATTTACCATTACGAGATGGAAAAATGGGGCTCATGAACTCTCAACCCTAAAGGAAGAGAATTACAAAAAACATTACTAAACAAACAATACAGTCACATAAGTACAGGCAAACCAACTTATTGGCTTACCGATCAGGCCAAAACACCAGACCTTTCAGATTTCTTCATAGTTAATAAATTATCTACAAACTACATCGATATAAGTGACAACTATGAGCTGACAAGTGATCATTCTGCCGTAATATCACCAATAAGTTCCACAATCATCAATAAACTGAAGAAACCCTCACTCTATAATTCAAAAACAAATTGGACTACTTTCAGAGAACATGTGAACAGACATATCAATTTACAAATTCCATTGCAAATAGAAGACAATATAGACGACGCAACTGAACATTTAACAAAAATAATTCAGAACGCTGCATGGAAGTCAACCCCTGACTTAAACGTGAAGACTATCAACGATATAAAGTATCCTAAACACATAAAAATGAAAATCGCACAAAAAAGAGCAGCAAGAAAGAAATGGCAGTCATTGAGACATCCAGAAGACAAAAAAATACTTAACAAACTAACAATCGAAGTTAAAAAACTACTAAATGAAATAAGAAATGATTCCTTCCAAGAATATATCAGAAACTTATCAATCTACCCACAAGATGACTACTCTTTGTTGAAAGCAACAAGAAGATGGAAACGACCACAACAACATATACCAGCAAAAAAAAAAAAGACGGCTTGTGGGCAAGAGAAGATAAGGATAAAGCTGAGACTTTTGCAAAATATTTCTCAGATGTTTTCAAACCAAATGTCTCTCCCTCAGCCAACAACATAGATAATGAAATATTCCAATATCTTGAGACCCTCTTGCAACTTTCCAATCCAATCAAATACACCACGCCTTTGAAAATTGAACAAGAAATATCGCTCTTAAATGAGAAGAAGGCATCAGGATACGATCTAGTCACGGCTAAAATCTTTAAGGAGATCCCTAAAAAAGCTATCGTATCAACTACGCAAATATATAACGCAATAATAAGAGTCCAATATTTCCCAATCCAATGGAAGCTTGCCTATATTCTATTAATCCATAAACCTGATAAAACTCCTCAAGAAGTCAAATCCTATCGACCGATTTCATTACTTCCAATTTTGTCGAAATTGTTTGAGAAAATTCTATTAAATCGCCTAAAACCAATAATAGAAGAAAACAACATAATACCGCAACACCAATTTGGCTTCCGCGAGCAAGATTCGGCAATCGAACAAATTAAACGTGTTGTCAATAAAATAGAAGAAAGTTTAGAAGAGAAAAAAATATGTAATAGTGCGTTCATAGATGTTAGCCAAGCATTTGATAAGGTCTGGCACGGTGGATTATTATTCAGAATCAAAAAATGCTTATCATCCCAATACTTCCTATTGCTCAAATCCTACCTTAGCGAAAGAAACTTCTATGTATGCCACGAAGACAGTAGATCAAACATGTACCCCATTCAAGCAGGAGTACCACAGGAGAACGTACTAGGACCAATTTTATATTTAATATATACTGCAGATCTACCAGAAGGAAAATATGTCTTAATTGCTACGTACGCAGACGACACAGCGATACTCGCCACTCATGAAGATCCGAATCAAGCCTCTCAGCTTCTCCAATCATCCCTGACCAAAATTGAACAATGGGCACATAAATGGAGAATAACATTGAATGAAAGTAAGTCAGTTAATGTTACCTCTACAACAAGACACTCAACCTGCCCTGAAGTCAAACTAAATAATAACCCGCTGAATCTAAAAAACGATACCAAATACTTGGGCATGTGACTAGATAAAAGAGGCACATGGAAGAAACATCTTCAGAAAAAAAAAAAAACAATTAGATATAAAATTGAGAAAGATGTACTGGCTACTTGGACCGAAGTCACAATTGAGTCTGGAAAATAAACTGCTTCTATTTAAAGTAACGCTCATTCCCATATGGCCCTACGGAATACAGCTCTGGGACTGCGCAAAAAAATCAAATATAGACACTGTACAGAGGTTTCAAAATAAAGCCCTACGACTTATATCGAAGACTTCCTGGTACGTAAACAATAAAATTAACCACACAGATCTGGAGATGAAATATGCAAATGAACAAATAGAAGAATTTGCTGACAGATACAAAAAACAACTTAACAACCACCCAAACGAGGCAGCCCTGAATCTGCTCAATAATGAATTCACCACAGGAAGATTTGACGGAAAAAAACCGCTAGATTCAATTATGAATGTAACATAAGTGGAATATTATGTAATGGAAATGACAAAAGATATATATATATATATATATATATATATATATATATATATATATATATATATATATATATATATATATATATATATCTATAGGACGTGCAACGAGACGCGGCACAGGGAAATTCAACATATGATTTTTGAAATTGGCTCTGCTGCAAATTTTGAAGCCAACCTACCGGAATAAAAAATTGTTTGGAATGAATTTTTACACATGAAAAGCTTATATTTAATGCAGGAAAATACTATCAATATTGATGAGTTGTTCAGAATCAATTTTCACTAATGAAAAGTCCTCATTCAATGCAATAAAATATCTATAGCATCTAACAAAAATCAGCAGAAATAACACAGAATGAAATGTCAGAATAAAAACTTATTCAATTCAATAAATATATTTATTTAGAAAAGCTCTGTACATAAAAATGATTAGAAACACAACGCTTCAACAGCAAAGTGCTGCGTTCCTCAAGTGTGAAAGTATAATAAATAAATAAATGAACAAAAATTGTCAAGATAACAAAAATACAAAATGTGACCAGATAAAATATTAACTCCTAGGATCGTTGAGCTCTGCCTGTGATTTAGCATATAATTCAATGTCCACGAGTCTTCAAAAGATAAAAATGAAGGTCTTAATAGGAAAATAGTCAACTCCTTGTGGTTTTAGGTCAATCTAGCTCTACTCTTTCTGGTTTGGCATATAACTGAACCATCCACAGATCTTCAGGAGTAGGTGGTTAAGTAACCGCAGAGTTCTCAGGGTGGTTCAATCTTATATGACGAAAATGCTTTTTCAGTCTTGTTTCCACAGTCTTCTTGGTTTGTCCAATATATACTTTGCCACATTGACAGGGAATCTTGTATATTCCTAAATACTGTAGAGGAAATCTGTCTATAACATTACCAATAAGACTTCGTGTTCTCAAATTGGAAGTGTAAGATGTTTTATCTAATTTCGTTTTGGGAATTCAAATTTTACATCAATTTCTGACGTTATGCAACGTCCCATTTTTCATAACTGTCATGCAGCAGTTGCGTAGAGTAGTTACGTAGTGACTCTACATAACTGGCCATGTTTCAGAGCTAATCAATTTTACTCACCCGCGTACAATTAAAAGAATAATTTATCATTTACAGTATGCAGCATTGGCAGCGTCTTCAATATCAAAGGGTACTGTATCACTCAGGATATCACTGCTTGAGTACATTTTTAAAGATAATTTTGACATTTTGTAAGAATTCGATTTTTGTTTATTTCAGTGCACTCTTGTTTCTGTTGTAACAATAGATGGTCATGAACCACGGTCATTTGAATTTTGTGATGTAACGTAATTTGCAAAATTTGCCACGCTCGTTTTGGCAAATATTACGTTTCGTCAAAAAATATGTCACTATTCATAACTAATTATGTGAATAACTATTTATGTCATATTTATATAAAAGACTTCCAATATTATTACTCATATTAGCTACGTAAGGCAACGTAACAAATATTTTCTCAATATTTGGATCTTGAACAGGAGAAATAGAATTCTCCTGTCCAAGTGCTCTCTTGACCTGTGTTTTATTGTAACCGTTCTTCGAGAAAAAGTCATCTGAAAATTTGATTCTATCAGACAGTTCACTTGAGTGACATAAAAAAGAGTCTCTCTGATATAGAGTTTTAATGGTGCATATTCTTGAGCTGGATGGTGATTAAAGGACTCATGTCAATATTGATTTGTATGAATCGGCTTCCTATATACTGGATGGATGAGTTCACCATTATCTTGTTTCTCCAGGGTACCTATTATAATTGTAGCGACACCGTCTTGATAACTATGATGTCATAATGACATCATGTGGCCTTGCTAAGATTATCAATATCTAGTTATTTTAAGTTCATAGGTTGGTACAAATAAATAAGTTGCAAGTAAAAAGACGCGCGCTTATGAATTTATTTTTGGGAAAATATCCATCTACGCATCAAATACCAAATCATGACATTCGCCTCGTCTTTAATGCTCATAAAATCTGAAAATCAAGAAAAAAATCATGTTTACTCTTATATTGTATCTAATATATGAGAATATCATTTCCCGAAAATGCGCTGGCACACGATTGCGATATATGTCAGAATGTTTATCTAAACTATTCACAATATACAAACAGCATTCCTTGCTAAGCTGAAAATTTGCACGAAATTCTGCGTTCGCAATTCCAAAAAGATCTTGCTCATCCCATATTAATCTTCGCGTAGTTCTATTTTCTTCGTTCTTCAAATTCGACAGCCTCAACAACCAATAATTTAACCAAACAAAACGCCATATCAATCAAAGTTTGACAAAAAGAACTTTAAAACAGACGAGAAGTGAACATGATTACCTCAATTTCAAGCTAAATGTCAGAATTATCAAGTCGCTATTTCGGTAGTGACACTAGCAGAGGTGTCGCTAAGTTTATCAAGACCTATACGTCACAGATGACGTATCAGCCTAGCTTCTAAATACATCCGCTAGACGGGCTAGTGTGTTATCAAGACCTTGTTAAGTTATCAAGTTGATCAGTTGAATTAGAATATGCCTCCAGGTGAACGTCCAGAAAAAGAAGACACAGTTATTTTCTTCGACCTCAATACTGAATTTTATGTTACCATGTTGCATGTTCAGATGATTCAAAAAAACATTCAATTCATCTCTACCATGAAATCAAACAGCAAAAACAACGTCAACATAATGTAGCCAAACAGTGGGTTTCTCCATAGCTGTGCTTAAAACTTTTTGTTCAAAATTCTCCATGAAAAAATTGGCAATAGACGGAGAAATACAAGAACTCATGGCAGCACCATCAATTTGCTTGTAAAAATTACAATTGAAGATGAAAAAACAAGAAGTCAAACAATTGGAGCAACTATATCGAGTTGACATTGACATTGACTTGATTTTTATAGTCAATTTACCATGTGAGATGGTCATGTTTCCGATTATCATTTATCATAGGGACATGATAGTGACTAGATCAGGTTATAATTCTATTGAAATAAGATCTAGATAATGATGACAAGGATTGGGAGTTCGAGACGAGATGAGAATATATCAATATCTACTCGATGTGGTCCAGGGCTGGTTTGGAAAGCTTGTTAATATCAGTTGAGAAATAATCTTCTCATAATTTCACAGCATCGATGATGGGTACTTTTGTGAATAAAGATGAAACGTCAAAACTGACAAGTAGATCATTATCTGTCAATACCACATCACTAATCAAATCCACAAAATGTCGAAAATCCTTAACACATGATGAAGTATGATCAATTAACAGCTTCAACAAACCATCCAAATATTGGCTAATTCATATGTTATTGAACCTATTGAATTAACAATAGGTCTTGGGGAGACATCTTTTTTATGAATTTTCGGAAGACCATGGAACTTGGAAATGACAGGATTTTGAGGAATAAGCTCTTGCTCAATATTTTGAGGTAAAGACGATTCTTTCAAAAGTTCAGTTGTTTGATATTTTGAAGAGCTCAGAGGATTATTATCAACTTGAACGTAAGCTGCATCATCTAGTAAGTCATTTGCTTGTTTGATGTAATCTTCTCTATTCAGGATGACTGTAGCTTTGCCTTTATCAGCTGGTAAAACAACAATATCCTTATTATTTCTTATTTCTCTTAGGCATTGAAGTTCACTGCTTGATATGTTGGATCGGACAGCTGGAGCCTCTTTCAAAATACGCGCAGTTTCATGACAAATTTCTTGAGACTCCTCTGCATAGCGTATTGATGGCAACTTCCATATTAGTGATAACTTCTTCAACAAGGATACGGCTAGGAGTGATTCCATAGCCCAAATCTTTACATAAAACATTACATTACATCTGATAAAGAATGAGTACTGAGATTGATCACTAATTTATTTTTAGATAGTGAGTGGATGTCAGTTTTTGAGCTATGCTTCTCGAATTATTTGTCAAACTCAGTTCTTTATTAATCACTCAACTTTTGTTGTTGATCTGTTAAACGAAGAGTGAGAATACGATTCAAAACTATCCAATCTTTTGGTGCCAGAACTGAAGACCGAGATAAATAAAGAGAACAACATTCTTGGTCCAGACGATCAATTTATTTTCTAATAAACTAAATTCTCTCCCGTAGCATGGCAGATCTTGCACGATTCACAATTCTTCTTGCTCAATATGTTTGTATATATGTGTAAACACGCGCACAACTTGGAATGATGTTATTACTTCTGCATATCTTCGAAAAAGTTAGATCACAAAGCTGGGAAGTTTTCTGTTTCTTGACTTTTTATTTACATGTTTATACATTTCATTCCAAAAGAGGCGTTTAAATAGAGAAAAAAGCTTTCAGAACTGATTTTTTGATGAATATGCTTCATTTAGAAAAGTTCTGTATATAATAATGATTAGAAACACAACGTTTCAACAGCAAAGTGCTGCCTTCCTCAAATGTTAAAGTATAAAAAAAAATAAACAAAAATTATTAGAACAACAAAAATACAAAGGGTAACTGGATAAAATATTAACTCCTAGGATCGTGAAGCTCTGCCTGTGGTTTAGCATATAATTCGATGTCCACGGGTCTTCAGCAGATAAAACTGAAGGTCTAAATAGGAAAATAGTCCATTCCTTGTGGTACTGATCAATCTGGCTCTACTCTTTTCTGGTTTGGCACTCAACTGAACCATCCACAGATCTTTAGGAGATGGTGATGTAGTTACTCTTGCTAGTAGATCCATAGATGAAAATAACTTGAAATTATGAACAAATGACTGGTAACCACGAGTAATTTGAATACTGATTATAGACTCAATCGTCAGAGAACTGCTATTCTCTCACATTCATGAACCAACCAGATTGATAAACAATCAAATATCCTTAATAATAGGAGTCTTGATGCTGCGGCTGAAAAACAACCAAATTTAAAAATTCATCTTTATTTATCCTATTCCATCTTGTAATTGTTCCACAGTATAATAATATCTCTCAATAGGGTATATACTCGAATCTATTTCATATTTTCAATCCACTGATTACATCGTTGTAACAGTGAAAAATATAAATTATGTTTGAAAGTGCTACAAACTAGTTTAAAAAAATATTCCAAATTGAGAATAATTTTGAGCTGTTTAAACGCTGCCATTTTCGCGCGCTCTATTGATGACGTCAAATAATATGTCCAGTGACATTACAGTCCATTATTTACTACAGGTTTTTTTGTTCCCAGCTTATTTCAGTATTGAAAAAGCCCAAAAGTCAATTTATAAGTATTGCATTGTGTCTGAATGCAAAATACTACCAGAAATGTACCTGGTGAAGTCTTTCTTCCAGTCCAGACAGGTTTTAAAATACGTAAGAAATGATGTAAGGTTATCAGAAGAAATGAAGTATCATAATTAATCTGACAGATCATGAATCACATCAAATGTGATTAGTTTTAGCAATAAAATATAGTGTATGTATGAATGCGGCTTCATTCAACATTTGCTTGTCTTAAAATAAACAAAAATTATAGGTTATGATTATTGCTCATCATATTTCGGATTGTATTTATAAAAATAGCGTACATAATGTGTTATCATCGAATAATTACTTTGCAGTGCTCACTCTTCTTACTTCAGCGGACCTAAAATTTGGATTTGAAAGAAAATACGCCGACATCATGAATAGATCTATTCTTGGCCGACTATCCGATTGTTGTTTTACAAAACTACTTCGTCTCAAATGATTTATAATCTCACTAGGATGCTAAAATAACACTTAAACAATTAATGAATTTACAACACACACGTTATTACTATATTTTCTAATCGAAAGCCTGCAATGCCATACAAACATAAGCATTGCGCACTTGTTGGCATATCATTTGACGTCACATTTAGTTTTAACCAATAGTGTTGCGTTTTTGAACTTTGAATTTTCTGCGCTCAATTCGCATTTTTATTTATTGATTTTGAGCAATTAAAAAGATATCAAATGCCAGAATGATGGTTTGATACAAAAGACCGGCCAATATAAATTCAGAAAAAAAAGTATTTGAACCAAATTTAAATTTGATGCATATTCCCTATTGTTCACGTAATCAAATGATCGTCCTTGTAATCTTGATTTTACTAATGTGGTTCATGAAATCAATTGTGGTGTATGTGAACAATCGTTCATTGGCCAAACTTATCAAAAAGTATCTCAGCGTATTTCTCAACATCGTAATATATGTTGTCTGATGAATGAATCGCATAGCGCACTTGGAGAACATACTGTTGACACTGGGCATAAATTTGACTTTGAAGTTTTAGAAATATTCAAAAAAGAACCTAATATCTTGAAAAGACTTTTATATGAGACTCTGTTCATAAATATTGATAATCCTGAACATGTTGATCATATTACCGATTTTTATAATTCAATTAACTCAATGTAAACTTTACTTAACATATTTATCGCTTGACGGCACCACATGTGTCCATTTTCAGTTTGTTGTCAAAGCTGCACCATTTCTTGCTCACTCCAACGTTTGCCACTATGGCACGTGAAGAGAGTTTGAGCTTTTTCTGTAATTTTTCAATTTACCAGTACATTTCATTTCAAATTCATATTTTATTTTCAACTATTTTGTAGTACAAATATGTAACTTCATTCAACAATAGCAGGTATGTTATTTTACTCTTTTCCATGGCTTCCATGTCTTGAATAAAATTTATACTCATCCCAATATTAGGAAATGAATTGTAGCTGATGATGGCAGGCCGTTCTGGCGCCGAAACGTCCAAACATTGAGGAAGATTTCAATTTTTGATCCCTGTGCCACATTCATAACTTCAAAATTATTCACTTTTCTTAAAGTCTGAGTGCTGATTCTGATGTATGTCTCAGAGAATATTGTTGAAAATTGATATTCAACACTGCTAGACACTTTCCATCCATAGTAGTTTCTCCTTGACCCTTTAAAGCTCGCAAAGAATAACGTTACCTCACTATAATCTGAGTCCTAATTCTCATATATGATCCTCAGAGAACAATTTCAATAATTTTTGTGAACAGCTGGAGCAACCGTAGGGGCTTAATATCCTCCAGACACAATTGAAATATCGCTGTGAACATAAGCGCGTGGACTCTCTTTGTACGCTTGATAGTAAGCAAAGTATCGATGAGCATCCAAATCTCCATTGGTCTGGCTGTTTACTAGAAGTATTGGAGCTGCTCCCTTATCATATATCAAAGTAGGACTCAGATTACTTATTTAATTTTTTTTGCGAGCTTTAAAGTGCTTAGCAGGAGTGACTGCCGATGGGAAGAGTCACATACGGGCAAATGAATCGACAGACAGACGGTCATGACGAGATTATGGGGATTTTTTTTTTGCTTCTCAGCTACAGAACCCTGAGAATTAAGGGTTGATAAATGATACACTCGAGGACTTTGATAACTGGTGAAACATTTTATGCTCAAATATTTGTTGAAGTTACTGGGATCAAAAGCAAGTCATTTTCATCAATCACATAAGAAATAATGGCACTGATTGTAGATGTTATTAAGTCGTTTCTGAATTCATCCACATCGTAATTGGAGACTTGAGGCAACTTGCGTTTTTCTCTTAAGATAAACAGATGCTAGGCTCCGAGCCTCCGGCACCTATATCTTTTTTCACATGACGAGATTTTCGTCTTCAATTTATTCCCGCATATAAATATTCACGCGTGGCACTCACAGGTAAATCGTGTCTATCTCGTGGAAATGAGTCTTTTTATGATATTCGACCTAGAATAGTCAACTAGGTCACTTACTTTTGCTTTTTACTTTCAGAATAAGAATATGAGATTATTCTCTTCACAACTGCACATGTATTGCAATAGTGAACAAAGTTATTATATAACTTTTCAAATGATTAATATTCATATATCTAGATATTGAGCTCCAAGTTGAACTACAATTTTTTCAGGCATTGGATTCCATACCAAGCTTACGTTGAATACAAGAAAAAGTACAACAACTCAAAGAGCCATTTAGAATTTTACGAAGGGCACATCTAATATGGTAAGGATACTGGAAGAAGCAAATTTCATCGATAAGATACAGATATTATCAATTCCTCAAATAAGTGATTTACAGGAGAAGTTTTTGTCTGATCAGGAGGTAGTGATGAAAAGATCATTTTCACTTTGAATGATTTTTAAAAAATCCAGTAGAGAAGCATATAATGATGTTCTCGGATATACAATATAGGTTCTGTATGACAAAAGAGCAGCAGCCATTAACGTTGATGATCTTTTGAATGACTGATGTTGGTTCAGACCAGAATTATACAATATCTTCGCAGTTACTGGAACTATGTATGGATATGTTGTGATGAAGCTCTGGATGACTTGATTATTGTACACATATATAAAATCGGAGTATTGACAAGAGCAAGTTTTTGGAATAGATAAATACTGAATCCACTCATTGAAACTAGGAAATATTAACATTATACCAAATACATCTATAATAATATCAGAAATTTCTCTATTCACACTACAATATTTATTGAGTTAACAGACGAGTACAGTTAAGAATTTAGCGTGGGAGATCTACTTGCAGAAGATCCATAAATTTGGGATGTGGATCCTGATCCTAATTCAAATGCTGATTGATGTTAAACTAAGTACTCAGGTAATGTTAGATCGAATGATGATAGAGTCAATGAGAATTGCTGGTAATAGGATTCTGGGTGCATCAGAGACGTTGCACAAGAAATATCTGCATCAGAAGACTAGGGCTGAGTGTTCGCCACAGTGCATCAGTAACCATATAAATTCTAGGAATTTGATTCGAGGGTAATCGCAAGCATAAGCGGCAAGTGATCGCTATGGAAATAGTATCTTTCCCTGGTATTTGTGAGAATACTAGAAAGGATCGAGTGGGAAATATATTGATGTATGGAAAATTGAGTACCGGGACGTATGTGATCAGACTTTATTCTTCAATAAAAACACCTATCACACTGGACTTTTGTTATATCGAATGAAAGTGTAGAAATGTGGACTGTCGATGGAATATAAAGTTATAATGATCTTTCAGTTCGATAGATATTTAGGTGACGCATATGGTTATCTGTATTGGGTGGAAAAGATGAAATTTTTGAAAATCCAATGACATTGTATCGAATATTAAGTCCTTTGACTGAGAGACTGTTATATAAAATTTTAGAAAATCTCATACCTTGATACGGATATGTGATTTTTTCAATTTTATATACTTAGTTTCGTGAAATTCCACTGTACTTCAAAAAAATCTGTACCCTCAAAATCATGGTATTGATGATGAAATCTCACAAAATTTTGTAGATACACTTATATACTCTGAAATATCATGGCACTTATAATTGATGCAACTAAAGCTTAGAAAAACACAAAATCTGTTGGTCCAGATAATATTCCGCTTTTTAATATACGAAGATTGTTGTGAAATATTGAGTTATCCATTGTGTCGTTTGTTCAATTTGAGTATAGAATATAATACTCTTCCCAAAATATGGAGATTTTCTCAAGTTTTTCCTTTACTAAATCAGGCAACAAAAGTCAAATTAAGAATAACAGACCCATATCTTGTTTAAAATCGGCAGCAAAAATTTTTTAAATAATGTTGTTCGAACGTATTCAAAGTCATGCCTTGAAATACATAAGCAACTTTCAGCATGACTTTGTAACTCGTCATACTATTTCTAGCCTTATCAAGTCTTACGAGCTTTGCTCAATTAATTTCTGTTGCTTTTGCAGATAAAAAGCAAGTTGATGTAATCTATACTGATTTTGCGAAGGCTTTCGACTCAGCAGCTCATCAAAACTTATAATATAAACTGAAAAAGATAAGTTTCCAGGATAAGTTATACGCTCTACTTGACTTATATCTAAACAATAGAATTAGGTACGTACTGTGCAATGGATTTGTTCCATCTAATTCCACAATCACATCTGATGTTCCTCAGGGCTCTGTCCTAGGCCCTTCATTATTCTTATTGTTTGTTAATGACATAACTAATGTTATAAAATATTGCAAATATTCCATATACGCTGATAATCTCGAATTATATCATCGGTATCTAATCTAAATGATTGCTCTTTCCTAGAGATGGATTCAGATGCAGTCTACAATTGGTCCTCATCGATCTATCTCAATTTTAAATTGAATAAATGTCAGATGATCACTTTCAGTCGATGAACCTAGCATAGCATCATTCTATGAATAATAAAATAAAACTATGATTAAAGCTTGTTATGAAATCTCAGGATTTCTACTTCAAACAATCTCTGTCTTCAAAAACATTGAGTGCTGCAAATCGTTGTTACAATCCCTTGTTATCAATAAATTATTATCACTAACTATTATTGAAGAATAAGCAGATAGAAATCACAATGTGGAAGTCTTCCTTCTTCTGTGTATTCTAGATTGTTCTATCTACAATAAGTATAACTGAAGAAGTTGTTTGTTAGCTTCACGTGTATCATCAATTATCATTTTAGTCCTAATCGAAGTGAAGTGGCGCTGGTGAGTACCCTAAAGGCATCCATGACAGACTATAGTATCAGCTATCTATATATAGAGATCAGTTGTTCCCATGAAGAGCTATTGAATCTTTTTGTTATTGAGTCCCAGAAACGATATCCATTCTGGAATTATCCAAATTTGAACCATAACTACCTATCTAGTATACTATTTGAAGCAAAAGACGTTCACAAATTGAAGATGGCCTTTGCAAGTTTTCTCCGCCGTACGACATGACAAGCAACTGTGAAGCAGAAGCTCAGAGCCTCTCAGTGGAAGATATTCGAGGAATAACAAGTTGAAGAAACTCGTCAGAATCAGAGCATTAGTAAGGAGATATCGACTGTCTCTTTTCCATTCAACGTGTGTTTGTTTCCCAACACAAAAATATCAAGCAGTGAACAAAGAATACAGTTTTTGAATTTTGAAGTAGTGAATGATTGCTACATCACGACAACGTAACCGCTCACTCATTACAATTTGAATGGCGTTTTCTGCTAGATTTTTTTTTTGTTAAACAAATATTGGCAGCTCCACTGTCAGTCAATTACCGAATATTATCTCGTTTTGTGCTCTCGTGGAGATGTTGATACCCCTCACGAGCCGCAATCCCTGTCGTTGGCCTGTATTTCCTATGGACGAATGTATGGTGTTGAATTTCACTTGTGGTCTGTAGGCCAAGTCCAATTTCGAGACGACGGTCACTTTTATAATAGCTTTGCGAGCTTGCGTCTATTTTCACCAACTTGCGGCAATATGATACAGTTTCAAGGCCAGCGATCGACCACTTAGTGAATTTAAGAACCAAATTCTCTAGCATAATTCTGGATATTCTATTCAACGAGATCTCCTGGATTTAAAAGCAGTTACAAAACTTCAAAACTTTCATCCGCTTGACACCGGGGGCCTTGTTCCTATGCTTACGATCCTAAGTTTCATTTTCACGTTTGAGTTTTTTGCTTTGTTCTACAGTTCCTTTCCGCTACGGTTACTTGTGATCTCGCTGGAAGAGCGATTCCCAAGATATTCTTCTGGAAGGTGTGTGAGGCGATTGAAAGGAGATTCATCGTCGCCGCTGTGATATCATCATTCCTTCTTCCATCATAGTGGAGAACCATCATGCCACACAGCTAAGCTTGAGTTTTGTTTTGCTTACTTTTGTGCACTGACAAGCTTAACGATTATGGTTTACACTCCCAAGTGGATTTATAATAATTAATTGTTGTTGTTTCTTTTACATTCACTAACTTATACATTGTCACTTGTTGAGCACACTGCAGCCTAGAGGACGCAGCAAACGAGATTAAGATTGCACTGCCATAGTTGCTAAGAGCCTTCCGTCTCTTATCTGCGCACTGACACCAAGTATTGGTACCAATAAACGACGTTTCGAGAAAGTTATGGGCGCTTCTGCACTCCACCCGCTCGTCGTTCAATTCAGCTCTCTAGGCTGCCCTTAGGGACACTAACTCTCCACGAACTACACTTGCTACACCATCCGGCTAATTTGATATATATTTTCAACAGGCATCGGATACTTGCCTTGATTTGGCCCAAATCATTATTTACCATGAGTCTCTCCATGTTTCTGGATTATTCAGTAAATTGACAGATACTCCTAGAGAATTGAATTTTGCAGAATGCTGTGCATAGGCTGTCAAAGGAATGCTACAAAGAATGAGTTAGCAATTAGACGAAGTGGGTAGAAGAATGCTTCCGGAAGCAGAAATATTGCTAAGAGATGCTTGCGTCTTCTATAGAAACTTATCTTCAAGAGGACAATAAGATATATCAACCAGAACCAATTCTACCACCTGATAAATTTGAAGTAGAATATAGATTTGTACATGTCGAACAAATTCCATTAGTTTGAAACAGACCTTCGTGAATAAGTATTAAATTTGACGCTTGAACTCATTTTTATATCAAGAATAGGTAAGATATTCAGTCAATAACAGAATATTGATTATAAAGTGGCAATAATTCACCATAAGTATGATTTTGCGATTAAACTGATCTTTATACGTGATAACAAAAAAATTTTTGGTCTGTCCTTCAATAATAACTATTACCACAGTCATGTTCTTAATGTAAGTAGGCAAAATCTAGGAATTCAGATGAACTCATTCATTCTTTCTTACCTAGCCTGACTGTTTTGGGCACATCTTAGCCCTAAACAAAAACAAAAAGAGTTCTGGAGAATAATATAGAACATGAATTTAAAAGTCTGATGTACAGAAGTGTGAGACAGCAACATCATTTTGTCTAATGCATAAATCGTCTATTATCAACGCTGCTGACTAAATTGATCACAGTTTAACGTGAAGGAACAAATTCCTAATGCATGATACCTCTGCTGTCAAAAAATCGAATCAGCATCGTTTTAATCTTTGATTCGCTCATATAATCTCGTTTTGGCCGAAAGAATATCTTGGTTGATCTTTCTTTATTTTGCCGCCAAATCGCGATATCGCATTTCGATGGGATTCCCAGTTTAACCAGAAATGTCTATAAACGAGAATCTGTTCCTGAGATTTTGTATATTCACGGAGCAATCCTGATAAACTGCTCTTAGTATTTGCTAGATAAAACCAATATCAAATAAGCAAGTAGATAAGTGAATTTATTTATCACCAGAATATGAATTCCATGAAAATAGATTGACAACTTGAAGAGTACTGAACTAACATGAGAACCCAGTGTTGATTCTCATTTGATTTAATCGAAATTGAAATTGAAAACTACGTTCATAACATTATGTCAGCCAAAAATAGAAATAACAGTTCATAGCTTTTAGTGATAAAGTGATAACATCATCAATTTATTAAGTATATGGCTTATAAGGAGAGCAATATTACATTGTTTATTTATTTACACCAGATGATAACGAGTGTAGAATATTCTCATTCAATGACTCTTCAATCATTCGTTTCTTGCGAAGCTCCGGAGCTTCATCCAATTGATTATGTGATAAAATATTGCATCAATTCTCACCACATCTAACCTTATGAAAATTTGATAGAAATTTAATTCGTTGATATTATCAATCATTAGGTCTTTCAGGTATAAGGGGCACATAACAATGAAATGGAACACAGTTTCATTTTTGTTCCAATTACAGACCGAGCAAAGTTCTGTTTCGAGCAGTTCATACTTCATATTTTTATAAATTATTTCAAGACCCCGTTCACTCTGATTTGACTGATTGAACGTGTTTTATGTATTGATAAGTTAAGTCTTAGGTAATTTTCAGTTTTTGAATTGGATTCCAATAATTTGTAATAATTACTGTATTTCGACTACCGCAGGTAATCAAGATCTCTTCGAGCTAGAAATTTACTGATAGTATTTCCTCAATTTTATTCTTACAGATTGATTGGCTGTTCCAGACATATTCAAAACTTAGTTCGACTAGAATTTTTTTCAATTGAGTCTACCAGTTAAAGTCTTCTTTGTTTATGGTGCTTTTATCTAAATGCAAGAGACAATTATATACATAGAACTTTCATTGTTCTATTTTGGCCCATTTTCAGGATTGGCTCAAGATGCGTTTCCAGATCTCTATCTTCATATGCAACAAGCCTGTTTTCAATCTAATGTAGTAATTTGGGGTATTGAAAGGTAGATCAAGGATGTTTTTAATAAATTGTAGTTGACATTTTTCTATAACTTTTATTTGTTAAACATTCCATATCTCTGAACCATATAAAGCGGTTGCCTCAATGATGGCGTTAAGTAGTTCTATTTTTTAATCCCACCCCTCAGATTTCCATTCCGAAAGGATATTTTTTACCATGCAGGACGCTAGAATGGCTCTTTTGTAATTCTAACGAGCTACGAGATTCGTTTTAGGCTGAGAAAGACATTATTGAGCCCAAATGACAGAAGCTATGCACAATATTGTAACGAATTTAGGTCTATAAATTAGTCATTTCGGCTTTACTGGTGCCTACAATTATTGAGAAAATATTTTACATCAAGAAATAGAAGCGATTATATTTGTTTTCCAGAAAATTGCTGGCACCTTCTAGCGTTTTCTAGAGAGTCCTGAACGTTTGCGAGAAGACTGTCGTGGGGAGAGACCGACGGTAAATATACGCTGACTAAGCAAGGAGCATGATTGATTTTTTAGCACAGTGACCTCGTACTATGGATTGCCAGTGATAGGAATAAATTGTGTTATTTAAAATGAATCAACATTGACATGAATAATTAAAGTTGAGTTATAGTGGAGTGTTTGGTAATCTTTAGTTTCGAATAGAATCAGTTATTGAGAAAAGTGTAAGTTATCTGATTTGTTGTTTTAATAAAAATAAATAATAGTGTTGAAAAACTTTTGCTCCCTGAATTGAAATGAAGAACGTTACAATTGGTGATCAGGTGTAGAGTTTCGAATTCGAATGAATAAAATGGCGTCAAAGACAGTGAAATTGAGTGATTTAGAAGTAGTTCATCACAAGACTGAGCTAGAAGAACGAGAATTGGAGACAATAGGAGCTAAGACTGCCTCCCAACAACGTGTCCGACAAGCTTTGGAGAATGCTGGTGAGAATCCTAATGAACTCATGCCATGTAGCATATTCGATTTCGGGAAAATGTAAGAAGAGCTGCTGGAAAATTCAAGAAAATCAGAAGAGAAGTGAATAGAAAATTCTAGGAAATTAGAAGAAAAATTGACAGAGAATTCAAGACAATCAGAAGAAGAGTCAATGAATAATTCTAGAAAACTAATAGAAAAATTGACTGAGATTACAGAAAATTCTAGAATATCAGAAGAAAAATTAACAGAACATTCCAGAACATGAGAAGGCAAATTAACTGAAAATTGTAGAACATTAAAAGAAGAGCTGCTATAAAACTCTAGAACGTTAGAAGACAAATTAACTGAAAACTGTAGAGCACTAAAAGAAGAGTTGCTAGAAAATTCCAGAAACTTGGAACAGAGAATGGAAGATTACTAGAAGAAAATACAGGAATTGAAAGAAAAATTTTCATAGATGACTTTATCATCGATATCAGAATCTGTTGCATGTGAAGCGGGCAATGTAAGGATGATAAAAGAAGAGAATAAGGCAAAGATCCACATAAAGACACCGGAATTTAATGGGAAGACGTCGTGGCCGATTTATCTTAAACAATTCGAAGCTGTTACGAAGGCGTATGGATGGTCATCTGCAGATAAGGCCACAGCATTGACTGCTTTGTTGCGGGGAGAAGCCATTAATGCTCTTCAAACAATAAAAGAAGACGAACAAGGTGACCTCGACCAACTGATGAAGCGGCTGGAGATGCGCTATGGCAACACGCACCTCAAACAGGTTTATCAGACTCTACTGAGAAACCGATGCCAAAAGTCGCAAGAAACTCTCAGAGAATTTAAAGCTGATATTGCTCGTTTAGTTCATCTTGCACACCCTACCGCCTCCGATAGCGTTTTGGAGGGCTTAGGCACTCAAGTATTCATTTTTGGGGCTCGAGATAGCGAAATACAGCAGGCACTGTGGATATATCGTCCGAAATCTTTAGTTGATGCATTATCGTATGCGTTAGAGCATGAAGCAGCAAAACAAGCATCGCATAGACAGTCCAGAGCTAGACAAATGAGTACCGACTGATACGATGAAATTGAATATTTGGAAACTCGTCTAGAACGAAAGTTGCGGCGTATCGAGTCCAAAATTACTGCAGGAAAAAAGCAACTTTGCTGCTGGAACTGTGAAGAATTGGGCCATCCGCAGAGGTTGTGTAAGAAACCAAAGATTGAGGCAGCAATTAAAACCAAAGAAGCAGAAGAAGGGGAGTCGGAAAAACTTGTTGCCGCCAAGAGGACAACAGTAGTCGATGAGAGATGGCAGCCGAAAGAGTTACGCAAAGACCAGGAGAATAGTCCGGATTTGAAGATTGTACTGAAGTAGTGAAATAATGATGTTGGACCAGCTGCGGCAATTGTTGCACCACACTCTTGGAATGTAAAATTGTATTGGGCGCAGTGCAGTTCCATAGTGGTTGAAGAGGGCCTCCTAGAACGCGTCGTGGGGAGCACGGACGAGAATGAGAGCAGGACGCAGTAAATAATCCCTAGGAACAGAGTACCGGAATTACTGGGAGGGATTCATGATGAAGCTGGTGGAGGGCACTTTGGAATTAGTGAAGCATTGGAAAAATTACGCCGGCGATTTTACTGGATAAATTGTAAGGAGTATGTTAAAGAATGGTGTAGGATATGCGTGGTCTGCGCCAGTAGTAACGGGCCACAGAGAAAAAGAAGAGCTCCATTGCGTCAGTACAATGTGGGAAGTCCTTCCGAGCGCATTGCAGTCGATGTGGCCAGACCGTTTCTAGAAACTTACAGCGGAAATAAATACATAATCGTTGTAATGGACTATTCCAGTGAATGGGCGGAGGCGTACGCTCTACCCAAAAACAAGCTATCACTGTCGCCGAAGTTTTGGTGAAAGAATGTATCTGTCGATTTGGAGTACCTCAAGAACTTCATTCGGACCAGAAAAGGAACTTCGAATCAGCCGTCTCCCAACACTTTTGTAAAATCTTGGAAATTCACCAAACCAGGACCACTGCATTACATCCGCAGTCTTACGGCATGGTTGAACGGATTAACAGAACAACAATCGATATCTGGCCAAGATTATCCTCGACCATCAGCGAAACTGGGACCTTCATCTGTTTCTGTTAGCATACCGTTCAGCAGTACACGAAACAACTGGGCAGACACCTGCGAACATCTGAATTGGACGAGAGTTGCGCTTGCCATGCGACCTAATATTTAATAGTAAACCAGGTGAAGATCCAGCAGAAGAAGATTACGTTACCAACCTTTGAAGGAGAATGGACGCCATTCATGACCGAGTTTGTTCAAATATCCAAAATGCCAGCGACCGAATGAAGGAAAATTATGACATCAAGACCGAGAAAGGTGGTTATCAACCCGAGAATTTGGTGTGGCTTTATAACCTGCAGAAGCGCCGAAGGTTGTCACCAAAACTTCAGCGGAACTGGGGAGATCCATATGAAGTGATGGAGAGAATTAACGACATCATCTACCGGATACGGAAAACTCCAAACGGAAAGCCGAGAGTCGTCCACTTTTATCGGCTAGCCTTATTTGCCAGCGTTAATCATGAAGACCGCCATGGAACCACGGTTCGACGAATAGTTGAGCAAGAACCAAGACCTGTTCAAAGTGCCTTTGAACGTTTCCCTGGCTCACTGTGTGGCGAGTGACTTGAGGATGTCCCGAGAAATAGCGTCCGTTTCCCAAAAGAATTATGGAAGATTAGAAGAATTGGCCAACCAACATCCATCGGCCGGGAAAACACTACACCTAGAGGACACCCGCACGGAGCACAAACAGACACCTGCGAACATCTCATACTATATGGTGACTAAGTCATGTTCCTACCAGAAACCGACATACCGCACTATGTGAAATGCTCTGCTCAACCTCCGGAAGCATCTAATGGACAACGATGAAGCTGGCAGTACCAAAGTTGGGCTGTGGACTGGATAAATTGGATTGGAAGGTACTAAGGAATATGTTGGAGACCCTCTTCCAGTCCACCGGAATAGAAATCCTCGTCTATAGCTATAACCCTGAACAGCAGACGAATAATGGACGGACCATAGACTGCTACTTCTACAAAACATCTCGATGTACCAAGGGTGACCAATGCAGACTCCGACATGATTCTTCAGGGATTCGCGAAGAACCGTTTCGGGACGAAACAGTCGTGATGAGGTGAAAGTGTAACGAATTTAGGTCTATAGATCAGTCATTTCAACTTCACTGGTGCTTAGAATTGTTAAGGGAATATTTTACATCAAGAAATAGAAGCGAATATATTTTTTTTCCTGAAAATTGCTGGCACCTTTTAGCGTTTTCTAGAAAGGCCTGGACGTTTGCGGGAAGAATGTAGTGGGGAGAGATCGACAGTATGTATACGCTGACTAAGCGAGGAGCATGATTGATTTTTCAGCACAGTGACCTCTTACTATGGATTGCCAGTGATAGGAATAAATTGTTATTAAGGTTAAGTTATAGTGTAGTGTATGATAATCTTCAGTTCAAAATAGAATTAGTTATTGGAAATAGTGTTAGTTATCTAAATTGTTATTTTAATAGATCATGAAAATAAATGGTAGTGTTTGAAAACTTTTGCTCCATAAACTGGAATAAATAACGTTAAAATATTATTGTTTGTTTCCAAATAGTCTGGTCAAATCAGCCTCAAAAATAGGGGTACCCTTGCATGAGCTCCCAAGAAGCTAAAGATTGACATGAACGTTAGGGATACCATTATAATGAAGTTGTGGGAAGTCCCCATCAATCCCATGTGTGCAAAAAATCTAATACGAGGTCAATGTTTGCAGAAGTAGGTTTTCTGTGGTTTTCATCGGAACTGTTGATTTAATGCTAGAAATAATTAAGACAAAAATTGTATATCTTCCAATTCTCTACCTCTTTTTTCCCAAGAGTTATATTCTCAATAATATGCATGACTACGCTACTAATGTACATTATAGACATAAAATATAGGTAAAACTATTTGTCTGCGTATCTAGTACTCATACATTGATATTGAATGATAATTCTAAGAATGTGAAATGGAAAGAAACCCAGTCCCTCATTTAATGTGACCATGCGGCCTTGAGCAACATCTGTTTGCTGTTCAATTGTCAACGTTTCAGTTCCCGTCTATTACTCACTTTAAATTACTTGCATGGATAAGTTACGTTACGTATCTTTTGCAAAAAATTCACGCAATATAAAACTTGTTTAATTTTAGCTTGTCTTCTTTCAACCTTGACTTCTGCTCATTAACACTTCCATCAAATATATCAGCAGGTTCAAGTGTGGCTTGGTAAACAACTAGGCCCAGAAGAATGGGGTTGAAAGCTGATTATGAATGTATTGGAATCAATCCACATTCTACTTCCCCCTGCACCAGAAAAGCTCCTTAATACTATTTTTTATAACCACAGAAAGAAATGTAATCCAAATTGCGGCTGCAGAAATGTAAGCTGACTTTTTTTACTAGCATTCAGCTGTCAGAGCCAGTCGTGTCTTAATACTAAATCTTCAACAGAAGATACTCCTCACATCAACGATAAAACAACTGTTGTATCGCTATTTGAACAATCTACGTCAACTCCGGAAGATGATGATGGAGAAAAAGTGGAATAAGAAGATCCAATATCATATTAAACTTCAATAAGAAGACCCTAGAGTAGGCCTACCAGAAAAATCACATTGAAAAATACGCGCCAAGTACACTTCCTCATAGGTGGCTCAGAAAAGTGTGCATATCATGCAGAATACAACTTCAGAATGGCTTTATCTCAGAAATGGTAGATCTTGGAAAAAAAAGGGTAAGGACCATTTTTGTAGGGAATTGGAAGATCTACAATTTGTGTGAGAGCTACTCATATCATAAAACTGATCGTTCCGCTAAATAATTTAAGAACCCCATTTTAGCGAACTTTCACCTCACATAAATTTTTTTGCACACACAAGATCGTTGGGGATTTTCCACAACTTCATAAGAAGAGTATTCCTAATTTTCATGTCAATTTTTAGTTTTTCAGGCCTTATGCATGGTTGAATGTCTATTTTGACTGCACTAAAATTGAAGTAGTAAAAAGGTCTATAAATTTGCTCTGGTCTGCCCTTGAAACAGTTCATCGGTGCTGACGACTAGGTGATTGGTAGCACAATATTTATGTGGTAAATATAATTTATTTTGCACATCAGCAGCTGAGTGACAGAGGAGCACCAGGTCATCAGCATAGGCTATGATATGAGTTTCGTTCTTACCATCAATATTGAGTCCTCTGACTTCTGACGGTATAGAGAAGTTCCAGATATTGTTTATAACAGCTCAAAGAATATCCCCTTGTGACACCCCCTGAGTGGTTTCAATTGGATTGGATAAGCTATTTTTTTTTTATTCTAAGTGTTGCATTATTATGGAAAAATTCGAGTTTTCTGATATAGTTTCTTGCAATTCCAATATTGATTAGTTTATTCCAAAGAGTGGTATAGTCTACTGTGTCAAATGCCAGGCTAGAGTTAATGCAAATCGCATAGCAGTTCTGTTTTGATAATCTTAGATGCAGTTAAGCTGCAGCTTTTAATGTAGAAATGTTATCCGTAGTACCTCTGTGTTTCCTGAAACTCGCTTGGTTTTCATTTGAGATGATATTCATTTCTTAATCCAAAAGTATCGCAGTTGAGTGAATAGTTTGCATACAGAATTTGATATTGCTATCCTCTGAAAGATGGCTGGATCGAATTTATCACCTTCCTTCACTCGTTACAAAGACCGTCGCAGCCCAGTGCCTTATTCAATCTACTGTTATCTAGGTTGCATTGAACTTCTTCAAGAGTGAGGTTTGCATCAAAATAGGGGTGTGGACAATACCTGATTGCTTATCAGGTATGTAACAACAGCATCTTTGATTGTTATTTTTGAATTGATAGATTATGTATTTTTTGAATTAAACGTAGCTTTAGCTTCATAAGTAGATTTCAATTTTGATAAATCAGAGTTATTTGTTACAAGAGTATAATCTGTACCAAAAGAATTGGTGCAAATGCTATGCGGAGGAATTAGTGACGAGAAAACATGAAAATTTTGTACTTTATTTATGCCTGTACTTATAATCGAAACTTTGACTTGGCCAAGTCGAGGTGAAGTCACCATAGATACTTACTTGAGAATCTATCCTATTGTCGATACTTCGTAAATTCGTGGCGAAGCTTGAGATTTCCTGTTTTTGACGTATATTTGATTAATATGTTTGACGTTCATGACAATATTTGCAACATATTCCTAGTCTGTTTTTGAATTTGATCTATTTCTGGATAATTTGATTGGAACGATGAGTTTCGGTAAGTATGTATACATCTATGGCATATATTCATGTTGGAAATACAAACGTCAAAAATAACTGACACGAATACTTGAGCACGATTCAAGGTATTCTTGTAGTAGACTCAAGTAATGTCGGAGTCAAGTAAACGCGGAGTATTACTGCGTAGACAAGTTACGACTATTGGTAATATTCTCATACTTGAGCAATTCTCAAGTCTGAGATCGAGCGAAGTATCGATTATAAGTACGGGCATTAGACCACAATTGCTGAATAATACCAGATCAATAACACTTCTTTTGTTATCATTCAAAAATGTGAACATACCTGGGATGTCTTGCCTTGTCATACTATTCATTGGTGAGAACCCAAATTCTCAATTGCTTCGGATAATTTAATGTCCCTTGAGCTAGTATTTGAGTGTAATGAGATCCTTGCTTCGTGTACATTTGAAGGTAGAGACATGTCAACATCTATTTGGTTCAGTTGACCAATGTGGGCATTGAAGTCACCCAACACAACAATAATATGAGAGTCGTACGCTACTGAGATATAGTTGAGTGTATCATCCAACATACCTATACACGAGTTGTATAAAGTTGGTTCAAAATATGTGAGAATAACTACTATTTTTAATTCTCTATAAAATATTTCTACTATCAACCTAAAATTTGTGTTTTCAATTAGCTTACTCGTTAAGTTTGGCAAGTCCTTGCTGAAAATAGCAAAGCCTCCACTGGCTTCACCTGCACCAAAACCTAAACATTCCAACTTATCAGAAATAGCTGTAGATATCGAAGCTCAACTTCCGTACCGACCTAACATCAACCAAATAAAAACCGAAATTTCCTGTTCTCTCCGCACAATTAACAATAGAAAGGTAAGTGCACGCTGTAAATATTATAATGAAAGTAGCATCTCCAACAATATAAAATCCATTAAAGAAAAAATATCAAACAATAATCTTATCGAAACTAAAGCAGATAAAAATGCAGGAATAGTCATTATGAATGAAGATGATAACATTCAGAAAACTAATACATTTTTCAACGAAAATAACATCACACAACAGAATAAAAATCCTTTGGCAAAATATATTCAAAATTACAAAAATACATCAAAATATACTTCAGAAACACTTAATAAATTTAATATCAACACCTATTTTTTAACAGAAAGAAATCCACGAATTCCGATTATGTACAGCTTAATAAAATTACATAAAACTGACAAACCCATAAGGCCAATCACCTCTTCAATTAGTTCACCAGCGTATAAATTAGCACAAACACTCAACAGTATACTTATTAATAAATTTGAATACAATTCCATCCATAGTATAAAAAATTCAAAAGATTTAGTAACAGAAATCAATAGCTTCAACCAATTAAATAACAAAACATTCAGAATTATATCTTTCGACATAGTAAATCTGTATACAAATATACCCACTAATGAAACAATACAACTTTTAGAAACATTACTACATGACAATGATGATTTTCGAAACAAATATAACTTAACCAACATAGATATAAATAACATCATAGAATTATTTAAAATAGTATTTGCTCAAAATTTTTCCACCTTCAACAATCAAACTTTTACATTAAACGATGGTTCCCCAATTAGTGGTCTATTGGCAAACATTGTCATAGATAATTTAGAATCAATAATTTTCACTAATAATTCAGCAAAAAACAACATTTTATTCTGGAAAAGATACATTGATGATATTTTATGTTTTTGGACGGGAAACGACGACGATTTAAATAATTTTCTAACACACATAAATAGCTTATCCAAAATTAAATTCACTTTAGAAACAGAAACAAATAATAAACTAAATTTTCTTGACTTAACACTAACACACTCTGAACAACAAAAAATCGAATTCAACATATACAGAAAACCTACATCCACAGACATTATTATACCACACAATTCATTCCATAATCCTAAAATCAAAGAAAGCGCTTTTGGATTCATGTTTTACAGATTACTAACCACTCCTCTTTCACCAAAAAATTTTGATACAGAATTTGACCCTATCACAACCATTGGACTAAATAACAATTACACTAGAGAATACATGAACATAATATACAATAATACCAAAAGAAACATTATCACACAAAAAATATACAAACACACTAAAACGAATACAAACTATGTCTCCATCCCATATTACAAACATATACACAACACATTAAATCGTACACTACAAAAACATAACATACAACTCACATCTAAATCACATCCAACCTTTGCAAACATTTTTATTAACAATAAACCAAAAATTCATAACACAGAACACAGCGGTATATGCAAAATTAGTTGCAATTATTGTGGTAGCGCCTACATAGGTATGACAACCAGAAAATTTAAAACGAGATATAAAGAACATATAAAAAACAACCCGCCATCAGCCTTCGGTTCTCATCTAAAAGCAGAAAATCATTCATCCACTATAGAAAACACTTCCATCCTGCACAAAGAAAGTAAATATAAAAAACTCATACTTCTAGAAAAAATGGAAATATTAAAACATATGAAACTTGAAGATGAAAGAATTTTGAACGAAATAACTGTTTTTCCTGAAAATCATATATTCAAAACTTTACCGCCTTTTAATACCCAGCGAACACCACACAACACATAACTTCCGCTAAAAATTTTTCAATGTATTTCATCTTCTTGATCCTGAAGCACGTATTTTCAAGTGCTCTCGTCATTTTTCAAAATTTAACACATTCTGCAACAACATGATCTATTCATTTTCTGCTGCATATTAACTGACGGTGAGCTACTTTATTATATTATTTACTAGCATGCACTTATGCTTTATTTAAATTCAAATTTTGCACATAACCTCATTTTCTAAATTCAGCACATGGTACCATTTCTTCTGTTCTCCTTTCTCAGCATTTTCCTATGTATTCATTCCTTTCCTGATTTAACATACGTTCCATATATATTTTTTAACAATTTTATAACATAAATTTAAATTTAAACAAAACTGTCAAATAACAATTTCTCAAAAATTTACAAATAATTATATTCTTCACATATTCAAATAAAATGTATATTTCAGCTGTACGGCCTGAGGATGGATTTTATCCGAAATCGATAGCCACAAAGCAATTTAAAATATAAGCGTATGTTTTTCCAACAATGAAATTTTTTACCTTATTTACCGACATACCACCATGGAGACTTTTATACAAAAAACTACATCTTTTACTTTGCTTGCTCTATTATAATATATATTTGTGAGTTCTAACATAGAATTGGAGAGCTTGAGAGAATCCATATACGCCCAATTTTCGCAAAAACCAATATTATTCGAATAACAAGCTTTTTCATGGTATTCATGTATCTTTTCAAGTTTCTGGATTATTAAAAGTGTATTCTGATAGAAGATCAGATCTTTATTGGTAATAGCTATAGATATTTCCTAATAAAAACCATATTTTATAGCTTATAGTGTTTTTCTGGTATTCATATACATCCACCGCTTCAATTTTTGCTTCTATAAAGATGCTGTTCCGTTGTTCTATTTTCATGGATTAAGACGTTTTGCGTCAAAAATCACTCTGAATAATATCTCAATTAAATGACAATTCCAAAATTCAGATAGTTCATTTGGTGTCCACATATAGACATGAATATCTATCTGATTGTTCCTATGGGATATTATCATAATGAGTTTTTTTATGTTTATCCACACATATTCAACTATATTAACTCATAAACTCATTAAACTGTCACACTTGATTACGTCAACGTTTATAAGACCTATTTTCCAATATGCATCAACAACTAGATGGGATTTTTGAATGCAAATGTACAAATTTCAAGGCCGTAGATATCTTTCTTATAGATGATAGGCTGTGAAAATTTCCTCTTTTTCTGTCACGAGCACCCGTACTATAATAACTGTATCAAAAATAGCTACTAGAGTGTAAAAAATTTGGATCTATTTCGGCAGTTCAAATATAGTGACCCTGAAAGCAGTGGAACATGGATAACGGTTGTGCATCTAGAATACATCAGTAGTACCCTTTGACCCAGCTTTACGGTCCGCTTGCGTTGGAAACGAAAAATAATAGATCAAAACGCTACAAGTATATTCTATGGAATTCTGTATGTTTGGCATCATAGGTTTAAAAGAGAAAGTACAACTGCATTATGTAGGAGTCAGTGCTTTGTTTGTATTGAAGTGATTAATATATAGAATACAATGTGCACATCGTAATATCTGTCCTATATTTTGTGAATGGATAATAGAATTGTAACATGCAAATCAAAATTATCACTTTACTGGATTCAGTGAATCTGCAGTATCAGCCAATTATCAAATAAGACCTATCAGTCCAGGCATCGAAGACCAAAATAGACCAAAAAGTGGAAAACATTCATGTAGAAGCAGATTTTGGCATAAATGTAGGGTAAGATTTCCTTGATGGCATACTGAAAGTCTCCATGAGTAGGGGTGTAGCTGAGAGAGTAGGGATAGTTTGAAGGTTTTTTTTTTTAAATTTTTGTTATCAACTTGAGAAATACCGCCTCTAGCAGAATAAGGTTTATATATCAAATTGATCTAGACAAAATTTTCTACAAAAAATATACCACACACTTTCCTACTAGGGTCAGTACAAGAGGAGATATGGAAGAAGGAAAATGAGATATCAGGGAAAAATGTTTTTATTGTTGAAAATCAAGTTTTATTGATGAATGGATCATGCTTATATCATTGATGACAATACTACAGCTAAGTGTGATCATGGAATATTCAAGGAAAGAATTGTGTGCTGAAAGGACTACAATAATGAGCGTCTAAGGGAAATGAGGTCGAAGATTTCCTCCTTACTCTATTCAGTACTTTCCCCTTCCTAGCGACACTCGTCAGTGTTGTGAAATTGAATATTCCAATCCTAGATTCAGATTTTCCCACTCTATGTGGATTTTTTCAGGGAAAGAAGTTTCTAGAGTTTTTATTGAGAGCTTCTTTCTTGTGCTGAATGTTTGATGGAGAACAAAAGACTAGAGCTATTAGGAGCAAATAGCTTGGAACAAACACATTTTGAGTTTTTCCAATCGAATCATTTCATCTTTTTCCACCAAATAAGCAATAAGTTAATAAAATGATGTCCCCATCCAGTAAATACATCAATACTCGAAATTTTTGAAAGTGTTAACGAAGCCTGAATCTGACTTGCTCACTCTTCCTCAACCCTGATGAGCCTCAAAACAACACTCGCTCAGAATATGTATATCTACAGGTGAGTAGTACCTACATAGTTTCCTGAAAAGGGTTAATTGAAGTTTTTGGTTCCTTTAAATTTAGTCCGGGCCATATAGAATGGACCACACGCTTTTTCTCCCACGTCCAGTAGTTTTCATCTTCACTCATAGCATTCAACCATATCAAAGTTCTAACTCAAAACACTTTCCTTCAAATATGTCCCTGTAATTTTCATGATGCGATATAGCTATTAAATAGTAGTTTCTGTGAATTACAAATAAAATGATACTCACGTTGATCTGATTACTTTCTTATTGATACAACAGTTGCTCGGTAGACCCCTACCATCCACCCGATAGAGCTGGGCCAGAGGAGACTATGAGATGATCAACCCAGTTACCGCGAACAAACCTGTGGCACCAGACTGGGGTGCGCTCGGTTGTCGCAGAACAGAGATTGCCTTCTCCGCTGTCTGTGGTATGTATTTCGGCTCGTTCGCGAACAAAGCCCTTATCGGAGGCGGCTTCGATGATGATGAAAATATGGATGTTGACGAGAATTGATGTATAAGATGCATTTTCAAACACTTGTAGTACAATTTAACTCAGGAGACCTGGAAAGGATATATTAAATAAAGTTAGGGGAAAAGTTCTGACTTCATTTCCATGAACGCACAATTATTGTGATCCTCTCTGCACACAATTTTTCCGTTATATATTATACTAGCTGACCCGGCGTACTTTGTATCGCCACAGAATTTATAAATTCAGATTGCAAGGTACTCAACCCTTCAACCGTGTGGTGGAAAAAAGTTGAAAGAACTGTGTGGTGGGGTATGACATACCCCAGCAATAAAAACAAAATAAATATACAAATTCACAGTTCCATATTAGATTCTTCTGATGATTCTTCTGACTCGGTATATAAAACGGTACAATCTGGAGTAAGGAATTGGACCAAGGTCAGAATTCAATAAGCGGATCTTATTCTCATCAATTTTTATACTCTTGTAAGCGTCTAGAAATTTTTTGTTGTGAACTGGTTCCAAAAGTTTCAGATTGTCTCTAGTTATACTATGATCAGTGTCAGGAATATGTTGAGCTACGCTTGATTTTTCCGGTTGCCCGTATTTCAAATAATCCAAATGTTCTTTGAAACGAGTATTAATAGGGCTTCTTGTTTGACCCAAATAAATCTGGTTGCAGTCATTACAAGAAATTTCATAAATTTCCGATTAACTCTCACTTTCAGTCTTATCCTTTGGATTGCCAGGTGATGTTTGAATATTCTGAGATTCATAAGATGCTCATGTTGAGATTACGGAAAATTTTGTTCAAATTTCTGGATGACTCGTCGTGATTAAGCGAAATGTATTTATTTTTAGTTTCTGCAGGTGCTAAAAGTGTAGTGAAATTTTCTAAATTCTGTCTACGTCTAGCTTTATTTGGAAATTTCATGATTAAATCTGTAGAAAATCCATTATAAATAGCAATGTTTTTGATTTTATGAAGCTCTGTTTCGAATCTCTCTTGTGTAAGCGGCAATCAAACCAGTCTTCCAATAAGGAAATTGAGACCCGCTAATTTGTGCTATCAGTGATGATTAAAATCCAAAATAAAAAACCTATCAGTGTTCGTATCATTCCTGAATATATCAAATTCTAACTTATTTTTGTCCCTCATTACATATGTATCTAAAAACGGTAGCTGATTATTTCCTCCTTTTTCTAAAGTTAATTTGATACTGGGTAATATTGAATCAATTCTGTCCAAGAAATCATTAATATTACTTTTACCTGGATCAAAAATAGCGAAACGTCATTCACATACCTGAGCCAAATTCTGGGAAAATCGAGAAATTTTAATTTCAAATTAGTTCCAAAATTACTCATGAATGAATTAGCAAAAAAAGGCGATAAGCTATCAGCCATGGCTGTACCTTCTACCTGTTTGTAAAGTTTAACATTAATTTGGAAAAAAATTTGATCTATACAAAGGGTTGTTAATTTTGAGTATTCTTAAATCTTCTTATCTTCTAAGCCGTTACTTTCTTTGGGCTCCTCAAGATAACTAATTATTCCTGGAATCGGAATGCTTGGAAATAATGAGCTCACATCAAATGAAACCATAATCTCGTTCTCTTCTAGTTCTATACACTTCAAGCTATCAATAAATTGTTATTAATTCTCCATTGCAAATTTTTCGGGCTAGACTTTCGGATTATTGAACTCTCTTAACAAACCACTCAGAAAGAGAATAAGAGGGTAAATTCATTCCAGAAACAATGGGCCGCATAGAGCTACCTGGCTTATGAATTTTAGGGAGACAATACATTTTTGGTACTACTGGATTTGAGACATTGAGAAAATACTGTGAACTTCAATTTACTAAATTTGAGCAGTCTTTAATCGTACTTTTGTAAGACGTGATCATTTTTAGTGAAGGAATTCTACTTTATTTGGAAATAATCGGATTTGATCAAAATAACAATTTCATTCCCCTCATCTGCTTTTGAATAGAGAGCATCTTTTTTCTTCAAATCTTTAATAATATCAAGATCCGAATTATCAATGGAAATTGTGTTACGGTTTCTAAAATTTTGATCAATTTGCATTTTACATGCATTTCTGATGAATTCTTTTGTAGAACAATCAAAACCTTCAATGCTACTCTCAATGTACGCTACTAGATCTTCTAACTAAGGTTCTCGTGTCGGAATCAAGAATTTTGAACCTTTGTCCAAAAATTTGATTTCTGAATCACTAAACTGCTCTATTGATTGAATAACAACTATAGGCTCTACGAATTGATCAGCAACTGTGGGCTCATTTGTAATGGATTCAGAATTTGTTGAATGAGCTTTATCTATAAGATTTTAAATCTGTGTGAAATTTATGATCAATGACTTCAACCATATGACGCTCAAAAAGATTGAGTTGAAATTTGATGTAGTTGTTGATGGCACTTGAATGAGAGTTTCGATATTGTACAATTAACGAAAAAATAGGTGGCGCATGAGCGGTATTTGTGCGTAGGAGTATCGTTTATCCGATTGAATAGAAACTTTCTATGGTTGTTGCTGGCGCTTGCGTGAAAGTGTGTGTCAGAATAGTCCATATCAATATTATAAAGAAAAAAAATTGTGTTTGTGTTTATAATGGATAAACTCAAGAAAGAGCCGATTCTGAAAATTAATTTACTAGTAGAATCCTATGAAATCACTACAAAATTCCTTACTTTATGCGCTGCCATATAATCTTTTATCTTGTTGGAGTAGCAATGACAGGAATCTAGGATGTAATAATATGTTGTTATGTAAATATAGTTTCGTCTTGTCTTGAAATAATATTTGTCAGAATATATAGTATGAAAGGTTTAAAGGTGTATTATTTGTTTTAATCAAGAGGCTATGAGCACAGGTTCCATAGTTGGAAAATAAAGTAAAGCTAAATAAGGGAAATGGATAATGTGAAAATATTGGTTCAAAAATGTAATGATACAAATTATGCTATATGGAAATATAGAGTGAAGCTGTTATTAATAATAGAGAGTTTATGGGATATCATAACTAAAGACATATCAAAAAATGGAGAGGCTTCAGAAGAATGGAAAAGAAAAGACCATATGGCAATGGCTACAATCGGCTTGCTTGTCGGAGATAATCAGTTGATGCATATAAGAAACGCGAGTACAGCAAAAGAATTTTGGAATAATCTAATGGCATATCATGAAGAAGCAACTCTGAGGAACAAGGTATATTTAATGAGGAAAATATGCAGCCTGAGAATGTCAGATGATGGATATTTAGAAGACCATATAAATGAAATGATGGATTATTCTGAAAAGTTGATTGCTTCAGGAGAAAGAGCCTTAACAGATAAGTGGATTATTGCGATTCTATGAAGTAGCTTACCCAGTAGATATGATATGCTTATTTCAGTGATAGAAACCAAATCTGAAGACGAATTGATCTTAGAATTTGTTAAAGGAAAATTATCAGAAGATAACGAAAGACAATGTAACAAGGAAGAAGATTCGTCAGGAAAAGTTTAGAAAACCAGAAATACATCAAACGAAAAAGAAAAAGAATCAAGGGATTGTTATTTTTGTCATGAGAAAGAATACTTGGAGAAGAATTGCAGAAAATATTTATTTTGGAAGTCAAATAAGAAAGTAAATAGTATTTTATTACTAGATAATGAAGAAAGAGAAGAATGGAATATATCATTCGGAATTAATGGGGAAAAACAAATCAGAAGTGATTGGTACCTTGATTCAGCAGCTGCATGTCATATATGTGTCAATGAAAATAGTTTTACAAATTTAGATACCACCAATAAAGAGTCAGTGTATGTAGCAAATGGACAGAGTGTTGTTGCACAGGGTGAAGGTAATTGTAAAATAAATATTATCAATCATAAAGATGAAGAAGTATCAGTCAAAGTAGAAAATGTATTGTTTGTTCCGAATATGGAATCCAATCTAATATCAGTTCGGCAACTTACTCAAAAAGGTTTTGGAGTAATATCCAATAAATATGATTGTTTAGTCAGAAGAAATAATTTAATCGTAGCTAAAGCTCATTTGTCACATAATTTATATAAGTTACAACAATCAACCAAGGTTTTTAGTACATTACAGAAAAGAGTGCCATCAAATTGTTTACATCAATGGCACAGAATATTTGGACATCGAGATAGACATGCAATAATGAATATCAAGGATATAGAGATATCTGAATGCCCAGATACTACAAATGACATATGTGAAGTATGTATTGAAGGAAAATTAGCACGAAAATCATTTCTGAAGCAAAGTGAATATAAGACTGATAATATTCTAGAATTGATACATACGGATGTATGCGGACCTATGCAAACTGTCACTTCAGGTGGTAAGAAATATTCTCTCTCATTCATTGATGATTTTAGTAAATACACAGTGATTTATTTGCTCAAATATAAATCAGAGGTCTTCCAAAAATTGAAAGAATACGTGCAGAGCGTTAAAATCAAATTTTCTAGAGTTCCAAAGATAATACGCTCAGATAGAGGAGGAGAGTATGTAAATGAAGAAATGAGTGATTATTTAAAGAGAGAAGAAATACATCAACAATGCACAGCACCATATAGTCCGCAGCAAAATGGGGTAGCTGGAAGAAAAAATAGGTATTTAGTAGAAATGGTAAGATGTATGCTAATAGATTCTAGTTTTGAGAAGAAATATTGGGGAGAAGCTACTATGACAGCTAACTATCTACAGAATATATTACTCACCGAAGGTTGTTGTAACACACCGTTTGAAAATTGGCATGGAAAGAAACCTAATTCCACAAAACTTAGAATTCTTGGCTCTCAAGTTTTTGCTCATATTCCAGATCAACATAGGCGGAAGTTAGATGTGAAAGCTGAAAATTTGTATTTTCTTGGGTATGACCAACGTTCAAAAGCTTATAGATTATTGGTCGAAGAGAATAAACAATAGAATAATTATGAGCAGGGATGTTGTTTTCATAGAAAATAAGAAGGACTTATCACGAAGAATTAAGAATGATTAAATAGAAGAAGAAAATGAGTAATTGATAGAAATAGAAAGCAAGAATGAACTGCACAATAATGGAGATGAGACAGAAATAAAAGTAGTTAAAGGGACGTTTAATGAAGGAGATAATGGAGAAACTGATAATATAACAGGAATTGAAAATGTGAATGATAAGAGAAGAGTATCTAGAAAAATAATAAAGGTATACCTCCAAAAAGATACAATGCAGAAATAAATATCATTCAAGAAGAAATAAAAGAATCACAAACATATGAAGAAGTCCTCTTATTGCCCGAAAAAGATAAATGGGTAAATGCTATGAAAGAAGAAATTCAATCTTTGAAAAATGAAGGAACATGGCATTCAACAAGTTTGCCTGAAAATAAGAAAACAGTTGGTTGCAAATGGATTTTTGAGATCAAACGTGATGTCAATGGATGTATTTCAAGATATGAAGCCAGATTAGTTTTTCAGGGATACTCACAAAAATATGGTTCAGATTATGATAAAGTATTCGCACCAATTGTTCGTCAAGCAATATTGAGAAGTTTTTTATCGAACGCTAGAAAAAGAAAGATAAAAGTTCATCATCATGATGTGAATACAGCATTTCTGAATGGAAATCTGGAAGAGAATATTTACATGAAGCAACCTCCAGGCTTTGAAGAAATAATCGGTGATGATAAGCTAGTACGTAAACTAAATAAAAGCATATATGGTTTGAAACAGGCGGCAAGATCATGGAATAAAGAAATTTATCAACATTTTCTTGATAAAGATTCCAGGCAAAGTAATAATGATCAATGTTTATACATGAAATGTTTTTCTGGACAATGGTGTTACATTTTAATGATGATATTCTCATTGCCAGCGGGTCATAAAAAGTCGATAAAAGAGTTGGAGAAGAAATTGGGAGAAAATATTAGATAAACAATTTGGGAGAAGTGAAGGAATACATTGGACTCGAAATAGAACAAGATTCTGAAGGAAATTTTGTAATATCTCAGGAAAAGTACATAGAAAAGATAGTGCGATTATTCAAGTTAGAAGATTCAAAAACGTCTAGTATTCCATTAGATCCTGGTTATGTGAAAACAAACATAGGAGGAGAAACAACTGTAATGATTGATAATAATTTATATCGAAAGCTGATTGGATGTTTGCTTTCCATAAGTGTTAACTCTAGACCTGATATATCTGCCAGTGTTTCGATATTGAGCAGAAAAGTTAGTAATCCTACAAAAGAAGATTGGTCAGAGGCCAAAAGAATTGTGAAGTACCTGAAGAGAACTATGGACATGAAGCTTGAATTGAGTGAATGTGATGCAGTGGACATATTTCATGGTTATGCAGATGCAGATTGGGCACAGGATAAACCCGACACAAAATCAAATAGTAGATATGTTTTCAAGCTACACGAAGGCACTATTTGTAGACCAAACCCCTGTCTTCTACTCGGCCCAATCATTTGAGAAAAGTGTGTGGACTACACTGTCATTGAGGAAGAGTGTTGGAGTAGCAATGACAGGAATCTGGTATATATCAATATGTTGTTATGTAAATATAGTTTTGTCTTGTCTTGAAATAACATTTGTCAGAATATATAGTATAAAAGGTTTTAAGGTAAATTATTTGATTGAGCCAAAATATCTTCCGTAATTTATTCTATTGAATACTGATGACTCCATCTATACATGAATATCTACGCATTAATCAACAAATTTGAACAGTTAACGTAATCTTTTGTTCATTATTGTGTTACTCAAGTCTTAAAAATTGTATAATTCTAAATATTCATCTTATAGTATTGAACTATGCACTAGAAATTTGGACAAAGAGTTGAAATAAATGTTTCTCCGTGCGGAGCCGGCACGGGTTCCTAGTCTCTGATAGAAGGTCTTCAATAAGGATCGGACATTCTCTGAAGCGAATGACATCTTTTTGAATTTATAGTGACTGCCTCATGTTGAAAATGTGTTTCTTTGAAATTCAATTTGATGCGAGCCATTTGCAAGATCAAGAGTATAAGATCTATTTTCTTGCACTTATTTATCTGGAAAATCATTAGTATTTGGTGGAGAGTATCTATCGTTGATTGTCTGATATTTCAGTTTCCTAAGATCCATCAGAAGTCTCCATTATTTGCTTCCAAAAGCATCAATTCTATTCAAATTGAACTCAAAAATTGTGAAACACTATTCTGGATTATTCCTCATCCAAATATTTCTGAGATTTGTGAATTCACTTCCTACTTATGGATTTCAGAAGAGCGATACGACCTAGCATGAATTGGAGAATCATTTCTCAGTCCAATTTTGTGTGTTACTCCATTTGTGAGGCTCGAAGCAACATTTTCGCAATAAAATATAGCTCTGTAAACAAGTCATGAACTTCGAATAGCATCTCTCTCTTCTAATAACAGTGATCGATTCAAGTAATTTTTAGACTTTGTTCTAATATATCATCAATATCTGAGTCTAAACTCTTATGGACTACTTCTATTTTTTGTATAAAATCAATTCCCAGTTAATTTATAGTTCAGTATCAAGAAGTTCTGAAGTGTCAATTTTCACAGGATTCTCGGTCATGTTTGTAACAGCTGTGGTGACTAAATTATTAGAAACTGTTGGAAGTGTTTTTGGCATCTCAACTGAATCTCCGAAATTATTGAGATCCAATATTCCTATTCCTATATGAATCTCTACAGAAATTTTTGTTACAACAGTAACTCGTGGTGGTATAGATATTGAATAACTTTTAAAATGGGCAACTGATCTCTTCTCATTATTTGGATAGGTATAGTTGCATATGTATTTTTAATCATTTGGTTGATTCTATCACGTTTAGATGAGCATCCATTTGTCGGAGTAAATCAGCACCTATTGATCCATAATTTAAAAGCTAAATTTGGATAAATAATATTTATGGAAACCAAAGACATTCAAAATTTCAAATAGAAGTAATTTTTCTACTTCATCATGATATGGAGTATTGTGGGCTGTTTGTATATTAATATTCTGTTTGAGAATGAAATTCCTAGTATACTCCATATGCCTACTTTGGATTTATGAGACCTTTGTACTACCAGTGTCAATTTGAAAGTTTGCATTTATTTCAGGTATGTGTGTAAAGGATAAATGAGCTTTTAAAACATTCAATAATATCACGTCTAGTTGTTTAACCTCGGGATTATGAAAAAATTCACAAGGTCATATGCGTTACACCTGTATTCTTGATCTGACATAGTGTTATACCAAAATCGTAGTAAGATCTATCATAACCGTACTCTGGTTTTGTTCGGAAGGTAATGTCTGCGTCGTATTAAACATATAAACCCAAGTCTTAAACATACTCACGTTCGTCAAAATTTTGTGACTCATTTTGATCCTTCTCAATATTTTGATTGAAAAACTACATGGATGTAACACTTTGAGGTTGTGACTAGGGTTAAGCTTTGAATCTAATGGAACCAGTATCCATAGATTAAGGTTGATAATCTTCAGATTGATTTTGATCTGGTCGTGAGAAATTTTGCTGATAATTTATTTGTCTTTGAAGGGACTGTAAATTTGTTGCTCTTTGAGAGAATTGAAGATATTGCGCACGTGTTTGAAATTGAAATTATCTCTGTGCATAATCTATTGGTCTATAATCTAGTTGATTATTTGAATTCAAAAATTGATGGTAGTACAAGACGTCCTTGAGAGATTTGCGATGGACTCTGGGCAACTGGATTCAATTTGAGATATTGTGCTTGAAAACTTTGTCCGCTATTTTGATAAATATTTTGTTCCCGAGTTGAATATGAAAAGTTTATTTCGTAAATTACTGAAATCGTAGTTTCTCTCTAGACTGTTGGAATCTCTCAGTATAATATCGGGCTGAATATTTAGAGGTTATTTCCGATGAATGTTTTCAGGGTAAGATCGTCATAACTAGCTCATTCAATTTGTTTTTCTAGAGCTAAAATTGATAAGAGAGTTTGAAAATTATTAAACTACGTGGAACTTGACAACGCACTGAAAAATTATATGCTGCTCCATTTCTTTGAAGGTCTTACTGATATCAAATCTTGAATAATGCATTCAATATCTCTCGTATCACCGGAACCTATGCTTAAGGTATTTTTCATACTAATTAGAATTGAAGCTCTACCGGATGATCTACCTTACACTGCTCTGATTAGAAGATCATTAATAGCATGGTCTGCATTTCTTTTGAATGTAGCAATGAAATTTCAACAGTTATCCCAATATATTCCCAAAGTCTCTGAATTGCAGACATTATTTTGGATTAAATCTGAATATAATCTGATTAATTGGTAATTCATTGGCTGTGGATGAGGTGGAGCTACTACTTTAGCTTATTAAACGGTAATATCGACGTCAATATTTAATCCCAAGTTGTTCAACAAATCTGACAAATTGTCTGCGTCTATCATCGTCAGCAATATACGATTACTAATATGGATTCAATATTGCTCCCCTAATGAAATGTGAGTTATTCCTATCATTTTTTTAGCAGTATTGAGAAAGTGTGGCTCCGGATATTCCAATGGATATGAATAATAATGAATGAGTTCACTTACAGTATTATTGTAGCTTTCACTAGCACTTCAATATTCAGTATCAAGCCAGACTGGAACTTGAGAAGGTGAATGTGCTATCAGGTTGAACAAGTCAAGATCTCTGTGAACAATGCTCCAAGCTAAGAGAAAATTCAGGTGATTTAGAGAGATTCAGCGAACAACAACGGTTTGACAATCACTTGCAAGCCAAGGTCTCTAATATTTGATAGGATGAGATAGAAGTGGGCCGCAGGAAGCTGCACAGTATTTGCAAGACGTGAAATAGACTATAAAGAATGATCTCCTAAGACGTGTAGTGCAGAGTTTTGATTGTAAGAAGCAGATAATGAAGACCATAATTTGATTTCTAGGAGTGTATGAGAGATATTTGACAAAATTCAGAATGGAACTATTGGAAGACTTCCAGTAACAACAAAGGCATCGCATGAGCTCTGAGAACAATTCTATTGGATTCACTATGAGAAAAGTGTTAGCGAATGGTGTAAAAAATTTGTACGAGTAATGAACCACACAAACGCCAACTAGGCACAATGAACGTGAAAAGTCTATTCGCGACTATATTTTTCATTTGACTACATCCGGATGTCGTAGATGTTTTGGGAAAGACCAGGCTAAAAATTTTTCTCTGGGTTCAATACGGCTACATCGGTACGTCAAATCTATAGGTGTATCCTTTTTCGAGTTCTTTGCCATTATAGACATCTATTCATTTGGCAGGCCATATGCTCCAGTTCATTTGCTGGTGTAATCTATGTCAATTGCGATATACCTATTTCCAGTTCCTGTTCCAAAGAACAAATTGATCGCGCTAATTTTCATACTTTTCTTATGCTGAAACCACACTTATGTTAACCTTGAATGCCTTTTATTGCGATAGATATTGCGTCGAACGTAATGCTTCAAGTTGTGCGGTAAATTGAGTGGCCACATTAGCATTCAATGATAAATGTCATCATAAATATCTCTCAATCAGCCGTCAAAGCACTGTCCTAGGAACAAAGTCTCTTTTGAAACACTTCTAAGGACTCAATGGCTATTCCATCATCTCCATTATAAATTACACCACTCCATTGGATAGCTCGAGTGATACTATTATTCCAATCAAAAACTCACTTAATTTTGATTTGCGCATTCTAAATTAACTATAACAGTTTACTGAGACGAACGCTAGTGTAACCACAACATTGCAATCAACAACGCGCTTGATCACTTTGATGTGACGAATTTGACCGCCAACTGATCTATCGCCTCACGCCTCACGTCATTATCATCGCCGTTAATAAACTATCGCGCTAAGACGTGACTACACCTACATTCAGTGTCAAATAATATTTCAATAAATGACAGTAGACGTAAGTGTGGTCCCATCATTACCGTGAATTCAGTAGATTCTCGCAGTTTCTGCGATGCCTCTGTTGCTTCTAGTAGTCTGCCAATAGATCCATCCTGAATTTTTTCGAATATTTCTGTTGTACTTCTAGGAATAGAATTCATTATCTATTCTTACAATCAAAACCATGCACTACACGTCTCATGAAATCATTCCTCATATGCCGTTTTACGTCTTGCAAATATCGTGCAGTTTCCCGCGGCCCATCCTCATCTCATCCCATCAGGTAGCTCCAATGGTGAACCGAAGAGTTTTTTTGTTACGCTGTAGGAGATCTTATCCTCTTCCAGAACACTTATTTAGAAACAGGGATAAATTGGAACAAAATCTCAAACTGGAGTCTACAAATTTGAAAATTACAAAATCTTTGATTTACAAAAAAGTGTCAATCAAAAACTTCTAAACAGGTATTGTAATATCAATAACTATATCTAAAACTACGATCCTCACTAATGATTTATGCAAATCTAGACAAGATCTTTTTCCAGCGGTTCTTAACTATATTTTCGATAATTATGGAGAAAGAATGATACTTGGTTATAATGAGCTCCACAAGTCATTGAAAACTCAAATGACCAATAAATTCAATAATTTGGAGAATGAGAAGCTCAATTTCATAAAAACTAAGAACTCGTGGATAAAGAATATAAGTAGCTATCAATAATCTTCTTATGTTATGAAATGTCTTAGTCTTGGATCAAAATTTGGCATAGAACCTATTTCCAGTCAAGTTAAATTGAGATATATAATTACTGATGTCGAAAACATAATTGATACTTTTAGAAAATAGTCATATCCAGTAAAAATTATATATTTCAAAAGATCATCGGATGATGGATAAAAATGAAGGATAAAGAATTATTGAGTCATCTCTTCACGTTGCAAACGTTTCAATCTTTATTAGACCTTCATCAGTGCCTATAGGGCAATAGAAAGAGCAATAGAATATATAATATTCAATAACGTGCAAATAATTCTCACAATGAACAATAAAATAATAATTACCTTAGAGAAAAGTAGAACATAACCAAACATTTTTTGATATTGTGCAAAGACATCTTTACACCTCTACAATACAGAAGCAACTGAATTACAAACGGAAATGTCAACAAGAAATCACTTGTTAATGAAACGTAACAACAAAAGACGTGCGCCAAAATTCAGCGGCAAATATAAAACCAAGATTAATTGAATAACAAGTGCTATCTTTTACAAAATGACAAATCCAAGATATTTTGATACGTTTTACTTAAATATTCAGTATCAGTTCTGAAATTGATCGAGTTATGATCTAGATAAATATATATCATCTCCAAGAAATTCCTTTTCTTATAATTACTTTCATGATCTAAAATTTTAACATTAGCAAAATCGAAACGATGATTATTATCTATACTATGGCTGGATAAAGCTGTTTTTTTATCATCTAATTTCTTGCAATCATTTTTGTGATTATTCATACGACTTTTTACATACTGTTTCGTTTGACCTACGTACACGCCATTACAGTCAATACAATTTATTTTATAGATCACATTTGATGTATCTTCAATATTTACTCGATCTTTTCAACGACTAAATAAGCTTCCAATCTTTTTATTATTATAAAATACAATATTGGTTCTATTGTTGGTTAACACTTTCGCTAGCTGATATGAAACATTATTAATATATGGAATTTTAAAATATATTTTATGTTCAGTATTTATTTCTGTATTTTTATTGACTGTTAGAGCGGATAAAGTTGAGTGTAAAATTTTGGGAACAAATTTAAGTGGATACCCGTTATTATTCAATGAAATTCTTAATTTCTGGAAATTCTCATGGTGAAAACGAGCATCACTAATTGTGACAATCTTATTAATGGAGCTCTTGATAATTCCGATTTTTTGATGTAAAGGATGGTTAGACTGATAATGTAGCATCCTATCAGAAGAAGAAGGTTTTTTATAACAATTAGTTATCAAAGCACCGTGAGCTTGTCTCACAATGAGCAAATCCAGAAATGGTATAGTGCCATCTTTTTCAATTTCCACTGTGAATTGAATTTTTGGGTTATAATTATTGAAAATGTTCAATGTTTCATCAATCATATCAGACGGAATAGAAGTCAAAATGTCATCAACATAAAGATGTAGGAAAATAAGATTGAAAGGAAGTTTGGTCAAGATATCATTTAATAATTCCGTCATGACCAAATTCGCAAAAATAGGAGACGCTGGATTGCCCATCGCACAACCATCAATCTGACTATAAAATTTTCCATTAAACTGAAAATAACTGCTGACAAAACAAAATTCAACAATATTTTTGAAAGAAGCAAGATCAATGGATGTGTGAGGTTCAATTTTCTCCCACACATCATCAATGGCATCAATGACCAAATCTTTTGTGACATTAGTAAATAAGGATGATACATCCAACGAGATCAACATGTGGTTATCGGGTAATATATAATCTTTACATTTATTTACCACTTCAATAGAGTTTTTTACGTTATATATGAGGTGTTCATCAATCATCAATAAAATATTCGATACAAATTTAGAAATATTATAAGAAGGTGAATTAATACATGATACCACCGGTCTCAAAGAAACTGGTGGAGGTTTATGGGTCTTAGGTAGACCATAAATTTTAGGTGAAACAGAATTATATGTTTTTAAGAATTTTGCAAGATTGTCATCTATGAACTGTTTATCATTAAGATCCTTAATCAGTTTATCATTCATTGTTTGATATTTACACGTAGGATCACATTTTAAAATCTTATAAGTATTAACGTCATCCAACAGCTCACCCATTTTTTCTTTGTAATACTCTTTTTTGATAATAACCGTACTCTTACTTTTATCTGAATTAGTTACTAGAATATCATCATTTTCTTCAAGGAATTTCCTAGTTTTTTGATATGTTACATATAAACTGTTATTATTTTTGAGCTCAGAAGTATGATTATTCAGTTTTTCAGTGAAGTTAGTAATAATGATAGTGGTGTTTAATCTGAGGGCTTGTTTCTCATCAACTGACAGATCATTTTGACTACTGATGCAGTATTACACATCTTTAAGCAAATTATTGATGGGAACTTCACTTTAATTGTATTCTAAATTGAATTTGGGACCCATATACACATGGCAGTACAGAGATTATTCTGCATCTTGGAAGATAACAATGCATGTCTACAGGAATTCCAAAGTTTGTTAACTAGGTTAGAATCAAATTTATCACGTTCTGAAATCAATACTACTCTTATCACTCTTAATATTATTAACAATGAATTAATTAGATTAGAGAATATGGCTAATCCACAATTACCTGCATCTGTTGTATCAAATTTCAAAGCACATCAAGATATATGGTGTGGAAAATATTTCAATAACATCAAGAATAAACAAATTATGAAGTTAAATAAATTAAAATCTATTCAAATTGGTAATATGGTAGCTGATGGCCCGAATAATGTGATTGATTCAACAGATAGAATCATTTCTGATGATATTAACAATTTACTATCATTGGGTCCCAAATTCAATTTAGAATACTATAAGAATGAAGTTCCCATCATTACTCTGCTTAAAGATGTGGAATACTGCATCAGTAGTCAAAATGATCTGTCAGTTGATGAGAAACAAGCCCTCAGATTAAACATCACTATCATTATCACTAACTTCACTAAAAAACCGAATAATCATACTTCTAAGCTCAGAAATAATAACAGTTCAAATGAAACATATCAAAAAACTAGGAAATTCCTTAAAGGAAATGATGATATTCTAGTAACTAATTCAGATAAAAGTAAGAGTACGGTTATTATAAAAAAAAGAGTATTACAAAGAAAAAATGGGTGAGCTGTTGGATGACGTTAATACTTATAAGATTTTAAAATGTGATCCTACGTGTAAATATCAAACAATGAATAATGATGAAGGAAACTGATGAAGGATCTTAATGATAAACAGTTCATAGATGACAATCTTGCAAAATTTTTAAAAACATATAATTCTGTTTCACCTAAAATTAATGGTCTACCTAAGACCAATAAACCTCCACCAGTTCCTTTAAGACCGGTGGTGTCATGTATTAATTCACCTTCGAATATTTTATTGATGATTGATGAATACCTTATATATAACGTGAAAAACTCTATTGAAGTGGTAAATAAATGTAAAGATTATATATTATCCGGTAACCACATGTTGATCTCGTTGGATGTATCATCCTTATTTACTAATGTCACAAAAGATTTGGTCATTGATGCCATTGATGATTTGTGGGAGAAAATTGAGCCTCACACATCCATTGATCCTGCTTCTTTCAAAAATATTATTGAATTCTGATTTGTCAGCAGTTATTTTCAGTTTGATGGGAAATTTTATAGTCAGATTGATGGTTGTGCGATGGGCAGTCCAGCGTCTCCTATTTTTGCGAATTTGGTCATGACGAAATTATCAAATGATATCCTGACCAAACTTCCTTTCAATCTTATTTTCCTACATCTTTATGTTGATGACATTTTGACTTCTATTCCGTCTGATATGATTGATGAAACATTGAACATTTTTAATAATTATAACCCAAAAATTCAATTCACAGTGGAAATTGAAAGGGATGGCAGTATACCACTTCTGGATTTGCTCATTGTGAGACAAGCTCACGGTGCTTTGATAACTAATTGTTATAAAAAACCTACCTCTTCTGATAGGATGCTACATTATCAGTCTAACCATCCTTTACATAAAAAAATCGGAATTATTAAGAGCTTCATTAATAAGATTGTCACACTTATTGATGCTCGTTTTCACCATGAGAATTTCCAATTAAGAATTACATTGAATAATAACGGTTATCCACTTCAATTTGTTTCCAAAATTTTACACTCAACTTTATCCGCTCTAACAGTCAATAATAATACAGAAATAAATACTGAACATAAAATATATTTTAACAATCCATATATTAATAAACTTTCATATCAGCTAGCAAAGGTGTTAACCATAATAGAACCAATATTGTATTCCATAATAATAAAAAGATTGGAAACTTATTTAGTCGTTTAAAAGATCGAGTAAATATTGAAGATACATTCAATGTGATCTATAAAATAAATTGTATTGACTGTAATGGCGTGTACGTAGGTCAAACGAAACAATATGTTAAAAGTCGTATGAATAATCACAAAAATGATTGTAAGAAATTAGATGATGAAAAAACAGCTTTATCCAACCATAGTATAGATAATAATCATCGTTTCGATTTTGCAAATGTTAAAATATTAGATCATGAAAGTAATTATAAGAAAAGGAATTTCTTGGAGATGATATATATATTTATCTAGATCATAACTCGATTAATTTCAGAACTGATACTGAATATTTAAGTAAAACGTATCAAAATATCTTGGATCTGTCATTTTGTAAAAGATAGCACTTGTTATTCTGATTAATCTTGGTTCTGTATTTGCCGCTGAATTTTGGCGCACGTCTTTTTTGCTATGTTTCATTAACAAGTGATTTCTTGTTGACATTTCCGTTTGTAATTCAGTTGCTTCTGTATTGTAGAAGTGTGAAGATGTCTTTGCACAATATTATAAAATTTTTGGTTATGTTCTACTTTTCTCTAAGGTAATTATTTTATTGTTCATTGTGAGAATATTTGCATGCGGATTGAATATTATATATTCTATTGTTCTTTTTATTGCCCTATAGGCACTGATGAAGGTCTGATATACATCGAAACGTTTGCAACGTGAAGAGATGACTGAATAATTCTTTATCCTTCATTTTTATCCATCATCCGATGATCTTTTGAAATATATAATTTTCACTGAATATGACCATTTTCCACATCTTCTCAATATCTTCTGTGGGATCATATTTGTATTATCGAAATCGAATGAGCGTCGTGAATAGACTGTCTTGCAGAATAGGACCAGTTAGTTATCAGCTGCTCATCAAGAGATACGCCTGCGATACTTCTTGCTGATCCGTCGAATACAATTCCTAATTTACTGGTGGTGCTTGTTTCCTTGACCACACCATGGTGAGGTAGGAAGAATCCGTCATTGGAGTCAGTAGGCTCCTTGACTTCCGTCATGTATCCACGATTAATGTATTATTGCATTGCTACTGAATATTGTCTATGAATCTCAGGATCTCGTCGCTTCTTACGGATGATTTCTTGCAGCCGCCTTTCAGCCATCAGCCGAGAGTTACCTGATGGTAAAGCGTTTTTCTTGAATGGTGGCGCTGAAATTTAACGGCTATCACTGTCGCGAGTAAATTTACGTTTAAAGTGCTCTTTACAAGATGCAAGAGTACCAGCGGACACCTTCTCTATTTCCCAAAATTTATTCAATTCGAAATTTAGGCTCGTAGCTTTGCAAGAAAACGGAGAATTTTCTTGTTTGGTATTTGCAACGCTTCTTCCAATGATCCAACCTCATTTAGTTTTCTGTAAAATTACGTTAGGATGCTTGAGGTGCATTCCTTGGATTTGACCGACAGAAAGCATGGAAAGAGTGAGTCCTGAGCTTAGCAACATGCCGACTTCTTGAGGCTTGTAATATTCGGGATCGGCTGATTTTATTCCTTTAGGAATGCGAAAATCTGAGATATTTACCGATTCCGGAAGTTGCAAACCTTCAATGTTGTCTACAGTCAAAAAAGAGAGTGACTGAGAGAATTCGTTTATTCGTGATTTGAATCTCGCATTGAACAATCACTTTGTGGTTGTCACCATGTCACCAATAGCGTTGATATTCATTCCACATTTTTTTGTCTGAAGTCCTAATTTGTTGGCGAACCTGGTTGTCATTGAATTAGAGCTAGAATATGTGTCTAACAAGGCTCGACATCGAATAGGTGCCCCATTTCGGTCTAATACTTCGACCATAGCAGTGGTTGGTAGATCTATTGCGGGCCCACTAGTAACAAGTACAGTTAAATATTTATCTGCTGATATTGTTTCTTTGGTAACTGTGTTCTTCAGGGGCATGAGCTCAGTGTTTACCTGCTGTAAATGTCATGCAACAGGATCTACTACCTTACAATCCTCGTCAGTCGAATGTACAAGGGTATGATGGTCTTTATGACAAGTTTCACAGACAGCTGCTTTGCACTGGCTAGTTTTATGACCCGACCCAGCAATAGACATTGTAGACATAGTGATGCGGCTCGGGCACACTTGATTCTATCTGGAGCTGTTTGATTCAAGAATGTATCACATTTCTCAAGACTATGCGAGCTTTGACATTCAGGGCATTTGAAATTGGTGCTTGAAACAAGGGTCGAGCGGTTATATTTGGAGCCTGAGTTTTTTGCTCCATGAGAAAAATTATGATGAGTCAAGCGAGGCTGTTGATTGCTGAATGGAGTCACAGCTACTAAACGAGTAGCTTCTTCTTGCAAAAAAGCAATTAAATCTTCATTTTTGGGCATTCTTGAGTCTTTCATACGACGATTCCATTCTCTCATTGTATCTTTGTGTAGTCTTCCGATGATTATATGAAAGATCACTGTATTCCATTGGTCTATTTTTTCTCCGAGGGCTTTCATAGCTGATAGCCGTGTTTGTACACTGCTTAACAGATTTATCATTCCCTCAGCAGAATTACCTTTCATCGGAGGGGTTTCTAATAGTAAATAAAGATGTCGGAATATCAGAATGTATTCGATGTCGTATGTTTCTTCTAACAATTTCCAGGCCTTTTCATAGTTATCATTGTTCGCTTTGAATGCTTCAATGGTTCGGGTAGCTCCACCCTTTAAGGTGCGCTGCAAGTATTCGAGCTTGATAGAATCAGAGCAATCCTTTTGATTGTGAATGTTCGAAAGAAACCAATCACGACACGGCCGCCATTTTTCAAGAGTTCCATCGAGTATTCTCAATTCTAATTTTGGAAGTTTGGCAACTGAGAGATTGTGTGCGACTGATGTTGATGCCAGATCATTGATTTGCTGTTGATTTCCATAAACCATAAAAGACGAACTTGATAAACGCTTGAGCGTAGCTATTGCTTGGTGGAAACTATCGTTAATTTCATCGGTTATATCGTCATGGTCTATTATCGGATCAATTACGCGCAATTCTTCTTGAATAACTGACAGATTTTTTATAACTGTGTCGATTGTTTCCAAGCGCTCATTTGCATACTCTAAGTCCACGTAATCACCGCCACTCTCTAATAGTTTGATGAATCTCATAATTTTAGCTTCAATTTGTCCACGCTGTGCATTTGGGTGCTTGATACGTTTTTTAACTTCTTCAGTCATTGTGAAGAAAATGAAAAATGCAGGTAAAGGATAACAAATCAAATAATGAGCTAACTTTGATTTTATGATGCTGCTGGAGTAAATTGCAGGAGCAAATCCGCATTCTCAGTGTACTATGGAACGAATAGTATCAGGACACTGAACAATATCTTGCAAAACGAGTGTTTCTAGCTGAATAGCGATTATTTATACCACTTTTCACTTGCTTCATGCTTCATGCTAAGTCAGTGTTAAATTGCAAAAGAATATCCGAGTTTTAAGCGCACCATGGAACAAACGGCATCAGGGCACTGAAAAATCTCTGGCACAATAAAATCTTCCAAACTAAATCGCGCTTATTTATATCACTTTGTACTTGGTTGATTTAAATTTATCGCTAGATGATGCTGTGTTGCTGTGAGTCACTTTACTTCACGCTTCACGCAAAATCACTGTTTAATTGCACAAGGATATTTGTGTTCTAAGCGCACTAAGGAACAAACAGCATTAAGGCTTTAAACAATCTCTGCCACAATAAAACGTCCAAAATTGAGTTGCGACAATTTGTATCACTTTGCACTGTGTAATTTTCACTTCTCAGTTTTTTCTACTGATATCAGGCTCGAGGGACCATGTCAATTGTATTGTGAAAAACTTCAACAATTCTGTTCTCTATAAGAGACGTCGCGTGAGAAAATAATTGAGCGCGAAACTATTTTGTTTCTTAATTGAAATAATCTGCCGGTCAACTTCAATTTAAGTTTAAAATTTGTATCAACTTCCCAATCGATGTAAGGAGTCATAAATACATAAATACGAATATCAGTTTGATACAAATATTGTAATCTAGTGGAAATCATGTGTTGAAAGTGCAAGTTTTTGGTTACAACTGGTGTTACAAAAAAACTACTCAAACTCCACCGCCCTAGATTCAAGCAAAAGGTGGTCATAAGGGCCAGAGGAAAGCAATACCCTAAGTATGGTTGAACAAAATCTTAACATGGAGACATCGAGCAAGCAATATTCTTATCTCAAAGTCAAATACTTCTAAGATCTTTGCAGATGTGACGCTTAGAACTGTCACAACAAATAAAAATGTTGAAACCTAAAATTATGTATAACCATAAATGATGAAATGTGTTTATGAATGAGTGATTTTCAACAGATAATATAGCTCCTGACACTCTTTCTTGAATTGAAAGTTTTTCGACCGTACAATTTTCTTCCATTCAATTAGAATTAGCTCAGAGAAATGATTTAGAACTACAATCTTTACTCCGCTCACCACATAATACCACAAAACCTTATTTGAAGAATATTTATCTTGCGCAAAATCTAGTTATTTCTTACTGCAATTTGATCTAGCAGACGTTGAAATCTTTTATTTCGCTTTCTTAAAGAAAGATTAATTCTGATAATTCCCATAATTTGTCTCATGCTAGTTTTGAATCAGTTTAACGCGCAATTCCAAATAGTTATTTCCAGCCTCATATGTCTAAGCATAGTCATTCTTGGTCAAGAAGCTGTATTCCTTGCAAAGATTCAAAATTACGCGACCCAGTCTTCAAGTATCAAACATTCTTCAGGTCGTTTGAAAAATTTGCATATGGACATTATCGGTCTTCTATCTAATTGTCAAAATTATCGTTAGCTCTTGACCATCGTTGATCGTTTCACTAGATGGCCGAAGGTTCATCAACTTAAAACAACTTCAGCTTCTGAAAATGCATATGATTTCTTTCATTTTTATATTCCTCGTCCTGGAATTCCGAAAACTATCACCACAGATCAAGATCAGAATTCTGAGTCCAAGTTATTCAATAGTTCAACAAATTTTTCAGTTGCTTCTCACATTCACACCACCGCCTACCATCCTCGAAGCAATGGCGCTATAAAAATTCCAAACAAATTAAATATGCTTTAGTTTCAAAATTACCTCCCGATAATTGGGTTGACCTTCTACCAATAATTCTCTTAGGTTTTAGAACTACTTCCAAAAATGTTATCAACTGCTCTCTAGCCTAATTGGTTTATAATCAAACGTTACGCGTTCCGGGAGAGCTTTCCTCCGAGTCTTCACCACCTTCAAATGAACATATTTTTCTTAAAAAATCATTTTCTACAATTATTTCTTCAACACCTAAAAATTGTTGAATTATTCCCGTTGTTCACAACGGCTAAAGATCTTATTCGCATATTTTCCTCAGGGATGATACGATTGAATCCAAAACTTTTTTTGCTCCTTCTGGCCCATTAAAAGTTCTATCAAGAAATAATAAGTTTTTCAGATAGAAATTAATGATACCGCTTCACGGGTTTCCATCGGCAGAAACAAGACAGCGTACATTGCTGGTGGCTCTTATTTCATTCTGGTTTCCGAGGAGGAGAGGGATGGCTTATGTGCCAACTCGAATCATTCACATACGAATTCTTCATATCATAGTGATCAGAGTTGATACGATTTTCATTTCATTGTTTTGGTTATATATTTCCTATGTTACTATGAGATAAGATAATTTAATTGGAACACGACATGAGAAAGAATTGAGAACCTAGACCCTTTTTCTCTTCTCAGAGTTTTATTTGAAGTGTTTTTGAAGAAATCGATAGCTACAAATAGGTCAGTTTAATACTTCAAGCTGCAATCCATTTGATTGAAGAATCAAGCATTGAATTATACAACAAACATTTACATGTACATGAGATGACCGATAGAAATATTCAACCACTTCTACAAGAGGAGTTAGATAACAAGATCAAACACTTAAAACTAAATAATTCTTTTCAAAGACCAAGCGACAATTCACATCCAGCGTTAGCATGAACTTGACTTCTGTTCTGCCATTCCTATATTCTGGACCTGAACCTCAATTCTAGCTCACGCTAATTAGTCTAGTCAACAAGATAAAAAAAAAGTTACTCTCTAGCTACTGCGAATTGGAGTACATACTCGTTGAGCTTGTTCTGACGTCTAAAAATGTGCAGAAATTTCAAGCCCGTACAGAAAAAATTACAAAAGTTATACATAATCGAAGATTCCGAAGAAGAGAGGTCTGCTTTTCCGGAAATTTCCAAGAGAACTTGTTGAATCTCGGAAATTGACCTCCATTGTTGAAACTCTACATTCGATGTTGTAAATAGGGCTTCGCACGGTTAGATGCTAATCAAAAAGCTATTTTTTCATGTAATTAACATCAATTGAAAAATTTGAAGACATCACTGTCATCTGTAAACTTGGAGAAAGCCGATGATGATATGTTTCAATGCATTTTTCATTAAATTATGCTATTGTAGAGAAACAAATTTTTCCCAAACTCTCATCTACATAAGATTAGAGATCAAATATTGAAAATAATATAAATGTATCACGAAAACTACAAATTTAAGAGTCGGACACAGTCCATCATCTTTGTGAATTCCTCATCTACATTTTAGTCCAATAATAATTGTTAAACGAAAGGCTTAAAAATTATTTTGCTTTGTGTAGATCTTCTGGTAACTATACTGAATAAGGTAATCAGCATGCGGTATGTTATCATCTATTAGTTATTAGTGATTTAAGCAACAAAATAGTTGAAAAAGCTAAAAATAAGTTATAAATTTTCAAGTATCTTCCACATTAATCTGAATCCCGAACAGAGATCAGATAATAATGAAGACATCTTCTATAAATTGTATAGTAAATATTCTTGTAAAGCAACCAAAGCCAACGTGAAGATATGATTGAAATATCATTACAGTAAAAGTTAAATCTTACTTTTCAATCAGTATATTTATTGTTGTCATCAAGAGGTCAGTTTTTGGAATGAAAATTTCAAATAGATGTACATCAACTTTTATTTCTCCCACGATTGATCCCAATCTTAATTGTAGTATGAATGGAACTTAACTTCACAGTCAAGGAGTTCATTTTCATCAAGAGATTGATTGTCGGAATGAAAACTCAAAATCTTGTATAATAACTTATAAAGTACGTAGTAATCTTGCAATATATTGGTGGTGAGCTCAAAAATATTGCCTTGCTCGTGCGTGCGTATATAAACTTCCAGCTAGCATTTATTATCATATTTCTATAGAAGACCTATGACCGATTTCAGTATCTCGAATCAAATTGATTCGGTCTGAATGCATTATTTCCTTGGTAACAATATATCAATCTCTCTATTCTTACTAACTTGTACAAAGTGGAATTATTGTGAAACCGTCAAAATTCACAATTCAAGATATTGGTGGATATATTTCTTTTCAAGATCGCCGATCACGATGATGTTTAAAACTGATTTAGTTTCGATTTTTTGGACACTTCTGAAGACGTTGCTATGTACATCTGCAATATGGAGAATTTTGAGGTTAATGACCCACCACACAAGTGCAATATGAAATTTTATCCAACATCTCTCTCGAAAGGGTTCGAAACGTTTTCATAATATTGTTTTTTCTGACAATGACAATACATTTGTGTACTGTTCTTGGAATGTGAATCCCAAAGTAGCCACGACATGGAAGTTATAGCACACATTGTTCACAGTGACTTCGATGCTATTCTGCATATCATTCATTTAAAAGGATCATAGTAACAAGTTCATTATGATCCAGTATTGGATAGAGATTTGTGATTATTTTTCCTCCACAAACTATTCTACATGAAAATAACAGCTGGGAATTGAGCTAGCCTGGAAATTTCTGATGGTTCCTCGCAATTGCTCCAATCTTTTTCCATGATAATAGCACATTCTCATTACTATATCTAGTTTATATTATTCTTTTGACATTCCATTGTCGTTACTTGATCCTTATGACATTTTCCCAACTAAACCATCTTATCATGTGCCGCTTGCACGCAAACAGAAAGTGACAAGCTGACAATGTCGCATGATGACTTGATTAATGCCTGCGCAGCTCGATTGTGGCCTACCAGAAACTCAGTTACTATCTTGCAGCCCCATAGATAGAATGTTCAAGCAGAAAATATGATGTCAAGATCCTGCTTCAGATCGATAAGAATAAAACTGTATGACTTTTCTAGTTATTTGCTGAGAACTGAAACAAAATATAGAATAGCAGAACATGAGTACAAAGCAAAACAAAAACTAAATTACTCAGCCCAATACTTGTATTTCCATTTTCATTATTGTATTATTCAACTGCATACCCAGAATCACAAGATAACCATGAAAGAGCAATCTAGTGAGGTTCAAAAATCACCTGTCGAACTCTCTTTCCACGTCATATCGTCATATATTTCTACTTTAGTCTGTCAACATACATAATGACACATACTTGCTGTTCTTCAAGATTTAAGGATATATTTTCAAGAAAAGTCACATCATTTGATATATCTGGCTTATCGGTACCCTCCAATGGTATTAGGTTCTCATACATAGGGAATTACGTGATACGGTACTAGTGCTGACACACAGCTGTCTTGCATTACGCCACAGACTACCTATATACTATAGGCGGGAAACTGCATTGTTATGAGCTGGAATAATCTTTTCACGCTATCTCGTGATAGGACCAATAACTAACGCCGATTTAAATTGATAGGCGGTCATCTGTTTGGAATTTAAAATAATTATTCATAACTTGTGGAATTTTTTTGAAGATAATGTGGAATATGGATACATTTTTCCATTTTCCATAATTCAAAAAAATTCGTACAATTCATATAACAACAATAATAGAAACAATTAATGATCAATATATATTAGATACACAGTACAAATGATTGATTGTTTTTTTCAAGTGTATTTTACATTTTTATGGTGACCACACAAGATTTAGAAAGCATGCTCGAAACATCTTACATTGCTATCCTTGTCAGAATCATTTCAAAAATGAATACATAATAATTTATCCTTGTCTTACAGAGACGTACATTGAAACATTAAGAACAAATCGGAATGGATATTACACATGGATTCTGTCAATTTAAAATCAGTTCTTTGAATCCAACAACATTCACATTCATTTTTGAAACAAACTCTACCGTTATTGTCAACAATAATTCAAACATAAAGATATGATAATTCGGTTTCCTCTTGCAGAGACGCACATTGTAACAAAAAGAACAAATCGGGATGAATATCACAAATTAATTATACTAAATTGAAATCAATTCTTTGGATTCAACGACAGCCTTGCTTCCGATAAGACGCCCTCGTAAGGGCTGGCGCTTGGGTGCTCTGCTCCTATATATTATATTCATATACCAGAATACCTGCTCCTTCCATCTGCTGCGAACATGAAATTAAATGAGCTGGACTAGTCACGGGTGAACGTGGAGTTTCTGAAATACATAAAAATATTTGTTGTCGCTCATTCTTCATTCCTGAATATATACTGCACCTCGGACTATCATCAAGTCAAAAATAATTGTATAAAAATACCTGATGGATTGAGAGAGGGCAAAGCATTCCAGTGTAGTCTTGGATTTCCAATGCTCTTGTATTTAGCATCAAAATGGACAGAGCATACACGTTTATTATTGTACACCTTGAGCTCATCCATTGAACGTAATTCCTCCATATCCAAAAGATCCAGCCATTTATTGAAAAGTTCCAAATCTTTATCAGGATTAGGAAAGCGATGGTGGGACACACCTTCACAGAAAACAATAACAGTGAAACATAATATCCAAAATCATTATCATGGTGCAATTCTAAACAAATCTGTAAATTTTAATTTTTGCTGCCACCAGATTAATAATTCCAGAACTACACTACTCACAGATTTGTTCATAAATCTGCATAACAATGTAGAACTCCTATTTCTTTATTATTGAAAGTACTTACAAGTGGCCTGGCATCCCACGATGCAACACATTTTTTTTTGTAACTGGCATTATTGCTTCTATTGAAAAATACAGATGTTATACACTAAGAGGCAACCATAATACACAATTGCAAATGAAAAGGTAAAAAATATGTACTTCAATGGAACAAAACTGGGCAACTCAATGTAAAACACGATATTGACACAATAAGCGATTCGAACGAAATGGCAGACATGCTGTGCAGACATGTCAAGTGGACACGACGAACAAGGCCACATGACGTCAAGGGTCACGTGACGTACAAAACAACAAAAATTTTAGCCGTGTCGACATCTCTTGTTAGGACCAAATACTAGAAACGTAGGTCCAGCAGTCCTCATATAAGTTTCCAGGGCCTGAGCGTAATGCAGGCCCTGGAAATCATATGAGGGCTGCTGGACCTACGTTTCTAGTATTTATTTTGATGTCGACACTGCAAAATTTCTAGTTGTCTTGTTCGTCACGTGATCCGTGACGTCATGTGGCCTTGTTCGTCTGTCTGCCATTTCGTTCGAATCGTTAATTGTGTCAATATCGTGCTTTACAATGAGTTGCTCAGTTTTTTTTCGTTGGAATATCCATTTTCTTACTTTATTATTGTGCAATTGTGTATTATTGTTGGCTTTTGGTGTATAAAATCTGTATTTTTCAATACAAGCAATAATGTCAGTTACAAATAATATAAAGTGTTGCATCGTGGGATGCCAGGTTGGTACTTTTTTATAAAGGAATAAGAATTCTATATTTTCATGCTGATTTGTGAACAAATCTGTGAGTAGTGTGATTCTGGAGTTATAAATATGCAAGCAGAAAAATTAATAGTTTTCCTTAGAATACATACAGATTTGTTCAGAATTGCATCATGATAATGATTTAAAAATTATGTTTCCTGTGAAGGTGTGTCCCAACATCGGTTTCCTGATCCTGATAAGGATTTGGAACGTTTTAACAGATGGCTGGATATTTTGGATTTGGAGGAATTACGTTCTATGGATAAACTGAAGGCGTACAATAATAAACGTGTATGCTCTGTCCATTTTGATGCTAATACAAGAGCATTGGGAATCCAGGACTACACTGGAATGCTTTGCTTTTTCTTAATTCATCAGGTATTGTTAAACAATTATTTTTGACTCAATAATAGTCCGAGGTGAAGAATAGAAATTGTGCTACAACAAATGTTTTCATGTATTTCAGAAATTCCATGTCCAATCGTGATTAGTCCAGTTCAGGTCATTTCGCAGTAGATGGAGGAAGCAGGTAAAAACATACAAAATTATAAGACTTCTTAGCCTTCAAAAAGTTTGAAAAAACTCCATATGTATTCTACAGTCCAAATTATTAATTTCTTTGAATAATGTGACGAATAAGGCCCCAAAATCCGTCACTGTTGCACATCCCGGAGCCTTCTGCTACCGCAAACATTTTTTAGTCCGTCACAATTTTATTCACTTCTTGCGCACCCTGTAAACTCTTAATTCAGTAAATCTGCATCAACATACAACATCACTTACCGTCAAGTTCATCGGTCTTCAACTGTTTTAAATACCTTGAATATTTCACATGTGGACAAATAAGGTTAGGTTGGTAGAAAAACACCTGAAATAAGAAGAAGTTGAGATCGTGTGATCTGGACTTATAATAATAAATCATTTATTTTCTGGAGACACAATTACATGTATAGAAAACGTCAAAAAATATACTAACATATAGAATACAAAGAGTACAGAGAGCAGAAGTAAAAATGGATAACAGTTCTGCAGAAAACGGGAAAGAAATTAAAATGTCGCCAAAAAATTCATTTAAATCATAGAAATTATGTTGCAAAAGATATAATTTCAAATTTTTTAAAAATTTGTTTGCGTTGTTTTGTCTTAATTTGATCTGGCAGGTTATTAAAGATTTCTAGACCTAATCTGGTTGGAGAATTCTTAACAACATTTATTCTAGACGTTGGAATATAGAATTTTTTTTTTTTTCGAGTATCATATGGATGTAAATTTGAAATATTAGTGTACGATGTTTCACTTTCACGAATAAAAAGACAGATTCCATAAATAAGAATGCATGTCAGAGTCATGACATCGAGCTTTTGAAAAAAAGATCTACAGGAGGAACTGTAGGTTAAATTAGCCATACAGCGTATAACTCTCTTTTGAGCAACAAAAACATTTCTTGCGGAATTTGAAGAGCCCCATAAGCATATACCGTAGCGTAGGCGGGATTCAAAGCAGGCATAGTAAAACATTGGAAGTTGTTCAATATTTAAATAATTTTTAAGATGACGCATTTGATAACAAATAGAATTTAGATTAGCCACAAGTTTATCACAATGAGGCTTCCAGTTCATATTTTCGGTGATTAACATACCCAACAAGCATGCTGAAATATCGTTTTCTTTGGTCTTTTCCCCGAATATCAGATCAATATTTTGGTTACCAGGACGCATATGAAAATACAAAATTTTAGTCCTGTTTTCATTTGAAAAAAGTTTATTATCGAAACACCATGAACTTAGAGATTGTATATTTTGATTACTTTTTCCTATAAGCTCTTCTTTTCTAGAATCCGAGATGACCAAAGTTGTGTCGTCAGCATAAAGAATTGGAGTGCAGTTTTCAGAAAAGACTTCACAAAGATCATTTATGTTAAGAACTCTAGTTTAGTTGGATCAAATAAGCTTTATTCACAAAAGAAATGAAAAACATACATATTGTTACATAATAAAAAGTCTGTTGACTATTACATTAAATAATATGTAGATCATAGAGTCTCCAAATCAAGATGTCCGAAGTTCAGGAAGTCTGTAAAAGAAAACAGAGATATGAGTAAATCATACTCAGTAAGTATCCATGACTGAGATAAAGAAAACTAATATAATCATTCTCGCAAGCGACCCTCAGAAAACAGGAGTTGGTATGAAGAACAACTTTAAAAGAGGAAAAATACCTCACTTCACGCTGCCCGCAGGCATTTATGTGAAACTGAGCTCCGTTCCCCGCTAAGCGTGAATCTGCGGAAACATCTCGCTTCACATCCGGAGGATGTGAATCTGCGACACTTGCAAACTTTCGTGAAGTGATCTGCGAGGCCATAGAAGAAAGAGTTGAAGCTAAGTTGAAACTCAGTTTTTGCCTGCTCACTCAAAGATATGCAACCAAAACGCTGGGCACCTCCTGATGAAACACTAAAGATGGCAGGAGGGCACCGCTGGCCCTGGAATTACACCAGTGCATCGTTGGGAGCTAGCTGATCGTTCTCCCACCGTAGTGAGTTCTAGGAACACTCCATCGCTGGGCACCTCCTGATAAAACACTAAAGATGGCAGGAGGGCACCGCTGGCCCTGGAGTTACACCAGTGCATCGTTGGGAGTTAGCTGATCGTTCCCCCACCGAAGTGAGTTCTAGGAACACTCCATTGCTGGGCTCCTCCTGATAAACACTAAAGCTATCAGGAGGTCACCGCTGGCCCTGGATTTACACCAGTGCATCGTTGGGAGTTAGCTGATCGTTCCCCCACCGAAGTGAGTTCTAGGAACACTCCATCGCTGGGCACCTCCTGATATAACACTAAAGATGGCAGGAGGGCACCGCTGGCCCTGGAATTACACCAGTGCATCGTTGGGAGTTAGCTGATCGTTCCCCCACCGAAGTGAGTTCTAGGAACACTCCATCGCTGGGCACCTCCTGATATAACACTAAAGATGGCAGGAGGGCACCGCTGGCCCTGGAATTACACCAGTGCATCGTTGGGAGTTAGCTGATCGTTCCCCCACCGAAGTGAGTTTTAGGAACACTCCATCGCTGGGCTCCTCCTGATTAACATTGAAGATATCAGGAGGCCACCGCTGGAATAAAAGAATTAAAGAATAGCAACATATTAGCTCAATCGCTTAATCCTCAACATCATACTCAATAACAACAATAGCAATACTAAAATAACATAATATCTAGAATGATCAACCATGGATAACTCACCGTGAATATCATTATAATATTCGGCACAAACACTGCAATAAAACACAACTATTCACTTAGAACGATGAAACGAGACTGACGAAACAGTTATTGAATAAGATAACTGATATGCATGTTATGCTGACGTCATTATCTGCAATTAAATTATTGTTATTTAATACTTCAAGAGAAATCCCTAACATTTATATAAATTATAAACAAAACTGGTGCAAGTACAGTACCCTGTGGTACACCAATATTAATATGTGCTAAATTAGAATTTATAGTATGTTTATTTGATAATTTATCGGTATGTGTAAGGGAAACAAACTGACGCCGATCCATTAAAAAAGTAGAAATCCAATTTGGGGCAACACCACGAACACCAATACATTCCAGTTTATCTATTAAACGACTATGGTTAACACAGTCGAAAGCTTTAATAAAATCACAAAAAATACTAATTGGGTGTTCTCCTCTATCTAAGCTTCCATAAATTTTTTTGAAGAAATACATTAAAGCGTCTGTTGTTGAGCTATTTGATCGAAAACCAAATTTTTTGTTTTCGATAGCACAGTTCTGTCTAATAAAATTTTCAAGTCTGTTAAGGAAGCAATATTCAAAAATTTTAGAGAATCCTGAAACTAGAGCTATAGGCCTGTAATTTTCCACATTTTTCTTATCACCTTTTTTGTGAACCGGTATTATTTAATTGGATTTTAAGCTTTGCGGGAAAGTACCATATTGGGAAGACAGATTGACTACAAATGTTAAAGGAGACGCAATTTCATCAGCAACGGTTCGTATGGAACAATTTGGAACATTGTCTGGCCCACTAGAGTTTTTATTTTCCAGTTTACTCATAATTATTTCATATTATTCAGTTTCTATTGAAGGATTTGAAAATAGACTATTTATATGATTATGTTTAGTTCTATGATCATCTGAAGCTGCGACACCTTCAGGAAGCAGTTTTAGGATGTTCAAGAGTGCATCCTCAAAATAATCATTAAATAAATTTGCTATAACATTTGGATCTTCAATCTGTTCTCCGTCATGATTGATTTTATGCCCGAATTCATTGTGTCTCTTACTGTCAGAGTTTATAATATTCGAGGCGCTCTTTGTCATGTTGTCTGAGTTAATAATTTCATTCTGATAAAAGTCTTTTTTACTTGTTTTCACCATATGGATGTGATTTTTTTTTTGCTACTTTATAAGCAGGTACCAATTCCGGAAATGTCCATGTTATCTGGAAGAGAGATTTCAATTTATTACTGGAATCAACAATGCTATTATCAACCCAATTTTCATTATTGTTTTTATTTGATATAATTTTTCTAACAGGGAAATTCAGATTGAAATAAAAATTAAAAATTTCAAAGAAACAATTATAGGCATTACCAGTAGACGAGTAATTCAAATATACATCATGCCATGACTCACTCAATAGCTGTTCGCGGAAATTTATAATATTGTAGTTACTAAAAATTCTGCTGTAACTTATAACTTTATTAATTGTAGGTTTATAATCAGTTTGCACTAGTATAGTATTATGGTCAGATATGTAAATATCATCAACCACGGCAACACAGTCAAAAATATCAGTAAAACAATGGTCTAGTTTATTAGGACCTCTAGTTGGGTCTAAACTTCATAAGATAAGTTATATGTTGAAAAAATACCTTGCAGATGATTATATTCAGAGGTGTCTCGGATTGGATCTAAGTTAAAATCACCACATATCAAAACGTTATAGTTCGACTTATAAAATGATTCTAAAATAGATAATATGTTATCACACATAATTTTATAATTTGATTTAGGTGATCTATAAATATTGATAATAAGTAAAGTTTTTTGGCAATCTGGTTTCCACAGAACAGCACAAACTTCAAGTTGTTTTTCTACACAAAATTTGGACACATCCATTGGCACAATATCTCTACTTATGCTGTTGTGGCACCAGATACTCACACCTCCTCCTTTAAACTCAGTTCTACAAAAATTTGAGAGACAAGAATAATTATTAAATCGAAAATTATGTATTGTATCACTTCTACACCAAGTCTCATCAAGACAAAGGAATTTCAAAGATTTATATTTAGTTATATAAGTCGAATACAATAAATCAACTTTTTCATTGGATAAAGCCCAACAATTTAGGACTAAAAAGGTGAAACAGTCTAAAGATTTGGTATTCGTGGAGCCCTTACGTAAAAAAACTTATTGACGTGTGCTCCACTTGGCCATAGAGATGGGTTCAAAGCCTTCGTTGGATTTGATTGGTCAATAGTAACTTTAAAAGATGAATAATAACTCGGATGTTTTGAGTTAATTTTTTCAGATATCACCTCTGGGAAAAATGGTACCAAGTAGTCCTTCACTTCTTCAGCAGTTATATCAGGATGCAGTTTGTAAATATGGAGATGTGCAGGCTGTGCAGCAGACGCTTTCAAAGAAGTCGAACTAACCATATTACCAATAACAGCAGTATTTCGTCTTTTCCTCTTGGATTGAACTTCCCATTCCTTTGAGGAGGTTACTTTATCGTTGATCAATTTCACTTCATCAGTTTTTGTCTCATGATTTTGAATTATTGCGGAGGATATTTCTTCTATATTTTTAACTCTTTTCGACTTTTGTTTACGATCTTTGACAGATTTTAAATTAGGTTCGTTCTTAGGCGGGTTTGAAGCGCTAATTTGTTTGTTTATTTCCGGAATTTCGTTATCAATTATCATATTGTCGTTTGTTGCTATTTTGTTAGATGGCGGCTGAGGTATATGATTTAAGTTTTGATTCAACAGATTTATTTGTTGTTTAAAAGAGTTAATTAACTCACTCTGGTTTGCAATCATATTGTCCTTATTGATTATTATTTCTTTAAGATATTTAATCTCAATTTTAAATGCACTAAGATTCACATCCGAGGCACTTGTAAAAGAGTTGTCAAGGTAGTCGAGGTCATCCACTAAACAACAGTTTATTTCAGTTTCGTTAATGATTATAATATTTTTTGAATATTTCATATACAAACTAGATCCGACACTTGACAGTTTCTATATTATCGACCGATTGGAAAATTATTCAGGACAATTTTAATATTAGGAAAATAAAATCAGAAAGAGATGTAGTCGACAGGAGAGTAATAAGAAATGTATTATTGTAACGAAATTTGTATTTGAAAAATACACACCACCGTGTGTACCCAGGGAACCTGGACAGTCGGCTGCCTCATTGCAGGCATTTGGAAAAAGATTCCGCTGCAGGTGCTTCCACAACTGATGCACCCTACCATCCTGATTATGGACACGCTGTCCGACTTGGGGGCCACCGTCCACGCCACCCAGAAGCTCATCACCATCACCGCTCCTCCCGTGACAATCACGCAGATTACAGCCGCTCCAATTTTCTCGTCAACCAAGGATAAGTTGAGTCAGTTTCTGCGTGAAGAACTACCCCGCTTCCAGGGGATGAAAGGGGTTACGCCTAAGATCAAACATCATATTATAATCAAAGGGCCTATACCAGTTCAAGGTCCTCCCCTTCGGGCTACATGCAGCCCCGGCGACGTTCCAACGGCTCTTGGACTCTGTCATCAGTCCAGAGCTGGAACCACACGCATTCGCCTACCTAGAAGATATTGTGATCGCCAGCGCCACCTTGGGAGAGCACAAACACCCCCTGCGGGAAGTCTTCCGTAGGCTCCAGGCCGCCAACCTCCGAATTAATCCAGGAAAATGTCAGTTCGGCCTACGTTCCATCAAACACTTGGGGCACGTCGTCACAGAGCGAGGCATACAGACGGACCCCGACAGAATCCAGGCTTTTTTACAGATGCCGCCACCTAAGAGTGTCTGAGAACTACGCCAGCTACTAGGAGTGGCCTCCTGATACCGCCGCTTCATCCAACAGTTCTCCACCGTCGTCACTCCATTGACGCAGCTTCTACGGAAGAAACAAAAATGGGATTGGGGCCCAGATCAACAAGAAACATTCCAGATAGCGCTTACCTCCGCCCCAGCCTTGGCATGTCCAGACTCTACGCAACCCTTTATTTTGCAAACCGACGCCTCCGACGCCGGTACTGGTGCGGCCCTCGTCCAGGGTAGTCTGGAGGAACCCAGAGCCATCGCATACGTCAGCCGCACCTTGAATCCAGCTCAACAAAACTACTTCACCGTAGAGAAAGAGTGCCTAGCCGTTGTCTGGGCCATCAAAAAGCTGCGAGGATACCTGGAGGGCTGTCATTTCACGGTGGTTACCGATCACCAAGCTCTCCGATACCTGGGGTCGCTGAAGGAGCTCACTGGTCGACTTGCTCGCTGGGTCGTGTCACTACAACAATACGACTTCACCGTCGAGTACAGAAAAGGGTCCCTGAACCACCCAGCAGATATGCTAAGTGGTAAACCGCTACCTGCCGTGGACACCCTCGCCGTCGTTGACCAGGTAGTCGACTGCCCGTGGTATAACCGGATGCTGGCAGCCGTCCAACAGCATCCCTGAGACCACTCCGACTATCGCTTCACCAACGGTCAGCTGGACAGGCGATTTTGAGATCCAGCTGACTTGTCTGAGACCGAACCGCACCGAGAATGGAAATTATTTATTCCTCGAGGGCAGCGTCCGCAACTGCTGAAGGAGTACCATGATGACCCGACCGCTGGACACCTGGGAATAGCCAAAACCATCTCGAGGATGGCACTACGTTATTATTGGCCAGGCATGTGCAGAGAAGTTTCTACTTACGGGCGGCGCTGCGCTAGCTGTCAGCGATTCAAGGCCGACCAGCGAGGCCAGGCTGGACACATGTGCCCACCAAAACCCGCTCAGCCTTGGGAAATGATTGCCGATGACATCATGGGGCCGTTGCCTCGCACCGCCAAGGGACACCAGTACCTGATCGTGTTTCAGGACCTGATGACAAAATGGGTAGAGTGTCACCCTCTCCGCCGTGCTACTGCAACCACTGTCCTCAGCGCCTTCCGTGAGCTGGTGCTATGTCGATTCGGTTACCCCAAGACTCTCCTGACCGAGAATGGGACCGTGTTCGTCAATTCCTGGAGGAGCACCAGGTCAAACAGAGGCTCACATCGCCGTACACGCCCCAAGCTTATCTCGTTGAGAGGGTGAACAGGGTCCTTAAGCCGATGATCGCCCAGTTTCGCGAGGATTGGCACTGTGACTGAGACCACTACATCCCGGAATTCATGCTGGCACTGAACACGGGCCGACATTCGTCCACAGGCTACTCCGCTGCCACTGTCATTTCCTGTTTCTGATATTCAAGCAGAGGCGTCAGTTGAAACCAGTGGTAATTTTTTTTTTTTTTATAAGTACACTTGGTTATAGTTTATTTCATAGTTTTTCTCATTGCTGTTCTTCTTCTTGTGAACAGAATATCACGGTGATTTTTTGCGAAGTGTTTCTGTCACATGGCAACATGAATTGACACCGAAGGCAAGAACTTTATACAAGGCTGCTGTACAATGAAAGGGAATTGCCGTTCGCTCTAGATGGAGAACCAATTCTTTCAAAAGTCGTCTAGTGGGTGCGGAACGTTTCTTAGTTACAAATGATTTTAGGAAGATGAGTTCATTAACACCATCTGCTCAAATGTTCTTTGAACTCCAGACGAGAGAAACAGGAAAAAAGAAGAAAGCGCGTAGATACACACGAGAGGAGAAGATAACGTCTCTGTCTCTCTTGAAACAAAGTGCAAGAGGATATGATTTATCAGAAAAAATATTTACTTTGCCTACTAGAGAGACTCTACAGGTTTTCTTGGCCCAAGTTCAGCTGGATACTGGCATCAATAGACAATTTTTCGCCGCTCTCAAGAATCAAGTTAACAAACTTGCTCCTGTACATGGAATGTGCTATTTTATGTTTGATGAAATGAGCATTTCACCTCACCTTCAATCTAATGAAAAATTAGATAGGATAGTCGGTTTTGTAGATGACGGGATGGTGCGAAGTCCAGATTTTGCAAGTCACGTGTTGGTTTTCATGGTGCGAGGCATGGAAACAGCCAGTCGCATATACTTTTAATAGAAGTGGTGCCAGTAGCATGTCATTAGGAAGTCAAATAAAATGTGTCATTGCTACTCTGAAAGGCATTGGTCTCAATATTGTGTGCACAGTTTGTGATCAAGTATCATATAATGTCAGTGCGATAAATGGTCTCGTACAAGAAACTAGGTTTCTGTACAACCAGAGAGGAGGAGAATTGAGATTATGTTGCGCGAACGGAAAATTGGTGTTTGCAAAAATTGCATGTATCAATAAGAATAACTATACCACTATATTCTTCTATTTTTTGTCTGGCGCGCATCTGTACTCACCAATTAAGGAGTCGAGGATTTATTCAAATCGTTGGAATAAAACAAAAAATCCAAATTTCTTTTTCTGAGAAATCTAAATCAGGATCCTCTAGAAATTCTTTTCGGTATGATTAGAAGCGCGGGTGTATTAATCCCGATTGCAGCACATTAACCATAGATAATTTGACGTCCAAGCATTCTCTGGGCGCGAATTGCGAAGAAGATTTGACCACGAGCTTCAAGATTTATGCCCGTACTTATAGACGAAACTCAATCTCGTTCTTGAGTATTACTTGGCCAAGTCGAGGCGAAGTCACCATAGATACTTACTTGAAAATCTATCCTATAGTCGATACTTCGTGAAGCTTGAGATTTCTTGTTTTTGACATATATTTGATTGATATGTTTGACGTTCATGACAGTTTTCGCGGAATATTCCTATTTTGTCCACTGAATTTAATCTATCTTTGGACAATTCGATTGGAAAGGTCAGTATCAGTTAGTATGTATACCTCTATGGCATATTTCCATGTTGGGAATACAAATGTCAAAAATAACTGACACGAATACTTGAGCACGACTCAAGGTAGCCTTGTAGTAGATTCAAGTAAAGCCGGAGTCAAGCAAACGCGAAGTGTTACTCCGTAGCCAGGTAACGACTATTGGTAATATTCGCATACTTAAGCAATTCTCAAGTCTGAGATCGAGCGAAGTATCGACTATAAGTACGGGCATTAAAGATTTGTTTATAGTAGGAGAAAGCAACCTGGGAGGGACATACATCTATCCTGATATGCCGGACGTTCTCGAAACACATGTTGGTGCTCTGAAATCAAATTACTGCACAGGTTTTATATCAAAGCATATAAAAAAAATTATTGAAGGCTGTACCGAATGCAAATTTGATTTGTTGGCTGTGAGAAGAGGATTGCAGCATGAATTTATAGAGAACCTGGAATATGATGAATTTTCAAGACTCAATTATCCCTTGTTTTCAGTGGTGACATGCTTCGTTGAAATGAAGAAAATCACAATGCTGTTTCTCATGAAAAGATAATTCTAAAAAATTTGCGAATATTCATAAAAGACAACGTCGACTTCAATTTTGTTAGTTGTGAAAACCACAGAGACCGTGTTATCAATTCACTAATCTATAGAGCAATACTTCTGATGACCAATCATTATATTCAAGAATTGAATAGAATAATTAATGGGTAGAATAAAATTGAGTCCAATACAGATTGTTTGGCGGAGAAGGCAAAATTATGCTACGAAAAATCTTGCAAATGTAAGAATATACCGAATAAAACAATATGAATACTGTTTTCTGGTTATTGAATGAGATATATAGAAGGAGAGCAGCCAAGCGCAAGTCCTTCCACGAAGGCGTCTTATCGAAAAAATCCAGAGAATTAATTTTCATTCTGATATAACTCATTTGTAATGTTTACTCCGATTTTTTATTATTGTTTCAGTGTAAGTCTACGTGCAAGAAGGACGAAATATTATATGTTCATGTCTGAAATAATTTTACAAGAACAGCGATGAAAATATGTTCCGTAAATTATTTCTAAATGCTGTTGTTGAATCCAAAGCATTGATTTCAAATTGACATAGTTCATTTGTGATATCTATTTTGATTTGTTCTTACTGTTTCAATGTACGCCTCTGTAAGAAAAGTGCAAGTTATCATATCTTTATTTTTGAAATGATCTAGACAATAACGATAAAGTATGTTCCGAAAATGAATTTTAAATGCTGTTGTTGGATCCAAAGGAATTATTTTAAATTGAAATATTCCATTTTTAATATTCATTCTAATTTTTTCTTATTGTTTCAATTCTCACAGAGACGTACGTCTCTGTAAGAATTGGGTGAATTGTCGTACCTTTATTTTTGAATAATTCTGACAACGATATAGAATGTTTCGAAAATGATTTTTAAATGCTGTTGGATCCAAAAAATTAATTCCAGATTGACATAATTCATGTGTAATATTCAATCTGATTTGTTCTTATTGTTTCAATGTACGTCTCTGTAAGAAGAAGACTAATTATTATATCTTTACTTTTGAAATGATTTTGACAAGGATAGCGATGAGAAATGTTCCAAACATGCCAACTAAATTTTATTTGGTCCCCATAAAAATGTAAAATATGCAAAGATGAAATCAATCGAAACTATTTGTACTGTGTACCTAATAAATATTGATTATCAACTGTGTTTATTGTTAATGTGTATATTGTACGAGTTTTTTTGAAATATGCGAAATATGGAAAAATGTATCCATATTTCCCATAACTTTAAAAAAAAATCTACAAATCATGAATAATAAATATTTCAAAATTCTAATAAACTACCGCCTGACAATTCAAATCGGTGTTAGTTATTATTCCTGTCATCAGGTGGCGTTAAAAGACAATTCCAGCTCATAGCATTGCAGTCTACCGTCTATATCAGCTACTGTGATCAGCTCATGTTGATATGTTCACTAAGCAGCATCGTGTTTTTTTCGTTGTGTAGTATTTCACGTTTTTTGGTGGTTTATTGTGATTATTCATTTTATTTTTCATCATTAAGTTTCTGAATAAGTGCAGTTTAATTTAGTGCTGAAATTTTGGCGATCCACCTTCACCTAAATAATGAATTATTCAAACTTTACCAATTTTTCATAATCTTCGGATTCAGAGGTCATTCAACTATTATATTATCTGACTTTACGTGATCAATTAACTCAACGTACTTAGTATCGTCACCTTGACAATATTTCGAATATTCCAGTGCTTCTCAAACTCTCTATAAATAATTGAAAACCAGTGTTTCTATCCTGTATCCTGACTTTTAATGTACATTTAGTATTCTCAATATGTCATTTGATTGTGGAAAATGCAAAGGTAAAAAAAGTGATGATCTTGTAGGATGCGAAGGCTCCTGCGGTAATTGGTACCACATATCCTGTGTAAATATTAGCGATGACGAATTTAAACTGTTACAAAAATCCGCCAATCTGTTCTATTTGTGTCCATCCTGCAAAGTCAATTGTGTTATTTCCGATGAAAACAAGTCGAATAATATTGATTCGTTACTTCCCAATATTGATACTAAAGTATCCTCAATATCCAACGATATGAATAAAGATGTATTCAATAATATTCTTACAGATTTTGAGGATGAAGTGAATAATACAATTACTAAGAAAATTTTTGATCTTTCTAACATTATTGAAACTAAATTTGATTCCTTACTCAATAAATTCATGTCCTCTGATAGCAAACCGAGCTATGCAAATACGGTTAGACAAAACGATCCTCCGATAATTATTGAGCCTAAAGATTCATCACAAAAAACCGCAAAAACCAAAATTGATGTCTTACGTTCCATCGATCCTGTGTCATCAAATATCAAGAATAGTTGGAATTACAGATCAACTGTCTAAAGAACAATTCAAGAATTATTTAATCAACCAAAATAGATCATGCTTTGTTGGTGATTACAAATGTGACATTCTTGATCTTTGTTCCCTCAAAAAGAGGAAAGATGTCTTTCAAGTACTGATTCAAACGGATAAGCAGACTTATCTTAATTTACTAGAGTCCAAAAAATTATTAATCGGGTATGATTACTGCCCCATTTACGATGCAATTGATTTGCGTAGATGCTATAACTGCTGTATGTTTCATCATTTTGCCAACAAGTGTACCAAATTGAAAACATGTCCTAAATGCGCTGGGAATCACGGTCATCTAGAATGTACATCAACTGAGCCAAATTGTGTAAATTGTGTCAAATTTAATGAAGTGCATAACAAAGTTGATACTTCCCATAATGCTTGAGATTCAAACTGTTTTGTGTACCTTGAAACACTCAAGAAATTCGAAAATAATATTATTGGTCAATGACAACCACAGATCTCCAACGTTTTCAGCAAAACTCTGAACTGTTATTACCAAAACATTCAAAGTTTGAAAGATAAAATCCCTAATTTTCTTTTTCAATGTTCCAATCTTGATTTTGACATTATTGCATCCACTGAAACGTGGTTAGATGATAGTGTTTCAAATAATAAGTTTTGTGATGGCAGTTGTTCTGTATATAGAACTGATCGTGATTTTGAAGCGTGTAATGTCTCACGTGGGGGAGGTGCTATTTTGCTTATTAAGAATAATGTAACATCTTTTCATGTCGATCTGAGTAACTATTCTTGCATTCTTCCCGACAATGTTGACATCATTTGCTCCAAAATCAATATCAACAATAAACCATTTTATATATTTGTTTTGCATGTTCCTCCAAATCAAACTGTGAGCAATTACTCATGTATTTTCAATTTTTTTGACAGTCTTCCGTTTTTATATAATAACAATTTTTTAATCATTGGAGATCTCAATTTGAGTGAATTAGTTTATAATAATGATTGTCCAAAGCTCAGAACATTCCATGCATTTTTAGAATTTCTTGATGCAAGTCAATTCAATAATGTTTTAAATAAATTTAATAAACTACTTGATGTTACTGTTTCAAATATAAAATGTTCTGTTAGTCATTCCAAGGATTTGATACTTAATATTGAGTACGATCATCATCCCGCTCTCTATATTGAAATTAATCTCAATGATGATATTCATCGGAATAATATAATTAGAAAACAATCTGATACGTATAATTTTAAGAAAGCAGATCTCTGTACATTGTATAAAATGATTGAAGATTTTGATTGGAAAGCTCTTGATTGTTTCACTGATGTAAACTCAGCTTGTGATTTTTTCTACAAGACTCTTTATTCATTTTTTGATATATGTGTACCACTTAAATCACCTGCTCCAAGACATTATCTGCCTTGGTTTACACCTGATATCAAGGCTGACATTCGTAAGAAAGAACATCTTCATAAGCTGAGTAAAAAAAGGCCCTCGAGGGAGCCTGTTACCCTTATAGGGCGCGTCCCCAGGTGGCGGATAGGGGAATGCCTCCCAGATATGGGTGGTAGGAGGGAAATTGAATACCTCGTGCTGCTTTGCACGTAAATGTTGGATCATTAAAGGCTAGAGGAAGAAAACCCCGACTAAAAATTACCTGGTCCTCCTGGTTGGGGGCTTTGCCTCAGGCTAACACCCTGTTCATGTAAAAATTAATAATGTTATGAAACTTCTACAGAAGCCTCGGAAACCTGGACAGACTCAAAGGCAACGACAAAAGAAAAGAAAACGGAAAAACGAAATAAAAGTGGCAACGTGGAATGTTAGGACGCTCCTTAGATTTGGCGCCCTGAACGAATTGAAAGAATGCGCCAAAAAATACTCCATTGATATATAAGCCACGCAAGAGACAAGATGGCCCAACAGCGGATTAATAGAGCAAAGAACTCACACATTTTTCTACAGTGCATATACTAGAGAAGGTAATCTTGGAACAGGGTTCCTAGTCAATAAGAAGATGCGCGACCATATAATAGACTTCCAGCCCACCAACGAGAGAATAAGTTTGTTGAGATGTAGAGGACAATTTTTCAACACAACCCTCATAAACGTACACGCTCCAATTGAAGATGCAGGAGCAGGGATTAAAGATTCTTTCTACGAACCACTCGAACAAATTGTCGAAAAAATCCCCAGACACGATATGAAAATTATCTTAGGAGACCTAAATGCGAAAATTGGACAAGAAGACAACTTCAAATCAACCATCGGAAGTTGCAGTCTCCATCACAGAAGTAACGACAACGGGCTTAGATCAATATTCTTTGCAGCTGCATGTAATCTTGTAATCCGTAGCACATACTTTCCAAGGAAAAACATATACAAGGGCACGTGGGTCTCACCCGACGGGACAACAATTAACCAAATCGACCACGTAATAACAACTGCAAAGCACGCATCTAGCATAAGTAATGTCCGAACAATGCGTGGTCCGAATATAGATTCGGATCACTTCCTAGTGAGAATAAACTTGATAAAGATGGGACCTAGAAAAATTGGAAAACCCTATAACAAAAGCTAATTTCGGACAAGAACTACATCAGGCTATAGAAACAGAGAATCAAAAAACAGAAGGCGTGATGCATGATGACCTGAATGAGCTTTGGGATTCATTTAAAACTGCGATAAACAAAACGGCAGAAACTGTTATTGGTGAGAAGACAAAATCAATCAATAAGGAGTGGTACAACGATCAGTGCAGAGCTGCGGTAAACGAAAAGAACAAAGCATGGGAGAAGATGACCCAAAGAAGAACACAGCTTAACCAGGAGATACATAAAGAAAAGAGATTGGAAGCATACAGAGTATGCAGAAGGAGTAAGCGAGCCTTCATAGCTAATCAATTAGACGAAGTCGAAGAAGCAAGAGAAATGAAGAAAGTCAAACTCTTCTACAAGAACATTAATACGACGAAGCAATCCTTTAAACAAAAGTCAACAATAATAAGAGATAAGGCTGGAGAGCTGGTAACAGGAAAAGGAATTCCGGATAGATAAGTTGAGCATTTCAGCAAGTTGCTGAACAACGATAATGTAGAAACAATCAGCAACCCCGAAGTAAATATCCTGCAAAATGATGCAGGAGATCAGAGCGATCCAACTCTTAGCGAGTCACCGCAAATAGAAGAAGTTAAACAAGCCATATTAAAACTAAAAAATAATAAATCTCCAGGTGTAGACGATATTCCAGCCGAACTTCTCAAAGCCGGAGGTGATGCATTAGCTGGATCAATGTACCGCATAATTGACAGCATTTGGAACTCGGAAAGTATACCGCAGGAATGGAATACAGCAGTTCTAATACCAGTCCATGAGAAGGGGGACATAACAGACTGTAACAATTATAGAGGAATAAGTCTGCTAAGTACTGCTTACAAAGTTCTCACGCATATTCTTTATAATAGACTCCAGGAATTTTCCGAATTTAAGAACATAATCGGCGAGTACCAAGCGGGATTCAGAAGAGATAGATCAACGGTAGACCATGTATTCATAGTAAGACAAATACTTGAGAAAGGATGGGAATACAATATAACAACATATCATTTATTCATAGATTTTAAGACCGCCTATGATTTTATAAATAGAAGTCAGATATGGGAAACAATGTCTTTTTTCGACTTCCCAGTTAAATTAATAAATCTCTGTAAAGCCACCATGCAAGAAACTCAGTGCAGTGTTCGGATATTCTCTGAAACCTCAACCAAATTTCGCACTACCAAAGGACTTAAGCAAGGAGATGCACTCGCACCCTTCTTGTTTAACCTCGTTCTAGAAAAAGTACTACGGGAGTCCAAGCTCAGATTGAATAGCAATGTATTCACACATGAGTATCAAATTTAGGCTACGCTGACGATGTCATAATTTCAAGCAGGTATATGCAGACTATACAAAATACATGTCAAACGCTACACATGGCAGCTAGTAAAGTAGGGCTACTGATAAACGAGAGGAAAACGAAGGGTATCGTAGTATCAAGACAGGAGCAGTACCGCGACCAAAATACGGTAGAGCAGTTTAGCTTTGAAATAACACAACAATTCACCTATCTTGGAACTGTCTTAACTAGTAACAATGATATTCTTACTGAAATTGAGAGAAGACTTATTTTAGGGAATAAATGCTATTATGCATACATGAACATACTTAAAAGTAAGAAAATAAGTATCAATACAAAACTAAAGCTGTACCGCACCATAATTAAACCAGTAGTAACATACGGATCAGAGGCTTGGGTTATGACACAAGTAACTGAAAATAAACTGCAAGTATTTGAAAGGACAATCCTAAGGAAAATATTTGGCCCAATAAGGGAGGGCGAAATCTATCGTATACGCACAAATATAGAACTCCAAGAACTATACGCTGAGCCCAATACTGTAACATCAATAAAAATTGGCAGACTGAGATGGCTAGGCCCCCTACAAAGAATGGAAGAGGACAGGCAAAATTTTCAATCAACAATCCCGTGGTACGAGACCTAAAGGAAGGCCAAAGTTAAGGTGGCTAGATAATGTCACAGATGATTTGAAGAAGATCAACGCTAGAAACTGGAGAACGCTTGCCCGAGAAAGAAACAGGTGGAGACGGATGCTAGAAGAAGCTAAAACTCCATTAGGGTTATAACGCTATGATGATTGACTGAGTGAAAAAAGGATTGTAAACAATACTGATTCTATTACTGCTTATAATAAAATACGTATCAAATTGAAAAAAGACATTAAAAACGCTTACGACAACTATATTTCTTTATGCGAGCTCAATACCAAGTTTGATCCAAGTTCATTTTGGAAATTTATTAATTCCAAAAAAAAATCATCTACATTTCCAAATACCATGATGTTCAATGATAAAAATCTAAATTCACCGGAATTGATTGCCAACGGTTTTGCCACTCACTTTGAATCGGTTTATTCTCCATCCTCTAACAATAACTGTCCTACTTTTCCTGTGGTATCCGATAACAATATTACACTGAATCATATAAGCAGGGATGAAATAATTAAATCAATTAATAATTTGAAATCAAGTTTCACTAGTAGTCCGGACCTGATTCCTGGTTTTCTAATAAGAGATTGTTCATATCCGTTGTCTAATATTTTTTTAATATATTCAATCCAGTTTTAAAAACAGAAACTTTCCCGGATATATTGAAACTTACTCGGATAAAACCAATCTATAAAACTGGGTGCACTTCTAATATGAACAATTATCGTCCGATTGCTGTTCTCTTTAATTTGAGCAAGGTATTTGGGAAAACTATTTATTCCACAAACTATCCAAGAATAAGAAATAAAATATCATTTTATCAGCATGGTTTCACCGAGAAGCGCTCTACTGCTACAAATCTCTCTTATTTTACCCACTATGTTTCCAAAATTTTAGACAAACAAGGTCAGGTTGATTGTGTATACACTGAATTTTCTAAGGCTTTTGACCGTTTGGACCATAATATATTGATTGAAAAGCTGTCTACCTTCTCCATTTCGTCATCGTTAATTACTTAATTGTCTTCTTATTTATCTGATCGTCAACTGTTTGTCAATTTTCTTGGCCATAAATCCTCTTATTCTTCTCCTTCGTCTGGTGCTCCCTAAGGCTCAAATTTAGGTCCCCTTCTACTCATTCTATTTATTAATGACTTATCTGATATTTCATATTCCGAAAAACTTTTATTTGCAGACGATTTGAAATTTTTTTATTCTGTGACCTCCTTGAATGACTGTCTTATTCTTCAAGAAGACCTGTACCGCTTAATTGAATTGTGTTCATCTAAAAAGTTGAATTTAAATACGGACAAATGTTTCATAATGTCCTACACCAAAAAAGCTTCGTTTCCAAACATAAATTATACAATCAATAATATAACTTCACTTAGATGTTTTAAAATGAAAGACCTCAGGGTTATTTTCGATGTTAAATTGACATTTATTGAGCACATGAATAATATTTATAGGGCAGCAATCAAAAATGCTCGGTTTTGTTATACGTAATAGTCGCGATTTCAACAATATTTTCACAATCTTTTATCCATATCACTCCTTTTGTTCGTTCCAAGTTTGAGTATTGCTGTATTACTTGGAGTCCTGTGTACGAAACACATAAGGACCACATTGAAACTATTCAAAAAAAACTCCTACGATATATATATATATATATATATATATATATATATATATATATATATATATATATATATATATATATATATATATATATGTATATATATATATATATATATATATATATATATATATATATATATATATATATATATATATATGTCAAAAAATTTGGTAACTATCCAGATCATACTGTAGGCTACAAAGATCTTCCGAAAATATTTAATTTTCATTTATTATATGAACGTTGGGAGTTTTATTTGATTTTTCATCTCTCCAAATTGATTCACGGTGAGATTGACGATCCTGTTTCTCTCAGCCTTCTACCCTTCCACTCTCCATTTCTCCACACCCGATATTCTAGTTCCTTTTATTCACCAATTCCTAAAACTAACATTTATTTTTCATCACCCATTCATCGTATGTGGTCGGTTTATGATTCAAAATTTGCAAATGTAGATATTTCTCTTTTTACTCCTAAATTAATAGAGAAACATGTGTTATTTTAAGTATCTGTAGATTTCAATCATTCAATTAATCTCTAATATTTTGTACTTTTTCCTGCCCAGTTAGTGCATTTGTATCTATTGGGTAGTGTAATTTAATAATAATAATAATTTAATAACATAGTTCATAGGTAGTCTGTGGGCTGAACCTATACTGAGAAAATATTTCATCCGACATAGAACCGGACGACGTCGTACGCACAGATTACCTATAAACTATAGACGGTAAACTGCAATTTTATGAGCTGGAATTGTCTTTTACCGCCATCTGATGATAGGAATAATAACTAACACCGATTTGAATTGAAAGGCGGTAGTCTATTTGAATTTTGAAATGATTATTAATGATTTGTAGTTTTTTTTTTAATGAAGAAAACGGTGTACGGGAATTCAGTCACAAGTTTATTATTTCTATCCTACTATACAGTTTCGGTCCCACCTGGACCATCTTCAGAAGTGCTAACATTTATACAATAGTGTGAGAATGTGGAAAAAAAAAACAAAAAAAAGGTGTAATGAACAGTGTACTTACAATAGAGTTAGTGTTTGTGTATGTTGTCATCTGTAGTGTTAACATAAATATTTTGTTTTCTTTTATAAGTCGATGTAATAAAAAAGAGAAAAACCAAACATGTTTTTAGTCAAAAATAAAAGAATAAATAAATGTATATATAAAAAAAAAATTCAAATATGAAGAACTAAGCGTGGCAACCACTGACCGTTATGAAAGCCAGAGGCTAAGTACATGTTACATGAAGTGAGTGCCCGTGTAATGCGGAAAAGCCAAAACGCACAAGTCACAACAGTCAATTGCTGCGGTCTACAGCACCAATAGTTATTGTCCGATGGATGGATGATTTCGTGGTGAGTATTGCTTCAACTATTCATGGAGTACACCTGACAACCCTAGCAAGCAGATATTCAGCGGCTGAAAAGAAAGAATAGGTATACCTCGTCCAGATCTTTTTAAAGAATATAATACTTCCATGGGAGGAATAAATCAAATGGATGCCAACGTAGGCGAATATAGGATCGGAATACGTGGGGAGAGATGGTGGTGGTGCATTTTTAGTTGGCTAATTGATGTGTCTGTGCAAAATGCATGGATTCTGTTGGAAGAAGCGGGTGAAAATGTGCTACAGTTCTATTTAACGATGTATCAAACACAACCCAAAGGCAGAAGACGACACTCTGCTAGTTTATCAGGGTCAAAAATATCTGAAGATATCAGCTACAATTATCTGGACCATCTCATCCAGAGTGAACCAAATAATAAAAGATGTAGATGTGCAAATCAGAGCTGTTCCAGCGTGATACGCACAGAGTGCAAAAAATGTAAATCGGACTGTGTATTCCATGTTTTGTTCTATATAATAATGTTCCGTATATGAAAGAAATATATGAGTTTGAAAGAGAGTTTTTGTGCTCTACTTTACACCTCAAGATCCTAGCGTGACCATAAGGTGACATCATTTTCCCCCAGAACTGGAGTAATAAAATCAAAACTAATTTCATAGTCAGTTTCTTCAACCAATATTGAAGAAGGTTCAAGTGATAGAAGATATTTTTCATGGAAAAAGTTAATTCAGTCCTTAATGGGTTGATCAAGTTTGCCGCGCTTGACATGAAAAAAACACAAAGAGTGATGAGAATAGACAGATGAAAGAATAATTCAAAGTGATGATGAAGTGTATGAAAAGACAGGATAAGGATAGACTCTAATTTTTTAGTAAAGTGACGATAACATTTGTCAATAATAATTGACATTAAAAATCTTTAATTTTTAGCAACAAAATTTGGTCAATTCAACAACCCTGTACAATTGTGGTTAATTGTTTTATATGAATATTACACATGAATTATGTCAACTTAAAATATATTTTTTGACTCCAACAGCATCTGAAAATAATTTTTGAAACATTCTATATCGTTGTCAAAATTATTCCAAAAATGAAGGTACGACAATTCGCATGAATCTCACGGAGACGTACATTGAAATAATAGGAACAAATCAGAATAAATATCACAAATGGAATATATCAAGTAGAAGTTAATCCTTTGGATCCAGCAACAGCATTCAAAATTCATTTTCGAAACATACTTTATCGTTATAGCTCGGTCTTTCCTAACAGCGGCGTAGATTGAAAAAATAGGAACAAATTGAAATAAATATCATTCATGGATTATGTCCATTTAAAATCCATTCTTTGGATTCAAGAACCGCCTTTAGAATTGATTCACGGGACATATTTTCCTCGCTGTTTTTGTCGAAACTATTTCAGACATAAAGATATAATATTCCGTCCTCATTTTATGGAGACGTACATTGAAACAATAAGAACAAATCAGAATAGACATTACAAATGAGTTATCAGAATTAAAATCAATTCTTTGGATTTTATCGATGAGACACCTTCGTAAGGGCGCTTGGCTGCTCTCCTTCTATGTATTTCATCCTTCAACTAGAATACAGTATTCATGTTTTATTCGGTATATTAATAAATTTGCAAGATTTTTCATAGCATAATTTGGCCTTCTTGGCCAAACAATCAGTACTGGACTCAATTTTCTTCTACCTAATAATTATCTTATTACATTCTTTGATACAATGATTGGTCATCAGAAGTGTTGTTCTATGAATTAGTGAATTGATAACACGGTCTCTTTGGTTTTCACAACTTACCAAATTGAAGTCGACATTTTATGAATTCCCGTGAATTTTTCAGAATCATCCTCTTACGACCATTCTCTTTGAGAAACAGTAATGTAGGATCCTGTTTTCTGGATGGACGTCGTAACTAAAACACTCGAGTTTGAATAATAGAAAACAATAAATAACATTTCATTCACCAAACTTTTTTTATAATAGAAAATAAAAATCACACTTGTCAACCGTTCTGTTGTTTACTTCCGAATCTTCCCTCTCTCTTTCGGCCCTGCGCACTCTAGGAAACTTTTAAACACACCTGCGCACCATCCGCTTCCTCGCGTGCGAAAACATTGAATTCTACCCCGGACTCCCACATTCGGCCATCCTGCGGTTCATCTGCCCCAGAAGAACAGTCTTCGTCGCCCCATGGCTTCATGTACTCGACACACGTGGCTTCTCGGTTAGGCCCTTCATGAAATCCCTCGCGGATGACGTCGTGAGTATCATTCGGCTTCATCTTGATAACTCGATACGGACCGACGTACTCCTTCCGAATTTTAAATCCTGGATCCAGTTGCGTACGCATGATGGCGAGGATGTCCCTCATGACGTAGCGGCGCGTTGACGTCGATCGTAGCTCTTCTTGTTCTCCTCTTGAACTCTGGTAATCTGCTCTTTTGCTGCTTCCTGGATCTTAATTCTATTGGCGTCGAACTTGGCGACGGTTTCTTTAGTGATATGCTCGGCGATTCTCAGGTCCGTAGGATTGCGCATTCTAACGTCCATCAGGAGCTCAAATAGCGTCCGCCCAATACTACGATTGAACGTTGAATTCATGACTCTCTGGACGGCGTCCATGTACTTGTACCAACAACGCGGGTCTTTGAACGACAACTTAGCTAGAATGAAGGGAATGGTTAGATTCATGCGCTATACATGCCTGTTCGCACGTGGCAGCCCCGTCGTGATGATGAAAAATCTTCTCCGCATGGCAGTACTCCTCAAACTCGTTCGATGTGAAGGCTGTGCTTCTGCCGGAAATGATCTGTGCCGGATTATCAAGGACGGCCTTGTGCACTTCCAGCCACTTGATGAACTCGCTGGACGTCGTCGATTTCACCTGATATAGCCAGATGAACTTCGTGAAACTGTCTACCACGGCAAGAATATGTCTATAACCTTTGTGCGTCGATTCAAAGTTCGGATGTGGCCGACGTGATAGGTATCAGGCGGTGAACTCTCTTTGAACAGCGGTTGGAGTAGTCCCTCCTGCTTTCCCATCTTTTGGTTGACCAGGATACATTTGACGCAGTTACGGATGACCCTCTCGACGACCTTCTTTACCTCTGAGATATAATAATCCTGTTTCAGCTTCTCCTTCGTTTGCAAAGCGGCGTAGTGTCCTTCCTCATGAGCGGTTCAAACAACTTCGTGTTGCATCGATCGAGGAACGACGAGCGTCTTGCATCCTTCTATGAATTTGGAAAGGATTCCATCGTTCAACGCAAAATATCTGTAGGGCTTGTTCGTCAGGTGATCCTAGATCGCCTTCAAACCCTCGTCTACTTGCTTTGCTCGCTTGATCCGAGCGACAACATTGTTTTCGACCGTTTACAGCACCTTCGGCTGACGGCTGAGGGCGTCAGCGTGGGGAATTCCTAGCCCACTGCGATGCTCGATACTGTAGTCGTACTCCTCAATCAACATCGCCCATTTTGCGACTCTGAGTGTCAAATCTTGTTTTGTCCACAGTTTTCCGCAGCGCGGAGCAGTCTTTGGCCAATTTGAATTTAGTACCAAGCAGGTAAGCATGAAACTTCTTCAACGCGGTGACTGCAGCCAGGACTTCAAGTTCGTGGCTGCAGAACTTTTCTTCCTACGAAGTCATCTTCTTGCTCATATAGTGAACTTGGCGTAACTGGTTGTCCGACGATGTACGTTGCAGTAGCATTGCACCGTACCCTAGCAAAGAAGCATCCGTATGCCACTTAGTATTGTTTTGCGGATTCAAGATGGCTTAAACTAGTTCTCCCGACAGCAAACTTTTCAATTGGACCAATGCAGCTCTCTGATCCGGTCCGAACTGGGTATCTTGTTCTCTTTCCAGCAAGTCACTAAGCGGCTTTGTGATTCTTGCGTAACTTAGCATGTACTTCCTGAAATATCCAGTAAGCCTCAAAAAGCTGTGAATGTCTGCGATGCATTTTGGCTTTGGGTATTTTTGGACCGCAGATATCTTCGAGGATAAGGGTGAAATTTTTCTATCCTCAACAAAGTTACCCAGGAACTCGATCTTGGTCTTCAGAAACTGACACTTGCTGTATTTAATCTCTAAACCGTACTCTTGAGCGGTTTCCAGCATTCGCTCCAGTCGTTGGAGGGTTTCTTGCTCGTCCCGTCCTGGAATACCTGGGTCGTTTATATAGATGAAGACTACGCTCTCAACTACAAGCCCGCAGAATACACAGTTGATGTGCCTCTGAAAAATGGCCGAGGAGTTGCACAGCCCGAATGGAACTCTTAGGAACTGGTGGTGAACGCTGTGAGTTACGAACGCAGTGTATTCACGGCTGAGTTTGACAATACGTACATGGAAGAATCCATTTTTCAGGTCGAGTGTACAGAATATCTGGGCGTGACACAGCTTATCCAGCACGTCCTTTATTATTGGTAGTGGATAGCGGTCTCTCACAATGTTCTTGTTGACTCGGCGGAAGTCAATGCACAGTCGTCGCGATCCGTCCCTCTTTGACGTGACGACCACCGGGCTGGCGTAGTCGGAGCAGCTTGGCTCTACTATCCTGTCCTCTAGCCTCTCACGGACCTGTTTCTCTACGACATCCCTCTCTACCAGTGCCAGTCGTCTCGGTCTGCAGTATACGGTCTCCTCCTTTTCCATGATAAGATTCATCTCCACCTGGATGGTCTTGTTTGCCATCGGCTGGTAGCCTGCGATCATCTTCTTGATCTCTGATAGCGATTCGTCTGTCAGTATTCCGATGTCCAAATCGTCCTCCTGTACAGCATCAATATTTATCAGAGCAGCTGCTTCTTGCACCTTCTTCACCCTTATCCCATTCTTGCTCATCATGACTTCGGCCTGGTCCAGTAAGTCATTCCCGATGATAGCTGGCAACTTCAACGTGTCGGATACGACGTAGACATCTACTACTGTCGTAGTCCACGTCGACTGTAGTCGTGAAGTATCCCCTTGGCGGAACTTTGCTCTTGCCGAATCCGGTTGATACAATTACAGTGTTCCTCAGTGTTGGCATTCTCGCGTTCATGTGGATGTCATCGCGAACCAAATTTAAGTGACATCCAGTGTCTGTAAGAGCCTCTACCTTGAAGCCGTTGATCGACTCCTCTTGCATTTTCGAGTTGCTCATTGTACTCGCCGCGAAATTTACTGTGGGTAAGTTCTTCGTGTCGTCCTTGGCAGGTTTTGCTGTGCACTTGGAAACAATGTGTCCGAAGCCATCGCACTGGGAGCATTTGGAACCTTTCTCCTTGAATTTGCAATGGCTGGATTTGTGTCCATCCTTACTCTAACAATTGTAGCACCTGGTTATTGATGAGGACCTCGCCGGTGCGTCATCTTCCGATGACTTGGATTCTCTGGGATGTTGGTGGACACCGGACTTCCAAGTTTTGGAGTGCTTCTCTTGCTTGGTCGACTTGTGACTGCCTTTGTCGTTGGCCAACTCGTAGTGACGCAGTTTCTCTTTGAGCTTCTCGAGGTTTCTCTCTCCATATGGCATGATTTTGGTGCCTGCGTTGTCGTCGATGCTGTCAATCATATATCGCATCAATGACTTGTCATCGAAGTCCGCCCTGCTGGCTATCTCCTGCATTTCTAGAAGGTATTCTTGGCATCTTTCGTCTCTTTTCTTGTAGTGCTCTGCCAGGAGTTGGTGGATCCCGGCTGCGGTCGTCAGGACATGAAACTTTTCCTTCAGGGCCTTCTTGAGTTTTCTCCACGTTATGATCCCTCGTTCACCTTTGATGAACATCTCGGCCAAACCTGTTGAAGACTTCTTCGCATAGATAAACATCTGCATTTTGTTCCACTTCATCAACTCTGCGGTCTCCTTGAAGTCGTCGATTTATTTCATAACCAAGTATCCATCCTTGCCGCTGAACGTACGAATTGAGTCCTCAAGATCGCGGAATGTTAGGACAAACGTGTGGGACTTCTCTCGTCATCGTTGATTGGATCTACCAGGTCGCTCATGATCCTCTTCCTCACTCAAACTGTCGTCCTCGAAGCTATCTGCATCATAAGTGGCCTTGCTGGATGACGTCTGGGATGAGTCATCCTTGTAGCGGCGGTATCTGGATGAAGTTTGCCGATGCATTGTCTCCAGCTTTCTTCTTGGGCCGTTCGTGCTTCGGTGGCAATAAGTCCTTGTGCGTTCGTCAGTCCTTCTTCGCATTCTTCTCGGCGTCATACGAGTCACGCTTTTTTGGGTCAATGCCATGGTTCTTGTTCCAATAATTTGCGCTGGACTGCGTGAAATCTCTGCTGTTGGACTTGGTCTCATTCTTGACGTCTGGCTTTGCCTTTTTATTTGACTTCACGGACTCGTCGCTGTCGTCGTTTGATACAAAACATATTTTCTTTAGCTGCTCTAAATCACTTAAGTATTGATAAATACGTTCTGCAAGTACCTCCTTTGGACCTGTATAATCAATCGATAATATGATTGCAACGGAAATGAGATCAGCTTTGTCAAATTCTTCAACTATGAATTTTTGCTTTGCAGCGCTGTCGTCGGAATCAGGTTGAATCGAAAATCCGGAAAAGTCACGCAATCTCTTACGATCCTTCCTATCTACAATATCATACTCGAAAATCAGCTTGTAAAGCGTCCGTATGGCTTTTATCGACACTGCCCCTATGTTGTACTTGATCACGATATTGCCTAATTTGTCATTTTTACTAGGAGCTTGTGCTTTGTCCTCACTTACCTGAAAGTTCTGTTATGGCGGTCATTGCTTGCGCCGTGCGCCTTACTTTGGGTGTGCACGCGGTGCACTTTGATGTTAGCCGTCCTTGCGTCGGAGTCCTTTGAATCGCCTTCTTCCCTCGCGGTGCTGCGTCGTGTTGCAAGAGGCAGTGCGTCGTGATGAGTCGTTATTGCGTCATGCAACGTTGTTCTTATGGCAGGTTCAGTCGTGTTCTCATCCCCTTGATGAGCCCCCAATTTTGTAGAAAATCTTTTTCCTGGCTGGACATCGTAAATGAAGCACTCGAATTCATGATTATTATTATTATTATTATTATTATTACCATACACTAAAGCCCAGTGAAAGGTAGTACAATGAAAATTACAAAAAGTATTTGGTTGAATTACAAAATGATCATACAAATATTATATATATATATATATATATATATATATATATATATATATATATATATATATATATATATATATATATATATATATATATATATATATATATATATATATATATATATATATATATATATATATATATATATATATATATATATATATATATATTAAATCAATCACTCGATGGATTTGATTTTTAAAAATATTTATTTTTAAAAGCACAAGTACATACAGCCGAATACAAGTTACTTGATGAGCACTGCTCAAGAATCTTACACAATCTAACTATCTAACTAACTCAATTCTATTCAAATAACTACATAGCAAGATCTTTCTGCTGAATACAGTTTAATATTACATTCATAGGAAAACTACCGTGTGAACGGTGCAATGCTGATGTAATAAGGGTTGGGCGTCTATATAATTCCTCCCCTACTAGACGAAAGAATACCTGTTGAATTGTCAATAGGTGTTGTTTCGATAATTTGATTCTTAAATTTCTTTTGTTTATTAATTAATTTTCTTTTCATAATTTCTGAATGAATTTCCTTCAATAAAAGCATTGCAACAATCACAATTACTAAATACAATAAAATATCATAAAATATAGAATGTGATTCAAATTGATGGATTTCATTCAAATGCATAATTTGTTGATCTGGTACTTTGATTATTTCTAAACTTCTTATGTTCAAAGTCTTATTGAATACTTATTTATTTTTATCATTTTCAATATTCACATTAATTACTTTATCATAATCGACATTACTATGAAACTTTTGTTTATTTATCGAACAATTTTTTACTGAATAAATACCTAAAAATTCTCTCTCCAATATTTCATCATCACATTCAATATTTAACAACTCTTTATGAGGTAAATATAAATAAGCTATATCTGAGTTCGGGATTGAAATTACTTCATTATGATTCAAAACTTTAACATAATTACACTTATCATTATTTTTATGAAAATACAAATTCTCTAAGCAATTGTCTTGGATTGAACTTCCTTGACTACAAATATACAATTTATTCTCAACAAGGGTACCTTTATTTGAATAATTCATATGTCCGTTGGATCTTGAATAAAAACCTGGTACTAAGTTTAACGTCACAAAGTTATTGTCATGTATTGTAGGTATAGGGGTTATTTGTAAAAGTTCGGTCTGTATAAAAGGAATAGGAATATCTATTATTATATCTAAAATGAATTTTTCATATTTGCAATAAACTTTCACTAATTGTTGATTCTGCCAATTTTTTATAATAAGATTTTTGAAACTATTAGGTTATATTTTACCAATTTCCAATTCAATATCTTCCCTAGATAATATTCCAAAATAAAGGGTATTTGTTTCACAAAAAGCAAAAGTAGTTTCGATTTCATTGAAAATACTAATTAAATTTGTTGAAACGAATAACAATTGTGTGATAATGTTTTCCAAATAAAGTTTATCATTATCATCTATTATTTTACCTATAACAGTTCCTAATTCATCAATTTTATTTTGGATAATTATATTATTATTATTAATTTTCTCTACCTGACTATTGAAATAACTTGAAATATTTTTATTGGAAACAATAATCTGATTCATATTATCTTTTAAAATATTCTGATCTTCATTTATTGATTTTAAGGCAGTATCATACTTTTCTTGATCCGATGCATCTAAATTCCCTGTAATACTCTTTATGATTGACCCTAATCCATTCATTAAACCACAATTACTTCTTGAAGTATCATGTAGAAGAATTTGTATTTTAATATTTACTATTGCTAAAAAATTCTCCAACATTATAAAATTATCATTCAATCCTTGTATATCTTTACTATCATATCTTCTATTGCCTATTTCTAATTTAAGCTTGGCATATTGCATTGTTAAATTGCTATAAGATTCCCTAATTTTATTCAAATTTATTCTAACATAAATATACTTATTATTAGTGGAAATTGAAGCATTTCCTAATCTGAGGATATTAATTCCGGGATTGTCTCGTTCATCTTTGAGGTTGATGGTTGTGCTTGCTTGCACGATTCTGTAAATTTACGATAAGGTTTCAGCTTATCTATTTTGATCTTTTTGTCTTTGTCCGTGATAATTTGTGCCCTATCTTTGATTTAGGTTTTAACAATTTGTTTTTTGAATTGAGGTTTTTCTATTTTACCAGTATTTCTCTTAGCTTGTTGTTCATAAACTTTATTTTGCAATTTGCAGCTTCCTACTTGAGAGGTAGCATATTTTCTTTTACTTTTTTCTAACAATATTCTATTCTCATCATACATTTTTTTCATGATTTCTTTATGAATTTGGACATAATTATCTGTAGCGATTTCAGGTGAAACATCTTCTTTTGATTCGTTAAAATGACCGAAAACTATTTCATTTGGAGTGCGTTTAGTTATTGAATGTATGGACTGATTATATGCCTGAAGAGCGTATCGAACTTTACCACTAATACCTAAGTCATTGAAATCTTTATTTTGCTCTAATATCCTCATATGCTCTATTATAGTGGAATGAAATCGCTCAATATTTCCATTACTTTTGGGATTATTCACACTGATTAAATGTATACGGATATTTTTTGTAGATAAAAAATTATAAATCAATTGATTATTGAATTGTAAACCATTATCTGAAATAATTAACTTTGGGTGGCCAAATATCGGAAAGTATTTTATTGATTTTTGAACTACTGTTATTGTATTTGTTTCTGGGAGATGGTATATTTGAGCATGTTTGGAAAAACTATCAATTATTGTAAGAAACTTTTCTTTCTTCAAGGAAAGTATATCAATGTGAATTATTTCAAGTGGTTTTAAAGCAGTAGGTGTTTTTAATGTGGGGATCTTAATTGGATTCCTTTCATATTTATTTTCTTGGCAAGTATCACAATTATTTATGAATTTTGGAACCGGTAATTGCATATTAGGCCAATAATATCTTTGTTTCAATTTTTGATATGTTTCTATAATTCCTCGGTGATTGGTTTTACCGAGATGATAATTCTTAATAAGGTCGATCTCATCATCAGACGACTCAATGTCTTGCAATTGTTGGTTACAACAAATTAGTTTATAAGTACCTGGCTGAAAATAAATCTGTAAAATTGAATTTAAAATTTTTTTGAACATTTCAGGGACTATACAATGACATTGAATTCCTGGAACTAAATATTCCTTTATGAATTTCAATAATGTGTCTTTATGATTTGTTTTATTAATATACATATAAATTCTTTGTTTTTCATGTCCAAATAATTTATTTATATCAACTGTATTTTTGGTATTTGTTTCTTTGAATATAATTTGATTTTTGCCAGAATTTATAGGTACTTCTTTATAGCTAAGTCCATTTATGGGTGACTCCTCATCTGAATGTTGGGTACAACTATCTGTATCTTTATCAGCTAAAACAGAATTGGCATAATTTTGGATATTAATTGGAAGAAAAATATTTATTTGAATATTTGTACTTTTAAATACTGACTGTAATAATTTTTCTATATCTGACCAATTTTGTTGATCTAAACCTGACGCTATCTGAGGCATATTAATAGTATTAATATTGTTCTGTACTAAATAATCTCGTAACTGTTTTAAACATTTTTCTATAACTTTTAAATTTGGCTTGTCAAAATAATTCTCTTTAGTAATTAAATGAATTATCAGTCTGGGCAACATTTGAATAGCAATATCCTGGTCAATTGAAATCTGATCTAAATTTATACGAGTCTGAAATTTTTCATTAATTTGTTTCGCAAAACCTTGTTTCATTTTGAAATCTTCAGAGACACAATGTACTATAGGCTCATCATGATCGAAAATATTTGTATTCTTATAATTAATTTTAAACGGTTCTGGTATTCTGGATAAATAGTTCGCGACATAATTTTGTTTACATTTTTGATATTCTATATCATAATTATATTCCGATAATTTCAATTTCCATCTTATGAGTTTCTGATTTGGTTCTTTCAAAGTATTTAACCATATTAAAGGTTTATGATCAGTTATTAATTTAAATTTGTTTCCATAAAGATATGGGTGGAAATGTTCAATTGACCAAAGGATGGCTGGCAATTCTTTCTCGGTCGTGGAATAGTTTATTTCGTGTTCGTTCAAAGTTCTACTAGCATACGCTATAGGTAGATCTTTCCCGTCTATGTTTTGTGACAAAACTGCGCCTAACGCAAAGTTAGAAGCGTCTGTCGTTAATCTGAACTGTTTTGAAAAGTCAGGATATTGTAAAATTGGGGAGTTCGATAACAGTAGTTTACATTTCTCAAAACAAGAAATGTATTCTTTATCTTCAATATAAATTTTAGCTTTTTTCTTCAAACATTTAGTAAAAACTTTAGTTAATTTTGCAAAATCTCTCATGAATCTTCGATAATAACCGAGTAACCCTAAAAATGATTTTATTTCTTTCTGTGTTTTAGGGATTGGAATTTTTTTTATAATTTCAATTTTCTCAGGATTTGGTTTAATGCCTCCAGTTGTTATTAAATGGCCAAGATATGCGACTTCTTTTCTAAAAAACTTGCTCTTATCTAATTGTAATTCGAGATTTGCTTCTCGCAACCTTTGGAAAATAATTTTGATATTCTGAATGTGTTCTTGCAATGAAGTGCCTAAAATAATAATATCATCCAAATAGACAAAGCATATTTTATTAATGAGATCTTTTAAAACAAAATTCATTAGCCTTTGAAAGGTACTAGGGGCGTTTTTAAGTCCAAATGGCATTCTAAGGTATTCAAAATGTCCGTGATCGGTTTAAAAAGCAGTTTTCTCTACAGATTCGGGATCCATTTCAATCTGATGGAATCCACTTGTCAATTCGATGGTTGTAAGATAATTAGACTTTCCTAACTTATCTAATATTTCCGTAATATCAGGTATCGGAAACTTATCGTCAATGGTCTTGGAATTCAGCTTCCTATAATCTATCACCATTCTAAATTTCTTTTTACCAGAAGCATCTTGCTTTTTTGGTACAATCCAAATCGGACTATTCCAGGGAGAGTATGAAGGACTTATGATTTTTTGTTCTAATAATTTGTCAATTTGGTCATTTACTTCATCTTTATAAATTATAGGATATTTGTATGATTTCTGATATACAGGTGTTTCATCTGTTGTTCTAATCTTATGCTTTATTTTATTAGTGAATGTGAGATTTTGATCGTCAGTTATAGTTAAATCTCTAAATTCTTTAATTAATCTATTCAATTCTTTTTTCTCTAGATCATTCAAATGTTCCGTTCTTAATTTCAATTTATCACAAATTTCGTGCAAATTTATTTGGAATTTATTTTCGTGAAAATAATTAAATTCGAACTTATATCTACCTAAAAATCTGACTGTTTCATCGCAATAATTTATTTGTGCGTTCAATAATTTTAAACCTCTATTGCCAATTACAATATCAAAGTCTTTATGAAACTCGGAAATATAACATTTCAAATTTTAGTATATAATCCTACAAAGGTGAAATGATTTCCATTTGAAATGACATTTGCAGTTCGAATTTCAAAATATTCAGGAAATATTTTGAACTTATTTTTATTTTTATTCACAAAATGTTGACTAATAAAATTTTCGGAAGATCCTGTATCTATTAAAACTCTACAATTTTGAAACTGAATGAAAGGTAGTTTGGATGTATAACTAGCTAAGGATTCAAATTTTCTTGAGGCTTCAACAAAAAAATTTCATTGTCTGATTCCACTTCTACATTCGAATCAATATTTTCTTCCTCGTTTGTATCTTCATCGTATTCGTAGACCGTGTTTATTTCATTACTGGAATCAACACAATTTTCTAACATTTGTAAATCTTGTCGCTGTCTTTTTAATTGTGATTTAAAAGTTTTTGTACTGATAGACATAGGTTGTGGATAATTGAATTTGGGTTTTATTTGTACTGGTTGACTTGGAAAATTTTGTTGTTGTGGGTATCGAGTCATTGGGGATCAATATTGATTCTGGTTCTGGAAATTGTTATTAGGCTTATACATGGGAGTTGGTACATTGATCTTATGTTTTGGCAAACTCTGTTTGTTTATACTAGTATGAATATACTGGAAATCATTTTTGATCAAATTTTGTATTTCACATAAAGATTTTGGATTTCTAGCTGCTAGCTGGCTTCTATACGGTTCCTTACAATTTATAATAAAATTATGAGAGGCATAAGTGGACTTGAATATTTGCAAATTTTCAAATCCTGTTCCAAAATTCAATTTTAATAAACTCATTAGTCTGTTATAAATGTCTTCATATTTATCAAAATATATAAAAACGTCTTCATTCGATTTTTGTTCGAAATGAGAAAGTTCGGTCAAAAAGTGGACTTCATTTCTTTTGTCTCCGTATTCTTCTACCAATAATTGTTTTAAACTATTCCAATCAACATATGTTTTAGTTGCTAATTTTTTATTCGCTTCTTTTGTGATTTTATTTCTTATTGTATGTAAAATAATTCTTCTGATAATAGCAGATAAGTTTTGTTTGTTGATTATTTCAAGAATTTCGTCACAAATGTTGATAAAGTGAGGCAAAGTTCCGGTACTTCCATCATATTCTTGAATTATTCCTAACAATTCCTTGATTTCTGAAGGAATTTTAGGGATTGCATTAAGTAAAGGATTTTGGAGGACAGGTGTCGTCATTTTGTAAGTTGCTGTTCGTAAAGAACTTTAAATTGTTTAAAACTATATAAAAATAATTTGTTGAATGAATTTGTGATAGTTATTCGTATTGTTGTAACGTTAATGTGCTAGACAGTGATTCGCTTAAAATACGTTAATTTGTTTTAGACAGTGATTCGAATTTTCGCGTTAATTTGAACTAACAGTGATTCGTTCAACAAACAACAGGGGAATAAAATAATATGACTTACAATAAGGCAATTATTATGTTGACTACGGCCAATTTCATGGTCCTTGTCTTTGGGATGTATGCGTTGTTGGTTCCTGATGTTCGCTCAGGTGGATGTTGATTTTCGCTCAACAGCTGGGCTGGAGATGTCTTTGGAGTCGGCTTACAGTAGATGCTCTGACTTCTAGGACTTCTCGGAATTAACGACGATATGATTTGCCTTTCCTCGTCGGAGATTGCGTGGAGATGATTTGTTGTATTTTATGATGTTTTATGGCGGCGTTGATGCACTTGGAGTTTTGATATTCTCAAGTTTTAGTGAGAAATCTTCAACGAATTAATCTAATCAAGAGTTTTAGTGAGATTCCGGATTTCTTGAACACTTTGAGAAGGTTTTGGTTCTTTTGATGCCGTATTAAACACTTGAAAGCGATGACTAAACTCTTCAACGAATTGGATACTCTTATTTTGAGAATCTTCAGAGTTAAAGTCTTTCGGGCATCCTACCACGACTGCGCCAATTAAATCAATCACTCGATGGATTTGATTTTTAAAAATATTTATTTTTAAAAGCACAAGTACATACAGCCGAATACAAGTTACTTGATGAGCACTGCTCGAGAATCTTACACAATCTAACTACTAACTTAATTCTATTCAAATAACTACATAGCATGATCTTTCTGCTGAATGCAGTTTAATATTACATTCATAGGAAAACTACCGTGTGAACGGTGCAATGCTGATGTTATAAGGGTTGGGCGTCTATATAATTTATATATAAATGTATATATATATATATATATATATATATATATATATATATATATATATATATATATATATATATATATATATATATATATATATATATATATATATATATATATATATATATATATATATATGTATATATATATATATATATATATGTATATATATATATATATATATATATATATATATATATATATATATATATATATATATATATATATATATATATAAATATACTAATATAAATAGAAATCACAAAAGAAAAAGAGAAATTACATCAATTTTGAATACAAAATTCTACAAAAACTGATAATCGAGGGAGGAAAAATATCAATTGGGCCAGAAAGCTCATTGCCTAACCTGAACATGCGGTATAAAGATGATTGGCATAGAATATAAGTGCGCGCAGTGAGTTCACTGAAATAAAACTTAGAGCGAGTTCGAATAGCCGGCACATTGAAATTAATTAAACTTAAGCATTGCGGATCATGAATAAAATTATTGATGAGTTTGTACAGGTGAAGCATGGTGTAAAAGTTTCTCCCATGAGTAATAGACTTATTATCGTGAATAGACAATAGTATCTTATATGATACACGCTGATCAGGATATGTCCTCATAATTTTATAATAAACATATTTTAAGAATTTTTTTGAACTGATTCGATCAGATCAATATGAACGCTATAAGAAGGTGATTAGATTATTGCACGAGATCCAAGCTTAGATCTGACCAAGGAAAAATAGAGTGAAAATATGGCTCTGATATTGGTAAACGGGCGAGTAATACGTAAAACAAAACCAAGCATTTCATATGCTGAAGATACAGTTCGCTGAATATGCGGTATAAAAGTTAGTGCAGGATCAAAGAGAATACCGAAATCACGAACAATAATGTGACGTTGAATGATATGATTATCCAAGCTATAGTTGAAGTTGAAAGTTATTTTTCTCCTGGTAAATGATACTACTTTACACTTCGACACATTGAGAAATTATTTATTTGATTTACACCAATAATCAAATTTAACAGGATCATTTTGTAAAATAAGGGCATCATCAGGTGTTACTATTATACAAAATATTTTTAAATCATGAGCAAACATTAGGACATCACTAGAAAATATGTAAGAAATATCAGTTATAAGTAAAAGAAAAAGAAGAGGTCCTGAATTAGAGCCCTGTGGCACACCTAGAGAAATATTGAGATAAGTACTATTATAACCAAGGAAATTAGCAAAAAATTATCTATTTTTCAAGTAAGAAGTAAGTAGAGATATAAGATCAGGTGAGAGTGAAAACATTCCTAATTTATGAATGAGTACGCGATGATCAATTCTGTCGAAGGCCTTTTCAAAATAAAGTGTAGACAGTATCAACCGGAATATTCTTATCTAAGGCAGAAGATATAATGGGTGAAATAAGAAATATTTGAGACAGTGGAACGTTCAGCCATGAAGCCATGCTGATGAATCAATATCAAATTCTTCACTCTATCGAAAATATGCTGGTAAATTAAACTTTCAAATATTTCACCGAAGTTAGACACAATAGATATGAGCCGCTAATTTTCTATATGAGTCTTATCATCAGATTTGTCAATGGGTATGACCCGTGCAATTTTCCATAAATCTGGAAATGTATAAGTTCTGAGTGAAACATTAAATATATGTGAAAGTGCTTTGGAAAGAGGATAAGAACAATCTTCAGTTATCATATTGGGCACTAAATCAGGACCGCAGAATGAATCTGGCTTGGTTTGATTCAATTCAAGTCGAATTTCATCACGTGAAAGAAAAGTAAGTAATACCGAGACATCCGATGAGATGCACAGATTAGGCAATGGATCATTACATGATTCAACAAAAACACTATTAGAATGAATTTCAATTTTCTAAGCTATATCTAGTGGTTCAGTAAGCAACTGATCATTGAAGGTCATAGAAGATGGGAAAGATGATGTTTTCTTATGTGGGTTAACTTAGTCCCAGATCTTTTCTTGGTCAGTTTTAATAGAGTTTTCACAATCAGTTACAGAATGAGCATACGTTTTCTTTAAATTCAGCTTAATTCTAAAAATAATAGAAGACATTAAAAGATTATTCCATAAACCAAACTTTTTACATTATAGAGAATCAAAATCACACTTGTCAACCGTTCGGCCCTGCGCACTCTCGAGAACTTTCAATCGCTCCCGCGCGCCATCGGCTTCCTTGCGCGCGAAACCTTCGAATTCTGCCTCGGACTCCCACAATAATATGATTGTTTTCATCTTACCGAAGCATGACACCACTGAAGACGAGGGATAATTGAGTCTTGAAAATTCATCATACTCCAAGTTCTCTGAAAATCTATGCTGCAATCTTTTTCTTACAGCCAACAAATCAAATCTGCATTCTGTACTTCCTTTAATAATTTTTTCCACATGCCTCAATATAAAACCTGTGCAATAATTTGATTTCAGAACACCAACATGTGTTTCGGAGATATCCAGCATATCAAGATGGATGTATGTCTCTTCCAGGCTGCTCCGTTCTACTATGAACAAATCTTCAAGTGATTTCAACAAGCTCGTGTTCAAATCTTCTTCACAATTCGCGCCTAGAGAATGCTTGGACGTCAAATTATCAATAGATAATGTTTTAAACGCCGCAGTGAATGTGCTGCAATCAGAACTAACATTGCGTACACCCTGGCTTCTAATCATACCGAAAAAAAGTTCGAGAGGATCCTGATTTAGATTTTTCAGAAAAAGAAATTTGAATTCTCTGTTTTCTCTCAACGATTTGAGTAAGTCCTCGATTCTTTTGATGGTCACTACAAAATTCTTGAATGAAAGAGGTGGATTGTTTCTCGTAGATTTATTGCTGATAAATTCCATAGAATTTGATATTTGCACAGCCTGGATCCAGAATTCCCAATGTTGTGCGTTCCTACTTATTGCAGCAGTCAACGGTTCTCCTTCAGTTTCCTTTTTGGTACTATTGTTCAACGAATCAAACAGTTGGTACATAAATGCAATAATCTGCGCTGTCAGGGCAGCGTCTTCACTGATACCTGCACAAAAAAATACAATATTAGTGTTGATAGACTGAAAATTCAAAAGAAAATCTAGAATCAAAGGAAGGGCAGTCACTTGTACAACTGAAAATTGACCTGATATAGATGTTGCCTGACAGAGAGAGTGTTCCGATGCGATTTAGGTGAAGAGTAGAAAAATATGGTAGCATAGTTATTCTTATTTATACATGCATCTTTTGTGAATACCAATTTGCCGCTCGCGCAACATAATCTTAATTAGAGAACCATTATGAAATATTTACTTATTTTGCAATTTTTCATGGTATATTAGGAATGACGTACCTTTAGTCCTCGCAACTTGATTCATTGAAGCTGCAAAAATTTGCTTAGAGTCTGCGTGCAATATTTCACCTTCATTTTATGTGCTGAATAGGGCAAAAAAACATGTTTCTCGCTTAGTTTCGGACAGAATCTCAAATTTCCAACATCTTCCTCTTGATCATACTTATTAAATTATATGATACTATGATCCCATTTTCCAGTTACTCTGTCCATGTTTAAGACACATACTATGTATGTCTTCTGGAAATTACTCCTTAAGCATTTCATCATATGAGGCACATCAAATGAGGCGACAATAATTTTTCCATTGACTTTGAAGTGACTGTGCTTCGGTTCTCCTCCTCTTTGGTTGTACAGGAGTCCAGTTTCTTGTACGAGACCATTTGTCGCACTGACATTATATGATGCTTGATCACAAACTGTGCACACAATATTGAGACCAATGCCTTGCAGAGTAGCAATGACACATTTCATTTGACTCCTTCATGACATGCTACTGGTACCACTGTACCACTGGCTGTTTCCATTGTTTCATAATGCTTCGCACCATGAAAACCAACAAGTGATTTGCAAGACTTTGATTTCGCACCGTTCCGTCATCTACAAAACCCACTATCATATCTAATTTTCCATCATATTGAAGGTGAGGTTTCATCAAACATCAAACAGCACATCCGATGTAGAGGAGCAAGTTTATTACCTTGATTTTTGAGTGGCGAAAATTGTTTATTGATGCTAGTAACTAGCTGAACTTGGGACAAAAAAACCTGTAAAGTTTTTATAGCTGGAAAAGTAAACATTTCTTCCAATAGATCATATCCTCTTGCACTTTGTTTCACGAGAGACAGACACGTTATCTTCTCCTCTCGTGTGCATCTTCACGCTTTCTCTTTCTTTCCTGTTTCTTCTTCCCAAGACTTAGTCTTGGTCTTTCATAACGGTCAATTATTGCCAAGCACAATTTTTTCTAAATATTCTAAATATTTTAAATATCTTATTCTGAAATTTGTGACCAAAAACATGTTTGTTTTCCACATTTCAATTACTCCGACTTTTAATTAACCTATGTCAGATGTCAAAACATACACATTTTAATTTTATTCACTCCTGAAGATGGTCCAGGTGGTACCAAAACTGTAGAGTAGATTAAAATAAAACTCTTGACTGAACTCCCACATTTCCTTTTCTTCATATCATCTAAGAGTCAGCATTATCCACTACTTCTATAAAAACATTTGTTGTAGCTCATTTTCTATTTTTCAATATTTACTGCACCTCGAACTATTATCAAGTTGAAAATTATTGTATAATAATACCTGATGGATTAAGAGAAGGCAAAGCATTCCAGTGTTGTCTTGGATTTCTAATGCTCTTGTAATCAGCATCAAAATGGACAGAGCACACACGTTTATTATTGTACACCTCCAGTTTATCTATAGAACGTAATTCCTCCATACTGTTGAAACGTTCCAAATCCATATCAGGATTAGAAAAGCGATGTTGGGACACACTTTTACAGAAGACATAATTTTTGAAATCATTATCATGATGCAATTCCGAACAAATCTGTATGTATTCCAAGGAAGACTATCAATTCTTCTGCTTCGTAATAATAACTCCAGAATTACACTACTCACGGATTTGTTCACAAATCAGCATAACAATATAGAATTCCTATTCCTATATTATTGAAAGTACTTACCAGTGGCCTGGCATCCCACGATGCAGCACTCTATATTTGTGACTGGCATTATTGCTTGTATTGAAAAATATAGATTTTATACACCAAGAGGCAAAAATAATACACAATTGCAGAGAATTGAAGCTAGAAAACAGATACTTCAACGGAATAAAACTGAGCAACTCAAAGTAAACCACGATATTGACACGAACGATTCGAACGGAATGGCATACATGTCAAGTGGACACGACGAGCAAGGCCACATGACGTCACGGGTCACGTGACGAATAAAACAACTAGAAATTTTGCAGAGTGGACATTTCTTGATAAAAATAAATACTAGAAACATAGATCCAGCAACCCCTATATAGCTTCGCAGGGCCGTAAAACATCGAGTTGGGAACAAATCCCTGTGCGGAAGCGAGTTGGAAACTATTAAGGATTTGGAGAAATACACACGTTTTATAACACTTTTATTGCAAAAATTCTCCAAAACTCATGACAGAACATTCAATATATTTTTTTTTTAATAATCTTGTTTTTATTTTTGTTTTAAACAACAAGTTACCATGTTACGATTACATGGGTTACAATAAATTGTCAGTGTCAAAAGAATGCACGAAATTTCATATATGTTCAACACTCCCACTAAATGAGTGCATCTTGTTTTACAAAGACTAGATGAACAATATAACATTTTAATGACTTTATATGAACTCAAAAATTATTTTTATCATTAGGAATACCAATCAAAGTGCGCAAACGTACAAAAGAGGCGCATGGGAGAGCTTTCGTTAAAATATCAGCAAGCTGATTATTGGTACAAATATATTCAATTTTAATTTCATTATTTTCATATTTTTTGCGAATGTTATGATAACGTATGTCAATGTGTTTTGTACGTTTGTGATACTCACAATTTTTAACTAGCTTGATCGCACTTTGATTGTCCATAAAAAGTGTCATAGGAGCTCTCATTGGTTCTTCAATGTCTTCTAGCAATTGTTGGATCCATATAGCTTCTGTAGTAGCACTTGCAGCAGCTATGTATTTTGCTTCAGTTGTGGATAAGGATACAGTTCGCTGTCGTTGACTGCACCATGTTACAGGACTGTCACCAATCTTGAAAATGTAACCAGTCGTAGAGCGCCTGCTGTCAAGATCAGCCGCCTAATCAGAGTCCGAAAATCCAACTGGAGTCAAACTGTTCTCCACTTTATAGAGAATACCATAATCGCGGGTGGCTTGCAAATATTTTAGGATTTTTTTTACAGCATTCCAGTGATTTATGTTATAATTGGCAAGAAATCTATTAGCTCAACTTACCGGTTTTTTTTCAGTCCATGATTCAAAAGGTGTAGAATTAGGCATTGGACTGGTTCGTGTTCTGTTAAGATCGTAAACGGCAGTATTCACGGCTTCTGTCCATAAATATTTTGGAAGATCTTTTGCATATATCATTGACCTAGCACTTTCGACAATCGTACGTAAATCTCTCTCAGCTTTACCATTCTGCTACGGAATATAAGGGGCTGTTGTTTCTAAAATAATGCCATTTTTGGATAAATAGTTTCTAAATTCTTCATAACAATATTCTCGGCCATTGTCTGTATGTAGTGTCTTCACACAGTAACCAAATTTATTCTTTACCATTTGACAATAAATCTTGAAACAATCCAACGCATCACTTTTATGTCTCATGAAGGATACAGTACGATAATTAGATCCATCGTCTTTAAATAAAATGAAGTATTTTGCTCCTCCGACTGATGTATCCGACATGGGACCACAAATATCGCTATAAACCATTTCCCCTGGTTTCATTCTTGTATGTATTGATTGCGTAAAAGCTAGTTTGTGCTGTTTGCCATATAAACAGGCTTCACAGAAAAAATTGTCCACTTAGTTCAGTTTCATTCCATGCACCATACCTTTATTTACCATCTCGCGTAGATTTTTAATGTTTATATGTCCAAATCTTTCATGCCAGAGTTTCATACTTTCATGAGCCGATGCATTTACTTCATTTACAACTACTGTTCTGGATAGCATGCAATGAATATTGTTTGATTCACGAATTGCACATGCACACAGCTCTTCTCTGTCGTAAATTTCGGCATGATCGTCTTCTTTAATGATTTTCATCCCTTTCTTAGTTATTGCACCTTCAGAGAATAAACTTTTCTTCAAATCAGGAACAAAAAGTACATCTGTCATAATCGATGTAAACCATTGTCCATTAATAAATTTTTCAATATTTCCTGTCCCTTTACCCTTCACAGGCAACGAAACATTGTTCCCTAATACAACAAAACTGTTGTCATCTACAGTAGTGAACGAGGAAAAATATTCTTGTCTGTTGGTCATATGAGCTGACGCACCGCTGTCCATAATCCACTTGTCATTTGAATTTGACAGAACATCATACGTTTTATTTAATCTAGTGGTACTGAAAGCAGAAAAATTACTATGATTACCATTATCATTATTTTTACGTGGACCTTCTTTATTATTAGACTTGTATAATCTTTGTTTCTTCTCATTTCGACATTCATTCGCATAGTGGCCTTTCTTTTGACAATTAAAACAAGTTACTCTTGATTTATCTTGCTTCTTATTCTTGAATTGCTTGTCACTTCTATTTGAATGTTCTTTGATTTTCATTGATGTAAAGGCTGTTACTAGTTGTTCACTAGTTGTTAGACTAACTTTTTCATCTAACAAACGAGCCGTTAGATTGTGAATCGTTTGCCTGTCTTCTGCCATGGATAACCAGGCTTGACGAATATTACGATATATCATTGGAAGCGTTCCAAGAATTTTTGTGATGATTGCAAGATCACTTAATGATTCTCCAGTATCTCTGATTTGTTTCGCTACATCTTCTACTTTTGCAATATGTTGTGCCATGGTATCATTAGGATTCATTTTATATTGATGAAATCGTTCATGAAGCAACATTTTATTGGTTTCTGACTTTTGTGAATATATCGAATCTAATCTATCAAGCATTTCTTTTCCTGTCGTGCAATTCTCAATCAATGTGATTTGCGAGAACTCCATAGTAGAAGTTAAAGTAAACATAGCAATGGCATCATTTTTATCCCAAATTTCGATCTTACTACTATCTGTTAGAGGCTTTTCTTCTGATCCATCAATGTATTTAATTTGCTTTCAGGGCACAAACCATCTGAAATCTCCATTGTTGATAATTTTGTCCATCAAATTTATGTATACAGGATACATCCACTCGTCCCGCCATCGTTTGTACGAAACTTTATGTACTAAACGAAGATTTTTACCTTAACTTCAATTTCGACGCTAGAAACTTAATGCGTTCGAATGGAGCTCTGGGCCCATAACCTATTAAGGATTTGGAGAAATACACACGTTTTATAACACTTTTATTGAAAAAATTCTCCAAAACTCATGACAGGACATTCAATATATTTTTTTTAATAATCTTGTTATTATATTTTTTTTTCAAACAACGAGTTACCATGTTACGATTACATTGGTTACAATAAATTGTCAGTGTCAAAAGAATGCACGAAATTTCATATATGTTCAACAGAAACAAATCCCCGTGCGGAAGCGATTTCATCTACAGTGCAACGGAACGGCAGCACGTACATCAGCCGACACAAACAACAAGTTCCTACAGTCAAATAATCTTGTTTTTTCAACGGACGTCGTCCGACACCGTGTCTGACAAAACACGTACTTAGTGTAGGTTTAGCCTAAGTTGTATTTGAAGTATTAAAAGTTGAAATATTAATTGATAATTGAATCTAACATTGATGTGATCACAGAAAGAAATGTACAACTGATAAAATTTGATAGATATTAACATGTCGAGCATGTAGAATTCATTTGCTCACCTTTAGAAATACATGAACCGTACCAAGTTTAATGGAAAGTATAATTTTATGGTTAAGGTGAATGCGTAAAGTTTTAGCTCACATAAATCAGTCTCAACGCTTCAGACATCTTCAATAAATACGCAACTTTTATCCAATATAACTCACCCACTAAAAAAATTTTCATGTAGAATGATGCCAAGACAAGACCACATGGCTCGCACTGTCAAACAGTTGCCAGATCTCACGTGAAGCCAAGCTTCTAACTCTACACTCCCTAACAATACAAGTGCTAACCTCGCTAACTCTACAATTTGGTCAGAATTCGTGACTTGGCCGTTTCATTACTACAAGAACTTTTGTTTAAAAGAGAAGTGATGAACAGTAAATACATTTTTTATCTTATGCCCCTTTGCGGAATGGCCAAGTTACATATTTTGACTAAGGTGTAGAGTTTGCGAAGTTAGGGCCTGTGAAGTCAGGAAGTGTAGAGCTGGGAGCCTGGCTCTACGTGAGATCTGATAACTCTTTGACAGTGCGAGTCATATGGTCTCGTCTTGGCAAAATTTTACATAAAAATGTTCTTAATGAAACTTCCCTTTTTTGTAAGTTGATTATAACAATATTTCCTAGTTTTGTCAATTTTTTTTTTGTTTCTTACACTATTATCTATAACAAGAAGTACCTTTATCAATTTTCAGACCACGAGCATTAAAATTTGCGAAAATTTAATAATAATAATAATATAATAATATTTCGTCGACTCTTCAAGTATATTACTTATAGCCCCAAATACTGTATTTATTCTAATCAAATTACAATTTTCTCATATATATATAACATTTTTACAGTATACAAAGACAAACACAAACATCCAACCCCCTGGCGGGAATCGAACCCACGACCCCAGCGTTCTAACGGTGAAGGTTGCTGTATCGCTCGCCTAAACGCACTAGACCAGCATAGCGACAATTTGCGAAAATTTATAAAAAATTATATCCCTTATTTTAAGGGCTCAGAGAGTGGTGGCTCCATGTTTTAGAATCTTCCCATTATTTATGTACTTATTCTAGCTCACATACCAAATTCCACCTTGCTAGGACTTCAGGAAGTACCCTGATAATTTTATGATCAACAGTGATTGAGTCAGTGACGAAATCAGAGTTTTTTTCTAGATATCAATGAAGTCTAAAGTATGTGAACTATGCAACTGAAATATTATATATACAATAGGTCCACTATTGACATTATATCCCAAGAGCTTTGATCATATGCTATAAGCTACACTCGAGTTATAAGGGATCAAAAAACGACGAAGCTCTTCGAGAAAATGTAGGTAGTGCCGTTGCGCTCCGCTGAGCTCGTCTTGGCAAGGACACTACCGTGCCCCTAGATGGGTTACTAACAAATGACAAATATTTTTAATTATGCAATTAGAGCTTTAAAATCACTTGAATATAAAGGTCAGAAGACAACCAAGAAATACAACGAGTTCATAGACTGTATATTTTTGTTGCTCATATCAGTACAATACATTTATTCTTTCAGCAACATTTAATTGGAATTCAACATTTTCTCTTGATATAATTTTTTTTTGACAATAATCCATCAATTGGGAACTCACAAGTGGAAACCTCTGGCGGCCAAATGTCGAACTACTCTCTCCCAGTCACTGCCCGGTGTTTACTATGCGATGAGTCGTGTTTCGTTAGAATACTGAGTAGGTTACCGTATTAAAAATATCAATCCACTGCATAATATTTTCGTGAAAATATGGGCGACGTTCTGTGTGAAAGTATGAGGTTTCCGCCGCGCCCTACGAAAGATAAATCGTTCTGTGTAGTGTACGGGTGCTCGAGTAAGGCAGCAGAGATACAACTGTGAGATTGCACAGGTTTCCGAAAAGAGGACTGAAGTTTGTTCATATCGTAAATAAAAGGGGAGTATCGGAGAAAATTGACATACTGGAGGAGTGGGAACGAGCGATAAAAATCGGCAGACCGATTGCTCCGTATATGCGCATTTGTTCCTTGCATTTCAACAAACAGGATTATATACTACCAGGTGAGTATCGCTCAATTATTGTCAATTCTAAGTAGATTCTGCTTCAGAGCAGATTAGTACGCTAGGTTTCGTTAATATTATCGACAAAATCATATCCATAATTGCAGCCCACTTCTGTCGCAGATGTTCCATCAAAGACTAACGTTTCAAAAACCTGTGCAGTCTCTTCATGCAACTTGCCCAAAATGTCAGCCGAAACAGCTACAGAGACCACAAAGAACAGGGACCGTTCAAAAAGACAAGAAAACAGAGAACAGAAGCGACAGGAGATTGCGAAAAACGAAGTAAAAAGAGTTGAATATGCTGCGGCAGAAAGCTCACCGATGGAAGTAGATGTCAATGTGCCGGGTGAGGAAATGCAATCGGAGCTTGATATTCCTTCAGCGCTTCCATCCACTGCTAATATTGGGATTCAAGTACAAAATGGAGATTTGATTCCAACGCTACGCAGTCTCATCAAGACTGATCGACAACTTAGTACTTTCACAGGGATTGAAAACTTCACGATACTAAAGCAAATAGTCGATATTCTACAAAGAATGAGACCACATATTGCAAATTCAAAATCGTCCATCGAAGGAAATATTTTGATGACGTATCTGAATTTGAAACAAAACGCTTCATACTCGCTTCTCGCAGTTTTATGTCGCATTCACAGTGCACAAAGCTGTAAAAGAATATTCTATCAAATGTTGGATGTTTTAAGTCCATGCCTGAGAGCGGCCATTCCTTGGCCCTCGAAGGCTAAAATTTCACAAAACATTCCTTTGTGTTTCCAAGGATTCGAAAATGTTCGGATTGTTCTAGATTGCACTGAGATGGATTTGCAAAAACCAAAAATTCTTTGCTGTCAAATCCTGACGTATTCATTCTATAAAGGAACCTATACAGTGAAACTCATGACCGGAGTTACTCCGGCTGGTCTAATTTCATTCATTAGCAAACCGTATGGCGGTAGATCGTCCGACAAAGCGATTTTCGTATAGAGCAATTTGTTGAACAAGTTAAAGATAAATGATGCTGTAATGGTTGACAAAGGGTTTCTTATAGAAGAACTTTGCAAAAACAATGACATAAAACTTATTCGGCCTCCTTTTTTGAAAAAACAAAAACTTTTCTCAAACGCTGACGCGTGTTTAACTGCTGAAATTGCAAAAGCTAGAGTCCATATCGAACGTTCTAATCAAAGGCTCAAAACCTTCAAAATTCTTGGGGACAGACTTCCATCCAATCTTACATCTAAGATCGAACAGATATTCACAATGATTTGCGGAACAGTAAATCTCAGCTCTCCGATTTTGAAAGACAATAAGTTTTAAATTTTTTGGCCACTTTTTCCTAGATGAAATTAATGACAACATCAATTATCTCTGCAGTGAAGAAATATGACATCGAGAAACGGGAATATAATAATATAGATGTGTATATTTATTTTTATTTAATTAAGTTATATTTCTATCACCTTGTACATGAACTCACGTAAATAACTTGTACATAAGCAACGTTAATGAAGGTACATTGTCAATCAAACATAAATATAGAGGTTCAGTAACATGAAGTTGAAATATACGTTTTTGACTGCAAAAAACATTTCTTCAGCAAAAGTTTTGTCAGAAGGAATATGCAAAATAATTATGCTATTGTCGAATGGTGCAGAAATCACAACATCAGCCTGCAGCAAGTTCAAGACAGCCATGCCTGCTTGTACTTGATCATAGTACATATGCTTTTTTTTCAAAGTTATACCATCGTCTGTTATAGTCAACCAGTTTAAGTTTCTTATCACGTCGGTAATAGTATTACTTTTTCCCGCATAAGGACACTCTATTTCAAGCAGTTTGCTTGGCTCACCATCTTTGAATAAGACTCCATCGGGAGAATACCCTAGTCACCGATTTTGCTGTGATACAATGAATCCACATGAAATAACTTTCTGCGATGTAACATTCTCATATTTTTTGTCGATGCCGTGTTTTACAAACTTATTCGAGAAACTTTTTGGATTGGAATAATTCATTGATTTTTTGTGCCAATCAGGTTTTTTATTTTTACTATAAGTGTAGACCTCATAACACCTTGACCCTGTTATTCTTATTCGGCGTTCCTTCAACCAAACTGAAAATAATGCCATGCTTTCAACACAAATTTCCATTACATCTCGCTCCAATCCATCCAGAACGGCCAAATAGCATTCTCGGAGGAGGTGATAAACAAAGTCAGCTAGACGTTGCATTAATTCAGATTCCTGATTCTTAAAAATTTCCATTATCTTTTTCCTCTGAGGATCAAATACGGTGATAATACTGTTTGGAAGCATAGGAGAGTACCGTCCAAACCTACATAAAATACAATCATTTGAGAAACAGAAATGTATAAAATTTCATCTCACAATTGGCATCTCATTTTCTTATCCAACGAGAATTGCGTCAATTGAATTCACTGTAAGGCGCTCTATCAGTTGTATGAATGATAACTGAAAAGCACATTTTTTTCGGATATGGTTGATATTTTGGAAAAAATAGTTTCATCTTATTTTTTCAGCAAGGGAGAATTTTTTTAAGCAGTAAGCTTTTCTGAAAAAACGGATATTAAGATTTCCGCCAACGGTATAACTGATAGATCATCTTAACGTAAAATGAAAGATCAAAATCTTTACGTGTGCTTTGCAAGTGCTAATTCTGGAATTCCTTGTATCATAGCTTTGATTATTTCTTCTTCCGCAACGTTAGATACATTGTCGATGGGTGTGATACGTGAGCATTTGTGATCTTCCAACGGAACAGGCTTATATTTTTCCAACGACTTCTTCTGAGGCTCGCTCCACATGCATTTCTGATCTGTACATGAGAGAACATCTAGCTTCTCTATGTCGGTCCTAATCACATAACAACATAGGCTATTCAAAAAAATATCAATTATTTGGAGCTTCAATTTGAATTTATTGTTTTCATTAATCTAATTGATTTTGAAATAATTCAAGATTGTTCAGAGTGTTTCCCGCCTGGTGAAAAATAACAACACGCTACACAATGTTTTCATTTTTTACTGAGTCCAGCTTTGCAGGTACAAGTTATGTTGACAATTGCTCTGGCTGTATCCACGATTGCATCAATCCCATGAGGATTATTCTTCAGATTCGACGTTCGAAGGCAATATGCCCGAATTTTTATAATATTACTGTCGCAATCATTAGTATCTTCGCACCTGTCACACCGGATTATGTGGCCCGCGTTTATCACTTTTTCTCCTTCTATGAAATTTCTGTGCGTTGGAGTTGTCTCAGCCCACTCACAGATATCGGATGTAGTTAGTCTCATAGTGAGATCACTGCATAAATATTAATAATTTACGATAATAAACGCAAGGTGCTAATTATTACTACTGGCTCTCGTGTTGACGTGCACAGGCTGACTGGGAGCGAGCGGCCATATTGGATAGGCCACGCCTCCTTGTTAATGAACATTGAGATCTGTATCACTGAATTCATCAAGATAATCAATTCTTGAACTCATTCCAAATAATGAATGTACAGCAAGTAAATGTTCATCTGTGATTATGAAGGAGATAATGGGGTGTGCCTATCACTTCAAATATACTGTAATTGCTCAATCTTGATGTTTCATGTCTCTTAATGAATACAGAAGAAAAAAGCAGTTATATTGTATTGAATTTTTCCCATCCTTGTATTTCAGATTTCAGTTCTGTGGTGGAACCACAATGACTTGACATTATCATTGACTTGATTTTTACTGTCAATGTGCCACACAAATTGGACATGTTTCCAGTTAATATTTGTAATAGGGACATGATAGGGACTGGGTCAGGTTATCCTTCTATTAAAATAAGATCTATAATAAATATTAACTGAACAAATGTCCAACTTGCATGGCAAATTGACAGTAGAAATCAAGTCAATGTCAACGTCAAGTCGTTGTAGTTCCAGCCCTGAATTGACCAAAAACTCACTTGAATCAAACTCGTTTGCCATGGCAAGAATAGTATGGATAATCATTACAATAGTTGGGCGAATCAATTCAACTGAACCGTAATTGAACTGGTATTAAGCTACTAAATCCCTATTCTCCACGATCTCTCATTTCTTGTAAGCTCCAATTTCCATGCTCTACACTATTTGTTCTCATCACATATTCCACCTTTTTACTCACTTGTACTAAGTACAAGAAAGTATTGTGAAACCGACATAATTCATCTCTCGTGATTTCAATGGAAATATCCGATTTGAGCATTCCCGAGTCCATTTTGACTATTTTCGGATTGATGTCGGTACATATGTGCGTTCGTGCGTAACTCGCAAATCTTGAGACTGGTTGATTGTATAATGTTGAAAATCTGTATTTAGGACTGGTATAGGGTCTAGTTGTGCACCTCGCATTAGAGTTCCAATCGTCTGTACCGGAAGTGCACTCTGCTTGAAACTTTCTTTAAATTTTTTCTATCATCAAGACAAGATTCCTTGTCTTAGTGATCATTTCTTGTCTTGTCTTGATTTTCAAGACAAGAAAATGAAAATTTCTTGTGTTGCCTATTTCTTGGCGACGCATTTCTCGTCTTGTTTCAAGAATTCTTGATATTTCTTGATCTTGACATTCGGGGGGAGTCCCCTTCCTCTATTGCTTAATCCAATCTGGACACCTTCATCCTCCCTGTTAGTTATGTTATAAACCGATTTTAGCAATGTTTTCCAAGATTTCCACCAATGGAAATAAATGGAAAATTTGTCTATTCCATGTTTTAATCAGTATTTGCAATTATCATTTTCAGCGCATTTTTTGGAAAAAAACGCTAGGTATAATATTTACTTTGGCTGTCTGGCTGGCGCGACGCTGAATTCTCAGCAACTATACTATCTACAGACTTGAAACTGGTACTAAATAAAAGCTGCTATTCCGTAGGTTTGCACAAATCGTTTTAATTCAAGCTCAGTGATTGTGGAAGATCAGATTATTCAATTACTTGTTTCAAGTAAAACATGTTCATAGGTATATATGACATTAGGGATATGGCAACAAAAATTTATCAAAGTAGATAAAAATTTAGTTACAACTTTCGCTGCGGGTATCACTATTATTATGTTGTCAAATCTGTTCGGGCTTCATTCAGTGACTTGTTTGACGCGAATTTGAAGCTTATTAGAATGAATTATTATTATTGGATGAGAATTTGTCTACTTTTGGTGTATTTTTTTCATATAGCTTTGATAAAGATCAAATTATCATATTAAGGTACAGCAATCGACCTCCCGTCAGTCAATAACTAAACAATGAAGATTAAAAGGTATTTTTGAGTTTGTACATGCATAAATTATGTACCTATCAAATAGTCAACTTGAAATTAGTACTAAATGGAAGCTGCCACGAAGCTGCTGCTCCGTAAGTTTGCCCAAACTGTTTGATTTCAAGCTCAGTAATTGTGAGAGATGGTAATTTAAGAAATCTCTAAAGTAACAAGCATTCATGAGTTGTCAAAAATGCGCTTCCATCATCTAGATGATTCTTTCATTCTTTATATGAGATAGCAATGTTTCTGAGAGTTAACAACTTTGAGTATTGTGGAATCTAACTGAACAATACTCCTCTACATGAACGATTTAATCACCGGAAACTGAAGACTTATGTTCTCGATATGTATCAAATATTTGATTTCAAAAATCATAGTCACAGATACTTTCTACTTTTCTGACTTATATATAATAGGGAAAGTATTTAAATTGAGATTCTTTGATAGTTCGAGACTCTGATGAAATTTCACATTTTAGACACTACTCAACCTAAGAAACACAAGTTTAAATTAAATCGGTCGGTCTATCTGTCTGGAAGTATAATAATTGGAGAACCTGTACAAATTTTCGACTGAAACCTAATATTTGAACTATTTTTTGGAAAGCTAGTTTGAAATTTATAAATGAGCTTTTTCGATCAGAAAGTCTAGAAAAAGACTCCTCATTTTCAAAAATACTTATATTGTGAGGACTCAAATATAGCCGCCATCTGTCACCATAACAATGACAGCTGTCATTGTCAAAATGACAGCTAAAACTTCGACAATGAAAGCTGTCACTTCGATAATGACAGCTGTCACTTCGACAATGGAAGCTGTCACTTCGACAATGACAGCTGTCACTTCGATAATGACAGCTGTCACTCTGAACTGTCAGTTTGACAATGATGCTGTCACTCTGTACTGTCAGTTTGACAATGACAAATATCAATTTGAAAGTTTGTACGACACTCCTAAATTCATGAAACAGTGATGAAACTGGCCATGAAATTTATTGTCGACGAAAAACTGTAATGGTCACAGCAGATTCCCATATTTCAATAATAGATTAATAAATATGCAGATTCAAAAAATTTATTGTCAGGATATAAAGATTTCTTGACAGGAAATCTTGATTCATGATGGTATTTTCTTGTCTTGTCTTGAGAAATGAAAGATACTTCTTGTCTTGGTCTTGTCTTGATTTCAAAACAAGATTAAGACTATTTCTTGATTCTTGTGAAACACTAATAATTGATCACGAACAATCTAGAGGCACAAATCCTTGCACTTGCTTCCAATTCATATTTGTTAATATCTTCTTAGGATTCCTGATGCCATTTCTCAGTAGATATCAACAAACTAGATAGACCGTGGTACAGAGCCCCTTCTTTCGGATTATCAACACTCTTTTGAAACTCTGTGAGTGGCTTCATTTTGATGAGTCCGACAACTTTTTTATCTGCGAAAATCTTTGAAACTGCTGCATTTTCCATCGAACAGACCAAAATGACGTCGATTTTATGATTTATTCTTAATCAATAACATCACTCTCTTTTATAGTTGAATCGTAAGATAATAATAGCAAAAACACACACAATATTTTGTTCGACAAAAATATTGCAGCGCTCGGCGTAACCCTGATCTCCAATATGTCAAAATTACAAGTTTTGTTAGACTATTACCATCCTGTTGGAATTCTCAGTACTATCAAATAAACATTAGTGAAGTTGAGTAGTGATATTGTCCGATGATATTCTTGCTGCATATTTCCAGTCCGAAGCTCTGAAAATGTCAATTTTATGAGATTGGTTTGCTAATTGATACTTGTAGGACAAAAATAATGCGGATAGGAGAGTATTTTTCTTGATCAAACAACATATTGTCCGACAAAATAGTGCGCCGTTCTGCCAGTCCGAAAATAAAAAGATAAAAAGAAGCGTTTTTTGTGTTTTCATGCGCACAATATTGAATCTACTTTTTAAACAAATTTTGTACATCTATTTGTGAGATCGAAAAATAATATTCTCTAAATTTCTAGGTCTTTATTTCCATACCTTGGTCCATGGCGATTTTTCATTCGCAAAATTTTTTTCTCATATTTTCTCCACAATATAGTGCAACATGTGAAAAAATGAATTAAAGAAATATATTGATGAAACACTGAACATACAATTGGAAAATATCGTTATTATACAGAAAATTTTCAAAGGAAAGCGGAAAATTGGAAGCAGATGTGAAACAAGAAACATAAGAACATACTTGGGAAATTTTTTTTCAACATTAGAAAACCAATGAAATAATATTTTCCATACTATTCTAAAATATTGATATCTCAAAAATTTCCAAGAATAATGTGAAAATTTGAAATAAAATTTCTATAATTTATAACAAAGAATACATGCTCAGGAAGAAAATAATTTTTGAAGCAAATATTCAATTTTATCAGTATAAGATTCATCCGTTGATGAATTTTCACCATCTGCACGAAAGTCATATTCATTGACATCAGTAGTGCTACTGTCATCCTCATCCTCATTATTATCTGATTCCGTGATAAAATTCAAAATATATATTCAAATGAATTAAGTATATTTACGAGCTAATAACAAGATCACATAGGGTCCGAATCACCAATCTCGATGACACTTGCAGATATGTTTCAAATATGAAAAAGATGGAAAGTGTAGGTATAGAGACTATCGCCAGGTAGAAGATTATTCTTCCTACCTCCTATGGTATTACATTGGAGAATATCACGGTACTTATCTTTAGAGATCGATTTCCACATATCATTAGTGGGAATTTGCGAAAAAAGTTTTTTGAATTTTTTATGAATATGCAGCAGATATTTTGTCGGACAATCATACCAATGTTTTCTGTACGTCATTCCAAAGGGAAGAACATTTGAAATGAATGAGTGTTTATCAGCAAACCAAACTCATAGAATCAACATTTTCAGAGCTTCGGACTAGAAATATGCAGCAGAGATTTTATCGGACATCACCACTCAACTTCACTAATGTTTATTTGATAGTACTGAGAGTCCCAGCAGAATGTTAATAGTCTAACAGAACTTGTATTATTGACATGTTAGAGATAGGGGTTACGCCAAAGGCCGCAATATTTTTGTCAGACAAAATATTGTGTGTGTTATTGCTACTATTATCTTACGATTAAACTATAAGTGAGAGTGATGTAATTGAACAAGAATAAATCATAAAATCGACGTCTTTTTAGGCTGTTTGATGGAAAATGCAGCAGTTTCAAAGATTTTCGCAGATGAAATGAAGCCACTCACAGAGTTTCAAGAGAGTGTTATTAATTCGGAGGAAGGAGTTCTGTACCACGGTCTCGAAATTCAAGGATTATATCTATTGCAAAATGGGAGAAAGATATGCAGTACGATGTATCCAATTCAAACAGCAGGATGAAAGCCTCAAATTTTTTATTGTATCCTTTATTAAATGAAGAACCATTCAAATGTCAGACATAACTTTCAGCATTCCTTTATATATTTTAGAGAAGTTGCTGTCCTATCGTTGACATGATATAATTACCAAATTAACGCATCGTAAATATTTTATAGAACAAATTTGTAGAAGCGCGATCGAGATCGCAGTCTTCATCACAGTCTGCTTGAATGCTATCTCCCGTTTATTCTCTGCCATTGAATACATAGCTTCGTTAGCTGCTGAGCAAATGTAACTAATCATTGTTAGTGAAGAGCCTTATATTTTTTGAATAAAAATTATTAAATACACTTGGTTAATTTTCAAAACTGATATATATATATATATATATATATATATATATATATATATATATATATATATATATATATATATATATATATATATATATATATATATATATATATATATATATATATATATATATATATATATATATATATATATATATATATATATATATATATATATATATATATATATATATATATATCAATAACTTTATACGTATTTCGGTTTTTACACCTTCATCAGAAGTACAATTGTTTCTACATAAAATTACAATTGCCTCAAATACTAAACTATGGTACATAAAATAGTAGAGGGGGAAGACAGTAGGAGTTTCTATAGGGGTTTAACAAGAGGTGATTTGTACAAATCAAGCTGTTCATTCATCAAATTTATCTTAAGTTTCATCGCTTTCTGAACATTCAAAGATTCTTATAAATTAAGTTTAAAACAACGTTTTTGAAAATGGAGGACTATTATGCAAGTTGTATCAAAGGTATGATTAAGAGACAGCATGTGTTTGGCTACGTTAGAATTACTGGGGTTATTTAATCTGTGAGCTCTCTCGTGTTCCTTAAATCTAGTGGTAAAACTCCTAGATGTCTTCCCAATATATATGTATTCACAGTTTTTACAATTTTCTTGGTATACATCCGATTGTTCTAATGTACATTTAGTCGGAGAGCTGGCGACGGTTTTTCTGATCTATCTACGTAAGGCAAAATATTATCAAATGAAACTGTAAAATTGTTTCCTATTTGAGAATCCGTAGGTCTGGCAGCATCTATCTCTTGCGTTTCATGTATAAGGTAGAAATTACATGGATAAAAATTCAAGTATTTGAAGTAATGATGTAAGACTTTTTTTAAACTTTATATTATAGGATAATAATTGAGAATCTATAAAATAACATTCCCTGCTTAATTATTTGTTGTTAACATGTTGCCAGACTCATTTATATAATGGAAAAAATTTTTTTTTCAATGTATTTGCGTGAGGGCTGGCTTATTCTTTTTTTGTATGGAAGATGATATATAGAGATAGAATTATGGGATGCCAGACTAAAATTTTGTTGTGAACACTACTGAAAAAATATTTAAAACATAATTATCAGAAGAAACTTCCCAAGCTACTGCGTTTTTCAATTGCGAAATAAAAACGTGAGGCGCATGTGGGACTGATTTTGAACTCTTTATTATTGGATAATTATTAAGAATCTATAGAATAACATTTCCTGCCTTGATTATTTGTTGTTAACATGTCACTAGACTCATTTATATTTGAAAAAAAATATTCCGCACATCTACGTGAAGTCTATTTTTGTATATGACGGATGATACAAATAGGTCGAATTATAAAATACCAGATCAAAATTTTGCTGTGAACATTTCGATAAAAATATTTCAAATCTACTTTTTTTGTAACAGGTATTGTATCTAGTACGTAACTGAGAAATACGGAAACAGGAGCAGCACAATAGAGAGGATAGCGATAGGATCTTATTTTGAACTCTATTTCATCGTGTACTTTTTTATGAAAACAAGATTTCCATAGAATATAAGTTATTCTTATTAAAAATTACATCTATCTGACTGATAAAGGCTGGTTTATGATGGATTCAATTCACAAATTATATATATAGTCACCAATTCTATTGTGATTGGATTATTAATACAGGTAACAGTGCAAATATTTCTCTCACAAACTCTCATAATGACAAAATCGCTCCCAGTTACTCTTACTGAATGACTCCTTTGCCACTAGCTCACGCACTTTATATACTCTACTCCAACAATAGGCCAACATTCAAATGTTTGACAATTGAACAACAATAAGCTAGCATTTAAATGTCTGACAACCGACTATCTAGCTGTCTGACAATGGGCTCCTTCGGATGTTTTTCAGTTCTGACATAATGTTATTCAGAATCTAGAAATTTAAATTTCCTGATTCCTATTTCCCCCAGAAAATGTTTGATAGGGCCGAGAATAATTTATAAAGTCCTGATAACATTACAATATTTAGATCGTAAGAATATTGTTACACGTACGTGTACGCCGAGATAAAATGTAAACGTATGTCGAGTAATTTACAGTGGCGCTACTCAACTGAACATCCCAACTAATTACTAGCAGAAAATGTTTTGTCTATTGTCCAACTCTATGTTACAACCACAGAATATTCTACTAGAAGTGCCACTAAGACGCGGCATCTTTGATCTTCTGGTTTCAGGCCTGGTGACCTTGGACGTCGTGGACCTTTAAATTGGCTACCGGCTTGCGAGGGAAATTTGAAAACATAATCAAGTAAAATTTCGCATGTGTAACGTTCAAGTGTTATTTTAATATAAAAATTCGTTTCATTAAACATATTTTTAGAGAAAAATGGTGTACATTTCAAATGATAAGGTTATAAATAAACCAAAATTGATAAGTAGCAGAACATATACAAATAAAACTTCCAAACTTAGATTTTTTGACATTTTCGTAATTTAAATATACCAGAATGAAAAATTTAAATTTCGCTTATCATTATTTGGAAGAAGTGCGACGTCTCCAACCTCGTGGTTATTCATGTAAAAAATAAAAATCTGAACTTTTTGAAATTCCGAAAATTAAAAAAGGTATTCATGGATATAATTACTTTTTTTGACAAAGAAATTAAGATGAAATCTACATTCTAGTGTAATCAATTTTGTTAGATATGTACATAACATATGTTATGTTATTATTATATTATTGTTTCCAACAGCGTTCTCAGTAATTAATTTTTTGATATTTTGATAAATAATATTTTCTAAATGATAGCCATAGTTAAAATTTTCCCCATGACTTGTTTTCAGATTTCCAAATATACATTTTCCCAAATTATACGGTTTAAAAAGTAAATAATAATATTTGAGTCATCTAGTACAGAATTAAAGTAAACAACATGCGCTTGCGTCTAGGCAGGCATCTATAGCACATGTCTTAAGCGGACATTCACGGAATCTTCCGACGGTAGCTGATAGCTGATAGGGTATTTAAATTGGCTACACCTACCTATCTCTCTTCTCAACTGCGCTTCTTTGTCTGACTGTCGCTTCTGGTAGGATATTCTGTGGTACAACCATATACCTATAAATATGCTGACCTCCTATCTTAACAAGGAAGCGTCTCCGTACGGTATCTTTCATCTCTTTTCTTCTGCAAGTCTAAACTGCGCATGGTCACAGTCTTGAATTTCATTGGCTGATGCTTGAAAGATTGTGTTCGGGATGATTCGGAGTCAAATTTATTCTCTAAATTAAGACTTATTTCAAGAAAATCATTGGAAATGTCAAAGTTAATCACAGTTTGAATCAATCAGTTTTTATTTTTCTGAATACGCGTGATAATGTTTAATTATGTCTATGGCAAATAAAACGGTAAATATTTTATGTTCTTATTTTGTTTGAAATTTGTAATTTTCGTGCCCATCCCACTTTAATGGCGCGAACTCCGAATCATTCCGAACTCTTGACTATCAGCCAATGAAAATCGAGACTGTGACCATGCGCAGTTTAGACTTGCAGAAGAAAAGAGATAAAAGATCCCGTACGCTGTCAGGTCCAAGTCGTTGGTATATATATTTATAGGTATATGGGTACAACTGAACAACTGATAGTGACTATTACGACATGGATGGCGTTTGTTCAAATGAACATTTTCATTTCAATATTTTGAATTAAATACCGAACAATGCATGATAATTCTTATATTTATATCAACAATTAATAGCTAACTTTTATGTGCGATATGTGATTTTCAAGAGTTTCCAAATCGAACGAGCCCATTTGATCCCATGTTATGCCATAGTGTACATGAAAAACCTAAAATCTGTCGTTGTTTCTGATTACCGGATGATTAAAAGACTAGGGGCCAGTTTCGCCAAAGCCAGTTAAATTTATCCAGAGGCTATTTTATACAAAAACTATTGTTGATACAATTGTAACAATAGTCATTAACTCAAAATATCTTCCAGATAAATTCAACTGACTAGTAAAATCGAGCCTAGAAATTTTAAATGTAGCCTGGAATTGGATGACAATATATTATAAACTTGCTTTCTTTTTTGTCTGTTTGTATGAAATCTTGTAATCAAAATTACAGCCACTTCTCAGCTAATCAGAGCAATCAAACTTTCACAGTAGCTCAGTTCCTGATGACCATACAATATTCAATCGTTTGAAGCACTCTGTATCTCCTATGAATATGAAAACAGCAGGCAAGTGTACTTAATGACGTAAAGCGGACTGATTGTAAGCTTTTGCTGACAGTGGAATCGAGGACTTAAGATACTGTTGTGCTCTTTTTACCTATCCCTAATAGCAAAACTGATGCATCAAGTCACAAAGATTACATCTTATGATTTTTTTGAGACAAATGAAGAGTGAAATGTGAGAAAAATCATTATTGAAAATAACTTCTTGAATCACTACTAGCCTAGAGCTGGAAGCGTGAAGCGAATCATCATATACTTCTCATATCGCATCGAATCAAATACGTCCCACGTTCAGTGCCGTAACTAGCCTTTTATGCACCAGGTGCGGGCTTCTATAACTGCACTCTAGAAAAATTCCCACTTCATTTACTTGTAAGAAGAATATATTATATTGTCATTTCTGCGCCCCTCTAGGGTCTGCGCCCTGTGCCTGGGCACCGCTCTAGTTACGGCACTGCCCACGTTCATAGTTTGCAATTGAAAAACGTAGTAGCTTGGAAAGTTTCTTCCAATAATTATTTTTTAAATATTTTTTAGTGGTGTTCACAACAAAATTTAAGTCTAGCATTTCATAATTCGATCTATATGTATCATCTTTCATATAAAAAAGAATATGCCAGACCTCACGCAGATACAGTAAAAAAAAACTTTTTTCAAAATATAAATGCGTCTGGCAACATGTTAACAACAAATAATCAAGCAGGGAATGTTATTTTATAGATTCTCAATTATTATCCTGTAATATAAAGTTTAGAAAATGTCTTACATCATTACTTCAAAAACTTGAATTTTTATCCATCTAATTTCTACCTTATACCTGAAACGCATAAGATAGATACTGCCAGACTCACAGATTCTCAAATAAGAAACACTTTTACAGGAATATTTGATAATATTTTGCCTTACGTAGATACATCAGCAAAATCGTCGTCAGCTCTTAGACTAATTTCTTACTGAATTAATTGTTATTTAGGAATCCACCTGTAGTTTTTTGGTTGTAATAAGCTGGTATAATTTCACAATTCTTGAGAATTTTTGAAGTTTCAAAACCACATTTATTTATATAAATGATTTTTCTATACTTAAGTAGAATTTGTGGTACATCTTGACAAGGATATATAGCTTTGAGACTAATCTGTTTTTGTTTTTTGAATAGTATTTTATCTATCATTTGCTTGTTATAACCGTTATTAATTGCTATATCGTGAATAACATTCAATTCTTTATTGAAATCCAATTCTATCATTGGTATGTTGACTAATCGGTGGATCAGATTACAGAAGGAAGATAGTTTAGTATTATTCGGATGGTTAGAATCTGCGGGAATAATATTATCTGTATGGGTTGGTTTTCTATATATACTGAATGAAGAGTTTTCGGGTGTTTTTGTGATGGTAACATCCAGAAAATTGATTTTGCTGTTTTCTTCTTTTTTGATAGTAAATTGTATTTTATTGGTAATATTATTCGAATGATTAAGAAACAAATCTAATTGTCTATTCGCGCCTTGCCATAAGACTAGAATGTCGTCCACATATCTTTACCACCATAAGATCTTATTATTCAATGTATTTTCCGAATTAGAAAGTATTTCTTCAAAATGATTGATGAAGATATCGGCTAGTAAAGGAGAAAGTGGAGATCCCATAGGAAGTCCATCGTTCTGCTGATAATAGTCGTTATTAAAGGAAAAGTAATTCTGATTCAGACATACATCCAGTAAACAGAGTACTTCTGTCTGACATGCCGGGCTCAAACATGATTTGATTGATTTATCTCTTATAATTGTTCTTAATTCATCTATCGATATATGTTATGGTAGCAAACGTGTTGTGGCGTTTTCTCAAGATTGCGTAAATAAGAACAAGAGCGCTAATATTTTCTTTTATATATTCCACTCGCTCGAATTTACAGATATATATACAACACAAAGAGCATGGAAAAAAAATAAATCACTATTTACACACTGCAATAAAACATACATACAACGAAATATAAATTGAAAAACTCGACACCAGCATGCACAAAGATGCAGTGGTCAAGATGCTTATCCGTTGACCGAAAATAAGTAACTATCCCAAATCATAACTAACAAAACTATCTTGAAAGAAGGGCGCAGGAAAACGCAACCCAACTAAAATTGCAAAGAAGGACGACAGGCTCAAGCCTGGTCAACAGATGTAAGGCAATAAATTCCTTTACTAAACTTTCTAAAATATAAAAATGTAACCGAGGGTTACAAACTTTTAGTCGGCAACAAAAATATTGTTAAGCTCAAAAATATCTTAATTAAACAGAAAAAATTTATAAGAAAAATAATAAAAATTGCATAGTAGCTCGACTAAACATACCGGCCACCTCGAAGGGAAGACCTTCAACAAAATGTTAGTACCTTTTGCCTATCACAATACAACACCATATTGACCTCACACAATTTTAGCACCCACAAGACACTGTTAATTGTCCACAGGAACAATACATAGTTTATTATCAGGGCGCTTGATGTCCCCATTGGATGTTTTGACTGCCGCAGCACGTACGACGCCATCCTGTCCCGGATGTAGTTCTTTGACGCGAGCCAGCCTCCAGGCTAACGAGGGAAGGTTGTTCTCCTGGATGATGACGAGTTGCCCCTGATGTAGCATCCTCCCTGGTTGCTTCCACATCTGTAGAAGGTGGAGATATTCCTTCCTCCACCTTTCCCAGAAATGTTGTCGAGCTCACCTGTAAGTGAAGTTTATTCAGAATTGTATGGACCGCCTCTTCCGAAGAGATCAAATTGTAGTATCTCTACTCTACGCCATTGTCGCCACATACTTTATAGTCTGAAATGAAAAGATTTCGCCTGCGCATACTCAGCGGCGCCCTGATACTTCATTCTTTTCAAAGTAATGCCGTAACAAGAAAAGGGTTTCTTACCCATCTGAATAGTAAGAAAAATGGATATAATGGGAGGGAAGTTGATCTCTTCGGAAGAGGCGCTCCATACATTTATGATTGAACTTCACTTACAGGTAAGCTCGTTTAATCATTAAATTGTATTTCGCGCCTCTTCCTCGAGATCAAATTGTAGCTGTTGGAAGTTGTTACGGCTAATAAACTACGTAAATCCATTTGATTTAGCCAGTAATTTAATTATCTATTAACTTAAACAATAATACATGCTCAGATATTTAGAACACTTAAAGCAAAAGCATTTTTGTCTTTCGCAAGGTCTCTCTTATAAAATCTTGCAAAAGTCTCAGATTTTTTAGACCATCCTGCTGTTTTTAAAATACAATCAATGGAGATTCCACTCCTGCTTGCTGCTGATGTTGAAGCGTGTCTCGTACTATAAGCGCTGGAAATCGTTGTGTCCACATCACTGTCTTTTAGCACATCCTTTATCCATCGACTCAAGATTTGCGCAGTCACAGCCTTGTGTGGTTTTCGAAACGAGATGAATAGTTTACTCTCCGCTTCTCTCAATTGGTTGGTCCTTTCTAAATAATCTTTTAATGTAGAAGCAGGACAGATTAGTCCTTCTTTAGAATAGAATGGAATCGATAGCAGGGGTTGTTTCTTGTTCAGAGCCGATGTTTTTATACGATCTGGAAACTTTATTTCGATAGCATCTTTACTCTTGGTGCAAATATTTCTAATATCAATTAGTAATAACGTCTGCATACGTTGTCCTTTTACCAAGGCTAACAATGGAGCCAACTTAATGGATAAATTTTCAAGACTTAAATTGTCATTACACCCTCATTTCTTTAAACAATCCAATACCAACCCGGGATCCCACGTACAGTCATATTTTGCTTTTTGCGGTCTGAGTTTCGATACACCCTTGAAAAATCTCTTAATCTCAGGATTTTCTCCAAGCTCAGGACCTTGAATGAGAGCTATAGCCGATCGAAAACTATTTAGCGATCCATGCGTAGCGCCGTGATAGTATTCCAATGTTAAAAATCCTAGCACATCCTGAATCGTACCAGACATAGGATCTATTCCGTTCTTGCTGCAGAATTTCCACCATCTTTTCAATCCAATATCGTATTGCTCCAACGATCCCTGACTCAACGACGCTATCATGACTTGCATGGTTTCTTCTGGTACTGATTTTAGTGCGTAGGCTTTCCTGATACAATCCCTGATACCAGGGTAATCCTCCGCCATACCGGGTGGGGTTGTCTGTCGAATGTCATGAGCAAATTAATATTTGGTTCAAAATGAAGTGGCTCAGAAATAAGCATTGACAAAAATACTGGAAACCAAACTTGAGCGGGCCAATAGGGTACCACTAATATACCTCTAGCTTTATCAATTCGAATTTTCTCTAATACACGCAGAATCGTAGAGAAAGGTGGAAAAGCATAAAAAAAATGTGTTTCCCAATTAAAAGTGAAAGCGTCAATTGCTAATGACCTCGGGTCTTTCTTCCACGACACATAACGCTTGCATTTAGCATTAGCTCGAGTGGCAAAAAGATCAATCTCTGGTTTTCCAGACTTTTCTGATATAGCGTTGAATGCATAAGCAGAAAGGCTGTACTCTGTCTCTGGCTCTAGTCTCCTCGACTCAAAATCCGCAATAGAATTATCCTCTAAGCGAATATAGGATGCAAATACCCACAACTCTCTCTCTTCACACCATGTCCAGATGTCTTTGGCTAACTCTTTCAAACGAGGAACCCTTATACCGCCCTTCTTATTGATATATGCTATCGCAGTAGTGTTGTCTATTCCTAATAAAATATCACAGGATTTAAAGCCTTTACAAAAACACATTAACCCAAAAAATACCGCTTTGAGTTCTAGAACGCTTATGTGTAGAGAACGCTCTGATTCTCTCCAATGACCATGTACTCGGTTGCCATTACAGACTGCACCCCAGCCCGAAGTTGAAGCGTCCGAAATAATTTCTAGGACTGGATTAAATACTTTGATGGAGTTTACTGCTAATGACACATTTTTTTTCCACCAGTCAAAGTCACTTATTAGAGAGGGTGCAATAGTCATGTAACTGTCATAGTTATCCCTGCTACGGCTCAAAGCTAAAAATCTTTCTCTTTCAAAACTACGCATATGAACTCTACTATACTTCAATGTAAGAGTACACGATTCGAGAGTGCCAATAAATGCTGCAAACTCCCTAATTTTACATCTTTTTATTTGGCTGAATTTTCTAATTAACTCGCTTACTTTGTTTTTCTTTTCAATTGGAAGTTCCACAACCTTTTTTGTGAATCATAAATTAATCCCAAATATTTACATCTATTAGACGGGGTCAATTGACTTTTTTTTAAATTTATAATAAATCCCAAGTTTTGCAGTAGTGCTAGAGCGATCTCTGCATTCTTGGAGCACGCTTCAAAAGACGGTCCTATTATCAACAAATCATCTGAGTAAATGACAAGCAAAATTCTTAATAATCTTAAATATGAAACTACAGGTTTCATAATTTTTGTGAAAATATACGGGGCAATATTTAGTCCAAGAGGTAAACAAGCAAATTCATGAATTTTACCAAGAAATTGGAATCTTAAGTATTTTCTATCTGATTCAGCCACCGGAACTAAATAATAGGCATCTTTTAAATCAATTGATATCATAAAACAGTTTGTAGTTAGTAATTTTCTGACAACCTTACTGTCCTTAAGTTTAAAATGATCGGTGTCAATGAATTCATTGAGTTTTTTAAAATTTAAAATTAGCCGATAGCCTTCATCCGGTTTCTTCACAAGAAAAATACAAGATAAAAATTGACCCGCGGTAGCATCTGTCTCTTTGATTGCTCCTTTTTCCAATAACTTATCTATTTGGTGTTTTATAACAATTTTCTCCTGCTTAGACCAATTAGGTTCTGAAGGAGGATGAGTTTGCTTAACCTTCCTAGAAAAGGGAATTTCAACCCCGCGGACTCAGCTCAAAATGGTGGGATCGGAAGTAATTTTCGACCAGGCCTTAAAGAAAAATTTTAAACGACCTGCTGTACAACTTACATCGCTTTCAGGATTTACTTCCTGGCCTGGGGTTAACTCTTTTTCGGCTGCTTGTGGCTCCGGTAAGGCTTCTGAACTGCTGACGATTTCTGCCCCCTCGTCGTTGAGCTGTGGTGCGTATACATGTATTGTGACGAAGCAATCTTCGTTTTGAATCATAATCTGCAATTTTTCAAATACTAAATACCGTAGTAAGAAGTCATTATTTTGTCATCACGACAGTTCAACTCACTTAGCCTTTTTAACCGTAATTCTGTTTAATCTGTTATCTTTACAATTTCATCCTGTTAGCTTCCTCAAGTTGCTCTAGTAATTTTACAACATCGAAAACCGATCAAAGTTCATTCCCGCAAAATAACAGTCCGTATTACATTCGTATTGGAATAATAATCAACTCACCGCCGTGTAGAAGTTCTTCCGTTCCGTATGAAACCCCAGTCAAGGTTTTATTTGAATTTCTACAACATTAGTCAGTTGAGGTTAAATTGCAAATCCCGCATGGTAATATGGAATGCCTAATCTAGAGAAGAATAATATTAGATAAGACCATAATATAGTTCAACATGAAATGTACTTACCGTTTAGCAATTATGTATAATATTTCTTTGTTTATTCTGAAAAGTTTTTGTTCTGCCTGTCAAAGCTACGTTTGTTTATCCTTCTGTTTACCTGCGTTTGTCGTTAGTTTAAATGTTTCAATAAAGAATTATAATATCAGTCGCCATCTAGCGAGTAATTAAAGAACTTTGATTTATGTTTAAATTTAAATAAAATATATTTAAGGGAAGAAATGTTATGGAAATTATTCGTAAGCGATTTATTACTGTACCAAATATGTATTTTATTTAACGGATGATTTTTACATGGACAAGGTTAAGTACAATCAAAAAGTACTCAAGTGAACCTGTTGAGTAAGGATTCATTAAATTCGAGGTATAAATACAGCCCAAAATCAGACAGTGAAGCACTCTATTCTGAGACATGAGCCCAGCGTATTATCCTGTGAAGTTAGAAGTTCAACCGAAGTCCGAACCGTACCGTAAGTGAACACCGTCCGTTTGAGTGACTCCCGTGACGTGAGTTACCAAAAACCTTCCGTTCAAGTGACCCCCGTGACGTGGGTTACACGAAACCCCTTTTTAGTGACCCCCGCAACGTGGGTTACAGGAAACTCCTTTCTGAGTAACCCCCGTGACGTGGGTTACGAGAAACCCCCTTTTTTGGTGACCCTCGCAACGTGGGTTGCACGAAACTCCTTTTTAGTGACCCCCGCAACGTGGGTTACAGGAAACTCCTTTCTAAGTGACCCCCGTGACGTGGACTACGAGAAACTCCTATTTTGGTGACCCCCGCGACGTGGGTTGCACGAAACCCCTTTTTAGTGACCCCCGTGACGTGGGTTACAGGAAACCCCTTCTGGGTGGCCCCCGTAACGTGGGTTACCAGAATCCCGTTTGACCGTACCGTATTCACTTGTCCTCGTTTTGCTGCCGTGTAAGTTGAATCATCCGTTCCGTTTTCAAACCGTTGTCTATGTGTTTTTGTGTGTTCAATGAATACTGTGTGTTTTCACTATACGTTTCAGTTTTTTCCGTCGACAAAACCCTTTCCCATCCCTCTAGCTATCCGGCACAAACATCGCCAAAGAGCTGCACCGTACTGGCGCCCGAGCATCACCGACTGACAGCAGCTCCAGCGAGACGCACCACCGAAAGTAGCGTCACAGTATGACGGACGACTAGGCGGGACTTTCAAGTTTTTTGATTCATTCTGAAAACCTGATTGAGCTACAGGTTTAAACTTTTCTGAAGCAGACTCCAAAAGTCGGGCTGCTTTAAATTTTTCTCCCAAATTTCCACCAAAAAGCAACTCGCTTGATGATGTTGACTTGAGGATGTCCCGTTTAGAAGGATCAATATTTTTTCAGATCAGACTCCTTCTAATTTCAAATTCTTCATGTTGCAAATCCGCTAAAATTCTAGATACACCACCTAGGATTTCTAGCATGGCCAATTTTTGGTCTTGGGGAAGCTGTAAGGTCATTGACATCAGCTTAGTTATACCCGCTAGACTTGCTAAAATACGGGTCTGTTTCTCGACTATACGGTCGTCCCTTTTGACAATACTGTCCGAGATATTCGTCTTAATTTCAAAATTAGGTTTTGGTGGATCCATAAATAAGCCATTCTGCGGAGGCGGAAATTTTTGCAGCAGCGTCTTTTTCTCTATGGCCGGGAGACCTTTGTTGATTATTTCTTCGACTCTAACTGCAAGATCCTTGTGAATAGCCGGTAAAAGAACTCTGTCTGGTTCCAAATGATCCCCAATTATTTGGAGGACATCCTGATCTAGGGGCTCTTCTGTTGTATTTGCAGGGTTAACTGAATTATTAACACTTGTAGTTGAGGCTGGCAGAGGATCTTTTGTTTGAGAATCAAACACTGAATTTGCATCAACATTTTTATCCTGCAACTCTGTAGATTTAACACTGCTTTCTTTACTGGGAGCGTTCTCCACTGTTTCTTTCGAATTTACCAACGGAATATCTTCCTCCAGACTCTTTATGCTATCCCGACTTCGTGAACGTTCTGACTGACGGTCACTGTAGCTATCGTACCGCTCATCTTCGTATCTGTCCCTAGATGAAGATGAGTCATGACAGCGCCTGCGAGATCTACGACGGTGTCTGTAATTTCAATCATCTCTCTCTGAGTGATGTTCGCGACGATTGTGATAATCACCTATTAGAAAACATAAACATAAACACTCCATCACTTTGTCAGCATACATAACCTAGCTGAGGTTATGGTGACGAATAACAAATTGCATTTGAGACAATCCTTGCCAGGTATTGTTCCTGTTGCAAATTATAAATTAATAGGCGTGCCATTGGATTAGCACTTTTTGAGACCACAAGTATTTTTCTGACAACCTTGCAAGGACCTGTCAACATTACTTTGTGGGTATGTTTCCTACGTCGGTTGAATCGGCGAGAAAAATAAAATCGGCATGTGAATTATCTCGACTCACTAGTTGCATACCAGCGACCGAATTTACACTGCCAGCTGGAATTTTAATTAGTCAGCTTACCGTTTTAAAAAAAATCAGTTATAATTTTTTCCATGCGATCAAGTCTTTTTTCCACACTTCTACCGTCATCTTCGTCTGACGAGTAGTCTCGGCTGCGCTTCCTCCCTTTTCCCATCGTGATAAAAATTTTAATGAACTATTTTTACATAAAATATCTAACAATTTTATGTACTGATATGTGACGATTTTGGCACAAAGAAGAAGAATGAAGCATCAGGGCGCCGCTGAGTATGCGCAGGCGAAATCTTTTCATTTTAGACTATAAAGTATGTGGCGACAATGGCGTAGAGTAGAGGTACTACAATTTGATCTCGAGGAAGAGGCGCGAAATACAATTAATGAATTAATCTAACATACAAGGACGATGTCCCGTTCTTGCGGACACACACAGTTCCATAAAAAGTTTTTTTACAAAACTAAGTTTCAATTATGTACATGAACATAATAAAAATAAAAATCAAGACAAATATTTCACAAATTATGTATGCCTATTATTGATTATTGGAAGCCAAACATCAACAGAAGCCATGGGCCTACTTGGCCTGCAGCGCTAAATTATATATATATATGAACATTTGCCAACTTAAAATCAACAGTATGATTGAAATTATTCGGCTGTTTAATTATTTCAATCGCTTCCCTGACCAATCTACCATGAATGGATGAGCATCTTGCAATTACTTTTGTTTCTTTAAACTTGATGTCGTGCAAAAACTCAGTGGCATGATCAGCAACCGAGGATTTATCTGGATGATTGAGTCTTATGCATTTTCTATGTTCAGCAATACGTGTGCTCACACTTGTGCCCGTCTGACCAACATAGACTGTCCCACAGATACAAGGAATCTTATAAATACCCGAAGATTGTAAAGGGATCATGTCCTTGACAGGTCTCGAAAACTACTTGATTTTCATGACAGGAGCGAAGGAAACTTTGAAATTATGTCGAGACAAGATCCTTCCGATCTTCTCTGGAACATCGCTGACATAGGGTGAAGAAACATAATTTTTACTCACGCCATTATCCGCAACGGTAGCATTGTTAGATTTTGGACGAAATGCTTTCCCAATGGAATGATGAAAGAAGCCATTCTTCTGGAAAATTACTTCTTGATTATTAATCTCTTCATCACGTTTATCAGGGTGACAGATATCATTAGCCCTTTGGAAAAGACATTTGAGTGTTCCATACTTCTGTGAAGGATGGTGATGTGATTCTGCAAGAATATATTGGTTAGTGTGTGTTGGCTTCCTATAAACTGTGTGTAGTAGTCTACCATCATTGATTCGCTCTAGATTCACATCAAGAAAAAGCAATGAGCCATTACTTCCTAGCTCCGATGTGAGTTTGATGTTTTCGTGAACATTATTTAAATGATTCAAACAACTGTTCAAATTGTCATGATCATGAGGCCAGATTGCAAAAACATTGTGGCAGATCAAGTCGCCGACATCATTCGTCGAGAAAAAATCAAGAGCTCATCAATAACAAAATATATTTTTGATATACTGTCATATTTAAAATAGCAAACATAAATTGTATTTTTAAATCTTGAATTAAACACATATTGAATAGCTATATCCATTCATGAACAAACGCATTCAATTGGTGACCCCGACGTTAAATGGTGTAGTGCAATAGTAGCTATGTAACACCGATTATGGCTCAGATAACGATCTAAGATTTCAAAGATAACGCGAGCAGTGACGTTATCTAAACAGCGGTGACGTTATCAGAACATTTACGAGTGGCGCCATCTCTTGAGCAGTGGTGAGTGGCGCCACCTATCATCCAACAGACTAACTAGCGTTGAATGGAGAAGATTTCTATTTTTCTCTTCTTGCGTGTGGCGCCATCTATTATTCACTAGATGAACTACTAATTGATGTGATAGATCTCTGTACCATGAATGACAATAATAACGTTATTCACAAACACATTTTACCACTAACGTCATCTCTTGGGATGTGCTGTGACAAGTGGTACCACCTATTATCCAACAAACTGACTAGCGTTGAATGGAAAAGATTTTTTCTTTTTTTGAGTGTGGCACCATCTATTATTCAATAGACGAACTACTAATTGAAGTGTATTTACTAGTAACATCATTTCTTGGAATGTGTGATGAGTGGTGCGATCTAACATCCAACAGACTAACTAACGTTAAATGCAGAGATTTCTTTTTTGTGTGTGGCGCTATCTTTTTTCCAGTAAATGAACTACTAATTGACGTAGATAAAAAGGTCTCTGTGACGTTATTTATACATTTACCAGTAACGCCATCTTTTTGAGTTGCGTGACGAATGGTGTCACCTATTATTCAATAGACTAACTAGCGTTTAATAGGAAAGATTTCTATTCTTGTGTGTGACGCTATCTATTATTCACTAGACGAACTACTTATTGAAGTAAATATTAAGATGGAGCTTTATATTATGAGTAGCGCAATTTATCATTCAATAAATTAGCTAGTAGGGAAAAAAAATCAGAATATTCTATTAACCAATTTTTGCAATTGATTCACAATAATTGAGAGATGTTATGTTTTATCCTCATAAATATTCCACTCCTCAAATCATAAATTTCAGACTTTGGATTAATTATTTTTGTTTCACAATAATTAACGGATGCAATGTTTTATCTGCATAAATATTCCACTCCTTTGATCATAAATTTGAGACTTTGGATTAATTATTTTCGATAAGGAAATTTGTATCACGTTTTCTCCATTTTAATGGGGCTATCAACGATTTATTTTCATATTATATGAAGAAATTTGTACAAATTAGTATTTATATATATATACTTTAAAAAGCTCAATTGAACGAAAAGTCATTTTATTATATCAGTTTGAATTAAAAAATTTTTTGAAGCAGAGTAGAAAAATGGACCGTAAGTATTAAATGTTTTATTTGATTGTAATATTTATATAAATGTGTTTTTATCACATTTTTTAGAAATTCAAGAAAGAATGAATAGGGCCATGAAGACCCAAGCCTTCATGATCATTTATCTTAGAGTAAGTTAATGAAATTTTAATGATTTTTTTTTCATCAAAAAAATTAAAATTTGTATTTTTCAGGATAGGAACTTTGATGAAATTTTCCTTGAGGTTGCGCCCCCTCAAGCTATTAGGGTATATAGGGGGCCAATCGAATTTTGAGCGGGGTCTTTGAGCTGGCGAAGCTCAATAGAAGATATTATTGTTCGCCAGTGTAAAAGGTATATTTTTGAATTCTTTTTTGAGAGTTGTTTGATTTAATGTTTTTTTTTTTTATTTATAGACCTCATTTCATCTAGAGCTCCTATCTCTTGTTGAGGGGAGGAAGCAGTAGTATGAGTAATTAGCATTAGTTTTTTTTATATTCTAGATATATTTTTATTAAGTTTTATATTCTTAGATTTTTCCTTTTTTTGTTGATAATAAATTATATATTAATCATTTATTGAATTTTTTACTATACATTGGTGAATAATATACACAAGAGACTGATGAAGCACCTCAAAAACAATTGAAAAACACATCAAATGTTTTCAAATGTTTTATTCATTCATACATATGTATTCTTTAATTTTAAACACTCTGTATTCTTTTATTTCAAATACTCTGTATAATTCTAAAATCTCAGATGATAACCTTTGACATTGATATCAATAAACTAGATTGAACAAGTAAAATGTACTACGTGCTTTCCTTGGAAATGAGATAGTTGGCATCATTCACTTGTCTTGTGAGTCTTAAAATAAATTATTTTCTGAAGAAGTCAATTGTCGCATATGATTCATTATTTTAGTTTTTTTGGTTGAATAAAAATTGAAATTTGCATGTCACAATAGCTAAGACATATTTTCAACTTTTTTTTGAGAAGTTTTTACTATCAGTCTGTGATATGAGTGGATTGAGTTGGATCAATTTTTTTGAGAACTATTGCAATATAGGTATGTATTAACTTTTTAATATTTTAACTGAATTTACTTCTTTATGCATTAGTCCTAAATATCATAGTATTTATCAATAAGAATTAAAATATGTTTTGCATAATATTTAATATTACACTAATCAGAAAATGACGAGTTTTTAAGTCGATCGAATTGACTGGAAAAATTTGAGAGCCACTGGAATATTGCTATTGTAGTTTGGCGGATGTATCCTCACCCCTAGCAGGTAGCTAGAGGCAACATTCTTGAGTGTGGATTCTTTGAATGGGGGTGAAAAACCCAAGAGAAGTGTGAGTGTCTCGCTTTGTAATTTAAAGTTAGCTGTGTTCGAGATTGTGAAATGTGAAATGTGCTTGTTCATAGTTCCCCGCCAAGATTTTTTCTTGAGAAGTCGTGTAAATTCACTTCAACGTTATAGTATGTATTAGAGCATAATTATTTTTTTTTTAGAGGTTTTTCAACTGGATATTGGTATTCAACTAAAATAAGTTCTTTGTCCTGGATTTTGATGCTTCAAAAAAACCAAGAGAAAATTGTTTTGGATGAGCTTGACAAGAAGAAAAGAGAATAATTAGGTGAGTACAATTTTATTTTTTCTGGGGAATTTACAATTTATTTATACATTTCAATGAATTTTCTCAAAAACTACTCTATACAATAACTACAAGCTATACTTGAACTCCATATAAATAATTGATCTAAACATAGATAACAGTAATAGTTATCAGTATCGCAAAGTAACGAATATATTTCACTGTCTAATTTGATGCTATGTTCTTGTTTTATATTCGAACAGTAGTACATTCCTGATATGATATTTTCAATATTTGTAAACGTAGAAGAAGTAAATACTGGAAAATCGGGGTCATCTAGTAATATATGAGTACAATTTTCACAGAGACGTCTCATATACCAATAGTGAGGTTGTATTTCTGGTAATAACCATAATCTGTATTTCAAATTGATATGATTTTCATTATTAAAACAAAATTGTACAACATTTTCCATATTTAAATTAATTGCATAATAATCCCAAGCAGTTGACACTTCATTATACTCGTCATCTGACGATGATGAAGATGTACTCTCCCAACCTAATGCTATCTCATTCGCCATATTAGCTGTAAGATCAGTATTTATTAGGGAAGGTATTGATTCACAAATTTCATCAAATTGTCTGAAAATATATGATACATTAGGTGACATTTCCAATAAAATATTTGGCTTTTAATATGAAGAATGAAAAAAAATTAATTAATGATTATTATTTTTTTTTTGCTAACAAATGGAAATAAGAATAAAAAATTGAATCTACGTTATTAACTTTCTGTAAAACGAATATTCACAACAATGTCATTTACTTTTTCAATGTGAAAATAAACATTAATTAATTCACTTCTTTGAACATCACTCAAAGTTGCAAAATTGTTTGGGAAAAAAACTTTGAATTCCCTCGTTGTCACGATTAGTTTTGGTCCATATCTGGTATTGATTATATCAGCTTTTTTTATTTGATATTTTTTATTTTCATCCAGTTTACCGATGTTTATAGTTGGCACTTGAGCATCTGAAGATCCCAGTGCATTAAAAAAGTCTAGTTTACTCATTTTTTGTTTTTTTTCTATCTTTTGTTCTTGTTTTGCTTTCTTACTGAGAACAAAAAATATATCTTAATATTAATATAAGAAATTATAAAGAGAAACAAACTTACGTATTTTGGGTTGACTTGAGAGTCTATTATGATGGACTGATATGTATTAATTGTGTATTCCCATATTTATAGTGAGAAGAATGTTTTTTTTTCTATAAAAAATATATCAAAATTTGAAAAAATGCAATGAAACCATATGCAAATGAAAAATTATGCAACACATGAAATATTCTTATCAGAAATATATCATTGATTGACATTGGAACAAAATTTCTATAAAAAATATATCAAAATTAAAAAAATGCAATGAAACCATATGCAAATAAAAAATTATGCAACACATGAAATATTCTTATCAGAAATATATCATTGATTGACATTGGAGAGAAAATAGAATGCACATTCATATAAATAATATTTACCACACAATTATCTTCTTATTAAGAAACTTGTGAAACGTACTTTTATTATTCGTGAATTGCAGAGAGTAACTTGAAGGTAATAACATTGCCCATTGACTTACCAAAAATCAAAAACACATATTCAATAAGAATATATATATAGTAATAGGTGTTATAGTAACAATAGTTTCAGAAATGGCTGTTTGGGAAGTTCTAACCTCATCATTCAAAAATCGTATTCATTGTGGGAAAATCACGAATACAGATGATATTATCGACCCTGGGGCATTTTTGGATCAATGCTTATTCATATTGCTGGAGAAAGTGGGACAATTCATTTATGAATATCGATCCAGTGAAGATAAACTGTGAGCTGTGTTGTGAATATGTACTTGAAAAACAAGGCATTTTAAAAAAAATCTTAATTTATCATAACTCAAGAATGATGCCCATAACATTGTCTGACGACTTTACTATTTGGTTTGATCAGAATGTAAGAAGTGTCATATTGACTCATATGTCAGAGTTTCAAGAGCGGGATAGTGGAAAAGCCCTAAGTAGAATATTAAACTTAAGAGTAAGTTTCAAAAAAATTCTTACATTTTTTTTTCTTAAAAAAACAAAATTCTCTAGGTCAATATTAGCAAGTATGATACAACAAATTCTGGAGGATCAACATATATCGATCTTCCGGAATCTATCAAAAACCGGAAAGCTGTGATAAATGTAAAAAATAGTGATAATAAGTGTTTTATTTGGGCACTTTTATCGGCTATGTTCCCCGCTGATAGTAATTCAGATCGTGTTAGTTCATATCCTTGAAATCATAGTGAAATATTCAATTTATCTGATATTCAACTCCCAACTCCACTATGTGAGATAATCAAATTCGAAAAAAAAAATAATATATCAATTAATGTTTATGGAATAGAATATAATACTATAGATAAAAGATATACAAATAACGGTCCCTTACATTACACACATAAAAAGGTTGAACGACATGTCAACTTACTTTTTTGGACAAAAGAAGAGAATGGGCATTATGCTTGGATCAAATCATTATCCCGTCTTTTATCAAGACAACTGTCTAATTAGGGACATAAATGTTACATATGTGATAGATGTTTACAATACTTTTCGAGTGAATGTCTATTAGAAAATCATGAAAGTTATTGTTGCAAAATGGATGCTGTTAAAATTGAAATACCAACAGAAACAGAAATGTGGGTGAACTTCAAAAATTATTCTAGAAAAGAAAGACATCCATTTGTAGTTTATGCAGACTTTGAATGCTTAACAATACCCATTCACACTTGTCAACCAAACACTAGTAAATCATATACATTTGAATATCAGAATCATATAGCATGTGCAGTTGCCTACAAAGTTGTATGTTCATATAATGATTCTTTATCATTTTTTGAATCATATCGCGGACCTAAAGCAGCAAAATGGTTTATTGATAGATTGAAAAATGTTGTAAAAATAGTTGAGACATTCTATGAGAATGAGATTCCTCTTAAAATGAGTAATGAGAATTGGACAGATTTCGATGATGCAACATTTTGTCATATTTGTGAGGAGAAGTTTATCGAATCGGAAGAAAAAGTTAAAGATCACTGTCACCTCACAGGTATTTTATTTTTTCATCAATAAAATATAAAAAAAGATCTCACACTTTCTCAAACAACTTTAGGTTTGTACAGAGGTGCGGCCCATGCAAGCTGCAACTTGAATCATAAACTACCAAAATATATCCCAATTTTTTTCCACAATTTGAGTGGATATGATAGCCATTTAATAGTAAAAGAATTCGGAGTTGATGAAGAGCAAATAACAATAATTCCAAATAATAGTGAAAAATATATTTCATTCTCATTAGCAGTTGGGAAAATGCAGATTCGTTTCTTAGATTCTTTGCAGTAAGTGAACTTCTCATATATATCAAATAATCCATTAGAAAAAAAAAAGCTTTCTCATTTAGATTTTTTTTATGCTCGTAGATTTATGAATAGTTCACTAGAAAAGCTAGTCACATATTTAGACAAAGAAGACTTCAAAATAATGAATAAGTACTATCCAAATAGAGTCAAAAATGATTTATTATTGAGAAAAGGTGTTTTCCCATATGATTATATGAACTCGTGGGATCGAATGGAAGAAACAGTATTACCTCCGGAAGAGCTTTTTTTCTCAAGATTGAAAAATGAAAATATTAGCGCTAAAGACTATGAACATGCTCAAAAAATATGGAATACTTTCAATTTAGATACTTTGGGGGATTATCTAGAGTTATATCTTCAAACAGACGTTATACTTCTAGCTGATATATTCGAAAACTTCCGAAATGTTAGTCTGAAAGCCTATAATTCAGATCCTGCTCATTATTTCACAACGCCAGGTATAATATAAAAAAAATCATAATACAACTTTTTATAACTACTTTTTTGTAGGGTTTGCATGGGATGCTATGTTGAAGCTGACAAGAGTAAATTTACAATTGCTAACTGATATTGATATGAGTCTCTTCTTTGAGCAAGGAATCAGAGGAGGAATTTGTCAATGCAGTAATCGCTATGCAAAATCAAACAATAAATTTATGTCTACATATTGTGCAACAGAACAAGAGGCTTATTTAATGTATTTTGATGCCTGCAATTTATATGGATGGGCTATGACGCAATGTCTACCCTATGGTGGGTTTGAATGGTTATCACAAAAAGATATATCAGAGCTTAATGTGATGAATATATCAAAATATAGTTTAATTGGTTATGTATTAGAAGTGGATTTAGAGTATCAAAGACATTCACATGATCTCCATAAAGATTTTCCATTATGTTGTGAGCATGAGAAACCTAAGAACTCCAATATAACGAAATTAATGACAACTCTTAATAATAAAGTAAAATATATTATTCATTATCAAAATTTAGAACAAGCTTTAACATTTGGTATGAAATTAACAAGAAATACATAGAGCTATCAGATTCAATCAATCATTGTTGTTAAAAAGCTATATTGATTTAAATACAGAGTTTAGGAAGAACGCCAAAAATAATTTTGAAAGAGATCGATTTAAATTGAATAATAAAGCAATTTTTGGCAAAAGTATGAAGAATATTCGGAATCACAGAGATATAAAACTTAAAACACAATGGGATGGACGTTATGGGGCTCAAAAAATGGTGATAAAACCAAATTTGAAAAAAATTATTCCTTTCTCTGAAAATTTGGTATCCATGGAATTTAATAAGTTATCAATAAAATTTAACAGGCCCATTTATATTGGCATGATAATTCTTGATCTAAGTAAGGTACTTATGTATGATTTTCACTATAATTACGTACATAAAAAATTTCAGAAACCCAAATTATTATATCAAGATACTGACTCACTAATTTATCGCTTCACTGAAAATCCCTTTAAAATTATAAGAGAAGATTTGCACCGATTTGATACTTCAAACTATTCTAAAGATAATCACTATGGAATACCTCAGGCAAATGCAGAAATTGTTGGATTGTTTAAGGATGAAAATGGTGGAAAAATTATGAGCGAATTTGCAGGGCTTAAATCCAAAATGTATTCATATAGACTGGAAAACAACGAATCATTTTCTGAAGTAAAAGGAATATTCACTACAGTTACTAGAACATTGACTATAGATGATTATAAGAATGCATTATTCCAGAATAAAAAGTTATATCGCACACAAAACAATATCATATCAAAAAATCCTAACATTTTTTCAGTTGAAATTAATAAACTCACTTTAAATGCAGATGATGATAAGCGATACTTATTAGAAGGGAACACAGATACATTACCTTGGGGGCACTATTCTATTTGTGAAGAAAACAATAGTCAGGAGTGTAATAATATTATTATAATAGATTAATTTTTTTAATGTAATATATGAGGGAAAAAATTTACAATAGTAATTAGATGCTCACACTATAAAACATTGTCTTTATGTATCCATGAATTATGTGATGAGTCAAACCCTAACCATTTTACATATACTTGTGAACCTTTTTTCTTCAAAACTTTCTCAGCTAAATAAATATTTGGATGTTTAGTTTTTTGGAGTTCTTCCTAATAAAATCCACCTGCGATTGATTTATCTTGATAATCTTTTAACCTGTATGTTATTGGGTTTGTTAAATTTATTTTTGAAATAGTAAAAATTTCAGTTTACCAGCTGGGTGTGTAACCCTTTTCAAAAACATTTTTCAATTTGGATACTCTAACAGAATCACCAACCATCAATTTACCTCGACCTCTTATTTTTATATTATTATAAACTGTATCCAATAAATATTTTTTATTTTTATTATTAACACTATTTGGAGTCATTTTTATTGTGCTATGTTTTGTATTATTATAAGAGTTGATTAATTTCGGTAGAATATCTATCCATCTATGTGAACCACGATAGCTAAATTCACGATACATATTATTCTTCAAATTTCGATTGAATCTCTCGACAACACTTGCTTTTAAATTACTATATGTTGAATAATGATTAATATTATAACTTTGCATCATTTTCTCAAACTTTTTATTATAAAATTCTTTTCCATGATCAGTTTGTAGATTGAATGGTCGCCTATTTTGTTGAAGAATATTTTCAAAAGCATTTACTATTGCATCAGCAGATTTTGTTTTGATAGGTTCAGCTCAAGCGTATTTAGAAAAAACATCAATCACTGTCAACATATATTTATTACCACTATTTTCTCTTGCATAAGGAATCATTTCCACTAAATCAGCTTGCCACAAATCATCAATATCTCAAGTTATAACTCGACGTCTAACATAATTCCTTTGGGCTGGTTTATGTAGTTCATCCACTATAGTTTTTTTTGACATTTTTTGTATAGTTCAATTCTTAGAGACAATTTTTCTAGTTTACAATTCCATATAACCTAATATGACTACCTGCAGGTATTTCACTAAAAGAAAGAATAATACCTCCAATACACAATTCTATAAAATCTTAAATCTTCTCTATATTGTTTATTCGAAGATATTGCTTGAACTTCCATTTCAAATAAATAAAGCATCTCATATTCATCACATTGCTTTTATAATAACATCTATCTCCATTTTTCCTTATCTCCATTTTTTTTATACATCAAAAAAATTTAATAATTTTTTTTACTTTGGTGAAAGTCTTCTTTTTTGAATTAGTTTCACAGCTTCAACTTAATGCTCTTTAGAATCTTCATATATTTTGTTTAAAGAATCTTTCGAGTCGATCGTTTGTAGTTTCTTCAAATTTTCACGAAGTTTATCCAAAGCCTCTAATTGTTGTTTTTGTTTAAAATTGGATGAATTATCTTCTATCAAATCACTTTCATCTTTGCTAATTGATCTATTATTTCTATACACTTCTTCCTCAATTTTATCTTTGACTACATTTTTTAATTCATTTATTTTATGTTGTATCACTATGATTTTATTGTTGATAGTTTTTTCTACGTCTTTAATACGCTCATCCAAATATTTCTTCGTTATAATATCACTCGAATCATGTATTTTCCCAATATTCAGAAATTGTCTTCCATTTAAATCTATATTTCCATAAATATCATACGTTAATATTGAATTATTTGACTCATTTCTTTTTCTCTTCGAAAATCGTCTACCAAATTTATCTACCGACATAATTAATAGTTCTCAATCTCTCTAAGTTAAAATAAAAGCTTCTACTCTTGACAGCAGATATAATAATGTTCATTTTTGAAGTGAATTCATTCTATTATATAACATTCTCTCAATTCTTCAAGTATTGACATAATTTCATTATCATGATTTGTGTGTCCACTCTGTTTGGATGCTAATAATAATTGTAATCTATTAACCAATTCGTTTGCATTATCCCAATAGACATACTCGCGTTTATAATTGGAGAATTTCATGTTGAATGGTAAAACTTCAAAACCTGTAGGTGAATATTTTTTGGTTTGCACTTTTTTTCTTGTTGAAGCTCGAAACTCTTTTTTTTCACTTGAAAACGGTTTAATTATTTTGAAATATTTTGGATAAGTGGATCTTTTCAACATATTATTTGATTGCTTATGTGCTTGTGTATGATTTAAAATTCTTAAATATTCGTTTACATCTTCCGCAGTATAATGTTCAGGATTTTTCATGAATATGAGTTCATAAAGTCCTTTTGTTCCATTATATACTTGATCATCAATTATTATATCATTTTGATCTATTTCTATCTCTTTTTTACCCAATATAAATTTATCACGATCTTCTATATATTTTATTGCATAAATAGTATCCAAATCCTTATCTTTATTCAAAAATTTCAGAAGATATTCACTAGCCAAGTCTCCAAATTTTAGCTTTAGGGATTCCATTTCGGTTTGCCCTTGAGGAGTATTCAAAATACCTCTAGCAACTGAAGTTGGTGACATTTGAGGTGTGCTTTCAAATACTTCCTCATTGTCACTGCTTTCATTCACTTCCACTTTAGCAGAACTTGTTGGTGTATCAAATTCTAATTTTGGAATTGGATGCTGTTTCAGTTTTTTTTTATGTATCCTTATTTTCTTTGAATTTGAGGGTATTTTTTTTGCTGTAGTGTTTTTCACTATTTATTTCATATTTTGTATTATTCACTAGTTCTTGAAGTGGTTGTGTTATAGGTTTAAATGTTTCTTGTAACATAATATCACTATTTATTTTATTATGTTTCAATGAATTGAACTTTTGTTTGAGCACTTTACTCACTTTAATTATTTCGTGGAGCGTTTTTTTATTATCCATTATAGTAAACTCCTAGATGGATTTGAGATTAAGAAAAGTATCCAATTCTTTGCGATATCGACCTTCTTGCTCACTATCCTTATCTATATCTGCGAATCCATATTTACTATCCCAACATTTTATACAGAATTCTTTAAATTTATTGAATGTCATATCACTATTTACATGATCGTCATATATATGATGTAAATTGGTTCCATCTTGTTTAAATATGATGATAAAATTTGCATTATCCCTAATCAAATGTTTTGGTATTTTTGCATATGATTGTGAAAGATAAAAACAATCAATCCCATTATGTCTACCCATACTAAAATAATCACGCATACAATCTTGTTTATCACATGCAATATCATCAAAAACAATTATTGAATAGGATCGCGCTTCATTTGGTTTTAAAATTTCAGTATCCACATTATAGGAGAAATATTTCATACCCTTTACTCTAGAAACACATTTTTCTAGAAATTTATATTTTGGTTGTTGTGAAGACTTAGAGTATACATAAATATTTTTGAATTTCAATCCATTTGGATGTGTAAGAAGACTAAGAAGAATATTAGTCTTTCCACAATTACTAGGATCCGCAATAATACTTCTTATACTATTAGGTAAGAGTTTGCTATGTTTTTTCAAGTGAGAATTAGTTTGTATAGCATCAAAATTGTGAACTGAAAGATGCTCTTTCTGCTTAATGAATTCCATGATTACTACTAATCTTTTATATAAAAGCTGTTGTATATATACAAATAAGGTCAGTACTAAAAAATCATTCAATGTTAACATATCACAGAGCTGGTAAAGGTTTACTTAATAAGGCAATTAACTCATTACCTATTGAATTGCACATACCAGGCTATCAATTTTGTGGTCCAGGAACTAAATTAGATAAGAGATTGAAAAGAGGTGAAACATGTATAAATCCATTGGATGCTGCATGTCGTGAACACGATATTTCATATTCCCAAAGCAATAATTTGAAAGATAGACATAAAGCTGATAAAATATTAGAAGAAAGAGCGTGGAATAGAGTAAAATCGAAAAATTCAAGTTTTGGTGAACGAGTTGCTGCTTGGACAATAACAAACTCTATGAAAGCTAAACAAAAACTTGGTATGGGTATGAAGAAAAAAACCAAAAAATCAAAGAATCAGCGAGTACTGAAAACACCAAAAAAATATGGTGGATTTTCACCTGTAGCAGCACTAATTCCATTAATTGGAAAGGCTTTAATTGCTTGTGCTGCAAGTGGTGCTGCTTCATATGGTGTGAAAAAAGCCCTAGGTAGTGGTTTATATTCAAAACCTCATAAGCATGGTGCGGGAATTAAAAAAAAACGAAAAAAAACAAAGAAAAGAAATTGCCAAAAAGGCCATTAAACACTGATGATATAATCAAATTTGCTCGTGCTCATGAAATAAAATATTTCCGAGGTGTATATATGCGTGATACATTACCTAAAAAACCATTAAAAAATGAGTCAGCAGTTATTAATCTCGATTCCTTTGCAAGAGCTGGTACACATTGGGTTTCATATATAAAAAAAAGTGAAAACGTTGAGTATTTTGACAGTTTTGGAAATTTAGCTCCACCAATAGAATTAATCGAATATTTTGGAAACAAGGCTAACATCACATTCAATTATAAGCGCTATCAAAAATTTAATTCTTTCAATTGTGGTCATTTGTGTTTGAAATTTCTTATAAAATCCACAAAATAATTGTTGAATACATCAGTATAGAAATGGAGTCGATAACAATTACGTGGAAATACGTCTACACTAAGTGCAGACTTCTTTCCACCAATTGATTTGAAGAGCAGTGATTATTTAATTGGATTGATCAACTTTGAATCATATCATTCAATACCAAATATTGATACAACAAATAATAAATTTTATTATAAAACCAATGTGACGAAGTGCTCCCATTTTAGAATCTGAAAAACTGCCGTTAGTAACCATCTGATAAAATGATTTAAAATAACTCAACTTAGTCACAATTTTACTATTCCAGCTGATAGCCTTCAGCTATATTAATTCCAATTCACCGAAACCGTTTCGAACTGTCCAATTTTCCGATGCAAAGCAACTTTGCAGTTGATCTAATTTATTTCTCTGAAATATATAAAACCGTTAAATACAATATTTTGGTAGTGATTGACAACTCACCGTTTGTATAGAAGTTCTCCGTATTGATGTGAAACCTAGTTACAGGTTATTTGAAACTCCTATTCCCGTATTTGAAAATAGGTTACTATTTGAATATTTGTACATCACCGTCTGAAATAAATAAATTAGATCTAAGTTGTAGTGCACAGTAAGCAGTTGATAAAACTTACCTTTTATTTAAGAATAATTCATAGTTAGATGATAAATTGTAAATTGTATACATGTGCTTTTGTTTACTTTTGTTTGACTGATTACTAATTAACAATTAATTCTGATTGTGCGACCCCCAGAGCCATCTGGCGGTCAGATAGGGAACTAGCAATAAAGTTTTATTTTAAGTTTAAATAAAATAAGGATTACAAAAGGTTGTAATATGTATTTGACCAAGAAGTAACACACGGGAAGTCATTATTTTATTCATTCATATTTTTTGGGATGTTACTAAAATCTGAGTAACATCCGTTTTTCATAATTAAACCGGCTCAGTATCGTTTACTTAAAATCTGGGTATAAATACAGGCTGAAATCGATCAGCAAAACACTCTTCCGAGAGACTTGAGTCCAGTTATTTAGTAGTGCTTCTGCAAACAGGCCAACTATACCGTTCCGCATCCGTCGTGACTCCTGCTACAGAGTCATCGATATTTACCGTAAGTAACGTCCTGTCGACAGGGTTACTTAACCCCCGCTGTCGAGTGGTTCCTGTTTCAGAACCATCGAGACGACGTCCGTCGTGGCTCCTGCGTCAGAGTCACCATCCACCACGACTGTAGTCTCTGCCGTAGGGTTACAGCCTCCTGCACCTAGCCGTAGTCTCTGCCATAGGGTTACGGCATCCACCTTCTGCAGCTGTAGTCTCTGCCGTAGGGCTACAGTCCGTTCACCACGTCGTAGCCGCTGCCGCGAAGGGCTACGACAACTGCTGACGACGACGACCAACATCCGACGCATCATACTTGCGACTTCGTGTGTTAGTTCCAAGCCGTGTTCGTCGTACTGTGCAAGTATACTCGTTTCAATTTGTTTCCGCCATTTTATGTACCTTTTCCCCATATATTTGTGTGTCAATAAAACTGTTTGTTCCCCATATACGTTTCTCTTTATTCGCAGCAAAAAACCCTTACCCTTCCCACTAGCTATCCGGCACCATCGCCATAGAGTTGCTCCGTTATTGGCGCCCGAGCAAACCGACCGTTAAGCAACTCCTAAAAGACGCCGCACGTGCACTAGAGTGCGCGTCACACCAATTCAAGTACAAATACAGATTTTCAAGTAATATCTATTCCAGTTGGGTCATATGAAATTGAGAATATTAATAATATATTGAAAAAAGAATTAGGAGATCCAAATTATGATTACGATTTCGAGGAGAAACTTTATACTAATAGAATAGAAAGAGAGAAAAATGTTGCACGTAATTTCATAAGTTTAAAACCAAATACTAACACTTTAAAATGTGTACTTAGGAGTACTGTTGATATTGATTTCACAAAAGATGATTCAATTGGATCTTTATTGGGGTTTAAAAAGCGAATATTAGAAAGGAATGTTGTTCATGAAAGTGATCTACCTGTCAACATAGTTAAGGTGAATGCTATATTAATTGAATGTAATATTGTGACTGGATCATATTACCCATGCATATTTTACATGAGTTCTATCCAACAGTAGAGCCTGGGTATAAAATCAATGAGGTTCCTTCAAATGTAATTTATTTACCAGTGAACACTCAAACCATAAACAATATAACTGTAAATATTGTTGATCAAGAAAAAAAACAAATAAATTTTCGTGGTGAAACAATAACTATTAGATTACATTTGAAAAAAATTTTATAAATGGGTATTAGTTATAAAAGAATGCAAACAACAACGAAAAGAATCAGTTCACCATCAACTATAAAAGTGTTAACAAGAGAAAATAAAAATTTCTTGAAATCACTCGGTTTAAGACTAAAAAGAGATCAAAAACTACAACAAAAACAATGAATAATATTTTAGATATTACATCTGGTGTTGCTTTCAATGATGCAATAACACGTGTTGAGATACATAATCATCAACCTATTATTGCATCAGCATTTAATAATTGTGATTAAATAAGAATTCAAATCCAACAGCAAGATATCTATACGTTGCCTAGTCAAAGTTTTCTTCATATTGAAGGTAAACTATTAAAACAAGATAGTAGTAAGCCTCCTGTGGATGCAAAAATAACAAATAATGGAATTGCATTTTTATTTGATGAAATTAAATATTCAATGAATAGTTTTGAAGTTGATAAGACGAAAAATATTGGAATTAGCTCAACTTTGAAAGCATATGCTTCATTAAATAAATTTGAAAGTGATAATCTTGAAAATGCTGGTTGGGGACTCAATATAAACATTCTAGATGAAAATGGTAATTTTAATATATGTGTTCCACTGAAAATGTTGCTTGGATTTTGTGAAGATAATAATAGAATATTGGTGAATGTTAGACAAGAATTGGTGTTAATTAGAGCCAGAAATGATAATAATGCATATATTTGTACAGAAAATTTGAAATTTATTCTGAACAAAATTCAATGGCGTGTTCCTCATATATATGTTAATGACGAATATAGATTGAGATTATTGAAAATTGTCAACTCAAATCATTTCTTGAAATGTCCATTCCGTTCTTGGGATTTATATGAATATCCAATTCTTCCTTCAGCAAAAAAGCAAATTTGGTCAATTAAATCATCAACTCAATTGGAAAAACCAAGATTTGTTATTGTTGCTTTCCAAACAAATCGAAAAAATTTGAAAGATAAAAATAGTAGTCATTTTGATAGTTGCAATTCAGCGAATATTAAGCTATATTTAAACTCAGTTTCTTATCCATATGACAATTTGAATCTAGATTTCAAAAATAATCACTATGCACTTCTTTATGATATGTACACGAAATTTTCCAGGGTCTACTATGATTTTCATGATACATATATTGGTCCTATTCTAAATAAAACAGATTTCAAAACATTTGCACCGATAACAGTAATAGATTGTTCCAATCAAAACGAAGCAGTAAAAAATAGTTTAGTTGATATACGTCTGGAGTTTGAATCAAATGATATATTTCCCGAGAATACAAGTGTTTATTGTCTTATCATACATGATCGCATTATCGAATATAATCCACTCACTAGTGCTGTTAGAGCTTCAGTATAAATTGAACTGCGAAAGAGCTAACTGAAATATGGAATTAATTGTTGATATACAAGGCTTCAATGCCAGATATTATATAATAGTGGCAGAAGAAATTGCAATTCTTACAAGAGATGGCAACAAATTGGAACATTTTTTCTCCAAAGAACCATTTCCTTGGAATAAGTTGGAACATAAATATAGAAAACAAGCAGGATGGTTGTATAACAATCACCATGGTTTAAAATGGAGTGATGGATATATACAATATAATGAAATTCCAAATTTGATTCTACCAATATTACAAGGTGCATCAACAATATATGTCAAAGGGGATATGAAGAAAACCTTTCTAGAATCTTTCAACTTGAATTCCACAATAATTTCTTTGGGGGAAGAATGTAAGTCTCTTCAGAGCTTTCCATCAAATAAATCATGTTTCAGACATTTTAATAATTGTGCAATTAGTAATGTTTATGAAATAAAAAGTCACTTAGACTATAATGAAATGTATAACATCATGAATATATAAATATATAATAGAAATTCCAATGTTATTTTTGAATTATTAAATTTATTTTCAGCCGCATTAACCCCTTTTACCCCCTCCATTCTCTGTTATCACATTTATCATTTTAACTTTTTGCTTTTTTTCCATATAAAGTTGAAGTATCTCATAAATCATATATTAGCTATTCAAACACTGTAGAACATGGTTCAGAAAGTGGTTCTAGTTATATTGATTATAATTATCGTGAGTAATTGTAAAAGTGTGAAAAAAGAAAATTTTGAATCAATTATTGATTACTTATTTACATATGGATATCTTAATGTGAGTGGAGAGGAGGTCTTTAGCTCAACTGAAAAAGATCCATCGTATCTAACAGCACTAAACTTATTACAAACTAATTTTAATTTAACGCAATCCAATGAAACAATCGAAAATGTTTTGAAACTCATTTCATCTCCTAGATGTGGTGTTAAAGATATGAATGTTTATAATACTCATTATATATTATGGGGAAATTCTACAATTACTTGGGATTCAAAAAGAACAACTAGTATTGTTCAATATTTATTTGAAAAAGCTTTCAATTTATGGTCTAAATATACAAATTTAAATATTATACATTCGCCATATGATGAAAATGCTACTATTTATATTTCATTTGGAGGAATTCAACATTAGGATTTCAAGAAACGGGCTAGATGCAAGTCTCATTTTGATGGGGAGGGTATGATATTGGGGCATGCTGAATTTCCAAGCTTAAGCATGCATTCAGAAATTCATATAGATAATGCAGAACAATGGTACTATGGTATGGATCCCCCTTCCAATAGTGAAGAGAAGAGTCTTTTTGCTGTTTTAGTCCATGAAATTGGCCATGCATTAGGAATTAGGCATTCAAATGATAAGAATGCAATAATGTATCCAATATATACAGAAAAAATATTCCAAAATAGTAATTATTATGATTTACACATTGATGATATAAATGCTTTTCAATCATTATATGGAAAAAACATTAAGTCATTGATAACAACAACGACAAAGGCACCGACAACGACAAAGGTATCAACAACAAAAGGAACACAGAAATCAATTACAACAACCGAAAAAACTCATAATAAGCGGAAAACAAGTTCAGATTCTTCTCCAGACTTATGTAGCTTAAAAAATGTTAATAAATTTCTAATCGTAAGAAAAAAATTATATATATTTTATAATAAGTGGGTCTGGGTGAAAAATTTGAATGAAAAAAACTTTGATCCGGAGCCATATCTTATAACAGATTGGTTAAATTTTCTTCCAAAAAATTTCTTGAGAATGAATGGTATTTACCAAAGACCAAATGGAAATATTGTATTATTCATAGATAACGTAAGTTATAATATAAAGTTTCCATCTTTAGAATTGGAAAATATTGCCAATCCCTACCATCAAAATAGTATAACCTATATTAATGGAGCTGTATCTACCAATAGTGGTCAAACATATATATTTCATAAAAATAATTCTTTCATAAAAATTGATGAATGCAGATTTTTCGCTTCAGAAATCGGAAGTGTAGATGATGAGTTCCCCGGTATTCCAAATAATATAGAATCTGTATTCAAGTATACAAATGGACGATTATATTTTTTTATTAATGATTATTATTATGAATTTGATGAATTCTCAAAGTCAGTTGTAAGAGCAGAGAAATTCAATCTTTCTATGTTCAATATTGATTGTCCCAATATCAATTTATATGAGCAATTGAAAATACTACTATCAAAAATCTTGTATTCACAATAATTGTTTTTCTTATTTTTTGTTCTTACTCCCCACCATCAGCCCCCTCCTCCACCTCTTACCTCTTACTGTATATATATATAATTCTATACAAACTTTGTTTTTTCAACATTGTAATAATTTCATTACTCTAAATAATAGTGAACTACAGATTGAGGTATATATTTTTGAAAAATGTCAAATAATAGTGAAATAGTCTGTTTGAAAATAATAGCATATGATTTGCTAAACATAAAATATCATTGTGATCTAATAAAAGAAGAAGATATTGGAAGCTATAGGAACATGATTGAATCAACTTCAAGCAAATGTGGTTATAATGATAATTCACTTCTCAAATTAATTGGAAAGCTGGCTCCAATAGCATATATTTGCAAAAAAATAAGTGAGGAGAAATTTGATTTAATATTGGAATCATTTAGTGGAATGAATTTATTGCAAATTTGGGGAAGACTTCCGCTAGAGTATAAATTACATCCTAAAGTTATATTGAAATTACCATGTGTGGAGCATACGAATCTACCAATCCATCATATCCATGTTGATGGACCACCACCTAACATTGAAAACTGTCAGTCTTGTAAGACCGAATTTGAAATGTATCATCAAAAATATTCCAATAAATAAAAGAAAAAAAGATTAACTTATAGAGATATTTATTCATTCAATTTTTTTTGTCAACAAAATATTTATATTTATACATATACATTTTATTTTCTATAATCATAAATATAATTCATTATTATTCATTATTCTGATTGTTTAGCCGATTGTTTTTTGAAGTAGTAATAATTTCAATTGACGCTAAAATTACATTATTATAATTCAATATTATTTCTTTCATTGCTAAATTATAAACATTATTTGTTTCACCAATTATATTTTTAATATTTGTGTAAATATCACCATCACAAGAAGATGCTTGTCGCATTACACTCAAATAATAATCCAAGAAATTTAATGATTCTAAATAATTGATGATGTTATCTAAGTGATTAGTATTTTTAAATATATTGCGAATAGATGTATCACTTAGATAAATTTGATTATTCTGTGATTCAATTATCATAATTTTATCATTTTCTATAACATCAAATAATAATTTATGATTTGAAATCGAATATGATTCAACAACTGAAAGTACCCTCAAAAATCCTATAATAATATTATAGCACCTAAGAAACTCATACCAGTCAAGTCGTTTAAAATCGACGAACTTGTCAATTCTACTATTGTATATTCTAATAATAGTTTCTAAATTGTCTGTTGGATCAAATCCAATGTGTATCCAAATATTCATATTTAGCAAAAATCTATGTTTCATAATCAATTTAGATTTGACGAAACCTCTAGAGAGTGCTAAGTCAAATTCATATAGACCCTCTCCTACTTCTTCAACGACTTGTGCTTCTGCTTGTTCTGCATTATTCTCAAGAAGAGAAACTTCATTTAATATTTCTTTATTTTTATTCATATTAGTTTTTCTTTTTGTTTTTGTTGCCAATGCATCATTTTGATTGATATGCTTGCAAGATGGTTTCGTATGAAGTGGATACTTTCTTTTCTTCATATTGTTGTCAGTATTTTCATTCACTTGCTGTAAATGAATATTTTTTAAAAAATTTCTCTTGAAAAAATTAATTGAAATCACTTACCATTTTTGTCATTTATAGATAATAGTCTTTTTCTTGGAAGATATAATAATAGAAAACTGAATAGTTTGTATCACTTGGAGTTTCAAACTCATACTGAATTTAGTATGCAAAAATTCTTCTACAAATACAATTGAGACATTGATAACCTCAAACATGAGATCACAAGTGATGCAGATAAAACATTGCATCCGTTAATTATTGTGAAACAAAAGTAATTAATCCAAAGTCTAAAGTTTATGATTTGAGGAGTGGAATATTTACGCGGATAAAACATTGCATCACTCAATTATTGTGAATCAATTGCAAAAATTGGTTAATAGAATATTCTGATTTTTTTTCCCTACTAGCTAATTTATTGAATGATAAATTGCGCTACTCATAATATAAAGCTCCATCTTAATATTTACTTCAATAAGTAGTTCATCTAGTGAATAATAGATAGCGTCACACACAAGAATAGAAATCTTTTTTTATTAAACGCTAGTTAGTCTATTGAATAATAGGTGACACCATTCGTCACGCAACTCAAAAAGATGGCGTTACTGGTAAATGTATAAATAACGTCACAGAGACCTTTTTATCTACGTCAATTAGTAGTTCATTTACTGGAAAAAAGATAGCGCCACACACAAAAAAGAAATCTCTGCATTTAACGTTAGTTAGTCTGTTGGATGTTAGATCGCACCACTCATCACACATTCCAAGAAATGGTGTTACTAGTAAATACACTTCAATTAGTAGTTCGTCTATTGAATAATAGATGGTGCCACACTCAAAAAAAGAAAAAATCTTTTCCATTCAACGCTAGTCAGTTTGTTGGATAATAGGTGGTACCACTTGTCACAGCACATCCCAAGAGATGACGTTAGTGGTAAAATGTGTTTGTGAATAACGTTATTATTGTCATTCATGGTACAGAGATCTATCACATCAATTAGTAGTTCATCTAGTGAATAATAGATGGCGCCACACGCAAAAAGAGAAAAATAGAAATCTTCTCCATTCAACGCTAGTTAGTCTGTTGGATGATAGGTGGCGCCACTCACCACTGCTCAAGAGATGGCGCCACTCGTAAATGTTCTGATAACGTCACCGCTGTTTAGATAACGTCACTGCTCGCGTTATCTTTGAAATCTTAGATCGTTATCTGAGCCAGAATCGGTGTAATCATGTAATTCTTCGAGATGACGGATAACGAGAACGAAATTCCTTCTACTATAGCGAAAGTAGGGATAAAACCACCATCATTTTGGAGAACAAAACCAGAACTTTGGTTCATCACAGCAGAAAGTAGTTTTGAGCTTGCTGGTATAAAGCTAGATGCTACTAAATTCCATCATGTAGTGTCAGCGCTTGACATTGATACACTTGACGAGGTAATAGACATTATAACTTCTCCTCCAACCAACGACCGGTACAATGCTCTAAAAACGGCCCTTATAAATCGCTTGTCAGACAGTGGTGAGCAGAAATTAAGAAGGTTATTAACAGATCTTAACCTGGGTGATTGCAAACCATCTCAGATCTTAGGAGTCATGAAATATTTGGCCAAAAACAGTATCCAAGACGACGTGTTGAAATCTTTATGGCTTCAGCGTCTCCCGACACAAGTTCAAGCTGTCCTGTCAGTCAGTAAGGATGGTCTCACAGAGATGGCAACCATGGCAGATAGAATTATGGAAGTGATGCAGCCTACATCTATTTTTGCTGTTGAACATCCTTCTCTACAGCAATCTCTTCCACAACAACGCAGTGATCCCGCCATCCTAGCTCTGCAACAACAAATGAAGGATTTGCAGGTAACCATTGCAGCTGTTTTCCAGGCTTGTGGCTACCAACGGCGGAGAAGCCGATCTCGCAGCAGCAACAGTAACCAAGATGACTTCAAATCGCCACCACAGCCAAATCAATGTTGGTATCATCGCCGTTATGGTGATAAAGCCAGAAAATGCACGGCGCCCTGCGCTATAGGATTGAGTAAACAGGGAAACGAGACCAGCCATCGCTAGTGGCGGTGTGCGGTGGTGGCAGCATCAATGCCAGTCGCCCAGTGTGTATATATGTTGTAGATAGAATTAATGAAATTAGATACCTCGTCGACACTGGCGCAGCAGTATCTGTCATACCTCCATCAGCTTCTGATCGCCGTAGTGGGCTAGCTTCAACCTGTCTTTTTACTGCTTCAGGTTCTTCTATCCCAACATATGGCACAAAACTCTTATCTGTTAATGTAGGATTACGTCGAGCAATGGTATGGCCTTTTCTTCTCGCTGAGGTTACTGTTCCAATCCTTGGCGCTGATTTTCTGCACAATTTCAATATATTAGTAGATTTGAATCGTAAGCGACTTGTTGATTCCACGACTGGATTGACTTCAAATGGAACGCTGACCGAGCTGCCTACTATTGGTTCAATACGGACCATACCGCCAGGAGAAAAATATAAAGAACTTCTTCAGAGTTTTCCTCATCTATTTACCACTTGTCCGTTTTCAAGTGAAAAAATATTTGTTCGTTATTGTATAAGCACCAAGGGTCCTCCTGTTTTCTCCAAGCCATGACGTCTTCCTTCAGACAAACTAGCTGATGCACGGCTAGAATTTCAGACCATGTGTCAGCAAGGCATCTGTCAACCCTCTAAAAGTCCTTGGGCTTCACCATTACATATGGTAAAGAAGAAAGATGGCACCTGGAGACCATGCGGTGATTATAGAGCTCTCAACAATGTTACAGTTCCTGATAGGTATCCGATTTCTAATATTTTGGATTTCAACTCAAATTTAGCAGGATGCAAAATATTCAGCAAGATTGATTTGATAAAAGCTTATTATCAGATACCAGTAGCCGAGGAAGACATCCAAAAAACTGCAGTTACAACACCTTTTGGTCTATTTGAATTCCTAAAAATGCCTTTTGGTTTGAGAAATGCTGTCCAAACATTTCAATGTTTCATTCATAACGTTCTTCAAGATTTATCTTCTACTTTTTCATATTTGGACGACATTTTGGTAGCATCTTAAACTGAAGAGCAGCACAAAGAACACCTTAATGCTCTATTCGACATCCTTACCAAGTATGGATTAACTGTGAATGTAAACAAATGTGTTTTCGGTGTTCAAGAATTGGACTATCTTGGTTACATTGTCAGTTCAGAGGGTATTCGCCCCCAAAAAGATAAAGTGCATGCAATACTAGAGTTTCCACTTCCAAAGGAAGTACAAGAGCTTCGAAGATTTTTAGGAATTGTAAATTTCTATCGTCGCTGTATTCCTCACGCTGCAGCTATTCGGGACGTGCTTTATAGTCTCATACCAAATAGTAAAAATGAATCTGGTGCTGTAAATTGGACAGAAACTTCAAAAACTGCTTTCGAACAAGTTAAGGAAAGTATAATTCAGGCCGCCTTACTTGCTCATCCAGATCCTTCACAACCTCTTCAATTGACTACAGACGCCTCATTAACTGCTATAGGTGCTTCTCTGCAGTAGAAGCAAGGGCATAAACTTGTTCCACTTGCTTTCTTCTCCAAAAAGCTCACCTCAGCTCAAAAGAAATATTCAACGTATGACAGAGAACTTTTGGGAATATATTCGTCAGTTAAATATTTTCGTACAATGCTTGAAGGCAGGATGCTCACTATATTTACGAATCATCGCCCGCTAACTACAGTCTTCAATCAAGCACTAGATGAAGCAACACCTCGCCAACAACGATATTTGGATTTTATTGGTCAGTTTTCAACTGATATAAAATTCATACCTGGCCGCGAGAACTTTGTTGCTGATGCACTTTCTCGAATATCTGCCCAAGCAATATCTGATATTGGGTTTTTCAATGACCTTTCGGAAGCTCAGCAGTCTGATTCTGAACTACAGCGTATGTTATCATCAAATACAACATCGCTGCATCTCCGTGAGATTCCCATTCGTGGCTCGAATCGGAAGATTATTTGTGATACTAGTACTTCTTCAAACAGAACTTATCTACCAGCTTCTGTAAGACGACAAGTGTTTGACATGCTGCACAATCAATCTCATCCTGAAATTCGTGCCACAACCAAATTAATAGTCTCTCGCTGTGTATGGCCTGCAATTCGTCGAGATGTAAGACAATGGAGCCAATGTTGTCTCCCCTGTCAACGCAGTAAAATCAACCGACACAATGTCACTCCACTACAAAAATTTGGGCTCCCCAAGACGAAATTTGAAATTATCCATTTGGATATTGTTGGTCCACTGGCTCCCTCCCAAGGTTTCAGATATATATTGACAATGATTGACAGGTATACCAGATGGATGGAAGCAATACCCCTCATCGACATCACTGCGAATACGGTAGCTAAACATTTTTATCGGGAATGGATTTCAAGATACGGTGTTCCGTCAATTGTTACCACAGATCAAGGTAGGCAATTCGAATCTAACATTTTTCAAGAGCTCAGTAGAATAATTGGATTCAAGCGAAATCGGACAACTGCATATCATCCGCAGAGTAATGGTATGGTTGAAAGATTTCATCGTTCTCTGAAAACTTCTCTAATCGCTGCTCTGGAAGAAAATCGTGATTGGGTCACATTTCTTCCAACTGTTTTACTTGGCCTCAGAACCGTAGTAAGGGAGGATTTCAAAGCAGCTTCCTGCGAACTAGCTTTTGGACAAACACTTTATTTGCCTGGTGAAGTCTTTGAAATTTCAAAATCAGATCTACCGCAAACACAATATCTTCAACAACTTCGTTTGGCCATGTCTGTTTGTCGACCGACTCCGCCCAGGAAACATCGAGTACGAAAACATTGACAAGACAACTCACGTTTTCCTTAGAGTTGACTCAGTCCGTCCCCCTCTACATGCCCCATACGATGGACCGTATCGTGTGCTGAGTCGAAATGAAAAACATTTGACAATTGACGTCAATACGAAGCCTACATTAGTCTCCACAGACAGAGTTAAGGCTTGTCACCTTCTACCTACAGAGTTTACAACGCCAACAAGATCTGAAGACGTAACTATACCTACCTCGTCAGCTGCATATCACGTTCGATTTACTCACTAAGATATCTTCGAACGGGGGAAAGTACTGTGGCAGATCAAGTCGCCGACATCATTCGTCGAGAAAAGATCAAGAGCTCATCAATAACAAAATATATTTTTGATATACTGTCATATTTAAAATAGCAAACATAAACTGTATTTTTCAATCTTGAATTGAACACATATTAAATAGCTATATCCATTTATGAACAAACGCATTAACATCATCCACGTAACGTAACCATAAGGATGGTTTATAGGAACTAGTTTCTAATGCTTTCCCTTCGAAAAATTCTATATAGTAATTTGCAATTGATGGAGAAATTGGATTACCCATTGCAACACCATCAATTTGTTTGTAATAATCATTATTAAAAATGAAGAAGCTAGAAGTCAAACAATGGTGGAATAATTTAATAATATCTGGAGGGAAACTTTTTTCCAAGAGCTTTAGGGTGTCTTTGATTGGAACTTTTGTGAATAAAGAAGAAACATCGAAACTAACAAGGATGTCATTATCATTTAACCGTACGTTACTGATTATTTCAATAAAATGTCTCGAATTCTTAACGTACGAAGAAGAATTATTGATTAATGGTCTCAATAAACTGTCAAGATATTTAGATAATGAATAAGTTGACGAATCAATGCAATTAACTATTGGTCTAAGAGGGACCCCTTGCTTATGGATTATAGGTAAACCATGAAATCTGTACCTTTTCCTATTTCCAAGGTGGCAGTAGGAAATTAAAAAAGGTAATGTTTCTTCACTATTTGGTGGCAAAAACTTAATGTACTGCTGATTGACACTAAATTTAAGTAATGGAATATCCTACCTTGAAAGTGAAGACCCAGGCTAGCTATTAATAAGGGCACCAGAAATATTTTACCTGAAAAATAGGAAATGGGCGCCACTCCCAGGAAATGATCAAAGGAGAAAAAGGTACTATTCTGGGAGACAATAGCGACAGCAAAAAAAAGAAATAAAGCATAGACGTCGAAATCAATTATAAATAAAATTATTATTAATTTAAAGCAAAGAATTCCAAAAATTATAATTCAAAAAATTTGTAACTTACGAAAATGATTGAAGCTATTATACAAAAAAATCTCACTGCAACAGCCAAAAGGGAACTGGAGAGCACGTCACAGACGTTCAAAATTACGTTACAAAAACTAGCTAAATATCCTCTTCAGGCGGAACTCAAGACTAGTATCGGCAGAGAAGATAGATGTCGAATTGGTAGCCACAAAAACAACGTCAGACAAGAACGTTCCCTGAATTAAGTGAAGTTGATCTTGCGTCTTATAGGGCTTTGATAAATACCCAACGGTCCTTGAAGGTGTTAAGGTTGGCCGTGCGCTTGGTCGTCAACTTCGGGAGATATTAATGTTCTTCTTTAATTCGTAGACGTGTTGATGTTTTTCTTAACTTGAAGTTGGTCAAAAACTAGTCTCAAGTGGCCACTGGTCCCTAGGATTCCTAGCAGTTTACACTGAAAACAAACAACCCAACCAGTATCCAATTCAACTGAAACAGGAGGTTCCTACAAAAAAATTCGAGAGCTCTCTTCAAACGTGAATGAATAAATTTAGATTCAAATTAAAAAAACAGATAAACTGTAAATTTTAGTAAAAGTTAAATAAAATAATCAGTAAGTTATTTATTTGTCTGATTTGAAATAGTGCACTAAAAATTTGCAAAGTAAAAAAAACTACGCTGAGCATTAAAGAGAAGAATAACAAAGAAAATACAAAGTCTAGCAGGACAAGAAAAAGGATTTATTAGCGACGAGTCGATAAATTTACGAACGTGGTTCGTTACTAAAAAATTGGATCAATCTTCACAAACTCGTAGGATTTTCCAGCTCAAAAACGGGAACTAAAGCCCACAACAAAATATTTTAAGCTTTGGAAACAAAAAACTACAAAAACAACGTGAGAAACTAAACTACGAGTTGTTGAATGACAAATCCGCAACGCGTTGGATCCAAAATATAGTTAAATCATGTATTATCAACCACTTTCACTAATCATTCATACAGCACACATACTTAGGTGAGGAAAGGTAAAGGGAGGAACGAAGATAGCCACAAATCTCGTAGGTTTTATTACTTCGAGTGTATATATAAAAAAAATCGCGTATCACCGAATCGATATCCGCCTGATCGCGTTTGGTAGTAAAAAAAAAATTTAAAACAGAAATACAAAAAAACCGGTAAATTACAAAAAAGGAATGTCTACTCTTGTAGACGGAAAAGTATGGTAAACTAGGGCAGGTAGCAACTAGACATGTGTACGAAACACTATCAACAGTAATAATTATCAAAACTAATCTGAATACAAAACATCAGAAATAGTTAAACGAATCTTCCCGAGGAAGGACAACAAACAATAATAACCTCACAAAGAGGAAAAGACCAGCTCCTACGACCGGAACGGCTATTGCCTACGCTATTATAAAATTTAGAAAAAAAATAAATTTAGAACAAAAATATCAATTTGGTAAAAAAGTTTCAAGGTAGTAAAAAGGTGCTGAACACAAAAAACTAACAAATAATTAAGGATGAAAGAAATAAATTTGGAAAACAAAAGGTTCACCACGCGGGTCGCCTCAAACGAAATCACTTGAAAAATAATACTAAATTTGGAATACGTGAACAAAATAATAAACGAAATACTTACAAAATCATAACACTGATTTTAATTAAATAAAATAATCACCAAATTTAGAACAACAAGAAAAATCACAAGACTACTCAAAAACCAACGTCTGCAACAACAGCTCGGAAGCAAGAGAGCGAGGAAGAAGCAGACGCGTCGACTCCCCAAGAGAGCGCTTCAATCAAGTGTCGGACGAACGTTCTATTTTACAAATTAGTGCGAATCTGCTACATAGATGGCGACATGGGTATGCAATGGGAAAACAATTGTACAAAAAAAAAAAGACGTCAGACGAAATTTTGTAACACTGCCCCTCCACGAAAAAGGAATTTTTCTTGAAAAGAAAAATTTCTAAGAATAGGGACGAAATAGGAGGTAGCAAATTATAAGTAGGGGTCGATTTGGGACGTAACGAAATATGTGTAAAAAGAATTTTTTAAAAAAATGTAAAATATTTTGTAACAAAACTATTGATTTGAAGAATTATCATCATCAGAAGGATGAGGCTTTAGGTCTTTTATGTGCCAACGTCCTAAGTCGCGGCCATTTAGGTCGTGAAGTTGATAAACTAATTTAGAAATTTTCTTGTGTATTACACAAGGAATGTATTTAGGAGCTAAAGAGGCAGAGAAATGTTTGGTAGCATCAGAAAGTACGTAATTACGTTTCCAAACTGAATCACCTACAAAGAATTCTAAAGAACGTCTACGAAGGTTATAACGTTTAGCGGAGCGGTCATATGAAGATATAATTTTCTTCTGAACTAGTTGGAAATTAGTATGCAATTCTTTAAATGAATTAGCATAAGTAGCTGGAGTATCAGATAAAATGGTATCAGGTGGAGTGGAGTAAAAAGTTCCGGATAAGGGTACGTGACGGCCAAAGTTAAGATATGCTGGAGTAAAACCAGTAACTTCGTGAACAGAAGTACGTATTGCTTGACCAATTTGGGGTAAATTCACATCCCAAGCTCGGTGGTTGTCTTTAATAAAGGATCGAATAGCGGTTTTAATGATTCTATTAGTGCGTTCTACAAAATTTACTTGCGGGTGGTATTTAGCATTGTACCAAAGTTTTGGAACTTGATATTTTTTCAGCAAACGACGAAACTCGTCACAATTGAACTGAGTACCATTATCACAAATTACAATTTGAGGGACTCCAAAGAGAAGAAAGACATCACGTTCTAGAATAGTAGTAATACTTTTAGAAGTAGCTTGACGAAGTGGAAATAATAAAGGAAATTTTGAAAACCAATCTGATACTACTAATAAATGCATATTCCCATGTGATGATCGAGGAAAAGGACCCATTAAATCAATGGCGATGGCCTGCCAAGGATAGTTAATTTTCTTAGGCTCTCCCATATGGCCTAAAGAAGGTAATTGAGAAGGTTTTTGAGCTAAACAAATTTTACATTGCGTTACAAATCGGTGTACGGAACGTCTCATACCGGGCCAATAGTATGTTTCGGAAAGACGACGAAGGGTTTTAAATACGCCAAAATGACCAGAAGTAGTAGCAGAGTGAGCTTCTTTGAGAATTTCATCCCTTAGATCTGAGGGAACGACTATTTTCCATGGAGATAAATTAACAGCACGGTTCTGCGGAACAAGTTTATAAATTGTATGGTCCTCTACACGCCATCCTGGATAATCAGAAGGAGAAGCAAGAATTGAAGTACGAAGATTCATATACCATGGATCTGAGTTATCGGCTGGTACAAATAAAGTTGAAATTGTTAATGGAGCACGTGAAAGGGCATCTGGGACAGTATTTTGTTTTCCAGGTCTATGTAAAAGTTGAAAATCAAACTGTTGAAGTTTAACAGCCCAACGAGCAAGTTTACCTGTGGGATCCTGCATTCTCATAAGCCATAATAGTGAATGATGGTCAGTAATAACAGTAAAAGAAGTACCTTCGACATAAGGACGAAATTTGGTAATAGCGAAAAGAACGGCTAAACATTCGCGTTCAGTAACTGAGTAATTACGTTCAGTGCGCGTAAGAGTACGACTTGCATAAGCAATGGCATGTTCTTCGCCACAGAAATCTTGAGATAATACAGCGGCTATGCCGTAATTTGAAGCATCAGTTTGAATGGTAAATGGTTTCGTAAAATCTGGACTAGCCAAAACAGGTGAAGAAGTGAGTGAAGATTTTAATTTATCAAAAGCTTGAAGAGCTTCTTGATCCCAAGTAACAATATTAGATTTGCGTTTTCCTTTAGTTAAAGCAGTGATAGGGGCTGAGAGACATGAAAATTGAGGTACAAAACGCCGATACCAGGAAGCTAAACCTAAAAATCGTTTAATTTCCGTAACTGTTCGTGGCAAAGGGTAGTTATTAATGGCGGCAACCTTGTCTGGGTCGGTACGTAATCCTTGTTTGTCAACTACGAAGCCAAGATAATTTAAAGAGGGTTTACAAAATTCACATTTTCCAAAGTTGATAGTAAGACCTGCATTTTTAAGTCGATTAAGAATGTCAAAGAGTACTGACAAGTGTTCTTCGAAGGTGGAAGTACAAATTATAATGTCGTCCAAATAAACGAAAACAGACTTATGTAAAAGTGGACCAAGAACGGCATCCATTAATCTTTGCAAGGCTTGAGGAGCATTTGTAAGACCGAAAGCGGTTCGCGTGAACTCAAATAAACCTCGATTTGGCACAGTGAAGGCGGTTTTTTCACAAGAAGCGTCATCAAGTGGAATTTGCCAGAAAGCGCTTTTTAAATCAATTGAAGACAAATAGTTAGCATCGCGTAATCGATCCAAGATGTCATTGACTAAAGGCAAAGGATAAGCATCCTTTTTGGTAACTGAATTAAGTTTACGGCCATCAAAACAAAAACGGGGCTCTCCGGATTTTTTCTTTACGATTAGAACGGGGACGACCAAGCACTTTTTGAAGGACGTACTACACCGAGTGCAAGCATTTTATCTAATTCTTGATGCAAGATGGACAACATAGCTGGAGAGACAGAATGATATCGTTGTTTAATAGGAGTGGCATCGCCAGTATCAATTGAATACGTAAGACAATGAGTGCGTCCAAGAGGTTTTGAGCCAAGTTCTTTGAAAGAATCTATGACTACTTGTAGAGCAGCAGTTTGAGAAGTAGTTAATTCGGTAGAATCATGTAGTGAACTAAAAGCATTAATAGTCGGCCTAGAATTCCATAAATTATCTTTGAAATTGACATGAATATTGAAAGTTTGCCAGAAATCGGTACCTAATATGACAGATTGTTCAAGAGCAGGAACTATTAAAAAGTCTATATAATGAGTGACTGAATCTGCAGTGATAGGAACGGTAACTTTTCCATTGACTTGTTGAGAAGCACCATCTGCAGTAGTAACAGTAGGTTCTTTAGAAGGTAAAAGGGGTATATTATTAGCAGAAAGTAAAGAAATGCCTTTATTTCCTAGTACAGAAACGTTAGCACCCGAATCTAATAGATCGACAACAGGAGTTTTTCCGACAAGAATTTTAACAAAAGGTCGCGAGTCTAAATTAGGATGATGAATAATAGGCGAAATGGTAGGACTCTTACAGAATTTAGCTACAGTTTTCAGCCAGTCATTCCAAGCTGAACGGTCAGTCTTAATAAAAGATCGTGTGCGTCGGCGACTGAAACAACGCGATCCTATTCGTTTTTTGAACAATGTGGGCATGTAAAACGAGTGACATTTTTATAACCGCAACTATAACAATGCTTATTATGAGGCTTTGGGCATTGAGGCGCTAAATGATTTGGATCATCACAATTAAAACACTTACGAGTATTTTGATTTTTAGAAGGCGTCGTGTGCACAGTATTCACACGAGAAGAAGATGCAACGGGACGTTGGTAAGCTAATTCTGGCTCTAGTAATTTATTTGTACGAGAAGGTGGAGGTTTAAACTTTTCAACCCTATGTTCTGTGTTTTCTTTGAGTTTACAAACACTAATAAGATGTTCGATGGTAGGAGATTGCAAAACGGCGATATCCTGCTGAAAGCGAGGCTGTAAATTTCGTAAAACCAAAGTTAGAAAAGATTTTGCATCTGGTTTAATTTGTAAGCGGCTACACAACGATTTCAAAACAGCAACAAAAAGTTCGGTTTTTTCATCAATACCCTGAGTACGAGATTGTATTTCTTGCCAAAGTTCGAATTCATAATCTGATGGAAGAAAAGCTTGTTTTAAGCGATAACATAAATCATCCCAAGATTGAATATCATCTCGAATTGCACGAAACCAAATTAAAGCAGGTCCAGTAAATAGTTCGCTAGCATGTTTAGGCAAATTAGCTAAAGAAACACCTCGAGAAGTAGCTAGTTCTGTTACACGTTCTAAAAAAGAGTTAACACTGCCGGTACCATCGAATTTTAAATTCCATTTATAGACGTCAGGAACTGAAGAATAAGTAGGCTGTAAATTATTTGTTAACGGTGAAACGACTGGAGATGGAACAGTCAAATCAAAAATAGGTTGTCGTAGAGATAGATGTTGTGATGGTGCATTTAAAGGTTGTGAAAAACCGTAAGAAGAATAATTTGGGGTGTCAATCAAAGTTTGATGTTCTACTGGGGTCGGTGGAGTAGAATTTGGTAAGGATACGTATTGATTATTGAAAGAAATAAGATCGGCTTCAGCCAAAGGAGCTTGTAATCGCGAAAAGTTGTCGAGCTGTGTTCGCAAATCAGCTATAAGAGCTAATAGTTTTGGACAAGGTTGAACGGAATTTAAACGTAAAACGCGATTGTAAAGGTAATCTAATCGCAACGAAATAATAGCACGAGAATTATCATTATTGATTTGGGCTATCTTACCGCGTAAATCCAGTAGCTTCTGTTGACATGTCGCGTTTTCAGTGGCTGGTATATAATTGTGTGGTATAGGAGATGGATTCCCATTTATTCCTTCAACTTGCAGCAATCCTCTCAATATAGGTTTTAAATCCACCGACAAATTATTGATCTTAACACCTCGGTTTCCTAGTTCATATAACAACTCATCCTCTGTAAGGTATTCGATGCATTCGGGCTTCATCTTGGTATGTACCTCAGAAAAGTTTATTTGATTAGTAATGGCACAAAAAGGAGTTGTAGAGGTATCTTGCATATGCTAGAGGAAAAATAGTAATGATAGAAAGAAAAGAGTAGAAGGATTTCAGGATGAATATTTCCAGTTTTCTTTTCGATGTCAAAGTTTGTGCAACCAATTGGAGAAGCAAAAAAATATTTATTTGAATTGCAACAAAATTCAAGGCTGAACAAAATTAAAGGCCCCACGTTAGGCGCCAGTGTACTTTTTCCTATTTCCAAGGTGGCAGTAGGAAATTAAAAAAGGTAATGTTTCTTCACTATTTGGTGGCAAAAACTTAATGTACTGCTGATTGACACTAAATTTAAGTAATGGAATATCCTACCTTGAAAGTGAAGACCCAGGCTAGCTATTAATAAGGGCACCAGAAATATTTTACCTGAAAAATAGGAAATGGGCGCCACTCCCAGGAAATGATCAAAGGAGAAAAAGGTACTATTCTGGGAGACAATAGCGACAGCAAAAAAAAGAAATAAAGCATAGACGTCGAAATCAATTATAAATAAAATTATTATTAATTTAAAGCAAAGAATTCCAAAAATTATAATTCAAAAAATTTGTAACTTACGAAAATGATTGAAGCTATTATACAAAAAAATCTCACTGCAACAGCCAAAAGGGAACTGGAGAGCACGTCACAGACGTTCAAAATTACGTTACAAAAACTAGCTAAATATCCTCTTCAGGCGGAACTCAAGACTAGTATCGGCAGAGAAGATAGATGTCGAATTGGTAGCCACAAAAACAACGTCAGACAAGAACGTTCCCTGAATTAAGTAAAGTTGATCTTGCGTCTTATAGGGCTTTGATAAATACCCAACGGTCCTTGAAGGTGTTAAGGTTGGCCGTGCGCTTGGTCGTCAACTTCGGGAGATATTAATGTTCTTCTTTAATTCGTAGACGTGTTGATGTTTTTCTTAACTTGAAGTTGGTCAAAAACTAGTCTCAAGTGGCCACTGGTCCCTAGGATTCCTAGCAGTTTACACTGAAAACAAACAACCCAACCAGTATCCAATTCAACTGAAACAGGAGGTTCCTACAAAAAAATTCGAGAGCTCTCTTCAAACGTGAATGAATAAATTTAGATTCAAATTAAAAAAACAGATAAACTGTAAATTTTAGTAAAAGTTAAATAAAATAATCAGTAAGTTATTTATTTGTCTGATTTGAAATAGTGCACTAAAAATTTGCAAAGTAAAAAAAACTACGCTGAGCATTAAAGAGAAGAATAACAAAGAAAATACAAAGTCTAGCAGGACAAGAAAAAGGATTTATTAGCGACGAGTCGATAAATTTACGAACGTGGTTCGTTACTAAAAAATTGGATCAATCTTCACAAACTCGTAGGATTTTCCAGCTTAAAAACGGGAACTAAAGCCCACAACAAAATATTTTAAGCTTTGGAAACAAAAAACTACAAAAACAACGTGAGAAACTAAACTACGAGTTGTTGAATGACAAATCCGCAACGCGTTGGATCCAAAATATAGTTAAATTATGTATTATCAACCACTTTCACTAATCATTCATACAGCACACATACTTAGGTGAGGAAAGGTAAAGGGAGGAACGAAGATAGCCACAAATCTCGTAGGTTTTATTACTTCGAGTGTATATATAAAAAAAATCGCGTATCACCGAATCGATATCCGCCTGATCGCGTTTGGTAGTAAAAAAAAAATTTAAAACAGAAATACAAAAAAACCGGTAAATTACAAAAAAGGAATGTCTACTCTTGTAGACGGAAAAGTATGGTAAACTAGGGCAGGTAGCAACTAGACATGTGTACGAAACACTATCAACAGTAATAATTATCAAAACTAATCTGAATACAAAACATCAGAAATAGTTAAACGAATCTTCCCGAGGAAGGACAACAAACAATAATAACCTCACAAAGAGGAAAAGACCAGCTCCTACGACCGGAACGGCTATTGCCTACGCTATTATAAAATTTAGAAAAAAAATAAATTTAGAACAAAAATATCAATTTGGTAAAAAAGTTTCAAGGTAGTAAAAAGGTGCTGAACACAAAAAACTAACAAATAATTAAGGATGAAAGAAATAAATTTGGAAAACAAAAGGTTCACCACGCGGGTCGCCTCAAACGAAATCACTAGAAAAATAATACTAAATTTGGAATACGTGAACAAAATAATAAACGAAATACTTACAAAATCATAACACTGATTTTAATTAAATAAAATAATGACCAAATTTAGAACAACAAGAAAAATCACAAGACTACTCAAAAACCAACGTCTGCAACAACAGCTCGGAAGCAAGAGAGCGAGGAAGAAGCAGACGCGTCGACTCCCCAAGAGAGCGCTTCAATCAAGTGTCAGACGAACGTACTATTTTACAAATTAGTGCGAATCTGCTACATAGATGGCGACATGGGTATGCAATGGGAAAACAATTGTACAAAAAAAAAAAGACGTCAGACGAAATTTTGTAACAAATCTAGGTACATATGGATCGCTAGGAATCAAATATTTGATAACATCCTTATCTCAAGAAGGTTCTCTAGGAAGTTTAGTTGTTTGATACTTATCTAGAGAAGATTCTTCAAAAAGTTTAGTTGTTTGATACTACGACTTTGGGTAATTGCCAGAGGAATTTCGTTCTCTCTGCACTAAATGTGGAATTCACGTTTTCACATCTAGTTATCTGTTTATTTTCAATTTTTAATCATCTAGATACCTTCTCGCCTTGTTTATTTTTGTATAATTTTTTCTGAAGAAGACTTTCGGTTGGAGAGTCGAAACGTCAGAAATAAAAATAAATATACAGAATTAAAACCAAAGAAGTCTATTCACTACAATATTTCAATTCCATGCTATTGATATCATCTAAAGGCTGGGTTATGTGAACTGTAACTTCTCGCATTTGCCTCAATCATAAAATTATACTTCAATCTATAAACTTGGTACGGTTCATGTATTTCTAAGGGTGAGCCAATAAGGAGTAAGCCAATAAAAATACATTCCACGAGACCGACATATCAATATCTGTCAAATTATATCAGTTGTACATCTCTTTCTGTGATCATATTGACTTCAAATTCATTCATCAATTTTTATTTCAACACTCAACACAACTCACATCCATAAAGATTATAGCGAGTGACACTGAAAGCGAAGATAGTCGATGTAAACTGATCGTGAACGAACATTACTACGTCTGATTGGCCAGAGTTAACGATATGCCTCAGAAATCGAGAAATTTCCATAACAGCTTGATGCAAAACAGCTGCGTGCCAGCAGTGGTACCGTGATATGTAATTCCCTATATTTGAAAACCTAAAAATACTAATGTTGAAGTGAATGCACAAAGTTACAGCCTACATAAACCAGCCCTAACACTGTATCGTTTGTTCAGTGTCTCATCTCCCTCTTTTCATTTGTAAATAGATACAAACAAATGTGTTTAGTACATAACGTCAATCTCATCGGATTTATTTGCTTCGTACGTGTTAACAAGAACAGTCACTAGAAATAAAATTGGAAATGGTTATTGTTGGTGCAGATAGGTAGAAACAGTCAGTAATCGTTCCTATATATTTATAGATTATATGAGGCTTGAAATGTATGAACTCTATTAGAAATACAGAAAGTTCACAACTGCGCCTCACACAATGGTGCAGCTGTTGCAACACTAGCTCAAGCTTTCATCCATTCACTTCTAGTACCTTCAAACAATCACTTCTAATGTGAATATGAACTAACAATATGAATGAATTCTAGTGTACATACAGCAGTGATATTATCTCACTCTTATTTTCTGCTGCACGATGTGGAGTGTCTTTACATGACGCTTAATAAGTCTTATGGTTCGCTGTATTTTTTGAATAGACTGAGCTCGTTTGTAGGAATGAAAGAAGTTTATTACGGAAGTATAGTACATATATTTCAATTTGCCACACAAATTGCTATCCTCACCAATAAGTTTTCCCAGCATAGTATCTGCTGTCATGTACAGGGATAAGCACGTGAAATACACGACGTATTATACCTGTTTTTTTACATGAGAAAAACTCAGTTTATACATTGAATAATTTTGACGTATATGATGTAGAATATGTGAGTTATGTATGAACAAGAATTTTCTTCTTATTAACAAGTGTGAAGGTTATGCTCACCCTCCACAATTCACATTGTGTCCACTAATTGTGTACATATTCATAATAATTTTGACTTGAAACTCAAATCTAATGGCTACTTTTTTTGATTCTTCTGATTCAGTTTCTGCTGTCTAGTAAATTCGCTGCAAGTTCATTTGGCTGGTAGTTATATCTCCATTTGTATCTCGAAGCGAGAATCCGGATTTGCTGATGTTGAAGTGAATGTGTTACGGAGTTGAATGAAATTGAGCACTTGTGCATTTATTACGAAAATATTCAATAATGTGACAATAAGAAAATTGAACAACAAATGAAATAGTACACGTCAATATTAAAGAGTTACAAGAAAGACATGTATGAGAATTAATGAATATATTGAATAAAGAACGCGATGAAAATTGAAGTGAATCGTAAGGATTCTAAATATGAAATGTGTGAGTCCACAAGGGCAGGGGGGTTACTATGGTGGATGTTCGCATTTCTGAGAAGCCCAAAATTTTCTACCTCGCAAGTCATGTATGGACCAAGAAAACTTGAGCTAGCATGCGAAGACCTTTACATAAACAAAAATGCACAGTGCAAAGATACACCGAAAACTTATGATTCTTGAATGATTCTCTAACAGCTGGTTTATTTAGTTTAGTCGTAGGTCATTGTGAAGGGTTTCACTATTCACGTACCATGGCGCATTTGGAATAATACATAATATTTTGTTCTGGAAATTTTGCATTAGATTCATATTTCTTTGAATAAATATGTTTTATTGGGTATAAGTTCTGTAAATTTATTAAAAACACAACGTTTCAACAGCAAAGTGCTGTTGAAACGTTGTGTTTCTAATAAATTTACAGAACTTATACCCAATAAAACATATTTATTTATAAAATGAGTTCTGAAAAGTTTTTTCCTTCATATTTCTTTGTTTTTCACAGCCCCACAGCTGAGTACTGTACGTCCAAATTGGCACTAGTTCTGCTTTACACAAAAGTATCTTGCTTTCTAGCAAGAGTTTTAAGTTACTGCCGATAAGCCGATACATTCCACTCAGTTTTTTGTTCAGTTATTTTCTCTTCTTAGTAAGGAGCTTTTTTCCCAACGTCCAAATTGGCACTAGTTCTGCTTTATACAAAAGTATCTTGCTTTCTAGCAAGAGTTGTAAGTTACTGCCGATAAGTCGATACATTCCACTCTGTTTTTCGTTCAGTTATTTTCTCTTCTTAGTAAGGAGCTTTTTTCCAACTGGCAGAGGTTGGTTATTCAGATTTACTTCGTGACATGTGGCATGTTTCTTAGTAAATGTCACTTTCACTGATTTGGTTCAATTAATCTTGATTTTTCCATTGGTTTGTATCTCATCTGTATTTTGCTTGAGTATTTTAGACGCTTCAGTAGGGTTTTCATGTACTGCAAGAATCGCAGTGTTGTCTGTGTAGGCTGCTGTCATCACATTGTGTTATTGCAGGGTAGGTCAGCAGTGTGGAATTGATATAGAAAAAACTTGACTGATATCTGAAAAAGCTGCTGTACGTAGTTTTTCCTCCTTCTTGACTCCTTCGACTACCCTGCCTATCTGCTCTATAGTTAAGTGATAATTTTTTGATCCGAATTGCTGTTAGAGGATGCGTAGGTTATATTCTATTATTGGTATACTCATTATTACTAAGGAGAGTTTCAATTGGGCTGGAAAGTACTGGATTCTGACTACAGCGTTAATTATGTGAACCAATGAGAATGACTTTTTTCTACTTTTCTGAGAAGAGTACCAGTTATTAGATCATATCTCGGAGCTTTTTTATTGTTGAGAGATTCGGTAGTGTTCAAATTGACACTTGCAGGCCACCTGAAATTAGGAGATGAGAAATTGTTATGGAAGGCGTTGGCTAACTCTCAGTTGGCCAACGCCTTCCATAGATGTCGGGTGTGGCATATGACAAGAGAAAATTTCTCTTTCTTTCTTCGCTTCTAAATATTAATATAAATGTAAACAAATGTATAACTTCAATTTTCTAAGCAATAATTCATTTCGCTTTTGAGGATGGCTGAGGTGCAGCCGAAACTGTAAGGCAGAAAAGAAATAAAATTAAAATATTGACTGAAATCCCAAGAATATATCTCTTACATTATTTACATATCCAGTCAGCGTCAACCATTTTATCCAATTAACGCTTATGTTGCTTATACCTATAGCCACTCAGTATAAACTATAACGTTAATAAACAGAGAAAGTGTATTCTCAAAAATATATGTGTAGAAGATCTGAATACTTTTTTTCATGGGGATTCGAACCGACGTCCTTTGGTTCTCTAGACTAATGTCAAAACCACTGATTCATGACGAATAATTACTTTCCCTCCTAAAAAAATATATATATCATTATGTGCACTGATACCACAAGTATTACGGTTGTGTTACTCAAGTTGCATAACCGATCTAATTTTTAAGTATTCCTCTACAATTTTGTTGAGATAACTATATTATTGAAATTTTATGTTTTTAAAAGGAGAACAAATCTGGCAACGCAAACTTGCTAAACAGTACATCATCTTAATTTATGAAACTATCTGAATTAGAATTCAATGAATCGTTCTACTATATTTCTTGAAACTAGCACTGGTAATTACGGCCAAAAAATTATAGCAAATTTGGTAAACTATAGAGTATCGTTGCCTCAGAGATTTAACAAATTTATTCCACATATTCAAGAAATAAATAAAAACTCATCAAGTTCAGTTTATAAAGGTACCATAGATAAAAATATCCAACAGTTTCATGACATTAAATTTGTTTGAATAGATACTTGCTTCCTACTTATTTGATTATTATATCAGATGAAACACATTACAGCCACGCCCTATACACTCGTCATAAGTTTCTAGAAACAATTTATAGAAAATTGTCGAACAATAACGATGTGAGTTGCATTTGAGTGCATCTTGTAACGCTTGAAGATTTGCAAAGGGCTTGTGTAAGTTGGTCAAGTAAATTTGTAGGGCGTAAATTTCAGCAAAAACTGAATTATAATTACATGCTAATTGTAACTATTTGAAGAGATGGCACTACTTGTGTTAACAGTGCATACTTAGAGTACGTTCCACAAGATGCTCGCAACGCTCACGCTCACGACCGCGGTTTTTGCTTTTCCATTAACTCATGGTCGATGTGGCTGATGCATCAAGTGGAACGATGCAAGTGTCTGCTAAATGTCGAATAAACTAACAATTTGTGATTAGGATCGAAAAGAAAATCATTGATGAGAATAAACTAACCTGTAGCAGAAACGATATGAAAATGGAATGAATTCAATATGTCTGAGTGAAAGTATCGTTCTTAAATAATTAATAATGATGGTAGGAGATAATGAAACTATCATTCATATTGCCAAATGAGAAAATCTAGAATCAATAGACATAACTTGGATCCGAAAGTACAAATTGGAAAGGCATCTTCTTATTCAATTTAAACTTCTTGACGATTTCTGCACTTCTGCAGAAATTAACGCAACGACAGTTTCGACCCACCCTCCAATCGCGGACGTTGTGAGCTTGAAGTGGTCGCGATCAATGATGTCATCTATGACGTATTTATCATAGACATCAAGACTGCGATCGTCTTGTGGAACGATTATTGAGGCGATATGAGCGTTGAGGTCTTTTAGTGGAACGTACCTTTGGAGTCAACTAAGACAGACTTAACTTGCGACTTATTGTTTATTATGTGCAGAAATACCGCAATATGTTTGTTAAACTTGAGCAAAAATAAAATTCGGATCATTAAACTATATTATTTTCATGTAATTCTTTCATTATTGATGAAAGATCATTATCACAGCCAAAGCGACGCAGTAAGAATAAAATAAAATGTTCCAAGTCGACTATCAATATATTCATTCCAAATTTTGTTCGGAATAAATCAATATTTATGATAGAAATGATTATCAAAACTGCTTTAACTGACATATAACCATTTGAATTTTTCTTTCTTGAATATTTTTCAACAGAAAAATAAGTGATATTTCCTGAAAATTTACGTTTTTCATCGTATATTTCTTCTTCACTGATCTTATCAGATTTGAATCATTATGACATATATTTGTGAAACCCATGGCATTTTATAAACTCAATCATTCTTCCTTCAGTATTTAATACTTCAATAAGTGCCATTAAAACTGCACTACCAAGAGATAAAGCAGCAAGAGGTACAAATGCAAAAGCAGATGAACTACTTGCTGGAAAAATAACCTTTCCTATATAAAGACAGATATTAAGATTGCTATTCGCTCAATGCGCGACAGCAGCGCCATTTGATGTATGAACTAAAGGAGGATATTTGGCGTATATGTACATTGTGATCTAACGAGATAAAATGCTATATTTTGGTATCAATAAAAGCATATATGGATATTCTTAGCAATTGAAGAGTATTATTCATTATTATTATACGTTTCTTATAAGTTCGGCTGACATTAAAGTAAGTATGATCAATGCAAAAATAGATTGAAACTCAATGAAAGTTTGGTTGAGTAATATATATAATATATAAAAACGATCATAAAATAATAACATGGAATGAAAACGTATAGAATGAATGAAATGGTCATATTCCTTAACTAATGTTGCAGTTCTGTGTCAAGCTATAAACCAGTAAAATTCGTAGATTTATAAATTATGAACAAAATCGCAATGGATTTGTCATCCTCATGAATCGATGCGTTTTTAACCATTTCTTATGGATTTATGGATCTGTAGAATTAATGAATTTTCACAGAATTGCAATATGAATTGTTATATATTTTTGAAATCAAATTGACAAATTCAAAATGTTCAAAATTGATTAAAATTTTGTAGGTGGGCTTCAAAATATACTCGAGATGTTTAAAATACTAATATATCCTACTGATGGACTTATATGATTACTATTGCTTTCACTTTACATTTTGTTCATTTCGAGGTTTATTTTTCTCCTTAATCAAAGCTAAATTATTTGTCGTTGATTATATCTTCTCATGCCATTGATACTGATGGACAATTGAATTCTCCTGCTTGAAGTTGAACTTTCACTAACTTTTGAAGTTTCGTAATTTGAAAGGAATATTGTGGAGACATAGGTAGGACATGACTCCTTTTCAGATTTTTTGTCTCCAATGAATGATCACTCAAATATAATCATGTGACTTAAGATACCAATGCGATCCATTTACCCTTAATGAAAAATCTTCAATGAATTTTCTTGAACTATATTCATGTATGATTTTATTATCTAATGATATACAGATACGAGACAATTTTTTGATATTGAAACAATAATACCAAAGTCTGAAGAAGAAAAACTGGAAAAAATATATATGAAAGAATGTTTAGCGCCAAAAAATGCCAATTTTAAAATTACTTTTGAGAATAATAATTGATGGTCCATAAGCACCTGTGACCTCTCTGAAGTCTACTATTCTCAATGTTATTTTTATCACAGAAAAAAAGATTATGGCAGTACGTATCTTTTCCTTCTCACTGCAGCTATCCATTTATTTCTTGTATTCACTTTCCATTTTGCAACGGGAAATGAATAGAATTTACATTCCTTGTTTTTTCCAGTATTTTTGCAATTCACAACAATGCAACACCGATTGCTCATTTTATTTGTTTTCTTGAGAAACTGCACTCGATACGTGCATTTCTTATATTAGAAATATACAAAAGAGCCTCGCGAAGTGCTCGAATCCTCCGCTGCTAGCGCTAGCGACAATTTCACTTCCACTTCCATGGCTTCGCAGGCTCCAAATAATATCTATGACTCTCACGGTAAAGGTATTTTCTCCCTCCCAAATATTCTTCCATTTATAAATGGATAAGAAAGAATCAGGATTTGTGAATAATTTCATGAATAATTTACCATTTGAAGTTCATATACCAGATTACAATTATTGTAGACCCGGAACTAGATCAAATGAACGATAAGCTAGAGGAGATGAAGGTATAAATCCTTTGGACGAAGCTTGTGAAGAGCACGATATTGCTTATTCTCATTATAAAGATGTGAATAATAGAAATGAAGCAGATGAAATATTTGAGTATAAAGCTTGGGATCAAGTGAAGAGTAAAGACGCTACAGTTGGCGAAAAAGCCACAGCATGGTCAGTTACAAATGTTATGAAAGCTGAACGTAAAATAGGTATGGGTATAAGTTTTTCTAATGATAAATTATCAAAAACTAGTAGCGTTCTTACTCAGAGTCAACAGAATAAAGTTCAAGCAGCAAAGAGAAATAAGACAGATGCAACGATACAGTTGTCAGCGACACAAGTGAATAAAATAGAAACAGGTGGTAGTTCATCGGAGTCAATGAATTTTTTAGCATCGACTTTAGCGAATGCATTGAAGAAAACAGGTTCAGATTCTAAGTCAGTAAGAGATACAATAGATAAATTAGGAGAACATGGTGGCTCTATATCTTTGCCTCTAGATTTATTATTGGAATATTTGTTGTCTAGTAGTAAAGCTGGAAGTGGTGTATTATATTTACCAGCAACTAAATTCATAAATGTAAAAATTGGTGGTGCATTAGCTATAGCAGAAAAGCATGGTGGTTTCTTACCGTTTGCTATACCACTATTAGTAGCTCTTATAAGAAAAGCGTTAGCAACCGGTGTCATAGCAGCAGCAGCAGGGAACGCATATAGAAAAGTAATAGAATCTGGTATCAAAAATGGTAGAGGACTGTTTGCGTTAGGTGATGGAAATTGGAACAAGTCGAAAAAAAATAGTCTTAAGAACTCTGGAGCGACCACTATCTAATTTTGAACTAATAGACTATGCAAAACAATTAAAAATTCCATATTTCAGAGGAGTGTTTATGGGTGACACATTATCTGAAAAAATTATTAGCTTCGATTCAGGTATTGTTAATTTACAATCGAATTCAGGAAACGGGTCACATTTGATATCCTATAAAAAGCTAATAATGTTTTTCATTTGGATTCGTTTGGTGACGTTAATCCAGAAAAAAAAAATGAATGAAATATCTCAACAGTACGGGCTGCAGACCGAATATATATTATAATTATGATAGATATCATAGTACAGAGGCAACAATGTATACTTGCGGAACAACCAAACTCACACGAAAAGGCAAGCAAACTCAATGGACGAATGATGAGGTAAAAGAAGAAGTGAAAAAAAATGCAGAAAATGGAAGAAATACCTCAACACAAAGAATCTACAAGATTATGAAAATAATAAAACTCAAGGAAAAATTTCTAAAAGAAACTGTGAAAAGTTGCAAGTCTAAAAATAGGGGCGAATTTGGGAACAGGATGGAGGAAAACTTCAGAGAAAATCAAAAACTGCTCTACAGAACACTCAAAAATTGGAACAAGATATATTAGGTGATACTGCAATAATTACATGATAATCAGGGAAAAATAATAAAGGATGACAATGAGATAATGAAAAGATGGGAAGAGCACTTCGAAATGTTATTGGAAGGAGACCAAGATTCAGATGAAAACAAGGAGGAAGGGAATAATCAAGCCAAGAACAATAGAAAGAAGTGGGGGATATAACACAGGAATAAACTAAATTAGCACTTAGAAAACTAGAAAACGGAAAAGCTTCAGGACATGACATGTTGAAACCTGAACAACTAAAGTATATGGTGAGGCAGGAGAACAAATTCTCCGAAAAATTATTATCAGTATTGTGACGAATTAGGCCTCATAATCCGTCCCAGTTGCACATCCCTCTACCGTCAATAATTTTTTAAAGTCCATCAAAATTGATTCACCTCTTGCACACTCTGTGAATTTTAAATTCAGTAATTCTGCTTCAACATACAACACCGCTCACCGTTAGCTCATCAGTCCTCAACTGCTTTAAATATGTTTCAATATATTTCACATGTGGAGGAGTAGGGTTGGGTTTTGGAATACACCTGAAGTGAAAAGCAATTGATATTGTATGATCTGTATTCATGTCTTGTGTCTTACCGTAATAAAATCTGAATGTTATCAACCGTTGTCCTGTGAATATTTTGTATATTGTATATTTTTCGATGTTATGTTTGTGACCTTTGACAATACACAAATGAAAACACCTGACATTTGACAGTTTCAACCTACCGACATAATTTATATTACCGACCGATTGAGAAAGTATTGAGAACAATTTTAATGATGAGGAAATAAAATCAGGAAAGGATGTATCCGACAGGAGAGTAATAGGAAATTTGTTATTGTAATAAAATTTGTATTCGTGAAATTACTTCTCCTATTTTCTGTATGTTTTCTTCACATTATATAAGTGCTAATATGAGTTTCATTTCAAAATTTAAAAACATGTTGAGTGAGGTTTCATTACAATTAGGGTATAAATAAGGCCTTCTGGCCGACTTAAGTGACTTCTTTGTAAGTTAGTTCTCCGAGCCATCTTCCAAAGTCTATACTGTGTTTACCGTTCGACGTCCCTTTGAAGTTTTCGTGCAAAGTCCGTTGGTGCGTTTGTCAAGGCAAAGCTGTGAGTTTGATTATTTTGTTTTATTCTTCTCTAAGTCCGTAAAAAGAACTTGGTTCATTTTTCATTTGCTCTGCTGTTTTTGCACTTCGAATATTTTTGCTATTTTTGAACTTGAAATATTTCTTCAAAATACAACTTAGAGTCGTTTGTTTAACTTCCACTGTCCGCTCCGCGATTGTTGGACTGACGTAGAAGCACCGCTGAAGAATTCTTCATGATTTCGAACCGTTTGATTGATTTAACGTAGAAGCACCGCTGAAGAAGTCCTCGTGATTTCGAAGCGTTCGATTGATTTAACGTAGGAGCACCGCTGAAGAAGTCTTCGTGATTTCGAAGCGGTTGATTGGCTTAACGTAGAAGCACCGCTGCAAAAGTCTTCGTGATTTCACAGCGTCTGATGGATTTTAACGTGGAAGCACCGCTGGCGAAGTCATTGCCGACTTCACAGTGTTTGAAATGCCTAACGTAAGATCACCGCTGTAGAAGTCACCTGATGACTTCACAATATCGAACCGCCTTAACGTAGAATCACTGCGACGGAGCAAGTTTGGTTCCACCCGCATGGAACGAGTAGTAAAGTTGATTCACCGTTCGGAAAGTCGCTTCGCGACTTCGCGAATGTTGATTGTCTTGGGCAATCGCCGCATCGTCGTCGTCCGCCTTCAGCTCAGCGATCTCAGTGCAAATTCCTGCAACATATGTGTGTGTACAACAGTTCTATTTTTGTGTGTAAATAAATTCCATAGTTATACTTACATCCTGAATATTATTCCCGAAAACACCCGAACCATCTCCTCTGAGCTACTCAGCCGTCAAATTTCAGAAACTGCGTCACCGACTGTATTGGCGCCCGAGTATACCGTTGGCAATTATAACGGCGACGCCAGAATTAACCATCCCGCCATCAGCGAGGTTATCGTTACAGTATATGGAAAATGAAGAAAATTCCCTCGGATTGGGAGAAGGCAGTGATACTTCCTGTACATAAAAAAAGAGACAATGAAAACTGCAACAATTACAGAGAAATATTATTGTTATGCACAGCCGCCAAAATTTACGAGGGGATACTAGAGAATAGACTCAGGGAGAAAGTGGAAAATTCAATGGAAAGTTCACAAAGTGGTTTTAGGAAAGGGCACTCTACTCAAGACCATATTTTCACTATTAGAAACCCAATTGAGAAAACTAAGAGACAAGATAGTAGATTCTTCATAGCTTTTAGTGATTTGGAAATGGCTTTCGACAGGGTTATAAGGCAACAATTGTGGGAAATATTAAAGAAGGATAACATCAGCATCTATAGTAAGATATGCAATTACATAAGAACCGGAGGACAAGTTTCTGAAGGATTCAACACGTCACAAGGACTTAGACAGAGAGGAGCCCTAAGCCCTCTATTATTCATCACTTATTTGGATGATATCTTTGAAACCATGAAGGACAAAACAAAAAAGATGGAGATAGGCTACTACAACCTAATAAGAACATCAATATCTGAATGTGTTTTTGCAGATGATCTTGCGATTCTAGCAAAAAGCGAGAGCGTTATGCAATTTGATCTGGACTTATGGAATGAGGAATTGAAGGAACATAGAATGACAATAAATGCAAAAAAAAAAAACGAGAGCAATGGTGATTTCGAAGGAAGACATAACTACAAACATTACGTTAAAGGGAAAAGGAATAGATCGAGTGGAAAAGCTCTCGTACCTCAGAGCAACCCTGGAATAATAGAGGAGGTATAGAACAGAAAATAAACAAGTGAATACAAGCGACGAACAAAAGCTACCATGCAATGAACAAGGTCATACTAAGCAACAATCTATAGACCTACATTGATATATGCCAGTGAAACCTGGATGATGAATCAGAAAATTAAGAATATAATACAAGCAACAGAGATGAGGCTTCTCAGAAGCGTGGGAGGGGTCATGAGAATAGATAGAATAAGGAACGAGACGATAAAAGACAGTCTGCGAATTGAAAGTATACAAACAACCATTGAAAAAATCAGCTCGCATGGTATGGTCATCTAGTTGGAATGCCGGAAGAAAGACGATTTAAACAGGTATGGAACGCAAGAATAATGAGGAAGAAGAAAAGAGGTAGACCTGGTAAGACATGGAAGATAATATAGAAGAGATTTTGAATGAAAATAACATTGGAAAACAAGAAACAAGTATAAAAGCAAGGAATAGAGCAGTCTGGAAAGAACTGATCAATTGTACTAAATAAAGTGATAAGAAACTGATCGCAACACCTGGAAAGGTTCAAGCCGATTCAAAAAGATAATAGTAATAATAATAATGATAGATATTAAAACTATAATCGAACAATTTGCGGTAAACTATGCTAGATAATAAATGGAAAGTGGATTATATACATTGAATAGTTCTGTAAACTTGAATTCATCTATTTAAGAAGCAAAATATTATCGACCGGTAGATATAAGGTATGGTCACTACGAATCATGTGTTCGGAACTTCAAATTCAATTTAAAAATACCATATATTTCCAAGAAGTTCAAGAATAACACACAATTATTAAAAATGGTAAATTTGTAACAGTTATCATCGAGGACGGTACATATTCTGTCAATCACGTAGAAGACATTCTTGAAGAAAAAATGATGGTTTTGTTCTAACACCCAATACTCACACATTTAAATGTGAAATACAATCACCTTCTTCAATTTATGTGCATGATACTTCTATAATTATTTTATTGGGATTCAACAAACAAACAACTAAAGCAAACAAGAAATATATTTTGAATAACGAGGCTGATATTTTCAAAATTAAATCTAATAACATCCATTCTTCACTAGCTATAGGCCAATAAGTAGAATCAAAACGTACTGACATTATCTTTAGTGAATATATTAAAGTAAATCGAGGTTATGATATTGTAGTGGAACCTAAAAATTTGGATTATTATCCGTAACAGGTAGAAGATTCGTAGATAACATCAGATTAGAATTAAAAGATCAATTCGGTGAGTATATTGATTTTAGAAGTGAATATATAGGAGTACAACTTTAGATTCGAAGAATTGGATTATTTCTATTTTTTGCTAGATAAATGAGTACATCACTGGTATCTATAGGTCTTCCGATAAGTGAAAAACAAATAATAGAAAAATATGAACATCATAAGTAGAGAGAGTACATAAACGATACAAATAGACGTACTTTTATTAATATCGATAATCAAGATGCGCAATTTGATACTGCTAATAGTAGTACCATTTTGAATATCCAAATTCTTTGCGATGGCCTTGACTTGAGAAAAGATTACAAGAATATTGAATTAGTAAGAAATGGTTATATGCGTATGTTCAGAAATATAGAGTACAAAATTATTAATATTAATAAGGTAGCACAAGAAGTAAATAGCTCAGGATATAATATGTATATAAAAGGTTCAGTGGTATTACAGAATAACTCTACACCTGAAGGTTGGGATGGTACCAATTTAATCAGTGAAGATGGTTAATTCTCTGAATGTGCCAATTGAATATATAGTTTCAGTATTTGAAAGATATAACAAACCTATATTGAGAATAGCCCAATCAATTGATATTTTGAGAAACTCTAGTGACGCAAATTGTTTATTTATTACAGGAATTACAATAGGAAAATAAAGAAATAAAGTATCAAAAAATCACTCATCTGATATTATTTAGGATATACCACTTATCACACCAATTATGGATAAAAGAATAAGAATTAATGAATCAATTGAATCAAATAGATTCTTAGCAATACCGAACTTGGACTGGCCTTATACAAATATTTCAACTTTTTTGTCACAATCAAAAAATAACTCATGGTCCATTTCGACTTCAAATAACCTCAATGTAATAGTGGCTTTACAGACTAATAAGGAGTTCAACTATACAAGGAATAATTCTGAATTTGATTTTTGTGATTTAGAGAGTAGAAAATCATTATTTAGTGAGGTTGAGTATTAGTCCGCTGGAGACTTAGATTTGAATGAGAAATTAAATGTGTTTAGTAGACTATATTCAATGTATTGTGATGCTAAGAAAACGTATCATCCAAACATGGAACTTATTCTATTTGATCATATTATTAAGGAGAATGAATCTATTGAAAAATAGCCTCTGTTTGTGTTTGATTGAACATATAAAAGTGAAATTGTCAAGGAAGCACCTACAAATATCACGATTGAATTATCATTTGAAGAACAAGCCTCTGCAAATTCTATGATTAATTGTGTTACTGCCAATAAATCTCATGTTTTATATAGTCCTGGAAATAACTTAGTGAAGAAATAATAATCCTATATGATTAAAGGAAGATTATATTGATGATAGACGGTAGTGGTTCTCCGAAATGTGACGTTATAGAGCAAAAGCTACTCAATATTATAAATATTTTCCTGATGAAATAAGAACCGCTATAGAAGGTTCATCCAATTGTGCATATAGTAGTATCTACATATATTCAAAGTATCTGAATCAACCATTATACAAGTATCTACAACATTATGTAAGTGAAATAAATAAACATATTAGTAGTCTAAATTAGATTACTTTTTGAAATATAATAATTCAGATGATGTATCAAGAGTTGAAGATATTCATTTTTCATCAGAGATTACATTTGACGATGTTGCTAGTGATAAACAAAATTCAATAGAGGAGTACTTCAGTAGAGGACGTCAAAAATCTATATCATGTTTCTACCTCTGTCAAATATATAGCCGCATATCAAAACGAATGATACGTGATAATTTAAACATGCTTATTGTTTTCAGACATAACGACAATACTAATTTGAAACATATCTATGGTGATCATGTTGGAACAGATAGGTCTTTTGAAACGCTCAAGTTTGGTTTACACTACATTTTTTAATTCTGAATCAAATTAACATCAAGATTAATTTAATCATGCAATCAATTTTCTGTCGGTTTACAGAAACAAAATCAACGCGATTAAAAGTTCGATTAAGTAATTCAAAATTAATAAATTATTCACGAAGGTTGGCAACATATTTGAACACAGAACTAGCTTCATGCTTATGTTTATGATTATAACGCTGCATTAAAAAAACTCAAGGATGATTTTGATGTCCAAATACAATCCTTAAAAGACTCCCTCTTATCGGAGCGCAAGCCTGTTGAGAATAATTTTGAGGATATTTCCGAGGAAGTGTCTGAGCGTATAAGGAGAAAGGATAATATTATAATTTTCAATTTGAAAGAGCAATCTGAAGTATCTGTTAAAAAATCGCTCAGAATGCATCCAAATTCTGGCGTATATTGGTCTGAATAATATAGCCATTATTACCACCAAGCGTCTTGGTCGTATGAGTGCTATAAACTCTCGTTCACGTCCCACAAGAATCATATTGGAAAATGAAGCCCATGCCCACAACATTATAAAAAATGTGAGCAAGCTCAAGAATAGCGCCGAATATAAAAGCATTTCCATTGCTTTCGATAGAACTCCCAAACAGATCGTAATGTATAATGAGGTGAAATCTGTCCTCAATGAGAGGATCACAAAAGGTGAAACTAATATCAGAATTAAATATGTCAACAATATTCCCTAAATTGTGCAAAATTTAAACTAATTCCGTCGCCCAATTGTAAAATTTCGTTTAATTGTGTTTATCAGAATGTGCGTGGTATGCGTACTAAAGTTCGAAATTTCAATTTATTGAGTGTGAGTGATTTCAATATTATAGGCTTGAGTGAAACGTGGTTAACTGAAGATATCAACAGTAGTGAATATTTTAGTGATGCCTTTCAAGTTTTCCGGAAAGACAGAAATTACGTCAAAGCTGGTAGTAGAAAGGGTGGGGGAGTTCTTATTGCAGCTGCATCCCATCTTAACTGCGAATCTATCGATCTTTCATTTCTACATAATGAAATTCCTAATATATACATTGTTGGGATAAGAATCTCAAATGCAGGAACATTACCCTTAGTTATTTTTGTCTTATATATACTTCCTCCCACCGCTTCTGCATATTACGAATATTTTTTGGGAATATTATGTTTATATATGCATCCAGAAAATAACATACTCATAATGGGTGACTCTAACATACCCGAATACTGTAATGATAAAAAAACTGGACTCTCAAATATACTTAATAATTTCAGCGATCTTAATAATTTATGTCAACGCAATAATATTTTTAATTTGAATAACCATTTGTTGAACTTAATATTCACTAATTTTTTCTGCCTTGTAACTCGAGAGTATTGTCCTATAGTCGGAGAAGACAGCTACCATCCTTCACTAAATTTTAAGTTTGAATTTTCCACTGGAAAATACAATGAATTTACTTGTAACAGGAAAGTCACACGGTATAACTTCAAAAACGCAAACTTCTCCTCACTTTATGATATGCTCCTTGAAACCGATTGGTCTACATCAAATGAATATAAAGGTATAAATGTAGCATGTGATCAGTTTTATGAGATTTTGTATAATGTTTTAGATGTCACTGTGCCCGAAATCTTCACGGTTTATTCTAATGCTGGGACCACACTTACGTATAATGTCATTAATTAAGGCGTTATTCAATAATGAACACATTGTCAATGACAATATGTCAATTGTCACATAACGCCTCACTTAACGGCATTAGACATTAGTGTGGCCCCTGCATTACAAACACTATCAATACCCTCCATGGTTTAATCCAGAAATAATCAAATCACTGTACAAGAAGACATTATTTCATAATAAATTCAAAAAATTCAATTCCGCATATTATTACAATGAATTTAATGAGTACAGAAAACTATGCAAGACTCTAATTGATGCTGGTTATGAAAAATACGTAATAGATACTGAAAACTGCATTTTGAATGAGCCTAAAAAGTTCTGGGCGCTCATACAAAGTAAAAAAGGTTAATCACGTATTCCTGGATTATTGAAACATAATACTTCTAATATGTCTTGTCCTGAAGACATTGTTAACGCATTCGGTGATTACTTCAATTAAGTTTATCTCAACTCACGACCTTTCCGTCCTCCTGATGAAGTGAAATACATACCAATGCCATTCATCAATATTTCATCTTTTAGTGAAAATGAGGTATCATCAGCATTATCGAAATCCAAAAATTCCCTTACTTCAGGCATGGATCTTATACCTGGTTTTGTCGTTCGAGATTGCGCTTTCGCATTCACTAGACCTTTGTTATATCTCTTCAATTTATGCATTTCCAGCTCTTCACTGCCTGCTATTGGGAAACAAGCCGCTATTTGTCCTGTTCTCAAGAAAGGTGATCCTGCAATGGTTGGAAACTATCGACCAATCGCAATTTTGTCAAAATTTTTGAATCTTCACTGTATTCTAAGCTCAATAATTCTGTCAAGTCCCTTATATCTCCTTTGCAACATGGTTTCGTGGAAAAGAGATCAACTGTAACAAACCTAGCTACTCTTACCCAATATATTTCTGAGATCTTAGATCAGCGTGGACAAGTCGATACTATCTATTTAGATTTCCAGAAAGCGTTCGATCAAATTGATCATAACATATTACTATAAAAATTGGAAATGTATGACTTTTCTTCAAGTTTATTAGGTTTGTTCGAATCCTATCTTACTGACAGGCAGCATTATGTTAGATATAACAATTTCACATCTCAGCATTTTATACCAACCTCAGGAGTGCCTCAAGGTTCCAATTTAGGGCCCTTGCTATTTTTGCTATATATTAACGACATAACTAACTCTATCTCATGCAACTGTTTACTATTTGCAGATGATATCAAATTGTTCACTGAAATGAAGACTATGAGTGATTGCGATAATCTGCAAAATAACCTAGATAGTATTGTGCAGTGGTGTACTATGAACCGTTTATCATTAAACACCTCAAAATGCAACATAATGTCTTTCAGTAGGAAACTAACTACTGTTTGAGGCTCTTATGATGTCAATGATTGCTACTTACATCCAGTTGAAACTAATGAAGACCTTGGGGTATTATTTGACAAAAAACTCTATATGGCACCATATATTCAAGAAATTGTGTCTCAATCGCTTAGAACCTATAGATTTTTGTACAGAAATTGTCGTGACTTCCGTAATATCCATACCTTATGTACACTATTTTTCTCACTCGTGAGATCAAAACTTGAATATGCTTGTATAATATGGTTCCCAATTTATAACACTCAGATTGATCTACTCGAAAATGTTCAGAGACGTTTTCTCAAATTTTTGTTTTATATTTGCAAAGGATATTGTCCACAAAGAGGATATGAGCATCGCTTATTGCGTTTTGAATTCAACTTCATTTCCTTACATGATAGACGGTTTCCAACGTCAATTGAATTCTTGTTCTCTTTGCTACATAATAAGATCGATTGTTCATGGCTTCTATCACGTATTAATATTTGGGTGCCGCGACTTAATTGTCGTCACACATTTACTTTTTATTGTGAATTTTCCAAATCAAACATGCTTCTGAGAGCACCTGTGAGTATCATGTGCAATAATTATGACAAAATATGTCAGAATTGTGATATATTTTGCGATAAGCTTTGTAAAATAGTTTCTATCATTACTGAATATCTGCAAGAGCAATGACTTATTAAGTTAAATTTCTAAATGTATATTTTCTGTCTATTATTTTTCTAAATGTATTGTTTTTCTTTGCTGTTATATTTTTCCTGTAATTGGGCGACAACCTGTTGGAAATAAATGTATTATTATCATGTTATATGCAGGTTATATGAATTGGCAACTGTCAGATTGAATAATTTTCAGACTTGTACGATTGTGCATGAAGAACGAATTTTTTTCAGAGTAATCAAAAGTATGTTGAGCCCGTAAAATAACCAAAAAAGAATTCAACAGAAAGAGAAAAAGAGAACGCAATTCATATTTCAGCAGAGTATGTATATTTTCCATAAGTGAATGATGTTTTATTTTATATTGTGTCGGTTACATTTTTATTCTCTGGAACTGCAATTGCTGTTTTTATTTTTCCACTATAAATTGCTACGGTGATCTCTTACAGTTCCTTTTTTTTAATAGACTCAGATATATGCTTGAAAATGAAATCACAGTTGGAGCGTCTTTGAAAGGGAAGTGAAGGCTTGGAGTATAGCGATTGAAAAGTTCTGCAGTATTTTCGGCTCCAAGGAGCTCAAAGCAGCTTAAAATCAAACAATGGTACTCAATCAGGATTCATCATGTAAATGTGTGCACTCTATAAAAAAAATTCTTGTGGTATGGTCAATAAATGAATGTCTCAAGCAGATTTGATCTTTATCGAGGCAGTACGAATTGTATTGTTTTCATTGAAGTTTACTAAGACTCCTGGCTCTTCAACTCCAGCATGCAATTCCTAACGCGATTGGCAGCTCGTCATCAATGATCATATTGTTATATCAGGCAACGCACAACAAGCAACAATAGATTTTGAATTTCACTTTTAAATTCCTTTCAATAGTATTTTCAGTCGTCTAATGCGAATTGTTATATGTACCTTCTGTTACGGTTCGTGGATTTTATCAAGACGTTTGAACGAAAGAACGACAAATAAATTCACTTAGTAGACGATCTTCACCATAACGTCTATCCTTCAGATCAGCACATAAAATAATCATTGAGAATACTGTTGTTATGCACACTTCCAGGCCATATAGACTCTATTCCGTATTTTTAGATATACAGCTTCCAGGTATTCTTCGAATCCTACAGAAACCCAATTTCACAACTCAAACCTCTTCTAGAGTAGGCATTTTAATATATTGAGGCTCTAGTTGTACTGCTTTACACACTGCATGTTTTATAATATTACGAGCAGTAGATTCATGCACTGCAAAGGAATCGTTTGATAGTTGCTGAAATCACTGGTAGCTTGGAATTGTATCGTAAGTGAAGTTTGATGAGCTGAAATAGATTCTCTTTGTGTGCAGAGTTTTATTCCAGCACCAATTAAATATCGCAACAACAAAATACTGCATTTTCCAATACAAAGTCTGAGTTTGAAATTCTCATTATCAAGAAGTTCTCCCAAGAGATCTCACCTAGAAACTTCTTCCACTTACTTCATCATCAGAAGATGATAATAATGATATATAATAGCATATAAATTATTTATATCCATTTTTTCATTCATATTTTTTCAATGTTAGAGAACCAGACAAATATGTCATGATGAAAGTGACACAGTTTGTTAATTAACGCAAGATAATCGGGGAAGATACTACGTTTAACTTAATTCTGAATCAAAGTTAAAGATAATCACTATTAACTCCCAATTGAGGCTCTATAACCTCATTCAATGTTTAATTTTGAATTAAATGTGATTTAATCGTAAATTAATGTAATTGCGGATAAATTATTGTTCTGTTTTCAAGCGAGGGAGAATGACGTCAAAGAATTTAATCAATTCTGTATTGAATATTTAATCGCGATTGAATATTCGATTTGCTTTCTATAAGCCGGCTCTTAGACAATTATGAATTTTTGTGCTGGAAAGAAAAATATGATTTTCTTGTAATGAATTCACAGAAAGATGCAAACAATGGCAAATATAGTCGAAATTCTAATGAAGTAGTTCTAGTACAAGCATGAACATGAACATGAAACATGAACATGAAACATGAACATGAAACATGAACATGAAACATGAACATGAAACATTAACATGAAACATGAACATGAAACATTAACATGAAACATGAACATGAAACATGAACATGAAACATGAACATGAAACATGAACATGAAACATGAACATGAAACATGAACATGAAACATGAACATGAAACATGAAATGAAACATGAACATGAAACATGAACATGAAACATGAACATGAAACATGAACATGAAACATGAACATGAAACATGAACATGAAACATGAACATGAAACATGAACATGAAACATGAACATGAAACATGAACATGAAACAAAAACATGAAACATGAACATGAAACATGAACATGAAACATGAACATGAAAAATGAACATGAAACATGAACATGAAACATGAACATGAAACATGAACATGAAACATGAACATGAAACATGAACATGAAACATGAACATGAAACATGAACATGAAACATGAACATGAAACATGAACATGAAACATGAACATGAAACATGAACATGAAACATGAACATGAAACATGAACATGAAACATGAACATGAAACATGAACATGAAACATGAACATGAAACATGAACATGAAACATGAACATCAAACATGAACATGAAACATGAACATGAAACATGAACATGAAACATGAACATGAAACATGAACATGAAACATGAACATGAAACATGAACATGAAACATGAACATGAAACATGAACATGAAACATGAACATGAAACATGAACATGAAACATGAACATGAAACATGAACATGAAACATGAACATGAAACATGAACATGAAACATGAACATGAAACATGAACATGAAACATGAACATGAAACATGAACATGAAACATGAACATGAAACATGAACATGAAACATGAACATGAAACATGAACATGAAACATGAACATGAAACATGAACATGAAACATGAACATGAAACATGAACATGAAACATGAACATGAAACATGAACATGAAACATGAACATGAAACATGAACATGAAACATGAACATGAAACATGAACATGAAACATGAACATGAAACATGAACATGAAACATGAATATGAAACATGAACATGAAACATGAACATGAAACATGAACATGAAACATGAACATGAAACATGAACATGATACATGAACATGATACATGAACATGAAACATGAAACATGAAACATGAAACATGAACGTCACGAATAGAAAGCTTCGAGACACGTGTATACGTTTGGATGAGATCAAATGTATCAATTTGTTTGTGACGTCCCATGCAGAAATAATCGCGAATATATTATTGTGGATCACTCACATTATCATCAAATATGAAAATTGAATCTGGTCGAATATCTGCTAGGGGAATAATACTTTCATTTTAATTATATCGATTTTAGTTTGTTGCCTTAATAGATTGCAGTAAATTCTTCAAATATTGATTTTGGTTGATACAGAGAGTTGGAATGAATATAGATATTTTCAAATTTGAGTCCAATATGATTGGTTAGTAGAGAAATCATCAAAATCGTTTTTACCAAATTTGAAGGCTCACATATCATGGCTCTTATATTATTGAGAAACAATCAGTTATGCTTACCGTAACTCCCACTTTCGTCTTTCAAATTGATATTTTTTACTTTCGAAATACACGATTGCGATTCAAATTTGTTGCGTATCTGACGACATTTAGTTGTGATTTATGAATGATACTCACCCTATTTTATATATCATTAGTGATGTACGATCTGTGAGCAAAGGAACATGAAGAAGGAACAAGACTGTTTCCAGGATGCTGTGAGAAATGCGTAAAGTGCGGTGCTGAGACACAACAATCCGAATAAAATCAGAGGCGTCATACGTGCCGCTCTCAGTGCTGCTCGCAAAACTTTCAAGAATCATCAATACGAACAACATGAATCACCACCGTCAAGAGTTATACCTTTACCTAAGACAGGAGGCTTCTTACCATTCCTCATTCCATTATTTGCTGGACTGTTGGCTGTAGAAAGTCTGGCAGGAAGCACTGTGGGCATAGCAAAAGCTGTCAAAGATGCACAAGCGGCCAAACAACAATTAGTCGAATCATAGGGGCACGATGAGAAGATGTAGGCTATTGCATTTGAAAACCGAGGTGAAGGATTATATCTACATAAGAAAGAACTTGACTTATTTCTTGAGCCTATACTGGAAAAAAACTTCTAGTGAGGCCCCTGACCGATCGCGATCCATCGATATATGCGAAAAACATACCATATTTTTGTGGGGCATGCTAAACGATGTAGCAAAATCTGGTCCGGTCATCAATGACAGTAAAACTGAGCATCGCAGACATTGGGATTGTACACAAAGCGTGGCAATGAGATCCAATACTTTGATGAATACGGTAACATGGAACCACTAAAGGAGTTGACCAAATACTTTGGCCGTAGAGTGAATATCAATTATAATTATCGAAGACACCAATGTTACAATCAATTTAACTGTGGTCACTTGTGTTTGCAATTCCTCAAGCCATGTCTCTAACGATTATATTGAGTGATAAAACATTGGCTTTGAGCGCAGACTCCTCACCTGCCTTGAACTTATTCAGCGATTACGATGGCGGTGGCGGCGGCGGAGAAGGACTTATTGGCCGCAGACCTCCAATCATGCAATGCCATATCAAATGTGATAAAAATGAACTATACTATTATGGGAGAAGAACTTTGAATCATTCAACTATACCACCGAGATCGTATGAAATAGATGATTTGAAAGATCATATTCGCTCGGAAATGGTTGATCCAAATTATCATGAACACCATCAAGATAGTAAGACAGAATTCAGTTCCTCTCTACGATTCAATACAAATACTCTTAAATGTCAAATTCTGTGTTCAACAAAACTTGATATTTCACGCGATGACTTCATTGGCGAGCTACTTGGTTTCAGTAAGAAATTCTGGACGAAAATGAACTGCATGAGTCTGAATCGACCGTCAACACTGATAAAGTGAATAGTATTCAAATATCTGTGCAGGATCATATAAAAACAATTCAAATGCTCATATGTTACACTTTTTTTTCCCTGCCTCTTTTGGATAAATTCAGAACGAGCAGCCATGAAACGAAAGAATTTTGTGTTTGATTATCGTGTTATTATATCCAGAAAATATATCCAATGATGTATAAGTAAGTCACGTGATGTCCACTTTAGATTTTTTCTGCTACTGAGATAGCTATGCAAATAGAGAAAAACAAGATACATGAAATTCAATATTTAAAACCGTAGAAATCATGAGCTGTATCGGCGTTATGAGCATGAAGTTTGACTGCTTCTTTTTGATAGAGAAGTGGGTATACAGGAATCATTACACTATCAAATTATTTGAATTATAGAATTGATAATTGAATAGAGTATTATAAATATAATCGTACTATTCAGAGATGTACTATTGCATATTTTTAAGTGAATGATCCGTAAAAAGCTCTTTTGAATTCTTTCCTACATAGTGTATGGTGGTATCTGATAATTTGAAGTCGTGTCTGTGAATTACAGAATTAAAACCACAAAAGAGAGTAAAGGTCTATAGGTCGTGCTCTTTTTTGTCTATTCTTGAACTTATTCTGTCAGTATTATAACAGTATATTCCAGGAGATACGAATGACGTGTCCTAATATAAACTTTCTGGGAAAAATATAATGGAACTTGTATGTTCACTCCCGACTTGGCATTCCCTCACAAAATATCTGGAACAATTCCATCAAATATAAATGAAAACAGCAGCCTCACGAATCTCAATACAGCGTTCATCTTGTTCATTCCGGAGATAAATACTTGGAGATTTTATTTTCTGATAGAAAAGCTGCTTCATGGATCTTATTAGCTCTGTCTCCTTTTCTAATTAAATGTATTTCGAAATGGACAATTTCTCTTCCGAGAGGATTTCTGGAGATATATTTCTTGTGTTTACTTGTGGTATTGGGGCAAACCTATTTGAATCATATTGAATAGAGGAGAGCAATATCAATCGATATAACTAAATATTTTCTGGAGCTCTGTGAATTATTAATTCCTGAATTACTTTCATCTATTCGTATCGGTGACGTGGTAGATAGGAATGTGGCATTTGAGTACAAATGTGAAATCGAAATATGGAAAAAAATATATCCAATAATATACAAGTAAGTCACGTGATGTCCACGTCAGATTTTTTTGAGAGAAGAAAATGTTCAGGTGCGAAACAAGTCTCATTCACAGCATTCAAATCGATAATATGATGAGAATCATAGTATATAGGACCGACTTCTATATTTGGCCTATTGATTATGAGACCTACGTCTCATAAGGAAATTGTTTTGGTGTCTAGTTCATCATATAAGAAACGGTATTTGTTCAAATATTCTTTATATCAAGACTTATGTATTCGCAAAAATAACTAGATATATGGTTTTCTCAAATATAACTAGAGAGACATTGGAAATAAAGATTATGAAACATGATTTTCATGTGATGATAAATTATGTTCTTGCACGATTCAGCGTTTCAATGTGTTCACCGGCCCTCTATATGTTGATTCAACCAGCAAACTGCGGTTACTATGGTTATGCTGGCTTACCGCTTATGGCAAACGCGATAAGTGAAAAATTGTGGATCTTCACAAGGAAATATTCATTTATTTATCTATATTCATAGTTAAATATTTACAATAGAATGTCAATCTTGATAGCTGACTTAAAATGAACAATCATCAATAGTAATTCGATTTAGAAAAGAGCACTCGGTTCCATATTCCAGATCTTCCAATCGTGCGGAAAATTTTGTAAGCATTACGGTCAATAAGTACAGTACCGATTCCATATGATATTTGGGAACCTCATTAAGGCTCGGCCTCCAAACTATAGCTCTCAATATGTTGATTTTACCAGCAAACTATGGTTACTATGGTTATGCTGACTTACCGGTCATGGGCAAAGGCGGTAAGTAGAAATTGTGGACTCTCACTGTATCTTTTCCTATTTCCACGGTGGCAGTAGGAAATTGAAAAAGGTAATGTTTTTCTACTATTTGGTAGCAAAAACTTAATGTACTGCTGATTGACACTAAATTTGAGTAATGGAATATCCTACCTTGAAACTGAAGACCCATGCTAGCTATCAATAGAGGCCTCAGAAATATTTTACCTGAAAAATAGGAAATGGGCGCCACTCCCAGGAAATGATCGGAGGAGAAAAAGGTACTATTCTGGGAGACAATAGCGACAGCAAAAAAGAAACAAAGCATAGACGTCGAAATCAATTATAAATAAGATTATTATTAATTTCAAGCAAAGAATTCCAAAAATTATAATTAAAAAATTTGTAACTCACGAAAATGATTAAAGCTATTATACAGAAAAAACTCACTGCAACAGCCAAAAGGGAACTGGAGCGCACGTCACAGACGTTCAAAATTACGTTACAAAAACTAGCTAAATATCCTCTTCAGGCGGAACTCAAGACTAGTATCGGCAGAGAAGATAGATATCGAATTGGTAGCCACAAAAACAACGTCAGACAAGAACGTTCCCTGAATTAGGTAAAATTGATCTTGCATCCTATAGGGCTTTGATAAATACCCAACGGTCCTTGAAGGTGTTAAGTTTGGCCTTGCGCTTGGTCGTCAGCTCCGGGAGATAATAATGTTCTTCTTAATTTCGTAGACGTGTTGATGTTTTTCTTAACTTGAAGTTGGCCAAAAACTAGTCTCAAGTGGCCACTGGTCCCTAAGATCCCTAGCAGTTCACACTGAAAACAAACAACCCAACCAGTATCCAATTCAACTGAAACAGGAGGTTCCTATAAAAAATTGGAGAGCTCTCTCCAAACGTGAAGCGTTAAACATGAATTAATGAATTTAGATTCAAACTGAAAAATGGATAAACTGTAAATTTAAATGAAATAATCAGTAAGCTATTTATTTGTCTGATTATTTTCTTTAAATAGTGCCCTAAAAATTTACAAAGTAAAAAAACTACGCTGAGCATTGAAGAAAAGAAAAACAAAAAAAATGCAAAGTCTAGCAGGACAAGAATAAGGATTTATTAGCGACAAGTCGATAAATTTACGAACGTGGCTCGTTACTAAAAAATTGGATCAATCTTCACAAACTCGTAGGATTTCCCAGCTTAAAACGGGAACTAAAGCCCACAACAAAATATTTTAAGCTTTGGAAACCAAAAACTACACAAACAACGTAAGAAACTGAACGTCGAGTTGTTGAATGACAAATCCGCAACGCGTTGGATCCAAAATATAGTTAAAATATGTATAATCAACCACTTTCACTAATCATTCATACATCACACATACTTAGGTAAGGAAAGGTAAAGGGAGGGACGAGAATAGCCACAAATCTCGTGAGTTTTATAACTTCGAGTGTATGTATAAAATTAGAAAAAAAAATATGAATTTAATATGAAAGTTTGAAGGTTGTGAAAAAATTTTGAGCACAAAAAACTAACAAAGAATTAAGGATGAAAGAGATAAATTTGGTAAATAAAAGGTTAACCACGCGGGTCGCGTCAAACGAAATCACTAGCAAAAATAATACTAAATTTGGAATAACGTGAATAAAAATAATGAATAAATACTTACAAAATCATAACACTGATTTTAATTGGATAAAATAATCACAAAATTTAGAACAACAAGAAAAATCAGAAGACTGCACATAAACAACCCGTCTGCAACAACGGCTCGGAAACGAAAGAGGAAGAACCAGACGCGCATGCTCTCTAAGTTAGCGCTCTCCAATCAAGTGTCATTATTACGTACTATTTTACAAAATTAGTGCAAATCTGTTACATAGATGGCGACATAGGTATGCAATGGGAAAGCAATTGTACAAAAAAAAGACGTCAGACGAAATTTTTGTAACATCACAAAGAATATTTATTTATTCATCTTTATTTGTAATTGAATATTCACAATAAAATGTCGAACTTGACAGCTGACAGCGAATAAACAATCATCAGTAATATTTCAATTTGGAGAAGAGAGCTCGGCTCCATATTTTGGATCTTCCAATCGTGCAAAAACTTTTGTAAGCAGTACGGTCAATAAGTACAGTACCGATTTTGTATAATATTTGGAGACCTCGCCAAGGCTTGGCCTCAAAACTATTATTCTCAATCGGTAAACTATACTTACTGATCCTAATACTTAAATAACTATTATGCACAACAAAAAAGACATTCTTGCAATAAATGCTGTGGATGGCCTTAATATTTTCCATGAGTACTCATTTATAAAGAATCACTCAACAAATCTCATCCAGAACTAGGAAATATAAACTTGAATAGCACGTGAACCTCTCATTGCCTTTAGGACCAAAGTGTGACTTCCTGTTCTTAATCTTATCGCTTATGATACGAAAGACAATTTGGATCTGATTTTTGGAAGAAACATTTTTGGCCCAAGGATCCGTTTTTTTTGATAACATGATGACACTCAACGTGCTCAACATAAAACCTACTGATTCGTATTGATAGTGTCATATAAAGCTTAGCATCGATTTTCAAATATCCAAAATTTGGTTATCGATAGATCCAGAAATAATATAATTTTCTGTTACAGGTTCCCAGCATCATGAGTTCTCGATAATTTCCAATATGGGCAATCATCATTTTCATTTATCTGCTGAGCTGGTAATGATATTTGTTCTTCTGCTAGAAGAGAAATAAGAATTGTGGGCTATGGATGCCGTTGGTGCTCTTCCATTCTATTTTTACGTTGACATTTGGAAAGAATTTTTATCATGAGAGGTGTTCGGCCTAATGTTTGCATTTGCTGTTAACGTGATAGTACAGAGAATATCAAAGAAGGATATGATATCAATCGATAAGTAATCTCACAAAAGTTATGTTCCGTAATATCACATTGCTCAGTTTCTCAAACTGTACTATCGCGCTGTGAAATACCTATCTACTTACTGCGTTCGATTGCAAATAAGGAATGAAAGTTCAGTTAGAGAGTAAATTGAAGTACTTGTTATCGAATTATTCATTGATATGAGTGAAGCTGGCTTCAAAAGACTATGTCCCAGTCTTCGCCTCCTCGTCTTCTTAGAATGCAGACAGCAACAGTGACAGTTGCTTGGTCCTTTTGGCATAGTTTCCTTTTGTGAAATTTGTGAGAATCAGACTCTGGATGAACAAATTTTAGAGTCGATGCAAGTTGATGAGTGAACGTGCTTCTGTTGAATTCAATATAACTCATTCCGTAAATACAATTGGTGAACTTAAATTGAATTTATTGCTTCTCAGGACATATAAATTCAATAAACGCGTGTATAATTATCATCAGTGAGAAATTCCATCTGCTGAATTGTAAATAGCAAAATATAACACATTGTTACGTGCCAATTTGGCTTTTAGTCTTTTTTTGTTCATGTTAAATTCTGAAATATAGTTTAGGTGACTTCGCGTTGTTTCTTTTTTGGTTAACTTCATTTACTTATTTCCGTTGAAGATATTTTTAGTTTCTATCAACGATCGTACAAGAAGTGATCGTTTTTTACACAGTTTTCAGTGTAAAAAGTTGGCTCTCATGAGAAACCGTGCAATAAGAATTTTATTGCACGCTTTCATTGCACAATTCTAGTTGAAGGACCTATCAGTATGATCATAACTATTTTATTAATTCTCAACAATAAATTCATCTGTTTTACAAATTTTAGTTGTCAGTATTTTATTCATTTTTGACAACATGTACATCTACTTTACATGTTGAAAAATTATTTTTTTACTTTTTGATTCAGTCATAAATTTTATTATACTATTTTATGGAAGTGGTTTGACACATGAGAGAATGAAATAAAATTCATGACTGAATACAGAGGAAAATTTTTTTTTTATTACTCATGCAGGGTATGTACTGTTTTGCGCACGTTTTTCCGGACGGTAAATGGCTCTTTGGCTTTTGAGTGCGTTAAGTATAATTTGAGTACAACAAGTAAACTTGTCGCACGCATACCACTTCGTTCGTGCGCCCAACTTCGCTCTCGTGGGCAACCGACAACTTATCGCACTTGTTGCACAATATACTATCTCAACATCTGTCCTACAGTCAAGCAACATACATGTTTTCTTATTTACTCTACAATTTACACTATTTTTGATAGTAATTCTGGGCAACTCATAGCTCCTTGATGCAATAGGCAGCGTATCAGGAGCAGCAATGGCATTATTTGTGATCTTTTCCTTAACTGTTTCTTTGCGAAAACTTGATTAGATATCTATATTTTGTTTTGAATTGATTCTTCCACATAAGATTTTTCCACGGTCGATCACTTCCAGCCACCATGTATCTTTAATTTTGAAACATATCCTTCTGCATCTGCGAGCATGGTTGCAGATGATCGTCCGAAACTTTGACCAGTATACTCCTGTGGATTGGGCAACCTAAAATATTTAGCAATTTCGCTTGGTATTTTCCTAAAGGTATTGATACTTTTACTGTTCTACATCTAGCGCACTTTTCATCAACATCTTCGGCTTTAGACGCTATCAGAAATGCATAAGATTGAACTATCCAAATCAATCTTCTGTAGCTGATCATGCCATCGATGTTTTGCATGACATCAAGTTTGAAGAAAAAATAATAGTCGCAAGATGCTAATCGATTCCTGGTAGATTAGTCAGAGGAGCAATTGGGATACTTAAACATCCAAACAACCTCAACCATACTGATGGTTTTGAATTATCAAATTCCTCTGTTTAGGGTTCTCAAGTGGTTTCCTCAATCTTTGGGTGAATGCCAAAGGATTTTATTCTTTTCATTTAGATGTGATACCCACGTTATCACATCTAGTATTCTGTATATTTTTAGTATATAGTTACTTGCCTTGTTTTATCTTGTATCATTGTTTTCTAGAAAAGATCCTTTGTCAAACATTCGAAACGTCAAAGTTTCAAATAAATATGTATACAGAATTTGGAATCAGAAGTCGTTTTTATTCAATAAAATTCTGGAAAATATATTGATTATTGGAAATAGAAAAGGCCTTAGAAGTCCAACCTTATATGAATGGTTATCAAAAAAAAAGCCGAAATTGGAAGTGCGAATGATAAAAACAAATGAAATTGAGTCTTAATGGAAATTTTTCAAGTGAATGGTAGCATTTTAAATGGTGGACTCCTTTTTTGAGCTCTAAAAATTCATATAAAACGTATAAATGATCTCAAACAAACATATTTGTGAGAAAAATAACATTTTTGAAGCAATATTCAGTGTAATTATATCAATATAACCAAAGCACGAGTTCAAAACGGTTTGTATATATATATATATATATATATATATATATATATATATATATATATATATATATATATAGGTTACATCACCTCAATATCCTAAGAACTCCTAACGTTAGCAGAAACCAAGCACATTTTGCTGCTGTTTGTATAATATGAACTTTCATGTATTTTCCCACAGCATATTTTACCTTACGTAGTTTTGTAGTTAGTAAGTTAGTCTGAATCTGTTAGTTATCCAGTAAATATAAGAATTGTAGTCCTTGTGACAATAAAGTAACTTTTTAAAAACATAACGACAAAGAATAAGACTATAAGTGGCGCAGTCGGTAGGATTGCCAAAACAAGATTAACGAATATAATTTTGTTTCGTATTAACGATTAATTTGGCAATCAATAAAAATCTTGTCGTTACAAGAAAACGTTGTTCGTTTTGTGTCTGCTGTGTACCTGTCCGCTGAACGAACATCAGCCAAGCAGTCCAGAGCCAAACGAGTCAAGCTCTTCACTTCCCATCTACAACGAGGCGTTCGAGAGAACACCGAGCCCAGCAGCTGTAGAAGACGAGGCTACAATCTTCAGGACCAATGTACTGGATTCTGTCGTGAGTACATGTCTTTTAGAGGTTCACCTTCAATTATAAATTCCGATAGTTCTGAAATATCAGATTCTGACTCCGATCTAGACGATCGTATAATACATAGAAATTCCAATAGAATAAATTATATTCTCAAAAATCCAATTTTACTTCCAAGTAAAAACAATCAGATCAAAATGCCAGAAGCCTTCATACCCGCCGCTGTACCTATTCTAGAGAAAGAATACTTAGATATGGTACCGGACTTTCACGGTGAAAGCAGCAGTAAATATCGCATCTTATGAAATAAAATCATGGCATGACTTAAAACAGGCATTACTTAACACATATGCCGACAAACGAGATATCTACACACTAAATGTAGAATTGACAGAGCTTAAACAAAGCCATAATGAAAATGTTTTTGACTTTTATATTAAAATACAGCACATTCTAAACTTATTAGTTTCTCATATTTCAACTCATGAAAATTTGATATCAGCCCCAGTTTTAACTGATTACTTTAGAAATTATGCTCTGAGAATATTATTACGCGGATTAAAGGAGCCCATCGGTCAATTGATGCGTGCCAAAAATCCTTCGAGTTTAAATGAAGCATTAAACATGCTTACAAATGATTTTCAGTTTGATAATACAAAGAATATAAAATTGCCTCAGAATAATTTTTCTAAACAAATAGCAAAGCCTCAGACACAATTCAATCCTGTAAGAGCCCAACAATCAAATTTTGCATATAATTCACGACCTGCACAACCAAATTTTGCGTATAATTCGCGACCTGCACAGCCAAATTTTGCATATAACTCGCGATTTGTGCAACTAAAAACGCAACCTAATGCCAATCCTCAGTATTCAGGAAATAAAATAATTCCAACAAATAATTTCAAAATCAAAATACATAATTTGCTACTTCTAACTCATACAAACACACACCTATGAGCATATTAACAAGAAATACGATCCAGCCAAGAGCAGGACCGTCTTATAGTTTCTCTAGACCAGCTGAACTTTATAATATCAAAAATGATGAAACAAATTTGCACGTTGATTCGATTCAGAGCTATGAACATCCAGCTAAAAATTATTCCAGCAAGAATACTGACATTGTAGACGAAAATAATTTTTTAGATGTAGTAGTCTCGGAAACAGAGGAAGAAAATTATCAAAACTCGAATTGATGAATTTGACCAATAATCAAAGTATACTGCCGTATATAATTTTCCCTGAATATGATTTGAAAGTTCTTATCGACACCGGTAGCACTAAATCATTTGTAAAACCTGATATTGCAAAAAAGTACTATGAAAAATTTATTATTAATGATCCATTCCAAATTTCAACCGCTCATGGTACTTCAATTAAGAATTATAGCACGAATATGCCAGTTTCAAAAATCTTTAATTCAAATGAAAAATTATATTTGAAATATCATTTATTCAATTTTCATGACCAATTCGATATTTTGTTAGGGCTAGATAATTCAAAATAATTGAAAATAGTGATCGATTTAGATCAAAATTTAATCATAACCCCAAACAGTAAAATTATCATAATTTTATTAATAAAATGAACACAAATAATATTCTATTTTCTGAAAATAAAGTTACTCTGAAACCAAACAATAAGAAATAAATTAAAATTCAAGTAAGTCAGAAAGAAGGCACTGTTTTAATTCCCGGAGTAGAAAATCATAGCTTAGTTATACCTGAATGCATTGCTATGGCCCAAGACTATCAAGCTTTTTGCACCGTTATAAATTATAACAATACCGAAGTTAGTTTTAAACAATCCAAGCCCATTCCTGCCGAAAACATGGAAAATTACGAAATACTTTCCAGCCCAAATTTTATTTCAATTCATTCAAAGAAAATCAGATTTGACATTTCAAAAATACGTACCGATCACATGAAGGCCGGAGAAAAACTAACTATAACTAAATTGATTGGCGAATACTCAGATATTTTCCACTTAGAAAATAACAAATTGTCATTCAGCATTCAATCAAAACCAGACGAAATTCCTATCTATACCAAGTCATATAGATATCCGGAAATTCATGAGGAAGCAGTACGTACCCAAGTCAAAAAAATGCTCAGCGACAATATTATCAGACCTTCGTGTTCACCCTGGTCATCTCCTATTTGGATCGTCAAAAAGAAATTAGACGCATCAGGACAGAGAAAATGGCGCATAGTAATCGACTACCGTAAACTGAATGACAAGACGATCGATGACAAATACTCGTTACCCAATATAACAGATTTACTTGACAAATTAGGACGCTGGCAGTACTTTACCACCCTGAACTTAGCTTCTGGTTTTCACCAGATATAAATGACTGAGACAGACATTCAAAAAACTGCTTTTAGCACCGAAGACGGACACTATGAGTTTCTCTGTATGCCATTCGGGCTGAATAACGCCCCCGCGACATTCCAACGCATAATGAATAACATTTTGAGAGGGTTAACTAACAATAAATGCTTAGTTTATCTTGACGACATAATTATATTCAGTACAAGTCTTCAAGAGCATGTTAATAATTTAAAATTAGTTTTTGATCGTTTGAGACAATCCAATTTCAAAATTCAATTGGATAAATCCGAGTTTTTAAAAAAGGAAGTTTCATATCTCGGACATGTTGTAACTCCTGATGGCGTAAAGCCAAATCCCGATAAAATTATCGCGATACAAAATTACCCTATTCCAAAATCAACCAAGCAAATTAAAGGATTTTTAGGACTTTTGGGATATTATAGGAAAATTATTAAAGATTTTGCGAAAATGACTAAGCCTTTCACAAAATGCCTGAAAAAGGATGCGACAATAAATATAACTGACCTAGACTACGTTTTGAGACTTGCAAAAACCTACTGATTGACGAACCAATTTTACAATACCCAGACTTTAGTACAGAATTTAACTTGACCTGTGACGCAAGCAACGTAGCAGTAGGAGACGTCTTATCTCAAGGCACTATAGGCAATGACCTACTCATTGCATACGCAAGCAGAACTTTAAACTTAACCGAGACAAATTATTCTACGATTGAAAAGGAGCTTCTAGCAATCGTATATGCAACACAGTACTTTAGACCTTATATTTATGGACGAAAATTTATAATATTCACAGACCACAAACCCTTGCAGTGGTTATTTTTATCAAGAAATTGTAGCCAAAAGCTAATTAGATGGCGTTTGAAGCTTGAAGAATTTGATTATGAGATAGTATATAAAAAGGGAAATTAAATACAAACGCCGATGCTTCAAGTCGCATGCCTGATAATTTAAATAGTGTCGTTCAAATTAACGATGAGAATATTGAAAATGGGTCACACCTTTCACAGTATCAGAATTATTTAGAAAGTAAACAAACCAATGTACATAATAATTATAAAATATTTGAAGTTTTGAGAAATCTTTTTGATGCACCGAAAAATGAAACCTTAGCACATTGTGCAAGTAAAGACCTAGCAATGTCAAATGGCATAGCCAAGCAATTTCGAGAAAAATTCCAGAATGTTAATAAATTGAAAGCTCAAAATCCAAAATTGTACGAGTTGGTTTATTTGAAAGATAGATCAAGATTTATTATTCATTTAGTGACAAAAAATAATTATTCCGATAAACCTACAAATTGAGATATATTTTATAGTATTTTAAATTTAAAAATATTTTGTTTAAAGAATGACATAAAAAATTTGAGTATTCCCAAATTAGGATGTGGTTGCGATCATTTACTTTGGTTAATTGTAAAATCAATGATAGAACATATTTTCAGGAAAACCGATATAATAATAACCGTTTACTATCAAAATGAAAATAACGATGATAATCAAATATCAGATATTGGAATGAATGTCAACGAAAGCGAAAATAAAGGTGACGTATTTTTCGAGTACATGAGAAACTGTAACCAACAGTTAGAGAAAAATGTCCAAAGTGACAATGTATCTTTAGTTGTAGAAGTAGATAAATCATGCATTCCACCTGACGACCCGGATAGTGACGCAACAATTCACTCAAATGCCGAAAACCCCATTGTTGGAATACCAATTGTTGAGTGCCCTGTTAATTACGGCAAAAATCAGAATATTATATCTGAAGTTGAACATAGCCCCACCGAACCAGTCATTTTGAAAATCCACGAGAATAAACAAAGATTCTTAGTACAGTTATCGAAATCAGGATTTAAACAAGAAATAATAAGATTCATAAAAGAATATATTGTGCCAAAAGTTAAATACCATTTATATTTTGAAAATGATATTTATGAAAAATTTAGTAGTATCCTCCAAAATTATTTCAAAAATTCACAAATTAAGCTGGTAAAATGTAATCAAAAATTAATGGACATTTTTGAGGGAGATGAAATTATCCAAATTATTAAAAATTATCATGATGGTAAAACTAATCATCGAGGAATTGACGATACACTTGCCCATATCAAACAACAGTATTATTGGCCAAAACAAAAGAAATCAATCCAAACTTATATCAATCATTGTGAAATATGTCAACTCACTAAATATGACAGGAACCCATTAAAACTAAAATTTGATATTACCCCTGCGGCAACTAAACCATTCAACATTTTACACGTAGATAGTATTACACTCAAAAACTCGAAATTTTTCACTATTGTAGATTCGTTTTCAAAATATGCGCATCAAGCATATAGATTGAGTTCATCTCAAGGAATAGAAATTGTGAATAATATAATTAAATTTTTTACTCATCGTGGCATTCCTGATACAATTATTTCTGATAATGGATTTGAGTCTAAAAATTCATTGATAAAAGAACTTTTGGAACTGCACAAAGTTAAGATTCACTTTGTTAGTTCCCAGCACCCAGAATCTAACGGCATTGTCGAAAGATTCCATTCGACGTTGATAGAACATATCAGGCTTTTTAATAATCAGGATGAATATAAAAAGGAAAATATATAGTCAAAAGTGAATTACGCATTGTTGGCATATAATAACACCATCCATTCTTCGACTAAGTTGTAACCTTTTGAAATCATATCAGGCCATTAAGATACAAAGTCTCCTTTCAATATTGTTTTGGAAAATCAGCTCATAAATAATTATATTTCGAATCATACGAATAAAATGAAATTTATTTATCAAAAAGTTACCGAGAAACTCCAACAAAAAGAAAAAACAATTGGAAAGTGCAATGAAATTGGACCGGATTTACCCGAAATACCAGACGAAATATACGTCAAAAATAGACAGAAACAACGCAAAACAAAAAATACATATAATAAAGGGAAAATTAATAGTGTCAACCGTACATTAAAAACTGCAAAAATCAATGTAAGACACGGTAATACCCATGACAATATACACTTATCAAATATCAAATGACCAAAATTCACAACTTAAAAGTTTCAAAATCTTCCAGGTTCCTCGGACTCTGCTATGGAGCCGAAATTATAAATATCACGGAAAATAGAGATATCCTACCAATCAATTTGGGCCCTACTTAGTTGGAAAAAGCGGCTCATACATTCGTCCACTATTATGACTTAGATTCTTTAATCACCGAATTCCAGACCTTGAATAAGCAATACGACCTTTTAGAATCAAGTCTATTTAATAGAACTAAATATTCATCGGAGTTTGACAATGATGAAAAAATTCTTGAATATGTTCAAAATAACATTGTAGAAAAACTAAATAGAATGAACTTTTATTCGAAAAGTAGATCCAAATGTCGTTTGATAAATGGCTTGGGAAGTATATTTAAACAAATCACAGGAAATTTGGACGCTGAAGATGGCAAAAAATATAATAAGATCTTAGAACATTTAGAGAAAAATCAGCATCATTTCGAGAATCAATTAAAACTGGCATATTCCGTTAATATACAGATGATTAAGAATTTTAATGATACAGTAGAAAACATTAAACATAATGAATTTGTTATAAAATCAAAAATTGAATATTTGAATAAATTAATAATTCAGAATTTTGGTTTGAACGAGATTTTATATGCAAAGGATTTATTCAATCAACTCACAACGCTTTTTAACATAATATTGAGTATTTTACAAGATATCGAAGATTCCATAACATTTTGCAAGATGAGGACCATTCACCCCTCTATTATACACTCACAACAATTAATGGAAGAGTGAAACAAAATTTCAGGTTATCATGATGGTCAATTATCCTTCGAACCCAAATCGGAAAATATTTTAGATCTTGAATCGTTGTTGAAAATTAATTGCTAAATTTCACCAGATCAAATTGTTTATTTCATTTTAATTCTCATAAATTTTGAAAAAGATTTCGGATTGTATTATTTACATTCGTTACCAACTAGACATGAGTCAGAATTTGTTACAATTATTCCAGAAGTTAATTATTTTCTAAAATCAAGCGAAAATGAAACTATACCTCTAAACGGCAAATGTAATAAAAATAAAGTTTATCAGTGTCCCAATGAATATCATTCTCATTACAATCCGCCTTGTCAAGAAGAAATTTTGAATGAAAGAAATACCAGTCGTTGTCATTATACAAAACTCAGTGTTATCAAAAGCCATGTTGAAATTATTCCAGAAACAAATCAATATTTAGGAATATTTCCAGATGAAGAAAAAATAATTGTTCAGTGTCCAGACAGTACTAGTGTGAAAATATTGACAGGTGTTCATTTGATAAAAGGAGATAAATATTTCATTATATTCAAAAGGAAAAAATTAACATTTTTGGAGAAGACATTTGGAAGTCCTTTATTATTACCCAAGTTGGATTTCAAAATCCAAAGAATTAAGGTTTCAAATATGACAATTAAATTGAAAAATATTAAGATTAAAGACATTCCGATAGAGAATAAAGAAATAAAAGATTATGATTTTAAAATTTGGACAGTAGCGTCGTATTGTGGATATTGCGATAATTCACCTTATATCAAGACAATTTAAAATAAACTGCTCTACACAACGAGCCAGGCAACAACCCCAAAAACAGCCGATTGAACTTGAAGAAACTTGACTTCCTGGGGGAGCTTCAATCTGATGAGGGAGGAGTTACATCCCCTCAACATCCTGAGAACTCCTAACGTTAGCAGAAACCAAGCACATTTTGCTGCTGTTTGTGTAATATGAACTTTCATGTATTTTCCCACAGCATATTTTACCTTACGTAGTTTTGTAGTTAATAAGTTAGTCTGAATCTGTTAGTAAACATGAGAATTGTAGTCCTTGTGACAATAAAGTAACTTTTTAAAAACATAACGACAAAGAATGAAACTATAAGTTATATATATATAGGTATATATATATATATATATATATATACTAGCTGACCCAGCGTACTTCGTAACGCCACAGAATTTAGATTGCAAGGTATTTATGCCTACCTTTTATATTAGGACCTTATAACCTGGAAATGATAAGAGCATGTCAAACTGTGAAAATATTTTTTTCTTTAGGAAATCAATCGGAATAGGAGATTTTTGTATTTGGCCAAGACTTTGCAGCTCCACTGAATGACTTTTAAGTTTATATTACTTTATTTTCTGTTAATTCATTGAAGATTATGCTGCCAACTGCCAGCTCAATCAGTTTAGTGACGTCACACAGTTACTTAGCCAATCACAAACCGTTTTACTCGCGTAGTCGAAATTTAAATATTTTGGCCATTTCAATCAATTATTTTGACGAAATGAAATGATTTGAAATTCATGTTTCTACACACCATGTTGATATGACACAAGCAACATATTTCATTGAGAAAAAATATTTTTTTCTCTTGGACAAGATCCTATTGGTAAAAGGAAGGATTGAATATTTGAAGTACAAACAACAAAAAATTATCAATTCACGCCTAAATTTGATGAGAAAGGTAACATAGTTATTCATTCATATGAACATACAACGTCCGACAGGCACAAAGGCCTAATTTGATCAATTTGGAATATAAAATCCACTCATACTGCAAAACACCTAGATTATTTCGTTCAATTATTCGTAAGTGATTTTTTACAAGTCTTGGGCAATTGCAAAAAATACATCAACGTTAGAAAGTTCATACTGATAAGTATGATACATACGGTATAAAGATGAAGAGGAAAGAACATTACTTCGAGGAGTAGGGAGATAGAAAGTGTGGGAAGACCGTGTAGTGATATAAGGGGTGTGAGAAAGAAGATGATAGGAACAAATAGGATCATCAATTCCTCCATGAATCAATTTACTAAGATAATGTACAAGTTAAAACTCGCGACGTTTGATCATGCTATGAAAATAGAAAATATCAAGTGAATTATTGCGAGGAATGAAATAATCTGAATAGCAATTGAAAGTTTTTGAGTACATATATTTAAGGATTTTTTCTGGATGGTTTCAATCCGATTCTGATGGACTTCATGAATAGGATTCCAAATAATGGAACAATATTCAAGTTTAGAACGAATAAGGGCACAATAGAGCGATGAGATTGGAGCTGTATTGCGGAAGGAACGGGTTTTGCGCATAATGGATCCCAGCATACGAATATAGGCATTGTAAACCCGATTGATATGATTCAGAAATGTGAGTTTCTGGTCAAAAGTGACGCCGAGATCATGAATTATTATACAACGTGATGAAAGATTGTTATTGATATGATAATTAAACAACACAGGTGATTGATTCCGCGTATAAGATATAACATGGCATTCGCTCAAGTTTAGGCTAAGGTTGTCCTCAGTACCCTAACAGATGAGTTATTCAGATTGTTTTGAAGGGATTAGGCATCAGTCAGAGTGGAGATGGTGTAAAATATCTCAAGATCGTCGACGAACAAGAGTTTATGCGATTGCAAAATTCCGTAATATCATAGTTGGATAGAATGGAGAGCAAAGGACCCAAGTTCCAGGAGTGGAAATAAAAAATGAAGATCTGCGACCACAGAAACTGACTGATGTGGATATGCAAAAAGAATGAAATTTCTGGATAAGAATGGAGTGATCTATTCTGTCGAACGCTTTTGTAAAATCCGTATATATGCAGTCGACCGGACCTTTGGAATCTAACACTAATGAAACGGTATGAGGAGAGAATAAAACGTTGGTAGAGGTAGATCTTTTCTCCATAAATCCGTGTTGTGGAACAGAAATGTGATTTACAATATTGACATAGATAGCTGAGTACAAAAGTTCTCCGAAAATTTTACTTAAGTTAGGTAATACAGCAATTAGTCTATAGTCTTTGATATTAGCACTATCACCTGATTCATTAATGGGTGTAATAAATGTAGTTTTCCACACATCAGGGATCATACATGTTTGTGTGGATGAATTTATTATTTGAAAGAGAGTATTCGACAAGGGATAGACGCAGTCTTTCGATGAAAAAGTTGGAATATGATCGGCACCGCATGAAGCATTGGAATTTGATTTGGAGATGAAAGTTACAGTATATTTTCTGCTCGCGTGTTTGACAGAAGTGAGGTTATAATAAGAAGGATTGATCGAGAGAATCGGATTGCTGGAGGAGAGAGTGTAAACTCACTTGAAGTGTGGAACAAAAGCATTTGCAATATCATCCAGTGATGACAATACATTATCATTCAAAGTCATGCTATCCGAGAATGTTGATGATTTCTGTTTGGAACTCATAAATTTCCAGGAACAACTGGGATCGTGTCTAATGCTAGACTCACTATGCCGAATATAATCATCATGAGCAATCCCAATGTCACGTTTTAATTTGATACGCATTTGAGTGTAACATGTCGAGTAGTGGGGATTGTCCATGAATTTGGTACTAAGCCTGCGATAACGTTCTTTATGGCGAATATCTGCTCTAATATTAGGTGTGAGCCAAGGAGGATAACTTTTCATGAAAGATCTCTCACGAGGAACACAGGTATCGAAAAAACTATAAAGGTCGTTATAAAATTTATTGCAACCTAAATTAACATCATCATATTGCTCAAGAATGTTCCAATCAAAGCTATCTATGAGTTGATAGAGTTTAGGAGAATCTGCTTCTCTAAAATTATAAGAAAAACCATTCTTATACTGTGTATAACAAAATTTGATCCAACGCTTCAGATCTAGCTAAAGGATCTTCAACTGGGCTGAGTCAGAGGAGGTGTCATGGCCCTCATTGGTGGATTAGTAGAGTAAAGTAACGACGTCGGAGCAGTTGGCTGAGTCTAGGCTAGTCCTAGGTCTTCGTCATCTGGACGAGCCATTATTTATGATAAACAGCTTTTATAGTAGCGATATAGATGAAAATTGACGATTCCAGCAGTTCAAGAGGGCTGGTATCCGGCCTGTGCGCACAGCTCAGACTACATCTTTGGCGATGGAAATGCTGTTCCAAATTCTAACAAAAAACCAAAAAATAATACGGGCCAGTATTTTATCCCAAACAAATAAATGTAAAAATGAGATGTAGCTGCAATTCAAGCAAGAAAATTCAGTCTTCAGCTCAATACAGTTTGTAATACAAAAAAAATTTGGTACCAGATGATGAGAAATCTAAAAAAAAAATTTTCCAAGCGTTGAATGAGACATGGCCCGTGGTCCAAAATGAAGAGTACTCTCCCAAAGAAAAAAAGAAATATCGGCCGTATGACCTGATAAAAGTTACTACGCCGTATGAAGAAAACCATCAGCTTCATAAAGTTATTTGGAAGGGAATAGATGATAGAATCTCAGATGCGTGGATAAAAGTTACGAGGACTTCATTTTGATAATTGAAAACAAAATACTGAATGTTTATATTCTACAATCGTACAATGGGAGAGGCAGGAAAGCGCGAAGGAAGCGGTAGGTGATAAACTGATTAAAAAAAAAATGGAAGAATCATCTAGATGATGGAAGCGCATTTTTGACAGCTCATGAATGCTTGTTACTTCAGAGATTTCGCAAATTACCATCTCTTACAATTACTGAGCTTGAAATCAAGCAGTTTGGGCAAACTTACGAAACAGCAGCTTCCATTTAGTACTAGTTTCAAATTGACTATTTAATAGGTACATAATTTATACATGTACAAACTCAAAAATACCTTTTAATCTTCATTGTTTAGTTATTGACTGACAAGAGGTCAAGTGCTGTAGCTTAAAATGATAATTTTATCTTTATCAAAGCTATATAAAAAAAATTCACCAAAAGTGAACAAATTTTCATCCAATAATAATAATTCATTCTAATAAGCTTCAAATTCGCGTCAAACAAGTCATTGAATGAATCCCGGACAGATTTGACAACTGTACGTAATAATAGTGACACCCGCGGCGAAAGTTGTAACTAAATTTTTATCTACTTTAATAAATTTTAGTTGCCATATCCCTAATGTCATAGATATCTATGGACATTGTTTCACTTGAAACAAGTAATTGAATAAATAAATTTTCCACAATCACTGAGCTTGAATTAAAGCAATTTGTGCAAGTCTACGAAACAGCAGCTTTTATTTAGTACCAGTTTCAAGTCTGTAAATAGTATAGTTGCTGAGATCTCAGCGTCACGCCAGCCAGCCAGCCAGCCAGCCAGCCAGCCAGCCAAAGTGAATATAATAGCGCTTCTTTCGGAAAAATGCGCTAAAAATCAGCAAAATTGAGTAATCATCTATTACTTGTGATGAACCCGATGAATTCTAATACACAAACGATCCATAGGGATATTTTGAAGTAACCCGACACCGAAATGATGACTCCAAAAAATGAAAGTGGATATGGAAAAAAATTATTAAGACAGAATCACGTTAATGGAAATAGGCAAAAATTTAAATAGTTTTCATATCCATTGGTCATTACAACTCGAAGCTGAATGCAAGTTTGGGCAACTAACGACAAGAACAGGGCCGTAGCGTAGGTGTAATACCAAAAAACGGGAAATTTTGAACAAGCAAGAAATGGAGAGTTCCTCGGAACTCGAATATCTGGAGGTTTCGTGTGGAACAACATTGGGAAAGGTTAAATGGAATTAAATTGGCTTTACTACAATTCAAAGCAAAAAAAGAAAGTAAGAAATCAAGTTAACAAAAATTTCCTATAAGAAGCATTGAGAAATTGGATTAGCAAATTGATCTGGATAGCATTGTTTATTGTATATTTTTGGAACCAGCATGCGTTGACTTCACTATATTGTTTTGAATAGTTTCATCGTAATAAGCAGTAATAATAGGACTGAAGACGTTTTTCAGTATCATATTGAATGAATAGATGATTGATGAGGCAACATTGTTGTATAGCAAATTAGAGAAACATTCTTGCCTTCAATTGAAACGGTGGCTGAAGTACCACGGACTGAAATAGAGTGGTAACAAAGAAGAATTAGTGAAGAGGTTAGTATTATTTTCTGTATTCGTCATTCTTGTATTATGTTTATCCTCGAAGTTATCTCATCACTAATTTGGTCATCAATTATTACAAATTGAAATACATGACAGCTCTGTGATAGTATTCATGGTATATGTCATGAATGTCAAAGAGTTATGTATTCGCAAAGTATAAAATGTACAATCTTCGTATAATAGGAAATACCTCAATTTTCAATTCTTTCATTGATATTGAGCTAAGTTTAGCTTATGTGAGCCCAGTGCCACCATAAAAATGGAAGGAATAAATATATGTGTCCTTTGTTACGGTATCCAGAGTCCGAAATCTTCACGCCGATACGATTTCATCCACGAATCACATTTTGCACACTCAGAACTATTTTCCATGTGCACTTCACCTGAAATTTGTGCTTTCTTCTGTCGATATGTGAATTAAATAGTACATATTATCTTCTCGTAACGATTTTGAACGACTGTTACTTTGACATATTCCAGAACAACACCGTTCTGTAGCTCCTTTCCTGCCTTTCCGAACTTCTATAAATAACTCAGCTCAGCTACAACCTTTTATAATATCAATTATTCCTTTATATCAATAAACTACTTGTATTCAACATTTGAAATACACTTTAACAATATTGCTTCATGTTAACTGTACGAAACTCTCCGAAACATGTAACGAAGCTGTCTTCGTTTTGAATCATAGTCTACAATTTTTCAAATATTAAATACAATACTAGAAAATTATTACCTAATTCAACTAATCATCACTACAATTCAACTCACTTAGCCTTTTCAAACCGTAATTCCGTTTCATCTCTTATCTTTACAAGTTCATCCTGTTAACTCCCTCAAGTTGCTCTAGTAATTTCACAACATCGAAAAACCATCCAAGTTCATTTCTGCAAAATAACAGTCCGTATCACATCCGTATTGGATTAATAATTAACTCACCGCCGTGTAGGAATTCTCCGTTCCGTATGAGACCCCAGTTAAGGTGTTATTTGAATTTCTACATTAGTCAGTTGAGGTTGAATTGCAAATCCCACATGGTAATATGGAATGTCGAGTCTAGAGAAGAATAATATTAGATAAGACTATACTATAGTTTAACATGAAATGTAATTTACCGTTTAGCAATTATGTATAATTGTTCTTTGTTTATTTTGAGAAGTTTTTGTTCTGCCTATCAAAGCTACGTTTGTTTATCCTTTTGTTTACCTGCGTTTGTTGTTAGTTTAAATGTTTCAATAAAGAGTCATAATATCAGTCGCCCTCTAGCGAGTAATTAGGATACTTTGATTTATGCTTTAAATTTGAACAAAATATATTTAAGGGAAGAAATGTTATGGAAATGATTTGTAAATAGTTTATTACTGTACAGAATATGTATTTCATTTAACGGATGATTTTTACATGGACAAGGATAGGTCAAATCTAAAAGTACTTTAGTGAACCTGTTGAGTAGGGATTCATTAAAATCTGGATATGAATACAGCCCAGAATCAAACAGTAAAGCACTCTATTCTGAGACTTGAGCCCAGTGTATTATCCAGCGAAGTTATAAGTACAACCAAAGTCCAAACCGTACTGTAAGTGAACTCCGTTTGTCTGGGTGGCTCCCGTGACGAGGGTTACCAGAAACCTTCTGTTTGAGTGACTTTCGTAACGTGGGTTACAAGAAACTTCTTTTTGAGTGACCCCCGTGACGTGGGTTACAAGAAACCCCTTCTGGGTGGCCCTCGTAACGTGGGTTACCGGAATACCGTTTTGACCGTACCGTATTTGTTTATCCTCGTTTTGCTGCAGTGTAAGTTAAATCATCCATTTCGTTTCAAACCGTTGTCTTTGTGTTTCTGTGAGCTAAATAAATACTGTTTGTCCTACTACACGTTTCAGTTTCATTCCTCAACAAACTCTTTCTCATCCCGCTAGCTACCCGGCACAAACATAGCCAAAGAGCTGCACTGTATTGGCGCCCGAGCATTACCGACCGATAGCAAGACGCTCCACCGAAAGTAGCGTCACAAACAATATAGTGAAGTCAATGCATGTTAGGTTTCCAAAGTATTTCATGAACAATGCTATTGCAAAGAGAAGTAATACGTCACCTCTCAAAATGAGAGAAAAAAAGAGCTCATCATGAAATCCAAAAAATTCAGTGATGGTCCTTGACCGACTGACATTTGCAAATCAGTACAAAAAAATAATTTGACTTCTATAAACAAATCCTAAATTGTAATACTATTGCTATGAGCAAAATCAGAGATATCACTGAAAAAATTAAGTGTGCATCTGAAAGAGAACAAACCTAGTGGTGTGAAAAAATTTAAGATTATTATATTATTCCAGAAACATTTCATCAGGGTAGAAAGAAATAAGAGAGTTTCAATTTTGAACTGAATTTTTGGAATGAATGCACCACACTATTTATAGTAAAAACGTTAAGCTTAGATAGACAACTCGACTGCCTTTGCAAATGTCCTTCTATCTCAGAGAACGAACACAAAATGTCGCAGCATTCAAGCTAATCTGATCGAGAAAACTTCATAATGGTAATGAGTGTAGACAGAGACAGCTCAGAGATATTTTTTCAATGATTTAAAGTGCCAATCTAGCTGCAGTGAAAAAAACCGCAACATAATTCGTACATATCAATAGAATCATTTGTGTTTGACATAATTCAATATGTTATGTACGAAGATTCCAATGCCCAGTTGCACCGCTATCACTCAACTTTAAGTACGGAATAATTACCATGGGAACAATTGTCTGCACAATGATAACCGTAGATATTAACCTTCCCTTAAAGTTAAGTGACGGCGGTGCAACTTGCCAATAGTCTTCTTATTTTGTGGCTCAGTCAGAGGAACTTCAGGGCTCTGTACTCGGTCTGTCATTGTTTATTCTGTTCATAAATGACATTATTAGTCTTGTTGTACTTGATTGCTTAATGTTTTTTGATGATTTGAAAATCAATTATATAGCGGTCTGTACTTTATTGCAGTTCGACTTGAAATCTATTGGTAAATGATCCCAAATGGATCAATTGAAATTCAAGTTCAATAAATGTTATGCCATAACGTTCACAGAAGAAATACGTCATTGGTCAGACACCCATAACCAGGTAATCCTTATCAAAGATTTATGTACTCTTCTTGATACAGGAGTAAATTTTGAAACCCACATTGAACATATCATTAAGCATGGTTTAAGAATGTGAGATCTCATTCTATGCTCCATTCCTGGAATAAAAGTCTTGACTGTTCATTACGTTTCTTCAATTCACTAGTCATTTTTAAACTTGAATATGAATTCACAATTTGGAACTTGACATAGCCATATCTGATAGATAATATTGAAATATTAGAAAAAAAATCTGCAGATTATTTATTCAAGATAATTCCACTTTAATATAAGGTGAACCGTAAGTGAAAAACAATTCTATTGTTCTGACATCGGATGAAAAGGTAGCTTTTTGCAAGTGAAAAAACGTTATATACCTTTCTCCTAGCAACTTAATCAAAAAATTCACTATATCATGCAAGGGCCACACTTATGTCTAATGCCGTTAAGTAAGGCGTTATGTGACAATTGACATATTGTCATTGATAATGTGTTCATTATTGGATAACGCCTCATTTAATGACATTAGACGTAAATGTGGCCCCAGCATTAATGTTATTTTGTATTATTTGTCCATGCTTATGCTAGGGCCACACTTACGTCTAACGCCATTAATTAAGGTGTTATTTGACATTAAACGTAGGTGTAGCTATGTCTTAGCGCGCTAATTTATTCACGGTGTTGATAATGACGTGAGGCGTTGAGCGATAGGTCGGTTGGCGGTCTGATTCGACACATCAAAGAGATCAAGCGCGTTATTTATCGCAATATTGTGGCTACACTACCATTTGTCATATTGTGAATTCTGACAGCGCATAATACGATGAACTATTCAATTCAATTCAATTACCAAAAGCATAATATGGAGTGGTGCAATGAGGGAGCTATAGAGAGAGAGAGCTATCACAAGAATCGTGGTGCTTAAAGTGACGCTTGGCGTCGAATTGTCCAAACGTTGTCTTTCCCAGCTACCATATAAGATTTGAAAAAGGAAAAAGGATCTCTAATGGGCTACTACAGAATCCATTTAAACAAATATAAGAAATTCCTTAAATCTGGTGCAGGAACCAATGATATTTATTCCACGAACTGGTTTGCATTTGATATCACGCATAGCTTCCTCCAACCTATCTACGAATGCAACAGCACATTGAACACGGAGGTACGTTTTTAAAAAATACAGTTTGCAGGTATTTTTGTCACTTGATGAGGCCTAACTGGCTCTAACAATACTTTTTTGATACATTATCCGCATGCAGTGAAAATTACTTGTTCCATTCCAGTTTATTCTTCTAAATTTGGAAAACGTGACACCATCAGAGGCTCCTGAAGGTCAAGTAGCGAATGATCATGACGATGATCCAACCTCTACATCACAACAGCAAAGGCAAAGAGTGCAACATCAAGAAACAAAGTCCAGTAATCAATCTATTCATAAGGCGCCCGTGGAGCAAAATTTTATTTAAAAAAGTGCCAGCAGAGATAACTGCAGCCAAAAAACAGATGGGGGAAGCTTTTGACTGTATAAAAACATTATTAACTAGAAAAAGAGGAGAGTCGGATGAGTATGACTATTTTGCACAAATGATTGCTGCAAAAATACGAAAAATCAGTGACGAAGATGGAAGAGAAACTCTAATGAACTCTATTCAAAGCCTAGCCTACCAATCACTTATGAGAAAAAACATCTTGCAATGCCTTGCTACTCAGATTCAGGTATCAGTCGAAGCAATGGGACAAATACAGAAAGCAATAATCCATCATATTCATTGTCATCATACATTAGACAAGAAAGACCATACTCCACTCTCCCGGAAGTAAATTCTACTCGCATAGACATAGAAAACACAGAAGTAGTCAATTCTTTACCACATCAGGAGCAACATTCAGTTCCAGCTCCTTCAGAAGATTATCTTCCAAATTTCAGAAAAACACGAGTAGGCAGGATCAATAATATTAATTTTGATTAAATTTCATGAAATTCATCACAACTTTTGCATAATGAAGGAATTGGAAAATCAACCTGTATTTCAAATGATTTTATTCATGAATATTTGTGTTATTAAAACAACCTATATATAATTATTCATGAAATATTCAGCAAATTTATTCCTAGTTTCGATTGCTGATAAATTTGAACGTCGTGCGATCTGTCTCATAGATCTGGAGGCATTTCCACCATCTTTTATTTCTTGTCTCCATCATCCTGATGTTATTTCTCCATTGACAATGGTGTCAAGATAGCCCGAAGGGGTATAAATGGATGCTGAGTTTGCACTTTTCCTCAGAAAGTTATGTAATAAAGCACATGCCATTATTACAATAGAAGATTGTTTCAGCTGTAGTGCTATAGCTTTCCTTAGCACGTGCAGACATCACACCAAAAGCATTTTCCACGACAATTCGAACGGAAGAGAGTCTACGATTAAATTTTCGTTGCATGCTTCCTTCTGGGTGATCACCAGGAAAAGGTTTCATTAAGTTGACATGTAGTGGAAAAGCATTATCAGCAACAAAAACATATGGCACATTTACATCACCATCAAAAAATGGTTCAGGTTGTGGCAGAATTAAGGTGTTCGTATTGAGTTTGTCGAACAGAGCACTATTTCTGAATACACCACCATCACTGATTCTTCTCCTACATCCAATATCACAAAACATGAAACACAAATTACGATCAACCAAAGCCAACAGAACAATAGAGAATGAATGCTTATAATTGAAATATTCCGAACCCCTTTGAATAGGTGATATAAGTGTGACATGTTTTCCATCAAGAGCTCCTAGGCAATGAGGAAATGTGTCATTAAATTGGGCTTCTTTCTGCAACCACCCGTATTCATTCGCAGGCAACTGAAAAAAAAAATGCTGTATCACATTTTCAGGGAGTGTTGAAAACTTGGAGACTATAGGATAAGAGAAAGGACATCATGAGAAATTATTGTGAAAAATAAAGAATAGAAATGATAGTGCAGAAGTGTGTAAGAATCTGATTTATTTTACCTTCATCATATCATTCATTGTAGTAACGAGAGCAGAGCAGACTTCCCTCACGATATAAGAAATTACTTGATGGAACATTTTGAACAAATAATGCAAGCTTCTAAAACTGTCTCTCGAAGCTGAATATCGTAGAGTAACAACTAATTGTACTTTTGCAGGAATTGTATCACGAAATCTAGAGTGTTTTTTTTTTTTTTATCAATGGCCCTACTCTGTTGAGAATTATTTCAAAATCAGTCGCAGACATTCGAGCAAATCCTTGAAATTGGTTACTTGGTTCAGCCAACAGATCAGAGAATATCTCCTTTATTGTTGTTCTGTAACAAATAGACAAGACTTGGTTTCTTACATAATTTGGCCTGTGACTAGAACAATTATATGAAAATCTTACAGTGATAGTTTCCTGTGCATTTTTATCATCCACCATCTTCTTCTGAGCCCAGGGTTTTGTCTGCTCCAGAAATAATAAAATAAATTCATAAAATAATTACTAACACTCATGTAGTATAACAAGGCAGCATCTTCAAACTCCATTTTACAGCACTCTGACAGCTAATTAAGTGACATTTATAATGACATTTCTCATTAAATGCTTGTGTGGCCATTCAATTTGACGCATAAATTTAACACCTACGGTGTCATGATTTTATAAGAACAGTTTTCTTGTCAGATTGCTAGGTAACAAGGTTTCGTGGAAACCGAAATTCATCCAGAAAAATAAAAAGCTCTTGTGTAATTACTGTTGATAATTGCATGTGTGGCTTGAAGTCGAATACCAAATTCTTCTCGATGAATGCGATCTTGAATCATTTCAATCCATACTATTGGAGCATAGAGTGATTTTTTGGTATGAAATTTCCATCAGCTTGGTTGATGGTAATAAACCAATGAGTCAATTGAATTTTTATATAGATGTATGTAGTACTGGAGGTAACCACACTTTTAATCGTGATTTTCCACACACCAATTTATTATTTCAATTTTCCACTTAGTTCTACGTGTAAATCTTATAACTTCATTTGCTCCGATTTTTTTCTCTCATTAAATTAAAATGTATTTGAAATTTTATTTAATAGTATGTTTTGTTGTATCAAAAATAATTTGTGAGTAGATTCCGTTTTCTTACTTACTTGTACAAAGTAACAAGTAAGTATTGTGAGACCGACAAAATTCACCTATCGAGATTTTGATGGAAATTACCGTTTTGAGAATCCCTGAATCCATTTTGACTATTTTTGGCTTGATGTCGGTACGTATGTTCGTGCGTGCGTGCGTAACGTGCAAATCTCAAAACTGGTTGAACGTGTAATGTCGAAATTTTGTTCTTAAGACTGGTATAGTGTCTAGTTGTGTACATTGCATTATGGTTCCAATCGTCTGTACCGGAAGTGCACTTTACTTGAGATTTTTTTCGAATTTTTCTAATTAATCTAGAATGATCAACCGTAGGATGTTAAAATTCAGTATTTGAACTTGATGTTGTATCAAAATGGTCATCTGCTATTTTTGTATGAATCGGTCAAGCCAGAAATGCACTCTATTTAAAACATTTTTCGAATTTCCTGCATAAATATAGAATCATTCGCCATAGCATATTGAAACCTCGTATATAGAACTTCTATAACATCTTATTGTACATCTTGCATTATGATTACGATCGACTCAACCAGAAGTGCACTTCACTCGAAACTTTTTTTTAATTTTCCGCATAAATTCAGAATGATTAGCCAGGAATTCAGCATTTGAAATTTCTATTGCATCTAAATGGTCATCTTCTCTATTTGTAACAATCGGCTGAGCTGGAAGTGCACTTATATGACAGACTTTTTGAATTTTCCGCATAAATTCTGAACAATCAGTCGTAGAATATTCATATTTTGTATTAGACACTTTTATAATATCTAGTTGTACACCTTGCATTATGATTGCTATCGACTAGGCCGAAGGAGCACTTTATCTGAAAGTATTTTTTTTAATTTTCCGCATAAATCCAAAAGAAGACACCCTATTACTATTAGGAGATTTCAACGCTCAAATAGGAAAAGAAGATCATATAAAGCAGGTAGCAGGAAAATATACAATACATGAAAACACAAATGACAACGGTCAAAGACTATGTGATATAGCGGCAAGAAACAACATGATTATAAGTAGTACCAAACATAAACATCCAAAAATACATAAAATAACTTGGGTATCGCCAGACCAAGTAACCCAGACACAAATAGACCACGTACTAATCACAGGAAGAAAACAATCAGATATAACAGATGTAAGATCATACAGAGGAGCATGCGCGGATTCAGACCACTTTATGGTAATAGCAAGTCTTAAACAGAAAGTAAGAAGAAATCAGAAGGACAGAAGCAAGAAAACTAAATGGGACATAGAAAAACTTAGCAATGAAGACACAAGGAAGAAGTACGAAGAAGAAATAGAGAAGCACATCAAAGAAAAATATGAAGAAGAAGACAATGTAGAGAATAAGTGGCATAAGATACAAAACTGTATAAGCCAAGCTGCAAAAAAATGGATAGGAGAAGAAAAACAAGAAAATAAAAAAACATGGTTCAACAAAGAGTGCCAAGAAATAGTATTAAAAAAGAAAAATGCAAGACTGAAGTGGATGAAAACAAAAAGGATAGAAGACAGAGAAGATTATAAAAAAATGAGGAAGAAATGTTGTAAAATTCTAAGAAAAAACAAGAGAGATTGGATAGACGATAAAATAACAGATATTGAAAAAGAAAGTATGAATAGAAACTCAAAACAATTCTATAAAAAAATAAATGAACAAAAAAGAACATACAAACCAAAAGTCTACTGTATAAAAGACGCAAAGGGCAACAAAACATAAAACGATGAGCAATATAAGAAAACATGGGTAGAATACTTCAAAACCCTGCTAACAGACCCGCAACAAAACGTGGATATTACAACACAAGATGAAATTGCGGACGAAGGAGTATCAGAAGAACCAACAGAAGAAGAAGTCAGAGAAATAATAAGAAGCAGGCGAAATGGGAAGACTCCAGGCAAAGATGGAATAAACACAGAACTAATAAAATATGGAGGAGATGAACTACATGAATATATATATAAACTTATAATGAAGGTGTGGAGAACAGAAAAAATGCCAAAGGATTGGGAAAGAGGACAAATAATCACAATTCACAAAAAAGGAGACCAACAAACATGCGAAAATTATAGAGGTATAACGCTACTGAACACGACATATAAAATAATGTCAACACTAATACAGTAGAGAGTCCAGAAAGAAACAGGAAACATAATAAGACAGCATCAGTGCGGATTCACGCAAGGCAGATCAACAACAGACGCTATACATACAGTTAAACAGATAATAGAAAGAGCACATGAATATAAAATGAACATAGACTTATTATTCATTGATTTCAAACAAGCGTTTGACTCGATCAAAAGAGAAAAACTTATGAAAGCCCTAGAAGAATTTGGGATAACAGCTAAACTAAGACGATTGATCTTGATGACATTAAGTGGAACAACAACCACAATTAAAACACAAAAAGGAGAAACTCAGGAATTCGAAATAAACAAAGTAGTAAGACAAGGAGATACACTATCAGCAACTCTGTTCAACATAGCGTTAGAATATGTGATGAGGAACTTGAACAAAGGAACACTCAGAACTAAAGGCGGACAAATAATAGCATACGCAGACGATATAGTATTGGCAACAAAAAATAGGAAAATATTGAAAGAAATGGTCGAAGAAATAGTAACAGAAGGAAACAAAATGGGTCTAAAAATCAATGAGAACAAAACTAAAATAATGAGGATAGGAAAAAAATCAGGAAGTAGAAATATAAAAATAGGTAGCCTGCAGTTTGAGGAGGTTAATAAATTCAAATACTTAGGCATTATGCTTTCAAATAATGGAGACAGGAAAACAGAAATCCAAGAGAAGATATTAACAGCGAACAGAGCCTTTTACGCAAATAGAAAATTACTCAAGGATAAAAACCTAACAAAGAAAACAAAATTAAAAGTTTATAGAACAATAATCAGACCAATAATAATGTACGCGGCAGAAACAATGACAATGACCAAAAAAGATGAAGAAGATTTACGAATAGTAGAAAGAAAAATAGTAAGAACTATTACAGGATTAGTAAAAACGACAGAAAACGAGTATAGAATATTAATGAACCATGAAATAGAACAAGAGCTGCAAGGAGAAGATATAGTAAAGAAAATAAAACAACAGAGGACGAAATGGTTAGGACACATATGGAGAAAAAGGGAAGAAGACACCGTAAGGGCAATTTTACAATGGGAACCAGGCGGAAACAGAAGAAGAGGCAGACCCAGATCGAAATGGCTACAAGAGGTAGAAGCAGACCTGGGTAAAGCAGGAATAAAGAAATGGAAGGAGAAAACAGAAAATAGGAAGACATGGAGAGAAATATGTCAGAATATTTAGAACAAGGCGATGAGGACTGATCCCCCTCAAATAAAGGATCTAGAGAGCTTCAGAAGAAGCGGCGCAACCCCACCTGGGGTGTCCAAGCTACTATATATATATATACCATCTAGAGGCTCATATCCTATTTTATTGAGATCCACCGAGCCGGAAGTGCACTTTACTTGACAGTCTTTTGGAATTTCTCGCATAAATTCGGAACGATCAGGTGTAGAATATTGAAATTTGGTATTTCAGTCTGCTGTAGCATCTGAATAATTGCCTGCTATTTTTATGACAATAGACTGTAACGGCAGTGCACTTCAGAAGGATTTAATCTTTCAATTTTGCGCATAAATTCAGATCTGTTGGAGGTCGTAGAATTTTGGAAATCAGTAATTGGGAAGGTTGTAGTATAAGAATAATGGCCAGTTGTTTCCATAGCAACCGACTTGGGTAAAAGCGCATTCTACTTGACAGAGTTTTAGAATCTCTCTGGTGAATTCAAAACGATTATCTGTGGAACGATGAGATTTTGTGTTTGATTATATATATCCAATGATATATATGATCAAACATAAAATCACATCGTATTATATATGTATATATATATATATATATATATATATATATATATATATATATATATATATATATATATATATATATATCCAATGATGTACAAGTAAGTCACGTGATGTTTACGTCAGACTTTTAGTGTTGTGACAATGTGAGGTGCAGTCATTTTTGAATATTATCTTCAGACGTAGATTGAGTTCAAAGATGGACTCCCCAGAAATCTTCTGTGATTGAGAAATCTTGTTTTGTTTGTTTAGACCATGTCAGCTGATACTGTTGCTGAGAATGAAAAATCATGAATCAGACAGGTGGGGGTGATAACGCCAGAGCAGTAGCAAAAGAGTGTAACGTACGTAAATCAGAAGTAAGCAGTACGGAGTATCAAGAGTGATATTGGTATTCTGTTGTCAAGTAGAAACGCGCGATAAAACTTGGGGTGTTTGGCCCACATTTTCATATCGCCGCAGTATTTTTGACCATTTTTATTTCTATTTCAACCATATATGCAGGGTGGTCACTCAAAAGACGCACCATAGCGTTTTCAATGCTATTTTTGGAATGGCTACCCTAATTATTCTACATTAAAAAAGTTGAATAACTAATTGTAGAGGAAGAATATATGCATTCTATAATGCTAATATTTCAATTTTTACTCCAATGAGAGCCAATAAAATTACGGTAATGGATAATTTCCTAAAATCAACTGTGCCGTAGAATGGGAAACAAATTCACCCATTCAAAGTAATTTTTTTTTATTTGTCATCTGTTGTCATATATATATATATCTCCTAATACATCATATTTTGCGTTTTTAGAATGCTATTTGCAGTTTAACAGAGTTTGGAATAAGTCGAAATCACGACTTTCCGATTTTCACAATCAAAAAGTTCATTGCTCTATTCAGGACATCATAATATATATATATATATATATATATATATATATATATATATATATATATATATATATATATATATATATATATATATATATATATATATATATATATATATATATATATATATATATATATATATATATATATATATATATATATATATATATATATAAGTTATGTAAACGTTATATGAGTTAACGATAAAAAATCATTTTTATTGGTTCAGAACAACAAAAGTACAATTCAGAAATACAGTTTAAAAGATGTTATTTGTACAAACTCTAATTCTCAACTAACTAGTAAAAACATAAGTTACAAAATATATGGGAATGAATTTCTACAAAGTATGTGAAATATAAAGTCGTGGAAGTTGCTGATTCGGTATTTTCTCATAGGAAAGGTACTGCTAACTCGTCCCTCATTAAATTTGGGCATCATCCGGAAGTCTCATTTTTGACTGATGACCTGGGCTCAAGTTCTTGACTCTGGTTTGAACTTGCACGTGGTTTGAATGAAACCTTGGACTTGAAGAACCTTTCTCTATTTAAACTGTAAACATTGCAATCGCAATAATTGTTAAAATACAATACAGAATTATTATTCAATAATTTGTAATATCGATGCTATTTTCTTCAATGTCTTCATACTTGTTAATTGGCAACTTTTATTCTTCAAAAGTATTCAATTCAACTGCCATTTTCGGTATTTGCTTCTTATCCAATTGAATCTTGAAATTTTCTAAAAGTATGGGCCTTCCAAATGTTCTTTCTTTGAAGTCTAATTTTTTATTTTGGAATTTGTTACTGCATTTATCTTCTTTTATCAGGAAAATACCTTGGATATTTCTTACTTCGTCGTCATGTGTACATGAAGATTTAATTATTTCTGATTTTGGGAAAACTCCCAAAAATTGATTGATTTCTTCCAATAATTCTATATGGTTTCTTTTTATATCAATTCTTATATATTCGCAGTTAGTATTGTTATTTTTGAGGATGATGTTGGTTTCACATGACTCGTTGCTTATTTCGCTTATCTCATTCGGACATTGATAAAAATTACTTTTTGTACATACGCCTCCTAAAGATTTTAATTTTCCATCTTTTGATTTCAAAAAATACTGTTTACTTGGAATAATAGTTACATAATCATTTGGGTACAAAGTTGGAATGGATATCAAATGGAACAACTCAAAATCAATATCGTAATTAATTGGGATCTCCAAAAAATAAATAATTTTGTCAAAATTCAATTTACAATTGACTGTTATCAATTTCTCTAATTCAGGAATATTGTCTAATACTGGTTCTAATAGGAATTCATTTTTATAATGACTATAAATTTTATTGAACTCTTCATAAAAATCATTCGTTTTAATAATACTGGGATGCATTGTATGTAGTTTACAAAATGTCAGTGAATTCTCAATGTCTTGCAAAATGTTCAGAATTATTGTACAGAATGTACTGAATTGATTGTAAATTTCCTGGATAAATATTTTATCTTTTATTTCGCTCAAAATCACATGTTCCGTCTGCTCAATTTTTGATTTTAAAACAATTTCGTTTTGTTTAATTGTGTCAATAACTCTATTGAATTGTTGAACAAGATTCTGGTTCACAGAATATTGGTGTTTGATCTGATTACTAAGCTTTCTCTGATTATTTTCTAAATGGCTCAAAATTTTTGAATATCTTTGCTCATCTTCGGCATCTGAATTGCCTGTTATTGATTAAATGATAGTACCTAATCCATTTATTAAACCTCTCTTATTTCTATGTTGCTCTGAATTTATCATTAAATGACTTAATTTATCATTAATATTATTTCTAATGTAATTGATTATTTTATCATTATTTACGAAGTCAATATTCGAATTATTATCAATTAGGTTCTTGAAAATATCATATTGATTGTTTAAACTATGAAATTGTTCAAAAATTGGATTTAATTCGTAATAGTGTAAGAAAGTATGTCGTGTTTTTTATAATTTCGCTGACCCTAGGTTTACTGTCAGTAGTCCATTGTTGTGCGTTATGTCCTTTATGTTTAGTCCGTGGGTGAATACGAAGTAGACGGACCTGGAAGATTCAAATTTTTATAAAACTCTTTTCTTGGTCTTTTTATATTAGAGAGATGGATTTTTGATTGTTTTTCCGTATCTTTAGGATCTAACTTGATTTCTGTTGTTTTCAAATCTTCATTAACGGTTTTAATCTGTTCTTTTTTGAATTTCGCTTGACGTGTTTTGTTAACTTTCTGTTTGTTATGGACATAAACTTTTTCAGGTATAGCGGGTATTTCATTTCGTGTTTCATTCAATTTACTTATCACTTTGTCTTTATTATTTTGAACTTTCTTGTTAACATTTTCGTATGTAAGTTTTGTCTTTTCTTTGTGATTTTGTACATAGTCTTGCATAATTTGCTTTTCTAATTCTATATCTAATGGTGAATTAGTTTCTAGGTGACCATTTATTATTTCCATTGGTTTCAAGCCTGTAGATGTGTGACTTGTATTATTATAGGCTAAAATCGCATAATGAACTTTATTCTCTATAGATTCATTTTTGAAATTTTCTTGCATGTTGAATAATCTTATATGCTCAACTAAAGTAGAATGAAAACGTTCCACAAGATCGTTTGAATTGGATGCTGAGAGCAAATAAAATGAATTTTCACTCTATGTAAACTTAATAATTCTTTTAAAATACTATTTTTAAATTCTTGACCATTGTCTGATACTATTAATTTGGGGATTCCATGATGTGGAAAGAATCTAGTCAATTTGTTACAAATTTCTACAGCATTAGTTGACTCGACTTTATATGCTTGTGCATATTTTGAAAATACATCAGTTATCATCAAAAATTTACTATTTTCCAAACTTAAAGTGTCAATGTGAATTGTACTAAATGGTTTATCAGGTGTTGGTGTAATGTTGAGTCTTGGCTTCAATGAATTGCGTTCATATTTGCATGCTAAGCAAATCTTACAAGTGTTTATATAATCTGTAATTGCTTTAAGTTGGTTTGGCCAGTAATATCTCGTTTTCATTTGATTATGAGTCTCTTGTATGCCACGATGGTTTGTTTTTCCTTCATGATGTTTTATAATCACTCTTTAATATCGTCATCTTTCTCTATATCAATTAATTTTTATTACATTTCATAGAATTTATTTCTGAGTTTTTGAAATAAGTTTGCAATACATTACTAAATTTTTCATATACAGGATTTTCGAAATATGTATAATATTTTACTTTTGGAACAATATATTCTTTAACAAAATAAATAACATCTGTATCAAAATTATTTTGTGAAAACTGGACAGTTCATCTTATTTTATCTATATGCAACTTAGAAATTTTCGGCTTTGCTGGTGAGTGTAAGACTTCAGAGATAATCAATTGATTTTTTCCTATGTTTACTGGGGAATCGCTAATTGGTATTCCAACTATTGGATGTTCTGGATTCGAGTGTATTGTATTATCAGGGTTTGACTCGTTGTAGTTATTTTCATCCGTTTCTACTATCATAGATTGTGTATCATCGTTGTTATTGTTGCCTTCGAAAGTATCGTTGAAACTTTGCATATAGTCAAAGAAATTTTGTGTATCTAAATCTACTGAATTAACATTCAATTCTATTCGCGAAAGAGCATCAGCATTTTGATTTAAACATCCTTTTTTATAAATTATATTATAATCGAACTCTTCTAATTTCAAACGCCAACGAACTAATTTTGAGTTGGGTTCTTTGGGTGAAAAAAGCCATGTCAAAGGTTTATGATCCGTAATGATATTAAACTTTCTGCCGAAAAGATAGGGTCTAAGATATTTAGTTGCCCATATAATTGCTAACAACTCTTTTTCTATTGTTTATTAATTTTGCTCAGAATCGTTTAGCGTTCTACTCGCGTACGCCACTGGTAAGTCGGAACCTATCTGACCTTGCGACAAAATTTCAAAATTACTAGCATCTGTTGTGAGATTAAATGTTTTCGAAAAATCTGGATACTGGAGGATTGGCTCATTTACTAACAATTCTTTACAGATATTAAAACAATTTATATAATCTTGATCATTGATATTAATTGTTGCTTCCTTTTCTAAGCATTTTGTTAATGGACGAGTTATCTTTGCAAAATTCTTTATAAATTTTCTATAGTAACCAAGTAAGCCTAAAAATGATTTGATTTGTTTTACTGTTCTTGGAATAGGATATTTTTCGATAGCAAATATTTCATCCGGGTTCGGTTTGACTCCTTCCGGTGTCACGGTATGTTCTAAGTAAGCAACTTCGCGTCTGCAAAACTCTGATTTGTCAAGTTGAATTTGGAGGCTGGCTTTCTTTAATCTATCAAATACGGCTCTCAAACTTTGTATATGTTCTTGCAGGCTCGTACTAAAAATAATTACGTCGTCGAGATAGACTAAACAAATGTCATTTACTAAATTTCGTAGCACGTTATCCATAGCTCTCTGAAAAGTAGCTGGTGCATTTCCGAGGCCAAAGGGCGTCCGTGAAAATTCAAAGTGACCATTTTCGGTACTTAATGCGGTTTTTGGAATATCATTTTTATTTATCTCTATTTGGTGAAACCCAGATGCCAGATCTAGAGTAATAAAATATTGGCATCTCCCAAGTTTATCTAAAAGCGTTGTAATATTGGGTACTGGATATTTATCGTCTATTAATTTCTCATTAAGTTTGCGGTAATCGATGACAATACGCCATTTGCGTTTACCGGACGCATCAAGTTTTTTCGGTACTATCCATACTGGGGACGACCATGGCAAATGTGAAGGCTGAATGATTTTGTCTTCAAGCATTTTTTGAATTTGACTCTGTACTTCTTTGCGATGAATCTCCGGATATCTATAACTTTTTGTGTAAATGGGAATTTTATCTTTTGTGCGAATATGATGTTTGATTTCGCTTGTAAATGTTAAAGATTTGTCGCTAGTGTGGAAAATATCAGAATATTCTTTGACTAGTTTAGAAATTTCTCATTTTTCTTCTCTATCCATATGTTCTGTACGAATTTGAGATAAATTAAATGGATTTTCAAAGTTTCTTCCAAAACTGAAATTATTAAAGTCAAAATTTTCTAATGGTTGGACTCTTATATTTTTTATGGAAGTGATTATAATTTCATGTTCATTCTGATTATTGACTGGGTGGTAAATAATATGATTATCAACCTTTGTTATTCCTTCTGGAATAATAATGTTATTTACACATATTTCTGGAATGAATGCGTCGCTATTTTTCATATTCAAAACATACATTTTTGCGACTTTTTCCGATTTTGGTAGAATTCTGATTTTTTGTGGCTCTGACAATGCTTTATAATATTGTATGTCAATCTTACAGTTTAGTGTAACTAATTTGGCTTTATTTGAATCAATTACTGCATTCAATAATTTCAAATTGTCTTGTCCTAATAATATGTCAAATTGATTGTGGAAGTCGAATAAATAATATTTTAACATTAAATCTGATCTTTGGAATAGTTTAGAGGATGGAATTGTTATACTGTAATTTTCTGTTGAAGTGCCATGCGCTGTTGTAATTTTGAATGGATCATGTTTGATTTTATATCTAAAATATTTCTCTGCAATTTCTGGCTTGATGAATGAGCGAGTACTGCCCGTGTCAACTAAAACTTTAAGATCATGTTCTAGAAATTTAACATACGGAAGTTCACTAAGATTATGTGTCAGGTTCATTAACTCTACTGTTTGTCCGAGGCTGTTAACTCTAAAAAACCATGTTTATCATTTTTGTCTTCTACATATGCGTAATTTTCCGATTCTGAATAATTTTAGTTTTCGCATGAAATAATAGGATTGTGTTCGTCATAGTCTTGTTCTTGTATCTCGTTCATTGCAGTATTGTGTAATTCTTCAATTATATAATTTGGCTTCTGTTGGAAAGGTCTGTAATTATATTGTTGATGGAATGGACGTGAAAAATTATTATGACTTGGTCCAGATTTAGGTGTTAATGTTTGCCTTGTACTTACACTCATAGGTAAAGGCTTTGGGGATTGGCGATTTGTATTTGTTTCAAAAACATTTATTGGTTTTGGACTTTGGGTTTGATTTTGATGATTTGGATTTGGATTCATTCTATAATTTGTTTGTTGATTTGGATGGAATTTTTGAGGAAACTGTCTCATCATAGGATTCAATGGTTTTGGTTTCATGAAAGGTTTTGGAAGCGCGCGTGTATGCGTGTCAAGTTGGAAGTCATTCGTCAGCATATTTAATGCGGAGTTCATGTCTACTGGATTTTTGGTTCTCATTAATGTACCAAGGGGTTCTTTTAAACCTCTAAGTAGAATTCTTACTGCATAGTTTTGAAAATATTCAATAAGTACTGGGGCAGCTTCAGGTGTTACGTGTGTACTAATATAAGATACTTGTAAATTCAAAAGTTCTTGTATTTTATTATAAAAATCAAAAGCTGGATCATTATTTTGTTTTAGTTCGGTTAATTCAATATTAATCGTATTGCAATCTCGTTTATCGGAATATGCGTCTAATAAAGCTTTTTTAACATCAGCCCAACTAGAAATTGAGCAGCTGGCAATGCTGCGTCACCTTTTATTATTGCTAGAATGCACGACATTGAGTATTCATTCTGAAAATCGTTGGGGTCATTTGAGTTATGAAATTTCGTGACTAGTTTTCCGCTGATTTCTATAAATCTAGCTAAAAATTTACTGTCTCCATTACATTCCGGTATCATATCAAGATACTCTTTTTTCAATAGTGGAACAGGAATCATAATTGGTACATGTTCGGTAGCCATGTTTAAAATTGATAATTTATTTGTTAAATCAATTTAATCGATATCAAAATTGATTTCGTTATTGAGTGAATCAGAGGAATTATATGAGGATGTAACTGCTTCTGAGTCTGTTTCTTTTTCTGAATCTGATTGAATTGAATCTTTGAGTGACATAAAGTACTTACAAGTAGACTATCAATCGGTCCATGGGCTTCCGTACGTATTCTTCGTCACAGGAGGAACGTTGACCTGGTAGCGCTGTATTCGTCAGGGCTGGCTTCTTCCTTCTCGATATGCTCTCGGGATGTGGAAAAGCTTGGACTCGTTCGAATGGACTGGAGTTTATTGTTCTCTTCGGTTAATCGTTGAAACGAACGCGAACTTACTATTAAGTTTGTTGAAAATTCGCCCGAATTGTTTCCGATACGACTGCGCCAGTTATGTAAACGTTGTATGAGTTTACGTTAAAAAATAATTTTTATTGGTTCAGAACAATAAAAGTACTATTCGGAAGTACAGTTCAAAAGATGTTATTTGTACAAACTCTAATTCTTAGCTAACCAGTAAAAACATAAGTTACAAAATATATGGGAATGAATTCACAAAGTAGATGAAATATGAAGTCGTGGAAGTTGCTGATTCGGTATTTTCTCATAGGAAAGGTATTGCTAACTTATATATATATATATATATATATATATATATATATATATATATATATATATATATATATATATATATATATATATATAATAATGAATATATCTCCAAATACATCATATTATGTGTTTTTAGAGTGCTATTTGCAGTTTAACAAAGTTTGGAATGAGTAACAATCACGACTTTCCGAGCAGATTTTCACAATCAAAAAGTTCATAACTTTATTCAGGACATCATAATATATAAGACTCTATAGGCAGAAATATCATATTTAATGTTTTCAGAGCGCTATCTGCAGTCATATGAAGTTTGGAATTAGTCAGAATTATTACATTCTGAACAGTTTCGGAGTATTGAAAATCACATAATCCCATTCAATACAACGTTATACGTATGAATCCGTCCTCAAATGCATAAAATTTTGCGTTTTAGCAGGCTATCAGCGTTTTTTCTGTCTCGTTGAGAGAATTCTGATAGTAAAAATCTGCTCAGAAGCGAGATTATGCTACAAAAATGTGTTATCTGGCAAAATCTCGTGCTCGAAAAATATCAGCTTCATTTAATGTCTAACATCCAAATCGGCTCATTCCAAGATCAACTAAAACTCTCATGAAAATCGGACTGTCAATTTATATCACATTCATTTTGTTATTTCATTGTACTGTTGATTTTAGGAAAATTATCGATAAACATGTCCTCAATCCTACTAGTTCCTGGTAGAGTACAATCAAAAATATAAGTGTCGGAAAATACAGAGTTTTTTTTTCTACAATAAACTACTTTACTCCTCTCATGCGGAATAATTAGGGAAGCCAATAATTGAACATTTCAAAAATAGCATTGAAAATGCTATGGTGGGTCCTTTGAACTACCAGCCTGTATATTTGTGTTGTGTAGTTTCTTTGACTTATTCAGTGAATACATATTCAATCTCTCGTTTAACGCGCAGTGCTTTATTTGAACTCCACAAATTAAACTGAGTGAATAATGGTCTCCGCTCAGCAGTTCCAGTGATATCGCAGCGTCCGAATCAGGCACGGGGTAAGCAAATATTCCTTATCCCCCTCACGCTCCCAACTCGCAAACCGCAATAGGTGTATGTGGCATTCGCCAAGTCCCGTAGACACGTTGAAATAAATTCTCCCCCCATATACACCGATTATTACAGTGTTTAGATATTTTGATGTCATTCTGTAATTGAGCACTAGCCTCTGGAATAGCAGACATTATTATAATTATTACAAAGAATCTGATATGACTATTTCAAATATCCATTATCTACGATATTTTCCGTGCAATTTGAGAATATGTGTCACTTCATAATGTTAGACTTCTCTAATCAGACACGAAAAGTAACTTTTTCCCGCTCGAAATGATTTGTGTTGTTTCATTCATATCTTTTCCTCTTGGTAGCCTCTCATTTCATCAAGAGGCCCATCAGTCATCACAGAAAAACTAACTGTATTCATGAATTCCCAATGGGATAGCTTGTACTCATGAATTTCCAATGCGATGGTGAGAATCCATTCTTATCTCACTGTGGAAGAACAAAATATCATATTGCCATTTGATGTATTATTTACTTTCTATACTATTAGAAGAATTCTTAGGATACTCACATATTGATACACTTGTTGATAGTTTGGAAGAACTATTTATGTTTGTGATTATAAGCTTAATCCCAATAATTTCGAATGAAAATTGTTGTGAGATGAGATTATTGTGAAATCTAATAATCCTTCTTAGAAGTGTTTCCAATAAGAGCCCCAAAACTATCTCTAACTTTGTACCGCATGAGGGATATATCATGATTTTGATCTCTTGAGAAGTTTTGACATGACGAGTCTTATCTTAGTTCAGTTCTATTCATGATGCAATACCCTCCAAGATTCCTCTAATTCTTGTGCGCCTCAACAAAAGTATAACGATTCTCACGGCACTAAACTTTGACCAACATATAATGTATAAACTTCTATATCCTCCTATAAATATTGATATTGGTGAGACAAGCAACCACAACAAAAAAACACGAGCAAACAGCCGTACGTGTATTCATTTACACCTTTCACATTGATTTATTGAAACATGAATTCCGAGCTGTTCGACCGCCGTGACTTTATTATTCGAAACTTCAAGGTAGCGAATAGAATTGTAATTGGGAATATAATTTATCTCACAATATCCTGATATATTCATGCTCAATGATATTATCGTTGTGGATTACAAGACTCTAGATAACTTTTAACTAACAAGTCTTTAGTTACCCTAGATTATCACATTCACGCTCAGTTACTCGTAAGTTACCTAGAACCTGGGCAAATCTCTAAAATTTTCAAAAATGCTCAGCGTTTCTTCACGTATTGCTCAACTGAGAAAGACATGGCAAGAGCTACTTCTCTTTGCTTGCTCTATTTATTTTTTATGTTAACTCCTACGCTACTACAATTAGAACTGGAAAACAAAATTTTTATAGGGATAAAATTGATGCATGTAAGAATAATTCCGAAGAAATGTGGAAAACCCTGAAAAATTTATTGAAAATGACAGTAATAAATCTACCAATCCAATTAGATATAGAAATATAGATTAAACCAATGAAAGGAAAATAGTTGAAATTTTCAATCATTATTTCATTGATGGTATTGTGAAGTTAACATACAACATTCCTAAATGTACCAATTTTAATGCTTCAAAGTATATCAATCCTATTAACAATGTCAGTCTTACCGAATTTGAAGAAAATTCTCCAAGTGATTCAAAATCGGTAGTTTTCTCACAAAAAAATTAATTTAGCCCTAATGCGATTGATATCAAGTTTTTAAAGGATCATTTTGATAATATTGGTTGCCCATTATTGGAATTCATAAACATGTCGTTAAATTCAGGTGTTATACCTGATAGACTGAAAATTTCAGCTGTACATCCAATTCAAAAAATTGAAGGAACCCATAAACCAGAGGAATTTTGACCAATCAATATGTTACCAGTTCGTGAAAAAATTCTTAAACTTGTGGTCCATAAACAAGTATTTAAATATCTTGAAGGTAATACATAGTATATTAATTGATTTTCAATCAGACTTTTGTAATCAGCACTCTTGTGAAACAGCATTAAATTGTCTACTTAGTGAGTGGAAATCTAATCTAGATGATAATAAGATAGTTTGCTCATTTTTCTGGATCTCAAAAGTGCTCTTGAGACAAAAGATAGAAATATAATTTTAAATAAATTGGTTGCTTATGATATCCAAGGACATGTTCTTAGATAGTTCAAAAATTATCCTAGTAATAGGAAGCAGTATGTTAAAATTGATAATGTTTGTTCCGATACTTTGAATACTGATACTGGTGTACCCCAGGGTAGTGTGCTTGAACCACTTTTGTTCATCCTGTACATCAACGACCTTCCTAATGTTTTAAAAGAATGCAAAATTCATCTCTTCGCGGAAGACACGTTGATCCACTTGGATGGTATAAATGAAGAAAATTTGATCAATATTGTTAACAAGGAGCTGCTTGAAGTTTCAAAATGGATGATTGATGACAGATTGAAATTAAATGTGAATAAAACTGAAGTCATGTTTTTGTCTTCAAAGTCAACTCCTTGCGATAATAATACCAGAATTATATCAGACAATGCTTATATTGAGAACGTTGACGGAATAAAATACCTTGGAGTAATCATTGACAGTGAATTGAAGTTTGATATACATGTACAATATCTTTGTAAAGAAATAGCTAAGAGAATAGGATACTTTCTCGGATTGCTTTACATTTATCTATGTGGAGGAAATTAATTGTCTTCAATACTATCATTCTTCCTCATTTCTTATACTGCTCTACTGTCTTATTTATGTGCAGCAATTCAGACATTTACAAACTTCAGAAGCTTCAAAATCATGCGATGCGTGTGATATTTAAATGTAATAGACTCACAAACATCAAAAAAATGCTCAACACTTTAAATTGGCTTAATATAGAACAATTGACTAATTTCAATATTCTGGTATTTATTCATAAAGTGATAAAAAATCTACTTCCATCATATTCACGTGCCAACGTAAGCTATGTTTTAGAAAGACATAATTACCAGACAAGACAGATGTATCATTTTGTTATACCAAAAACAAATAAATCTAGAAGTAATCAAACTATACTTGTCAAAGGTCTACAAATGCATAATCAACTATCCCATGATGTTAAATACTCAAATAATATAAGAACATTCAAACATCATTCAAGATTAGTATTACAAAATTATAATTGAACTATTTATGTATGTCCAAATTGCATTTTTTTCTGTGTACTACTAGCTCATAGCTGATTAAATGAACATTATTATTCCAATCATTCATTTATTTGTATATTATATACAGGTGATTTGCACAAAGCAGCCTAATAAGGCGGTCATATATACAATAAATGTTTCAAGTAGCAGTAGCAGTAAATAATATAAATCATGTTTGAAAGTGCTACAAACAAGTTTAAAAAAATATTCAAAATTGAGAATGATTTTGAGCTGTTTAAACGCCGCCATTTTCGCGCGCTCTATTGATGAAGTCAAATAATATGTCCAGTGACATTACAGTTCATTGTTTACTACAGGTGTTTTCGTTGCAAAATACTATCAGAAATGTACCTGGTAAAGTCTTTCTTCCAATACAGACAGGTTTTGAAATACGTAAGGAATGATGTAAGGTTATCAGAAGACATGAAGTATCATAATAAATCTGACAGATCATGGATCACAGCAAATGTGATCAGTTTTAGCAATAAAATACAGTGTATGTATGTATGCGGCTTCGTTCAACATTTGCTTGTCTTAAGATAAACAAAAATTATAGGTTATGCTTATTGCTCATCATATTTTGGATTGTATTTATCAAAATAGCGTACATGATGTGTTATTATTGAATAGTTACTCGGCAGTGCTCACTCTTCTTACTTCAGCGGACCTTAAATTTGGATTTGAAAGAAAATACGCCGACATCATGAATGCATCTATTCTTGGCCGATTATCCAATTGTTGTTTTACAAAACTACTGCGTCTCAAATTATTTATAATCTCACTAGGATGCTAAAATTACACTTAAACAATTAATAAATTTACAACATACACGTTATTACTATATTTTCTAATCGAAAGCCTGCAATGCCATACAAACGTAAGCATTGCGCACTTGTTGGCATATCATTTGACGTTACATTTAGTTTTAACCAATAGTGTTGCGTTTTTGAACTTTGAATTTCCTGCGCTCAATTCGCATTTCTATTTATTAATTTCAAGCAATTAAAAAGATATCAAATACCAAAATGATGATTTGATACGAAAGACCGGCCAATATAAATTCGGAAAAAAAATATTTGAACCAAATTTAAATTTGATGCATATTCCCTATTGTTCACGTAATCAAATGATCGTCCTTGTAATCTTGATTTTACTAATGTGGTTTATGAAATCAATTGTGGTGTATGTGAACAATCGTACATTGGCCAAACTTATCAGAAAGTATCTCAGCGTATCTCTCAACATCGTAATATATGTTGTCTGATGAATGAATCGCTTAGCGCACTCGTAGAACATACTGTTGACACTGGGCATAAATTTGACTTTCAAGTTTAAAAAATATTCAAAAAAGAACCTAATATCTTTAAAAAACTCTTATATGAGACTCTGTTCATAAATATTCATAATCCTGAACATGTTTATCATATTACCGATTTTCATAATTCAATTATATCAATGTAAACTTTACTTATTATATTTATCGCTTGACGGCCCCACATGTGTCCGTTTTTAGTTTGTTGTCAAAGCTTCATTATTGCTTGTTCACTCCAACGTTTGTCACTATAGCACGTGAAGAGAGTTTGAGCTTTTCCTGTAAGTTTTGAGTTTACCAGTACATTTCATTTCAAATTCATATTTTAATTTCAACCACTTTGTAGTACAAATATGTAACAATAGCAGGTATGTTATTTTACTCTTTTTCATGACTTCCATGTCTTGAATAAAATTTATACTCATTCCAATATCAGGAAATGAATTGTAGCTGATGATGGCAGGCCGTTCCGGCGCCGAAACGTCCAAACATTGAGAAAGATTTCAATTTTTGATCCCTTTGCCACATTCATAACCTCAAAATTATTCATTTTTCTCAAAGTCTGAGTGCTGATTCTAATGTATGTCTCAGAGAATATTGTTGAAAATTGATATTCAAAACTGCTAGACACTTTCCATCCATGGTAGTTTCTGCTTGACCCTTTAAAGCTCGCAAAGAATAACGTTACCTCACTATAATCTGAGTCCTAATTCTCATATATGATACTCAGAGAACAATTTCAATAATTTTTGTGAACAGCTGGAACAACCGTAGGGGCTTAATATCCTCCAGACAGAATTGAAATATCGCTGTGAGCATAAGGGCGTGGACTCTCTTTGTACGCTTGATAGTAAGCAAAGTATCGATGAGCATCCAAATCTCCATTGGTCTGGCTGTTTACTAGAAGTATTGGAGTTGCCCCCTTATCATATATCAAAACTAGGACTCAGATTACTTATTTTACTTTTTTCGCGAGCTTTAAAGTGCTTTGCAGGAGTGACTGCCGATGGGAAGGGTCACATACGGGCAAATGGATCGACAGACAGACGGTCATGACGAGATTATGGGGTTTTTTTTTTTGCTTCTCAGCTGCAGAACCCTGAAAATTGAGGGTTGATAAATGATACACCTAAGGACTTTGATAACTGGTTAAACATTTTATGCTCAAATATTTGTTGAAGTTACTGGGATCAAAAGCAAGTCATTTTTATCAATCACATAAGAAATAATGGCACTGATTGTTGATGTTATTAAGTCGTTTCTGAATTTATCCACATCGTAATTGGAGACTTGAGACAACTTGCATTTTTCTCTTAAGATAAGCAGATGCTAGGCTCCGAGCCTCCGGCACCTATATTTTTTTTTCACATGACGAGATTCTCGTCTTCAATTTATTCCCGAATATAAATATTCACGCGGGGCACTCACAGGCAAATCGTGTCTAATCTATCACGTGGAAATAAGTCTTTTTATAATATTTGACCTAGAATAGTTAAGGGGGCTCTCTTGCAATCATAGACCATCTAAGGTCTTGCAGGTGTAAAGGGGACGGTAATAGAAAGCAGCATTGTGGGTGGGGTTAAAAATGAGTATTGACTGATAAGGAGGAGGATCGTCAGTACCTCATCAACCAGGGTGGACGCACGTCAGTTTACGGCACGCCGTATTCCACTTAAATTTGAACTATAAGTACATTTTTCTCAACTTGCAAGATAATTTAATTCATTGCATCATTATGATTGAATTAAAATTATGTACGTAATGGCAATTCAGAATTTTCATTATTTTTCAAGATAATTTCAATTCATTGAATTTTTATGATCCAATCGAAATTATGTACATAATGGTAATTCGGAATTTCTATTAACTTGCAGGACAATTTTAATTCATTGAATTTTTTTGATTGAATTAAAATTATATACATAATGGTGATTCAGAATTATTATTATCTTGCAAGAAAATTTCAATCCATAGAATTCTTATGATTGAATTAAAATTATGTACATAATAAAAATTCAGAATTATTATTATTTTGCAAGATAATTTTAATGCATTGAATTTCTATGATTGAATTAAAATTATGTACATAATAGGAATTTGGAACTCTTATCATCTTACAGAATAATTTCAATTCATTGATTTTTTTTGATTGAATTTAAATTATGTACATAATGGAAATTCAGAATTATTATTATCTTGCAAGATAATTTTAATACATTGAATTTTTATAATTGAATTAGAATTATGGTAATAATGATAATTCAGTATAGAGATTATCTAGCAAAATAATACGGAGCCATTGAATTTCTATCATTAAATTAACATTATGTACATAATCAAAATTCAGAATTATTATTATCTTGCAAGATATTTTTAATGCATTGAATTTTCATTGAAATTATGTACATAATAAAAATTCATTATTCTTATTATTTTGCAGAATAATTTTAATTCATTGAATTTTTATGATTGAATTGCAATTATATACAAAATGAAAATTCATAATTATTATTTTCTTGCAAGATAATTTCAATGCATTGTATTTTTATGATTAATTGAAATTATGTACATAATGATAACTCGGCATTCCTATTATCTTGCAGGACAATTCTGATTTATTGAATTTTTTTGATTGAATTGAAATTATGTACATAATGGAAATTCAGAATCATTATTATTCTGCAAGATAATTTAAATCCATTGAATTTTTATGATTGAATCTAAAGTAAAATCAAATTATGTACATAATTTCAATTCAATCGTAGATATTCAATTAATTCAAATTACCTTGCAGGAAAAAATAATTCTGAATAACCATTATGTACATAATTTCAATTCAATCAGAAAAATTCAATGAATTAGAATTATTCTGCAAGATAATAAGAATACTGAATTTTTATTATGTACCTAATTTTAATTCAATCATAAAAATTCAATGCATCAAAATTATCTTGCAAGATAATAATAATTCGGAATTTTCATCATGTACATTATTTTAATTCAATCGGGAAAAATTCAACGGTTCCGTATAATCTTGCTGGATAGTCTCTATGCTGTATTATCATTAGGTACATAATTTGAATTCAATCATAAAAATTCAATGTTATAAAAGTATCTTGCAAGATAATGATAATTCTGAATTTCCATTATGCACATATTTTAATTCAATCAAAAAAATTCAATGAATTAAAATTATTCTGCAAGATAATAAGAATTCCCAATTCCAATTATGTACATAGTTTTAATTCAATTATAAAAATTCAATGCATCAAAATTATCTTGGAAAATAATAATAATTCTGAATTACATTTTTATTATCTTGCTAGATAATTTCAATTTATTGAATTTTTATGATTGAATTAAAATTATGTACATGATGAAAATTCAGAATTATTATTATTTTCCAAGATAGTTTTAATGCATTGAATTTTTATGATTGAATTAAAATTATGTACATAATAAGAATTGGGAATTCTTATCATCTTGCAGAATAATTTTAATTCATTGAATTTTTTTGATTGAATTGAAATATGTACATAATGGAAATCCAGAATTATCATTATCTTGCAAGATACTTTTAAAACATTGAATTTTTCTGATTGAATTAAAATTATGTACATAATGGAAATTCAGAATTATTATTATCTTGCAAGATGATTTCAATCCATTGAATTTCTATGATTGGATGAAAATTGAATTATAATCATGTACATAATCTTAATTGAATCATAAAAATTCAATAAATCAAAATTATCTTGCAAGGTAATAATAATTCTGAATTTCTATTATGTACATAATTTTAATTTAATCATAAAAATTCAATGAATCGAAATTATACTGCAAGATAATAAGAATTCCGAATGCCCATTATGTACATAATTTTAATTCGATCATAAAAATTCAATGTATCAAAATTATCTTGCAAGAAAATAATTATTCTGAATTTTCATTATGTACATAATTTTAACTCAATCATAAAAATTCAATGAATCAAAATTATCTTGCAAGATAATGATTATTCTGAATTGCCATTATGTACATAATTTTAATTCAATCATAAAAATTCAATGAATTGAAATTATCTTGCAAGATAAAAAAATGTATAGTTTTAATTTGAGTAGAATAAATTGTTGCTAATAAATAGCAAAACAGCGTGCCATAACTTAGAAAAATCAAAAACCAACAAAATCCACGAATCAACCACTTTCACTTTCAATCGGCAATCGAGTGACGAAATGTAAAAATCCTGGTAAATCCCTCAAAAACCAACCAAACTCACATTCATACCGCTTTTACTTTCGAGTACCTAGCAGTTCATTCAAAATTCGTTGCTATGGAAACAAATTGGGAGGCGGAGTCATGCCAAAGGCTAGTCTTCCAGAAAATATATCACTTCACTAACGCCATCTATGAGCCAACGAAATAAATTATATTTAAAATTTTATTTTGCTAATTACTCCGAATACATGGTTTTTTTGATAAATATATGGCTAAAAAATGAGAGATAAAGGTTGAAAGTGAATAAACATATAGGTATTTGAACTGATTATCTGATTTTCATACAAGAAAAATAGGTTTGAAAAGTACCTATTTTTGTTAACTTCATAACTTTTTTACTAAAGACTGGAATAATTTTTTGAAAATTCCATTCGCTTATTTGAAGCTGACAGTAATATCTTCCATATAGTTAATTTTCATAAGTGTAAGTCAAATCATATTTGAGTTAAAACGATTTGAAAAGCCTTGAAATCAATATTTGTACTATGCTTAGAGGCTTTTTACTCTGGATCTAGGAAAGATTCTCAAATTGCGATACGTACAATTGTTTATAAGCCTTCAGTCTTTAAAATGATGTATAACATTTTCCATTCCAATAATAAATGAAAGCTGTATAACGATTTGAAAAGTGACAATTATCGCCTTTTACGCAGAGACCCGCCTTAACTAGGTCACATACTTTTGCTTTTTACTTTTAGAATAAGAATATGAGATTATTCTCTTCACAACTGCACATGTATTGCAATAGTGAACAAAGTCATTATATAACTTTTCAAATGATTAATATTCATGTATCTGGATATTGAGCTCCAAGTTGAACTATAATTTTTTCAGGCATTGGACTCCATACCAAGCTAACGTTGAATACAAGAAAAAGTACATCAACTCAAAGAGCCATTTATAATTTTATGAAGAGCACATCTAATATGATAAGGATACTGGAAGAAGCAAATTTCATCGATAAGATACAGATATTATCCATTCCTCAAATAAATAAGTGATTTACAGGAGAAGTTTTTGTCTGATCAGGAGGTAGTGATGAAAAGATCATTTTCACTTTAAATGATTTCCAAAAATCCAGTAGAGAAGCATATAATGATGTTCTCGGATATACAATATGGGTTCTGTATGACAAAAGAGCAGCAGCGATTAACGTTGATGATCTTTTGAATGACTGATGTTGGTTCAGACCAGAATTATACAATATCTTCGCAGTTATTGGAATTATGTATGGATGTGTTGTGATGAAGCTCTGGATGACTTAACTAATGTACACATATACAAAATCAGAGTATTGACAAGAGCAAGTTTTTGGAATAGATGAATATTGCATCCACTCATTGAAACTAGGAAATATTAACATCATACCAAATACATCTATAATGATATCAGAAATTTCTCTATTCACACTACAATATTCATTGAGCTAACAGACGAGTACAGTTTAGAATTGAGCGTGGGGGATCTACTTGCAGAAGATTCATAAATTTAGAATGTGGATCCTGTTCCTAATTCAAATGCTGATTGATATTAAACTAAGTACTCAGGTGATGTTAGATCAAATGATGATAGAGTCGATGAGAATTGCTGGTAATAGGATTCTGGGTGCATCAGAGACGTTGCACAAGGAATATCTGCATCAGAAGACTAGGGCTGAGTGTTCACTACAGTGCATCAGTAACCATATCAATTCTAGGAATTAGTTTCGAGGGTAATCGCAAGCATAAGCGGCAAGTAATCGCTATGGAAATAGTATCTTTCCCTGGTATTTGTGAGAATACTAGGAAGGATCGAGTGGGAAATATATTGATGTATGGAAAATTGAGTACCGGGACGTATGTGATCAGATTTTATTCTTTGATAAAAACACCTATCATACTAGACTTTCGTTATATCAAATGAAAGTGAAGAGATGTGAACTGTTGATGGAATATAAAGTTATAATGATCATTCAGTTCGATAGATATTCAGGTGACGCATATGGTTATCTGTATTGGGTGGAAAAGATGGAATTTTTGAAAATCCATTGACATTGTATCGAATGCTAAGTCCTTTGACTGAGAGACAGTTATATAAAATTTCAGAAAATCTCATACTTTGATACGGATATGTGATTTTTTCAATTTTATATACCTAGTTTCGTGAAATTCCACTGTACTCCAAAAAAATCTGTACCCTCAAAATCATGGTATTGATGATGAAATCTCACAAAATTTTGTAGATACACTTATATACTCTGAAATATCCTGGCACTTATAATTGATGCAACTAAAGCCTGGAAAAACACAAAATCTGTTGGTCCAGATAATATTCCGGTTTACATATAGGAAGATTATTGTGGAATATTGAGTTATCTATTGTGTCGTTTGTTCAATTTGAGTATAGAATATAATACTCTCCCCAAAATATGAAGATTTTCTCAAGTTTTTCCTCTACTAAATCAGGCAACAAAAGTCAAATTAAGAATTACAGACCCATATCTTGTTTAAAATCGGCAGCAAAAATTTTCTTAATCATCAAAACTTATAATATAAACTGATAAAGATAAGTTTCTAGGATAAGTTATACGCTCTACTTGACTTATATCTAAACAATAGAATTAGGTACGTACTGTGCAATGGATTTGTTCCATCTAATTCCACAATCACATCTGATGTTCCTCAGGGCTCTGTCCTAGGCCCTTCATCATTCTTATTGTTTGTTAATGACATAACTAATGTTATAAAATATTGCAAATATTCCATCTACGCTGATGATCTCGAATTATATCATCGGTATCTAATCTGAATGATTGCTCTTTCCTAAAGATGGATTCAGATGCAATCTACAATTGGTTCGCATCAATCTATCTCAATTTCAAATTGAATGAATGTCAGGTGATCACTTTTAGTGGATGAACCTAGCATACCAATATTCTATGAATAATGAAATAACACTTCGTGTTACATTTGTTAGAGACCTAGGTTTGCTCCTGGATCATAAATTAACTCTTGTATACCACATAGATAATATGATCAAAGTTTGTTATGAAATCTCAGGATTTCTACTTCAAACAACTTTTGTCTCCAGAACATCGAATGCTGCAAATCGTTGTTCCAAACCCTTGTTATCAGTAAATTATTATCACTAACTATTATTGCAGAATGAACGGATAGAAATCACAATGTAGAAGTCTTCCTTCTTCTGTGTATTCTAGATTGTTTGAGCATAGCTGAAGAAGTTGTTTGTTAGCTTCACGTGTTTCATCAATTATCATTTTAGTCCTAATTGAAGTAAAGTGGCGCTGGTGAGTACCCTATAGGCATCCATGACAGACTATAGTATCAGCTATCTATATATAGAGATCAGTTGTTCCCTTAAAGAACTATTGAATCTTTTTTATTATTGAGTCCCAGAAACGATATCCATTCTGGAATTATCCAAATTTGAACCATAACTACCTATCTAGCATACTGTTTGAAGCAGAAGACGTTTACAAATTAAAGATGGTCCCTGCAAGTTTTCTCCGCCGTACGACATGACAAGCAGCTGTGTGAATGTCGTTACTCGTGTATGTCGTATTTCACAATAAGCAAACGCATCGAACAGATATACTACATTGATTTATGTAAAAAGTATTAATCGGAAAACATTTCTATGATCCCAGAAGCCAAAGACAATAATTCTATAACTGTGAAGCAGAAGCTCAGAGCTTCTCAGTGGAAGATATTCGAGGAATAACAAGCTGAAGAAACTCGTCAGAATCAAAGCATTGGTAAGGAAGATATTGACTGTCTCTTTTCCATCCAACGTGTGTTTTCCAACACGAGAATATCAAGCAGTGAACAAAGAATACAGTTTTTGAATTTTGGAGTAGTGAATGATTGCAACATCACGACAACGTAGCCGCTCACTCATTTCAATTTGTTTAAACAAATATTGGCAGCTACACTGCAAACGCAGCAAACGAAGTCGAGATTGCACTGCCGTAGTTGCTAAGAGCCTTTCGTTTCTTATCTGCGCACTGACATCAAGTATTGGTACCAATAAACGAGAAAGTTATAAGCGCTTTTGCACTTCACCCGCTCGTGGTTTAATTCAGCTCTGTAGGCTGTCCTCAGAGACACTAACTCTCCACGAACTACGCTTGCTACACCATCCGGCTAATTTGATATATATTTTCAACAGGCATTGGATACTTGCCTTGATTTGGCCCAAATCATTATTTACCATGAGTCTCTCCATGTTTCTGGATTATTCACTAAATTGACAGATACTCTTGAAGAATTGGATGTCAAAGATCGCATAGGCTGTCAAAGAAATCCTATAAAGAATGTGTTAGCAATTAGACGGAGTGGGTAGAAGGAATGCTTCCGAAAGCAGAAATATCGCTAAGAGGAGCTTGCGCCTTCTATAGAAACCTATCCTCAAGAGGACAGTGAAGATATATCAACCAGAAACAATTCCACCACCTGATAAACTTGAAGTGGAATATAGATTTGTTCATGTCAAACAAATTCCATTAATTTGAAACAGACCTCTGTGAATAAGTATTCAATTTGACGCTTGAACTAATAAATATATCAAGAATAGGTGAAATATTCAGTCAATAACAGAATATTGATTATAAAGTAGCAATAATTCACCATAAGTATGATTTTGCGATTGAACTGATCTTTATACGTGATGACAAAAAATTTTCTGGTTTGTCCTTCAATAATAACTATTATCACAGTCATGTTCTTAATGTAAGTAGGCAAAATCTGGAAACTCAGTTAAATTCATTCATTTTTTCCTACCTAGCTTGACAGTTTTGGTTACATCTTAGCCCTAATCAAGAACGAAAAGAGTCTTGGAGATTATTATGGAACATGAATTTAGAAGTCTGATGTACAGAAGTGTGAGACAGCAATCATCATTTTGTCTAATGCATAAATCGTCTATTATCAACGCTACCGACTAAATTGATCACAGTTTATCGTGAAGGAACAAATTCCTCATGCATGATACCTCTGCTGTCAAAAGATCAAATCAGCATCGTTTTAATCTTTGATTTGCTCATTTAAACTTGTTTTGGCCGAAAAAATATCTCAGTTGGTCTTTCTTCATTTTGCCGCCAAATCGCGATATCGCATTCCGGTAGGATTCCCAGTTCAACCAAAAATGTCTAGAAAGGAGAATCTGTTCCTGAGATTTTGTATATTCACGGAGCAATCCTGATGAACTGCTCCTAGTATTTGCTAGATAAAACCAATATCATGTTAGCAAGTAGAAAAGTGAATTTATTTATCACCAGTATATGAATTCTATACAAATAGATTGACAGCTTGAAGAGTACTGAATAAAATTGAGAACCCAGTGTTGATTCTCAATTGATTTAATTGAAATTGAAATTGAAAACTACGTTCATAACATTATGTCAGCTAAAAATAGAAATAACAGTCCATAGCTTCTAGTTACAAAGTGATAATATCATCAATTTGATAAGTATATGACTTATAAGAAAAGCAATATTACATTGTTTATTTATTCACACCAAATGATAACGAGTGTAGAATATTTTCATTCAATGACTCTTCAATCATTCGTTTCTTACAAAGCTCCAAAGCTTCATCCAATTGATTGTGTAATAAAATATTGCATCAATTCTCACCACTTCTAAGTTTATGAAAATTTGATAGAAATCTAATTCGTTGACATTATCATTAATTAGATTTTCCAGGTAGTACAAGCGAAAACTACGGTATAAGAGGCACATAACAATGAAATGGAGCACACTTTCATTTTTGTTCCAATTACAAACCGAGCAAAGTTCTGTTTCAAGCAGTTCATTCTTCATATTTTTATGAATTATTTCAAGACCTCGTTCACTCTGATTTGACTGATTGAACGTGTTTTATGTATTGATAAGTTAAATCTTAGGTAATTTTCAGTTTCTGAATTGGTTTCCAATAATTTGTAATAATTGCTGTATTTCGACTACAGCAGGTAATCAAGGTCTCTTCGAGCTAGTAATTGACGGTAAACTGATAATATTTCCTCAATTTTATTCTTAGAGATTGATTGGCTGTTCCAGACATATTCAAAACTTAGTTCGACTATAACTTTTTTTAATTGAGTGCACCAGTTAAAGTTTTCTTTGTTTATGGTGCTTTTATCAAAATGCAAGAGGCGATAATATAGAACTTTCAGTGTTCTATTTTGGCCCATTTTTAGGATTCCCTCCCATCAGTTCAAGATGCGTCGCCAGATCTCTACCTTAATATGCACTAAGCCTGTTTTCAATCTTATGTAGTAATTTGGGGTATTGAATAGTAGACCAGGGATGTTTTTAATAAATTGTAGTTGACATTTTTCTATAACTTCCATCTGTTGAACATTTCATATCCCTGAACCATGTAAAGCGATTGCCTTAATGATGGCGTTAAGTAGTTCTATTTTTTTATCCCACCCCTCTGATTTCCCTTTCGAAAGGATATTCCTTACCATGCAGGACGCTAGAATGACTCTTTTGTGATTCTGACGAGCTGCGAGACTCGTTTTAGGCTGAGAAGGAGATTATTGAGCACAAATGACATAAGCTATGCACAATATTGTAACGAATTTAGGTCTATAATCTAGTCATTTCGGCTTGACTGGTGCTTACAATTATTAAGGAAATATTTTACATCGAGAAATAGAAGCGAATATATTTGTTTTCCAGAAAATTCTAGGAAATTAGAAGAAAAATTGACAGAAAATTCAAGACAATCAGAAGAAGAGTAAATGGAGAATTCTAGAAAATAAGAAGAAAAATTGACCGGGATTACAGGAAATTCTAGAACATCAGAAGAATAATTTACAGAACATTCCAGAACATTAGAAGACATATTAACTGAAAATTGTAGAACATTGAAAGAAGAGTTGCTAGAAAACTCTAGAACGTTAGAAGACAAATTCACTGAAAATTGAAGAAAACTGAAAGAAGAGTTGCTAGAAAATTCTAGAATCTTGCAACAGAGAATGGAAGATTACGAGAAGAGAATACAGGAATTGAAAGAAAAGTTCCCAAAGATGACTTGATCATCGATATCAGAATCTGTTGCATGTGAAGCGGGCAATGTAAGGATGATAAAAGAAGAGAATAAGGCAAAGATCCACATAAAGACACCGGAATTCAATGGAAAGACATCGTGGCCGATTTACCTTGAACAATTCGAAGCTGTTGAGAAGGCATATGGATGGTCATCTGCAGATAAGGCCACAGCATTGCGGGGAGAAGCGACGAATGTTCTTCAAACAATAAAAGAGGACGAACAAGGTGACTTCGACCAACTGATCAAGCAGCTAAAGATGCGCTATGGCAACGCGCACCTCGAACAGGTGTATCAGACTCTACTGAGAAACCGATGCCAGAAGTCGCAAGAAGCTTTCAGAGAATTTGAAGCTGACACCCTACCGCCTTTGATAGCGTTTTGGAGGGCTTAGGCACTCAAGCATTAATTTTTGGGGCTTGAGATAGCGAAATACAGCAGGCACTGTGGATATATCGTCCGAAATCCGTAGTTGATGCATTATCGTATGCATTGGAGCATGAAGCAGCAAAGCAAGCATCGCATGGACAGTTCAGAGCTAGACAAATGAGTACCGACTAACATGATGAAATTGAAGATTTGGAAACTCGCCTAGAACAGCAGGAAAAATGCAACTTTGCTGCTGGAACTGTGAAGAATTGAGCCATCCGCAGAGGCTGTGTTAGAAACCGAAGATTGAGGTGGCAATTAAATTCAAAGAAGCAGAAGAAAAGATGTCGGAAAAACTTATTGCAGTCAAGAGGACAGAAGTAGCCGATGAGAGATGGCAGCCGTAAGAGTTACGCAAAGACCAGGAGAATAATCCGGATTTGAAAATTTTACTGAAGTGGTATAATAATGATGTTAGACCAGCTTGGAAAGTTGTTGCACCACACTCTCGGAATGTAAAATTGTATAGGGCGCAGTGGAATTCCATAGTGGTTGAAGGAGGCCTCAAGGAACGCGTTGATAATCCCTAGGAACAGAGTACCTGAAGTACTGGGAGGGATTCATGATGAAGCTGGTGGAGGGCACTTTGGAATTAGTAAAACATTAGAAAAATTACGCCCGAGATTTCACTGGATAAATTGGAAGAAGGATGTTAAAGAATGGTGTGGCAAATGCGTTATCTGCGCCAGTAGTAACGGGTCACAGAGAAAAAGAAGAGCTCTAATGCGTCAGTACAAATTGGGAAGTCCTTTCGAGCGCATTGCAATTGATATGGCCGGACCGTTTCCAGAAACTAACTACGGAAATAAATACATAATCGTTGTGACGGACTATTCCAGTAAATGGGTAGAGGCGTACGCTCTACCCAACCAGGAAGCTGTCACTGTCGCCGAAGTTTTGGTGAAAGAATGTCGATTTGAACTTTATTCGGACCAAGGAAGGAACTTCAAATCAGCCGTCCTTCAAAACATTTGTAAAATCTTGGGAATTCACAAAACCAGGACCACTGCATTACATCCGCAATCCGACGGCATGATTGAACGGATGGACAGAACAATCAATCGATATCTGGCAAAGGCTGTCTCCGACCATCAGCAAAACTTAGACTTTAATCTGTTCCTGTTAGCATACCGTTCAGCAGTATACGAAACAACTGGGCAGATACCTGCGAACATCTTAATTGGACGAGAGTTGCGCTTGCTAAGCGACCTAATATTTAGTAGTAAACCAGGTGAAGATCTAGCAGGAGAAGATTACGTTACCAACCTTCGAAGAAGAATGGATGACATTCATGGCCAAATTTGTTAAAATATCCAAAATGCCAGCGATCGAATGAACGAAAATTATGACATCAAGGCCGAGAAAGGTGGCTGTCAACCAGGGAATTTGGTGTGGCCTTATAACCCGCAGAAGCGCTAAAGGTTGTCACCAAAACTTCAGCGGAACTGGGAAGGTCCATATGAAGTGATGGAGAGAATTAACGACATCATCTACCGGATACGGAAAGCTCCAAACGGAAAGCTGAGAGTCGTCCCCTTCAATCGGCTAGCCTTATTTGCCGGCGATAGCCATGAAGACCGACATAAAGCCACGGTTCGACGGATTGTTGAGCAAGAACCAAGACCTGTTCACAGTGCCTTTGAACTATTCCCTGGCTCACTGTGTGGCGAGTGACTTGAAGATGTCCCGAGAAATAGCGTCCATTTTCAAGAGGAATTATGGAAGATTAGAAGAACTGGCCAACCAACATCCATCAGTCGAGAAAACACTACACCTTAAGGACACCCGCGCGGAGCATAAAGGATACCTTTACTATATGGTGACCAAGTCATGTTCCTACCAGAAACCGACATACCGCACTATGTGAAATGCTCTGCTCGACCTCCGAAAGCATCTATTGGACAACGACGTAATGAAGCTGGCAGTACCGAAGTTAGGCTGTGGACTAGATAAATTGGATTGGAGGATAGTAAGGAATATGTTGGAAACCCACTTCCGGTCTACCGGAATAGAAATCCTCGTCTATAGCTACTACCCTGAACAGCAGACGAATAATGGACGGACCATCGACTGCTACTTCTACGAAACATCTTGATGTACCAAGGGTGACCAATCCAGACTCTGACATGACTCTTTAGGGATTCGCGAAGAACCAGTTCGGGACGAAACTGTCCTGAGGAGGGGGCAGTGTAACGAATTTAGATCTATAGATTAGTCATTTCAGCTTTACCGGTGCTCAGAATTATTAAGGGAATATTTTACATCAAGAAATAGGAGCGAATATATTTGTTTTCCAGAAAATTGTTGCCACCTTCTAGCGTTTTCTAGAAAGGCCTGGACGTTTGCGGGAAGAATGTAGTGGGGAGAGATCGACGGTATATATACGCTGACTAAGCGAAAAGCATGATTGATTTTTCAGCACAGTGACCTTATACTATGGATTACCAGTGATAGAAATAAATTGTGATTAAGGTTGAGTTATTGTGTAGTGTATGATAATCTTTAGTTCAAAATAGAATTAGTTATTGGAAATAGAGTTAGTCATCTAAATTATTATATCAATAGATCATGAAAATGAATAGTAGTGTTTGAGAATTTTTGCTCCATAAATTGGAATAAATAACGTTACAATATTAATGTTTGTGTCCAAATAGTCCGGTCAAGTTTGCCTCAAAAATAGGGGTACTCTTGCATGAACTCCCAAGAAGTTGAAAATTTACATGAACGTTAGGGATACCATAATAATGAAGTTGTGGAAAGTCCCCATCAATCCCATGCGTGCAAAAATCTAATACAAGGTTAGTCTTCTCAAAAGTAGGTTTTCTGTGGTTTCCATCGAAAGTGTTGATTTTATGCTAGAAATAATCAAGACAAAAATTGTAGATCTTCCAATTCTCTACGAAAATGGTTTTTGCTCTTTTTTTCAGGAGTTATATTCTCAATAATATGCATGACTACGCTACTCATGTACATTATGGACATAAAATATAGATAAAACTATTTGTCTGCGTATCAAGTACTCATACATTAATATTGAATTATAATTCTAAGAATGTGAAATGGAAAGAAACCCAGTCCCTCATTTTATGTGACCATGTGGCTTTGAGCAACATCCGTCTGCTGTTCAATTGTCAACGTTGCAGTTTCCGTCTATTACTCACTTTAAATTACTTGCATGGATAAGTTACGTTACGTATCTTTTGCAAAACATTCACGCAATAAAAAACTTGTTTAATTTCAGCTTGACTTCTTTCAACCTCGGCTTCTGCTCATCAAAAACTCCCTCAAATATATTAGCAGGTTCAAGTGTGGCTTGGTAAGCAACTAGACCCAGAAGAATGGGGTTGAAAGCTGATTAATAATGTATTGGAATCAATCCACACTCTATTTCCACCTGCACCAGAAAAGCTCCTTAATACTATTTTTTATAACCACAGAAAACGATGTAATCCAAATTGCGGCTGTAAAAATGTAAGCTGACTTTTTTCAAAGCATTTAGCTGTCAAAGCCAGTCGTGTCTAAATACTAAATCTTCAACAGAAGATAATCCTCACATCAACGATGAAATAACTGTTGTATCGCTGTTTGAATAATCTATGTCAAATCAGGTAGATGATGATGAAGAAAAAGTAGAATAAGAAGATCCAATATCATATTAAACTTCAACAAGAAGACCGTAGAGTAGGCCTACCGGAAAAACCACATTGAAAAATACGCGCCAAGTACACTATCTCATAGGTGGCTCAGATACGTGTACATATAATGGAGAATATAACTTCAGAATGGCTTTTTCTCAGAAATGGTAGATCTTAGAAAAAAGTCCTCTGACTTCTGACGTTGTAGAGAAGTTCCAGATATTGTTTATAGATAACGCAAATAATAGCAATGAAAGAATATCCCCTTGTAACACCCCCTGAGTGGTTTTAATTGGATTGGATAGGCTTTCATCTTTTATTCTAAGTGTTGCATTATCATGAAAAAATTCCAGTATTCTGACATAGTTCCTTGAAATTCCAATATTGATTAGTTCATTCCAAAAAATGTTAGAGTCTTCTGTTTCAAATGCCTGGCTAGAGACAATGAAAATCGCATAGCAGTTTTGTTCTGATAATCTAAGATGCAGTTAAGCTGCAGCTTTTGATGTAGAAATGTTATCCGTGGTACCTCTGTGTTTCCTGAAACTTGCTTAGTTTTCATTTGAGATGATGTCCATTTCTCAATCCGAGAGTATCGCAGTTGAGTGAATAGTTCACATACATAATTTAATAATGCTATCCCCTGAAAGTTGACCGAATCTAATTTATCACCTCTGTTCTGTCGTTACAAAGACCGTCGCAACCCGGTGCCTGATTCAATCTACTGTTATCTAGGCTGCGTTGAACTTCTCCAAGAGTGAGCTTTGCATCAAAATAGGGGTGTGAACAATCTGTGGATTGGATAGATTGATTCAAAGGATTGACTGCGCTATGAATTTCTATATAAAAGGCTTCCCAATTACCTAATTCGATTACATTGTTACAACAATTTTTGGTTCTAGGTGAAATAACTACAGACCAAGAATCTGACCTACTTTTCACATCAATTAATCTATTTTTGATACTTTTTGTATGAACTTTTTCACTTATACATAAAGCTTCTTTATAATCTGCTCTCTTATTTGAATATAACTTCAAGTTTTCTGCTTTGAAGCCTTTGCGGTATTCATTTAGACTGATTTTACAGGCTTTTTTTAGGATAGTACATTCCTTGTTGAACCCCGGTTTGTTTGTGCTACGATTTATACTCCTATGTTCATATACCTATTACATACCTGATGAGCAAGCAGCATCTTTGATTGTTATATTTGAATCAATAAATTATGTATTTTTTCAACTGAACTGGCTTTAACTTCATAAGTAGATTACAATTTTAATGAATCAGAGTTATCTGTTACAGGAGTATAATCTGTACCAAAAGAATTGGTGCAAATGCTATGCGGAGAAATCAGTGACATGAAAACATGAAAATTTTGTATTTCATTTATGCCTGTACTTATAGTCGAAACTCAAAATCGTTCTTGAGTATAACTTGGCCAAGTCGAGGCAAAGTCACCATAGATACTTACTTGAAAATCTATCCTATAGTTGATACTTCGTAAATTCGTGGCGAAGCTTGAGATTTTCTGTTTTTGACATATATTTGATTAATATGTTTGACGTTCATGACAGTATTTGCGAGATATTCCCAGTTGGTTTTGAATTTGATCTATTTTTGGATAATTTGATTGGAAAGATGAGTTCCAGTAAGTATGTATACATCTATGGCGTATATTAATGTTGAAAATACAAATGTCAAAAATAACTGACACGAATACTTAAGCACGATTCAAGGTAGCCTTGTAGTAGACTCAAGTTATGTCAGAGTCAAGTAAACGCGAAGTATTACTCTGTTGCCAAGTAACGACTATCGGTAATATTCTCATACTTGAGCAATTTTCAAGTTTGAGATCGAGCGAAGTATCGACTATAAGTACGGGCATTAGACCACAAGTGTTGACCAATGCCAGATCAATAACACTTCTTCCGTTATCATTCATAAATGTGAACATATCTGGGATGTCTTCCCTTGTCATACCATTCGATGTGTGAGAACCCAAATTCTCAATTGCTTCTGATAATTTAGTGCCCCTTGAGCTAGTATTTGAGTGTAATGAGATCCTTGCTTCGTGTACATTTGAAGGTAGAGAAATGTCAACATGTATTTGGTTCAGTTGACCAATGTGGGCACTGAAGTCACCTAACACAACAATAATATGAGAGTCGTACGCTACTGCGATATTGTTGAGTGTATCATCCAACATACCTATACACAAGTTGTATAAAGTTGGTTTAAAATCTGTGAGTATAACTACTATTCTAAATTCTCCATAAAATATTTCTACTATCAACCTTGAATTCGTGTTTTCAATTAGCTTACTCGTCAAGTTTGGCAAGTCCTTGATAAAAATAACAAGGCCTCCACTGACTTTACCTACATCTTTTACTTTGCTTGCTTTATTATAATATCTATTTGTGAGTTCTTACATAGAATTGGGGAGCTCTAGAGGATCCATATACGCCCAATTTTCGCAAAAACCAATATCACTCGAATAATAAGCTTTTTCATGGTTTTCATGAATCTCTTCAAGTTTCTGCACTATTAGAAGTGTATTCTAATAGATGATCAGATCTCTATTCCATAGCTTATAGTGTTTTACTGGTATTCATATAAATCCAATGCTTCAATTTTTGTTTCTATAAAGATGCGTTTCCGTTGTTCTATTTTCATGGATTAAGACGCTCTGCGTCAAGAATCACTCCAAATAATATCTCAATTAAATGACAGTTTCAGAATTCAGACAGTTCATTTGGTGTCCAATATCTATCTGATTGCTCCCATGGGATATTATCACTATGAGTTTTCTTATGTTTATCTACTCATATTCAACTATATCGACTCATGAATTCATTAAACTGTCACACTTGATTCAGGTCAACGTTTATAAGACCTATTTTTCAATATGCATCAACAACTAGATGAGATTTTTGAATGCAAATGTTCAAATTTCAAGGCCGTAGGTATCTTTCTTATAGATGATAGGCTGTGAAAAATCCCTTTTTTCCCAGTCACGAGCACCCGAACTATAATAACTGTATCAGAAATAGCTACTAGAATGTAAAAATTGGGATCTATTCCGGCAGCTCAAATATAGTGATCCTGAAAGCAGTGGAACATGAATAACGTTGTGCATCTAGAATACATCAGTAGTACCCTTTGACCCAGCTTCACGGTCCGCTTGAGTTGGAAACGAGAAATAATAGATCAAAACGCTACAAGTATACTCTATGAAATTCTGAATGTTTGGCGCCATAGATATAAAAGAGAAAGTACAACTGCATCATGTAGGAGTCAGTGCTTTGTTTGTATTGAAGTGATTACTATATGGAATACAATGAGCACATCCCAATATCTGTCCCATATTTTGTAAATGGATAATAAAACTTCCACTAAAATCGGCAGAGCTTTTTGCATCTTCTACAGGTCAAGATTTAACAAAAATATTCCATACATTCCTAAACATTTTGATATATCACGTTTTGGATGTAGTGTCTGAAATTATTATACATTCATTCATCATTATTTATTTATCATCTTTCACTGCGTGGTACACCACTATTATCAAAATTTTATAAACTTTTATGAAAATATGAAAATATTGGATAAATAAAAGGTATAAGTTATAAAAATTATATTCAATATTGCTTTGTTCTAGTGAAAGGTCGATTTAATACTCATAAGACGTCATGATGACGTCCAGAGGTCTATTATGTTTCTCAAACAGTGAGCTTCATAGGTGTACAGATTCCTAGAAAATTTGATCTTATTCATGATAAAATTATGTTGCGTTATAACTTGATGTACTTGTAAATCAGTGTGAATGTATGGGAAGAGTTGACATATATATCATTCATTGTATCATCTTTCGAATGCTATTCAGAAACATTTTGACACATCTCCGAGTTTCACAAGCATGCGCAAAAAGAGAAAGCTTAGTTTCAAAGTACTGGATAATGTTTAGTCGAAAGAAGCGTGATTTGGACAAATAAATTTGTTAAATGTATAATATATCTAGCTCGTGATCTAACAAAAAATCTTAAAAATGATTTAGATGATACTTAACAAGCCAGACAATAACGCCACGTATATTCTCAAAATGTTTGATGATGAATAAGACCTTTTGAGTGACAATAGACCTTTGGACGTCACGGAAAATGTCCGAACCAAAAAAAAAATATTTCTAAATTGAGTAATACGGGGCTTTTCTAATTCGCATTTTCAAAATACTTACATTTAGTGATGTCTCAAACTACTCTGATACAGAAATCCATTTGAAAATTTTATGTGTCAATGACTTAGGCTAATATTCAATCAATTATTAAAGCCATATTCCAATGATCAAGTAATAACAGGAATATTTGAATTATATATATATATATATATGAAATTTCCCTGTCTTAAATTATTTTGAATGAAGAAATTAGGTTTTTGCAGAAATGAAAGAATTGATTTCCAGACAGAAGACTTTGGGAGAATAAAAAAAATTCTGAGTATTTTCATATGCTCCCAATAATTCACTCGACAAAAATGTTCAATTCAATCCATTTATTTTTTCTTTTTTGTTTGACGAGAAATGTACATAAAGTACGGAAATAAAACTCAGATATAATTTTAAATTCTTGTTTTGTTTACAATTAAAGTCGTTCATCCCTTTCATCCTAACCTGTGATAACACAATCATAAAAGTCTCCATTGGTCTCACGAACAACAATCGTTTTCAGTTATGAATAAAGTTTATAAAGCAAAGAAAAATTGAATATAACATGACTATTCCATTCTTAGTATTTATAACAAGGTTAACAATGCTAAATCGCCATAGAAACGGTGCATATCAGTGGGTATTTGGACGTGTAGAAATACCATCGGGTATTACACTAGTGGTCAGAGAGAGTATTTTACTCAAAGATGTGGATACCTCCAATTTGTGCTTTCTTCGTATTTAATGGAATATTTTTCTGAATATCTTCATCAATTTTATCTTCTGATCTATCACCAAACCTTTCTGAACTAGGTTCCATATCAAGACGCAATATATTTCTCTATTATTCGTCAAAGAAAATGCAAGATATTCTAATTTTTCAGTTTGACAGAAGTTTGTTCACTCGTTCCTCTGAAAAATGTGTCAGTTGTTACTAGATTCATAAGCCAATTTGAAAAAATGGCTTGACTCCTAGAATAGCCCTCCGTATACTATTTGTAGTTGAAGTATTATAGACTATTTTTGTGGTGCTTGCGTTTGAATACCACGAGTGTGCAACACGAGTTGTATTCACAAGCACAATAAACATTCGTGATAGCACCACAAAAATATTCGATAATACTTTAACTACTTATGGTATAATAAATGAATATCTATCATATATTCTACTAAGAATATACAAAATGTGATAATCTTTGAATATTTGTATCAAATATTCTAGGAATAATTTAGATAGACTATTCTCAGATGATCCATAGTATATAGGAATATGCTATGTTTATTGATTATGAATATTCCTAGAATAAGCAAAATAGGACATTTCCAGAAGATTTATAGGCTGTTGGAATATACCTTGAATATTTCGGATATCCAGGGCATTCACAGGACAACTAGAGAATATTCTCAGGACGTTATTGCTATCTGGGAACGTGTGTTGTCGTCGTTGATATGTGGTCTGAGCATCATCAAAGATTGATTTTCAACAATAAGAACTATATTTCTTATAATTTCTCATTTGTCTTTGAATATCTTCTCTAGTACTGATCCTAGAGAAAAAATGTGTACGATGTTCCATGTAGACAATTTCTTCATGATTGATTTAGAATATCAACCTCATTATGCTTGGAACAGTAGTTTTCGAGTTATTAATGAAAAACTGAAAAAAGGGACTTCCAAACTACCCTCAACTCTTAGCTCCACCTCCACCCATCACAACTTTTATTATGTTATTGAGGACACATTATCCTATATCTGTTATTACGTTCTAAACTAGGGTAGCGACCCTACCCTTCAAGAACAAATCGGCCTAGCTCAGTACTAAAAATAGAAATCAAAATAATCCCAGGGCCGGACTGGGTAGTTGTGAGGTTAGCTTTCAAACAAAATAAACTTCACCAAAACAAATCTACTGGACGCTACGTAAGCTAACTCCAAATAAAACAGAAAATAAGGGCGCCACGCAATTGTTAATTTTTTTTTCCGTCCTTAGGCACACAACTGCGAAAGTACCTGTGAAAGAAAAGATGGTAGGATGGACGGGTAGAATATTGGGTGTTAGGATAATTAGATCTGTCGGCGTCGATCAAGATGCCGCAGAACATAAAATAAAACAATATCTCAAACAGCGATACTTACTCACTAGCTGTAAAAAAAAAACACTAAATAAAATCACTCTCTGAACACTGAAGTGATAGGTACTTTTTACAAATAAATGATGATCAAATTTACCCAAATAGTAAATATTTAATAAAGTTAATCCAAAACAGAATGAAATAAAGTAAATATTGAAAAATGACAAAGGTTTAATTGAGTTATTGTAAACAGAATGGCGGCGATTCGCGTCCCTACGCAGACTTCAGAAAGTCTCAACTGAACAAATACGTCATAAACCTACTCCAGGAAAAAGTATAAAATAATGAAAGTCAGGCCCGAGATTGATCAACCTGGTTCACAACGGGACCTACCGTTTATAACGTAACCAGAGAAGCATAAAAAAGGAAAGGCGACAACGAATGCCTACCGCAGCAAAAAGTTATACACAAAAAAAATGAACAAAATTCGTAGTGAAGCCACGAGGTGGCTTATGTCTAAATTAGCACCAACAAAAAAAGTCTGAATAAAAAAACTGAACCACTTAGCGACGTCGCCGGAGATCCTATTGACTCGTCTGCCTGGCGTCTGGATCTCGGCCTTCAGGTCTAATTTTGCTGGATTCCAGGTGGTCAGGAAATCCAGGGTGGGAGTCAGGTACTTCCACAGCGTTGTGCCTTGGTCCGAACAACGTCAAATCGCAGGTGGTAGCGATAGAAAATAGAATGGCCACTAACAATTTTAACTAATCCCCAACACGTGGACTGCTCCGCCGAACAAAACAAATGGCCAAACCGCCCTAAATAATCGGCCGGAGCACAGCTTATTCCAAACGAATCCCCAACTTGGGCTTGCACACGCAAAAAAAAACTTTGGAATAAACCCCAAAATTGTGGTGGTAAAAAAAGCAAATCAATAAATGGACGTCTGTCCTACACCAGGACTTAAGGCTGACTATCTTCAATTAAGTCAAATCCGGTCGGTTTAACTTAATTGGAAATGAACCGTTTTCCATTAAAAAAACCTAGCGGGCGCCTCAGTACTAGGATTCAAAAAAATAAAACGTAACGTCACTGGCTGCAGCGCGCGCATTGCAGCAGCGACAATTCAAAACAAAAATTATGAACTAAAATTAATTGATAAAGGTAAACAAAAACACGCTTTTAATATAACCAAAAAAACTGAGCTTAAAGAAAAGAAAGAAACGGAACTAAAGATTGAAATATGAATGAAATTATTAGATTGAAAACTAAAAATATCTTTAACCAAAAGTAAGTACGTGAAGTAACTGAAATTAAACCCAAATGACCCAAATTATATTTTAGAATCTAACCCAGCAAAAAAGTGACCAAAAGCCAAATTGGCACGTAACACTGTGCCAAAACAAGTTTCTACATAAATTTTTTCCGCTATTACCATGAAAAAACGCCGTGAAAATCACAAAGCTGTTTTGACAATGCATGGAATTTGAGAAACACAGAAAGTATATCTTGATACGTTATTTTCATGTGGTACTTTGCTGACAAGTCCTAATGGCGAACAAAAGCATTTAAGTACCAAAGAACCTCATGCACTAGACAGCAGCAACGCTTTTTGAGCGCTTATCGCTCCACTCTGAATATTATAAAGAGAAGCGATGGAAATGGTGCACAAGATTCAGGACAAAGGATAGGGTATACATACAAAAAACAGACTGCAAGATTTCCGTTTCACTTCTCGGCTCTCCAACTTTGTAGATATTTTGTGCGCAATGTTCAGCGGCCTTTCTCAAACAAAGATTGTTAGAATCCAGTATTGGGGACGATTATATCGTCTAGATGCTCATATCCTATTTTTATTGAGATCCACCGAGCCGGAAGTGCACTTCACTTGACAGTTTTTTGGAATTTTTGGCATATATTCGAAACGATCGGGTGTTGAATATTGAAATTTGGTATTTAATTCTGCTGTAGCATCTGAATGATTGCCTGCTATTTTCATAACAATAGACTGAACCGGAAGTGAACTTCAGAAGTAGTTTATTTTTTAATTTTGCGCATAAAATCAGATCTAATGGTAATCGTGGAATTCTGGAAATCAGTATTTAGGAATGTTGTAGTATGAGAATAATGGTCTACTGTTTCCAAAGCAATCGACTTGTCTGAAAGCGCATTCCACTTAAAAGATTCTTAGAATTTCTTGTGTAAATCTAAAACGATTAACTGCGGAGCGATGTTATTTTTTGTTTGATTATATTATATCCAATGATATATATGATCAAACACAAAATCACATCGTATTATATATATATATATATATATATATATATATATATATATATATATATATATATATATATATATATATATATATATATATATATATATATATATATATAAATATCCAATGATGTACAAGTGAGTCACGTGATGTTCACGTCGGGTCTTGCAATTGTGTCAAATCGACCAGATTTGACCTAACTTGAGAAGGTAGTCAGCCTTGAGTTCTTGTATAGGACCGACGTTACATTTACTGCTTTCCACAACTTTGGGGGTTATTCCAAAGTCTTTTTTGCGTGTGCAAGCCCAAGTTGTGGATTGGTTTGGAATAAGTTGTGCTTCGGCTGAATATCTTTGGTAGTTTGACCATTTGTCTTGTTCGACGGAGCAACCCACTTGTTGGAGATTAATTCAAATTGTGAATGACCATTTCGCCTCAAATCCCTACCATCTGCGATAAAACGTCGTCCGTACCAAGACACATACTGTAGAAGTATCTCATTTTCACCTTGGCCTTCTCGTTCATCCGGAATCCAACCAATTAGATCCAAGGTCAAGATCCAGACGCCAGGTAGACGAATCAAGTAGGATCTCTAGCGACATCGCCAGCTAAAAGAATAATTCTATAATTATGCTACTCACACTTTCTTGGTGCTATTTGCCTAATTAATCACCTCTTGGCTTCACCACGATTTTGTTCATTTTGTGTAGGTTTATGACGTATTTGGTTCGTTAACAATTCAGTTAGGACCTGTTGAAGTCGTGGGACGCGAATCTTCGTGATTTTTGATATTTTTTCCATTACATTTCTTGGATAAATTTTATCAAATATTTATTACTCTGGGTAAACTTGATTCTCATTTATTTATTTTACCAAAAATTTTTGAGAATGATTTTATGAAGTATTTTTTTTTTAACAGCTGGTGAGTAAGTATCGCTTTTTGAATTATTTTTATTTCATGTTTCACGCCATCTTGCTCAACGACAACGGATCTAATTGTTTCAGACTCCAATATTCTACCCGGTCTTTTTTTACAAGTACTTTTGCAGATGTGTGCCTTAGGACGGAGAAATTAACAATTGCGTGGAACCCTAGTTTCTTGTTCAATTTGAATTCGTTACGTAACGTTCGGTATATTTATTTTTGTGAAGTTTTTATTTTTCTCTTAAAGCTAACCTCACAATAACCTAGTCTTGCGCTGGGATTATTTTCATTATTTTTGATATACTGAGATAGGTCGATTTGAAGTTAGAGTTTGTGGAAAATTTGAAATTAGTTTATTCTGTTTCGCATCCCAGTTTAGGGGTTCAGTGTGAGGCCTCTCTGTGACATAGCTTTATTAAATTTTTTTTTGTTCTTCTGATCGAATACACAAATAGATAGATTCAATTTATTCATTAGTTCAAATTTACATATATCTTTTTTTGTGTTTTCTCCTTTGTGAATCCCCTCCTTGACTCCCTACGTGTACAATCTGTATTGGTCGAGACAAACTTGTAACATAAGGGAAACATGTTTGTTCTTCTATATCAGTAACACCGTTCATTTTTTTGTACATTGATTTTATCTAGGTGCTTTTTCGGGAAACTTGGTTGGAAAAATTCCATAAAAAGCTTCATAATAGTTATCTATGTATTAAGGGCATAATCAGAGGATCATAGCACAAGGGAATGTTCAAAGCTCGACGCTAGGATTAACAAAATCAAACAGTACAATCTGGAGTTAGGGATTGAGCCCAGGTCAGAATTCAATAAGCGGATCTTATTCTCGTGAATTTTTATACTCAAATTATCTCTAGTTATACTATGATAAGTGTCAGGAATATATTGAGCTACATTTGATTTTTCCGATTGCCCATATTTCAAATAACCCAAATGTTCTTTAAAACGAGTATTAATTGGTCTTCTTGTTTGACCCAAATAAATTTGGTTGCAGTCATTACAAGAAATTTCATAAATTACCGATTTACTACTACTTTAAGGTTTATTCTACGGATTACCAAGTAATGTTTCAATATTTTGAGATTTATGAGATGCTCATGTTGAAAATACGGAATTTTTTTTTAAATTTCTGAATGACTCGTCGTATTGAAGCGAAATGTATTCATTTTCAGTTTCTGCAGGTGCTAAAAGTGTGGAAAATTTTTCTAAATTCTGTTTACGTCTAGCTTTATTTGATAATTCCATGATTGAATCTGTAGAAATGCCATTATAAATAGCAATGTTTTTGATTCTATGAAGCTCTGTTTGGAATCTCTTTTGTGTGAGCGGAAATCTAACCAGTCTAATAATAAGGAAATCGAAACTCGCGAATTTGTGCTGCCAATGATGATTGGAATCCAAAGTAATAAGCCTATCAGTGTTCGTATCTTTCCGGGATATTACAAATTCTAACTTATTTTTGTTCCTAATTACTAATGTATCTGAAAACGGTAGGTGATTATTTTTTCCTTTTTCTAAGGTGAATTTGATACTGAGAAATATTGAATTAATCTTGTCTAAGAAATCATCAATATTACTTTTACCTGAATCAAAAATAGCGAGACGTCATCCACATAACTAAGCCAAATTTTGGAGAAATCGGGAAATTATAATTTCAAATTAGTTTCAAAATTACTCATGAATCAATTGGCAAGAAAAGGCGATAAACTATCACCCATGGCTGTACCTTCTACCTGTTTGTGAAATTTGCCAATAATTTAGAAAAAAATTTGATTCATACAATGGGTTGTTAATTTTGAGTATACTTCAAACTTCTAATCTTCTAAGCCGTTACTCTCCAAAAGCTCCTCAAGATACCTAATTGTTCCTGGAATCGGAATGCTTGGAAATAATGAGATAACATCAAATGAAACCATAATCTTGTTTTCTTCTAGTTCTATACACTTCAAGCTATCAATAAACTGTTATTCATTCTCTGTTGCGGATGTTTCGGGCTTGACTTTCAGATTATTAAACTCTCTAACTAACCACTCACAAAAAGAATAAGTGGGTGAACTCATTCCAAAAACAATGGGCTGCATAGAATTTTAGGGAGACAATACATTTTTGGTAGTACTGGATTTGAAACATTAAGAAAACTTCGATTTACTAAATTTGAAGAGTCTTTAAGAGGCTGCAGCCTGAAAATCAACATTTTCTGGCTGGTTTTGAGCATTTATTACAGATAATTTCGAAGTGAAATTTTGGATGAAGGACAATAAAGTATTATTCTAGTGAGTAGCATAGCCATTTTTTCAAAAAGGATTATGATACTAGTGTAATATCTGATTTAAAAAGGCCTAGTTATTCGAAATTTGTCATATTTGGGCTCCTCCTGAACTTGCAGTATTACATCAATTTCAATGAAATTTTGTATGCTGTATAATTAAATAGTTCTTAGGGTCATAGCATAGCGATTTTATCAATATTGTTTGTTATTGCAAAATAAATAGAGTTCAAAGTTCCTGATTTTCTACAGCAATTTTTCCTACTTCTTATTGGAAAATATTGAAATATTTTATAACATATAATTAATATATACCTTTTTGAAATGGTTTCACTTGACAAATCATTATTTTGTGTATTTATATTGTTACTATCACGTTTCGCAGTTGAACAGTTTTCGAGATTTTCAGTTCAAGCATTTGTCGTTAGATGTATCTCGTAAGCAGATCGCTATCTAGTTCATCCCACTTGTATTAGATCTTTCACTATTGGTTGATCATTTTCCGAGTTCAGGGGTAGTGAAAAGTGAAAGGGGTGTGCAAAGTATTATTCTTATTTGGTGCAGCCGTGTTGTGTTTTATTTTTGTGTAGTGCTCGAGTTTACTTATTTCATTATGGGTAAACATACTGATAAACATTTAAAACTTTCAAAGACTTATAGTGCCAGGCGGAAGATGAAGTTAGTGCGGGAAGCAAAAGTGGTGCAGAAAATTGTAAGTATAGTTTATAATTTTTTTAAATTGACTCAAAACATAATTGTCCTTTCCTGCTGACTACTGATTTAAACATAATTTGCTATCTAATAGCAACAATCTATTCCAGTTTCATTTAAACTAAGTATACATTTTCATTATCATGCAAGATAATTTTGATTCAGTGAATTTTTTATGATTGAATCAAAATTATGTACGTAGTGGAAATTCAGAATTATCATTATTATCTTGGAAGATAATTCTAACACATTGAATTAAAATTAGGTACATAATTTTAACTAAATTTTTATTCAAAGAATGGAAATTGACACCATTAAATTATCTTTCAAGATGATAATAATTCAGAGTTTCAATTAAATAGATAATTCTAGTTCAATCATAAGAATTCGATGAATTAAATTTATCTTGCAAGATAATAAAAATGTATACTTCAAATTTAACTTAAATAAATTTTTGCTACTAAATAGCAAAACGGGGTGTCATAATTTGTTGTTCAAATAAAACTTATTGGGTTTTTGTATAGCCGCTACTATCGGAATAATAATAATAGTCAGTGAGCTTCATTGGCTATAACTTGCAAAATTGAATACGTAAGAAATCAAATGGATTCTATAAAAGAATCATCTATTTTTTATTATGCTCATTCTCCTTTTTTAAATCAATTACCGTAGAAGCGGTTTGTAATATCAATTATTTTCTTACGGTCTCCGCTGTATTCAAGTACAAAATACAACAGAAAAAGAAAATATTTTACTAAGTAACTATTCAAATATAACAAAAAATAGAAATTGTTGAACCTTGGTTTTCACTAAATGAATTTGAAATTTGCTGTAGTCTTCTGATATCTATTTATAATGACAAATAAACAAGGATATTGTTATTAGTATGATTAAATTAGAATATTTTTTCACTGAAGCAGAGCTATATATTTGAGTATCACTCCATTAAATTAATTCATTGATAATTTGTACTTTATTAGGAAACAAGACCATCTGCAGGATACGTGGATCCACCATCGCCTTTATGTAGAAGAACTTTATTTGGGGACTCCGTGGCTTCGCAAAATGACGACGACAATTTATCCGTATGTATTTTTATTTCCTATATAAAATGCACGTTTTTGAAGCCACATGTAAAATTACAATTTTACGTTTCAAGACGCAGTTGATTTCAATCGTTTCTTATTTTGTTTATATTCTCAAACTCCAACATTGATCCGTTTCTTTTTTTATTGTTGTTTATTCTCAACTTTAATATTGAATTGACTCTTATTTCATTCTCTAACTTAATTCTCTATTTGAAATATAGCATGGGAGATTATAGTTGAACATCGTTTGCAAGAACCAATGTAGATTCGAATACACGGATAGAGACTTGAAACTCAAATACCTGACCGTAAATTTCGAATATTTTTGATTACTCTAATGCTGCACCAGCATCTATAGCCCACACAAAAAAATATACCAATATTCCTTATACATTAATTACAACCGGAAGTTAATTTTTCACAGTGGCCGTTTCCCGGAAATCGGGATGTGGCTCAACTTTAGTCTGAAGTTATACCACACCTAATAGTATATCATCAAAATAAGATCTAAGTGAGCTCAACAATTCTTACAAATGTTTCCAATGCTTTGAACATAATGAATCTTCAGATTCAACTTTGAATGGGTTTCTAGGATTTCTGTACGATTGTCTTTAAACTATGGATTTTAATGAGCAAAAATTATGCCGTTACACTATTAAATTTTAAAGGCGATTATAAACTACTCCGAATATCTGAAATAATCCTGACCGACATAACTCTGAGAAACTACTACCTGTTTATTCTGAGCTTATTCAACAATTATTGTATAAGGTATTGTTGTTATCCATCAAGTAGCTGTTTGGTAATTAATCACAACAGTCCCCTCGACCTTTTTGACAATATTATTATAGTGTAGTTCACATAATAGTCAATGTTTGTTGTTTATTAATTAATTACAACTATTACAAATTCTTGCCGCCTATCATATAAACTACTCTATGATGTGATAGAATTGGGAAAGTGGGCTGTTGTAATTAATCAACAAACAACTCCTTGCTGAATAACAACAATTGAACCAATTTAAGGTTTTTTTTTGTTATTATTCGAACTAGTCTAAAGTATTGAAAATATTAGAAAAGTTCCAACTCATCGTCAAAGTCAATCAATTTGAAAGAATTGTTGAGCTGACTTTGACTTCATTTTGATAAGATATTATTAGGTGTGGTGTAACTTTAGACTAAAATGGAGCCAACCCCGATTTCCGGGAAACAGCAACCGGTTGTAATTAATGTGTAAAAGATATTGGTATAATTTTTTTTTGTGTGGGCCATAGATGCTGGTACATCTTTGGTACTTATATTTTTGATTGTACTGAAGGCAAACAAATGAAAATAATAAATTTTCATATACTCGTCTGCAATCCAAATGAAATTTTTTGGAAATAACAGGTAATAATTTCCATTGTTTTTTTTTTTAGAATGTTGAGGAGTTCGAGAAGATTTCACAAGGAAATACTGCCTGTGGAAGAAGAATCGTAGATATTCATTATATTCTCAATGAATTGAAAAAATTTGAACATTATCCATTATTCTCCTGCACCATGGCGAATTTAAACATAATTTCAGAAAAACATGTTGGATTCTTCTCCACTTTCAATGTGTCTTGTGAATTTTGCAAGACAATAAGATCTGAAGGGGTTCGAGAAATGGACGTAAATAGGGCTACTGTTCTTGGGACTACTTCAATTGGGTGCGGATTTTCACAGTTGGAGGAATTTTCTTCCATCTGCAACATTCCTTGTATGACAAGCAAGACATACACTGAATGTGAAAATAAATTGGCAGAGCATATACACCGTGTTGCATGGAATGCCATGGAAGAAGCAGGAAAGGAGGAAGCCCAAATAGCAGTTGAAGAGGGAAATGTTGATCCTGATGGTTATCCACTAATAACTGTTATAGCTGATGGAGCTTGGTCGAAAAGATCAATGTCAATTATGATTCGGCGTCCGGTGTGGGTTGCATTGTTGGATATAAAACAGGCAAAATTCTGTACATAGGAATAAAAAATAAATACTGCTGTGTTTGCGCTCGTGCAGAAAATAGAAATATCACTGCTCCGGAACATAAATGCTTCAAAAACTGGGATAAATCTTCCGGAAGTATGGAAGCTGAAATAATTTTAGAAGGATTTAATCAAAGCATAGAAATGCATGGCGTAAAATATGCTTACTTAGTAGGTGACGGTGATAGTAGTGTCACAAAAAAGTTACAAGAATTAAGACCATACGGATTTAATCCTATTATCCACAAAATTGAATGTACAAATCATCTTCTGAGGAATTACTGTACAAAGCTACGAAAACTCACTCAAAAAAAAAATCAGTTTGAAGAAACAAAACGTTCCGATTATTCAAAGAAATTATTTGAATAATAATATAAGAAAAATGAGAAATGCAATTGTCTGTGCTGTGAAGTACAGAAAAAATATGGACTGTGACTTCTTTCAAAAAGTATATCTTCTGGAGAAAGATATTTTAAATAGCATCAATCACGTTTTTGAGGATCACAGCAGTTGTGACAGCTATTATTGCGAAGGAAGTAAGCAAGGGGAGAAAAATAAGATATTGGAGTTCAAAGAAAGTGGATTATTCGAAGAACTACTAATTTGTTTGAATCGACTTGCAACTAATTCGGAAAATCTGTTGCGTAATATGACAAATAATGCCGCTGAACACTAGAACAGTATTGTTGCCAAATTTGTAGGAGCAAAAAGAAATAACTTTTCATCGAGGGGAAGTTACAGCATGAGATGCAAAGCTGCAGCTATATCTTACAATTCAAAATAATGATATTACAGATCGATTTATGAATTAGTCGCTTCCATTAGCCCAGGTAAACACACAAAAAAGTATGCTTTGAAAAAGGAAGTCAAAAGAATGAGTAACCGAAAGTTCATAAGACCAAAAGTACGGACAGAGAGAAAAGCGATCCCTTTACAAAATTTTGATTACGGTGAAGAAGCTGCCGGCACCCCTGATATGGTTCCTAAAATTTATGAAGAGATGAAAAATAACTTATTACTAAAACTGTCCGTGTCAGAAGAAGGAAGAAACAAGATTGAAGCTGAAACAATTGGACCAAATATGAATCAGAAATGGTTCCAACACAGAGCAAAACGGCTAACAGCGTCATGGTTTGGAAGAATCTGCAAACAGAGAGAAAGCACATCTTGCGCAAAGCTCATAGCAGAGATTTTGTATGCAAAATTTTCCGGAAACGTAGCCACTTCATACGGATCTAAGAATGAATCTGTAGCAAAAACAGAATTTTCGAATGGAATTATTCAAGATTCAGGTCTCTTCATTGACGAACTATATAGTTTTTTAGCAGCTTCACCAGATGGGCTAGTAAATGATGATGGTCTCATTGAAATTAAATGTCCTTTTTCGATCAAGAATTCAACTCCTACTGAAGCTATTCAAGATAGAAGAATTAAATGGGCAACAATAGAAAATGGAGAATTAAAATTGAAGAGAAATAATAATTATTTCTATCAAATTCAGGGACAGCTCCATATAAAACGACGGGATTATTGTTTCTTTGTCATTTGGACTCCTCTAGAAATGCTAATAGAAAAGGTAAGAAAAAAAATTGAATCAACATTTGAGAATACTTAATATGCTTCAATTTTTAGATTTATAGAGATGACGATTTCTGGATGAAAAATATGGAGAAGAAACTCGTAGAGTTCTACATGAAGGGTATGTTACCTGAAATTGTAGATCCGCGGCACACAAGGAATTTACCCATAGGATCATTCACTAAATAAGATACCAAATAGAAGATTTTTGTGGAAATATATATTATTTACTTGATTTGTATAATAAAAGATTTTTGTGAAAATATATATTATTTACTTGATTTGTATATATAATTTATAGAATATCATAATTTTTGTTTCTAAGCTAGATTCAATACCAACTCTCTCAAATTGACCATTACAGAAGCGTCTTATCAATAAATATGAAATATACATATTTTAATTCATAATATTTACTTTATTACCATTTTATCACAAATACTAAGAATAATTCAGCAATTTATTTTTACTTGGTTGGTAAGTAACTTTTTCATACCGAAATTTCAGTGAGTACTCATATGAATCGTACCATCATAGTTAAATCTCTTTTTTTACATGACTAATTTAGATTCTGAAAAAAATTAAATACTGCAGAGAATTTCAATAGGGTATAACAGATTCTACAATAAATAATTCCGATATAATTGCCATTGATATATTAAATACGACAGAGATTTTGCCCACATATAATATCTAACGCATCCTCAATATATGTATGTTCTGAAATGTTGATTCAAAAATAATCTTATGAGAGTTTTCGAAAATCTGTCTATTGCCTTACGTAGTAGCTTGTCCCTATTGCTGAACATGAGTTGAAATGAATAAAATACCCCCGTCACTATTAGCTGTAGTGGTGGGAGGTCTCTTTCGACTACGCCTACTGAGGCCTTCGCACGGTCTTCGTCTCCCACGTCGCGAAGAAGCTTACCTCACCGGGATTGCGACTACAGCCTCTTAATCGTACTTTTATAAGACGTTATTATTTTTAGTGAAGGATCTCTACTTAATCTCGAAATAATTGGATTTGTTCAAGATAACAATTTCATTCCTCTTATCTGCTTTTAAATAGAAAGCATCTCTTTTCTTCAAATCTTCAATAATATCAAGATCCGAATTATCAATGGGAATTGTGTTACGGTTTTTTAAATTTTGATCAATTTGCATTTTACATGCACTTCTAATGGATTCTTTAAGTGAATAATCAAAACCTGATGCTACTCCCAATGTACGCTATTAAATCTTCTGACGAAGGTTCTCGTGTCGGAATTAAAATTTTTGAACCTCTGTCCAAAACTTTGATTTCTGAATCACTAAACTGCTCTGTTGATTGGAGAACAACTATAGGCTCTACGACTTGATCAGCAACTGTGGGCTAATTTGTAATGGAATCAGAATTTGCTGAATGAGCTTTATCTATAAGATTTCAAATTTATTGTTAACTCTCTCAATTTCTAATTGAAATTTATGATCAATGACTTCAACCTTATGATGCTCAGATAGATTGAGTTAAAATTTGGTATAGTTGTTGATGGCACATGAATGAGAGTTCTAATATTGTACAATTAACAAGAAAATAGGTGGCGCATGAGCGATACTTGTTTGTAGGAGTATCGTTTATCCGATTGAATTGAAACTTTCTATGACTGTTGCTGGCGCTTGCGTAAAAGTGTATGACAGAATCGTCTATATCAATATTATAGAGGAAAAAGAAATTGTGTTTGTGTTTGTAGTGGATAAACTCAAGAAAGGGCCTATTCTGAAAATTAATTCACCAGTAGAATTCTAAGAAATCACTACTTAATTTCTCACTTTGCGTGCGCTGCCATATAATCTTTTATCTTCCGTAATTTATTTTATTGAATACTGATGACGCCATCTATACATGAATATCTACGCATTAATCAACAGATTCAGACAGTTAACGTTATCTTTTGTTTATTATTGTGTTACTCAAGTCTTTAAAATGGTATCATCCTCAATAATTATCTCATAGTATTAAACTATGCACTAAAAATTTGGACAAAGAGTTGGAATAAATGTTTCTCCTTGCGGAGCCGGCACGGGCTCCTAGTCTCTGATAGAAAGTCTATAATAAGGATGGAGCATTCTTTGAGCCGAATGACATCTTTTTGAATTTATAGTGACTGCCTTTTGTTGAAATTGTAGTTTCTTGAGATTTAATTCTATGCGAGCCATCTGCAAGATCAAGAGTATAAAATTTATTTTCTTGCACTTATATACCTTGAATATCATTAGTATTTGGTAGAGAGTATCTATCGTTAAGTGTCTGATATTTCAATTTTCTATGATTCATTAGAAGTCTCCATTATTTGCTTCTAAAAGCATCAATTCTATTCAAATTGAACTCAAAAATCGTGAAACACTATTCTGGATTATTCCTTATCCAAATATTTTTGAGATTTGTGAATTCACTTCTTACTTATGGATTTCAGAAGAGCGATACGACCTGGCATGAATTGGAAAATCATTTCTCAATTCAATTTAGTGTGTAACTCCATTTGTGAGGCTTAAAGAAACATTTTCGCAATAAAATATTGCTCTGTAAACAAGACATGAATTTCGAATAGAATCTCTCTCTTCTAATAACAGTGATCGACTCAAATAATTTTCAGACTTTGTTCTATTATACCATCAATATCTGAGTCTGAACTTTTATGAACTACTTTTATTCTTTCCATAAAACTAATTCCCAGTTAATTTATAACTCAGTTTCAAGAAGTTCTAAAGTGTCTATTTTCACAGGATTCTCGGTCATATTTGTAACGGCTGTGGTGACTAAATTATTAGAAACTGTTAGAAGTGCGTCTGGCATCTCAACTGAATCTCCGAAATTATTGAGATCCAATATTCCCATTCCTATATGAATCTCTACAGAAATTTTTGTTACAACAGTAACTCGTGGTGGTATAGATATTGAATAACTTCTGAAATGGGCTACTGATCTCTTCTTATTATTTGGATAGGTATAGTTGCATACATATTTTCAATCATTTGGTTGGTTTTGTTACGTTTAGTTGAGCATCCAATTGTCGAAGTAAATCAACATCTATTGAGCCATAATTTTGAAGCTAAATTTGGATGAATAATATTTATGGAAACCAAAGAGATTAAAAATTTCAAATAGAGGTAATTTTACTACTTCATCATGATAAGGAGTATTATGAGCTGTTTGTATATTGATATTTTGTTTGACAATGAAATTCTTAATATACTCCATATGCCTACTTTGGATTCATGAGACCTTTGTACCACCAGTGTCAATTTGAAAGTTTGCATTTATTTCAGGTATGTGGGAAAAGGATAAATTTGCTTTCAAAACATTCAATAGTATCACGTCTGGTTGTTTAACCTCGGGATTATAAAAAAATTCACAAGTTCATATGCGTTACACCTGTATTTTTGTTCTGATATAGTGTTATACCAAGATCTATCATAACCGTACTCTCGGTTTGTTCGCAAGGTAATGTCTGCGTTGTATTCAACATATACACCTACGTTTTAAGCATACATAAAATTTTGTGACTCATTTTGATCCTTCTCAATATTTTGATTGAAAAACTGCATGGATGTAAAACTTTGAGGTTGTGACTGAGGTTAAGCTCTAAATCCAATGGAACCAGTATCCATACATTAAGGTTGATAATTTTCAGATTGATTTTGATTTGGTCGTGAGAAATTTTGCTGATAATTTATTTGTCTTTGAAGGGGCTGTAAATTTGTTGCTCTTTGAGAGAGTTGAAGATATTGCGCACGTGTTTGAAATTGGAATTATCTCTGTGCATACTCTATTGGTCTATAATTTATCTGATTATATGTATTTGAAAATTGATTACTTTTGAATGGTGAGGGTTGTACAAGACGTCCTTGAGAAATTTGCGATGGACTTCGGGCAACTTGATTCAATTTGAGATATTGTGCTTGAAAATTTTGTCCGCTATTTTGATAGATATTTTGTTCCCGAGTTGAATATGAAAAGTTTATTTCGTAGATTACTGAAATCGTAGTTTCTCTCTAGACTGTTGGAATCTCTCAGTATAATATTGGGCTGAATATTTAGAGGTTATTTCCAATGAATGTTTTCAGAGTAAGATCGTCATAACTAGCTTATTCAATCTGTTTTTCAAGGGCATAAATTGATAAGAGAGTTTGAAAATTATTAAACTACGTGGAACTTGACAACGCTCTTTAAAATTATACACTGCTTCATTTCTTTGAAGGTCTTACCGATATCAAATCTTGAATAATGCATTCAATATCTCTCGTATCACTGAAACTTATGCTTAAGGTATATTTCATATCAATTAGAATTGATGCTCTACCGGATAATCTACCTTACACTGCTCTGATTAGAAAATCATTAATAGCATGGTCTGCATTTCTTTTAAATGATGCAATAAAATTTCAACAGTTATCCGTATATATTCCCAAAGTACCTGAATTGCAAACATTATTTGGGATTAAATCTGAATATAATCCGATAAATTAGTGATTCATTGGCTGTGGATGAGGTGGAACTACTACTTGAGCTTATTGAACGGTAATATCGACGTCAATATTTAATCCCCAGTTGTTCAATGAATCTGACAAATTGTCTGCGTCCATCGTCGTCAGCAATATCCGATTACTAATATAGACTCAATACTGCTCTCCTAATGAAATGTGAGTTATTCCTATAATTTTTTCAGCAGTATTGAGAAAGTGTGGTTCCGGATATTCCAATGTATATGAATTAAAATGGATGAGTTCACTTACAGTATTATTGTAGCTTTAACTAGCACTTCAATATTCAGTATCAAGCCAGACTGGAACATGAGAAGGTGAATGTGCTGTCAGGTTGAACAAGTCAAAATCTCTGTGAACAATGCTCCAAGCCAGAAAAAAGTTCAGTTGATTCAGAGAGATTCAGCGAACAACAACGGTTTGACAATCACTTGCAAGCCAAGGTCTCAAATATTTGATGGGATGAGATAGAAGTGGACCGTAGGAAGCTGCACACTATTTGCAAGACGTGGAATAGACTATGAAGAATCTTATATACTAAAAGGCATAAGATACACTTTCAGTTAGCCACGGCTACAGCCTAAACGAGAACTCGGATTAACATGATTTTTTTTTTATAAATTTGATATTCTTGACGAGCAGTGCCTTTTGGGGGTCTCAATTTTTTCAGTCTTATAGGTTTCGTGTAAAAAATCAAAACTCGTCAAAAATTCCTCCTAGACATAGTAGGCATGTACAAATAATTGTTGAACATCGATGACATCTGTCAGCTTTGACGTTTAGGTTTAAATATTATTTCATTGAATATTGCAAAATGAAAAAGATTTCCGCAAATTTATGTATTAATACATCTATTACAAACATGAGCAAATCACTTGTGATACATTTTGAGCTAATATTATGCTTAAATATTGAAATTGTTATTTTTTTGACATTTCGATGAATTCAGTATTGCCAACTTATTGTCCAAGCGAAGAATGTACATGCGTACTCGCTTTTACGTGAAAATAGTAGGCATGTACAAATAATTGTTGAACATCGATGACATCTGTCAGCTTTGACGTTTAGGTTTAAATATTATTTCATTGAATATTGCAAAATGAGAAAGATTTCCACAAATTTATGTATTAATACATCTATTACAAACATGAGCAAATCACTTGTGATACATTTCAAGCCAATATTATGTTTAAATATTAAAATTACTATTTTTTTGACATTTCAATAAATTCAGTATTGCCAACTTAATTCCCAATCGAAGAATGTACATGCGTACTCGCTTTTACGCAAAATTCCAATTCCAGTTTTCAACAATGTACACATCTAATAAATAGGAAGTAAGAAGTTTAATTGAATAATATCAACATAATGACAATTTTATGTAATATTTTTTAGGCTATGCTCGAACATTTTTTGAAATAAAGTAATATGTCACGATATTCATGCATTTTTAACGCAGAATATGCCTGATCGCAAAATGGATTAGTTGTTGGCTAAGTTATAGAATGATTTCAACATATAATTGTTATGAAGAAATCGATTCTTATAATCAAGGGATATTCTGATTCATGATGTTTTTCTGTTGTGGATGAAATAAGTACTGAAGATTGAATGAAGTTTGAAACATGTCAAGTATAGTTCAGCTGGTACATGTGGTAAATATTCAACAATACACAAGTATTTATTTAGATTTTCAATACTGTTTGATAATAGTTTAGTTTATGCTATTCTCACATCTCTTTCAGTTGAATAAATTTGAGTTGAAGACTTGATAAACCCAGTCAATCGAACATTTTGCTTGAGTCAACAATGAAACAAGCAATAATCAACTGATTATAATATTACGATAATGGAGCCATCAATCAATATTTTGTACTTGCTGAAAGATATAAATCATACATCACTCAATGGACATCTATTAGAGTATGAATATTTCCGATAACCTCGTATTTGAGGTTATGTAGAGAGTAATTTTACTAGAAGCGGCATTGAGCTGATGAAACACACTAAGCTTGGGTGAGAACGATGATGAAAATATCGATTGTCATCACTTATTTTTTGAAAAATGTGAATTATAACATATAACTGAAATAAACTGTACGTAAATGTTCTGTATAATACATATCACTTTATTACAATATCAAAAGTCACTAATTTCTTATTTAGTGTGGATGTTCCTATTCAATTGGTATACAAAATTGGATATGAAATATTTTCTTGATGACTGATATATTAAGTGCATTGGGGAGAGTAGCAGATCTCAGTGGTTCTAAAACTTTGATCTGTAGTTTTTGACATCTAATAGTCTAGGCTCTAATGTTGATTCATTTCATGAGCTAATGTTTTAATACGTAGTATGGGCAATTCTGATATATGCACTAGAGACTAGAGTATGATTGTTGGAATCTTGAGTTCATTATTGTACACAGGTTGTACACAACAAACATAGCCTATATGGACTACAGAAGATAAGTATCTGAATAATGCTTTTTTCAAATGATTCTCTTCTTGAAGAAGTCTTCAATAATAGCGTTGTACGAATTATTCAATTCAAACATTTTTGCTCTCTTTACGTTTCAAATGAGTAAATCAGACATAGACATATATATTGCAAGGACCATGAGATCTTAAACTGGAAGTTGAAACGTGCATCACTGCTATTAGTGTTACATTTTAGGACTAAGTTTCAATAACCCATAGATAAGACCCTTGTAAGAATAGACATATACGAACAAGATTTTAGAACCAAATTATTTCATCTACTTAAATACAGGCCTGTCAAATTGTTGAATATTAACGAGATTCATGGCTTTTTGGATATTCTTTGCCTCAAATTGTACAATTTTATTAAACGTCAACAAAAAATATCTTGTGTTTTAAAACTACAAATACGAAAAAATGGTAGATGAACGAAGATAAAACGAAATGAGAATTATTGGTTAGAACTCCCAATTTAATAGTAATCGGTAATATCGATGAGAAAAATCATATATGGGATTGGAAAAAATTAATTTCTCAAGAAATGTAGGAGACACATGATATGGATAGATTCAATGCTTTATTCTCAGATTAGCCGTATTCAAGAAAGGGTTTTCGCGGAAAATGTTGATAGATGATACGGGTTGCTGCAAGTGAAATTTTACTGTTGTAATCAGCTGATTTTAATGAATGTCATTGAAACAATCAACACAGGCATCTATTCCAACAGTTGGTAACATTGTTAAGTGTGACGTGGACTCTCGGGTGCGCGTGCGCAGGCGCGTGCGTAAGAAAGAGTGGATAGGGATATTTTGTGAGAATCAGATATAATTTTTCTTTTAGTGTTTGTTCATAATATCAGTTATTGAAATATATTGTAATAGTTGAGAAAAATCATATATGGGATTGAAAAAAATTAATTTCTCAAGAAGTGTAGGAGACACATGATATGGATAGATTCAATACTTCATTCTCAGATTAAACGTAGTTATTCAAGAAAGGGTCTTCGCGGAAAATGTTGATAGATGATACGGGTTGCTGCAAGTAAAAATTTACTGTTGTAATCAGCTGATTTTAATGAATGTCATTGGAACAATCAACACAGACATCTATTCCAACAGTTGGTAACATTGTTAGGTGTGACGTTGACGCTCGGGTGCGCGTGCGCAGGCGCGTGCGTGAGAAAGAGTGGATAGAGATATTTTGTAAGAGTCAGATATTATTTTTCTTTTAGTGTTTGTTCATAATATCTGTTATTGAAATATATTGTAATTGTGAAGGACAAGAATTTTTTGTTGGATATCAAGGAATCGGATGACGAGTAGTCAGATGATACAACAGCTGTCAACATTTTCATTGCTACATTCATCAATTTCATCATTTTGATCAATTCCTTGATATTGTATTCTATTAAATAGGCACTTTGAACAACTAATATTGATTTAATGAATAATTTTACTGTTATAATCAACAAGCCATTATTTTCATCAACATTGGTATTGTTATAATTTGTAGTTTGAACGTTTTAATTACCTTATACTGTTGTTTTAATGCTACGATTAAATTGTATACTCAAATCCACAATTTTATTTTTGGAATAAATGATTTGATTGTTGTATTCAATAATATTTTTATTATAATCACATGACTCTTTCAAACTAGTATTGTTATTATAGTGGTTATCATGATCTTATAATCAACAATAATTCCTGAGTAGAAATCATCGATTGTAGATTATCACGGGCAACAATCATTTGTTGTGATCAACTCAATTTTGACTTAAATCGTGAAGTTATTGTTAATTCATGAGATAAACGATAATAACTTACTGAAAATTATTGTTGTCAGTTACTCAATTCCAATTGTGATCTATGGTTGATTGTTGCAATCGATGGACTGACTATTTAATGGATATCGTACTATTGGTATAATCAACAAAAAATGCTATGTACTAGTCCTTATCAACAATTTATAATTAGGATCACCTTCTCTTCCATTGCTTCCGACAAAATATTGTTTGATTCAGCCCATCTTTTGTTGTGATCAACCAGCAATGATTTATTGATAAGGATGAGCAAAATATTGTTGCAATCGATCGCAAACTGATAGCTGTGATCATCCAATGATCACTGAAGTGAAATAAATTGTTGGCATCAATATCAATTTTAAAATACGAAGCGTAGATGACTTTAGTCAGCAATCCAGGGTTGTTTTCTGATTTATTTCCGTTGTGGTCAAAAAAAAACCGATTGGTTCTATATTCGAGCAATTTATTATCGATCTTCGAATGCTGTCTTAGATGTGAAATATGAGTCAACATAACAACCTGACCTGATCATTTTTACCAGTTTTTCTGAATGAATAAATTAAAGCTACTAAATTGGGTCCTAACTTTGATTTGATATTAAACAAATTCGCTTCGAATTCAAAATATCCTTGGAGATAATTTTGAAGCCAATTTGCTTGATGATTTTCTTAAGGATTCATACCTAAATATGATAAGAAACTGTCAATCAATATAATCACGGGCAGAGAAAAGTGTAGTGATATAATATGAAGCAGGGGAATTACGTGAGCTCAATTCACTTCCGGGATTGATCTTGTCAAGGAAGAATTCTTGTCAGAGAGGCGGTACATATTTGGAGCTGCGACGCCTAGAGTGTCTGTAATTCGTGAAGAAGTGGAAATCAATAATTTTTCTCCAGATAAATACCTGAAATAACATTGGGAATTGTCTATAAAAAAGAGTGAAATCACGAAAAGGGAAAAATGCAGAAATATAATATGGAGCAGGAGAATTCTGTTCGCTGAAATTATGATTGGGACTAATCTTATTAAGAAATTATTTTTGCCGGAGGCGGTTCACATATGGAGCTGCGAAGCCTAGCGCTTAGACCTGCGAAGCAGGTCGAAACGCTAGTGATCTCCTAAGACGTGTTGTGCAGAGTTTTGATTGTAAGAAGCAGATAATGGAGACCATAACTTTATTTCTAGGAGTGTATAAGAAATATTTGACAAAATTCAGGATGAAACAGTTGGAAGACTTCCAGTAACAACAAAGGCATCGCATGAACTCTGAGAACAATTCTACTGGATTCACTGTGAGAAAAGTGTGAACGAATAGTGTAGAAAATTTGTACGAGTAATGAACCACACAAACGCCAGCTGGACACAATGAACGTGAAAAGTCTATTCGCGACTATATTTTTCATTTGACTACATCCGGATGTCGTAGATGTTTTGGGAAAGACCAGGCTGGAAATTTTTCTCTGGGTTCAATACGGCTACATCGGTACATTAAATCTATAGATGTATCCTTTTTCGAGTTCTTTGCTATTATAGACATCTATTCATTTGGCAGGCCATATGTTCCAGTTCACTTGCTGGTGTAATCTATGTCAATTGCGATATACCTATTTCCAGTTCTTGTTTCAAAGTACAAATTGGTCGCGCTAATTTTCATACTTTTCTCATGCTGAAACCACACTTATGTTAACTTTGAATGCCTATTATTGCGATTGATATTGCGTCAAATGTAATGCTTCAAGTTGTGCGGTAAATTGAGTGGCCACATTAGCATTCAATGATAAATGTCATCATAAATGTCTCTCAATTAGCTGTCAAAGCACTGTCCTAGGAACAAAGTCTCTTCTGGAACATTTCTGAGAGCTCAATGGCTATTCCATCATTTCCATTATAAATTACACCACTCCATTGTATAACTTTAGTGATACTATTATTTCAATCAAAAACTTACTTAATTCCAATTTGCGCATTTTAAATTAACTAGAACAGTTTATTGAGACGAACGCTAGTGTAACCACAACATTGCAATCAATAACGCGCTTGATCACTTTGATGTGTCAAATTTGACCGCCAACTGATCTATCGCCTTACGCCTCACGTCATTATCATCGCCGTGAATGAACTATCGCGCTAAGACGTGACTACACCTACATTCAAGGTCAAATAACACTTCAATATATGACAGTAGACGTAAGTGTGGTCCCATCATTACCGTGAATTCAGTAGATTCTCGCAGTTTCTGCGATGCCTCTGTTGCTTCTAGTAGTCTGCCAACAGTTCCATCCTGAATTTTGTCAAATATTTCTGATGTACTTCTAGGAATAGAATTCATTATCTATTTTTACAATCAAAACTATGCACTACACGTCTCATGAAATCATTCCTCATATGCCATTTTACGTCATGCAAATATCGTGCAGTTTCCTGCGGCCCATCCCCATCTCATCCCATCAGCTAGCTTCAATGGTGAACAAAAGAGTTTTTTTGTTACGCTGTAGAAAATCTAATCCTCTTCCAGAACAGTTATTTAGAAACAGGGATAGATTGGGACAAAATCTCATTCTGGAGTCTAGAAATTTGAAAATTACAAAATCTTTGACGGATTTACAAAAAAGTGTCAATCAAAAACTTCTAAACAAGATAATAAGTTGAAAAGTTGAAAATAGTTTCAAAAAACATACGTTTTTTATTTTGGAATCTTTAGGCTATCGATCTCGGACAATCGTCCATCTTCAGGCCTTGGCTAAAAATACATTGTTGTTATAATTTTGAAAAAATTTTTGAAAAATATTTAAATAGTGTTTTTTGATATAAAGTTTTGTAATAAAATTCAAATTTAAGATAAGTCTAGTGAAGTTATAATATAAATATAGAAAGAGTTTTTTCGAAGATTTTGAAGTGAACGGTTGAGTGATTAGTGACAGAAGTTAAATCTATAAATTACTAGGTAATAACGATAGATCATAATTTCTTGAATCATAATTCCTTTTACAATATTATCCTAAGGGCTGAAATTCTAAATTTGGTCTATTTATATGCCCAATCTAACTTCTTAACCTTATTGTAAGCAAGGCCAATATCATCAAAAATCGAAAATCATCACTGTCAGCGACAGCTACTGAACAGCAGCAAAATAAATCACAACCTTCACAGGTTGTGACAATGCAATACAGTCGGCAACTAATTTATAAATCAGTAAATTGGTGGCCACACATGCAAGTACTGCTGGTCACAGCAAAAAAAAATAAAATAAAATAATACACAAACAACCCGAAGCACCAATTACAAAATAAAATGAATACAAACTCACAAAGCTATGCTCAAACAACAAACAAACCAAAACTGAATTCACCCTACTTATTCCCATCAAAGGAACAAGCGATAATTCTAAATGCGGTAAATTAAATAGAGATCAAAAACTACATAAAAGCAGTTGGTAACATAGTAGGCCCCAAAAACATACTATTTGTATCAAAAATATCTAACAATCGGATTTGTATATATCTATCCAAAAAAGAAATAGTAGATATACTAACTGAAAACCATAAAACCATTGATATAGAAAATCATAAAATAGAAATAAGACGACTAATCACATCATCTATTAGAATTGTTATATCGAATGTCTCTCCGACTATTCCACACCAAGATATAGAGATACTATTGAAACAGTATGGATTAAAACCAGTTTCGCCAATATATTTTCAAAGAGCTGGATTGCAGGAAGAAAATTATGCCCACATATGTAGTTTTCGAAGACAGCTGTACGTATCACAAGACAGCCAGCAAGTACCCGATAGTATCTTATTCAAGCATGAGAATATCGAATACAGAATTTTTTTAAGTGGCGAGAAAGTTATATGTCACTTTTGCAATAAAACGGGACACACATCATCGAAATGCGAAGAACAACCGCAAAATCTTAATTTGTCACAATTTCCAGAAATATCCCAAAAATCGACAAATAAAAGATCAGCACCAACAGATTCAGAACCGGAGAATAGTCTTAACAAATCTATAGTGAATGATGCTATCACAACAGAGCTGAGACCTAGCTATAACGAACCATCACAAGAATGTTCTAAAGTGCAAATGACAGAAAACACACAAACTTCAAGTCATAGGACCAAGCGATAACACAACATTCAAACAACCAGCCAAGAAAACAAAAAAAGGAACAAGATCTAGGTCTCAAAGTCCAGCCACACAAGAAACACTGGACGAGCAATTAGCTCCAATATCCGAAGACATAAAGTTGAACTCTGATAAATACATATTGACATATGATGAAACTGAAGATTTTCCACAAAACATACACGGATCGAATGACCAAGCAAATATCGCAAAAGAATACACAGATGATATGAAGAAGCTTATGACAATGTTAGAATATATGAAACCAATAATAAATAGTAAAGGACTTAGAAACAGAATAACGCGCACTATAACAAAGCTAAAAATCCAACAACTAGAAGAAGCAAGACAAACGCAAAAAACTGTTGAAAACATAAATGATAGTTCTTCAATGGAACAATAACGGTATCCAAACTCATTTACCAGATCTACAGATACTAATAAAAGAACACCAACCCCACTATATATGTATCCAAGAAACCAGATTGAAACAAGATAAACAATTTAATATAACATTATGATTGCCATAGAAAAGATAGGATTACCGAAGGTACAGCAAGCGGTGGAGTCGCAATTCTTTATAAGAAATCGATTCAAGTAGATACGATAGATTTGAATACGGAACTTGAAGCAATTGCAATTAGAACTAACTATCCAGTACCACTTACACTGTGCAACATATACAGTCCACCAAATAAAATAACAACAACAACAGAAATACAAAATTTGATCAAACAATTACCTCAACCTGCAATTATCCTTGGGGATTTTAATGCGTACAATACACTATGGGGCTCAAAATATACCAATTCAAAAGGAAAAGTGTTGGGAGAAACGATATTAGATAGCTCTGTTCTATTGAACGATGGATCTCCCACTCATATCTGCGCACGGTCCGGAAATACCAGCATTATTGACCTTACTTTCGTGGATCCCAAATTAGCCCCGAACATAACATGGGAAACCATACTCATCCTATTTAGTGACGGTCATTTTCCAATCAAACTTACATACCATACTAAAGATACTGCAGACCAAGAGGTCGAAATAGAACGAAATCAATGGAACTACAAAAAAGCAAACTGGGGAGAATATCAAGAAATTCTGAGAAACAAGAACTCGCCAAAAAATTTCAACAATAAAAACGAAATGATACAAGACTTCAATTCATATATAATACAAGCGGTCGAAACAACAGTAGGTTATAAAAAGAAACGAGTGGATAGAAACGTTCCATGGTGGAACACAGAGTGCCGCACCGCAATAAAAGAGCATAAAAAAGCCTTATATAAGGTCCGAAAATGCAATAGTCGGGAAAATATTCGAGAACTACAAAGAGCCAAAGCCAATAGCAGGAAAATAATCAGGCAAAGCAAAAGAAAATCTTGGCAAAATTTTGTTGCAACAATTAACAAAGATACTTCAACCAAAACAATCTGGAACAAAATAAACAGAATCAAAGGTAGCAACAGAACTCAAGAAATCAGTTGTATAACAACAGAGAGCAAAACAATTACAAATTCTGAAGAAATAGCGAACGAACTAGCACAAAACTCCCAAAAAATATCAAGTGATGAGCACTACGAGGATACCTTTTTGCAGCACAAAAAAGAAGTAGAAAAAACAAACATCATACTTGAATCAACCTAAAACAATGCGCTTAATAATGAGTTTTCTACATGGGAACTAAACACAGTAATAGCAGAAATGAAAGAAGAAACAAGTCCTGGACCCGATAACATCACAGCAAAACTAATAAAACATTTTCCTGAAGAAACCAGAGAATATCTGTTAACAATATATAACTTCATGTGGACAACACACGCTTTTCCAGACATATGGCGAGAATCAACCATAGTACCAATACTTAAGATAAACAAAAACAAAAGCAACACATCAAGCTATAGACCTATCCCACTAACAAATTGTCTGTGCAAAGTTCTGAGAAAAATGGTCTCGAGAAGGCTTAACTGGTATCTAGAAGAGAAAAACCTCCTTACACAGATGCAAGCAGGATTCAGAACAGGAAGATCAACAATGGACAACCTTGTGATACTCACATCTGAAGTACAAAAAGCTTTCAAAAATAAACAGCACATGATAGCAGTCTCGTTTGACTTAGAAAAAGCATATGATACGACATGGAAACATAATATATTGAAGAATTTACAAAACTTTAGCGTACAAGGTCATATACTTCATTTTATAAGAAATTTTTTGATGAACCGAACATTCAAAGTTAAAGCAAATAACCAATATTCAGATAAATTCGAACAGCGAAATGGAATCCCACAGGGATCAACATTGAGTGCAACACTCTTCCTTGTTGCAATAAATAGCGTCACTGAAAGAATAAATAATCCTACCAAATGTCTGCTATATGCTGATGACCTAATTATCTACCACAAAAATAGAAATATTGATGCGGTGCAAGAGAAAATTCAAAAATCAATAAACGAAATACAAAAATGGTCGGACAACACGGGATTCAAGTTTTCAGAGGCTAAAACCAGGGCGATTCACTTTTCAAAACATAGGAAAAGACTTGACAACCCAACAATATTTTTAAAAAACAAAAGCATAGAATATGTAAATGAAATTAGAATACTAGGAGTAATTATTGATAGAAAGTTGACATGGAAAAAGCATATCCTAGAATTATGTGCTGAATGTTTCAGGAAAATGAATATTCATAAGATCCTCTCTCATCACGATTGGGGATCGGACATGACGACGCTGCACTCAATCTACAAATCACTAATAAGAACCAAATTAGATTATGGAGCAATAATATATTCAAGTGCAAAAAAAATACGTTCTACGGAAGTTAGATACAATCCATCATTCTGCACTCAGGATAATCACAGGAGTCGTAAGATCAAGTCCAGTAGAAAGCCTATACTGTGAAACAAATGAACCATCACTATCTTACCGTAGAAAATACCTTATGTTAACATATGTCAACAAAATAACAAGTCAAAGAGAGCATCAATGCTACAAACAAATCTTCGATCCATCAATACCAGTTACAGCTATAAAAACTGAAAGTCCTTTCCAGAACCATATTACACAGATGAGCAATTCAATAAACTACATGCTACCAAACATACAGAGAAACAATCCATCTAAATTCCCTCCCTGGTCTATCGTAAAACCTTCTGTCAATTTAAAACTGACTAATTACTGCAAAAAAGATACGAGTCACAAAATTATTATAAATGAATTCAACAAACTCAAAGAAGAGAATGACGGGCAACTCATCTTCACGGATGCCTCCAAAATGCAAAATAGTGTGGGAGCAGCAATCGTAACACAAAACAAAACATACAAGTATCGATTACCTGATGAGTTTAGCATATACACCGCAGAAATGTACGGTATATACTACAGTTTATTAAATGTAAAAGAAGAAGCAAAAGAGAACTCATCCCATATACTATGCACAGACTCCCTTAGCACACTCCACTTCATTCAAATTATATATCCCAAACACCCAATAGTTGAAAGTATTCAAGATCTCCTACATCAACTATCCTTAAAAAACATTTCAATCAAATTCATCTGGGTCCCTTCACACATTGGAATACAGGGTAACGAACAAGCTGACACAGCTGCAGAAGAGGCCATCCTAGAAGCTACTACCTCAACACCAATAGAAATAAACGATGCTAGAGCGATAGTAAGGCGAAAACTACAAGAAACGTGGAAGAGTCATTGGAGCCAACAGAACACAAATAAATTGAGAGGAATACAAGAAAACATAGAGCCCTACAATCTAAAAACAAACTGTAATCGCAAAGAACAAGTGGTATTTACAAGAATGAGAATAGGTCACACAATGCTAACGCATAAATACATCTTCGAAAAAACTGATCCCCCAACATGCGACAGATGTAATACCACTATAACAGTTGACCATGTACTGCTGCATTGCCCAAAATATAACGAAGAGAGAAGAAAACACAAAGTCCCAGATACGACCAAAGAAGCCCTGAACACAAAAAGTAGGAATTGTATAATAGAATATATAAAAGAAATGAGCCTATATAATAAAATGTAAAACAACATCATATTGTTAGATGAAGATAACATTAACCATAATTATAAGACTACAACCAATGTACTCTGAGTGCTAATACCCAAAGAGGGAAGCACGATAAACAAATAGAAAATATATATATATATATATATATATATATATATATATATATATATATATATATATATATATTTAGAAAAATCATATTTGTTTTTTGACAATTGAAGATTAGAAATTAGAACACGTGTTGAAAAACTATTTTGTGAGGTTAAGAATTTAAATATATATAAATAAAGAAAAGTAGGTGCATGCAATATTCGAAAACAATGAATAGGCTTACCGTCAATGGTTTAAAAGCAGCTAAGTTTGTAAAAAGTCATGATAATGTTTAAATTCAATAAAGTTTTGTTCTGAAACATTTTTGCGTGTGTTTCAGTCAAGTGGGCGAATTACATTGAATTATGGGTGGAGTGTTGTTTCCGGAATTTGTGTCATGTGTGGTGTCGGGAGAATGGCGGTAATAGTATGAAAATATGATTTTCGGGCAAAAAAGTTTGATCGTCCAATATATGTTGTTCTTCATTATTTTTAAGGTGTTTTAAGATTTCTAGTTTTTCTAAAAGTATAAGTTTACTATAATTATCTTCTTTGTGTAGTAGTTTGCTGTCGTCGATTGTAGATAAGTGATTCTCTGTTTTTAGATGTGTGCCGAATGCTGACGGAGGATTGTTTTTGACATGTTCTTCATATCTAATTCCAAATTTACGTGTTGTCATTCCAATATATGTACTGTTGCAATCATCACAATTAATTTCGTAAATCCCACTGCTATTATTTTTTTATGTAGCTGGTTTAGTGTTGGTGAAGATGTTCGCTAGTGTGGGGTGTGATTTGGAAGTTAGTTGTATATTGTGTTTCTTGAGTGTACGGTTTATCTTGTTGTGAATGTTTGTATGATAGGGTATGGAGATATATTTTGTAGTGTTTTTGCTGTGTTTATAAATTTGTTGTAGGGTTAAGTTACGTTTTGTATTTTTAAATATATTTTCTATTAAATCTAATGGGTAGTTGTTGTTTGAACCTATTGTTGTTATTGTTTTTAGTTCTGAATTGAAGTGTGTGTGTGAAAGAGGGGTGGTCAATAATCTCTGAAAAATGAATCTAAAAGCAATAACTTTTATTTGTGGTGAGTGGTATGAATTATATGGAATTATTATGTCTGTGGATGTTGGTTTTCTGTATATATTGTATTCTATATTGTGTTGTGAGTGTAATAGCGTGAGATCTAAGAAATTAATAGTTTGATTTTGTTCTGTTTTCAGCGTGAATTTGATTTTTGATAAGTTATTAATATCGTTTGGGAAAGTATCTAATTCGGCATCATCACCATTACAAAAACAAAGAATATCATCAACATATCTTTTCCAGAATAAAATTCCATTGTTTAAAGGGTGTTTGAATATATTGGTTCCAATATAATCGATGAAGATATTTGCTAGTAAACCGTTGACTGCAGAACCCATCGGTAATCCGTCATTAAGTGTATAAATTTGATTCCCAAAGTTGAAGAAATTTCGATCTAAAATAAGTTGAAAAAGTTCTAATATATTAAGTATGTCATTATTTGAAATATTGTATTTTTCCCGAAAATCATTATTATCGTATAGGTATTCTTGTAAGAGTGTAAGTGTATCTTGTGTTGGAATATTGGTGTAAAAGTTGACAATATCAAATGAAATCATTTTGAAACTCTTGTTATTTGTTGTATTTGAATGGTTTATTTGTTCAATTAAATCTGAAGAGTTTTTGATACTGCAAGGGGAGTTGTATTTGAATTTATGTATCATGATATTGTTCATATTATGTGCTAGTTTGTATGCTGGTGAGTGTATGGAGGAGGTTATGGGTCTGATTGATTTATCTGCACATGCAAAAATGGTTCAGAACAAAACTTTATTAAATTTAAACATTATCATGACTTTTTACGAACCTAGCTGCTTTTAAACCATTGATGCCAAGGCCTGAAGATGGACGATTGTCCAAAATCGATAGCCTAAAGATTCCAAAATGAAAAACGTATGTTTTTTGAAACTATTTTTAACTTTCCAACTTATTAACCTTTACATACTACCATGGAGAAATTTATTCAACGAACATCTTCACCAACACTAAACCAACTACATCAAAAAATAATAGCAGTGGGATTTACAAAATTAATTGTGATGATTGCAACAGTACATATATTGGAATGACAACACGTAAATTTGAAATTACATATAAAGAACATGTCAAAAACAACCCTCCGTCAGCATTCGGCACACATCTTAAAACAGAGAATTATTCATCTACAATCGACAACAGCAAACTACTACACAAAGAAGATAATTATAGTAAACTTATACTTTTAGGAAAACTAGAAATCTTAAAACACCTTAAAAATAATGAAGAACAACATATATTAAACGATCAAACTTTTTTCCCCGAAAATCATATTTTCAAACTATTACCGCCATTCTCCCGACACCACACATGACACAAATTCTGGAAACAACACTCCACCCATAATTCAATGTAATTCGCCCACTTGACTGAAACACACGCAAAAATGTTTCAGAACAAAACTTTATCAAATTTAAACATTATCATGACTTTTTACAAACTTAGCTGCTTTTGAACCATTGACGGTAAGCCTTTTCATTGTTTTCGAACATTGCATGCACCTACTTTTCTTTATTTATATATATTTAAATTCTTAACCTCACAAAATAGTTTTTCAACACGTGTTCTAATTTCTAATCTTCAATTGTCAAAAAACAAATATGATTTTTCTATATTTATATTATAACTTGACTAGACTTATCTTAAATTTAAATTTTATTACAAAACTTTATATCAAAAAACACTACTTAAATATTTTTGAAAAATTTTTTCAAAATTATAACAACAATGTATTTTTAGCCAACGCCTGAAGATGGACGATTGTCCGAAATCGATAGCCCAAAGATTCCAAAATGAAAAACGTATGTTTTTTGAAACTATTTTCAACTTTTCAACTTATTAACCTTTACATACTACCATGGAGAAATTTATTCAAAATATTAAAATATCGGAGATATCCGATGAACTCCTGCAGCTAAAAATTACTTTAAATAAACGTCATCGAACACAACAACATATAAATTTTTTAATAACAGCCAGAGATTCAAAAGTAACACCTAACTTCCTCCGTTTAAAACTAAGAAGAAAGATGGATCAAAGTCAAGTGGACGAATTACATTCCAGGCTCTTGAGAAAGGAAATTAGAAGACAATTCAATAACAACACCTTCATAGACATGAAACTTAAATTTTTACACAGGCACCTACTACTATTTTTACATACAATCGAATATGAAAACTCAATTGAAAATCTGGAACAAGAGGTCATATACACAAACTACAACGACGATCAGAATAGAAGAAAGAAACTCAACAATTTAATCCAAGAAAAAACAAGAACAACAGCTTTAAACAACACCACCATAGAACCACTAACATCCGATCAAAATACAGACAAAATTTTTCCCAATAGAGTCACCAGCCTTTCGACAACTATCTTTACTGAACCCGAAGAACAACTATTAAAAACTGGACACAAATTTGCACCCAAACCTCAAAATCCAGATCTACACAAATTATCAATCGAACTAGAAGTACAGCTTTACAGACACCCTCAACTCAATTCCATTAAATCTGAATTAGGAACAACTTTGAACAAAATTCTTAACAAGAAGGTAGGTCCCTGCAATGCTCAAAACAATGACATAGATACTAAAAATAAAAATATTATTAATTCAATTAAAGAAAAAATTACAAATAACGATCTCATTTTTACTAGAGCAGATAAAAACGCCCGCGCGGTCATACTAGACAAAACCGATCACATTGAAAAAACAACCACTTTTTTCACAGCAAACAACATCACAACATGCAACAAAAACCCACTCCCATCCTACATAAAAACATACAAAAACATGATTAATTAAATACACTTCAGACACACTTAACAAGCTACAAATAAACACATACTTCCTCACAGAAAGAAATCCTCAAATTCTAACCCTATATAGTTTAATAAAGCTACACAAACCAGATAAATCAATCAGACCCATAACCTCCTCCATACACTCACCAGCATACAAACTAGCACATAATATGAACAATATCATGATACATAAATTCAAATACAACTCCCCTTGCAGTATAAAAAACTGTTCAGATTTAATTGAACAAATAAACCATTTTAATACAACAAATAACAAGAATTTCAAAATGATTTCATTTGATATTGTCAACCTTTACACCAATATTCCAACACAAGATACACTTACACTCTTACAAGAACACCTATACGATAATAATGATTTTTGGGAAAAATACAATATTTCAAATAATGACATACTTAATATATTAGAACTTTTTCAACTTATTTCAGATCAGAATTTCTTCAACTTTGAGAATCAAATTTACACACTTAATGACGGATTACCGATGGGTTCTGCAGCCAGCGGTTTACTAGCAAATATCTTCATCGATTATATTGGAACCAATATATTCAAACACCCTTTAAACAATAAAATTTTATTCTGGGAAAGATATGTTGATGATATTCTTTGTTTTTGGAATGGTGATGATGCCGAATTAGATACTTTCCTAAACGATATTAATAACTTATCAAAAATCAAATTCACGCTGGAAACAGAACAAAATCAAACTATTAATTTCTTAGATCTAACGCTATTACACTCACAACACAATATAGAATACAATATATACAGAAAACCAACATCCACAGACATAATAATTCCATATAACTCATACCACTCACCACAAATTAAAGTTAGTGCCTTTAGATTCATGTTTCAGAGATTATTGACCACCCTTCATTCACACACACACTTCACTTCAGAACTAAAAACAATAACAACAATAGGTTTAAACAACAACTATCCATTAGATTTAATAGAAAATATATTTAAAAATACAAAACGTAACTTAACCCTACAACAAATTCATAAACACAGCAAAAACACTACAAAATATATCTCCATACCCTATTATACAAACATTCACAACAAGATAAACCGTACACTCAAGAAACACAATATACAACTAACTTCCAAATCACACCCCACACTAGCGAACATCTTCACCAACACTAAACCAGCTACATCAAAAAATAATAGCAGTGGGATTTACAAAATTAATTGTGATGATTGCAACAGTACATATATTGGAATGACAACACGTAAATTTGAAATCACATATAAAGAACATGTCAAAAACAATCCTCCGTCAGCATTCGGCACACATCTAAAAACAGAGAATTATTCATCTACAATCGACAACAGCAAACTACTACACAAAGAAGATAATTAGAGTAAACTTATACTTTCAAAAAAACTAGAAATCTTAAAACACCTTAAAAATAATGAAGAACAACATATATTGAACGATCAAACTTTTTTCCCCGAAAATCATATTTTCAAACTATTACCGCCATTCTCCCGACACCACACATGACACAAATTCCGGTAACAACACTCCACCCATAATTCAATGTAATTCGCCCACTTGACTGAAACACACGCAAAAATGTTTCAGAACAAAACTTTATCAAATTTAAACATTATCATGACTTTTTACAAACTTAGCTGCTTTTAAACCATTGACGGTAAGCCTATTCATTGTTTTCGAATATTGCATGCACCTACTTTTCTTTATTTATATATATTTAAATTCTTAACCTCACAAAATAGTTTTTCAACACGTGTTCTAATTTCTAATCTTCAATTGTCAAAAAACAAATATGATTTTTCTATATTTATATTATAACTTGACTAGACTTATCTTAAATTTAAATTTTATTACAAAACTTTATATCAAAAAACACTACTTAAATATTTTCCAAAAATTTTTTTAAAATTATAACAACAATGTATTTTTAGCCAAGGCCTGAAGATGGACGATTGTCCGAAATCGATAGCCTAAAGATTCCAAAATAAAAAACGTATGTTTTTTGAAACTATTTTCAACTTTTCAACTTATTAACCTTCACATACTACCATGGAGAAATTTATTCAAAATTTCAAACAGGTATTGAATATTAATAACTGTATCTAAAACTACGATCCTCACTAATGATTTATGCAAATCTAGACAAGAGCTATTTCCAGCGGCTCTCAACTATATTTTCGATAATTATGAAAAAAGAATGATACTTGGTTATAATAAACTCCACAAGTCATTAAAAACTCAAATGACCAATAAATTCAATAATTTGGAGAATGAGAAGCTCAATTCTATAAAAACTAAGAACTCGTGGATAAAGAATATAAGAAGCTATCAATAATCTTCTCATGTTATGAAATGTCTTAGTCTTGGATCAAAATTTAGCATAGAACCTATTTGCAGTCAAGTCAAATTGAGATATATAATTGCAGATGCCGAAAACATGATTGATACTTATGAATATGATGCAAAACATGCTGACAGGGCTTCTGTTACAAATATCATCACTAATTATGTAGATTCTTTGACTAATAATAACAAGATCTCTCTTATTAAAAACTCATACATTCGTACCGTACAGTCTGATAAAGATAATGTCACAGTTATCATGGATAGTCAATATGAAGCCAGGTCGGAAAATATTTTTAATGATAGTTCCACTTATACTCAACTTGCTCGTGATCTGACATCCACTTTACAACAAAAATCTAATGAAATAGCTTCAAATCTTAAATTGAAAAATCTTATTACTGATAGAGGAGTTGAAGATTTACTTTTCTATACTGCTGTATCTCCAAAATTTCATTGTGCTCCAAAAATTCATGAACTTTCTCTTTCTTCACGTCCCGTCATATCTTCCATCAATTCGCCTAATACAAAACTGTGTTCTTTCCAACTGATATACTCTCCAAAGCTTATAATATTGATAATCCATATCATGCTAAGGATTCCTTTCATTTTTCTGAATTTATTCGAGGCTTTGAGCTTCCAGATGATAGTATTTTGTTTAGCTTGGATGTGGTTTCTCTTTTCAGTAACATTTCTGAAGATTTGGCTATATTTGTCATCCTTAAAAATTGAGATCTAATTTAATTACATTACAAATTAAGTTTAGAACAATTTACTGGGATACTGACCTTCATTTTTGGATCAAATTATTGCCAATTCAGGAATAAATTCCATGAGAAAATTAATGGTTGCCCTACGGGCAGTATTATCAGTCCTATTTCATCCCAGTTTGTGATGAATGAACTCCTTGATACATGCATTTCAGAACTCTTTTTCAGTATTCCATTTATCAAAAAATTTGTAGATGTAATTCTATCTGTCAAGGAAGATAATATCCCTGAATAAATACTGACATTCAATTCTTTCGATCCTTTTCTTAAATTTACAGTTGAAAAAGAGTTTGACCGGAGAATAGCATTTCTAGATGTTCTTCTGGACAGGAGTGTTCATAACAAAATTGGAATTGAGCTGGTTTTAAAAACCTATTTCTTCAAAGCGTCAATTACATCTTCTGTCTCAACATAATCTGAAGCAGAAAATCAATATCTTGATAAATTCTAGAAACAAGTTTCTTATATTCCGGATGATAAATATCTTCTTGAAAATTTGATTAAACTGAGAAATATTTCCATAGATAATGCCTATTCTTCATATTTCATTGATAAATACAATTTTGAATATAATATTAGCATTAAAATTGATTCTAATTTGATTAAAAATAATATTTATGGAAATTAACATGTCTGCTCACATTCTGTAGGTACCATCAAATTTCAACAATTCAGCTTCCTCTAATAATGTTATTCACAAATCTTTACTCCATATTCCTCCATTGTCTGACAGAATGGAGAAGATTTTGAAGAATGATTCTTCCATAATAATGTTCAAAAATTACCTTACGGTTAGAGATGTATTCACTAAGATTAGGGACTTTACATCTATCAATGACCAGAGCAATGTTGTATGCAAACTAAATTTGAAGGATTGTTCTGTATATATATATATATATATATATATATATATATATATATATATATATATATATATATATATATATATATATATATATATATATATATATATATATATATATATATATATTATATATATAAGAATGTGAGTGCCGGAAAATATGCAGAAACTTCTTCTCTGCAATAAATCATTTGATATATATATATATATATATATATATATATATATATATATATATATATATATATATATATATATATATATATTATATATAAGAATTTAGGTGCCGGAAAATATGCAGAAATTTCTTCTCTGCAATAAATCATTTGACTTTTTTGGTGTGAAATAATTAGAAAAGCCAATAACTTAGCACCACAAAGAAAAAAAAAATATATATATATATATTTTTTTTTTTTTTTTTTGTGGTGCTAAGTTATTGGCTTCCCTAATTATTTCACATCAAAAAAGTCAAATAGTTTATTGCAGAGAAGAAGTTTCTGCATATTTTCCGGCACTTACATTCTCAATTCTATCGTATTAGGAACTTGTAAAATTACGAAAATGTTTATTGACATATTTTCAAAATCAAAGTGCCATGAAATAAAAAATCTGATGTGAACATCACGTGGCCTACTTGTACATCATTTGATATATACACAAATTTATTCAATCAAGTTTTTCCGCAACTTCAGATTATAATTAATATAATTTTAATAGTATTTTGACATGTACAATGTCAAACAAAATCAAAAAACTGACAACAGATTATCATTGCCTACCTTATCACTATCAAATGAACTGATTGTTTTATACGGCAAATTCTGAATGCCTGTTATACATATAAACTACACTTCTGGCTCAGCCGATTGATACAAGAATAGTAGATAACTATTCTGATGCTACAACAAGTTCACACACTAAATTTCAATATGTTATATAATCATCCCAGATTTATGCAAAAAATTTGAATAATATTCTAAATGCACTTTTGGCTTGGCCGATTCATACAGAAATAGCAGATAACCATTGTGATACAAAATCAAGTTCAAATACTTAATTTTAGCATCCCACTGTTGATCATTCCGGATTTATAAGAAAAATTTAAACAATAAATATGTTTTATTGGGCTTAAGTTCTGTAATTTATTAGAAACACAACGTTTCAACAGCAAAGTGCTGCCTTTTTCAAGTGAAAAGAAATATAAATATATATATTTATATTTCTTTTCACTTGAAAAAGGCAGCACTTTGCTGTTGAAACGTTGTGTTTCTAATAAATTACAGAACTTAAACCCAATAAAACATATTTATTCAAAAATGAGTTCTGAAAAGTTTTTTCCTTCATTAAAATTTAAACAAGTTCCAAGTAAAGTACACTTCCGGTACAGATTATATATATAGAGTGAAACTTTGGGATTTCGGTTGAATATATTCAATTGACTTGCCTGCCGACGGTTTCCACTACCACTCAGTCATCTTCAGCACATAGAGTGTACGTGAATCAATATTTTGAATAGGGAAGAGACATCGTAAAATCAGTTAACAGAGAAATAGTGGGCTTGTTTTTTCAATTACTGATTAAATACATAATTCAAAAAACCTGTTCGATCAGCTTGGAAGACATAGCTAGAGAGTCGCAGAACTCTAAACAATTGTTTGCAGTTCGTAGCAAGTCAGGTAAATCGAACGAGTTTCCAAAAGTCTGATTGATACATAAAATAAGTATTTGGAAGATAACTGTCAAATTTAAAAATATGAAACCATTTCTTTAATAAATGTGGTCTACTTCGAATATCATATCAGAGATCTCCCAACGGCAACAGAACCCAAAGACTTGAAATTGAATAGACGGAAACAGAATCAAATAATCTTTTGTTATTTTACTGTATAATGTTGTTATAGATAGTATTTGGAGCCACAGTATATTTTTTATCGTTAATGTTGTGCTCATTTTGTTTTATATATAGCCTTTCAAATGTCAGTCTCTTGAATAAATTTTGTTCTGTGTGCAGTACTTCAATGCTGTCAAAACCGAAAGTATGATTGTCTTCTCAACAATAAGCGACTAAAGCACATTTGTGCTTCAATTTATCTTTATTATTTTGTTTGGAGTTTCTTCTATGTTCGCTGACTCTTACAGCTTGATATCTTCTTCTCTGTCCTGTGAAAATTTTATCACAGTCATTGCAGGGTATTTGATAAATCATATCTGACCTTAGTTCATTCGTGGTTCTATCTTTATCTTTGGAGAATAAATTATTAACTGTTTTATATTGTTGAAAGGTAATATTTCCAATACATCTCTGAGCGCCTTTCTAATGTTCCGCCTAGCGTCACCTTTGTACCGATCTATGGAGTCACATTTTCTATTGACAGATGTTGAGGTTATAGCTATTAACAGGAATGTTATGAGTATCATAACAGTGTTACAAAAATTTCGTCTGACGTCTTTTTTTTTGTACAATTGTGTTCCCATTGCATACCCATGTCGCCATCTATGTAACAGATTCGCACTAATTTTGTAAAATAGTACGTGCGTATGACACTTGATTGAAGCGCTAACTTAGGGAGTATGCGCGTCTGGTTCTTCCTCTTTCGTCCGAGCCTTTGTTGCAGACGGGTTGTTTTTGAGCAGTCTTGTTATTTTTCTTGTTGTTCTTAATTTTGTGATTATTTTATTTAATTAAAATCAGTGTTATGATTTAGTAAGTATTTCGTTTATTATTTTTATTCACGTTATTCCAAATTTAGTATTATTTTTGCTAGTGATTTCGTTTGAGGCGACCCGCGTGGTTAACCTTTTGTTTTCCAAATTAATTTCTTCCATCCTTAATTATTTGTTAGTTTTTTGTGCTCAAAAACCTTTTTACTATCTTGAAACTTTTTTACAAAATTAATATTTTTGTTCTAAATTTATTTTTTTCTAAATTTCATATGTATACTCGGAGTAATAAAACCTACGAGGTTTGTGACTATCTTCGTTCCTCCCTTAACCTTTCCTCACCTAAGTATGTGTGATGTATGAATGATTAGTGAAAGTGGTTGATAATACATAATTTAACTATATTTTGGATCCAATGCGTTGCAGATTTGTCATTCGTAGTTTAGTTTCTTACGTTGTTTGTGTGGTTTCTTCTAGTTTCCAGAGCTTGAAATATTTTGTTGTGGGCTTTAGTTCCCATTTTTAAGCTGGAAAATCCTACGAGTTTGTGAAGATTGATCCAATTTTTTTTAGTAACGAACCACGTTCGTGAATTTAACGACTCGTCGCTAATAAGTCCTTTTTCTTGTCCTGCTAGACTTTGTATTTTCTGTGTTTTTCTTCTCTTTAATGCTCAGCGTAGTTTTTTTCTACTTTGTAAATTTCTAGTGCACTATTTAAAATCAGACAAATAAATAATTTACTGATTATTTTAGTTAACTTTTACTAAATTTACAGTTTATTCGTTTTTTCAATTGAATCTAAATTTATTCATTCAAGTTTAACGCTTCACGTTTGAAGAGAGCTCTCCAATTTTTTATAGGAACCTCCTGTTTCAGTTGATTTGGATACTGGTTGGGTTGTTTGTTTTCAGTGTAAACTGCCAGGAATCTTAGGGACCAGTGGCCACTTGAGACTAGTTTTTGACCAACTTCAAATTAAGAAAAACATCAACACGTCTACGAATTTAAGAAGAAAATTAATACCTCCCAAAGTTGACGACCAAGCGCACGGCCAACCTTAACATCTTCAAGGACCGTTGGGTATTTATCAAAGCCCTATAAGACGCAAGATCAACTTTACTTAATTCAGGGAACGTTCTTGTCTGACGTTGTTTTTGTGGCTACCAATTCGACATCTATCTTCTCTGCCGATACTTGTCTTGAGTTCCGCCTGAAGAGGATATTTAGCTAGTTTTTGTAACGTAATTTTGAACGTCTGTGACGTTCTCTCCAGTTCCCTTCTGGCTGTTGCAGTGAGTTTTTTTTTATAATAGCTTCAATCATTTTCGTAAGTTACAAATTTTTTGAATTAACGTTTTTGGAATTCTTTGCTTTGAATTAATAATAATTTTATTTATAATTTATTTCGACGTCTATGCTTCATTTCTTTTTTGCTGTCGCTATTGTCTCCCAGAATAGTACCTTCTTCTCCTTTGATCATTTCCTGGGAGTGGCGCCCATTTCCTATTTTTCAGATAAAATATTTCTGGTGCCCTTATTAATAGCTAGCCTGGGTCTTCACTTTCAAGGTAGGATATTCCATTACCTCAATTTAGTGTCAATCAGCAGTACATTAAGTTTTTGCTACCAAATAGTGAAGAAACATTACCTTTTTTAATTTCCTACTGCCACCTTGGAAATAGGAAAAGGTACACTGGCGCCCAACGTGGCGCCTTTAATTTTGTTTGCCTTGAATTTTGTTCAGCCTTCAATTTTGTTCAACCGACAGAACTTTTGTTGCAATTCAAATTAATATTTTTTTTTGCTTCTCCAATTGGTTGCACAAACTTTGACATCAAGAAGAAAACTGAAAATATTCATCCTGAAATCCTTCTACTCTTACTCTTTCTTTTCTATCATTATTATTTCTCCTCTAGCTTATGCAAGATACTCCTACAACTCCTTTTTTGTGCCATTACTAATGAAATAAATTTTTCTGAGGTACATACCAAGATGAAGCCCGAATGCATCGAATACCTATCAGAGGATGAGTTGTATGAACTAGGAAACCGAGGGGTTGAGATCAATAATTTGTCGGTGGATTTAAAACCTATATTGAGAGGATTGCTGCAAGTTGAAGGAATAAATGGGAATCCATCTCCTATACCACACAATTATATACCAGCCACTGAGAACGCGACATGTCAACAGAAGCTACTGGATTTACGCGGTAAGATAGCCCAAATCAATAATGATAATTCTCGAGCTATTTCGTTGCGATTAGATTACCTTTACAATCGCGTTTTACGTTTAAATTCAGTTCAATCTTGTCCAAACCTATTAGCTCTTATAGCTGATTTGCGAACACAGCTCGACAACTTTTCGCGACTACAAGCTCCTTTGGCTGAAGCCGATCTTATTTCCTTCAATAATCAATACGTATCCTTACCAAATTCTACACCACCGACCCCAGTAAAACATCAAACTTTGATTGACACCCCAAATTATTCTTCTTACGGTTTTTCACAATCTTTAAATGCATCACCACAACAACTATCTCTACGACAACCTATTTTTGATTTGACTGTTCCATCTCCAGTAGTTTCACCGTTAACAAATAATTTACAACCTACTAGGTCTTTAGTTCCTGACGTCCATAAATGGAATTTAAAATTTGATGGTACCGGCAGTGTTAACTCTTTTTTAGAACGTGTAACAGAACTAGCTACTTCTCGAAGTGTTTCTTTAGCTAATTTACCTAAACATGCTAGCGAACTATTTTCTGAACCTGCTTTAATTTGGTTTCGTGCAATTCGAGATGATATTCAATCATGGGATGATTTATGTTATCGCTTAAGACAAGCTTTTCTTCCATCAGATTATGAATTCGAACTTTGGCAAGAAATACAATCTCGTACTCAGGGTATTGATGAAAAAACCGAACTTTCTGTTGCTGTTTTGAAATCGTTGCGTAGCTGCTTACAAATTAAACCAGATGCAAAATCTTTTCTAACTTTGGTGTTACGAAATTTACAGCCTCGTTTTCAGTAGGATATCGCCGTTTTACAATCTCCTACCATCGAACATCTTATTAGTGTTTGTAAACTCAAAGAAAACACAGAACATAGGGTTGAAAAGTTTAAACCTCCACCTTCTCGTACAAATAAATTACTAGAGCCAGAGTTAGCCTACCAACGCCCCGTTGCATCTTCTTCTCGTGTGAATACTGTGCACAAAGCCTCATAATAAGCATTGTTATAGTTGCGGTTATAAAAATGTCACTCGTTCTACATGCCCACATTGTTCAAAAAACGAATAGGATCTCGTTGTTTCAGTCGCCGACGCACACGATCTTTTATTAAGACTGACCGTTCAGCTTGGAATGACTGGCTGAAAACTGTAGCTAAATTCTGTAAAAGTTCTACCATTTCGCCTATTATTCATCATCCTAATTTACACTCGCGACCTTTTGTTAAAATTCTTTTCGGAAAAACTCCTGTTGTCGCTCTATTAGATTCGGGTGCTAACGTTTCTGTACTAGGAAATAAAGGCATTTCTTTACTTTCTGCTAATAATATACCCCTTTTACCTTCTAAAGAATCTATTGTAACTACTGCAGATGGTGCTTCTCAACAAGTCAATGGAAAAGTTACCGTTCCTATCACTGCAGATTGAATTATAATTTTTGGAATTCTTTGCTTTGAATTAATAATAATTTTATCTATAATTTATTTCGACGTCTATGCTTTATTTCTTTTTTGCTGTCGCTATTGTCTCCCAGAATAGTACCTTTTTCTCCTTTGATCATTTCCTGGGAGTGGCGCCCATTTCCTATTTTTCAGATAAAATATTTCTGGTGCCCTTATTAATAGCTAGCCTGGGTCTTCACTTTCAAGGTAGGATATTCCATTACCTCAATTTAGTGTCAATCAGCAGTACAATAAATTTTTGCTACCAAATAGTGAAGAAACATTCCTTTTTTTAATTTCCTACTGCCACCTTGGAAATAGGAAAAATTACAACAGCCGCAGATGTCAGTTTGAAATCCGAACAGAGCGAGGATTTCAAGACATCTGAGGTCTGTAATGACTCATAACATCCGTGATTTGTTCAATAGTTCACCGGTTGCAGAATATAATCTCGTTAAAGTCATTTATAGATATTACTTTTTGAAATTTTTCTATGAATGAAGTCATTGTCATCATTTAGGAAGGTGATCAAGTGATTCTGTGGTCTGTATGTTTTTATTCAATGTCATGAATACACTGGTTTTGTATCAAATTGATAAATACATTTTTTATTTAAATTTCGTAACGTGGTCATAACGGCTATTTAAAATATGGATTTTGGCGACGCTGAATTGCCTGAAAATATTTTGAATGCAGCAGGTGAAGCTCTAAATAGCTTCATTCCTGAAAAGTCAAAACTCAGGTATGAGAAAGCATATAACGCATTCAAACAGTGGCAAGGAGAAAATCAAATTGGAATTGTCAATGAAAATGTTCTTCTGGCATATTTTCAGCAACTGGTGAGTTATTCTATATGCTTGTTTGTGAGGATCTTCAACTATTTTTTGCATAGTCTAAGAAACATAGCCCTGAGTCATTGTGGGCTTATTATTCGATGCTGCGAAGTACAATTGGAATAAATGAGAATATTGACATGAAATCATTTCAAAAGCTGTATGCCTTTGTAAAGAGACAGAACGTAGGTAACAAAGTGAAGAAAGCCAAAGTTCTCAGCGTCGATGAGTTCAAAAAGTTTTTGATAAAGACAAAAGACAAAGAATATTCACTGGCAAAGATATGTTCAACTCTATTAAAGTTAGATTCAAAAAGGTTATAAATCCTACGTTATTTTTAGATTGTTACAATTTTTGGATTATATGAAGCATGCAGATGCGATGAAATATATAATCTGACAATAAATGATGTTGAAGAAGAAGGCTCTGTTTTAATCGTGATAATTAAGGGCACCAAGAATTACAAATCGCGATTCTTTACCGTTGTCTCTAACGACGATATAAATGCTGTACAAATGATTAAAAATATATGAGTCTGCGACCAAAACACATTGGAAACGATTACTTTTTTATTTTTTACAAAAAATGTAGCGTGCAACGAGTTGGTATCCACAAGATCTCTTCTGCCCCTAAAATGATTGCTACTTTCCTGGGACTACCCAACGTTTAGCAATACACGGGTCATTGCTTGGGGCGAACTTCTGCCACAATCCTGACTAACACAGGAGGAAACGTAACCGATCTGGAGAGGTTGGGAGGGTGGAAGAGTTCAAGTGTAGCTGAGGCGTACGTAGAGGAATCAGTTGAGAATAAGGTTGAAGTTGCAAAAAGAATGTTTGGCAGGGAAGAATCTGTCACTTCCAGTTCAACAATGCGAAGCGAAATTATCAATAATGAAAATACAACAGAAGTGTTGCAAAATGCTACTTCACATATGGAGACTTCGGAGATATCTATCCCAGGCGTTGCTATATCCAATTTGAATAACTGTACAATTGACGTATACTATGATGAGCAGAAGTAATCTATTTATTATTGTTGTTTTGAATTCCATTCATATTGAAAATTATATTATCAGCACGAATTTATCATTGTCTTATTTGCTTTTCCTTGACTGTTTTGACAAGTCAGTATGGTAATATTATTTGACGAGTCAGTATTGTAATATTACCGTACAGATTACTGTTATAACTCATTTACCAGCCTACTTTTGTGCATGTAAATATAAGTTTTATATCCTAAAACCGCTAAAATTATTATTTGAGCTGCTTTGGTTTGAAATATCATAAATGAGACTAGTGGGATAATTATTTACTCTCATGAGATTATCAACTCTTTTTTTCATTTCTCCATGGTGAGCTTCGAATGTTAATAAAAAACAATGTGACTCCATAGATCGGTACATGACAATACCTTTCATAGATGGTGCTAGTCAAAACATTAGAAAGGCATACAGAGATGTATAGCAGGAGTTCAAATTACCTTTAAATAATATACAACAGTCAATAATTTGTTTTCTAAAGTTGAAGGTAGAACCAGGAATAAGCTGAGGTCAGATATGACTCATCAGATACCCTGCAATGACTGTGATAAAGTTTACACAGGACAAAGTAAGAGATATCTATCTGTAAGAGCCAGCAGACATGAAAAAAATTGCAATCTAGAGAATGAAGATAAATTGGAACACAGATGTGCTTCAGTTGCTCATTGTTGGAAACTGAATAGCATAATGGCCGATGTAAGACCTATTTGTGAAAAGCGTAAAACAAAAGTCGATATGAGTGATAATTTACCTGTTTTCTTGTGCTGGGAAATGTAATCAATTTTATCATATGAAAAAATGATACAATTGCATACTTGGGAATACAAAAATATAGTTTGATTTTGTGCAAAGATTCTTGTAGTTAAGTCAAGTGATTCTTCAAGTGAATCGAATGGAAGTGTCAAATCTATTCTAAGTGATTATCTAGAGGTTTTTAAAAAGCAAGCAGATACAATTTTGGATCTAAAAAATGGGCTGGAACTCTTAAAACAAGATTTAAATGATGTCAAAACCAACTTGTCAACAATAAATTTAACCTTGGCAGTACAAATCCATATTTTTCTCCTTGCAATGTTAATTATCACGCAGTAGCAAGCTTACCGATTGTAAGCAAAAAAAGTAATAACAAAAATAAGTCGATAGATGTCAATAATTACTCATTGCAACAAATAGAAATGAATATTGATCAAGTACCAATTATTGTTGATCATAATATTGCGAGAAAACCCAGAAAAAAGTCATCAGCGGTTACTACTAACAATTTTGTAACAAACGAGGAAAATTTGCCAAGTAACATTACTGCTTGATCAGATAACCAGTTCACTATTGTGGAAAGCAGGAGAAATACTAGAAAACAGAATATTATTCATGGTACAAACTCTGAAAAAATAGATAATACAAAAGAGCACATTTTTGTGTCGCGCTTTGCAGCAGAAGTTACAGTTTAACATATTGAAGACCATTTAAAATCTCTTAATATCAAGAATAATGTTTGTGATTCATTGAAACTAAAATATAATACATACGCCCCATTTAAAAAAAGTTTAACCGACTGGTATCACGACATTGTAATAAATCCTATCAATTGGCCTGTGGGCATTCTGATAAATAAATTCTGTATGAGAAAAGCTCTGACTGCGAGTAATAATTTTTCAGGCAATCCACCAACAAGAAACAATTCTTCTTGAGAGCTCCAGAACAAATTGAAATCTTCGACATAACTATTCGTAGATTACGTAATAAAATTAGTGAATTGGAAAATTTTTACAAGATCACATTCTCTCTCTAAATATTATTTGTTTAACTGATCATTCGTCGAACCTTCACGAAATTTAGAACTAGCTATAGTTTTTTCATTGGGGGAGAGTTGAAACATTCCAAGTTATTAATGGTAGGAAGAGTTAAGTTTCAAATAATGATTTTTTATTATTCTACGATGATCATTCCGACATTTTAAGTCATCTTCAGGTATCTTTTTTCATAAAAAGAATATAAATAAACAATATAAGAGAATATTAACAAATGGGAACATTTTCAGTAGAAACACAAAAGTGGCAAAATAAATGGAATGAAATAAATGAGTAGATTTATCATCATACGGAAATGAGAAAATGATAATGATGATAATTCAATTTAGAAATTTTTTATTTTATTCTTATCCAAAAGTGGTGTGTTATAATAATCAGTTATTTCATTCAATAAGTTTTCATTATCATTCAGACATTTTTTAATTTCGTGAAATTCTAATAAATTCAATATTTTATTTTTATTCTCCAAATGTAAAATTTTCAGATTAGATATATCACAAGAGTGGCTATTTCCGCATGAATGTTCCACCAAATTTGAGTTTTCGACTTTCCCATATTTTAAACAGCGCATATGCTCTAAAAAACGGGTTCTAAAATTTCGGCCTGTTTGTCCTATATACTTAGCGTTACAATTTTCACAAACAATTTCATATACACCTGATTTTAAAAAAGAGTCCAAATTTTCTATTCTGTGGTTGATGAAAATAGGATGTATTTGTCTCTGAACATGATATGCTGGCCAAATATCTAATTCTTTCAGAAAACGTCCTATCTTCAGACTCAGCTCATCCATGAATAAGATTTTTCTATATTTTTTTTTTGTATTTTTGTGGATTGAATTACTGTGATAATTTTTATAAATCATCGTAGGATAATAAAAAATCATAATTTGAAACTTAACTCTTCCTACCATTATTAAGAACAAGCTATTTTACCATTTTAGTTTAGCTAGATATTACTGTAGATCAGATATAGGAAGCGGTGGTACTGCCATCAGTGCCATTTACGTCCAATCAAGTATCACCACTGTTGCTATCACTTCAAGTGTATGTAAATGAACAGCATTTCGAATACTGTTGTATACAATGTAATTCCGATAATTTTGAGTGTATAATTGTAAGTTTGTACAGATTACCATCAACAGATATTGAACTGTTTTTCAATTGTTCATCTGATCTCTCATATGAACTTTGTTTGAATAATTTTGTATTTGTTTGTAGTGATCTAAATATTGACGGCATGAAATCAAACCATAATTTTGATACGTTGAATAATCTCTTCAATTCTTTTGGTATGGTATCATGTGTATCAGGTTATAGCAGAGTAGTTGGCTCAGCTAAGTCTCAAGTTGACCATATCTTCCAAAATATTGATTGTCACGATCTCAAAGATCATACAATATACTCTATTCTGTCAGATTATCACTGTCAAATAGTTTCTATTTCATATTGCCATCTGCAGATGAATCAATTGTCTATAAAAGAATGTTTAGTCAAAGAAACGATAATTATTTTTGTTATCTACTTAGTACAGAAACCTGGCAAGATATTCCTAATGAATATATTGATGTTAATACTAAATTCGATATGTTTCATGATTATTTTTTGCACTATTTTGATACAGCTTATCCTGTAACCGAATTTCACACCCAAAAATCGAAAAAATCATGGATCACTGACAAAATGAAAACTGAACGTAACAAACTTCACGATCTATATAAAATATGTTCAGCATGATTCTCCTAATCTTCATCGGTACTTCCTCAACAGGAAGAAGCAATACAGTGATTTGTTATTAGATTGTTTCTATTCTTATGAAAATTTCATATTGAAATCCCAGAATAAATCCAAAGCAATATGGTCTGTCATAAACAAAGAGTTTGATGAAAATATAAACAAACGAGATCTTCCATTGAAAAATTCATCTGGAAATCTTGAAAATAGCCCGTAGAATATTGCAAAAATATTTAGTGGAATGATTGGTAATTTGGATACTGCCACTAGCAGCCCTGAAAGTGCAATCATTGTAATCCATATCTTCTACTTGACACCCACAGATATGCATAAGGTGTCCTCAATAATTCGTCAGATTTGCAGCCAAATCTCTTCTGGTTTTAATGAAATTTCCTGCTCTGTGTTGCTTATTGCTGAACCTTACATTACACTTCCCTTGAGTAATATAAAAAATTTATCTCTAGAAACTAGAGTCTTTCCCGATAAATTGAAAGATGCCAAAGCTATTCCCATTTTCAGAAAGGGCTTGAAGGTGGATACAAATAATTATCTTCTGATTTTACTGTTATCAGTATTCAGCAGGATTTTTGATCAATATACTATCGTTGCGAGTAGACGCATATTATACTGCTCCGTTCTTTACTCAGTGCCGTACTTACAATTATTAAATTTTTGCTCATTTCTTATATTTTGTGTAATTAAATAACTGCTACAATGAGTTCAAATACTCGTAATGCGAATGTTTTGGCTGATGTAATGCAGAAACTTCTGAGCGACGATGCTTTCATTGAAAAGTTCGCCAGTGAAATTTGTGGAAAAATTGATAAAAAACTCGAAGACCAGAAGCAATATTACGAGTCAATTATCAATGACGTCGTCATCAAGAATTGTGCTCTGCAGACGGAGGTTAATCGTCCTGAACAGTATTCCAGACGTAATTGCATTGCGTTTGGCATTACTGAAGAGACTACTGAGAACGTCGTGGAAAAGGTATGTGATATTTTCAAATCTAGACTTTCACTTGATATCCCATCTCATGCCATCGACAGATGTCATCGTGTGGGCAATCTGCTCAGTAAAAGTGCAGCAAAAGTGACATATCTCCCCGAACTCGCCCTCGTCCTATTATTGTTAAATTCATTTCATATGAGTTTAGGGACTCAGTTGTTAAATCTAGATCCAAACTTGAAGGTTCATTCATCTCAATTGAGAAAGATCTTACTAAAGAACGCCAAAACATCTTGAAGAACTTTTCAGATAAATTTGGATACAAAAATGGTTGGTCTCGTGATGGCGAAATATTTTACAAATCTGGGAGCATTGTCCGCAAGGTTAACTTCAGTGATACAGCTAATGAACTTTTAAATTCTAATAATAATCCTTAATATGGAGCAGTATATTAAATTTCATTTCAAATCTACATTATTCTATCTCCTTCTGTACTTTTGTGAATGAATATAATTGAATTTACTTATTTAGTTACTTCAAGCTAGTATAAGGTTGTTGAACTTGTCTTATATTTGGCAGGTTCTATCCCATTCATTTTGTATTCACATTCGTTTCAAATTTATTTATAATATTTTGATTTTTTATACTCTCAATGAATATTTACTATCAGAATGTTTTTGGTCTGAATACAAAGTTAACTGATTTTTATGATGATTCATCAATATGTAATTATGACATATTATGTTCAACTGAAACTTGGCTAAACTCTTCAGTTTTTGACTCTGAAATAGCTAGTAATGAGTTTGTTGTATTTAGAGGTGACCGTAATTTTGCTAAATTTGATTAAAGATCTGGTGGTGGTGTTTGTGTGCGATTAACAAGCGTTTCTCACTTTATCCAGTAAATTCATCTCTTAATAATTCTTCCATTGCTGATATAATCTGTGTTAAAATTTTACTATCACATGTTGAATTTATTTTTGTTGTTACTGTTTACATCACCCCTCCAATTTCATTAGATCACATAAGTTACATTTATGATTGTATTGAATCTGTTCCTGGTTTTATGGAGAAAAATTTCATCATAGTTGGTGATTTTAATATTAGCAAGCCATCGGACTTTTATGCAACAGGATACTCCAACAATATGATAACTTCATTCCTGAATTCTTATAACTATTCAGGAGCAGTACAGAATAATTATATACACAACAAGAATAACAGATTATTGGATATTGTTCTTTCCAATGTCAGTTGTTCTGTTTGTCGTGATACATGTCCTATGATTAGGAGGATGATCATCATCTAGCTCTTAACCTGTCCGTCAATCTTCAATCGGCTTTTCTAAATTCAGAATTTGATAATTCTGTTCCATCTTATAATTTCCAGCGTGCAAATTTTTTTTTTCTTTACCATTACCTTAATTCTGTCGATTGGAGTACTCTATCTTCCTGTCACAATGTTGACATTGCTTACAGTAAATTCTTTGATATACTATTTGCAGTTTTCGATTTATATATTCCAAATTCATTTAAAAGGCATAATAAATATCCTCCCTGGTCTTCAAGATCTATCATTTCACATATTTCTCTAAAATATAAATACTTCAAGTTGTATAAACTAAGCAATGTAACACAATACTATGATCGTTTCGATACTCTTCGTTCCAAATTAAAAACTGGTATAAAATATGCGCGGTAATCATATCTTAAATCAGTTGAAGATAATATATCTACTGACCCACGTCAATTTTGGACTTATATTAATAATAAAAAAAAGCGTCTCGTATACCGGGATGCATGTGTCTCGATGACAAAACTTTTACTGGAGCTCCCGCAATTGTTGAAGCATTTGCTGAACACTTTTCTTGTGTATTTGATCCCAAAGAAACTTGTGGGAATTTTTTACTAATAGTTCTGTATCATCCTACTTAAATTCTATTCACTTAACTAATATTTCTGAGATTGACATCATTTCTTCTGATAATAAATTAAAAATTTCTCGTAATCCTGGTCCGGATTACTTCCCGTCGTATATTCTGAAGGGTTGTCGTGATATATTAGTTAAACCTTTGTATATTCTTCTCAATTCATCTATTCGTACTAACGTTTTTCCGCATCTCTTGAAAATACTTATAAAACTTCTGTTTTCAAGTCTGGTGACAGAAAAAAACATCACCAATTATAGACTAATCGCCATAATATCAAATATCTCTAAAACTTTTGAAAGAATTCTGTTCAGTCATATTTTCAACTCAGTTCAACCTCAAATATCTGTTTATCAACATGGCTTCATATCAGGTAGATCAACGTCAACTAAACTCACTACTTCCACTAATTTTGTCTTAAACTCTTTTCGGAATAATTGTCAACTTGATGTAATATATACCGACTTCAGCAAGGCGTTTGATAGAGTGAACTACAAAATCCTCATCAATAAACTCATTCATAACTTCTTTTTCTCGCAAGATTTAGCTTCTCTTATATCTTCTCACCTTGATAATCGTAATTTAATTGTTTATTTGATTAATTTTCCTTCTCTTCCATTCATTGCCACATCTGGAATTCCACAAGGCCCTGATTTTGGTCCTCTCTTATTTAACTTTTTCATCAATGATATTACCTCTTGTGTTACTGAATCAAATTATTCAATATATGCAGATGATACTTAAATATTCAGAGTCATTAGCAGCTATGATGATTGTTTAAAGCTTCAAGGAGACATTGATAATCTGTTGGATTGGTCAGTTACAAATAATCTGCTTTTAAACGCTAGTAAGTGCAAAGTCATGACACATAGTATGAAAAAGAACATCATTACGTCAAACTATGAAATGAATAATACTAATCTCTCAATAGTTGAACAACATAAAGATCTGATCTAAAATGTCATTTTATTCAACATTTTCCTTTTATCATGAATGCAGCTTATAAGAATCTTGGATTCATTATACGCAACTCTAAAAACTTTCACAATCCAACTACTCTGAAATCATTGTACTATTGTTTTGTGCGTGGTAAGCTGGAAAATTGTTTTCTAGTTTGGAATCCACTGTATAAAAATTCAATTAGAGCAGTCGAAGCTAATCAGAATTTTTCTTTGCGATACAGCTAGTTCAAATATGATCACACTAGTGACACTATTTTTGCTTTTCAACACCAACCTGCTCTAGATGAATTCAAGACGATATCGCTTGAGAACCGTCGTTTTTATAATTCTTGTATATTTCTTTCCAAAATACTTACTAATATAATCAATGACATGAGCTTACTAGTGCAGATGAATATGAATATTCCCAGAAACTCTAATTCAAGGCAAAAATTAATTCTCAATTATAAATTGCAAGAATTACAAAGCCCATTCAGGCGAATTTGTTCAATCTTCAATACTATTGCTTCATCTTCTAGCGATATTGACATTGTCAGTGATTCATAGCAAGTATTTAAAAACAAACTGCTTGTTTTAATTAAGTGATTATGTAACAAGGCTAAGTCATCATAACATATAAAATGCGTAATCAGTATTCTAAATTGCCCAATTTGTATTTGTATTAGTAGTAAACATTATAATTGCAGCACTTGCAAGGTGGCATAATATGCTATGCCGACTCAGCGCTTGTTCAGTATATATATAGAGTAATATATGTAAGGTAGGGCAGTTAAGTAGAACGTAGAGTACTAGAAGTCGAAGAACATTAAAGCTCCACCCGCATCTAGCCGTCTAGCAGTAAGTTACATCTTTTATATTTGGTCTTATTTATCATTGTTAATTTATCTTGTTATTTCATATCTTGTTATCTAATCTTAAATATATTTATTTGTTATACAAATTTGGCATACTTCATATTTACAATAACCTTTACCCTCCATCCAGCAAGAACCCATTTATTCTTTGTTATATCCAATTTAGGGTGTAACAATTATATTTGTAGTTTCAATATTTCTCAGATAATTTTGATAGTTAGATGTTGTTTGTAATACTATAATTTTTTTCTTCCATTCATGTAAATATTTTGTTACTCGCAATTAAATTATTTTTTTCCTGTTACCATTCTGTTATTGGGACTTTTGTCCTGTTGAGTGTGTCAAATAAATAAATAAAACTATATACTCACGCTTAATCTCATCCTTGAATAGATTTGAAGTTTTGTCAGAGCACCAATTTGAGTTCTTTCCCAATAGAAGCACAATTGATGCTATATTTAATAACATCAATTTTGTTGCGAGTTGTTTGGATAAAAAGAAGACAGTGGGAGGATTTTTTTTTATTTGAGTGAAGCTTTTTACTCCTCGAATCATGAACTGCTTCTCAACAAATTGTATAATTTTGGAATTAGAAGCGCAGCTTAAAAATGGTTCTCTTCTTTTTATCGGGAAGGATACAGTACGTCAATATTCAAAATTATGGCAGCACCATGAGAATGAATTCCAACTTATCATCTGTTGTCAGAAGTGTGCCGCAGGGCTCAATACTTGGTCCTGTTTAGTTTATATTGTATGTAGATGATCTTGATGTTACTTTGAATTGCAATAAATTATTTCAGTTTGCTGATGACATCTCCTGTAAAGTGAGTGCTGATTCCGTAGCCGAGTTCTCGTTATCAGCAAAAAACTCATTGGTTTCAATGTCAGAATGGTGTGCTTAAAATCACTTGATACTTAACTTCAGTAAAATTTATCTAATATTATTCAACGTACGTAATAAAAATTTCGAAAATCCTCTTGTGTATTTAGATGAGGAATCAGTTCCTACAGCTCCAAGCACTAGATTCTTAGGTTTATTCATTGATCCTGACTTGAAGTGACAAAGCCAGATTCATTATTCAACAGCTCAATTGTCCACAGCCTTCTATGCGATTTATAAAATAGGAAACATAGTACATATCAGTACATTGAAAATTTATTACTTTGCGCGTGTAGAAAGTAGGCCAAGACATGGTATTATTTTTTGGGAATACAGGCCCCATGTTAGGAAAATATTCATCGCACAGAGAGAAGTTGTCAAATGTATGATAGGTGCTTTCCTATGAACTCATTGCAAGAGAATTTTCATCGAGTTGGGAATAATGACAGTTGTGTCATTATATATTCATGAAATTGTTCTCTTTGCTAGAAATAATGATTGTGTACTCGTACGCAATAGGGATATGTACGTTAATACGCAGCGCAATAAGAATTCACAATTCTCGGTCAAGCCAAATTAAAAGTATAAACAATTTAACAGAATTGAAATTAAGTTTTGTGACGATGTAGCTGAGTCTGTCTATAATTATAATGAACAAAAAGTGTACATGTTCTGTTGGTCTAGCGATTAGCGTGCTCGCTCACTGCGACAACGATCGAGATTCGAGACCGCATCAAGTAAACTTTTATATTTTTATTTTTGAAACAAAATCAGAATGCAGCAAGTCGAGACTAAAAAAATCAAATACCTAATGGATAGACAGTATATAAAGCCTCCGATTTCGGAGAGAAGTCAGTTGAACTGTAGCGCCTTCCTACAGTTGAGCTCCCCAGAGCTGGGCTGTAGCAACTCTCGGATAGTGGACAGCGTTAGCAAGCAGCGGCGTTCGCCAGACTAAGGTGTCTCCCAAGTCTCCGTCCTAGTATCCAGCTCGTGTCTTCCAAGCTACACCCTAGTTCCGACTTGCGTCTTCCGAGTTAACGTCCTGTTATCCAGCTCGCGTCCTCCCAGCTACATCCAAGTGTTCCAACTCGCGTCTTCCGAGTCAATGTCCCTCACTTCTGTTTCAGGGGGCTATAGTCAGTTAGTCAGTGTACTCAGTCAGTCAGTATACTCCGTCAGTCAGTATACTCCGTCAGTCTGTACAGTCAGTAGTCAGTCGGTATACTGAATCAGTCAGTACAGTCAGCAGTCAGTCGGTAGGCTGGATCAGTCGGTACAGTCAGTAGTCAGTCGGTATACTGAATCAGTCAGTAGAGTCAGTAGTCAATCAGTATACTGTATCAATGAGTAGATTCTGTTGAGTAGTTGATTATTTAGACAAGCGGTCTATCACTTGATTGTTACAATGGTTTTGTTGACACTATATGACATTGTTGAGATGGTCTAGCAATAGCAAATATTATTGCTGTTATTCGTGTATTATCTTTAATGTTTATTTTCAACTATATTAAATAGAAGTACATATTTTATTTTTGGATAAAGCCGTTATTCTCTCGTTGCGTGTACCCTGTTCTCCCTTTTCAGCAAGATTTCAGAAGCCTGGACATCATACCTCCACAGAGCTACCTTGGCACATACAACAGCCTGTCGCTCCGTTAGTAAATTGCGCCCAAGAATTGAGTAAAAGTCAGCGACAGGCCAAACAGTACGTCACATATTTCTGACGTCCAAGCGAGGACGTCACAATCTGTAACAATTTCTTGTGAACAATAGTTTTCACAGTGTTAATGAATATTTAGATCTCAATACTATCTATAACAACATTATAGAGTACAATAACAAAAGATGATCTGATTTTGTCTCCGTCTGTTCAATTGCTAATCTTGGGCGTTTGTTGTTGTTGGATAATCTCTAAACTGATATTAGAAGTAGACCACATTTATTACAGAAAAAATTTCATATTCTTCAAATCTGACAGACATCTTCCAAATAATTATTTTATGTATCAATCAGACTTTTAGAAACTAGATCGATATACCTAACCTGTTACGAGTTGCAAACAGTTTAGAGTTCTGCGACACTCCAGCTATGTCCTCCAAGCTGATCGAACGGGATTTTTGAATTAACTATTTCATGAGTAATCTGGAAAACTAGCTGTTTATTCCTCTGTTAACTTATTTAACAAGGCTCCATCGCTATTTGAAATATTCTTTATCCTTGACAATTGATTGCAATATACAGTGGAGAGCTGACTGCGCCAGGCCTTCGTTGATGCAAAATATATGGTGACTTGTTTACATGTGTAAGGATCTACTTGAGTTATTGAAATCAAATCATTTCTAGTTTTGTCTGCGATCTTTTTAGTGTAATAAGGCTGGAATCTATGTCCAAACGTTGTGAATATCAGGCATATTGATGAGCATAGGTGTATCAACAAAATAACTCACACCTCGGAACTGCTGCTGCTGCTGCTGCTGCTGCATTACCGGTCTAGTATAGGGCGACCACGGCTGCGTGAAGTAGGCAGGCCAACATTGAGCAGAAATGTTGATAATCTCATATACGTTAGTGCTTCGTTAGTACTCTCTACTGCTTTCAAAATTTTTGAAAAAAACTCAATAGTCTTTGAGAAAATTCACGAATGAAAATTACCTGCTCACTTCACGCCAGCAGGCCATGCATAGATTTTTGACAAAAATACAAATTCAATTTGTTAGTGCTTTGTTAGTGCCCTTTTCTGATTCTTATTGTTCTTCAATTCGTGTACCATAACGGGCATTAAAAAATGTTTTGTCTTGGCCTGCTAACTTCACGCCAGCGGATTACGAATGCGCTTTTTAAGAGAAAATTATCATGGTTCGTTAGTGCGTTGTTAGTGCTCTTTGCTGCTGTTGAAAGTTTAAATATTCAGCTATTCAAGTTGGCAATAAAATGATATTCTACTTGGCCTGCCAACTTCACGCTACCCGGCCAGGAAAATATTCAAATTTGAAAATATAAATCATATAGTTCGTCAATACTTCGTTAGTGGCCGTTTACTGCTGTATATAGCTTTCAAATTGGACTACGCATATCGCAGGAATAAAATAAAATTTATCTTCTATACTGACTTGGTACGGACTGGTTCAAAATTGATTATTTATAAACAATGTGAAATCTATATGAAATATCAATCAAATTCTCAAACATCGTTGATACATTTTTTCTTGAAAATTTTATATTCAGGTGTAGGTAATTTATAACTCAAAGAAAAGCGGAATGCTTATTCTTATTCAAGATAAAATAACAGACGTAGTTTGTCCTTTAGCGGCCCAAGACTTCAAAAACTACAATTATTACTCGTAGATCCTCAAAGCTCTGATTTTTTGACTATAGGTACAGGAATGGCCATTGAAATATAAGGAGTAGAACCTTGCTCTACGCAGCTCCATAATATATGAGCAAACTCGAATCCATAAAATTCAATTATATACCTATGTCTCACAGAATGCGAAACCATATTATCCAAATCTAGAAAATGCAAATCTATAGAATACAGAAACGATAAAATTGTGCACCATAGAATCCAAAATATATCAAGTTAATCTCAAGATAATATCATTCAAAGTTAGATAATAATTAATTTCCACATGTTGTCATATTTTTATCGGACACAATATAACACATTCATATACTCATAGATGAAACTAGTGTTAGTGTTCATAATGTAGATGGCGCTAATGAGAGTAGCAGTAAGGACATGATGGTTTTCATGTAGGCGACATTGCTTAATTTTTAGCTAAACTCAACTCAAACAATAATTGAATGGATGACTGTTTGATAATCCAAAGAACTGAAATTGCTTTGTATTATTATTGTGTTATAACATTCAGTTTTATATATATCTCAGTACGCTTCATGGTTTGAATCATAATATATTTCCATTTTATATATGAATACAGTATTCTATCAGAATATCTTTATCTTCTTGCTTATTCAATGAAATTATCTATTATTTCTCTTATATCTTTAGAACATATTATTTTTTTCATCTTATGATTGTAAACTGTGCCAATATATCAATTTTACAGCTGATTTTGTTCATTATACTTAGAGAAAAATTTCTGAATATACTTTTTCCGATCACGACAGAGAACATGCGTAGATACTATTCGTTTAGAATCTGGACTATAGAAAGTGACAATCTAACAGAAAGACGGTATCATGAAGATAGGAATAATAATGGGGTAAGTACAGTGTACTGTATACTTGCTGGTTAATTAGACAAGAAATTTCCACCAGCACCGCAATTCGGATACCAAAATCATGGTCTTAATTTGTTGTCAGTAGGCAGAAAAACTATCATATAAGAATCTATGGATAGTTTGTCTATGTGAAGTACGAAATTCAGTTACTCATTACTTTCAGCGAGATATAAACTAGAAGCACTATTTTTATATTCAAATTTGACACCTTGTATAGTCAATAAATACTTGCATGTTAGAAACATCTTACATCCACCAAAAACATGTACACTGAGCTCAAGTTGAGTTTTGGTGGATTTAGTTTTTCATTGTTCTTATTCTATTTAGTTTTCAATTATTGTTTTTTGCACGATTAGGTTTTTTCATGTGTTCACCGGTCCTCTATTTGAGGTGGTATGTTGATTTCACCAGCAAACTGTAGTAACTATGGATATACTTATTTACCGCCCATAGGCAAAAGCGGTAAGTAAAAAATTTTGAATTTTCATAAACAAAATTTATTCATTCATCTTTATTTGTGATTGAATATTCAGAATAAAATGTCAAACATGACAGCTGACAGCGAATGAGCAATCATCAGTAGTAATCTAATTTGAAAAAGAAAATTTGAATCCATATTTTGAATCTTCCAATCGTGCAAAAAAATTTGTAAGCATCACGGTCAATGAGTACAGTACCGATTTCGTAAAATATTTGGAAACCTTGCCAAGGCTTGGCCTCCAAACTAATTATTTTGATTTTGTAGGAGAATTTCAAATTTGCTGCCTTGGATCTGACAGTACCATTGAATTGTTAAATGTTCCCAACTTGAGTTTGGTTAAAAATTAAGCAATGTCGCCAACCTAAACCATCCAGTCTTTACAGCTACTCTCATTAGCGCCATCTACATTGTATTATGAACACTAAAACACTAGTTTCATCTATGAGTATATGAATGTGTTATATTGTGTTCGATAAATAGATGACAACATGTAGGAATTAATTATTATCTAACTTTGAATAATATGATGTTGAAATTAACTTGATATATTTTGGATTATATGTTGCACAATTTTATCGTTTCTGTACTCTATAGATTTGCATTTTCTGGATTTGAATAATATGGTTTCGCATTCTGTGAGACATAGGTATATAATTGATTTTATGGATTCGAGTTTGCTCATATCTTATGGAGCTGCGTAGAGAAAGGTTCTACTCCTTAGATTCCAAAGGCCATCACTGTACCTATAGCCAAAAAATCAGAGCTTTAAAGATCTACGAGTAATAATTGTAGTTTTTGAAGCGACAAAATCATTTTTTAATTCCAGATATAGCCGAGAAATATTTCAAAAATTCCATCAGAAAAGAAAATTTTACTATATCTTCAATATTTCAAACAACAAAAAAAAATACTTGTATTGAGATACCCGCATTTCCTGAATTTAACGTTAATAAAAATATGAAGTTTTATTTATTCAAACTTCATAATTTTTTCGACGGTTTAATTGGCTATGACACTCTTAAAGATTTCAATGTTCATTTAGATTTGACAAATTCAGTATTAAAAACACCAAATACAAATTCAAATCTATCCCATTATGAAACTAAAAATAAATTATTATTTTTTGCACGAATAGAACCATGTACTTTGGAGACAGTTAAAATCCCTGTCAATGTTAATAACGGAGACATAATTATTCCACAAACAAAAATTTCCAATTGCTCTATCAGAGAATGTGTTACAAATTGTTGTAATGGTTATGCACCTGTTGACGTTTAAAACAGTACGAACAAATTTCAAGAAATATATTTGTATGAACCCATTAAAGAAAATTCGTTCCAAAACGAAGAATTTGAATTATTCAATGCTATGATTTATTACGATAATAACGAAAACACCAAGATTGTTGATAAATCCGATATTACTAAATTAATTCGGACCGAACATATGAATTTCGAAGAGAAAAATCAAATTGAAAAATTAGTAAAATCATTTTCAGATATTTTTTTTCGCGAAAATTCTTCACTTACATTCACGAATAGAATTAAACACCAAATAATAACCAGCGACGAGATTCCTGTATACACAAAATCATACAGATACCCTTTTATACACAAACCGGGAGTAGAAAGATAAATTAATAATATGCTAGAACAAGGAATAATACGACCAAGCGATTTAGCATGGGCAAGTCCTATTTGGATCGTACCGAAGAAGACAGACGCCTCGGGAAGACAAAAATGGCGTATAGTTGTCGATTATCGCAAGATAAACGAAAAAACTGTTGACGATCGCTATCCAATACCTAATATTCCTGATATCCTAGACAGACTTGGACGTTCACAATATTTTTCGACATTAGATTTAGCTAGTGGCTTTCATCAAATTGAAATGCATCAAGACGATATACAGAAGACCGCATTTAATGTTGAAAACGGACATTATGAATTTTTAAGACTTCCTTTTGGCCTGAAAAATGCTCCGGCAACCTTTCAGCGAATAATGGATAACATTTCAAGAGAACATCTAAACAAAACCTGTTTTGTATATATGGATGACATAATTGTATTCTCTGCTTCTCTTCAAGAACATATAGTAAATTTAGAACAAATATTTCAGAAATTACGCGACAGTAATCTTAAAATACAACTCGATAAATCTGAGTTTCTAAAACAAGAAGTAATTTTCCTTGGACACATCATAGCACCAGATGGAATCAAACCTGATCTAGAAAAAATCAAATCCATTCAAAACTACCCTCTACCAAAGACAACTGAAGAGATAAAAGCATTTCTAGGATTATTAGAGTACTATAGAAAATTTATTAAAAACTTTGCAAAACTAACTAAACCTCTAACATCATGGTTAAAGAAAAATGCAATTATTGACACACAAAATATCGATTATGTAAACTGTTTTAATATCTGTAAAAATCTATTATCCAATGAACCCATATTACAATTCCCTGATTTCGAGATACCATTCATTTTGACGACCGATGCGAGTAATTTCGCGATTGGCGCGGTTTTATCACAAGGAAAAGTTGGATCCAACCTTCCAATAGCATACGCGAGCCGCACGCTTAATGAATCAGAAACAAAATACTCTACTATCGAAAAGGAGTTATAAGCAATAGTATGGGCAGTAGAACACTTCAGACCATATTTGTTTGGACGTAAATTTTATATTTACACAGATCATCGCCCATTACAATGGTTATTCTCCATCAAAGAACCAAATTCCAAACTTGTCAGATGGCGCCTTAAGCTAGAGGAATATGACTACCAAATTATTCACAAAAAAGGTTCACAGAACAAAAACGCAGACGCTGTATCCAGAATTCAAATAAACGCGAACGAAACAATTGAAGATTCAGGCGGAATATTTGATTATATGAAAGAGTTTAACAAACAATTAAGTAACGTTGACGGAGGTAGTTGTAGTGAAAATTTAGATAATATTTCATTAATAGTTGAAACTTATAACGAAAATCTGAACGAAGATATATCTGATAATAACACTATTACATAGACAGAGAAAATCCGATTATAGGCATACCTATTTTTGACAAACCTGTTAATTATGGAAAAAATCAAGTAATAATATCACAAGTAAATTTTGATCCAAAAAAAACAAAAATTGTAAGATTATTCCAAAACACCCAACGTTATATAGTAGAAATTCCAAAGAATAACTTTACGCATGACGTTATTGAATTTATAAAAGAATATATAGTCCCGAGAGTAAATTATTATTTGTATTTTGCAGACCCAATATATGGAAGGTTCAGTTCTGTAGTTCAGAAGTATTTTGAAAATTCGGAGATGAATTTTGTCAGATATACACAAAAATTATTAGACGTAGAAGATCAAAACGAAACAAAAGAATCAATTCAAAACTACCATGAAAGCAAGACTAACCATCGAGGTCTTGACGAAACAGAAAATCAAATAAAAAAGCGTTACTACTGGCCAAATTTGCGTAAATCAATCCAAACATATATCAACGAATGCGAAATATGTTTAAAGACCAAATATGACAGAGTACCGTTAAAACCAAAATTTAATATATCTCCTACCCCAACTAAACCCTTTGAAATTTTACATGTTGACACTATCACATTAGATAAACAAGAATTTCTCACAATCATAGACGCATCTTCAAGATATGCGCAAGCCTATAAATTAAATTCTGGACAAAGTATAGAAATCGTGAACAATCTTATCAAATATTTCACACATCACGGCATACCGGATCAAATAACATCGGATAACGGTCTTGAGTTTAAAAGCTCTTGAATCAAAGATTCACTAGACGTTCACAAAGTTAATTTGCATTTTATGAGTTCCCAACATCCCGAATCCAATGGTTTAATCGAAAGATTCCATTCGACTTTAATTGAACATGTAAGATTGCTAAGCAATCAAGAAGTATATTCTAGAGAACCGATAGAAATTAAAATCAATTATGCACTTTTAGCATACAACAATTCCATTCACTCAGCTACCAAACTGAAACCCAGTGAAATCATTTCAGGACATTTAGAAGTAAATTCACCTCCAGATATTGAATAACAATAGCAATTAGTTAACAATTATATTACAAATCATAGAGAAAAAATTAAACTATTATACAACAAAATTGAAGACAGTAACGAATCATACAAACAGAAAACTATAGAATATGCTAATAAAAAACGTGAAGAATTACCGGACATTCCTAAGACAATTTATATTAAGAATAAACAAAAGCAAAGTAAAACAAAGAGTAAATTCAAACCTGAAAAAATTGAAAAAATCTACCCTGAGCTGAAAACAGCAGAAATAAAGCCAGAACATGGCAACACATCAAAAGACATCCATCTTTCTAATATCAAAAGACCCAGACTTGAAACATATAGTTTTAAAAATAAAATAGAACGCAAGAAGAACAAATTTAAAATTCTTGAAAATAAATTAGTGAAACGTTCTCCATTGTTACAGACTTGTAACTCTTCACATGACAAGGAAGCAAAAAGTACAAGTACAAAATCTAGCAAGTAATCCTGGAATCCTTCCTTTTAAATTAGGACATGCAAAAATCCAAACAGCCTCACATACTTTCTTACATTATATTGATTTACTTCCCATTAGAGATCAAATTAATCAATTAAATAATGATTATTCAAATTTGAGAGATGTTATAAATTCAGTCCCTTCAGAATTCTTTCAATCACTCAAGAATTATTATAAACATTTAGAATACGAATTAAAAATTGTTAATTACAAAATAGAATCATTTTATCATGAGAAACGACAAAAACGAGGTTCAATTAACCCTTTAGGTTCACTTGTAGAATTTATTACTGGTAATATGGATCAAGAAGACGCTAAGGAAATTCATAACAATATTCTAGAATTAGAAACAAATCAGAATAAAATTGTTGCTAAACTGAATAAACAAATTTCTCTTTCAAAAAACATAATGTCTAATATTAATAGTTCACTCACGCTAATTACTAAGAATCAAAATACAATTGAGAATAAAACGAACGAAATAATTCGGACATTGAATGAAACAAAATTTAATTTCATTTGTTATTTAGACACTCACGAAATCCTAGAACAAATGAAGCTTAATCTTGATTCTTTATTAAGTTTTCTATCAGACTTAGAAAACGCTGTAACTCTTGCTGGTTCAAAAGTTGTACATCACAGTATAATTTCTCATCAAGAATTGAAAGATGTCGTGAACGAGTTATATTCAATTCACGACCATAAACAGTTGTTATTTTCCAACACCAACGATCTTTTCAAATATTACAATGTCATTGAAACTAAAGTATATGCAATGAACGAAAGAATTATGTTTTCACTACATTTCCCTCTAGTACATTCAGAAATATTTGACCATTATCATTTATTTCCAATTCCCAATGAAAATCAATCAATTATCATTCCACCCTCAACCTACCTATCAATTAGCAACAATGCTTACCAATATAGTAATGAAGAATGTATCGACTCACAAACCGAATTTCTTTGCAAAAGAACAAATTTGCTGCCTCTTCACAAAAACCAAGAACGTTTAACATCTATTCTATCAACCGAAACTACAGCCATCAATTGTCAAAAAGTACCAGTCAAAATTACTCAACAAATCATATTAGAAATCAAAAAAGCACATTATATCGGAATATTTCCAAAATTACATCGAGTACAAACAATGTGCAAAGAAAATACAATCGCTTCACTGAAAGGAACATACCTATTTGTTGTTCCACCAGATTGTTCATTTGAAACATTTTCTCTTGTTTATCAAAATAAAATGAAGACGATACCCGGATATCCACTGAGCCTAGAAAAAATGAACATGCGAAATTCATAGATAGCACAAATCGAAGAATTGAAGCTAGACAAGTTATCACTGGATAAACTACATCAAATTCAACTACAAGAAGCCCAAGAGCTACCAATCGACCCAATCAACCTCCATATGAATTATTCAAGATGATCAATTATTTGCGTCACCATTTTCGCAACAATAATTATTTTATATTTTGTTGTTAAAATTATGAACAAAATGTTACAGAAAAAGCAAGTCAATCGAAATCCGAGGGACGTCGTCGAAACACAGGTTGTTCCACCCAAGAGTTTCTTCATAAGGATGGAGGTGTTACCTGTCAATAACCTGCTAGCCTAAACACTTCTGGCCAGTTCACACGGTCTTTGAACTATATCTTATTTCATCTTATCAGTACATGTGTAGTTGATGTAAAATAGTTAAGTTTAAGTAATATTCAGTCTGTACATGAATGCAAAGCAATAAACACCCATTGTAATAACAAAATAAAAGTTTTTAAAAACCTATTTCCGAAGATCAACAAATTAATTTATATATATATATATATATATATATATATATATATATATATATATATATATATATATATATATATATATATATATATATATATATATATATATATATAATTCGATGTAATTTTGTGTTTGATCATATATATCATTGGATATATTTAATTGAACACAGAATCTCATCGTTCCACAGTTAATCGTTTTGGATTTACCCGTCAAGTAAAATGCGCTCCAAGCCAAGTCGGTTGCTATGGAAACACTAGGCCATTATTTTTATACTACAACATTCCTAAATACTGATTTCCAAAATTCTACGACTGCCAACAGATCTAAATTTATGCGCAAAATTAAAAAATTAATTCCCACTGAAGTGCACTTCCGATTCAGTCTATTGTTATGAAAATAGTGGACAATCATTCAGATGCTGCAGCTGACTGAAATACCAAAATTTCAATATTCTACACCTGATTGTTTCGAATTTATGCGAAAAATTCCAAAAGACTGTCAAGTAAAGTGCACTTCCAGCTTGGCGGATCTCAATAAAAATAGGATATGAGCATCTAGACGGTATATTCGTCCTAAATACTGAATTCTAACATTCTACTTCCAATCAATTTGGATTTACGCGAAAGATTCAGAAAATGTTTGGAATAAAGTGCTCTTCCGGCTTGGTCAATTGCAATCATAATACAAGGTGTATAACTAGATATCAGAAAAGTGCCTAATAAGTCAAAAATTCTCACATATTCTGAAGTTATCGTGCTTTGAAGACCGACCGACAGACAGATCGACCTACTATCCCTTAAATTATGTTTCCTTATTCCGTAGGGTCCAAATAGTGAGGACTCATCAAAATCTCGAACTGTCAAAAAATTACGAGAACAATACTTTCCATATTATAAATAGGCCGGAGAAATGAAAAGTAAACTATATGTGGATCATCTTTGAAATTATATCTGAAGTAAAATGTGTGAAAGAATAGATCAAATACAGACTGAGTATTAGAAATTACCATATGTCTAATTCCATGAACGAGACAAAAAGATAAGCCTGAGAGAAATCCAAAATGAATCACTTTCTCGATTGTTAATTGTTTTCTTACAACTTGACCAGATAATACCAAGTTTGGGATCAACTAAGGCAACTAGACATAGAACTTATGGCTAGAGTAAAATGTGATAGTAATTTCATGTAATCTGTTACGTGCCAATTTGGCTTTTGGTCACTTTTTTCGCTGGGTTGAATTCTGTAATATAGTTTGGGTTAATTTGGGTTTTTTTAGTCAACTTTATGTACTTACTTCTGGTTAAAGATATTATAGTTTTCAATCCTATAGTTTCATTCATATTTCAGTCTTTAGTTCCGTTTCTTTTCTTTTCTTTAAGTTCAGTTTTTGGTTATATTAGAAGCGTGTTTGTTGTTTACTTTCATTGATTTACTTAAGTTCAAGATTTTGTTTCAAATTGTCGCTGTTGCAATGCGCGCGCTGCAGGCAGTGACGTTACGTTTTTTTCTGGATCATAGTACTAGGGCGTCCGCTAGGTTTTTTTTTTTAATGAAAAACGGTTAATTTTCAATTAAGTCAAACCGACCGGATTTGACTTAATTGAAGACAGTCAGCCTTAAGTTCTGGTGTAGGACAGATGTACATTTGTTTTTTGCTCTTTTTTCACCACCACAATTTTGGGGTTTATTCCAAAGTCTTTTTGCGTGTGCAAGCCCAAGTTAGGGATTCGTTTGGAATAAACTGTGCTCCGGCCGAATATTTGGGGCAGTTTGGCCATTTGTTTTGTTCGGCGGAGCAGCCCACATATTGGGGATTATTTTAAATTGTGAGTGGTCGTTTTGCATAAAATCGCTACCATCTACGATAAAACGTCGTTCGTACCAAGTACCTCACTTCCACCCTGGCTTTCCCGACCATCCGGAATCCAGCCAATTAGATCCGAGGCTGAGATCCAGACGCCAGGCAGACGAGTCAGTAAGGATCTCCAGCGACGTCGCCAGCTGAGTGGTTTTCAGACTTTTTTTTGTTGGTGCTAATTTAGACATTAGCCACCTCGTGGCTTCACTACGAATTTTGTTCATTTTTTTGTGTATTACTTTCGCTGTGGTAGGCATTCGTTGTCGCCTTTCCTTTTTTTGCTTTTTTTGTTACCTTATAAACGCTACGTCCGCTTGTAAACCAGGTCGATCGATCTTGGGCCTGATTTTCATTTCTTTTGTACCTTTTTTCATGGAGTAGGTCTATAAGTGTTTGTTCAGATATAAATTCTATTAGGACTTGCTGAAGTCTTCGTTAGGTATGCGATTCGCCGCCATTCTGCTTTTCTGTTATCTTACTTTCAATATTTACTTTATTTCATTTTCTTTTGATTAACTTCATTAAATATTTACTATTTGGGTGAATTTGATTATCATTTATTTTGTGCAGAAGAATACCTACCACTTTAATTTTCAGATAGTGATTTTATTTAGTGATTTTTTTTTTACAGCTGGTGAGTAGGTATCGCTGTTTGAGATATTGTTTTATTTTATGTTCTGCGGCATCTTGATCGACGCCGAAAGATCTAATTATCCTAACATCCAATATTCTACCCGTTTATCCTACCATCTTTTCTTTTACAGGTACTTTCGCAGTTGTGTGCCTGAGGACGGAAAAATTAACAATTGCGTGGCGCCCTTATTTTCTGTCTTATTTAGAGTTAGCTTACGTAGCGTCCAGTATATTTGTTTTCAGTAAAGTTTGTATTTACGCACAATAACAATTGATTTATGTCAAATTGATATTTGAAAGAAATTTGTAATATAGAATGTGCTCGTTATAGTAGGAGCATTTATTGTGGACGGGATAGTACAGAAAATGTGAAAAATATCAATTGATAAAATAAATCTTGTGAGTTATGTTTCATTGTATTAGTCTACTGTAATGTGATTGCATTTGCAAATATCTGTTTGTCAAATCGACAAGATAGTTTCGATACATCAAAATTTTTTTAAAAAGCTTAATAATGGAGGTACCTTGGTGCACTTGTTACACAACATATCGTATGCAAGACGGACACCAAACGACTGTCATTATTGTCACGGAGAAATTTGGCTGCACGAAGCTACGCCTTGAGCTTTGCCCTCGTTCTCGCCTCGTGCTTCGCCCTTGCCTTCGCATCGTACTTCGCTCTCATCTCTGCCCCGGGCTTTGCCCTCGTCTTCACTGAATGCAACCAAATTCATCCTGGACAAAAATGACAGCCGTTTGGTCCTTGTAACATAATATACTATTATTTTGTAAAACTATACAACGTAAGTTCATGAAAAATCTGCTGTGGCCACACAGTACTTCCGCGATCACAAATTAGATGACTAGTCTCTGTATCATGAATTCAGAGTATCTTATCAATTGAATGCATATTTCAAAGTGACAGTTGTCGTTGTCAAAGTGACAGATGACGGTTTAGCACGTTCAAAACTGGGGTAGTTACCCTACCCTTCGAAACTGATTAGCTCAGTATCAAAAAAAAACAATAATCAAAATAATCCCAGGGCCAAACGCGTATAGTTGAGATTCAATCGGAGTATATTACATAATTTCTCACGGGCTCTTCAGATTCCACACGAATATCCCATTTCACGTGTAAGAGTCAGAAATATCACAGTTTGCTGAACTCTGACGAAATTTAGGAATGTGCTTTTCTTGCAAGCAAGCAATGGAGGTATATGAACTATTTGTAAATAAGATTGACGTCAATAACAAATATTGTTATATTGGCTTCCTGGATTTTATTTATAGGAGTCAATAGAGAGTCAAGAAGTTAGTCAAGCTACGATAGTAGGTCAATAGAAGATGTGAATAATTAGTCAAGATAAGATGTAGAGAGTTAGTCAGTCAAGAAGTAGTTGGTTAGTTAGTTAGTGATAACGTAGTTAGTAATAAGTTAGTTAGTGCGTGAGTTGAGAAGTTAGGAGTTCGTAAGCTAGTCATAAAAGTAGTTTGGAAGCTGGTAAACTTTATCTTTATACTCTCTATTATTCTTTAATATATTTTATTATTTGTTAAACGTGCATATTGTTTCAAGTTTCTGTGCAAGTCATTCTTTCCTTCCAGAAGTACTACATCAGAGCAGATAAGTACAAAATATGATATCCTCACAGTTCAGCAATGAACCCAATCTACCAAATATAAATTTATTGTGAGTGGGGAACCCTTACACACGCAATATTCATTAAGTTCCCATTTCCTATACAATATGACCTCCTTTCATCACAACATCAATGTGGCGTCAATAATATACGTCACATATTGCGTTTATAGTGGCGTTCTATCCATATATATGCTTTCACTTCATGTTTGAGGTGGCGTCCCCCATGTTGCCAGATTCAGTTTCTACAGTTCGATGAGCGCTTCTCTTGCATAGTACGTTCCATCGATGACACATGTGAAGCATTATATTCAAAGATTTGAGTGGAATTACACTATTCTAGTTTCAAAATGAGTTAATACTCTAGACATCTCCATAGAGTAGTAATATGTCATTGATTGATAGAGAACTCATAGTAAATTGGAAGATAGGAGTTTTTGATTGATAATTGGTATTTTTGAGTTCTGAAGTAAAATGTATTTGCCATGTCCGTGAACAGTTGGTAGATATAAATGGAAGAATGTGGAGGATAATTTATCAGGAAGAGCCTACAGATATCATATAAATTGTGATAATAATTGCTCTATTGATATGTGACCAAATTTTGGCCTAAACTTGCATTTTGCCCAAGATTTTTCTATAAATGTGTGATAAGGGTCAGTGTGAATATGAATCTTGATTCTGGAAGCTAAAAACCTCCCCTCATCAATACACTATATTGGAAAAAGAAGTACAGACAGTATTTTTGCAATATCTTGAAAACCGTGAGTGTCACAAAGAAAATCTCATAGCTTTTTGGAAGAGTATTGCATTCTTCACAATCTCAGTTCAGATACTTTTTACCATAAAATTATTATGTCAACATCCTCCCTTAATCAGCACAAATGCTGGATCAAAACTCATTGATCCTCATAGGTCGTAATACAATGAGATCCATGAGCTGGTGAATCAAATGATTGTGAAATCCTAAAAGTTGAGGCCTCTTGAAGCCAAGGTCCGTGGACAGGATACTACTTACAATATGAAATAATGAACATTCAATAAGTATTATTTTGTTGGTTCATCGTGGTAATCAAAGTGAGTCTCTTCCAACTTACTTGTACAAAGTACAAATAAGTAATACTGTTGAACCGTCAAAATCACATTCTAAGATACTGATGGAAATACTCGTGTTAAACATCCCTAAATTCATTTTGACTATTTTCGGCTTGAGATCGGTACGTACGTATAAATGTGTGTATATATATAGCTGAATTTTGTATTTGAGACTGGTCTAATGTCTAGTTTTGCAGTCACCATTATGATTGCAATCGTCTGTACCGGGAATGCACTGAACTTGGAACTTTTATTCGAATTTTTCACATGAATTTGAAATGTTGAAATTCAGAATTTTGGATTCCTGTGACACCTTGATAGTTATTTTCTATTTTGATACTAATTGGCTGTGCTGGAAATGCACAGTCTATTTGAGTTTTTTGCAATTATGCAAAACAATTAGCCATGGAGTATTGAAATTTTGTATCAAACACTTCTATGAAACAAAATTGTACACCTTGCTTTATGATTGCAGTCTGTACAGCCAGGAGTGCAGTTCACTGAGCACGTTTTCAAGTTTTTTACATGAATCCAGAACAATCAGCTGTGTAATTTTGCAATTTTGTATTCAAAGAAATTGTAGCATTCATAATGATTCTATTGAGCTAAAAGTAAGCTTTATCAGAAAATCTCTCTCAAATTCTCGCATGAATTCGAGGCTTCTGCCATAGAATGATAAAATTTGGTATTTGGAACTGCTAAAGCGTTTCATGGCCAGTTGCACCGCTGTTCCTTCAATTTTAGGTGTCACCTAACTTGACAATATCGTATCAAAATTTGAGAATTGAATGTGACATGAACATTGCTATCCTCATTTTGATTCGACTTTTTTTGTATGGGTGAAGATTGAAATTTGAGCTAGAGCGGTGCAAAAGACCATTGATGAATTGAAGCATCTAAATGGTTGGACTATCATCTCAAACTTTGGTTGGAATCGATTTTGCCTTGTGTCAATATCAGTGTCAATTGTTAATTATTGAGTCAAGAGATGTACAAGTGAAACATGTAATGTCCACATCAGATTTTTTTCATGTTTTCGAGCAAAACGGTATCGAATTTTATAACAAAGATTGATTATAGCATGCAAAATTGTCGATAATGCTACCAGCTTAATGTTGCCTCCACCTATATTATCCTTGTCTATTCTTCTCCTTCTCCTTCCGAACGGAGCAGAGGATGGCATCAAATAGTCCATGGAATAGAAAATTATGTAAGATTATCAGATAAAACCTACTTCCAGCCTAATAGATTGTTATGATTATTCCACTCATGTCAATCATACTGACAAATTTGGCATAGTTACAATGACAATTATAATAATAAATTCCCTGCCAACGAGAGTTCACTTTGGTAAATTCCCGTTGGCAAGCGATTTATTGCGATAAATTGCCTCTGTCATGGAGAAAAAATACACAGTTCCAATATTAACAAGCAATCTATTCTCGGAAATGTCAAAATTTGATCGTTTTGGAAATACATTTTTCGCCGAAAGTAATAAAATTGAAAACAAAAAGTCTAGAAATACAAGAGTATATGGAGACAATTTAGCGCATTTCTCAATAAAAGAGGTTAGTTGTTGCAACTAACATTATTTAATAGATACATATAGAAGCAATTTCATTCGAGAAATATTCTCCACAAATACCACTCGTGACTTTAATTTTATCATAAGTTTTCCTTTCAAACATTGATTACCTTCAAGCAACATCCTTCGAGTCATCTGCTCAGAAGAAATCCCTTGAGATACGCTCTCGTGATTCAATCGGACAGATGACTCTCACAATGTTGCTAGGTAATCAATGTTTTCAAGAAAAATCCATAATAAAATTACAGTCCCTTGTGATATTATATACGAGAATATTAAGTTATCATTCGAATGCTACAATTTCTATAAATACAAAATTTCAGGATTTTACAGCTGATTGTTCTGGATTTATGCGAAAAATTCGAAAACGTGTCTGGTAAACTGCACTCCTGGTTGATCCGTACTGCAATCATAATGCAAGGTGTATAATTAGGTTTTATAGAAGTGTTTGATACGAAATTTCAATACTCCACGACTATTGCAACCATAATGGGGTCTGCAAAACTAGATTTTAGAATAGTCTCAAATACAAAATTCAGCTATATATATATACAAACATTTATACATACGTACCGACGTCAAGCCGAAAATAGTCAAAATGAATTAAGGGATGTTCAAAACGAGTATTCTCATCAGAATCTCTATATGTGATTTTGGCGGTCCAACAATACTACTCATTTGTACTTTGTACAAGTAAGTTAGAAGAGACTCACTTGGATTACCCCGATAAATCAACAAAATCATACTTATTGAATGTTTATTATTTCATATTGTGAGTATTATTCGACTTTTTGCACCATATTGTAACGCAAACAGCAGAGGAAATTCTTGGGGATATACGATATGGAAATACTCCTGACTTTCAAAATTATACGTTTACCAATTTGCATTGTGGAAAAACTAATCAGAGGATGTAGTTGTACACAGCTCAACAAGTTCCATTCTCAACGATTAAACTTTTTGCCTGCAGATTGATATACAAGATATGTAGAATGAATACTGACATACACCATATTCCCAGCCATTTTGAGGAATAGGAATGATCGAAGGAAATCGCATTTGGACAATTTCTACTCGTAGATCAATTCTATGCCCACATAATTAATTGTTGTATTCATCATCAGTTACAATTCTGTTCCAGAAGTTTATGTGCTATAGGGTAAGAATCAATTTTTTAGGCGATTATAATAGAAAGGTATTTCTGTGGCCTTTTTTGCGGCCATGAAGTTTTACTTAATTATACACATCTATCTAAATTTGATTTTTGAGATTGATCTGTCGTATATTACTTTTTTGGGACTGATCTGTGAAAACTACTTGATTAACACTTCACACCTGCTTCTATGGGCAGCTTGATGAAGTCTGAAGAAACAATTTTCGCCGAAATACATTTTATATCCTTCCGTCAATCTCTATAGCTCTTGCAATTAGAGAAATAGATTCGAACTTTTAGACAATAAAATAAAACAATTCCATTGGCAACTAAGATTTACATACACAATGTTTCAGAAATTAATAGAAAAATTCAGTGATTTCGAATTCTTTCGTGATGATCGCCTGGACATACGTAATATTCTAGTATTTTCTTTTGGTCTCAGCTGGCGCTTCAGGCGTAAACCACAAAGTCGACCAAAAAAGATCATCTCTACGTCCTTGATACACTAATTCCTATTTTGTATCTTCTATCTAATAGGACCGATTCATAATTGTGAAGTAAGTTTTCTTCTAGGTATTCATGAGGATATGTATGAAAACTACTCGATAGACTGGTAGTCATTATTAAAGTGCTATCTTTGATCAGTTGAACCATGATTATTTTTTACCTTATGGGAACCTATATCACAGATAATCTGCCCATATTATAGAACCCTTCCGTACATACTTATATACAAAAATAGAGAATGAAATAATCATTCTACCAGCACTGTGCATATGAAATGGCCTACATATGAAAATTCAAGGCCGCAGCATATTGAGCTGCATTCACAATCACTTTAGACTCTGCTTAACTTGCACTTGAAGTTCGAATTACGAAGTGTTAAAATTTGTAGCATTCACAGCCACTTTCAACATTGCTTGAAATTTTGTAATGTCATCTATAAAAACAAGTACAAAATAATGCAAATATTGAATATTTCATTCTTCTTTTCGTTTTAAAGAATATATTTCCAAATTCAGTGATCAATTCTTTGCGGGGCATGAAGAATAGTTATTAGTTACAGTTATCTATTTGATTGAATTCCAGTTCTTATTGAAGAATGTTATAAGATAAATACATATGATAAGTTAGCAGACTTAATAAATCTAAATTCAATAATCTCTCGTCCATATTAAAGAAAAAAAATGACCGATTGATGAAATATCAAACCAAGCTTTATAACCGTCAATTCACTGTTTGCATATGGCTTCTATTATTTTATTTGATATTAAACGTCAATAACACATGTTGAATCATGGGGGGATGCAATACACATGCCAATTCTCTAGCGACTTGAAGTGAAAGTTTGCACTTTGCAAACATTGCAATCCGAACGTAAAATACGCAGACTACAAATTTTAGTTGTGGATGGTTATTACTGAGCTCATACGCTTAGCTTTGAATTTTAAGCTAGCATGATTTTGTGCCATGATCAAATTCGGTTGTGAATGGACCTTTACTCTTGTCTCAAACCTGAATATCGTGGAGAGTCAAAACAAGTTGCTATAAATTCCATTAACAGATATCAGATATAAGAACTTGTAAAAGCAACAAATAATAACTCAGTACATAGATAAAGTTTCATCTAGCTGCCTGAAACTTCATTATTGTTGCTATCCGAATTTCATTCTTAACCAAATGTTTCTGTATGGAAAATTTCCTAGCATCTCAATAATTTGAATTGACGATTATTGATTCAACTGATAACGTTTACTTGAATTGGAGTAGCAACACCAGTTTGAATATTTGGAATGTTGAGAGAGAAGTCAGTTATATGATAATAATTGTACACAAATATTTCATCCGCTGGAGCTGAATCCAAGGAAAAAACTCTAAGACATATAGTAAGTAGTATTGGATATTTGATAAGGTGAGTAGGAAGTATCCCTTACCAGAGCCAGATTATACATGAAGCCCAATAGGCACGTGTTCACGAACCTTGGCTCCAGGAGGGCCTTAACTTTGAGGATTCACTAGCTCATGGATCTCATTGAATTACGACCTATGAGCTTTAATGAGTCTTGATCCGACATATGTGCTGATTGAGGAAGGATGTAGACATAATGAGTTGACGGCGAAAAGTATCTGAACTAAGATTGTGAAGAATTCAATACTCTTTCAAAAAGCTATGAGATTTTTTTTGTGAGACTCACGGCTCTCAAGATATTGCAGAAATACTGTTTGTACTTCTTTTTCAATATGGTAACCTAATGAGGGAAGTTTTCAGCTCCCAGAATCAAGATCTATACTCACACTGACCCTCATTACATATTTATAGAAAAATCTTGAACAAAGTGCAAGTTTAGGCCAAAATTTTGTCACATTTCAATAGAGCAATTATTATCACAATTTATATGACATCCGTAAGTCCTCCCTGATCAATTATCCTTCACATACTTCCATTCAGTACACAGACATGTCAAGTAAATTCTACATCAGGACTCGAAAATACTAATTATCAATCAAAAATCCATATTTTCCCGCAAAATCTTCCAATTTACTATTAGTTCACTATGAATCAATGACATATTACTACTCTATGGGGATGTGTTGAGTATCAACCCATTTCAAAACTTGAATATTGTAATTCTACGCAGACCTTTGGACATACCACTTCACATGTGTCATCGATGGAACGTACTATGCAAGAAAGGTGCTCATGAAACTGTGGAAACTAAATCTGGCAGCAAGGGGGATGCCACCTTAAACATGAAGTGAAAGCATATATATATGGATAGGACGCCACTATAAACGCAATATGTAACGTAAATTATTGACGCCACATTGATGCTATGATAAAAGGAGGTCATATTGTATAGAAAATGGAAACTCTGTGAATATTGCGTGACACAGGATGTCTGTGTGAAATCTTAAGAGCCCATGAGGAATTATGTAATCTCAACTATACGCGTTCCTTTCAGTAGACGCCAAAATGAACATTTTTGTACGGACGTCAAATTGATAGGGTGATATATATATATATATATATATATATATATATATATATATATATATATATATATATATATATATATATATATATATATATATATATATATATATATATATATATATATATATATATATATATATATCCAACAAACAAAGCGAACAAACTTATCTCTAACTTAAAGAATTCTCAGTTGTTACCAGCAGAGTTAGCTAAATCTTAGATGATATATGATGCTATTCCACCTAAATATTATGGTCAACCAAAGACCCATAAACAAAACCTTGCTCTACGACCCATTATAGCATCCATTGATGCTCCAAATGGTAAAATAGCAAAGTATCTTACTGATGTGTTAATTATTGCTTACGATAAAAATAACATTTACTATACCAAAGATTCGTTTGCGTTTGCATCATTTATTAATAATTTTAAAATACCAGAAAACTATATTTTGATAAGCCAGGATGTTGTGTCACTATTTGGTAATATAACCATAGACACAGCTGTTGATAGCATCACTAAAAATGGAATTCAATACAAGAATTCACTCCGTTATCTTTAAATAATTTTTTGCAATTACTGAAAACTTGTTTTTGACACAAGCTATTGCATTTATGAGAATAATTACTATAAACAGCTGATTGGCTGTCCAATGGGGGCAATTATCAGTCCGATAATAGCTCAGTATGTTATGGAGCTACTCCTTGATGAGTGCATGCCAAAACTGAATTTCCAAACACCATTCATAAAGAAATTCGTTGACGACATAGTAACTGCTGCACCTGCAAATGAAACAAATAATATTTTAACAACGTTTAATGGTTTCAATACGTACCTCCAGTTTACCATCGAGTTAGAGGACTAAAAAAGCCCCCCTTTCTTGGACACCTTAATAATAAGGGATGATTCAGGAACAATTACACTGGATTGGTACCAAAAGTCCATTGCTTCTCAACGGTGTATGCATTACTTGTCCCAACAACCAGAGCAAATAAAAATAAATGTAGTACTAGGTCTAAAAAACAGAGTACTCAGTATTTCACACCCAAATTACCAACAGAAAAACTTACTCAAATTGAAAGATATTTTAATAAAGAATTCATATCCAGTAAAACTTATCAACAGCTTGCTATTTAATGTAACAAGGGTGGATACCACTCCAATGAATTCACAAAGTCAAGATCTACTGTCAGATCCTCCAAGTATAAAATTTGCTTCCATACCTTTCATCCCAACGTTGACACCCAAAATACTTAAAGTCTTGAAAGATGATAACATCAAAATTGCTACAAAAAATTGTGTGACCATAAGACAAATTTTCACAAAGCTTAAAGATAAAACACCAATGCACTACCAATCAAATGTCATTCACAACATTCCTTGTCAGGAATGTCCAGCTGTTCACGTAGGACAAACCTCACGTAACCTCAAATCTAGAATAACATCACACAAGAGTGATAACAAATTGAAACCTATGTCAACAGCTTTGGCAATACATCATAACCAAACTAAACACCAAATCGACTACCCTAATGTAACAATACTTGATGTAGAAAGAAATTTATTTGAGCGATCATTTCTTGAAATGATATTTATTAAGAACAATGAGAATTCGATCAATAAAAAAACAGATATTGATAACTTGAGCAATATATATGTTTACCTTCTAAAGATGTCTAATAAACATTCGGGTGTCAATATTCGGCAATCACAAAATAATAGCTGACCTTCAGATACGACATGGTTTGGTGTACTGTTCATTTTCTGTACATTTTGATTTCGCGCGCTTTTGTTTGATGAACATCAAACGTCAAACTAGTTCAAAAATTGGCCGCATGAAAGACCTTTTGAAATTCAATTCTGTTTAAACTTGTTCAAAAAATTACTCCATTTTGCGCCTGTGATAAAAATGCTTTAGTCATGATTTTACTACGTTAAGAATAAAAAGTAAAATCTTCAAAATTTTTATAATGTACATTCTAATTAAAAGAGTGTAACTTTGTACCAATATTTTATAATACTAACTAGAAAATTTTTTTTTCCAAAATCAAAAGTGTACGAAGCCAGATATGGTTTTTGGAAATTTTACACCAATGTTAATCTTCAAATACAGTGTTTTCAGAACGCTGAATGTAAACGATCTAGAAAGAAAATCCATTCGACTGTCTTACTGATGGAATTTTATTCATTTAACTCGTACTAAAATGTAAGTCTTTATTGTTCACAATTAGCTTTCATGCTAATTAGTATTTTTGTAAATTAATCTGATGAATAATAAACTTTCTAGTGTCCTGAGGAAGCCTGAAAACTAGGCGAAAGCTTGACTAATATTTTAAAAGAGTGATCTTTTATTTGGCCAATTTCAATTGACTGCAAACGCCCACGAAACATCTGTTACCATATATATATATATATATATATATATATATATATATATATATATATATATATATATATATATATATATATATATATATATATATATATATATATATATATATATATATATATATATATATATATATATATATATATATATATATGTATATATATACATATATATATATATATATATATATTATTACGTAAAATTTGAATGATAGGTTTAAAGTGACTCTAAAAATTCTACGTAAGTCTAGCTCAGACTCAGGGAAATAATTGGGTAAAGTAAGGCTAGCTTCAACAGAAAAAATATATATACAATGGAATATAGGTGAAGAAATAAATAGTAGGGCGCCACGTAGTTGAATTTATTTTTCCCAAGGTACTCAACCACGAAAATATCTGAAATTAAGGTGTTGAAAGGAATAATTGGGAAACAGAAGAATAGGTGTTAGTATTCTGTTCGTCAGCGTCAATCTGGTTGCTGACTCCCAAATAATTTGATATAACTCAAACAGCAACTTACCTCGAGCTTACTGAGAGAAATTACGCTCTCTTCTACACTGCTGAAAAGAAAAGTGTGGGCAATTTTCATTCAATAAAAAAAAAAGGTATTTACCCAAAATAAATGAATTTAATTGATTAAGTACTTTGAACAACGCACCTAGTAGTGCCAAATAAAAATAAATGAATATAAAGTAATTGAAATAAACTATTTCAAATTACGCGCCTAAATAACGCAAAAAAAAACAAATAAATGAACGTAAATAGTAGGCCTTACAATGCCTTACGCCTAAGTTGCGCAAAAATCAAATAAATAAATGTAGATAAGTTAGGTTAAAGCCCTCGGCGTTGTACAAAAAGGTACCAAAAAAGTAAATGAAAATGCGGAACAACTCGCGCGTACGTCTATGAGTATACCAAAAAAATAACAACAACAATAAATTTGGCCCTTCTTCGATCGAATCGAGTTCACAGCGAAGTATACCACATAAGCGTAAAAAAAAAGAAAGCAAACTACTTCGTCGACTGACCCTATACAATTTACAAAATAACAGCGTGGTCCGAATGACCACGCAAAAAAAAGCAGTAAACAAAAGTAAATTAGATTCAGCCGGGTAGGGCGGTTTGGCCACCCAAAGTGAATAAGTAAAAAAATGAAGGTAAAAATATCGGCAGTCTGAATAAGAGAAAAAAAAAACAAAACCACGAACGTAATGCCACTTAGCTGTCACTTCCGGTTGGTTGCTGGAGCTCGTTGACCTCTATTGGTCTGTCACACCAAGATGGACGCCTCAAACAGATATTTCCCGGTCCGGACTGGCTCAGGAAATCTGGTGACGTCATACCAGGGTCAGAGATTGGATAAAAGGGTGCCTAGGTGGTATCAGGCACTCCGTAGCCGAGATGTTGGTCCAAAGTAGTTCAACTACGCTCGCAGATGCTCGGCGAAAAAAGCGATAAAGTACACGAAAATTTTATAATCCTCCAACCCTGGAGATGCTTGCGGAACAACACAAAACTGCACCAAGTGCCAAAAATGTTCCGCGAAGCAAAGAAAAGCTAGTTTTTTATCCCTCCTAGAGGATTGCGCAAGGCAATATACAAAAGCGACTCTTAACAAAATTTTAATGAACAAAATGTACTTTGGTAGTTGAAGACCAACTGTAGACTGACTACTTCTGTTAAGTCAATTCCGGACGACCGGACTTAATTAAGAAAAAACCGTTTTTCATTAATTCAAAGAAAAACTGAGTAACGTCACTGACTATAGCGCGCGCACTACAACAGCGACAATTACAAAATCTTGAACTAAAATTTGATTGACAGAAGTGAACAAAAACACGCTTTTTATGTAACCAAAAAAACTGAGCTTAACGAAGAGAAACAAAACTAAAGATTTGAAATATGAATTGAAAACGATAGAATTTGAAACTGAAAATATCTTTAACCAAAAGTAAGTACATGAAATTTACTTGAAAAAAAAACCCAAATTAACCCAAACTATATTTTAGAATTTAATCCTACAAAAAAAATAACCGGAGGCCAAATTGGCACGTTACAAATTCCCCTCTTACTCCCGTGAGATGAAATTTCCCTGGAAATTTATCTCAAAAATACGTCTACGCACTCGCAAAAAAAATCAAGGGCCGTACAGCAGAAGAAAGTAGAAAAGACGACATAATTTTTGAGACAATGGATCCATATACTTGAAAGTCACCTGAGAGATGCCTAAAGTCAAATAATTAAGAATATATTTCTGTAAATTGTGAAGCTTTTCTATTCTTGAGACTGGAATAGGATGCCAAGGATCTAGACAGATCCTATATGCCGCATACGTATCCCTGAACTTGTCAGCAGCTTGTGCGCAGCAACGGAACGACTCAGCCAAACCATAGTCGAATGGGCGATGATCCTCGCGCGCTAGCTTCGCGAAATCATTCCATTCGGCTATCCAAGTACCCAGGGAGCTCCACGGCTCGCTGGTACAGCTGTCAGGTTCCGCTTTACGCACAACTCTGGCGTCACGCAACTCTCCTGGCTTCGAAATCACCTGGACGCTTGGATCATCTTCTGCTGAAGAATTTTCAGCAACGTCAGTCAGCGTCGGCCTTCTACAAATTTTTGGTGGTACCCATGACGTATCCACCTTTACGTCGATTGAAAAACCAAAGTCGGCTGCATCCGTTCTGGCTATGTAAACTTCTTCCAATCTATCAATTCTACAGAACATGAAATAATAAAATAATGAAATGATTTGAATATATCTACTTTTCACCCATATATATCGCTTTTGTATTTAATCAAAAGAGCATAAAACAGAAAAAATTAGTGAAGCTATGCCAAAAAAAAGGCCCCACATAGTTGGGCGTCAATTTTATTACGTAAAATTTGAATGATAGGTCTAAAGTGACTCTAAGAATTCTACGTAAGTCTAGCTCAGACTCAGGGAAATAATTTGGTGAAGTGAGGCTAGCTTCAACAAAAAAAAAAATATATACAATAGAATATAGGTAAAGAAATAAATAGTAGGGCGCCACGTAGTTGAATTTATTTTTTCCAAGGTACTCAACCACGAAAATACCTGAAATTAAGGTGTTGAAAGGAATAATTGGGAAACAGAAGAATAGGTGTTAGTATTCTGTTCGTCAGCGTCAATCTGGTTGCTGACTCCCAAATAATTTAATATAACTCAAACAGCAACTTACCTCGAGCTTACTGAGAGAAATTACGCTCTCTTCTACACTGCTGAAAAGAAAAGTGTGGGCAATTTTCATTCAATAAAAAAAAAGGTATTTACCCAAAATGAATGAATTCAATTAAATAAGTTCTTTGAACAACGCACCTAGTAGTGCCAAATAAAAATAAATGAATATAAATTGAAATAAGCTATTTCAAATTACGCGCCTAAATAACGCAAAAAAAAACAAATAAATGAACGTAAATAGTAGGCCTTACAATGCCTTACGCCTAAGTAAAGCAAAAATCAAATAAATAAATGTAAATAAGTTAGGTTAGAGCCCTCGACGTTGTACAAAAAGGTACCAAAAAAGTAAATGAAAATGTGGAACAGCTCGCGCGTACGTCTATGAGTATATCGAAAAAGTAACAACAACAATAAATTTGGCCCTTCTTCGATCGAATCGAGTTCACAGCGAAGTATACCACATAAGCGTAAAAAAAAAGAAAACAAACTACTTCGTCGACTGACCCTATACAATTTACAAAATAACAGCGTGGTCCGAATGACCACGCAAAAAAAAGCAGTAAACAAAAGTAAATTAGATTCAGCCGGGTAGGGCGGTTTGGCCACCCAAAGTGAATAAGTAGAAAAATGAAGGTAAAAATATCGGCAGTCTGAATAAGAGAAAAAAAAAAACAAAACCACGAACGTAATGCCACTTAGCTGTCACTTCCGGTTGGTTGCTGGAGCTCGTTGACCTCTATTGGTCTGTCACACCAAGATGGACGCCTCAAACAGATATTTCCCGGTCCGGACTGGCTCAGGAAATCTGGTGACGTCACACCAGGGTCAGAGATTGGATAAAAGGGTGCCTAGGTGGTATCAGGCACTCCGTAGCCGAGATGTTGGTCCAAAGTAGTTCAACTACGCTCGCAGATGCTCGGCGAAAAAAGCGATAAAGTACACGAAAATTTTATAATCCTCCAACCATGGAGATGCTTGCGGAACAACACAAAACTGCACTAAGTGCCAAAAATGTTCCGCGAAGCAAAGAAAAGCTAGTTTTTTATCCCTCCTAGAGGATTGCGCAAGGCAATATACAAAAGCGATTCTTAACAAAATTTTAATGAACAAAATGTACTTTGGTAGTTGAAGACTAACTGTAGACTGACTACTTCTGTTAAGTCAATTCCGGACGACCGGACTTAATTAAGAAGAAACCGTTTTTCATTAATTCAAAAAAAAAACTGAGTAACGTCACTGACTATAGCGCGCGCATTACAACAGCGACAATTACAAAATCTTGAACTAAAATTTGATTGACAGAAGTAAACAAAAACACGCTTTTAATGTAACCAAAAAAACTGAGCTTAACGAAGAGAAACAAAACTAAAGATTCGAAATATGAATTGAAAACGATAGAATTTGAAACTGAAAATATCTTTAACCAAAAGTAAGTACATGAAATTTACTTGAAAAGAAAACCCAAATTAACCCAAACTATATTTCAGAATTCAATCCTACAAAAAAAATAACCAGAGGCCAAATTGGCACGTAACAATATATATATATATATATATATATATATATATATATATATATATATATATATATATATATATATATATATATATATATATATATATATATATATATATATATATATATATATATATATATATATATATATATATATATATATATATATATATATATATATATATATATATATATATATATATATTTATATATATATATATATTCGAGTGATTGCATTATCAAGCGCGACTGCCGCTTGGTTCATATCTTTCGCGACGAAAATTTTCCACATCGTAAAAATCTAATTTCCAGATTTTTCCTCTGTACATATGTACACAATCTCCTAGCTGGTCGGAAAACAAATCTCAAGGTCATCTGATAGTGGGCCAGGCTTTTGAAGTCAGTCATCTTTAAAGGTCAAAAGTAGCACCAAATGGTTCATATGGTTATTACTCCATCTGAATGGCTTGGATTTGATTTGACACGCTACCGCGTATCTAGGTCCGCCAGATATGTTTAAAATGAAATTCTTGGTTATAACTCAAGGATTGTACATATTTTCCGAATCATCCATTATTGAGTGAAATCACCTGATTCCAGATACTTATTTATGGATAAAGGATCAGTGTAATACGGCGAATTCAAAATTTATCTCAAGCTTCAATGTATTCGGCATCAATATTTATTTGATATGAAGCAACCAAGTTCATATTACAAACTGTCTGAGCAGCATATTGAGTTAAGTTTTAGTATTCTATCGCATGTATCGGATAACACTTGCTACTTTTTTTTGTTCTTTACTCATCGAGCCTTTATTGTCTTGTGTTCGTCAAGTGTACGTATCTTTCATTCGATTCCCTAATATTTTTTGTAGCTACTGAAAAAAATCAGTATCATGATTATTGTTATATTTTGTAGGGTATATGAAAGTCTTCGTCGTTCCATCAATGAGAAGATATTGGTGTTTTTGTGGAAACTTATTGAGTTTGAGAAGCAATCACCAACGATTTTCAAGAGAACTTTTGTAATGCATGATTTCATCTTGGGAATGTGGTCCAGATGCAGAGACATCGCATTTATTATTCTTCCCTTGCGACGCTGCCGTTTGTGACAAGCACCGAACTGGTGCAAAATCACTTGATCGCAGCCTTGAGACGACACAATAAAACATCAATCAATCACTTTGGAGAAAAGGGATCCATCTCTTCAAGTTGTGTGATATCGGTACTTTCCTCTTTCTAACTTGACTCCACTCAGTATTCTTGCGACACGTGATGAGGGACGATGATTAAAGAAATATTCACTTGTCTTCTTCAGATCTCCATCAGAACTTGGTCTTAGGGGAGTGGGATAATATGTTTTGGCAGACTGGATTTCCTTTGTCGATTGAGATTTATCTGACGTGAGTCTAATTTATTTAACAATGAGAAAGAGAAATCTGAAGCTCTGAGTTCGTGGACGAATTCCTAAGCAGTTTTATTTTTTCATAATAAATGAATTGGAAGGAAGAAGTGGGTAATATTTGAGAATATGGAATTGAGTTTGTTGTTATGCTCAATGCTCCAAATCATTATCTGATAGAATAGTAATTCTCTTTGATAATTGGAAGAGAAAATTCTCCTGGCAGTCTTCAAGCACTTCAAACTGACCATATACGCTCGAAATTATATACAACGATGTGGATATTGATGAGTTTTGCTCCATGAATCAAGTTTTGCGTGATATGATAGCAATTCAAAGATAGACGGAGCACAAATAAATTCTATCAATAGTTTTCAAGAATCAAGTATACTGTGAATATAATTATAAGTGAATATTAATTCTCCGATAGATTCAACGGAAATTATGAATGACTTCTTTTCTGTACACAGACAATGGAACAATGTTCTTTGTGGTCGACCAGTCGACCTTTATAAGGAATAAATGGAAACATGCATAGCCATGATGAAAAGTTATATCACATCGCGATTCGATTTCACGGAACCAAACGATACAGAATTCAATTTATAACATTGTGAGAAAAAAACTCACTCGACACATATTACGTGATAAATTGAGATTACTTATACAATACAGCAGGAAAATAACACTTATTTTGCTCCGAGAGAGGTTTTATTGGTTGGTTTTGTTCAAGATTATATTCAGTTGAATAACAGAATGAAATATCTAGATACAAGATAGGACAAGAAGTAACCACATTTGTTTTCGCGGAGTAACACAATATATTCTATATTCGGCCGAATATATCATTGGAAGAAGCATTCAATTATCTCCAACAAAGAGAGATATCAAGATGAGAAGTATAAGCAGATGTATATGATGGATTGTCTACAGCCACTGGGATATATAACAAAATTCACGCAGAGTTGTAATATATGTGCAATGCAATACAGGTAGTACGTATAGGTATCTATGACTATGAGCATTTATATTACGTTGATTTTTTTCATTTTTACTATTAATCATAATTACGACAACAATAATTCAACAAGTTCCTCAAAAAATATGAACTAATAAAACCAAGCATACATTTTTTTTTGGAGATATATTTCTTCTTCAATAATGTTTACCATATAATGAAGGAAAATAAAAAAGGAGCTCGAATCACCGTCCTTTTTTGCAAGCTATCCAGAGGAGCAGAACAATAATAGGATGAATTTCTCTTATACGATGAAGCAAAAATTATTAAATCAAGGAGAATAACAGTGGAGAGATTATATCAGTACATGGGAAAACATGTCTGATAAGTCACGATGCAAAATGAGACAAGACAGTGTCACCAAACTGTCCATGAGAAAACTGTTGTGTGAGCAGACTACGTGTTGAGAAATTCACGAGTGAAGGCTTCTAGAGGAAAGGTACTGTATATATCCATTCTGTCCATTTTATGAACCTTGGAGACACTTGACCTCTAAAACTCTACAGCCTATTTTGAGTACACTCAGAATAGTATGACATCTGCGAGTAAATAGCAGAAATGCTAATAACGAAAACCAAACTTAATACATTTAACCAGCCCAATTAAAATCAGCAAGCGGCAGGAGATGCTAGCTACACAACACAAAAAATGAATGTCAAACCTCTGAAACGCGAAGTCGTCAGTCAAATCTGTTACACATTCGTTCTGTGTTGCATCAATAACTGGATAATGAATCATGTTGTTTTCTTCAGGTATTATTAAATTACTTACATGTGTTTCAGGGATGAAGACATCGTCATTGTCAATATTATTCATATGAAATTTTGTAATTGTTTCTGAATTAGCTGGAATTTTAACATATTGTGGACGTGTTATAATTCTATGATAATTCATTTTGATTCCACTGATCGGTGTGATAATTGTATCCCTTGTTAAATCTATTATGGCTTCTAGAGTCTTTTAATTGTCCAATCCGAGTAAAATGTCGAAATTATTATGGAGATCAAACAGATGGTATTTCAATAAAGTATTTGGTTTCTCGAAAATCTTTGAACACGGCAATATTAAACAAAAATTTTTACTGATGTTCCATGTGCTCACCTGGTTCAAAAAGGATCATGAGTTATTTGATTTGTAAATGATTTATTCGCAATGTCCGGTTCATGCGTGCGCGGTAGCGCGTGCTACCTGTATCTATTAGAGCTTTCAAGTTATATTCAGGTAAAATCACAAAAGGTAATTCGCTCTGGTTGTAAGTTGAATTTAAAAGTTCTATATGGTTTCCAAGGCATTTTTCTCTAAAAAATAACTCTCATCGTTCTCTTGTTTGTCATGAATGTCCTCTGTTTCTGTTTCTGGTTCATAAACTAAATGATTTTGATCATCTTCAAGATGTTCGTATTCTGTCATTTCAGTTTTGAATAACATGTGTTGTTGTTTGGGATAGAAATTTGAAGGACCTGGTTTTGGATTAAAGGTGTTGATCGTACTCACGCTCATTGGAGTAGGTCTAGGAATAAATGATTATTTTGTATTCGTACTCATTGGAGTAGGGGTGTTAAATTTCTTATTGGGATAAGATTTGAATGCGATATAATTTGTTTGATTATTATTTTGCTTGAATGGTGGAGGTCGGTGAATCAATTGCGATGTCTGTGTTTGCGGAAAATGTGTACGTATATTTTTATATTGTCTCATCATGTTGTGAGATGTTTGCATTGGTGCATATTTTTGTTTCTGATGATGTTTTTGAAACATTTTGAGTTAACATTCCAACTGGAATTCATTTGTGAGCATGCCAAGCGCAGAATTTAAGTCTTGATTTTTTGTTTGTAGTAAAGTTCCTAGAGGTTCTTTCAAGCCACATAAAAATATTCTTACTGCATATGTTTGGAAGTAAGCTATTAAAATATTGTTTTCATTTGGATCTTTTGAATGATTCGTAATGTATGAAGTTTGTATGTTCAATAATTGTTGTACTTTGTGCAGGAATCCAAACGCAGATTCATTTGTTTGTTTTAATCCTGACATTTCTATATTTAATGTAAAACAGTCGCGTTTGTCAGCATAGGTGTTTAATAGAGCTTGTTTCAAGCTTCTCCAATCAGAAAGTGTGCAACTGGCTATATTTATTGCAGCTTCGCCTCTAATTTTCGCTAAGATACTAGATATAAGCCATTCATTTTGAAAGTCTAATGGGTCTGCTACCACATAAAATTTGTTCACTGGTTTTTCGCAAATTTCAATGAAACGTGAAAGTAATTTTGTATTACCGTTAAACTCCGGGATCATTTATAAGTATTCGCGTTTCAAAATTGGAGTAGCCATTTCTTGTAAATTTAAGTTGCTTATTTCTTGGGTGAGGATTTCAAAAATAAAATTGTTGTGGGGATTGGGATCAAGGATTGAGTCACAGGAATGGAATCATTCTGAATCTGAAGTAATTGGTGTTGTGTTATAAGTGACATTCGTGTACTTACAGAATAACTATCAACGTGTGATCCATGTGTCTTGGTCGTATTCTTCGATCTAGAACTGAACGTTGTCGTGTAGTTCTGGGTACTCCAGGGCCTGGTGACTTCTCGATGTTGCGATGTTCGCTCGTAGTTTCGGAAAGTCTCTTTGACGATTCACGGACACTTGTTCGATATCTTGTAAATCGTAGAAACGAAACGAAAAATGATTCAAAGATCTCGTCTAGATATCCGACTTAACTGCGCCAATTATGTCAACGATTATTCGTTGACTTTGAAAAAAAACTATTTATTTTACTAAAAGTACAGATTCAGAATTTATCACCAGAATATCAGATGTTAACTATTCAAGATACAAAATGTGACTAACTAATATATTTTACACAGTTCATGAGGTTGACACCTTACACGCTTTCACGTGTCTGGACTTTGATCTCGCAGAAATGTGGAAACCATGGTGTCATCAAGAATTGACTGGAAGTTGTTACTATAACTATATATATATATATATATATATATATATATATATATATATATATATATATATATATATATATATATATATATATATATATATATATATATATATATATATATATATATATATATATATATATATATATATATATATATATATATATATATATATATATATATATATATATATATATATATATATATATATATATTGAATACTTGAATTGCAAAGATATAGATGAATGTAATAAATGTAATACATGCAATTTCAAAAACAAGAAAAAATGTCGTTTTCTTGATCAACGTGTGCCAATGAGACCTTGCGAAAGAATTGAACATTCATCAAGTGAACAGAAACCAACTGCTCTAGCATAAGTTAAGGATGGACTTGAGTTTTATGGTCATTGAATTCATATAGTGAAGTGATTTTGTAAAGTTTATCATCGTATTTGATATTTTTAACACCGTCTCGCGAGATTTCCAAAGCCAAAACGATGAATTGCTGAATTCACAGTATTTATTCTAGCCTGTGTGAGATCCTCTCTAATAGTTAGACCTGAGTTCTTTAATTTCAGTTTGTTTGCATAAATTTGCCCACGATCATTGTATCTACATAATTCCACAATAATAGGGTGACACTTATCTCTATAGGTTTTCCAATGCGATGAGAGCAATCTATGGCTGATGGATCGATTGAGACGTCCAGTTCCTTCTTGCATAGATCCAGGACAACAGTATCCGTCGATTCGTTCTTTTTTTCTGGAACGCCGAAAATTCTCAAGCAGTTCCTTCGACTATACTGCTCTAAACGGTCCACTTCTCCTTTTGTCTATCTATTCCTCGATTCTTCGTCGAGACATCACTTTTTAGATCTCTGATTTCGTTTGCAAGGAGAGTCAACTGTTTCTTGAAAACTTCCCCGATTTGAGCGGAAATTGCATTCACAATTTTTTGCACAAATTTATCACTACAAATTATGTCCGAAATCACTTGGTTCACAATTGTAGTAATTTCGTTTTTTTGTACTTGATTTCTGGTTGCCATTTTCAGGACTAATTCTGTGCATATATGTATTTCATCATAAGAACCAGATTATATATTTTGAAAAATATTACACTAAGCGCACACGTTGAAGAACACATCTAGTCGCTGCAACTGCCTATATCAGAGCACATGGAACTCATGGTCACACAACCAGTCAGTGCAACTCCAACATCGTTATGAATTACTGGAAGTTACTCGCGGCTCCACCCGCTTATTGAGGAACTTTTTGAAATCTATAAAAAAAAATTACGTCTTAACGTTGACCGAGCTCACTCTGCTCGCACGGCAATCTATCGTTGATCAAGCTAGCTTTGCTCGCAAGGCAGCTTATAGATAGCCGAGCTCGATTTCACGGCGGCCTATGATTGACCAGGCTTGTTTCGCTCACACGTGTACAGTTGACTGAGCTCGCTTCGCTGGCTCGCATAGTGGTCTACTATAACTCAAACTCGCTTTGCTCAACCGACATCAAAGAATGATAAAGTACCTATGCAAACGTCCAATAACCTCGTACCCTTACATGTCATTGTTTGTCCGTCCGGGTGAACTCAGATAGTGAGCTACACTTCTCTTACTACGTTGTTTAGTACTTGAGGAATCGTTTATTTTCCATCAATAAGATAAAAACTATCCTATGTCTTTTCTAGGATCTCAAACTATGTCCGTACTAAATTTCAAGTGGATCGTTTCTGAGGATTGAGCGTAAAAAGTAAGAGACAGGTAGAGTGACTTTCGTATCCATAATATGAATAGGGATACAGAACAATAACAAATTGTAAATCCTGATACCATTTGCCCTATAATTCCAGCGCACATTGAAGAAGCCAAAAACGCACTAACTGAGAAAGCCAAACCGACTAATCCGAAAAATACATAAACTGAAAAGTCAAATAACGTACAAAATCAAAAATTACCTGGAAAGGGAACATTTCTAAGAGAGCAAACACAAAATCCTCCATTCAAAAGGCCTGCAAATTCAAGATTGAGTGACATATCAAATAGTACAATGGGAATAACCCATTCTAGGAAATAAGAGAAACACACGGAAGAACACAATCGATCAGACAATGTAGAACAAATAGACCTACAGACAAAACCATTGGAAAAAATAATTCTTACAGAACCAAATGAATATATCTTGAATTATGAGCAATTGAAGAATTTTATTCTCAAATACTTATGACAATAACTGCAAGCTGAGAATAGCTAACTTATATACAGAAAATATCAATGACCTAACAATGCTCCATGAGCTACGACCTCACGTCATAGGCAGAAGCGTAAAATCTAGAATTACAAGGATCACAACTAGAATAGAGAAACAACTATCAGAAGAAAATGGCGTGGAATATAGCGATACAAGTCAACAAACTCACAAAGATGGTAACACAAAATCCGAAGACACTCTCAGTAAACGTAGTTATGGCTCACAACAATAAGAACAATACTAACATCCTCCAGTGGAACTGCAATGGATTGTACACGAACAGCAGAAATTCAGAAATACACTTTCAGCCTAAACTACGATGCATATGTTTACAAGAAACCAATCTAAAACCAACACAAATAGTAAAATTCAGAGGTTTTGCATGCTATCGAAAATAAAGAGAACATAGAGAGTATGAAAGTGGAGGGGGGCTATTGTAGTGAAGATTTAACACCACAGTGGAAAAATCAACTTGAATGCTCATCTAGAAGCAGTTAAAATCAAAATCTATATTACTGAAGAAATCATAATCTGCAACATATAATTACCTCCAAACCTCAGTATCCAAAGGGATTACATTAAGAAATTCATAGGACAAGTACCAAAACCATACCTCATAGTGGTAGACCTGAATGCTTACAACCCTCTATGGGGCTCATCAAGTACCAACTCTGAAGGGAATAGAATCGAGGAAGCATTTGAAAAAGATATTATTTTGAATGATAGCTCACCAATCCAAGATGACACTTTTTCTTGCAAACATTTGCTCATATGTACCTTGGCCATAGACCTCGATCTACTTTGGGAAGTTATATCAGATTCCAGGAACTACTTCTCTTCTACAATAAACCACATCAAACACTCAACCAACCAAGATAACTGTAAATACGGAATGAAAAAATGGAGACCAGAAAAGGGGGCCGAGAGTTAATACAAAGACCTATTTGAAACAAACTACAACATGATAGAAAGAGATGCAGATATAAACGAAGTAGTTGGAGTTTTTACTGAAAATGTGACAGAAGCAGTCATTAAAGTAATAGACCTAGAGTCAGCCAAAAAAAGACACCATGGTGGAATTGCGATTGTGAAAAATGTATAAGAGAGCATAAACAAGCATATAATGAATACAAGAGGGAGAATTCTACTGAAAATCTCATAAAACTAGAGCAATCGAAGCTATTGCACGCAGAATCATAAAATTAGCCAAAATAACATCTTGGAGGAACTACGTGTCGAAATTGAGCACCAATACCCCAATTGAAGAGGTTTGGCAGAACATAATAAGAATAAGTGGCAAGAACCCAACTACAAACACATACCTTTTGAAAGTAAACAACATAAATATAACAGACACAGAAGAAATATGCAATGAGCTCTCAAATACGTTTGAACATAATTTCTCGAACGAATATTACAATCCCGAGTTTCTAAACATCGAAGACACGTCTAGAAATTAACCATCCACCATCCAACAATCCGATAGTCCTATCAATATCTCTTCAACATCTCAAGTACTAACGTTTGCAGTAGAAAGCACCAGAGCAATATAACTCATGAAACATCTACCTGAAGGAGCCCCACAACACTTACTCGACATCTAAAAATCTCACTCTCTGCCACATAACTGGAAAGAAGTAATTTTATACCAATACTAGAGCAGAATAAAGACAAAACTAGCCCACAAAGCTACAAACCTATAGTACTAGCAAGCACTATATGTAAAGTTATGTGAAAATTGATCAGCAAGAAACTCTTATGGATATTAGGAAGATAAAACATCCTTATATCAGGACAAAATTACTTCAGTAACGCTAGGTCCACCATGGACCTATTAAAATGTTTTACAACTGAAATTCACCCAGCTTTCACAAGCCAGCAAAATGTAGTCGCAATATGATTTTTTTGACCTAGAAAAAGCTCTTGACACTGCATGGGAACATAACATCCTAACGACACTGAGAAGCTATGTACTTGGAAGAAATATGCTGCACTATACAAGATGTAAGTGGCGCACCATTGCTGTCTCGAGAAGTATAAGAGCAAAGTTGATTATTAACCAGTTGCACCGCTGTCCTTTAAATTTCAACTGTCGTTGAATTCAGCAATATCGTATCAAGACTTTAGAGTCAAATGTGTCAATAACATTGCTGTCATTATGCCGATATGATATTTTTTGTTAAATTAGAACTTGAAATTCAAGCTAGAGCGGTGCAACGGGCCATTAATCAGCAAAAAGTTTCTATCTTATATGATTACTTGATTGAACGAAACAAGAATTTTTGTGGACCAGTGGCTCTCAGGATATGGGATGCAACTTCTTCAATCCAAATGACGACCTATCTTTTCCAAATGCTTATTCGATTCAGTATTATTTCTGAATTCAACGATATATCATTTTCATACCCTTTTATAACAAAAACACGAGAAAAATGCAACTAGGTATTATAATTTGATTTAAATCTGATTGTTACAAGAGTGTTATAGAGGAAAGAGATTGATTATTTTGTTTCATATTATATGTTGTTTACTGTCGAAATCAATTATCTCCTATACATCTCGGTGATGATGGTAATCAACCTATTCATAACCAAAGATGCGTACACGCAACCATATACAATTATTTCTTTTTTCATGTCCAAAAATAGCTTTTCTCATAATGTATTCATCTAGGGATCATAACAAAGAATTGATGAATTCAATTATATTTCAATTTAAGCGTTATAAGGAGCCATGTTTTTGTTGCATATTCTTGAACATTGATGATTACTTACTTGTACAAAGTAACAAGTGAGTATTGTGAAACCGACGAAATTCACCTATCGAGTTTTTGATGGAAATATACGTTTTGAGCATCCCTGAATCCATTTTGACTATTTTTGGCTCAATGTCGGTACGTATGTTTGTGCGTGCGCTCGTGCGTGCGTGCGTAATACGCAAATCTCAAAACTGGTTGAACGTATAATGTTATAATTATGTATTTAGGACTGGTATAGGGTCTAGTTGTGCACCTCGCATTATTTTTCGAATTTTTCTGAAAAACCTAGAATGATCAACCGTAGGATGCTGAAATTTAGTGTTTGAACTTAATGTGTTATCAGAATGGTCATCTGCTATTTTCGTATGAATCGGCATGCCAGATGTGCACTTTACTTGAAACCTTTTTCGAATTTTTTGCATAAAAATGGAAAGATTCGCCATAGCATATTAAAATTTCGTATATAGAACTTCTATAACATCTTATTGTATATCTTGCATTATGATTGCGATCAGCTAAGCCGGAAGTGTTCTTTCCTTGAAACATTTTTTTCAATTTTCCTCATAAATTCAGAATGATCAGCCAGAGGATACTGGAATTCAGCATTTGAAATATTTATATTTAGAAATGTTGAACTATAAGAATGATGGCCTACTGTTTCCATAGCAACCGACTTGGCTGTAAGCGCATTTTACTTGACAGATTCTCAGAATCTTTTGGGTAAATCCGAAACGATTAACTGTAGAACGATGAGATTCTGTGTTTGAATATATATATCCAATGATATATATGATCAAACAGAAAATCACATCGTATTATATATATATATATATATATATATATATATATATATATATATATATATATATATATATATATATATATATATATATATATATATACAGGAGTGGGCTGCCAAATTTTGAACAACCGGCTCGCTATTATTTCGAAGAAAAAAGAAACGGTAAATGAGTGAGTATATTGTCTTCATTCATTTTTGTACAGTATAAAATATATAGCTTCACAACTTGTGACTCACTCACAAGCAAGAGCCAAGCACTACGTATTTTACGTACGCACATGTGTCTAGTGTGTTCCGCTTGCGCACATGATATGATTGCGAGTGTGTGGCAAATCCGGGCGATGTGAATATTTTGCATAAACATACTATTAAAATGGCAAATTTGTTGGTTTTACAGGTAATTTAACAAGCGGCTCGCCGAGTTTCAAAAATTTTAACAACCGGCTCGCGCGAGCCGGACCGAGCCGGCTCCAGCCCACCTCTGTATATATATATATATCCATTGAATGTAGTCTTCGACTACATGCCAACTTTGACTACAATGCTATTTCGGCTACCCTCCGTCGGTATTGCAGGGAGCTTTTATTTTGCTAAAAATTGTTTTCAAGAATGAAATTTAAATTATAATTACTAAAAGCATGAAAGTGATTATTATCGCCTGTAACTTTATTGTTATTAACTTTTTTCTGAAATCTTGTACCTATATTAGTATTATGATAACGAAAGAATAACTTTCTCATCTACACACTAGGGAGCTTCGGCAGAAAACCTTTCTTACCAATTTTATGCATACATCCTCTGAGCTGCTGCAGAATGTTGAAAAAATATGATGACCATAATGTGAGTCCTTCAAGCTCATAATGACCCGTGTCCTAAGACGGCGATGGTTGAATATACTTTAATGGAATTTAACGTGAATTTTGGATTGTCAAAGCTGCTCCCAAACAAAAGCATTTTATTTTTAAAATACAGTTAGAATATTTCTTATTATGAATGTTGATAATAAAGTTTGAGCAATATTCGTTCGTATGTTTTTCCATATTTCGCCTTGATTTTTCAGGTTTTGAAGACAAAATAGCTTTTCTTGTGCTCTCTACTATATCGGACGGAAAACTTTTATTAATACTTATAATATTATAGAATTACAGCAGATGAACTAGAAGGACGAATTTGATTCGAAACGGACCGACTTTTTAGTAAACAATAGGTAAATCAGAAGTAAACAATAAACAAAATTGTCTTAGGCTCGGTTGTACAATCTGAGCTTATCTACAATTTAGTTGAACTGAGCTTATTTGCTATAATAACAATTGCTGGAATAATTGTAACCATAAGAAATGAGTTTAGTTTAACTGAACTATATAGATAAGTTTTGATTGTACAACTGGGCCTTAGTAACAAATTCAGTCTACTCTGCTTTTTAGATCCTTATAAATGTTTAAATAAATGTAATTATTTTTCTGGCGTAGATGAAATTCTGTATGTCACACGTGGGGTGATATTATAACAGCACTCGTATGGTTACATAACTCGGTCTACGACCTCGTTCTGCAATTTTCCAGTACAGTTATAATGTATCTACTCCACTAGTGACATAAATAACTAATTAAACTCTCAATTAAGGATAGATAATATAAAGGAGGAGCAATATGAAAGAGCATAATTTTATTTAATAAATACAGAATAATAACACAAAAGTTTTTATTTGATTGTAAAGAATTAGGTACAATGGCAGATATTACAAACGAGTGACTGAAGATGGTCTAACTTGAAGCACTGAATATTATAATTTTTTGTTTTTCAATTATTTTGGAAATTAATTCATATTAAGTTTTAGAAAAAAGAAGTACAAGTCCAAAGAAGGTTGTTGATAAAATATATCGTCATATTCCAATAGTTGTTAATCACCAAGAATTGAGATTAAGGCCTGTTTGTAAGATCTAAGCTTATCAATAGTTTAGTTAAACCAAGCTTATTTTTTGTGGTTACAATTATTTTAGCAATTGTAACTATAGTAAATAAGCTCGGTTCAACTAAATGTAGATAAGCTTGGATTGTACAACTGGGCCTAAGTAAGATATAAATACATATAAAAATATTAAAGAAGTATCCAGTTGGACATCACTCAAATATAATGGCTGGTACCACGAGCTCTGTTTTTGGCGCTACTAAGAGCGTTGTGTCAAGATGTGTTTTAACGCAATTAGAATTTTCCCAAATACTCTAGAAAATAATCTTCAGATACAAATTACGGAAAACACATATGTCTACAAAATTTATTTGAATATTTTCCTTTAAAATAGCTTGAAATATTTATATTGCCTTGAAACACTTCTTAAAATAACACTGCTAGTATAGCCAAAAACAGAGCTTGTGGTACCAGCCAATGTATTCTTTAATAAATAACAATCCGTGCTCCTGCGGGAAATTTATCATTTCAAACAAAAATAGGTTTTCTGCTGTTTACTGCATTCATCCACTGCACTTGAAAATTGAGTCAAAATATCCCAATAAATAAAAGCTGATCAATGATCTGGATAGAACAAACCAGTTTCAAACAATATTCAACTGTAGGTACAACAGTGAACAACAAAGGACCTATTTTTGCTTGAAAAGAATGCTTTTTCGCAGAAGCATCGATTTATATTTATCAAAGAATTTTAGAGCTATTTATTCAAATTAATTCTGGAAACTTGGTCACACTAGCTGCCAAGGTTACTCCGTTGAGAAAAATCTTTCTTTAGAAGTTTTATTTTTTTTTATTTCTGATAAAATTGTTCACCCATGACTTTATTTGAGGAAAAGTTCTTCCACTCAAAGTCTTTGGGTATGTTTCCTTGACTATCTTGCAATCAGCTGTTGATGGAGTACGAGATTTCTTGATATTTTCTTCAAAGAACCTTTTCAAGCAATGCTTCTCCGGAGTTGTCCACGTTTTCCTCACCATTCCTACAAAATTGACATAAACATATATACAGACGTTCAGTTTTATTTTGACATCATGTTAGTTCGAGAGCAATAATAGATACAAGGTTGGTTAAATACTGACATAGATATTAAACGCAATCGATTGCAACTGAGATGATTAACTAGATGCTACAATAGTCCTAAATTCAAAATAACAACATTCTACGTCTAACTGTTCTTGATTTATTCGGAGAATACGAGAAACATTCCTAGTGAAGTGCCTTTCTAGCCCAATCGACTGCTATTGAAATGCAGAGGGCACAACAATTGTATGTTATAGCAGTGCTTAATACAAAAATTCAACATTCTACTGCAAACAGTTTTAGAAATTTGTGGGATACGGACATACGTGAACGTGCTTAACGTCCGTATGTATATACGTACGTATGTACGTTTATGTGTGTACAGCGTAACTCAAAAAAGGTTAGTCATAGAGTGTTGAAATTTTCTAATTCTTCCAGATATCTCGCATAAATCTAATACGGTCGGTCATAGAATGTTTGAATTCATTATATGAGACTGCTGTAGCAACTAAATGATCATTTTCTATCTTTATAGCAATTGGTCGAGTCGGAAGAGCTCATTGCTCAAATGGTTTTTTGAATTTTTTGCATAAATCAAAACTGATTAGACGTAAAATGTTGAATTTTTTCATTTAGAACCTCAATAAGATGTAGTAGTGCACACCTTATTTTTATTTGATTCGATTGACACAAAAATATCCTTCAATAAAAAGATTCTCAAATTTTCTGCATAAATCGATAACAGTTATGCATAGAATGTTTGAATTTTGTATTTAAGACTGCAATAACATATTGAATTAGTTGTACACTACGTATTTTGATAGCAGTCAGTCACGCTAAAATGGCCCTTTACTTGGAGGATTTTTTAATTTTTTCACATAAATCAAATAACGATTAGCCGTAGAATATTGTTATTTTGTATCAACTGTTATAGCATCTAAATGATCACTTAAAACCTTTGTTGCAATTAATTACTTCTGATGCCAATGTCAGTGTTGACTGTCAATTTTTCAGTCAATAGATGTACAAGTAAGCCATGTGGTGTCCAACATCAGATTTTTTTCAAATTAGAAAATTGACTTCAGAATGAAGAATGTAAAAGAAAAAAACTCTTCAGAACTCATTTTTAATAAATATGATTCATTGGGAATAAGTTCTGTGTAATAGTTATTTAAGTATTATGTTCAGTAAGTACAGTTTACCGATTGAGAATAATAGTTTGGAGGCCGAGCCTTGGCGAGGTTTCCAAATATTATACGAAATCGGTACCGTACTTATTGACCGTGATGCTTACAAAATTTTTTGCACGATTGGATCAATCCAAAATGTTGATCCTAATTTTCTTTTTCAAATTGATTGAAACTGATGATTGTTTATTCGCTGTCAGCTGTCAAGTTAGATATTCAATTTTGAATTTTCAATTACAAATGAAGATGAAAAAATATATATTTTTCTCCAACACTGTTTTGGAATTTGCATATTCCATAACCAAAAATTCTGTTGGAACGAATGACATTCCGAAAAATCGTTTAGAATGATTTCGTATGCCGTTTAGAATGATTCTGTAAGCCTTTAGAATCATTTCGACGAATCAGAAGCTGTTAGCTTGGCTACTACCATGGTTACTTCCTAACAATTCAAGTATTCATATCTGGATTTGACGTTTGACATTTAATAATTTTTTAAGCTTCCTCTGAAATATTGGTGAGTTTCCAAAACCTTGTTAGAGAAAGTATAGTCTACAACATGTTTGGAATGGCGTATTCCACACTTGTGAACCGTAATCCTCGCCTTCGGCTCGGTTCACAAACTTTTCGCTCGTTCAGAATACAGGCCATTCCAATACTTATTGTACAATATACTATTTTGTGAAAATCCACAATTTTTTACTTACCGCCTTTTCCCATGGGCGGTAAGTCAGCATGACCATAGTAACCACAGTTTGCCGGTAAAATCAACATACCACCTTAAATAGAGGGCCGGTAAACACATGAAAACGCTCAATCGTGCAAAAAAAATAATTAGATGCACAACAATTCACTTGAAGAAGGCAGCACTCTGCTGTTGACCCGTTGTGTTCCCAATTATTTTTATACAGAACTTATTCCCAATAGAACACATTTGATAGAAAATTATAAATTTTCAATCTTTGTAAAAAAAAATCATATAACAGCAATTATTCTACCTGCACAAGCTGAATGGTTCCGTTTTTGATTGTGCACCCATAATTTCAATTGTATCGCAGATCGATTCCTCAAATGCTCATTTCCTTCAATTGTTCGATGGCACTCTTCTATTGATGGTAATGAGTTGGTTTTGCTATCCAAATATTTACTGAATAATTTTCTTGCTTCTCTTCTTTCGGGCGTAGTCCACGTTTTTTTTCGAACTACTCCCCGTGGTGATACTGGAAAAGCCATCAAATAGATTTTCCTTATTTATTTCAAAATTCCAAATAAGCCATAAAACTCACCAGGAACTGCACGCTTATTTATTATCTTCACAGGAGTCTGTAGCTCATTACGAGATTCGAGGACAGGTTCTATATTAAAAACAAATAATTATAAAATAATAACCCCAATTCTTTTACGCACTAGTTAACTTCAAACAATTTGCTACCATTTTAGATGAATAATGAATATTTACAGCGTAATAAAAAAATTCAAGTGGAAAGTAAAGAGCCACAAATATTCATGTAAGGAAGAAATGATGCATAAAAAAAACTGCCAAGACCTTGAAAAAAAATGTGATAGTAAGACGTTATGAATAAAATCAATACTAGGATTTGAGATTCCGACAATTTTTTGTATGCATGTTTATTTGAATCACTTTTCTCAATAACATTGCTTTCTATTATTAATACTTGTGATACTTTACTCCCATACTGTTTATCTCATTTCAATTTTTGGATCACGCTGTATACATTACCGAAACTTTCTTAATGCCAAATAAGTTTTCACTTGGAGCGGTGCCTTTTTTCCTTTAAGATTTTTTGCTAACATTAACAAAAAAATCTCATACTGTTCCAGTTTCCCGGGACACTCTGTAAATACAGGTTATATCAGGACTAGTGTAAAAAAAAAAAATGCATATCCCTGATATCATCCTGAGAAAAAAATGTTATATGAACATAGGTTCTATTCTTTTTGGTTGCCAAAATACAAGAGATCAACTTTTTATGAATAGCAGCAAATAAGAAATGAAAACAGAGTAAGAAACAATGGAAAAAATAAATAAAATAAATAGATGTCGATCGAGCCTTTTACCCGCTACGGAAAAAATAGATGTATTCATTTTGCCTTATAGAAAATGTACAAAATGTGCCCCATCATGGAATTAATTAATTGTATTTGGGTTGTTCCGAATATCAGCTGAGGCGTTTATTACTCTTCCCAGTAAATGGTTGTTCGTATTTGTTTTTGGATTTGAAATAAGTTCTGCATTGTTCCTCATTGTTCATCATTGTTTCCTTAATAAGAGTATCTTGATTTGAGCTTTTTTTTCAAAATTTGCTGCTATTTATAAAATTCTACTTTTTGTATCTTGGTAATCAAAAGAAATAGGACATATGTTTCTTCAACATTTTTCACTTAAAATGATGTCAGGAATATGCTATTAGTTCAGGAAATGAAGACAAAAAAAAGATCAAACCTCGAAAAGAGAGCTGAATTTTTGCATGCAGCTTCCTTTTGTGGTTCTTAACAAAATCCCAAATATCCCTGTCGATAAACGGTCCTTCGCGAAAATCTCGCTAACGGTAGCTTGAATTAAAAAAATATATAGTAATCAAATTTGTACCTTAGATAATTGCCTACAGAAAACATCTTATTACTTTTTTTGCAGCACGTGCACTCCTCCACACACCACTTTTCACCAATAAAACAGGCTCCCGCCATTTTTTTTTTATAATTCATTTAATTTATAAAATAATAATCGAATAAAAATAGTAAGTGGACACGTCCGTTCACAAGGAAATATCACTTAATACAGGAGACTTTTTTTTTTCAGCCAATACCTGTTTGGGTAGCAAACGTCAAAGTGACACTTATTTTATTTGTTGACTTAATAAGCAGAGTATAAACAAGTTTATAGTCTGACAAAAGAGAAACAGATGACCCTAAAGTCTGTATAACAGAAGTTAACGTTTCGGAGTACTTTCTTCTTCGTCTAGCCTATTACATATTGAAGTCGTCATTATTGTGTAATATAAATGCTCTAGTTTCCAATATTCTAAATCACATTCAACGTTTAATTACATTTATTCAACAAATACCGTTGAGAAGTGCATATTGTACGTTACAACTTTTTGAATCCAGTTTTCTCAAAAACCGTTAGTCATACGAAAACAAGTGATGGTATATTTTTTGAAGACGATTTTCTAAGCTACAACTTTGATACTCATTATTTTTTCGATCAGAATTAGTTAGCGAAAGCTTCGCGAAAGACCGTTTATCTTGACCTTTGATCTCCCGCATCATTTTTAGCGGCGCATGTATCGGTGGGGACTTTTGCGATGTTGCTTAGAACCACGAAGGAAAGCTTCATGCAATAATTCAGCTTCCCCCTACTTTTTCACAATCCAATGTCTTCATTCCCTGTATTATATTACAATTTTTTGACATTATTCCTGATACACCCTGTATATATATTTGGATGAAATTTAAATAGAAAAACGAATATGATTCTTGCAAAGAAGATTTTTTATAGGTTTAAGCTTAAAAATCATGAAGTATGAATGAAATTTACCTGGTAATCTGGTTAGAAGTACTACAGGAACTTTGATTACTGTAGTCTCTGAAATTAAAATTAGAGAAATAAGAATAATTCATCGCTTGAATATAATGGTTTATTGATAGCATCTAGGTCATCAATATTTCCAGAACTGAGTGCTGGCTGTTTTACTCGTTTTATTCGACATAATGTTTTGAGTTCTCTCTCCGTAAGTCAACGGTACTGTGACTCACCGTAATACTTCTACCATTTAGGTAGAAGTTTCTCATGTTACTGTTACGATTATCGAAATAATAGAAAACGCCATTCCAATAAGATACTAATAATATATGTTATTCAACGATGCTGTAAGGAATGCTGTTATTCTCGAGAGAGATAAGAAATACAAATGAGTAAAGCAAGCGAGTGTTGAAATCATCCGATTGAACGGCACACATTATACGTGAATGAATTTTTCATCAAAAACTCGAAACGTTTAACATTTAAATTGTTTTTTGATTAGTTTAATAATGAAGAAATGATAGAGGACATAACATTGCTAAATTTTTTTCTTATTACGTTTATCAATCGAATTATGTAAAAAGTATCTCATAAACGTTGCTCCGATGACAAGCTGTTCATTCTCAATTGGAGCGAGTGTTTGAGGTAACAAGTGTCTAGAGAATCTATAATAGTATATTGTGCAACAAGTGCGATAAGTTGTCGATTGCCCACGAGAGCGAAGTTGGACGCACGAACGAAGTGTGTGCGCTCATTCGCTCAAGTGGGCAATTGACAACACCGCACGAGTTGCAGATATTATTTTTTATTACAAATGCGGGAAGAGTACTATTTTGCGCTTATTTTTTCAGGCGGTAAATGATTTGTGTGCGACAAATTTACTTGTCGCACGCAAATTATACTTGGCGCACTCAAAAGCCAAAAAGCCATTTATCGCCCGGAAAAACGTACGCAAAATAGTACTTATCCTGCATGAGTAATAAAAAACAAATTACATACTTCCATTTCCTACAATCTCCACTTGAAGCAACAATAAGAAATTGTCAATTTTCCATAGAAACAGAAGAATCTTATTTTTTAATGTATTATTATTTATTCAATGATCATAGTTATAGAATATAGTTCAGGCCGTTGCTAAAGTGATTCAAGCCATAATTTCGTCAAGGTGTGATTAGAATATTACCTAGCGTTATGGAAATCAGTTCGTTATAAGCCATTTTAGTGAGGGTTGTGGAAAATAGTTATTTTTGTATTAAGTGTGCGAAGTGATTGTTTTTTTTGTTGCGCGTGAGAATGTCAATTTTAACCGAGACCGTAAGGTCGAGGTAACAAATTCATTCGAAAGCGCAACAAAATACAATCACTTCGCACACGTAATACAAACAATATTTTTTCGCCATATGTCAAAAAAATAATAGATCAACAATAATAATTGTTTTATTCAGTAAAATGTAGAAAAAATTTGCAGTCACCTGGGTATTGTCACCAAAAGTATGCGCAATTATTGTTTGATAAATGAAGAACTGTCAACAATTAATTTTTAAATTCAAAAATAAGTAGTTTTGTGTACAAATTCATATTTCTTTTTTGTTAAATACCTGTTTGTTTCTATCCTTGTAGCATTACTCAACTGAATTATTTTGGATTGGGTGTGCAAAGATAGATTTTATTTTTTCACTAGTGAAAAAATATGTTCATTTTTTCACTAGTGGAAAAATATGTTTCATTTTTTTACTAGTGAAAAAATCACGAACTTTGCGTATCCATAACAATACAAAAATATCATGTTTTTTTGACAGTTGGCGAAAAAATATTTTTTTTCGCAAACTGTCAAAAAACATGGTATTTTTGTATTGTTATGGATACGCAAGGTACGTGATTTTTTCACTAAAAGAAAATGAATCATATTTTTTCACTAGTGAAAAAATGAACATATTTTTCACTAATGAAAAAATAAATTCTATTTTTGCACACCTAATCTAATATAAATCAGTTCAGTAATGCTACAAGGATTGAAACAAACAGGTATTTAACAAAAAAAGAAATATGAATTTGTACACAAAACTACTTATTTTTTAATATAAAAATTAATTGTTGACAGTTCTTTATTCATCAAACAACAATTGCGCATATTTTTGGTTACAATACCCAGATGACTGCAAATTAATTATAGTTTGTACTTTTTTCCTACATTTTACTGAATAAAACAATAAATCGTTGATCTATTATTTTTTGACATTTGGCGAAAAAATATTGTTTGTATTTCGTGTGCGAAGTGATTGTATTTTGTTGCGCTTTCGAATGAATTTATTACCTCGACCTTACGGTCTCAGTTAAAATTGACATTCTAACGCGCAACAAAAAAAACAATCACTTCGCACACTTAATACAAAAATAACTATTTGTATACTTGATGGAAAACATTAGGTTCAATATGTAGAAATCGGTAAAGAAAAGTGCCAGTTTGCCATTCAGCAACACTTTACTAATTAGCAACAAAAAATAACAAACAAAAGACGCACTATGACACGCGCCCAAATGACAGCTTTGATCTAATTAAGAAAAGATTACAGATTAAACATACATATGAGAAAACAAAAACTTTCTCGATTTCGCCAGAAACAAAAGATAAAGTCGCTTCTTTAGCTGCATCCAGAACTTCACGAGTATTTTTAGCTTCTGGCGCTCCTGACTTTTCTGACAAATTAATTTTTAATATTGTTTATTTGTTACTATGCTTTTGCTTTACAGTTGTCCCGTTACTACGTTTTTGCAAGAAAATTATTCTATTCTTGGCATCTTCCACTCAAGTTTTTCCATCAAGTATGCAAAAAAAATAGCATGTTAACACGTAAGAAAAGCGATATTACTTTGCTCGCGTAAATTCAATTCACTCGCTCGTGAATTGAAACTCTCACTTTTCTCTACTTGTCAAACAATCTAATATTAACCACGGACTGAAGCACGAGCTGACGTCAGCTTTATTTCATTCCAATAATCATGACCTATGAAAAAGAAAAATTCGAAATAATTCTTGATTGTGACAGCAGTGTCAAAATAAGTTTAGTGTCATTTTATTTTAAAATCTAGAATAATTACATATGAAATTTTGTACTGTTTCAATTTGCGGTTATAGAAAAAATATAAATATCTATAACTTGCTTTATTATTCCGCTAGTAACTAATAACTTTCAACACTCGCTCCGTTAGTGATTGAAGATCTGTATATAAAATAACATGAATAGAACGAGAGAATATAATTTAGTCATGTATTTTACTGTTATTTTATGGGTTTTCTTATTAATGATACGTAAGGTATATTTCTTGTGTTTATTCTAGAATATTATCCAGATATAACGGAATAACGTATTCCATATGTTTGTAAGCGATCAAATTGTTAAATAAAATTTTGTTTCGAACTATTACTTTGAATATTTTGAGAATCAGTATTATAATGGGAATGAAAAATATGATGATATTCATTTTGACACTCATTTGAGGCTCTTAGAGCCAGTTGCATAAAAATAATTAACAGGCTGTCAGTTAACATGCTGTTAACTCGATTTTTTATTGACGTTTATCTGGGGAAATAGATCGCGTGATTATTCTACTAGTATCTAACGTTTTAATGACGATTTTGGATCGTATTCGTTGTGAAATTATATATGAGAATATCACAACTTCTATTTAGATGTCAAAAAAATGAGGTTAGAAACACGTGATCAAATATTTGAATGAGATTAAAGTTAACAATGCCTTATGCAACTGGGTCATAGTGTTGTTCAATACGTTGAATTAACGGTTCGCAATGTAAATTGCTATAATTTGTTACTTACTAGTAAATCATTATTGATTGGAATGTTCACCAATTTTAAAACTCTATCTTTACAAGCTACTAGCCTTTAAAATAGACTGTTGATCAATAAAAACCTTACACGTCAGTAATTGTATTGTTACATTTAAAAATTATGTTTTATAATATATCACTTACAATATTTTTTTACACAACACGAGCAACTGACAGAATTAGGTTATGATTTTAATTTGAAAGTTATATTTAATATAATTATGATATTTTTCCACACAACTTGAGCAACTTACAGGATTTAGTTATAATTTTAATTCCATTTACAAGTGAGTAACAAATAAGCTTTTGATACGCTGGACATATTTTTTTTGCTTCAACAACACCAATAATAATATATTATGCTACAAGGACCGAACGACTGTCATTTTTGTCCAGGATAAATTTGGCTGCATTCGGTGGAGACGAGGGCAAAGCCCAAGGCGGAGCTCCGTGCAACCAAATTTGTCCGTGACAATAATGACAGTCGTTCAGTGTCCGTGTTGCATACGATACTTTTTGTAACAAATGCACCGAAGTACCCCCATTACTAAGCTTTTTAAATTAATTTGGATGTATCGAAACTATCTTATCGATTTGACAAAGAGATTTTTGCAAGTGCAATCATATAACAGTAAACTAATACAATGAAACATAACTTACATTATTTATTTTATTGATTGATGTTTTTCACATTTTCTGTGCTATCCCGTTTACAATAAATGCACATACTATAAGGAACGCATTCTATAATACAAATTTCTTTCAAATATCAATTTGACATATATCAATGAAATAAAAAAATCCAACGGCATCCATGATCCATGATTTACAATTTCATTTTTACCCAGGGGACATTAATATCAATTAATTCCCAGTCAACAGAGAATTAATGAAAATTGTCACCATGGTTTGGAATTGAGAACTTTGCAAGCAGAAGTCAGCTCAGTAATAGGGTACTTTCGGTGTACGTGTTACAAAAGAAAGTTTTCATCCAACCAATGATGTAAAACACTAATACTCACCATGATTTATATTGTTTTGGTCAAGACCCAAAGGTATATCGTGACAAATAACATGGTTTTCTTCGAGGTTTTGACCTTCCTTCTGAGTTTCTTCACCTGAAACAAATAATTTATTATATTCACAATTCACATACGATCATGAAAGAAATAAAAAATACTCACCGCGACAAATTTGCTCCAAATTTAGACCTTCGTATTTGTCAATATTTCCTTCTTCTAATACAGTTAGAAGATTTGACATCTGTGAGATTTCACGTGCTTCGATAGGTAAACGATAATGTGATTTATGAATCTTTTCATCATGTCCCATATAATTCACCAAAAGTGACATTTCACTATCTTTTAAATTGAGCTTTTGCACTACAGTAGCTATATGTTTTCTAAGTAGTGTCCCTCTGAGTGTTTCTGGCTTCTTTGCAGAACAATCTATAGCATACTGTCTTAAAGTTGCACAAGCATCAAGGTGATTGTCATTAAGTAAACCACCAGGTAAACCAAATACATATTCATTGAACTGAGGAACGTGAGCTTGATTTCTAAGATTGATAACCAATTCAACAGCAGTTACCCAATCTTTATGTAATAATACGGGAACAGTGCGACCTTTTTTCCCGCGAATTTCAAACCGAACAAAGTTTTTTGCCGATTTCTTTGAATGTTCCGTGAAATTTCTATATATATCTAAATCGATACGTTCATCAATTGTATGGTACTTGATGAAATCAGATATTTTTATTCGCTCTGTTTCACCTGCTCTGCGACGATTAAATATCTGAATATATAGTAGACAACTTTTCGATAACTCTAGCCAGTTATCGAAATGAAAAGACATTTTTAATAAGGTCATATTTTTATTCCTTTGAAACAACAGATAATTTCTCAATAACTCGATATCGTGCGAAGACGGTAGTGTAACTTTTTTTGATCTTCTATTTTCCATTTGGTTCTCCGTGGCAGTTTTATTAACACTTGTTCCATAATCGTCCGTCACAATTTTTATAAAATCCTGAACCTCTTTTTGTCTCCTATCATTTGATAACTTTATAGCTTCAGTCTCTTCTACTAGTGCAATTTTTTTGACCAGTGTACCAATATTTGCTGCTAAAGTTGGCTTCTCGTAATTTGATGTGCTACTATTAAGATTTGCCACCTCATTGACAGCTAATATAAGAATATCATATTTAACTGGTCGAATAATAGAAGCAAAATCAGTTATATCTTTATCAATTCCTTTCGCCGCCATTAAAACCCGTCCTAATGTTCTCAAAGTTTGGCGAATATAGTTACCGAAATGGAAGGAGCGATATTTTTTACACAATTTGTTCCCATATTGTATAATTAAACGGTCGTAGCGTATCACATTCAATACATTATAGTCTCTCATAGAAGGTAGTATTTTTGTTTTTAGATCCTCCGAAGCGACAAAATGATATGTATGCAATAAAGATCTTCCTCGTTTCGTTACATTTCTTAAATTTTTTGATTCGTCGGCATGATATTTTGCATGATGTTGATACATGGTTTTTTTACCCATGTAGCCCTTGCACACAGGACACGTTACGTAGTCCTCAACACTTTTATTTTTAGAGATATTTGGTCTTCTGCATACAATCAAATCACCACGATTGTATAATGGATTCGTATTGTATTCATAGTCTCCACGTCTTCTGATATCTTCAATGATCTTTTTACGCTCAGAACATACTAGAAAGTGAATAACATATCAGACTCAATAAAAATAAATGAAACCAGAAAAAACAAGATAAAATTTGTGACTATTATTTTGTGACATCTACTTTGAGGAAGAGGAATTTCAACTTTCTCATATAAAGTGGATAAGAAAGTATGTATTATTTCCATGAAAAATATCGATGCTGAAATTTTAGCAAATCTTCACGCTTCGAGTACTTTCAAGTCTGTTACTGCTATTTTCAATGTAATGTCAGTGTGTCTCGCCATAAAAGTCCTAAAACATTGATAATTCGAGATAATTTTGAATTCTGTAAACATATTTCTTTGGTAATCGCTCGCCGCTTTGAGCGGAGGGCGGTTAACCTCTAAAAGCAACGCAACATGCTTGAGTAATAATCAGAATTATGAATATAGTGCCCGTCAAGATATAAGAAATTCGCCTGACTTACTTAATCGGTAGGAGTAACTTGTCCCAGTAGGGGGTGCGGTTAAAAAATTGTAGGAAGTATTAAGGAAGACTTTCAGCCTATTTATTTTCAATATTCTATATTTTTATTTGTATAAACATGCAAGATGATTCTCTATGAATGTATTTGGAAATTCATTTTTTATTATACTCATCCGGGGTAAACAGTATCTTGTCGCACATTTTTGCGCTTGCTAAAATACTGAATAAAATATTTCTGAGTAAGACTCTGCTCTATTTTACCTGTGCACCTCAATAAATTTAGGGATAATCCTGTTGCTAAGTATCCGCTGGGAGGCTCGTTTTCTTATATCTTAACGCGCACTATACTCATCAATGAACGAAAGATATTTAACAAGATTATTTCACTCATGTCAATTAAACTGACAAATTTTGCATAGTTACAATGACAATTATAATAATAAATTCCTTGCCAACGGGAATTTACCTCTGAAAATTCCCGTTACCTCGGTAAATTCCCGTTGGCAAGCGATTTATTGCGACAAATTGCCTTTGTCATGGAGAAACAATACACAGTTCTAATATAAACAAACAATCAGTTCTCGGAAATGTCAAAATTAAATCGTATCGGAAATGCATTTTTCGCCGAAAATAATGAAATTGAAAACTAAAAGTTAAAAAATACAAGAGTATATGGAGGCAATTTAGTGCATTTTTCGATAAGAAAGGTAAGTAGTTGCAACTAACATTATTTAATACATACTTATAGTAGCAATTTCATTCGAGAAATATTCTCCACAAATACCACTCGCGACTTCAATTTTATCATAAATTTTTCTTTCAAACATTGATTACCTTTAAGCTACATCCTTCGAGTCATCTGCTCAGATGAAATCCCTCGAGCTACGCTCTCATGATTTAATCGGACAGATGACTCTCACGATGTTGCTAGGTAATCAATGTTTCAAGAAAAATTTATTGATAAAATTACAGTCCCTTGTGATATTATATACGAAAATTTTTCAACACTTCCAGCCAAATGACATATTTGAAATTATTTATTGAAAATATTACTATAATATGAATAATTAGTGAAATTTACATGACACGTGAGGTCTAAGGGCTATTACTTCAAGTAAAGCATATTCAAAGCTGATTAAAATCTATGAAAGTTGATTTCATGCCCGAGATACCTTAAAATTGTAGTTTTCCGTCAAAATTTAGCTGGAAACAATAAAAAAAATCTGACGTGAACATCACGTGACTTACTTGTAGGTACATCATTTGATAAATAGGTGCACAAGTTTATTCAATAAAGTTTTCTGTCACTTCAGATAATAATTAATATAATTTTGATAATATTCTGACATGTACAATGTCAAACAAAATCAAAAAATTGACAACAGATTATCATTGCCTACCTTATCATTTCAATTGGACAGATTGTTTTGTACGGCAAATTCTGAATGTCTGTTATACATATAAGCTTTCGGCTCAGCCGATTGATACAAAATAGCAGATAGCACTTCTGATACAACATCAAGTTCAAATACTGAATTTCAACATCCTACGGTTGATCATTCTGGATGTATTGGAAAAAATCGAAAAAAGTTTCAAGTAAAGTCCACTTCCGGTACAGACGATTGAAACAATAATGCGAGGTGCACAACTAGACCCTATACCAGTCTTAAATACAAAATTTCAACATTATACGTTCAACCAGTTTTGAGATTTGCGAGTTACGCACGAACGCACGAACGAACATACGTACCGACATCAAGCCGAAAATAGTCAAAATGGATTCAGGGATGCTCAAAACGGATATTTCCATCAAAATCTCGATAGGTGAATTTAGTACAAGTAAAAAGGACTCAAAGCTCTGAAAATATTACTTAATAATTGTTTTCCAATTTTTTATTCTGTTACAATTAAGGTATTTGTCTAAAAAAAGTCCTAACTAATATTATAAATACGAATGAGAGTTTGTTAGTTTGTTTGTTACGCTCTCATACGTGAACTACTCAATCTATATTCTTGAAATTGTGTACACATATTAGGGACATTTGATTGGTTAATTGATATAGAATATTTAATTTTGAAGTGAAATTTTATTTGAGATGTTTATCAGGGGCATTTCCAGCCAACTGGCTCAGGAGGGGTGATTAAAAAGAGAAAAAAATATTCTATCAATACAAAATAATCAAAATAAAAAATACTATTTGTATAAAAAAAGGAATATTTTGTGATAATTAAATAAAATCTATCAATTTTAATTGAAAAATCACTATAGTTCAACTTGTTAGTCTAAAATTTGGTAATTTTTAAGAATAGAAATGGACAAGGGAACAAAAAATTCTTAGAGGGGGTAATTACCCAATCATCCCTCCTGAAACCGCCACTGACGTGACCTTCGGTGGTCACGGTGCTCTCTGCATCCTCAGACCGCTTGCATTCCAAAACCAGAATATAAAGTATCACTTCTACCGCGTATGAACTCACACTCTAATTTTTTTAAATTTAATTGTTTAAAATATGAATGAAATAGTTTGGATCATTTGTTGGGTATTTATACACAAGTAGTGTTCATTTATGATTTCTCTAAAGTCTAGAACGTTTTGGTCATTTTAACAGTAGGCCACTGTGCAAGCACAACGAGCTCGGTCAACTAACTGCAAGCTGCCGCGCAAGCGAAGCGAGCCCGGTTATAGTACAGGACAAATTATTTTAGCATAGCTTTAGGAAATCCTCACAGTAAGGGGGCTATAAGCAGCTAATAAATTTTCTTTTGTCTGGGCTGTACGAAAATTATTTTGACTTTTATTTTAATATTAGCTTGAATTTAAAAAAAAGTTACAGTTTAAAATATATATAAAATAATTACCAAATACTCTTTTCTTACATCTAAATATTATGTTCTAGGAAAAATACAGAAATTTACTTAAAAGAAAAATATTCTTAATACCACCCTTTTTCACAGATAAACGGACTTCATGCTGTGCCGCGGTTTACCATGCTATTAGCGAAGTAAACTCATGCTAAAATAAATTGACCTGTACTATAACTGTATGCTGCCGTGCTAGCGACACAAGCTCGGTAAACGGTAGCGGCCGTGCGAGCGAAGCGAGCTTGGTTAACGTTAAAGGCCGTATGACAAGATGCATAATTTCTCTCAAAATCTTGTACATTTTTGTGTTTCAAAATTATGATCAAAAAAATGGTCTGTGGCATACATCAAAATACCTTCAAAAAAATGTTCAAAAAAATGTACAAAAAAATGTAGGACTCGCTCTATATTCTTACAAATTTTCCTTCAAAATGTGCGCAATACGAATGCGCATTGTCATAAATAAAGATTCTCATTTGTCTGAAATTTTATGCCCAAATATGAATTGTTGTTATAAGAGTTATGATTATTTTAGAAATATCGTGCTCCAGAGATGAGATCATAATTCTAATTGAGGAATTTCATTTCATCCATTTTGATATTCTTATTCAATCTGACATTTGTCACATGAAGTAGCTTATGCGCAGATGCGTGAACATTCAAAATGTGCGCAATATGAATGCGTACCAGCATAAATATTCATTCTAGTCTGTTTGAGAGTTACTTTTTATATACATTGTTGATTTGAGATATTGTTATTTCCAACAATCACTATTATCGACGATATCAATAATAATTTGAATTTATGCTCCACAAATCTTCTTTTATTCATCTTTAATATTTTTGTTCAATCTGGAAGTTGTCACGTGAAGTAGCATAGGCGCAGATGCGTGAACAAATTAATATACAAAATCTTGTAGTAGTGACATACAGGCCTTCAAAATAATGTTCAAAAAGCTGTGAAAATTTCTGTTAAAAATTTTTTCAAAATTATGAATATAATTTTGAGACAAATTATGCATCGTGTCATACGGCCTTTGACATCTTATATTTTTATTCATAGATTTCAAAAAGTACATTTATATGCGGGTGGAGCCGCGGGTGACTGCTAGTAAAAATATATCTGGAGCAGAATGGCTTTATGTGTAGATAGTTTTCATTGCCTCACTGTATTCGGCTGTCAAACCATAAATATTAGTACATAAAACCTAATTTTTGCTCCTAAAAATACCATCTACTATTATGACCACTTGTACCTTTGTTATGCTGGGGTCACATCTACGCCTAATGCCATTAATTGACAATGGGTTGATTGTTACATAACGCCTTAATTAACAGCATTAGACGTAAGTGTGGCTCCTGCATTATATTTATTAGCCTCAAGTTGAATAAACAATATTGCATGAAAGCAATGAAAGCGATATTTGACAATTACATTTTTAATTCAATTTTCTTTTTAATTAACCCGGAATTTATAACACTATGTAACACATTTTTCTGCCAAGCCTTTTCGAAAGTGGCCTTTGATTTTACATATATTTTGAATAATCAGAAGCTACTCACACAAGTAGTTAAAAAATTTGCTTTTGCTTTTTTTTTCAAATTCAACTTTTCTGAGAATATCCGGGCATAATTGATTATAGACATGACTCAGCATCAGCCATAGTATCAAATTATTCGCTATCGTGTGGAGAGGTGGAACAAACAGTCAGAAGTGGCAAATATACGATTTTTTGGCTGCTATTTGCAGATAGGTAAAAGAAAATGCTGAATTTTCATGAAATTTGACATAAGAATCTCGAAATTAAAAATTATAGAGCCATAATTGATCTAAATATCGTACCTTCGCAATTTAAATCTCTAGAGTGACTCATTACGAAAAGATCCATACCATTCCAGAGTTAATATTGACTTTTATTGAAAATTTATAGCGCGTTAACTGGCAAAGGTGAAATTTGACGAAATTTAGTGGAATTTCGCACATATTTAAAATAATTCTATTCCGATATTCCTAATGAGAAATATGTAATATTTTCTACTGGAGAAAGCTGGAAATATATTCTGTTGAGTTTTTAAATGTATCATGCGAATAGTTCGAATGTCACTCTTGAATCCACTAAAATTGTCCCAAGTTTTTTTTAAACAAAACGCGCCATAACTTTCCAATAAAAGTCAGAATGGTATAAATCTCGTCGTTATGAGTCACTTTGAAGAAAGAACGATATTTGGATCCAAATTTGACTTCATGATTCTCGATTTGGCGATTTTTAAGTAAAATTTAACGAAAATTCAGCGTTTTTTTTTTCGTTAAATAGTAGCCAGAGAATCTTACATTCGCCACTTCTGACTATCTGTTTCACTTCTCCACTTAATTGCGAGTAATTTGATATATCATTGACTGATGCTGAGATAAATTTATGAACGGTTATGCCACGATAATTTTAGCAAAGATAGTTCTTGAAATAAATTCGCCCTGAACGCATAAGCAAACTTCTTGACTTTTTGGATGGCTTTTAGTTATTCAAAATATATAAAAAATCGAACGCAAACATCAGAAAAGTTGGGCAAAGAAAAAAGTTTGATTTTATTACATAGTGTAATTAAGTGTAAGTGGCCATTGGAATTATTGGTGTCAATTATTGCGGCACTGCTAAGAAAGCGAAGATTGCTCAACATCTAGTTAATCTTCTTATTACTCTAAAAATGTGCATAAATCTTTCTCTTATAAGTTATCATTTAGCAGTGACAATAGAATAATGAAAAACACCATGGTCAGTGCAATAAAGTCATGTGCTGGGCATATTAGATCAAAATATGTATTTACTTACATTTCGGAAGTAAGATGAATTTTTTCACATCGCTTTCTTCCGCGTGAGAGGTTTCAAGGTGGCGAGGTACATTCACATATAATTTCTTGCAATAAATGCAAAAATGCTTCTTGGATTTGGTGAGTGAATTGCTAACGAAACTTGGCATTTTATCATTTCTGTTGGTTTCATTTGGAATAATAATCTTATCTCTCTCCTCAGAAATTGGGGTGTCATTTTCTTCGGGATTTGAATCATATTTATCTGATGATTCTTCAGTTGAATCATTGTAGTAGTCAGAGCAATCTGAATCAAAATCATCTGTAAAAAAAATACTATATGTTGCACCAAGATTAATTCAAATTTGCGTTGTGCGTTCTATTATTCGGCTGTCAATATAAGTGGAAACGGAATAACGTGATAAATCTACATATATAAATTTGAATTTGATCGAGTTTAAGCAATTTAAGGAATGACTCAACAGAAAAAAAGTGAATTACGAAACGTTATCAGGAATAATATATAAACTACTAGAAAATCCATATTTAAAAATATCTTACCTGGTGTGCCACGACAATTTTCATTTTGAAAAAGTCTTCGCTTGACACTCATATCGCTTTTAAAGTTGACCAACTTCACTAATTGTGCACACTCAACTGTTGCGTTCGCTACTGAAGGAGAATGGTTCGCTAAAAGCGTCCCCACTACCCTCAACTTGCCTGTGGCATCATAGAGTCGTATGACGTCTCCATGTGACATCTGCGACATGTATAGTAACAAAGATAGAAACTCTTTGTCGGAAGCCGGCAAAAGGATTAGATAGAACAAATGGACTCCCCAAAACGTCACAAACATTCTGTGGCTCGACAAAAAATTTAAAATTATATACATTTAGAATAATATATTCAAAATAAACTTTACCTTCCTCAATTATGATATTTACTGGCACATCAATAATTATATTGGTTAGAAGTTCATATATTATCGAAAAATGGGTCTGATAATAGAATATTTAACATTATTCACTGCATAATAAAAAAAATATCCTAATTTTAAAATAGTTATACTAATACTTTTAGTACCTACTTACTCTGTGATTTCTATTCAAATGAACTTATTAAAGTGAATTTTGCAAGTATTTCTTATGCAGGTAGAATCGTGTGTTTACGCTTGTATTAAAACACATACGTATATCAGAGATTTTAATGAAGCATTTTGGAGACTTTGTTTGGAGGTCATTTTATTCTTACTGTCAATCAAGATACACACAATCAAGATACACACCTACTAAAGTATGTAGTACGTAGACGATTATTTGCAAACTGTTATCTGGAGAATTTGTGGAATGTTTCTGGAATACAATATACTGTTTGAATAATTGAATATTACCAAGAGAAACAACTTTTTTCTAGTGAATTAACACTTCAAATAGATATATGAATCTATCATTTAATGTATTTCATATTGGCACTCAACGATGAGCAATTTTTCTGAAAAAATCATAAGTTAGATAACCATTCATTATGGAAAGTTTTTATTCAGATGAATATAGATTAGACTATTTTCTGCCTTTGAGTGATTGTCCGAGGGGTTGAGGGGGTCACAGCTTGCAAGAAATCATGTTTTTGCTTGCTTATAAAAGACTTGGGAAAAGAACTTTCCATGAAAGTTGTAGGTATTAGGAAGACCTTTCATCTGAACCGTGGATCGATCACTAAGGTTCATTAGTTATTACAAAAAAACGTCAAACATAGCCTTTTTCTATTTAGTGTCATAAAGTGTAATTTATAAAACTCGTTCTAGTATCGTAATGTGCCTCTTCATAGAACTCAAACCTTATTTTTATAAGGCTGGTAGCTACGTTGCTAGATAACCTCACTGTCATTTAGATATGTCAAAATCAAAATACAATATATATTTGAGGAAAATTCTTGAATTGTTCAGGTTTATTTATTCATTTCTATGAACTAGCAATATATTAATATACTATTTGCATATTGATTATTCATCATAAAACTGATTTCTATACCATTCTTAAGATCTGTAAATATGAAACTTCTCCAAATTTTTAATGCAATGGTATTTGATATAATGGTATGATAAAATGATAGCTTAGAAAATCTAGAGGAACCCACACTAATAGGGATAATAAGAGATTAAAAAGAATTTTTCCAGTGTTGAAGAAATATTAGGCGCTTGTTATTATGTTCTGAAAAGCACTCCACGCGATTTTTAACATTGGAAGAATTATTTTTCAATTTTCAGTTTATATTGCTATTAAAGCGTATTCTTCTAGTTCATGCAGTCTAGAGTGTCTAGACTATGATCCTATTGTCTTCTTTTTAATCGTAAGACAATATATACTGTCAGTCTAGGTCATAATGTAGATATAATCTGTAAATTCAAGCATTTTTTCATATCCTGATGTACCTTGTCAGAATATTGGATCAGAATCAAGAAGTTATCATATTGTCACCAGTCCATATTCAACATTTTGAATTATTGTTATCCGATAGTCAGTGGAAATATGTATATATTACATATTCTTGTTCAACGACCTCAAAAACCCCTCACGTTAAATATTTGAGTAAAATTACTCACAAATTTGTTATTTATTTATGAATTGTTTGCGAATAGTCAGGCATATTGGGTTGGCCACTCTGGACTCCTAGTTTTTCCAACTATGTCTATTCTTAAAATTGAAATTGCTGATTTCATTAAATTTCATGCCTAGATATCCAAAATACAAAATAATTTGTGGTCCTATCGATTTCTAGCATATGCCACTGATTTTTGTGAACTAACCAAATGTTTTTAGAGAATTTCTTCAACTATCCTAAATGTTTCGAATAATATCATATTTTATGAAACTCCATTCTGTTCGTTAGTTCGGCTCTGGCTTCGAGATTATCATGAGCACGGCTGTGAAAATACAGTTCAACGGAAAACGAAGCATCAGTTGATGGTATTGCCAAGGATGCTAACTATGTAGTACAGGGCTGTAATACAATTTTGTAACTTGCTATGTTATTTGTAGTAACATATAGTATTTCAAAATAAATGTTTTTCAATGATGTAATATGATATATGTATAGCTTATTGTCTCTTCTTTGGGTACTATTGCATTGCAATAGCTTAAAACATTTAACAAGAATGTTCACTAAGATTGGCTCAAAAAAGGGAAAATCGAGGAATTTTTGTTCAGCTAGATTTCAGTTTTAATATGGATCTTGACACAGAGTGAATAGAATATATCCTATTTACGAATTTCATAGCCAAAATATACTCTATCTTACTTTTAAATTCATTTGGGTCTCAAAAACATTTTTATATATATTTTTAAATGTCGTTCCGCAAAAGTCTACTTCTTATTGTTGGAATTTGATTATTCTAGTGGAATATTTTGAAATTTCACCACAAATTTATGGAGTGACAGGAAAAATTATTGGAAAGCATCTCTTACAACAACATTCCATCAAATTAGATCTCAAATAAACAATTTTATATCGAGACGTGGATGTCATTTCCCGATAGACTGGATTGCTCTGTTAATATTAAATTATTGAAACAAAATATCCTAAAAACTGACCTCAAGCTCTTTTAGAGACATACTTGAAATAATCGAAAAACGTTTTTTATAACAATATTTCATCAATTTAGGTCTCAAATCAAATATTTTTCATTTCATTGTGAATGTTGTTTCAAGAAAGTCTACTTTCTTTGTTTGTTGGCTTGAACCACAATTAATCGCTTAAAATATAAATGAAAAATTAAATTCTAATTTTGCCCACCTAATCTAATATAAATAATATAATTAAGTTAAGTTATGCTATAAGGATAGAAACAAACAGGTAGTCAACAAGAAAAAAATATGAATTTGTACACAAAACTACTTATTTTTTAATATAAAAATTAATTGTTGACAGTTCTTTATTTATCAAACAACAATTGCGCATTCTTTTGGTAACAATACCCAGGTGACTGCAAATCAATTTTATTTTGTACTTTTTTCCTTCATTTTACTGAATAAAACAATAATTATTGTTGATCTATTATTTTTTGACAGTTGGAGAAAAAATATTGTTTGTATTTCGTGCGCTAAGTGATTGTATTCTTTGTTGCGCTTTCGAAAGAATTTGTTACCTCGACCTTACGGTCTCGGTTAAAATTGACATTCCCATGCGCAACAAAAAAAAACAATCACTTCGCACACTTAATACAAAAATAGCTATTTTTCATAGATATCAAAAAGTACATTTATATGCGGGCAAAGCCGCGGGTAACTGCAAGTATATAATATAACGTATATAGATACATTACTGCCGAACCCGAAGAAAACATTTTGAGAGCCCCATCAGAGAGAAATAGCTGATTAGAGGTCACTGATTTGTTAGCATAGCACTGCAGCATCGATAAATTCATTCAAATTTTTTCATGTCAAAAATATAGATTTACAAGTGAAATTTGTATATTAAAATGATACAATAGAATGTGGCACACACACTATGTCTCTCCATTTATCATCAATATATTAGAGCTATTATAAAATAATTGGGTTATGTTAGAGCACTGAAAACATGTATTTAGTGCCTTAGTTATGTTACACCATGCTCAAAACAAACCACAAAGAAAACAGTGTTGCCAGATCTGTCTCAACTATTCTCACAAGAACCAACTGAGCGACTGAAAACAACATTCTCTTTAATTATTGTTGATAACCGTTCTAGAGAAACTGTCAGATTCACTTATAAATAAAAAAAATATTTTTCCTATTGTCAATATCCATTATAAATTGTTTCAACAAATTTTTTAGTACTTATGGTATTAAAGATACGGCCAATCTTCGAGTTCCCCTTAAGGATCTCTCTAATTTTGTATGCTTCGAATCATTCATGAAAATTACTCATTATTGATTTAATTTTTTGTTGATAATCAAGAAAAGCAGTCATTTGTAAAATAATAAATAATTTAGTTTCTCTCCGATATGAATTATTTCATTACCATCATTGTAGTATCAAAGAAACTCACGTGAAAAGAATAGAAATGAAAATACATAATAAGTAATATTCCGAAAATAATTCTCAAATCATAAACAAACAGAATATCAATTATTAGCAGCTAAAGTATCAAATTAAATAAGCCATTAACATTAACAATGTAATAGTCCAATATCGCAAAGTTTTGCTGATCTGCTGACGTTGTTTTGCAAGAATCAGGAATCAATACATACTTTTAAACTATTTCAGAAATGGTGTTGTGCTGACATCTCTTGAGTTATCATGAACTGCAAATTAGCCATCATTTTAGTTCCAAAACTCTCCACAGAACAAGTAGCCAAACTCTTCATTACATGACATTCTTTTTTGCCTACGTAGCCGAAATCAGAAAATGTAGTCAAAAACTACGCTGTATCAATATCTTGTAGGCAAAAACTACATACCATGAATATATATATATATATATATATATATATATATATATATATATATATATATATATATATATATATATATGTATATATATATATATATATATATATATATATATATATATATATATATATATATATATATATATATATATATATATATATATATATATATATATATATATATGTATATATATATATATATATATATATATATATATATATATAATATATATATATATATATATATATATATATATATATATATATATATATATATATATATATATATATATATATATATATATATATTTTCACTGATGATATTCCTCCATGAATGATTGCATTTTTCATACAGTAATTGATCAAATTGAAACTTATTCTCCAAACAGAGCTATACTTCAATATCGCTACTAATTGAAGAATATGATGAATTTAGATTTTCTTGCTGTAATACACACCTTTGACTAATACCCCAAGCAGTCACATATACTATGAGCATGTGCGCTGTAACAGACAAATCTCAACTTGCTCCATTTATTTTTACTCTGTGTTTGTTGAAGAGAGTAAATAAGTGATTCCTTGTGAATCATTTTTGAAATAAGGGAATTTTGAATTCAAATAGACATCATGAATTATTACAAAATAAATTGGCCTTTGACTACACAAGAGTTGATGGCAATACTTGAGGAAGATTCAGAGGTAGAGAATCTCAGTGAATTAGATGTTGTATATATTCCACTAGTGGTCGACGAACTGACTGACGAAGAAGACATTGATATCGGTTTTATAGAAGAAGAAAATATAGATGGCGAAATTGCTGGAACGTGCAGAATCAACACAGCTACGGCTAGTGATAGTGAAGATGATAACATCTCACTGACACAATTCACTAAAAATGAAAATATAAAAAACAAGAAAACTATTGAGAATAGAATTATTATTGTACCAAAATGGGAAGTAATGACACACCTCTGTTACTCCCGTGAGTGGTCATCATATTTTATTGAGAAACATCAAAGTTCGAATGAAATATCAGGGAGATGTTGCAGCGCTAAATATTGGAATAGGTACAAGAAATTCAAATTATGAGCGTCCATCAGAATAGGACATTTGATAGAGGAAGACGATGCAAACTCAAGGAGAAAATGTAAGTCCTGTAAAAAAAAACACAATCTTCTTATGCAGAAAATATAAAATTCATCTACATCCTGAATGCTTTGTGTCTTTTCATAAAAAACTGTAATTGATTTCCTTGATGTGGTCGATCGTATATATCGAAGGTCATAGCAGTCCTGGAAACTTATATGAGGGTTGCTGGACCTACGTTTCTAGTATTTATTCCTATCAAGAGATACCGACACTGCAAAATTTCTTGTTGTTATGTCCGTCACGTGATCCGTGACGTCATATGGCCTTCTTCGTCGTGTCTACTTGACATGTCTGCCACTTCGTTCGAATCGTTCATTGTGTCAATATCGTGTTTTATATTGAGTTTCTTAGTTCTGTTTCGTTGAAGTATCTATTTTCTTACTTCATTATTCTGCGATTGTGTATAATTGTTGCCCCTTGGTGTATAAAATCTGTATTTTTCAATACAATCGATAATGCCAGTTACAAATATAAAGTATTGCATCGTGAGATGCCAGGCCATTGATAAGTACTTTTAATAATAAATAAATAGGAATTCTATACTGTCAAACTGATCTGTTAACAAATCTGTGAGTAGTGTAGTTCTGGAATGATTTATATGCAAGCAGAATAATCAATAGTTCTTCTTGAAATACATGCAGATTTGTTCAGAATTGCATCATGATAATGATTCCAAATATCATTTTTCAGTAACGGTGTGCCCCAACATCGTTTTCCTTATCCTGATAAGGATTTGGAACGTTTCAACAGATGACTGGATATTTTGGATAGTAAGGAATTACGTTCTATGGATAAACTGGAGGTGTACAATAATAAACGTGTATGCTCTGTCCATTTTGATGCTAAATACAAGAGCATTGGAAATCCAAGACTACACTGGAATGCTTTGCCTTTTCCTAATCCATCAGGTATTGTTATACAATTATTTTTAACTCAATTATAGTCCTAGGTACAGTAGATATTGAAGAATAAAAAATGAGCTACAACAAATGTTCTCATGTATTTTAGGAACTCCACGTCCAACCGTGATAAGTCCAGTTCAACTAATTTCATGTTCGCATCAGATGGAAGGAGCAGGTGAAGACATACAAAATTATAAGACTTCTTAACCTTCAAAGTGTTCCTGTCACAAGGCAACATGAATTGACACCGAAGACAAAAACTTCATACAAGGCTGCTACAGTGAAAGAAAATCGCATTTTGCTCTAGAAGGAGGACCAATTCTTTCAAAAGTCGTCTAATGGGTGCGAAATGGTTCTAAGTTACAAATGATCTCAGGAAGATGAGTTTATCAACACCATCTGCTTAAATGTTCTTTGTACTCCAGACGAAAGAAACAGGAGGGAAGAAGAAAGCACGAAGATACACACGAGAGGAGAAGATAATGTGTCTGTCTCTCTTGAAACAAAATGCAAGAGAATATGATATATTAAAAAAATGTTTACCTTTCCAACTAGAAAAATTTTCCGGAAATGAATTGTAAATGCTGCTGTTGGATCTGAAGAATTAATTTTAAATTGACATAATTCATTTTTGATATTTATTCTGATTTGTTCTCATTATTTCAAAGTACGTCTCTGTAAGGAAAGGGCGAGTTATCATATCTTTATTTTTGGGATAATTCGGACAATAACGATAATGTATGTTTCGGAAATGGATTGTAAATGCTGTTGTTGGATCTGAAGAATTAATTTTTAATTGACATAATTCATTTGTAATATTCCTTCTGATTTTTTCTTATTGTTTCAAAGTACGTCTCTGTAAAAAAAGGGCGAGCTATCATATCTCTATTTTTGGAATAATTCAGACAATAACGATAATGCATGTTTCAAAAATGAATTTCAAATGCTGTTGTTGGTTCTATAGGATTAATTTTGAATTGACGTAATTAATTTTTAATATTTATTCAGATTTGTTTTCTTATTTCAATTAACGTCTCCAGGTAAGAATAAGGGGAATTATCGTACCTTCATTTTTTGGATATAGAATGCTTCGAAAATGATTTTTAAATGCTGTTGGATCCAAAGAATTAATATAAAATTGACATAATTCATGTATAATATTCATTCTGATTTGTTCTAATTGTTCCAATGTACGTCTCAGTGAGAAAAGGACCTATTTTTGAAATGATTGTGACAAGGATAGCATAGCGATGAGAAATGTTTCGAACATGCCTGCTAAATTTTGTTTGGTCACCATAAAAATGTAAAATATACTAAAGATAGAATTAATCAAATTTATTTTCACTGTGTTTCTAATAGATATAGATCATCAACTATTTTTATTATTGTCGTTGTTTGAATTGCACGATTTTTTTTGAATCATGCGAAATATGGCAAAATGTATCCATATTTCACATAATTTTCAGAGAAATTCTACAAGTCATAAATATTTATTTTAAAATTGAATTAAATTACCGCCTATCAATTCAAATCAGTGTTAGTTATTATTTCTATCATCAGATGGCGCTAAGAGATAATTCCAGCTCATAGCATTGCAGTTTTCCATCTATAGTATATAGATTGTCTGTGGGTCATAGTAGATAACAAGAAATTGTATTATCTATATAATTCTTGTATCTATTTTTCTTATACGTTATTAGAGGTAGGTGCGCAAACGCAACATTTTTCTGCTCAAGAGCTACAACTGTTTTTTGGAAAAATAATTGAAAATGGTCTTAATTGATGTATTTTTAGCGATGTATAATAAGAATGTTCTGATGAATACTCTCATTTTAATTACAGGTCATCGATGGGTTGACCTAATCAGCTATGAAAACTGCCATATGGTTTGAGAGAAATGATAAAATATCAGCGATCAAAGTAGGTTGACCTTGGCAACGCTATTTATCCATTTATATCAGTGAAATATTTATACTTTGCGCGGTGTGATACAAGTGAAATGGAATTTTGACCTTGAGAGTCGTATTCATATTGAAATAACATGGATACATTGTACATGTATGTAGGATACTAGCGACTCACTAGTGGAATCAAATGGCCAGAACAATGGCTTTTGCTTGCAACCGGCTGTGCTTTGCACCCAACTAACAGGCGGAATCCATTTGCTTTCTCCAGGGTCGATGTGGAATCTTGAGTAATATGAATTAATTAGAAGCCTTAGTCGGTCTAGAAATTGACCGGGAAAAGATCAAATATATGGAGGTTACGTCTAATAGAGCGAGAGCTGGCTGCAAAAAACTCGGCTGAACGAGTATCAGAATGAAATATCTTCTAAACGTTAGTACACGCCGAGACGATAAGAAAAGTCACGTCACAGCATGTATGGCGTGCTTAGGCAGAAGCTGTGCACAAGTACAGTATGATTTCTTTTGTGGTACATTTTTGGTACAGCATCCATACCAATGGAGTACAACTATGAAATTACTTTCAAAATTTAGGTATCACTGAGTAAAAAGTGAATATATTCGTGTGCATCATCTAATTCTGTTCTTATGCTTTGACACACCACTTTTTTGAATCCTTTTTCTAGTCCGTTACTTGATCTATCGAGTAACAGTTTCACACTATGATCAAATTGAATATTGGACATTTCTGTATCAGAAAAAAGAAGTGTGCCACGTCTATGCCTGTTACAAATTACTGGCACTTGAGATACTTGTTTACAAGATACGAACAGAAAAGGTCCAATTTCTGCACGGATCTATGTTTTTTTTTCTGTCATCTGAGAAATATACCTTGAACATCTGTTCCAAACTCTTACTCATCCATGCTCCGTATAAATACTTCATATCTTCAATTTCAAAAAAATGAATGGGATACTTATTTTGATCATTGCTACTAAGAACACTATTCTTATAAAGACCTAAAATAGCTTCTCGAGTATCTATTCTTTCATTCCATATTGTATTCCGTCGCTCGCGCCACCAAATTAGAAAAATGGCGTCCGAAAGCCAGTAACTCCTTTCCGACCCATTTCACGATAAAAACATGTTACGTTCCCATTTCGCACCTTGTTCCTATTTCTTCATTTTCCATATCCCAGTTTTTTTTATCCATTCCTTTTGCTATAATTCAAACGTATTAACACTATTTATTTCAGATAAATAAAACAATTCACTCACCTCACACTTGTTGTTAATATTTGACACTTTGCTAACTAATGACGTGTTTTGATTTTGTATTTTTAATACACGTAGTTGCTGCAAGATGTCAGAAGTTGACAAGACGCTCTTTCAGAATAGAGACATTTTATTTAAAACTTAAAATCACATTAAAATCACATTTGACACAACACATCACAAAATATAAACACAGTAAAATAGCATAACACTCATAATAAAATTCCTTAACCCTACTAATCCTTTCCCGCCAAACCTTTCCTCTCTACTCTCTTTGTTATTAGCTGAAACCAATGAAATAACGTAAAAGTTGAGAGAAAACGGGTTTTTTTTTAAGTAATTGTTCGGAAACTGACTTAAGTAAGAGATTCGAGCAAAAGTCTTGAAACGTGACGGTCGCGCAAAAAGTTTTTCTCGTGGCGAAGATTTATATTCTCTTTGAAAGTAATCAAAGCCGCTAAGCGGGATTTATCATGAACCTGTGTCGTGCTCCGACCGAGTAACCGTGTTTCGGGTAGTATACGTCGGTCGAGTGCACCTCGTGCTATCTAAATAAAAACCGCCACTAACATCTAAGGCGAAGTGTCCGGACGCCCGCAGAGCACCCAGCGACGCGAGCACCGAACATCCAGTCCTGAGACCACCTCCAGGCCAATTACCTCTTGGGCCGATACCTCCACCAGGTCAGGCGACATCATCGCCACAGTTCTGGAGAGCTTGTGGCTTCAGCTAAGTGTCTGTTTTGTACTATTTGTTGGTGTAGTTATTGTTGCAGCAGAAGTCTACGTTTGTTAGTTTTTTTTTGTCTACGTACTTTACATTTATTTTGTGTTAGGCGCTCCTTGGATGCAGCTATTGTGGACGCAGTAGTGTTTTGGCGCTATACGCTTGTTCTGTACATCGCAATCGATTGGGCTAGGCCCCTGTCTCCGTGACTACTGTGAGCTTAGGCTAGTAAGGGGCAAGGCGTATAGGCGTCAGGTTTTGCACACACTGGTGTGTTGTTGGCTGCGTGCTGTCCTCCAAGGCGCGTTATTTTGTGTATTGGGCCCTCAGCCACTGTTAGTTCATTTTACAATAATTAACTCCATTTATTCTTACATTATTCACATTCTTTTTTTTTCACTAGCCAAATTCAATTTAAATTCATATTTTTTTTTTGTTTAATTATTTATTTACCTCTGCATATATTAAAGTCAGTCATTTTGTTTGAAATATTTGTTCTATTGTGCGAAAGAGTGGACCTGCCCGTTTCTTTCAGACAGCTTAGCTGCCACAATCTCCATTTGAGAGTGCGGCTTGGGGCGAGTATAGTTTCACTTAAGTCGATCCTCTGGTGTATGCTGGAGGCCATTACGCGGTCACTCATTCCTGTAACTCCTCCGTCCAACCAAACAACACTCTATTGCAGGTGCTTCCGTTGTTGTGTGCCCTGCGACGCCTCTCGTCACCTACAATCTCCTTGAGATTAAGAGCAAGAAACGAAATTAAGTCAGTTTGGAACGTTACAAACATCTAAATACATAAAGTCCGTGTACCAGATCCCTCAAATAAGGAAATTGGTATAAATTGAAGGAAGCTAATGAAACTTATACTGCTTGTTCGTGTGATTATCATCATCACTGGTGCAACAGCCCTTGTAAGGGCCTGGGCCTTTCTAATCGGTATCACCGAGCCGCGGTATAACACCGCCGTACTGCCGATCAGAATTTTGTGCCATTGCTACATAATTTAAGTTGTATAGGTTGGCAACCTATAGCACCCGAGTGTGTTGAAGCAAGTAGCTGCATTTTTTATTTTTAGACAAATCAGACATTGTCGGTGAGTGGATTCGACCCTGCGACCTCTTGGTTGAGTGACGTCACAGCATGTATAGGTGAACAAACACGCTCGGCCATCCGCACTCACCCGTGTGATTATATAGAGCATAGAAAATCATGATGGCCTTCTCGGAACGGTAGCTTCTAGAAATGGCGGCCATTTAAAATGGCTGCTGGCTGCGATCATTCAAACCATCATATCTCGCGAACGGTTAATCAGATTTCAGCTTTGTGTTTAAAAAATTATAGGTAATTCCACGATCTACATTTCTGTTCATGGTGATAAAGGTCGAATAATTGATATTTTATCAAGAAAAAGTGAGAAATGTTGAAATAACAATTTTCAACATTCTTGTTTTAGTAGCTTACAAGAAATTGATGCAAGGTAGGAGCATCTTCCTTGATATAAAAACTGTAGTGCATTTTATAATCTATGAGAAGGAAAAAAACCAAAGTTGAAATTGGTCTATTTTAAGCCAAGATATGTAAGAATCTATGCCACCGGAACACTATCGCTCCAAAAATTCACGGTATGAAAAGACGTGAAATGTTAGTGAAAAGTGACCTAGGGCATTTTGAATGTGAATTATTTGATACGGAACATATTATTGATGCATGTAGAAGATTGAATAACAATAAACTTCGAAAAACAATAAATGTATTTTGAGTGACAACATATTTTTCACAATAAGGATAGCTGAGAGAAGTAATCAAATCTTATTTATTATGTAGATGTTAGACTAACATTTATTTCTTAGGAATAATAAAGGTAGACCATGACGTTGGTAACAATGAAGATAAGCATGACACAACATCACATACGAACGCAAATAGCAAAAGACACAAAATAGACTAATATAAAATAAATCACAATTTAGTTCGTGATTTTCATAATTCTAGAGTCACTATCTATCATAGTTTCTTATTATCTCATCACATTCTTCATCATTGCAAATCTTCACACCTTTTACAGCCGCAAGAACTGGTGCACCTCAACTTGTTTTGATAGTACCTACATGCCCCAATCCAACAGGTCTTATTATTACCGGAGCACTCCGTCAATGGGAAAATTTGTCATCCACTTCATAATCCACTTACCATGAGGATATTTTCCTCGACCAAGAGCAGTGGAATCTGGATTTTCTGATACTGATCCAGACTCTTGACCCAAACGTCAGCTTAGTAGTTGACTTGACTTGCATGCTGCATCAGTGCATTCATAAACCCAATTTCCTTAGATGTTTCAATGCTTGCTGTTGATCTTCAGTAGAATATAAAAACATTGTAACACCAAATAAGAATCAGCGAAAATTTATTGATATCAAACAAATAATCTCTGCTATTCAATTTAATGTTCAGAGGAAGCTGACAGATTGAAAAAAATTCCAATGACAAGCTTCCACTTATTATCTGCGTAGCATAGAGACATAACTCAATATTATAGTACATATGATGAAATATACAGAAAGTGTACATATTAACAATAAGTATGACATTGTATATAAATGTGTATCTGGGTGTATAGTATAGTGAATTTACAAGTTTTCCAAAAAATTTTTGATTTGGCTTTGACTCATTTAGAAGAAATCGAGATGCTGATAGGATGTATTATAATTAGCCATGAATCTGATGATTGATGAATTTTGATAATTGTTTGAGTGGCAAAATGGAACAATAAAGGTTGAAAAATTTCTTGTTGATCTTTAAATATTTGGGACTCACTATCGACAATACTATTTATTATTTTATATGATTATATCATATCTGCATTGGATTTCCTCCGCTCCAGTGTGCTTAGATTGAACAATTCAATTATCTCATTATAACTTGTGTACTGAATCTTGAATTTGTAGCAAAGATAGTAACAATCTTTTCTTTTTTGTATGGACTCTATCTTATTTATATGCGAATTATATCGAAGATTCAATACAGAAGTGGCGTATTCTAGTTAAGGATGAACAATGGATTCATACAATAAGATCATTATCTGTAAGTTATCAAACGCCTCAGTAGAACGCATTAGAAATCCTAAGAGTCTGTAAGCTTTATTAGTAATCCCGTGAATGTGGGTATAGAGGGTTAACTTAAGATCAAGAGTGACTCCCAAGTCACGAATAGTATATTTGGTCTCTATCGTGACATTGTTCACATAATAATTGAGATATATAAGATTTCTCATTCTAATAAAGCTTACAATTTTACACTTGTTTGAATTGAGAGTTGAAAAATTATCTTCACAGAACTTAGACATCTCTGTTAGATCATTTTGTAGCAGAGAACAATCATGCTGAGCCTCAATAATTCTATAAAATTTCAAGTCGTCTGCGTAGAGCGAAGAACTACTATGTTTGAATACATGAGAAAAATTGTTGATATAAAGATTGAATAAAATTAGGCCCAGGTGAGAGCCTTGCGGCACACCATATGGAACAAATAATCGTCTAGATCTGAAGCCACTACATATCACATATTGAGATCTGTTCTTTATGTAACATTCAAACCATCTTAATAACGTACCACGAATACTACATCAAGACAACCTGTGTATCAAAAGATCATGATCAACTTCATCAAACGCCTTGCTGAAATCTGTGTTAGTCACATCTATCTGTTTCCGGTTGTCCATATTGCTGCTCAAAAAGTCTGTGAATGGAATTAAATTGGTGAGAGTGGATTTTCCAGTACAAAATCCACATTGTTGTGACACAATTGAGTCATAAATATCCATTTTTATTTTGTTTCTAACTAATTTTCCAAATATTTTACCAAACTGTGATAATATGGATATAGGTCGATAATTTGATATACCAATTTCATTGCCAGATTTGGGAATGGGAGTTATGTAAGATTATTCCACTTATATCAATCATTCTGACAAATTCTGCATAGTTACAATGGCATTTATGGTAACAAATTGCTTGCCAACAGGAATTTACCGCGGTAGAATCCCGTTGGCAAGCGATTCATCGCGATAAATTGCCTTTGTTTTGGAGAAACAATACAGTTTCAATATAAACAAACAATCGGTTTTTGAAAATATCAGAATTTAATCATTTTGGAAATACATTTTTGAGGAAATTTGTGATGAAATTGGAAACAAGAAGGCTGTGAATACAAAAAAAAATATATGAAAATATTATATGGGGACAATTTTGTGCATTTTGCAATAAATAAAGGTTAGTAGTTGCAGCCAACATCATTTGATATGTACTTATAATATCAATTTCACTCAAGAAATCTTTTAGTTTTTCATTCAAACATTTTTCATCTTTAAGCAACATCCTTCAAGTCATCTGCTCAAATTAAACCCTCGAGCTATGCTCTCGTGTTTTAATCGAATAGATGACTCTCACGATGTTGCTAGGTCAGGAATGTTCCAAGAAAAATTTATTGATCAAATTAAAGTCTCTTGTGATATTATATACGATAATTTCCAAGTGCTGGAAAAGCAGCTAGAGCTCAAAGATTAATTATAAATTATATTTAAAGGTAGAACCAAGTAGTGGGAACAAGTCTTCATGAATTTGAGGTGAATTTTGTCAGGTCCTGTACACTTATTAATGTCCAGATTTTGAAGAGCATCTAAAATCCTAATTCCGAACAGATGTAAGTTACACAAATTAACAGAAGGCATCTGATCAGTTGAAGTTTTGTACATTATTATTGCTCACATATACCGATTCAAAATGATTTGCAAATAAATTTCAAATGTTCACACCACCTGTTGCTTCTATGTATCAAGACTCATGATATTGGGGAGGGAATTGTTTTCTTTCAATGTATTGATATTTCTCCAAAAACTATTTACGTTTTTGTTCATATTTGTCTGTATCAAGTTATAATGATTATGAGAATCGGTCTTCAGTTTAGCTTTACTCTACCGCGCAACATTGAAAAAGTATTATAATCACACAGGTCTCCATATGTTTTCCATTTTTTATGGTATTTGAGTTCTTCTCTGATCATCTTCATGCGGGTTGTACTGAACCATTCTAGATATAAATTACGTGAATTGAATTTAGATTTGAAATAATTATTCAGGAGGTCATAAAGTATGATAATAAGGCAGTGTAGGTTTCTATTGACATCAGAAGAATGTAATCTATTGGACCAACCGATACAAGATAATTCATGAATAGTTAATTCATGATCACAGTTGGTGGAATCATAATGATTTATTACATTTGTTTTAAGTGAATCAATTTTTACTCGTACTAAATGCAAGAAAGTATTATGAAACCGACAAAACTCACCTATCAAGATTTTGATGAGAATATCCGCTTTGAGCATTCCTGAATCCATTTTGACTATTTTGGTCTTGATGTCGGTACGTATGTGCGTTCGTGCGTTCGTTCGTAACTCGCAAATCTCAAAACTGGTTTAACGTTTAATGTTGAAATTATGTATTTAGGACTGGTATAGGGTCTAGTGGTGCACCTTGCGTTATGGTTTCAATCTTCTGTACCGGAAGTGCACTTTACTTCAACTTTTTTCGAATTTTTCCAATAAATTCAGAATAATCCACCGTAGGATGTTGAAACTCAGTATTTCAACTTGATGTTGTATCAGAATGGTCATCTGCTATTTTCGTATGAATCGACCAAGCCGGAAGTGCACTTCATATCACAGACTTTTTGAATTTTTCTCATAAATTTGAAATAATAAGTCACAGAATACTGAGATTTTGTATTAAGCACTTTTGTAGCATCTAGTTTTACACCTTGCATTATGATTGTGATCGACTAAGCCGGACGTGCAGTTTACTCGAAATATTTTTTAATTTTCCGCAAAAATCCAAAACGATTGAACGTAGAATATTTGAATACTGTGTTCAAGATGATAGTACTGTCAAAATGCTCATATCCTATTTTCATTGAGATCGACTGAGTCGAAAGTGCACTATACTTGACAATATTGGAATTTTGCGCATAAATTCAAAGCTGTTAGCAGTAGATTCCTGGAAATTAGTATTTAGGAATTTTGTGACATAAGAATGATGGAAAACTGTTTCCATAGCAACCAACTAGCCGTGGAATGATGAGATGTTGTGTTTGATTATATCACGATCTTATACACAGGTCTTGACACTAGCAACCAGTACCATTGTTGCGTAGTGACTCTTATTGAAGCTAGATTTAGTTATTATTTGCTCCGAGAAAGGCTGCTACGATCGAGCAGAGTATGCAAAAAGTTGATCTAGGAAGCAGCGATCATCAGATGAAAAAATATCAAAAAAAATTCTGTAACTTTTTTGAATATTGTCTGTTCTTTGGCTGCAATAAAAACAGTTTAAGATTTTGCTTGTAATTAACTGTGAATTAAGTATATAGTTATAATTAGTTTAATATGCCTGATTGTTGCATCGTACCACGATGTAAAATGGGGCGAAAACATCTTGGACTGAAACGTTCAGTTTTTAAAGTCCCGAATAATAAAGAATTGATCGAAAAATGGCAAACTGTTGTCGCAGGTAATAAGAAGTTAACAAATATACCAAATACATCTGTGAGCGACATTTCAAAACCGCTGATATCAAAAATTATCGCCAATTTGATCAAGATGGAAAGGTAATTATTGACGTGAGTAATGCTATCTTATTATATCTTCATTAAATCGTATAGTAAATAAATCATTAATACATATACATATATATATATATATATATATATATATATATATATATATATATATATATATATATATATATATATATATATATCGTGACTTAATTAAATGTCTAATACAATTTTTTTTATAGGTTTCTTTGAAACATTCGCGACTGAGAAATGATGCTTTTCCATCGAATTTTGTTTCTGATCAATTGACGTTTGATATGTCTTATGATAATATTACGATGATTCCTGATGAAAAAACTGTATAGATTCTGAGCATAGACCCTCAAGTCGTTTCTAGTGATGATATTCCATACAATTCTGTAATTTGCAATGCGAAGGTCATTTCTGACAATGACATTCATATTGATGGCAGTGGTCTTGTTCCGTTAGGTCCTAATAACGAAATCCAGCACATATCTGACGCCAATATTACGCTATTGAATGGAAAAATACATATATATCTAACATTGAACAGCAAGAATCTCCGAAAGGGCACTCTATTATTAATGATATTAACAATATTTCCTTAGTTGAGCGTTTCAAAGCTAAAGAATTAGAATGTATGCACATTTTCGGGAGATACAAAATGCATGAGTTATCATGTATATTAACTACATTTAAAAAAATGAATTTATGTGGTGGCATTGGCAAGGCTAATTTAGCATACATACAAGTAACGAATGGATTCACTGATCATCTTAATAAATGGCATAGCAATGAATTAATTAAATATTCAATTTAATACCACCAGATTCATTTACAAATATTGTTCAATATTCAATAATATTCCAAATACTGACAGTAAAATAACAAAATGTCATCTCATATTTCATAATTAAGTTTTATTCTTACCTTGTATTGGAATTATTACACAAAAATGGAAATTTGAACTTGTAATAAATAAATATTTTCTTAAATTTTCATTAAATTATTATTATAAGTAGATTTATTATTATTAACTACAATTCATCACAAATTAATCTCAAGACAAAAATTTTTCATTGTTCTTCATTGGAATAACAGTAATATTAGGCATTATTCTAATGCAGGGGCCACACTCACGTCTAATGTCATTAATTAAGGCGTTATGTGGCAATTGATATATTGTCATTGACAATGTGTTTATTATTGAACAACGTCTCAATTAATGGCATTAGGCGTAGATGTGGCCTCAGCATAACAGAAAAATATAATTTTATATATATATGAAGCATTACACGTCAAATCGGACACGATGAAATTTCTTAATTTCACTGAATATTCATTGTGCCACCTTAGATAGTTTTAATTATTAACATTTATCAATTGGATAGCTTTGACAATCTTTTCTTCACAGTAGGTATATATTTTCTTTGATTTTAAATTTTCTTGATGAGTGTATTGTCTCATCTTTAATCTCAAACTGGATATATAACCTTTTTTATTGTCGTCAGATATGTACTGGATTTCGTTATTAGGACCTAACGGAACAAAACCACTGCCATCATTATGAATGTCATTGTCAGAAATGACCTGCGCATTGCAAATTACAGAATTGTATGGAATATCATCACTAGAAACGACTTGATGGTCTATGCTCGGAATCTATACAGTTTTTTCATCAGGAATCATCGTAATATTGTCATAAGACATATCAAAAAACTAAATCTGAAGACGTATTCATGAAGTTTTCCACCCCATTACATTAATATAGATTACAAAAAGTCACTGTATTGATAAGTTCAAGGTGTGAGCTCAGTCCACTTCCTAACTGTGTTGAAATCTGTTTGCAGTTGGCACCCAGGTGATTTTCGGAAGATTGTAGTCTTCCGCAACCACAAAAATGTCATTTGTATATCGCGTAGTCAGTTCAATAAGCTTGTTGCAATCAGATTTGTACAAGTGAGTATCACTCAGTGGAGGGAAGCATGGACAATACAAAAGAACTTTAGAGTTAGGGAAAGTGTGTAAATTTGCCCAAAGATCTTCCGCCACAGACTGCCATTCGATACGAGGCTTAGATAGTAATTTTTTTGACACTAATAAGAGAATACCGCCACCTTCAGATTCATGAACGTCAATACGATCAGAACATAGTTTGTTGTATGAATTGAGTAGTTTTGTTTTGATTCTGCGACGATTTTGTTAGTAAAATTGTGATTCTATAGATTCAGAATTCAAAATCAATCACGTATTATTGATTTTTCTATTTGAACAGCTGAGGAATCTCTTGATTCACAAACATCGTTGTTATTATTGATGATGATTATTGAGGAGTTATAATTTTTTCTAGTGAATATTCGACATATTTGAAGCCGCTTTCTCCAGCAGCAATTTTTGTATCACGAAGCAGGAATTTGTTCGTTGGACTAAGATGATCATCAATAAAGACATTTTTTTTTTGTTATATTCTTGGGTTCTGAGTTTTGATGTTTGAATGGTGCTACGGGACGAATGGCATCAATTTCATTTTCAACAATTGGACAATTTGTTGCTTTTCCAATATTTTTCAAGATCTGAATTGAGTTTACATCCGCTTTTTTGGGAATGCTATATATTTCAATATTATTGAGCCGTAAACGCTGTTCTCTTCTTCATCATCTGCGATTGGAGCATCATTTTTATCACAATCCTCTTCGTTTTCGATTTCATCATATGTTTGCTTGAAAATAGTTCTCGTTTCTTCCTCTTCATCTCTTTCTTGTAATGAGACCTGCGAGTTATCACAGGTACTACTACAATTTGTGCATAATACGGAGCACTTCAATCCAGCCTTTCTGCATCCACAGGCTTTCTACATCTCTTTTTGCATTTGCAAGAAATGAGTTCTAACCAGCTCTCTGGAGTTGGAAGCTCGAGTTTGGTGACAGAAACCAGCTCAATCCTACCTCTTTTCCATCCTCATTACTCTGCATTTTGTTATTTTCCATACTACTGCTGAACTTGATGTAATATTTGAGACGAATCTTGTTGTGTTGCTGCTTTTGTTGGTGGTAGCGATGCGATATTTAATCCACTTTTATAAGCCCATGTTATGAAGCATGCATAAGCTATAGTTTTTCAAAGATATTCTTTTCTCACTTCCTGCATTCCTGTTCAAGAAGAAAGGGTTCTTCAGCTTTAGCAATGATCTTTGGATCATGATTTGGACTTTCGAATTTCTGGATAACCTTGTCAAAATATGGATTATTTTGGAGTACAGCAATCAATTTCATATTTCCTTGATTCATATTGCTAATGTTGTATCACAGTTCCTGAAGGCATGCAAGAATAGAATATGCGGCTGTTTTATCTGTGATACTTTTTGTTGAACGTATTTGTCGCGAGATTTTGTCTTTTTCTGGTTCGGCAATAGTTTATCGACGTAAAGTATAGTATATTGTGTGGCTAGGGATGAAACAAGATGATTTCAGCTGAGAGTAGGTGTTGCCTCGGCTAAAATCATGTTTTGTGCCGTGCCACACACTGTCTTTCTCATAAGACCTGCTATCAAACTCCTATATTATAAATTTTTCATAAAAAAGTCAATATCTGATTCTGATTTTGCAGATAACAAATCGAGAGTAGCTGCTTGGGCTTTATCAATAAGATGTTGTGGTGTACTTGAAATTGTCGTATCAATACTTTTTTCTTGGAACTATTCCTCTTCTTAATTCAATTTACAGTTACGAATACAACAACTGTCAAATTATTTCAGGTTATATGATTTTTATTTAGAGATTGACAATGAACAAATGCGACTCTGCCAGGAATAGAACGATGTAAGAAACAAATTCAGCGGGCAGAAACAAGCTTATTTTTCCCGTAGGGTATGAATAGGCCTAGTGCTGCCACGAGACAAGATGAGACGAGACTTCAGTTAATCTCGTCTCGGTCTCTTGCTGGTCTCGCCTAGCTCAGTCTCGTCTCGGTCTCGAGTATCGACGAGAGACTCGCCATGATTTTTGAAAATTACATATTCTTACATGCGTAAATCAATTCGTTCTACCTTATTAATATTTGCTACGATGAATTCTACCAAAAATATATATTCATGTGTTTGATGCGCACATTGGCAATACCAACGGCCGCTCTGGGGTTCAATTCTAATTTTATAAAGACTATCTTTCAACATCATTCTATAGGCTCTCGGCACATGTACTACCTATCGGATAATTAGAGAAGTGATTCAATTTCACTATCGTTGAAGACACTCTTCTAGAAGTAAGAGAGAGAGTCAAACCAATTTCCTTGGCTTGATGTCAGATTTGACATTCTTATATCATGAGATAGTAACAATGGAATATAATTTATTTATTTATTCATTCAATGGACCATTTGAAATTTACATGAGAAGTAAATCTAACAGAGGTAAACATAGTTACCTATACAATTATACTATTATAATTCTTAATAGATCAGGAGGCTGATTGATGAATTGAACCTGATTTAAAACACCGTTTCAAGCTAACTGTCAGCATAAAGTGGCCAATCATATTTTTTGCACCAATATACAATATTCGAGTTCCTATAAATGTAACTATGCCATTGCAACATTGACATTGAGAGTGCGATCTGTCTACAAGCTGTCTCTACGGAATAAAATATGAGCCCTGGAGCCACGAGGACTCGAGAAAATGTAGAGGTAATTGTTTAATGCAAGAAATGTGTGAGCTTGAGCATTGTGACAAGGTTAAGGCTACATATTTCAAGTCAAGAATCGCTAGCTTATGAAAAATATTCCCCAAATTTCATAATGTCAGTTCGCATATTATTTTTCTCGCACCGCACTATATGTCTTCTACGATTCTCAATATGAATTTATGGACTAAATTCTGGTTACGAAAGCATTCATATGAATTGATGATAGATCGGAGATGCTCACATGCTCAGTTTACGCATTGTCTGCGATGTGTGAATCACCAAATTCACAGGTGGATGAGGAAAAACCAAATTTTCAAATCAGGTTATGTTATTGACTGTGAATAACGAGCTTTATGGTCCAAATTACTGAAATTCATGAAATAATAGAATTGATTCTCTCTTCCTATGACCCAATCTAGCCTAATCCAATGTAATTTTGAATTTAACTAGATGAGATACAGGAGTATAACCAGGAATCTTATAGGAGTCGATTCATGCAACGTATTTCCAGTCTCTTCCATTATTTCGATAATTTTTTCGTGAAATTGGTAGTGTTGTGCTAGTATTGAGATTCATCCTGTTGCACAATCTTATCATATAAAAACTGCTGCGGCAGTACAGTACTTCCTCAACCATAAATTTCATGACCGGTTTCATCGCTGTTACATAGATCTAGTGTCATTGTCAAAGTGACAGCTGTCATTGTTAAAGTGATGGATGGCGATTATATTTAAGTCCTTACATAGAATAGAAGTTTTTGAAATGGACAGTCTTTTCTAGATTATCAAGCTCTTCAATTCATTGGAACATACAGTTTTGGTATTTGATCACCGTGAGTTTAATTTCAAGATTGTAACGTATATTCCACTGATTATTTATTTTATATTTCTACTAATCCTATCTTTCTGAGAGCTTTAGATTGATACCGAACCAGACACCATTCAACTTATTTGTGAAAAATGATTGACAATCATTTAAAATTCAAATATCCTATTCCACATTTCTACTAGAGTTATTCTTGCAGAATAGATACAAACGACTTAATTTGGAAGAACAAATGACGAATGAATATTTTCATAAAGGCTAAATGTGAAGTGAATACTCTGACAGAACGGTAGAAAAAATTATTGTCTCAATCGGAAACTTGGCTTTCAGTCAACATTCTAATTAAAGTATTATTACCGCAATTTTTGGATATTTATCTTTGCTTTCAAAATGAATCTATTGAATGTAATGAATTTTAAGTAATTATAATGCAAGTCTCGTCGAAAGTCTTGCGAGACTCTCGCCGAGACTCGACTCTGGTCTCGTTGAGAGTCTCGACTTTTGGCTTGAGGCCTATTTTATGGTCTCGTCTCGACTTTTTGAAGCGAGACGAGACGGGACCGAACTGGTCTCGAGTCTCGTGGCAACGCTAAACAGGCCTATTTCTGCCCGACCACACTCGCATTTGTCTGAAATTGTCTTGTCTTGACTGACAAAACAGGCGTGAAACGCGCTGATTCAATGTAGGTATTATGGAAGAATATTTATTGTTAGCATTGTCTCTAGATTCCAAAAATTTTATAATTCACAGATGTAACCAGTTGAAATTGAATAATACGGATTGGCGTTAATGTATAATAGTGTGCTGCGCCTGTACGCTAGAACCAGTGATTTAACGAAAAAAATGTCAGTAAATAAACTGTAGGTAATGTGGATATCAAAGTTTTCATCGTGAGTTGAGCCAGAAAGGAAATATTGTCAAAAAACTGCTTCAAGGCGCCATTACTCCAATATGGCGGCGCGAGCGGCAGTATGACTTCACGTGATTCGAGTATTTCACATATGCACTGCCATCGTCATATATTATTATATTAACTAAAAGCTATTTCCTCCGGATGCATTTTTGCGTGATCGCTTCTAGCCCATACATGTAATAAAACGAATAATAATGTAATGATCAGACTGCACATCTGAAATATTTGAATTACGTGGGACTATTTCATATTATATTCAACCGGTTTCACAGCGGAATCCATCTTCTGTGACACAGGAATCGTTTCGTGATTACGTAAGTGCATTGTCCTAGTATCGTTTGGTGTTATAGTATTTACGATTTTCTCTGACTGTATCCCTCATATATTCAACAACCAATAAGAATGCATGAATTTCGTTACTTACAATGTATTGTAGTAGTTATTTGCAGTGACCATGATAACATTATTATCGATAGTACGAAACTTTGTATTCTCGCTGACGTCACTTTAGTGATAATTCCACTCCAATATAAAGTAAGCCATATAACAAAAACAATTTTATCGTTATGACAGCGGATAAAAAGGAAGGTAACTTTTTGCAAGTGATAAAACGTTATTTACCTTTCTCCTAGCAACCAAATCAAAACACTCACAATATTTATGTCATTTGCATAATTTGTCCATGCTTAAGATGCAAAATGAACAGAGTTTGGAATATTTCCGGAGAAAATATAAATGAAAATATTAAGTGAAGTGTGTCTATTAATACAAAAAACAATAAATCATGTATCTGGAGACAATTCATCGTATTTTGTGAACACCAGAATTATAGTCCATGAGACAGCGCATGAATTTTTTGTTGATTACCGCTCACTTGAAACTTTGTGAGTGGCTTCATTGTGATGAGTCCGACAACTTTTTCATTTAGCAAAATTCTAGATTTGGGGGCGTTTACCCGCGAGGGCTGATTAATTGAAAGAATATTACCGTAATACCGATCTTTACACTAATCGGAAGATTTTTTGATAATAAAATGAAGGAAAAATATTGTCCGACATGAATATTGAGGCTACCGGTGGGTCTGACTTGTCATAAGTACCAACATACTTACCATTAGTACCAACATTCTTATGACAAGTGCGGCTTGTCGGATTCACCGGTAGCCTCAATATTCATGTCGGACAATATTTTTCCTTCATTTTATTATCAAGAAATCTTTCGATTAGTGTACAGATCAGCATTACGGCAATATTCTTTCAATTAATCAGCCCTCGCTGGAAAACGCCCCCAAATCTAGAATTTTGCTAAATGAAAAAGTTGTCGGACTCATCACAATGAAGCCACTCACAAAGTTTCAAATGAGCGGTAATCAACAAAAAATTTAGGCGCTGTCTCACGGACTATTATGTATTAGAATGAGATACAACGGTATGTCAAATTCCAAATATTTTGCTAGATTGGACTTGAAATATGCGAAGAATTGATGGAGAAAATCATAAAGAATACGTAGTGGAATATGTCAAATGAAACGATGTATGAAAATTTTGTACTCTCAATAATTGCAAATTTAAATAAAATTTTTCATGAATAAAATGTCGGTAGATTATCTCGCCGAATTACACTCTAGCATTTCATTTTTCTTGGGATAAATTTCAGTTTGACAACTCAACCATGTAACCTGACCGCAATTTGACTCGAAAACTGTTCAAAAAATAAAATCACTCCACCTACGGTGTCGTGATTTTATTAGAACAGTTTTCTTGTCAAATTGCTAGGTAACAAGGTTTCGTGAAAACAAAAATTTATCCAGCAAAATAAAAAGCTCTTGTGTAATAACTGTTGACAAAACTTGTCAATTTTGGATGAAATAGTTCTATTTGTGATTCCAATTTTCATTTACAAGAATATAAATTCATATTGAATTTATGAATTCCATGATAATCAACAAATGGAAGTAAAAATGGCTGCTAAGTCAGATTTGCTGTGTTTTGAATGCAAAGAAAAAATTTAAAAAAAGGAAGAATTATATGTAACATGTAGTGCTAAGTTCCATTCGACATGTGCCAATGTTCAAAAGAGTGAACATAATTGTTTATTAAGAAATAAGAACTTAATGTGGAAGTGCGAAAAATGTATTGAGTTTGGTGATTTTGTCAACTCAGTCGAGGTAAGTGTACAAAATGCTCAAGATAAATTTATTGAAATCATCGAAAAACAAAGTTTAGAGATATCAGAATTTAAAAACGATATAAAAAAATTCAAAACTTGAAATAAATAGAATAAACATAAATTCTACGCCTGTCACATTGCTTCCTACTAGCGAGCAGAGAAGAAAAAATAAATTAGCATTACAGAGTCCGTAGCGTCCAGTTAACCAGCAAATATAAATAATACGTATGAACCGACAGATGCCAACACTTGTAATAAAACAACAGGAAAAGTTATGTATTCCCAAAAACCAAGAAATAAATCCACAAATTTCAATACTACCTCCAGCTTAGTAGCTACAAAATCTAAAAACGAAATAGTAAACATAGTAAACTCATCAAAGGACAATAATAAGGAGAGTGAGGATGTTATTCTCACCACCGTTATCAATAAAAGGAAACGTAGAAATAATATACTATATGGAACAGGCTCTACACAGGAACTTCTAACAGTTATTCCAAAAATTATATTTGAAAGTGCATTTACTCCACGCTTTTTTTCAGAAGTCGAAGTATCTCACATTGAGGAGCATTTGAATAATTTGGGAATAAAGGACTGTTACGTGTCTATTTGTTCGTATCCCTTTTTTTTGGTTGATATTCTTCCTCTTGATCTAGTTGTACCTATAATGAGTGATTTGTTGTCCTATTCGTTAGTCTATTTATTAGTTTCGTTTTCTACTTACATATTTCATTAATTCGTCCTTTTTGTTAATTATTTCCTTATTTACAATTTTTAGGTTATCTTCAATATTTACTCCTGTCATCTATGAATCTAGTTACTTTTGTTCAACTTTAACCGTTCTTCCTGCTTGATTTAGTTATTTTGTGTGCTGAAATTTTGTCTCTCTCTGTCGTATCATCTTGTGTAAACGCGCAGGGATTGGTATTTAGACAAGTAAAACCTCGAATTCCAGAACTTGCGGATGATGCGAACGATAATTGGAATCAAGTCATACCTTAAGCAGAACGTAAAACAGTTTTATTCCAAGCGCATGATGCTCCTACTAGCGGACATGCCAGTATTAATAAAACTTACCAAAAATTATTACAGAAATGCTTTTGGCCCAAGATGAGGTCTGACGTTATCGCTTATGTGCACCATTGTACAACGTGTATCGAACATAAAGCTGTTCAGTTACGACCACCAGGTTTCATGGGTTCGCGTCCTAAAATTTTTCGGTCATTCCAAATGATCAGCATGGATCTTATTGGAGAAGTTCCGCGCTCTTCTCGTGGTTATAGATTTATACTTGTGGTGTCGGATTATTATAGTAAATTTGTGTTGACGTTTCCTCTCCGCGATGCCACAACACCAGCTATTATTCGACACATCGAGGAATCGGTATTTTTACTTTTTGGTGTACCTCGGTACATCATTTGCGATAATGACGTTCAGTTTAAGAGCAAGCAGTTTCGTAGCCTTTGTAACCAGTACAGCGTATCATTGATGTACAATGCCTTATATCACCCCCAAAACAATCCGACAGAAAGAGTGAATAGAGTTATCAGAACTATGTTAGCCTCATACGTTAAAGAGAATCACCGCGTATGGGATAAGTATTTACCGTCTATTACATGCGCTATACGCACTCTTGTTCATGAAGCCACGGGCTATACGCCATATTTTATTAATTTTGGTCGAGAGCATATCCTGTCGGGTAATGAGTTTGCAGCGGGTGCTATTCACGAGGATGGACGCATTGAATACGATCGACAAAATATTTCAGAATTACGCCCCGTCGGTTTTCGAAAATTATATGCTGATGTACGTCAACGATTGGAACGTGCTCATGAACAAAGTCGTACACAATATAACTTACGTCGTCGTGAAGTATTTTATCATGTAGGTCAAAGAGTGTGGAGACGTAACTTTGCACTTTCTAACGCTGCCGATTACTTCACTAAAAAGTCTGCACCGAAATATATTGGACCATTTTTAATTAAGAAAAAAATATCCAGCACGACGAATGAACTTGGCGATCACAACGGTAAAGAGAGAGGAATACGGCACGTATAAGACCTTGAACCAGGCCCTTCTGATGACAATACGCTTTCAGATACGGACGATGAGTAGTTGTGATTTAGTAACGTTGTTTCGTTTTAGTAGTCTCGTTTTGTGAGGAAAAATTCTTCCAATTTTTTCTCAACGGTGTAAAGAGGGAATTTGTTACGTGTCTATTTGTTGGTATCCCTTTTTATTGGTTGATATTCTTCCTCTTGATCTAGTTGTACCTATAATGAGTCATTTGTTGTCCTATTCGTTAGTCTATTCATTAGTTTTGTTTTCTACTTACATATTTCATCAATTCGTCCTTTTTGTTAATTATTTCCTCATTCACAATTTTTAGGTTATCTTCAATATTTACTCCTGTCATCTATGAATCTAGTTACTTTTGTTTAACTTCAACCGTTCTTCCTGCTTGATTGTTATTTTGTGTGCTGAAATTTTGCCTCTCTCTGTCGTATCATCTTTACCATATCCTATCCTTGTTCTTTCGCTATTCATCGCGCATCTTCGGGAAGTCTACGATTACTCAACCATCTTTCTTCCTCTTATGTGCTTAGACATCTTTTGTCCTCCTTCTATTTTACTCGTTTCGTGGCTGTCCGTGCATTTCTAGCGCAGTTTTTTTTGAATTACTTTCTATCCTTTTTTTTTCTCCTTCTCCCACAATGCACTTTCTTTTGGCGGAAAATAACGCGTAACCACAGGGGATGACGCGTAGTATTCAAGTTCAAGATAATTCAATTCTTTACCAGTTGCGAAAGTTTACAATCATTTTTTTTATTTGCTATTTTTTTTTCTCATATTTCGTGAACCTCAAATGTTCTTCGACGCCGATTTGTTCGGGAAGAGAAATCTTGGCCAAATTTTCGAGAGTGAAAATTTCGATTTTCGTGTTTATATTTAGCTCCGACACCCAAGAGGGGATTCTTTGGCGCGCTAAAATAGTGACCGTTGCGAGTCCTCAGCCGAAATTGAGACTCCGGTAACTCTATTCCTGAGTCCTACCCAACCCTGCAGACCACACCACCACTGGGGAGCCCTGTCATCTGGCACAACTGTCGGCGTTCCTATCGCTGTTTACCTGCAGGAGACGCATGAAGAAGGCAGATAAGTGCAGTGGTTGCGTTACTGTACCCTTTTTTGGGATTTTGATTCAATTTTTTTTTGTTTTGTGTAAACGTAGATGTTTTTGGGTTGACGCCCTTAATTATATATTTTATTCATATAGTTTCATATTTTATATTGGTTGCGCCTGCGCTATAATTTGCAACGGTTCTGCGTAAGTTGTCCCGCCATTTTGCTGTGAATCGACTGGCCAGCTTCGATAGGTGGGGTCCTTGTAGTACTCATCGTTTCGGGGGATTATTTTCCAGAACTCGCGTGGAATATAGTCGCAGACCTCCTATGGTTTCTTCTTCAATTTTGTGTTATTCATTATTTTTTTTTGTCTAATATATTTCACATTCATTATATATTCCGATTCTGTTTTTTTGCGCTCGCCACCCCTTTTGTTTTTTTTTTCCTTCAGGCATTCTTTTGCAGGTGGTGTCAAATTTATTAAATTTTTTTTCTATTGCGTAATTTTGGTTGGTGCTGTGAATTTTCCCACACTATCGTGGTCTAGCGGATGTTGGCAACTTGGCAGATCACTTGGCGCCCTAGTAAGTACCTTCGAACCACTCCCTTCTCCCTGAGAAGCTGGCAGCCTCATCCGAGTGAGGACAATTTACCGCGTAACAAAAATTACGTTATAGAACTTTGAATGTGAATCTATTGAACCAAAATTTGATAGCTACAGATCATTTAAAATAAGCTTTCCCGAAAATTACGTAAACATGATCATGGATGGGGACAACTAGCCGCAAGGAGTTCTTTTAGCAAAATATTAAGTTAAAAGAATGACTACTTCTGCAGCTACCAATAATTTTTCAAAGCAACGACCGAACCTAGCCTAATAAGTAAGAATTTTATAATAATAAATATGAACTTACAAAACTTACGCAACAAATGTGAAGAGGTGGAACTGTTTCTCGAAGAATATTGTCCTATGATTTTGTGTGCAACTGAGCACTGGCTATCAAATAAAGAAATTGGTATTTACAATAATAATAATCACAATATTATCAGTTATTATTGTAGAAAAGATATAAAATGTAGTGGCACATGCATTTCTGCTCATAAGGGTACAGATGCTACAAAACTTGCTATGAATATAGAACAAATAGATCAGAATTTTGAATACTATGCAGCCATCTGTAATATTAATAATAAATTATATATAATTGCATGTATATATAGATCACCAAGAAGTAACTTGGAACAGTTTTTCAAAAATTTTTGTGAATTACTTCATGCAATTAGTGTTACACCAGATGTTGTAATATGTGCAGATCTAAATATCCATAGCAATAATACAAATTCAGATTTTATAAGGTTGCAAAGCATATTTCTATCTGACGGGTTTGAATCGCGTGTAACAGGCTACACTAGAGTGCATGGTAATAGTTAATCTCAGCTTGATCATGTATTCTCAAATATTCTCAACAATTTACAAGGCGTAGTAATAAAATCAACTCTATCTGACCATTTGAGACAGATGGTAGCCATACCAAAATGTCACAATAATCATATTATGTACAAATATATGTACAAGAGTATTCAGTAACTTCAATAATTCCTGTTTCAAATATCTCTTAAGCACTGAAACATGGTCGGAAATATTTTGTGAAAGTGACTCAAATAAAAAGTTTCGATATTTTATGAAACATTCTCATATTATTTCCATACAGCTTTTCCTGTTGTTAAAATTGAATTGAAAAATAACAATAATGGTGTTTCTTGGATGGATAGGCATACTAAGCTTGATGCGGATAAATTGAATGATTGCGAATCTGGTGTGCCAAGTATCAAGATACTAACTTAAATAAGTACTACGAGGCGCAAAAATTGAAATATAGGAGATTATTGAGAAGTAGCAAAAAGTACTATTATGATAATCTCATTCTATCAGCATAAAATGAATCAAAAACTGTGTGGAATATAATAAAAAAGAAAACAAGAGGTAGTATACCCACTAATAATATAGTAGTGAAAGACAAGACTGGGGTAGATATAGACAACCCAAAACAGATATCTTGCCTTTTTAATGAATGTTTTAGCTAGCAACATAACGAGCTCCAATGATTCAACTCAAACTAATGGTAATTAGGAATATTTCGGTCTGATACAAAAGAGTATGTATATGTTTCCTACTGATGAGCACGGTGACCAATAAGAAATCTTTGGGGGCTGACTCATTCCGTGCTCACTACTACGATCAGTAGCTACAGTTGTAGCAGAAGTCATAAGTCATGTTATCAATAGCCTATTCCTTTAATGGAACTTTTCCCGAGGAGCTAAAACGGGCAAAAATAATTCCAATTTTCAAAAAAGGCTCTCGCGACAATCTGAAAAATCACCGACCTGTCTCTCTATTGTCAGTATTTAGCAAAATCATTGAAAAGTTAGTTAATGTGCGCAATACATAATACTTAGAAAAGTACAGTACTGTATCAAAACATCAATTTGGCTTAATACAAAGAAAAGGTACGGTTGATGCAATATTCAGTACAATATCTCACATCAATGATTGTATGGATAGAAATAAAGTTGTAGGAACAATATATTCTGATCTTAGCAAGCGTTTGATTCTATCGATTATGGAATTTCACTTGCAAAACTAGAATGTATAGGTATAAGGGGCTTAGGACAGCAACTGGTCGATTCCCAATTAATTGGTGGAAAACTTGCGGTTAATTACTATTAAGATAATACAAATCTATGTACATCATCTGAATTGTTGCCAATAAAAAAAGATTTGCCCCAGGGATCTATATTGGGGACAATTTTGTTTGTCATATATGTAAACGAACTAAATAGGCATGTTGACACTGATGTTTTATGTCAATTTGCTGGTGACACTTCCTGCATAATCAGTGGAAATACATTAGACACATTTGCAGAGTCTGCAAATTCGATCATATATCTAATGTCGAAATATTGTAGTGAAAGCAGTCTTGAATTGAATACTGAAAAAACCAAGTTAGTCATATTTAACTTAAAAAAGAATATCATATGCAACCCTCTGGTCAAAATAAAAGGTAAATCTTTAGCCACTTCATCTAACACCGCATTTTTGGGACGCTCTGTTGATTGTAATCTCAACTGGTTGCCTGAAATTAACAATCTGCATGCCACTTTATCCAAGATATACTATAGTTGCTATAAAATTAGGAATTGTGTGAATATAAGCACTTTAGGGACTTATTATTTGGCTCATTTTGAAAGAAGAATCAGATATTCAATTATGTTTTGGGGAAGTTTCAGTCATGGAAACAAAATTCTTGCATCACAGAAACGTATTATCAGATGCATCAAAGGAGTCTCTTGGCGGGCTCATTGCAAAGAAATTTTTATTGAATTAAAAATAATGTCTGTTCCATCTCTATATATTTTTGAGTTGCCTATATCTGTCAAGACATTTTCACTTTTTACTTTGAATAAAGATATGTATTCGAATATGTAAGCTAGAAGCAAAAATTCAATAAGCATACCTGCTCACAGCTCAAGCGCTCACGAAAAGAGTCCGTATTACATGGCATTAAAAATTTATAATAACTTACCAAACTCTATTAGAAACATCACGAGTATACCGTTGTTGAAAATTCTCTACGAGAGTATCTCATACAAAAATGTCACTATAATATAAGTGAATTCATGTCATACTAGGTAATACAACTATGTTGACAATGTCTTGTATCTTCTGTACTTAACAGACAATAAATCATTATTATTATCATAATATCAGCTAAGCAGATTCAATAATTATTAATTTTGAATGTACAATTGTTATATACATTTCCTGATGTCAAAGTCAATGACTTTCTACTTTTATCATTTTCTGACGCCTAAGTTGAGGTAGTGGTCGATGACTCTTCACTCTGATCGTTCCTTATGTTGGAAATTATGCGGCTGTGATGAGCTTCATTTAACTGTGGATATGATTGTATTGAATTTGCCGACGTATGTCCCGTGATTTCAATATTTTTTTGAATACTAGTTCCTGCGCTTGATAATTGGCTGAATGTACTAGCTCTGTTGAATTGGTTTGTTATCTTAATTCTTCTCGTATCCAACCCAACAGTTTCTGTACCTTATTCAGTCCATTTGTTCATTCAATTTTTTCCAAGTGGTGTATTTTGTAAATGATGTTCTATGTCAATTTGCTGGTGACACCTCCTGCATAATCAGTGGAAATACATTAGACACATTTGCAGAGTCTGCAAATTCGATCATATATCTAATGTCGAAATATTGTTGTGAGAGCAGTCTTGAATTAAATAGCCGTATACCACTCGACAATAGAGATTCTCGAGATTCGATGTATTGCCAGATGCAAACATCACTCGACATTCTGTCTTGTGATGTGTACAGGCAATACATCTCGTATAATCAAGAATTTTCTTTTGCTTAGTGATATGATATATGATTATTACAATATGATCAAAATGAGCATCAGTAATGAGGTACTTCTTGTGTGACCATAACGAACAGAAGCTCTAAGAGAACCAGCCCCAAGCATGGTTTAACACTCACTCAAAAAGTGACAATCTGGATCTATATCAACTTGTTGAACAGCAAGATTTTGGTGATTACTGGACGCAAAAAAAAAACAATGTCAAGCCACAGAGATTTTTCTAATGAACCTGTCGACGTTGTTTTTACAATTGTGAAGATTAGACACGATTCAGTTCCCATTTAGAAAGCTCGGCTGTATTCTATTGCTGCGGATAAATTGGAGTCTGTTGGAGATTTCTTCCTTCAGTTGAGTATATGTAGCCGAATCACTTTTGTACATGGAGATGCTTGAGAAAGTAGATCTATTCTCAGGGATGGAACTCTATGAGAGATTATATCGTGGAGCACCAAATTTCATTACAAGTTGAAAATCGTCATTGATATATGCACTATTCTGAGTGATTTCTGAAGATAAACACTGATCTGAGATTTCATTCTAATGTATCCTCATCAAAAAAATTTACAGGCATGATTTAGATTCTGGAGCATGAATTAGGCCAAATAGATTGCTGTAATGAGCCCGTCTGCGTTTCTCGAAATCTCAACTAAATGCTATTGCCGTATATAGATTGATCCAGCAGATTAGTCTCATCCTGTTCCCATTAGGCTGTTTGACTAAATTCTGTTGCCTCTGATGATTGACCCAGAAGATTATTCACGTCTCGCTTCCATTAGCCTATATGTCAATAATTCCTTGACACTGATACTTGATTTATCAATCTAGCTTTATCTGCCGTCAGTTATCAACTCATTTGCAGTCTTGTTCAGTTGTATTGCTTGTTGTTGCTATATGACCTTTCTGTCTTATATTTTTGTTACAATTATATGGGAAATATTCCAGAGTTTCATCATTAAGAAGGACCTCACTCCACTATTATCTATCTAGACAATCAGATATATTCACAGGAGGACAGGAGCTGATCCAGTAAAGCGATGATGGTACACGAGATATCAGTTATCAGTTGCAACAGACAGCGTTTTCATGATACGCCCGAGTGCAGTCATGCGGATTCTGATATTCAGTATATAATTGTTTTTGTTAGAGACATTCCTTGAACAACACGTTGATAATTCTCGAAAGCAATTTAATTTGAATGTACTGAAACATAGTATTCTACGTAATCTCCAAAATTCAAATCAATCTGCTCGACCCTATTTTTGTCTTGCTGTTTGAGAGCCTCTGGCTACTTATGAGTAGGGTTTTTTTATTGTGTTATTATTGAGGTCTTTTTAAAGTGAATCGTTCATTTTGAATCTTGAAATCTATACAGTGTTAAGAATAAAAGTGTACTTAGTATATTTTGTGTTGAAATTCAGACGAAAAACCCAAATTCGGTGTCAAATCATTCCGATTCCACTTCAAGTCAGGTAAAATTTCAATTAACATTGAATCTTTTCATCTGTGCACGCTGCTTAACGCATGATGCGAATACGCTAAATAAAATACTTATCAGTGTATACCAAACAGTGGTACCATGGAGGACAGTGAAGAAGCAAAATATTGTTCTAAGTGAGAATTGAGTTCAACACAGATAGAATAATTGGCTGCGAAAGTTCATTCAAGAATTGATTTTATTCAAAATGCCAAGAGATTGAAGAAAAAGATTATAGTAGTATAAAAACATATGAAAATATCAGATGGTTTTGTAATATATGCAAAAATCGAACTGATATATATATAAGTGTAACGGTTATTGAAGAGATTAATTCATTGAAATCTTTCATTGAGAATCAATTCAATCGGGATAATTCAAAGAAAAAATGCAGATATGTTATAGAAACATATGCTCAAGCAAAAGTTCACAAGCAGTTATAATAAGATCCAAAGTTGACCAAAAATGTACCATCACAAGAGCTGAAACTGAAAAAAATCTGACATGGACATCACGTGACTCACTTTTACATCATTGATTATATATAATCGAACACAATATCTCATCATTCCATTTCTAGTCGGTTGCTATGGAAACAGTAGGTCATTATTCTTATGCTACAACGTTACAAAATACTAATTTCCAGTATTTTAAGATCGTCAAGTATAGTGCACTTTTGACTGAGTCGATCTCAATGAAGATGGGATATGAGCATCTAGACAGTACTATCATCTTGAATTGTATTGTAATATTCTACGTGCAATCGTTTTGGATCTATGCGGAAAATTGAAAAATGTTTCGAGTAAACTGCACTCCCGACTTAGCCAATCACAATTATAATGCAAGGTGTACAACTTGATGCTATAACAGTGTTTTATACAAAATCTCAATATCCTGCGACTGATTGTTTTAAATTTATGAGAAGAATGCGAAAAGTCTGTAATATGAAGTGCACTTCCGGCTTAGTCGATTGGAACCAAAATAAGAGATGACTATTTTGATGCTACATAAATTTCAAATACTCAATTCCAGTATTCTACGGCTGATCATTCTAGATTTATGCGGAAATTTCAAGGAAAGTATCAGGTGAAGTGCAGACGATTGCAACCATAATGCGAGGTGCACAGTAAAATCCTAGATCCTATAATACCTACCAGTCTTTTATACAAAATCTCAGCATTATACGTTTGACAAACTCTGAGATTTGCTAGTAACCCACATACACACATACATACACACATACGTACCGACATCAAGCCAAAAATAGTCAAAATGAATTCAAGGATGCTCAAAACGGACATATCCATCAGAATCCCAATATGTGAGTTTTGTCGGTTTCATAATATTTCCTTGTACTTTTAGACTGTCAGATAGTCGTAGATTTAAGTGCCTCATTTCGTTTCTCATGCCTTGAAGAGGTTTGATAAGTATGTATATTTGGAGTTCAATAATGCTGAAATTGAAACTAGACCATATGACCATCATAATGAAAATTAATTCTGAATTTGTGTTAAGAAGCATGCTCTGATCCAATTCTGTCGCTCTTGTCATGCTCACGGAATAAAATTCAGGGAAAAATATTTTGACATGTGAGATGTCAAACAAAATTGATTATTTCACTAATGTCAATTATACTGACAAATTTTGCATAGTTACAATGACAATTATAATAATAAATTCCTTGCCAACGGGAATTTACCTCTGAAAATTCCCGTTACCTTGATAAATTCCCGTTGGCAAACGATTTATTGCGATAAATTGCCTTTGTCATGGAGAAACAATACACAGTTCTAATATAAACAATCAGCTCTCGGCAATGTCAAAATTTAATCGTATTGGAAATGCGTTTTTCGCCGAAAATAATGAAATTGAAAACAAAGAGTGAAAAAATACAAGAATATATGGAGGCAATTTAGTGCATTTTTTAATAAAAAAGGTTAGTAGTTGCAACTATCATTATTTAATAGATACTTATAGTAGCAATCTCATTCGAGAAATATTCTCCACTAATACCACTCGCGACTTTAATTTTATCATAAATTTTTCTTTCAAACATTGATTACCTTTAAGCAACATCCTTCGAGTCATCTGCTCAGATGGAATCCCTCGAGCTACGCTCTCGTGATTCAATCGGACAGATGACTCTCGCGATGTTGCTAGGTAATCAATGTTTTCAAGAAAAATTTATTGATAAAATTACAGTCCCTTGTGATATTATATACGAAAAATTGACTGCAGAATATCATTGCCTACCTGATCATTTCTATTAGACTGATTGTTCTATACGACAAATTCTAAATGTCTCATGAACTGCACTTGCGGCCTGGCCGACTGATACAGAAATAGTATATAACTATTTTGATGCTACAACAAGCTCAGACACTGAATTTCAATATGCTATAGCTGATCATTCTAGATTTATGCAAAAAATTAGAAAAAAGTTTCGTGTTAAGTGCACCTCTAGCTCGGCCAATTCATACAAGAATAGCAGATAACCATTCTGATACAACATCAAGTTCAAATACTGAATTTCAACATCCTACGGTTGATCATTCTGGATCTATTGTAAAACTTCTGAAAAAGTCTTCAGTATGGTGCCCTTCCGGTAGGGACGATCAAAAGTATAATGCAAGATTCATAACTAGACTTTATACTAGTCTAAAATACAAAATTTCAACGTTATACGCTCAACCAATTCAGAGATTTGCGAGTTACGCGCGCACAAACTTACGAACGCACATACGTACCGACATCAAGCCAAAAATAGTCAAAATGGATTCAGGGATGCTCAAACCGGATATTTTCATCAAAATCTTGATAGGTGAAACTTGTCGGTTGCACAATACCTTCTTGTACTTAGTACAAGTAAGTAATAAGATCAAACCATCTGATATCGAAGTTGGTGTGACATCTATTAAAAACGTTAAAGATGGTGGGATCGCTATCAAATGCAAAAAGAAAGAAGATACTCAGAAACTAGAGGATAAAATACTGAAAGAGCTTGGAGATAATCTAATATAATAAAAATGAAACGCTGTTCGTTAGTCTCGCTAAAACTCAAAAATGGCTTGACTGATTAGGATGATTTTCTTTTGATTCTGTTCGCTTTAATACAGTGGTGGTTTGCCTGGAAAATGATCAACATACATTAAGTAGTGTACGAGCCGTATTTGTTCGTTTGCGCACCGTTCATCCAATTAGGTTAAAACATTCTATAGTTGTTGGAGGCAATATCCTGAAGGTTTTTATCATAGTCTTATCAACGTACAATAAGTGGCGCACGAGTCGTATTTGTTCGTTCGTGTGTCGTTCGTCTGATTGAGTTGAAACTTATTATGGTTGTTGTTGGCACATTCGTGAGGGTTCTTATTGTAGAGTCATCTATGCGGCGCACGAGACATATTTGTTTGTTCGCACATCGTTCATCCGATTGAGTTGAAACTCACTACAGTTATTGTTGGCTCTTTCGGAGAAGTTCTTAGTATTGTACCATTGATATACTTCACTATTCAAAAGAAGGGTTATCCATGAAAACTTCTATAATCAAACCCAAGATGTGAAGAAATTACCAATTAAATTCTTTACATTGCCTGCGCTGCGATATAATCTTTTATTTCCGTAATTTATTGAATTGAATATTGATGATGCTATCTGTACATAGATCTACGCACTTATCAAGAAATTCTGACAGTTTAGGTTATGTCTCAATTGTGTCACTCATGCAAGAGATGTGGTATTATTCTTAATGATTATCTCAAACTATTGAACTATGATTTCAAGATTCATACAAAAATGCTGAATATTATCAAATGTCCAGCCTTGCAAAGCTGGCACGGGTTGCTAGTCATCGAATAAATTTTAGTAGAACTCTAAAACCATCCATAAAAATAATTGACATGCAAGATAATTTGACTGGAACCATGTTAATCAATTGTCTGAAAGCACAGAATGATATTATGAACAATAGCTCAGAAATAACTGTCTAGAAAACTTAGGAACATAATAAGAAATGTAACTCCATTATCAGTACTAGCTTAAATACACACATTAAAATTAAATAAGAAGGGAGAGTTAATATTGGCTGGACAAGATGTAGGGTGTTTGAAGTTTCAAATCTTATCAGATGTTATAATTGTTTAGGATATAATCACAAATTGCAGAGGTGTGAAAATCGCCGAGCGTATGGTAAATGTGCAGGTGAGCATGAATTGATCTGATGAAACAGAATGACAAATGAAAAATTCAAATTGAAATTGGACGTGAATCACACTGCGCTCGATAAAAAATGCTCTGGCTTCAATAAAAAAATGAGTATCCAAAAGGAAAAAAATAGCTGTGCATAGCAATCAAGGTATCGTTAGAAGACACCTAATATGGTTCATATGAATCCTTTAAGTTTCATAACAAATAAAGATGAGATAGCTAAACTTATTGAAAATGAAAATACATTAGCATTATATGTCAGCAAAGCGCGAGTTACTCAAGATATTCAAAACTCAGACATTCAAATTGATAATTATGAAGTGCTTCGATGTGAATCGGCTAACTTACATGAAGGAGGAGTTTAAATCTATTTACGTGAAGAAATAAAAGTCATTACGCACGAATGTATTATTAAAAGTCCTGATTTCGTTCAATTTGAATTAAAAAAGCATAATTTCATATAGGTTATTGTTTATCACTCACCTGGTAGCAGAAATGCAGATTTTCTGAATTTCTTGAATGGCTGGTTAGATGTAAATATTGATAGACGATATACCTCAACCATAGTAGAAGATTTCAATTCAGACTGGAGCGCCAAAGGCTACTATTCTCAAAAATTGAAACAGTTGACCCACTCTTCAGGGCTTAGACAATTTGTGACAGACTTTACCCGAATTACTGCAACTACAGAATCAACAATTAATTCAGTCTTTAACAATGATCACAGTATCAAGTGCAATGTACATCATACTCCTAGAATCTCAGATCACAGTACTACGAAAATATCTTTATTGAGTTCAAAGATTGACTCTAAACCTACTAGTGGATATATTACAAAAATAGACTATGATCACCAATAAAATTTGTTACTAACTTGAGCATGGAAATATGTATCAACTGATATGAATGAACTAAATAATGTTATAAATGAGGACTCATTCAACGGATTGAAAATGAATAGCTATAAAATATTCAAGTTACTGGATGAAAATGACTCGTTCAATAATGTATTCAAATCTGCTATTGTACACAGGGATGCATCGTGCAGAAAAATTCTTATTCACTAACAACTCATTTGATTGGAAAGATTATGAACATAAACGGAGTATTGTTCCACAAATAATCAGATCAGAGAAGCACTTTCACTACACAAAGTTATAAATAATTGCAGAAACAATTCGACAAAATGTAGAAAACCCTGAAATCATTTGCATTAAATGAAAGCTATGGTGATCAGTTAGATGAAGCATGCTTTAATGGCTCATATTCTACAGAGAAAAGAGATATTGTCGATATCTTCATTAAATATTACGTAAATAGTATCATGGAAGTAATAAATGCTACAGACAATTCGCAAATAAATAAATCAAATTGTACTGATCTATCTGATAGTGACAATTGTTTTTTGTCTTCCAAACCATTGAATATATATAATATTAAAGATATATTCCATGTAATAGGTTATCCCCCACTCAATTTATTGAATCAATCTTCAAAAAGTGGTATGTCTCCCGAAATGCTAGAAGTTTCTACTTTTCGTCTCATTGGAAGAATCGATACAAAAAATGTAGAGGAACACAGACCTTTACATATGCTGCCAGAGTAGGTATAAGAAGCGGTTTCTGGCTCAATCTCAAGGTCAACAGTGATAAGAACGTCTTAAGAACTGATAAGAACGTCTTGAGTTTTCTTGGCTAACGTCTTAAGAAATGATAAGAACGTCTTAAGAACTGATAAGAACGTCTTGAGTTTTTCTTGGACAGCGTCTTATGAAATGATAAGAACGTCTTAAGAAATGATAAGAACGTCTTGAGTTTTCTTGGCCAACGTCTTAAGAAATGATAAGAACGTCTTAAGAAATGATAAGAACGTCTTGAGTTTTTTTGGCCAACGTCTTAAGAAATGATAAGAACGTCTTGAGTTTTCTTGAACTACGTCTTAAGAAGTGATAGGAGTACGTCTTAAGTTTCGTCTGAAGAACTTGAAGATGTTGGTTAACTGCTCCTTCGAGGTATGCAACGCGTGTCGCTATTCTTTACTATCTATGTGAAGTTTTCTAAATGCATACATGCTCTGCCATCTATGAATGAGTAGTTTAAACTGTAGAAAAGATATCTTCCAATTGATAGAAACCTTTAAGCGATGTACAATGAATAAAAACTAGAATTATGTGTTTTTTTTGTTGATAGAATGAATACAGGATGTGCATGTGCGATAATAAAAATTTGTGATAATTCTATATCTGTTCTATTTTTGCAAGCTATTATCGTATCATTTTATGTTTGAAAGTCATCAAAATATGTTGTAAGTTGTGTGTGTGTTTAAAGTGAATATATTTTTTGGCAAAAATATATGTTTTACTTACAGCACGGGTACAAATGGTGCTAGCAATACAGAAGTTTTTGTTTCAGGAGTACTGAACGTAAGTGACAGTGTTTTTCTATTTTCAACACTCGATTTTAAAAAGTGTCTGTTTTTTAGATGTTTGATTTAATTGAAATTTTTTTTCGAGAAGCCCACGCACCATGTCACCCTAATGTATAGTGGTGGAATTGAAGATTTGAGGAACCTCCAGCTGTGGCGGGGGGCTGGAAGAACAATTTATGTAAATGTAAGTACATTTTGAAGTGATTAAGAAATTTTTTCAATTTTTTTCTCTGTTTTAGAAGATTCCTTTGACAGTATGAACCAATAAAGCTAATTTCAACACTTGATTACTATTTACATCTAAATTAACACCTTATGTTATTCTTTTCTGTTATATTTTATATGTGAATTGTGATATTTATTTTTGATATTTATTCTGTTAACTTATTTTTTTTCTATTGGTTTTTGTAAGAGTATTGAATAAATATTTATTTTTTTTATTTTAAGGAAAAAAAGGAGCAGATTTAGGTGGAAACAGGTAATGTTATAGTTTCATTTTTTCATTTAATTAACCGAAGAAAGTATCAATTTTCTTTTAACTTATGCTGGAAATGTTAAGTGTTATATGATCCTATAATTGTATGATCACAATATTTTTTATTTAATTTTTATATAGGGTTTAAGGAAACAAAATTACAACTGAAAGCAGGTAATGTACAGGTGGAGTATTAAATTATATATATTGTGAATATGTAGTGAGTTATTGATTTTTATTGCATTTTTTAAGTTTTGACATAAGTAATTTTTTACATATTATGTATTAGGCTATTTTTTATATAGTTTAAGAGTTACAATAGTTACAAGTTGTAGATGAATACTAAGCATATAGTTGTGTTAAACAAAAATAACAATAATTATTATTCAGATGAAGAAGTTGAATCATTCCATTCTTCTTCTTCAGTTTCTAAATTTACAGAAAGGTTCACGGTTTCATGTATTTCAACAAGATTCTTGAACACATATGTAAAATTAAAAGCCTTAATGTAACCTCAAACTTATTGTTTTATAATTATAGCTAAGAGAAACAAATGCTTATATTATTGTCTTTTTTTGTTATATGAAAGTAAGTATTAATCAGTTCCTTTGTTTGTTCTTCTGTTAATTCTCCAAATTTGGCAGGAAAAAATGATTGAAAACATTCGGTTGTTACCAAAAGTCTTGTTCCATAGCGAGTATTGATGATTTGGGTATTCAAAATTTTGAACTTTTTTGTTTCTTCTAAACTGTTTAGGTGTACTGTCGGTTTGTTATAATTTGCAGATCCAAGCTCATTGAAAAAAGATAGGTCAGCCATTTTTTATCTATATAGAGTATTTTTATGTTAACTGAAATAAGCTTTGTCTAAGAAAAATAAAATTCACTAAAAACTTACGCTTTAAAAATGTAAACTAGAAGTTTTTGATTTTGTAACTTGAAGTAATCCACTCAACACTTTACTGTTAACTAAGTCATACATAATTACAATTCATATATTTATATCAAATTTCACATGTATTCATGATAAAAGTACGATAATAATTTCCTGTTTATTAGGAGGAGGATACTCATTTCCTTTGTTAAGAAGATATGACTGGAATGACAGGAAACTATTGGATAACGACTTCCCTCTCAATATCGGGAACAGGAAATATTTCATTGATAATTTGTTGCGTTTATAAAATTTTGCATGTGCTTATGATAAATGATGGATAATAATTTCCTGTACATTTGAGAATGTTTTTTTGTTCAAAAATTAAATGAAAGATAGTAATTTCCTTTCGAAATAAAATATGATATAATTCCTTCAGTACGAGCATATGGTTGGAATGATAGAAACTATTAGATAATGACTTCCTTCCTAATGACAAGAGTGGGAAATTTTTGTTTGATAATTTGTTGGATTTCATATATAAATAAATGAATATTTTTGAAGTAGCCTACTTTTAATTTGGTGATTAGATAGTTGTGATGAATTTATGAATAACAATAGTTTTGACAATAATTTGGTATACAAAATAGTTACATTGTTTCTTATTAATAATTGCAGTTTTGACAAACTAAAAAATGGTTGTATGGGAACGTGTTCATTCAAGTTTTAAAAATCGCGTCTTTTGTGGTAGAATTAATAACAACGAATCTATACTAGATCCTAAGACTTTTTTAGGAGAGTGTTTATTACTGTTAATAAGTAAAGTAGGCGAGTTTATGCATTTTTATCGTGCTCCAGTAAAGATTAATTGTGAATTAGCTTGTGTGTATACATTACAAAAAAATGGTGTTACAATTGATGCTGATATATTCCATCATTCCAAAATGAAACCAGTAACGTTATCTGATGATTTTACCGAGTGGTTTTTGGAAGTTGTTGAAGAACCTATTTTATCACAAATGGAAGAATTTCAAGAACGCGATAGCGGAAAAGCGCTGCGTAAAATTTTATATTTAAAAGTGAGTTAGTTGTTTTTTGATTTAATTTTTATTTTACGTAATTTTTGTTTTGTTTTAAGGTTAATATAAATAAATTTGATCCAATAAATAGTGGAGGTTCATCATATATAGAACTTCCAAACGATATAAAAAAAAAAAAAGCTGTCATAAATGTGAAAAATAATGACCAATATTGCTTTGTTTGGTCCATATTATCAGCATTATACCCTACGGAACAAAATTCAGATCGTGTCTCTCAGTATCCTCAAAATTTTGTTGATATTTTCAATTTAAGTAATATAAATTTCCCTACACCGTTGTGTGACATTATTAAATTTGAGAAACAAAATAATTTATCAATAAACGTATATGGATTAGAGCAAATTGCAACAAATAAGAGAACTAATATTGTGGGTCCGCTTTATTATACAAAAAATAAACTAAATACACATATTAATTTACTCTATTGGAAAGAGAATGAGAAGTCACATTACGCATGGATAAAGTCACTCTCTCGTTTATCATCATTTCAAATAAATAAAAGTAAATCAAAACGCTTTATATGCGATAGGTGTCTTCAGTATTTTGGAACTGAAATTTTACTAACTAAGCATGAAGAGTATTGTCAATTAGTTGACGCAGTTAAGATTGAGTTACCCACTGAAACATCCATGTGGGTTAATTTTAAAAATTTTCTAAGAAAAGAACGACATCCATTTGTCATTTACGCTGACTTTGAATGTTTAACAGCACCAATTGATACATGTCAACCAAATAGTAGTACATCGTACACTATGAAATATCAATATCATGTACCATGTGCCGTAGCATATAAGGTTGTTTGTTCGTATGATGAATCTTTATCTTTTTTTGAATCATTTCGTGGACCTGAAGCTGCTAAATGGTTTGTGCATAGATTGAAGAGCGTTGTCAAGATAATTGAGATTTTTTATAAGAACACCGTATCAATTATAATGACCCATGAAGATTGGCAGGATTTTGAAAATGCTACAGATTGTCATATTTGTGGAGAAAAGATTAACATTGCAGATAAGAAAAAAGTTAGGGACCATTGCCATTTTACAGGTACTTTAATTGAATTTAATACTTTATTTGAACTTTATAAAAGAATATTGAGTTATTTTTTAGGAAAATATAGAGGCGCAGCACATGAAGATTGTAATTTGAAGTACAAAAACTCCAAATTCATACCCGCATTTTTTCATAACTTCAGTGGTTATGACTCTCATCTTTTTATAAAAGAATTTGGTTCAGAGGATGAACATATTTATGTTATTCCAAATAATAGCGAAAAATATATGACGTTTTCAGTAACAGTAGGCAAATTCCAACTACGTTTCTTAGATTCATACAAGTAAGTTCTTAAAGAGTAAAAAAAAAATGAATGAATTGAAATTAATTTTTTAGGTTCTTGAGTACTTCGCTGGAAAAACTGGTTAATAATTTAGATAAAGAAAAATTATATATAATAGATAAAAATTATCCTGATAAAGATAAACGAAATTTGATACTTAAAAAGGGGATATTCCCTTATGATTATTTCAATTCATGGGAAAAAATGGAAGAAAAAAATTTACCTGCTAAACAAGCTTTTTTTTCAAAATTGAAAAATGAACATGTAAGTGACGCAGATTACGCCCACGCACAAAAAATTTGGTCTACATTTAATATAGATACATTAGGAGACTATTTAGAACTGTATCTCCAAACAGATGTTCTTTTGCTAGCTCAAGTTTTTGAAAACTTTCGAGATGTTTGTATTAACGCTTATAATCTTGATCCAGCTTATTATTTCACACTACCAGGTAAAATTTTTCAAGTTAAAAAACATATAAATTTTTTATAAATATTTTTTGTTGCTGTAGGTTACGCATGGGACAGTATGTTAAAAATGACAAAAGTAAATCTACAGTTATTAACTGATGTTGATATGATTTTAATGTTTGAGAAAGCCATTCGAGGTGGTATATGTCAGTGTGTAACTCGTTATGCAAAAGCTAATAATAAGTATATGAAAGACTATAATTCATCTGAAAAAGATTCATATTTGATGTACTTTGACGCTTGTAATTTGTATGGGTGGGCAATGACTCAATATTTACCCTATGGCGGCTTTAAATTCTTAAACAATGAAGAAATTACAGGACTTGATATAATAAATATACCTAATGATAGCTTAGAGGGCTATGTATTGGAAGTTGACTTAGAATATCCAATAGATTTACATGACACCCATAGAGACTTTCCACTGTGTTCTGAACACCAAATTCCAGAAAATTCAAAAACACCGAAATTAATGACAACTTTACATAATAAATCCAAATATGTATTATATTACAAAAACTTACAACAAGCATTGATTCTAGGAATGAAGTTAACCAAAATTTATAGAGTAATATCCTTCAAACAAGATTTATGGTTGAAAAAATTCATAGATTTGAACACAAATTTTAGGAAAAATGCAAAAAACGATTTTGAAAGAGATCAGTATAAACTTATTAATAATGCAATATTTGGAAAGTCTATAGAGAATATTAGAAACCGAAGAGATATAAAACTTGTTACAAGTTGGAATGGGCAAGCTCAAGCACGAAAATTGATTGCGAAACCAAATTGTAAAAAAGTTATACCATTTACTGAAGATTTGGCTTCAATAGAGTTGAGTAAAATTAAAATATGTTTCAATAAACCTATATATGTAGGGATGGTTATTCTTGATGTTAGCAAATGGTTAATGTATGATTTTCATTACAATTTTATCAGCATTAAATTACCGCATTCAAAATTACTGTATCAAGATACAGATTCCTTGATATTTCAATTTTTTGAAAATCCCTATATCAAAATTAAACAGAATATTGAACGTTTTGACACATCAAATTATTCAAATAATAATGAATTTGGTATTCCACTTGTTAATAATAAAGTTGTGGGACTGTTTAAAGATGAAAATGGGGGAAAAATTATGTTGGAATTTGCGGGTTTAAAAGCTAAGATGTATTCTTTCGCTTTGGAAAATGGAACTCATTGTAAAGCAAAAGGAGTGTCAAAAAGTGTTACCAAATGTTTAACCATAGATAATTATAAAAATACACTTTTTAATTCTGAAAATTTACATAAAAAACAAAATAGAATTATATCAGAAAATCATAATATATTTAGTGTTGAAACGAACAAATTAACTCTAAATGGCGACGATAATAAACGATGTGTAGGAGCAAATAAAATTGACACATTACCTTGGGGGCATTATTCAATACAAAAAAATATATAACAACTGTTACAATTGTATTGTATTAATTGATATTGTAGTTATATTTAAGAAAATGTTATACAAAAAAAATATTGTAATACATAATTTATTTTTTTTTTATTGAAATTTATTGTAAGGCCACTTTATATTTGAATGCAGTGATTTTTTCAGTTTGTATATTGTTTAATTCTTCCTACTATTCACATTTTTTTTCAGGATGAATGAAATTCTTCCTACTATTCACATTTTTTTTTCAGGATGAATGAGGATTTGGATATAATAAAAAAAAGCTCAAATATAATAATATTATTTATTATTGAGTTCATTTTTTCATTTACATAGCATTGTACTTAAAGACTAATTTTTTCGATATTTTTTGTTATATAAACTACATTACTATATATATTAATGTTTTGTTTCAACAATTTAATTTTTTCAATATACATTTCAATTCTATATTTTAAATCATCGTTTAAGTATTTTATAGACTCTTTGTTTGCAGTTGAGCAATGCTTATTATATCTTGACATACTCACACATTTGTTTAAAATGATGATTTCATACATTTCAAAGTGTTTTTTCAAGGATCCAGCCACTTGTTTATCATAACAAGTAATGCTGATGACGTATGTATATCGTTATTTATCAGCTTGAGCTGTTTGTCAGTGAGCTCGTTCAATTAAGCTAGTAGGAAAAACTTCATAAAAATTATAAAACTTCATTTTCATTTATCCACGAATTATGTGAGCTGTCAAACCCTAACCATTTTACAAAGACCTGTGTTCCTTTTCTCTTTAAAACTCTTTCTACTAAATATATATTTGGGTGTTTAGTTTTCTGTAGCTCATCTTCATAAAATCCACCTGCAACAGGTTGATCCAAATAATCCTTCAGTTTATATGTTACTGGGTTTGTTAGGTTTATTTTTGAAACTGTAAATATTTCAGTTGACCAGTTTGGAGTATAGCCTTTTTCGAATACATTTTTCAACTTTGATATTCTAACAAAATCACCTAACTTCAGCTTTGCACGACCAGCAATTTTTATGTTACTATATACAGTATTAAGTAAATATTTCTCATTTTTACTATTAACATCAGCTGGACACATTTTTACTGTACTGTGTTTTGTATTATTGTATGATTCAAGTAAATTTGGTAAAATATCAATCCACTTGTAAAATCCACGAAAACTGAACTCCTTCCACATTTTATTTTTCAGTGTTCTATTAAACCTTTCAACTACGCTTGCTTTCAAGTTGCTAAATGTAGAATAGTGATTTATATTATATTTTTGCAATACTTCTTTAAAATATTTATTATAAAATTCTTTTCCATTATCTGTTTGCAAATTCTTAGGTTTTCTCTTCTGTTTAATAATAATATCTTGGAATACTTTAGCAATTTCTTCACCTGATTTGGATTTTACAGGTTTAGCCCAAGCATACTTAGAAAATACATCAATTACAGTTAACATGTATTTGTATCCTTTATTTTTGTTTGCGTATGGTATCATTTCGACAAGATCAGCTTGCCATAAATCGTTCAAGCCTTTTGTTATTATTCTGCGTCTATTATAATGTCTTCTAGCTTGTTTGTGTAGTTCTTCAATAATTTCTCTCTTTGTCATTTTTTTTTTGTGATTTAAATTTTATTTTTTTCTGGTAGTTTATTTTCGTTTTTTAATTTATCAATTTCTTTTTTGAAATCATTCAATGCTTTCAATTTGAATGCTTTGTCAATTTCTTCATTAATTAAAGCTTTTATAATCAATATTTCATTTCCAAATTCTATTTTAATAGCTTGCACTATACTATCAACATATAACTTATTAGCAGCTTGATCCTTATGAAGCGGTGCTGGTAAATTGCCTATATGTTTTAATTTGGCATTAAATATATATTCATTATTTGTTTGTTGCAAAATAATAGTGTTCAAATTTAGAAATTTTTCTATATCAATAATTCTTTTATCTATATAACCTTTTGTAACTACATCACCATCAGTCATTGCTCTTCCAACATTCGAAATTTGTTTTCCATTTAAATCAAAACTTCCATATTCATCAAAAGAAAATGTGGCAATGTTCTTTCGTTTTTTCATAGAATAACGACCAAATTTATCCACTGACATGTTAAAAGTAGTTTCTATTAGAAATAAACGTCTTTATTATTGTAAAGACAAACTTAAAATGAACAAACATTATGTGAAAACTATTTTATTATATTTGCTTCTTTCAATTCTTCAATAATTGAAATGATTTCATTATCATGACCTGAATGGCCACTGTTTTTAGAGGCTATTAGTAATTGCAATCTATCAACTAATTCATTTGGATTATCCCAGTAGATATACTCCCGTTTTCCATTAGAATACTGCATATTTAATGGTAATAGACCAGAACCTGTTGGTAAGTATTTGGCAGGTGGTTTTCTTCTTCTTTTTGAACCCAATGGTTCTTCTTTTTTGGTAAAATATGGTTTGATTATATTGAAATATTTTGGAGTACTTGAAGTTTTAAGTAAATTATTTGTTGAATTTTTGTGTGCATTTGTTTGTTCTAATATATTTATATACTCAATTTTGTCTTCTTCTGTGAAATTCTCAGGTTTCTTCATAAATATCAATTCATAGAGACCTTCAGTTCCTTTGTATTCCTTATCGTCAATAATAATATCATTCTTGTCTATATGAACTTCCTTTCTACCCAATCTAAATATTCCATCCTTTTTATCATACTTTAATCCATATACATTATCTAATTCTTTATCTTTATTTATAATTTTCAAGAGATATACATGTCCTATATCACCAAATTTCAATTTTAAATCTTCCATTTCAAGTTTTCCTTGGGGGGTATTTAATGATTCTTGAGCCTGTGATGTAGGTGATATTATGGGAAAATCTTCATAAATATCTTCATCTTTAACATTAAAACTGGTACTTGGAGTTTCAACATTAAAATCCAAAATCTTCCTCACATCCGACCTTCTCTCCTTTGTAAGTAATACATTTTCTTTACCTATACTTTTTTTTATATTAGTTTCGTTTTTCTTTTCTTGTACTTTTGTATTTTCAACAAGCGTTTTAAGTGGATTTGTGATGGGTTTAAATGTTTCTTCCAATAAAATATTTTCATCCATTTTGCTATGTTTTAATGCATTTAATTTTTTCCTCAATACTTTACTAACATTAACTATTTCCTCAAGATTTTTGTTATTATTCATTTTTGTCATTGTAAATAGAACGGAGCTCAAGAAAATTATCCAATTCTTTACGATAACGTCCTTCCTCTTCACTGTCCTTGTCTATAACTGCGAATCCATATTTAGTTTCCCAACATCTTATACAAAATTCCTTAAACTTATTGAATGGCATATCCGTATTCACATGATCGTCATAAATATGCCGTAAATTCGTTTCGTCTTGCTTGAATATTATAATAAAATTAGCATTGTCCCTGATTAAATGTTTGGGTATTTTTGCATAAGATTGTGAAAGATAAAAACAATCAATATCATTATGTCTACCCATACTGAAAAAATTACGCATACAGTCTTGTTTATCACATATAATGTCGTCAAAAATAATGATGGAAAACATTTTAGCTTCAGTAGGTTTTATAACATCAACATTTTCACTGAACGAATGATACCCCATACCCTTAACTCTTGAAATACACTTTTGTAGAAAATTATACTTAGGTTGATTCGATGATTTAGAGTATAAATATATATTCTTGAATTTTAATCCATTTGGATGTGTGAGTAAACTAAGTAAAATATTTGTTTTACCACAATTACTTGGTCCAACGATAATACATCTTATGCTATTAGGTAGTAAGTCGCTATGTTTTTTTATAATTTTTCTACTTCCTTTATTATCAAAATTGTTTATTTGGAAACGATGTTTTTGCTTTATAAATTTCATGGTAACTACTGGTTTTCATATAAAAACACTCTCCTATATATAAATATTCAGTTAAGTAAAATGCACCAATGCTTATACATCGAAAAAAGTTTTACGGAAAAGGATTGGTGAATAAGGCAATTAACTCCCTACCTATAGAGTTACATATTCCAGGATATCAATTTTGTGGTCCAGGAACTAAATTGGAAAAAAGATTAAATAGGGGAGACAGGGGTATTAATCCATTAGATGTTGCATGTCGTGAACACGATATAGCTTATTCAGTTAGTAATAATTTGGATGATCGTCACAACGCTGATAAAATTTTACAAGAAAAAGCTTGGAACAGAGTTAAATCTAACGACGCAAAATTTAGTGAAAAAGTAGCTGCTTGGACAGTAACTAACGCCATGAAGGCAAAACAAAAACTTGGAATGGGAATGAATAAGAAAAAAAAAGCTCAGAAATCGAAGAAACGGCGGGTACTGAAAACACCTCGAAAGCTTGGTGGCTTTTTACCACTGGCACTTCTTCCATTAATTGGAAAAGCATTACTTGCTGGCGCTGCAAGTGGTGCTGCTTCATATGGTGTCAACAAAGCCCTAGGTAAAGGTCTTTACTTAAAACCATATAAAACAGGTGGTGGCATGAAAAAGAACAAAAGAAAGAAAAAAAACTCCAAAAAATAAAATTACCAAAGAAGCCTTTGACAAATATTGATATAAAAAAATATGTGAACAAGTATAATATAAAAAATTTCCGCGGAGTTTACATGCGGAACAATTTACCCAAAAGTCCATTAAAAAACGAGTCTGCTGTAATAAATTTAGATTCTTATGATGGTTCTGGTACTCATTGGGTAGCTTATGTTAAAAAAAATAATATCGTAAATTATTTTGACAGTTTTGGAAATTTACCTCCGCCAAGAGAGTTAGTTAATTATTTTGGACCTAATATTAAAATAAATTATAATTACAATCGTTTTCAAAACTTCAATGCATACAATTGTGGTCATTTATGCTTAGAATATCTTATAAAATATCAAGCATGAATATTTATCATATCAGTTACAACATGGAATCAATATCATTCACACTTACAGGAAAAGAGTCCATAATTTCTGCAGACTATTTTCCACCAATTGAATTAGATAATAATTGTAAATATGTAATGGGTCTAATCAATTTCGACACATTTCATTCAATACCAAACATTGATGGAACTAATAATAAATTCTATTATAAAAAACAAGCAGATAAAGATTTTACACTGTTTCAAATACCAGTGGGGTCGTATGAAATTGAGGATATTGAACAGGTATTGAGAAAAGAATTGAATGATCCTAATTACATTTCCGAAGAAAAACTTGAAACAAATAATATTGAAAGAGAAGGGAAAAAAAAGAAACATGATTTCATTTTTCTAAAACCAAATAATAATACGTTGAAATGTGAGCTCAGAAGTACTGTTACAATTGATTTCACAAAAGAAGATTCATTTGGTTCACTATTGGGATTTGAAAAACGAATATTAGAACGGAACACATTTCATGAAAGTGATTTACCTGTTAATATAATAAAAGTGAACGCAATTTTATTAGAATGTAATATAATATCAGGAGCTTATAAAAATGATTTACCTGCACATACTATACACCAATTCTTTCCTGAAGTTGCGCCAGGTCATAAAATTAATTTAGTACCTCCAAGTCCTATATATTTAGAAGTGAACACAAAATTGATAAGCAACATTACTATTCATATTGTTGACCAAGAAGGAAGATTTGTAAATTTCCAAGGTGAAACAATAACAGTTAGACTTCACTTGAAAAAAGCCTAAATTAAAAAATGGGAATTGATTATAAAAGAACAAAATCCAATTGTGGTAAAATTAGTTCGTCAAAAGTCATTAAGGAGTTAACAAGAAAAAATAAGAATTTCCTCAAATTACTTGGGTTTCATTTAAAAAACCAAAAAATAGAAGAGAAAAAACAGAATGAGTGATATATTGGATGTAACGTCAGGAATATCTTTTGATAATGCAATAAGTCGAATTGAAATGCACAGCCATCAACCGTTGGTTGCATCAGCATTTAACAATTGTGATGAGATTCGAATTCAAATTCAACAGCAAGACATATACACATTACCAAACCAAAGCTTCTTATATATTGAAGGTAAATTATCAACAGAAGAAAATGCTGTACCTCCTAATGATACAAAAATAACAAATAATGGTATTGCATTTCTATTTGATGAAATTAAATACTTGGTAAATAGTGTTGAGGTAGATAAAACAAAGAATGTTGGAATTACTTCTACTTTAAAGGCATATGGCTCCTTAACTAATGTTGAAAGTAAAAATCTGGAAAACGCTGGATGGGGGCAAGACATTAACATTTTAGATGCTAATGGGAATTTTAATGTTTGTCTTCCTTTAAAAATGCTACTTGGGTTCTGTGAAGATAATACGAAAATTATGGTGAATGTTAGGCAAGAGCTAGCACTAATAAGAGCAAGAACTGATGCTAATGCTTATACATCTACAGCTAATTTGAAATTTCAATTGAATAAAATACATTGGAGAGTTCCTCATATTCATGTTAACGATGAGTATAGGTTAAAATTATTAAAAATAGTTAATTCAAATCGATTTATATCTTGTGCTTTCCGTTCTTGGGATTTATATGAATATCCTGCTCTTCAATTGTCAAAAAAACAAACATGGTCGATTAAATCCTCTACTCAAATGGAAAAACCCAGATTTGTTATTATTGGTTTCCAAACTAATCGTAAAAATCAAAAAGATAAAAACAGCAGTAACTTTGATATTTGTAACTTAACAAATATAAAACTATATTTAAACTCAGTTTGTTATCCATATGATAACCTAAATCTTGATTTTAAAAATAATCATTATGCCTTACTGTACGATATGTATGCGAAATTTCCTCAAGCTTATTATAATTACTACGAAACATATATTGGACCAGCTCTTAGTAAATCAGAATTCAAATCAATTGCTCCAATTATAATCATAAACTGTTCTAATCAAAATGATTCAATAAAAAATAGTGCTGTAGATGTTAGATTAGAATTTGAATCTAGCGAGAATTTTCCTGAAAACACAAGTGCATATTGTTTGATCATTCACGATAAAATTATAGAATATAACCCACTCACAAGTGCAATTAGAACATTAGTATAAAATAGTCATTGAAACAACTAGGAATGGAGTTAATTGTTGATATACAGGGATTTAATGCGGAAAATTATATAATGGTAGCAAAAGAAATTGCTATCATGACAAGAGATGGGAATAAGCTGTGTCATCTATTATTTGAGCCACCATTTTCCTGGAACCAACTGGAATCAAAATATAGAAGACAAGCTGTTTGGTTATATAAAAATTATCATGGATTTCGTTGGGATGATGGCTGCATACCATACACCAAACTTTCGGAAACAATTATACCTATATTGAATAGTGCAAAAGTAATATATGTTAAAGGTGATGTGAAAAAAGTATACCTTGAGTCATTCAATAATAAATACAATGTTATATCTTTAGAGGAATGTAGAGCTCTTAAGAATATTCTTTCACGAAGAACTTGTTTTAATCACTGCAATAACTGTGCAATAAGTAATGTATATAAAATTAAAGACTATTTAGATGATGAATTGTATAAATCAATAGATATATAATAAATATAATTTTTGAAAAAAAGAATATATTTTGTTTTTTCATTTTTAAACTTGTAAGGTTTATTAATTATTTATTTGTTTTTTTTTTATCTTAAGTAATTGTATAAGGCAAGTACTAACTTGTTTTATGTTTTATTGATAAGTTATTGTTTTTAATTTTTTTTTTGAAACTTATTTTAATTCAAGTAATATAATATAAAAGATTGTATTTTTTTTTAATACATCATCAGTGTTTATTTTACTTTCGTAAAGATTGGAAGTAAAAAAAAATTTCTCATGATGAGTTTAAAAATATTAGCAAATTATTTATTACAAGTTTATAAGGACATGTGCGCATCGTCAAAAAGAAAAAGTGAATTGTATGAACAAATTATAAAAGAAAATTCAACCGATAGCGAAATACTTAAAATAATTGGTGACTTAGCTTGTGATGCATATATTTGTAAAAAATTGAGTGATAACTCATTTATTGATATATTAAATTTATTTAGTGGTAATGATTTATTAAATATTTGGGGAAAACTTCCAGTTTCTTACAAAATAGACCCTAATGTAATAAAGAGGCTACCATGTGTGGAACATTGGAATTTACCTAATCAACACATACAAATGGATGGTCCACCACCATGTATTGGAAATTGTGAAACCTGTGCTTTTTAATTCATTTAATTTGTTCTGGAAAAGTTAAAGTAAAAAATGTTAATCTTAAAAAAATATTTAATTGTGCAAATAGTGTTATTATATATAAATAAGCATTTTTTTTGTTATATATAACCATTCTTATTCAAGAAGTATGCTAATAAACATATAAGCTAAAACATGTTGTTTTTTTATCTGATTTTATTGTTGAGTATTAGTGTTTATTCTAGTGTTAACCACTTTCAATTAGTTGTGAATTATTTAAATCATTATGGTTACTTAAATTTAACAACTACTGAATTATTCAAACTAGATAAAAATAGCACGATATTCATAGAAGGATTGAAAACATTCCAACAAAGATATAATTTACAAAATACTAGTGAAATTAATAAAGAAGTGATTAATTTTGTACAAAAATATAGATGTGGTGTTGAAGATGTTTATTTCCGAACTCATCCAATAAAATGGGGTAATAATACAATTTATTGGAATTTTTATGGTAATATTCAAGAACAGAACCTTGTGCTGGATTCAATCAAAATTGCATTTGAAGTCTGGGCTAATCACACAAATCTTCATTTTATAGAAGTTATTGATCCTCATGATGCTACTATTTTAATATCATTTGGAACATCACCCCATCACTATAGCTATTTCACTCACAATTTTTGTAATAGTATATTCGATGGACCAGGCAACATGTTGGGACACGCAGAATACCCCAATACAAATATGCAATCAGAAGTTCATTTAGATTCAACAGAAAATTGGTCTTACGAGCTAGTAGAACCACCAAATGGTGAGATTAGCCTTTTTGATGTACTTGTACACGAAATTGGACACTCCCTTGGAATTGAACATTCAAACATCCCAGATAGTATTATGTTTCCAGCATACAATAATAATGTGTTTAAAAATGGTAATGGTAAACCTTATGGTTTATCTGTGGATGACATAAATGCTATTCAATCTTTGTATGGAAAAAGAAACCAGAATACCATTCCAACAACAACAACAAAATATTACGCTAAGCCTAATAATGTTATAACCGAAGCAACTATTATTCCAAATTTTCAACCCAATTTATGTAAACTAACAAATGTTAATAAGTTTCTAGTACTTAATAAGAAACTATATATATTTTATAATGAATGGGTTTGGATTAAAAATCTTAACGAAAAAAATTTTAATGAAACACCATATTTATTGACAGATTGGTTGAACTTCATACCTAAATTCTTCAAAAAGTTGAATGCTATTTATCAAAGACCAAATGGAAACGTTGTAATAATAATAGATGACGTGACATATAATATAAAATTTCCATCTCTTCAATTGGAAAGTACTCAAACTCCCTATATTAGTCGCATTACTAATATTAATGGAGCTGTTTCAACAAACAACGGACAGACTTATATATTTTATCAAAATAATTCGTATATAAAAATAAATGAATGTGAATTTAATACTGAAGAATATGGAACATTAGATTCAATTTTTCCTGGAGTTCCAAATAATATTGAATCAGTTTTTAAGTATACAAATGGACGTATATATTTTTTCATAAACAATTACTACTATGAATTCAATGAATTTACAAAATCACTTGAAAAAGCCGAGAAATTTGAGTTTTCTCTTTTTAATATCAGTTGTCCAAATATTAGTTTATATGAACAATTGAAAATATTGTTATCAAAACTAATAAATAATGTTTAAATTAAGATCATTATACTTTTATTAATGTTACTTCTTAGCTTTTATTTGAAATCTGTAAGTTTTGTGAAATGAAAATTAGAAATATAAATAATTAACAAAATTTTCTATAAGACTGTTTATTTCATTCTTTTTCCTTATCAAATAAATACACTCAATTAAATTAACATTATAAACAACTATTATTGTTAATAAGAAGAATTACAAAAATAATATATTTAATTTATCTCTAATACTTCATTAATATTTTCCCCATTAAAATACTGGACAGTATCATTAACTACATCTGGATAGGTCAATAATATTTGCTTTATTGCTAAATTATGAATATTATTCAAATTATTAACTATATTATAAATATTAGAGAAAATTTCTCCTTCACATGTTAATGACTGTCTTACAATATTAGAATAGTAGTTGAAAAAGTTTAAAGATTCCAAGTACTTAATTGTAGAATTCAAAAAATCTGAAATTAAAAATAAATTGTTAAGACTTGTATTGCTCAGATAGATTTGTTTATTCTGTGACTCAATGATAATAATTTTTTTATTCTCTATAATATCAAATAAAATTTTATTATTCAAAAATGAATACGATTCTATTGCCGAATTACCATTCATATAATCCATAATGATATTATAAGTCATAAGGAGCTCATACCACTCACATACTTTGAAATCTATAAACTTTCCAATTCTTTTGTTATTCAATCTAACAATTATTTCAAAATTTTGTGCTGGATTAATACCAACACATACACAAACATTCTTATCTAAAAACTGTCTATGTTCTATAATTAATTCATTATTATTATTATTACTAATCACAGGGAATGGTGGTGGTAAATTATTAAACATTGGATCCAGTGTTACTTCTTTCACAAGCTCAGCAGTTTCTTGGTCAACATTTCTACTTGATTCCGCTGTAATTCCATTTTCAAGTTTACCAGTTTCTTGTTCAACATTTATAACATTTTTACTTAGATTAATTCTTCTTTTTATCATTGATTTTCCATCTTGGGAAATCTGTTTACAAGAAGCTTTCTTATTAGCTGGATATTTTTTACCGTTATTGTTCGTTTTCACTTGCTATAAGTAATTCAACAATTAAAAAATTATTACAAAATGAAATACAAAAAATCTTACCATTTTCTCTTCTTTATTTTTTTTTTTTACACACATATGAATATAAATCTTTTCACTTGAAAAAATGTGTATCAACACTGAATAAAACAATAAAACTCCTGTCTTTTTATATATTTTTCTTATCATTCTATACAAATCCTGCGCAGTAAAACGTTCACATATAAAAATTATTATTAAAAAAAGTATCCAATAACTTTTAAAAGTGATGTTCTTATTAAATATCATTTTTTTCTTTGAAGTAATTATTTCTGTAATCATTTAATTTATACTCCAACATTGGTGTTAAAATAATGGAATATTGTTTAATTTTATATTGAAAACGGAAACGATCTCTTGCATATTGCTCCCATATACCTTGACGACTTAATTTGTATGCATATTTCCACGCTATCATGTGATGTACTATTACTTTATCATTGAACGTTACAGATTTCATATCAAATTGAAAAATGTATAACAAAAAGCTTGTGGCTATTGAAAATAAAAAGCATAAAATTCTAACAGCTATTTTATAATACTGAATAATACGACTTTATCACTATGTAAGTCCAAATTTCCGTTCTACTGATAAGTCTTCCGTTCAATTTTGATTTACAATAACCTTGAAGCTAGTCACAAAAGATAAATCTTTCTGCAGAGCATGTAACAACGAATGTAAGCTTATCAATTTTATTGTTATCAAACGTACACATCCTGCATTTATATATATATATATATATACAATTATATCTCTGTTATAATATTTTTTTATTCGTTGATCTAAGTACACATGTACTCGCAAAACTTATAATCAAAATTCATATGCAAACGATACTTATTAGTGTGTAATAACACAAAAAAAATCTTTAACACACCACAAAAATCTTCCAGATGTCCCTCCAATTTTTTCTTGCAACCTTTAGCTACTCATTCACAGATGGCAGCATCAGCGAGCTTCTTTTCATTTTATTTTTTTCTTGCAATATTTAGCTACTCATTCACAGATGGCAGCATCAGCGCGCTTCTTTTCATTTTCAACCATTTCTTAAGACGTTGATCAAAAAATTTCTCAAGACGTTCTTATCATTTCTTAAGACGTTGGCCAAGAAAACTCAAGACGTTCTTATCATTTCTTAAGACGTTCTTATCATTTCTTAAGACGTTGGTCAAGAAAACTCAAGACGTTCTTATCATTTCTTAAGACGTTGGCCAAGAAAACTCAAGACGTTCTTATCAGTTCTTAAGACGTTCTTATCATTTCTTAAGACGTTAGCCAAGAAAACTCAAGACGTTCTTATCAGTTCTTAAGACGTTCTTATCACTGTTGACCTTGAGATTGAGCCAGAAACCGCTTCTTATACCTACTTGCCAGCTATAGGAAAAATTCAAGAAATTGCAGTTTGAACGCAGCTCTTGTTATATAGAATGAGAATAAATCAATTAATGAATATCAATCCGGATTCAGGAATAACCACTCTTATGAATCTGCCTTGAACTGCATAATAATAAATGATTGGAGATAATGTTCGGAAGGCAAGAATATTGTTTGTGCTGTTTTTTTGGACTTCAGAAGAGCATTTAAAATGATTGATCATGAGGGCCTATAACGAAAACTGAATAGAATTTGTATCAAAGACACTGCACTAAATTGGTCCGAAAGCTATTTCTGTAATAGAGATCAGAGAGTTAAATTGAATGACTATTACAGTAATACAATTATCAATGATACTGGTGTTCCACAGGGTAAGGTTCTTGGCCCGTTGTTGTTCCTCATATATATTAATGATATGCCATCAGTACTAACCAAATGCAAGATACATTTATTTGCGGATGATACATTAATTTATCATAGTGGGAAAAATCTAGATAATTAAATCCGTACAATCGATGAAGACCTTGAGTGAGTATTTCAATGATTACATGACAATAAACTCAAGCTAAATACTGATAAATCTAAATGGTCACATATGACGGTAATACCTAAAAAGGAATTATCAACAACAATTATCATAATGCTGATATAAATAATGAGAAATCGAATATGTCACTGAGATAAAGTACTTAAGAGTTATTATAGACAGAAAATTAAAGTATAATCTACATGTTCATCATGTTTGCAAGAAGCTAGATAAAAAAATGGGTTTCATGTATGGAATAGGAAAAAATTTGTCTTGCTGGTGTAAGGTTTCAATTTATAATTGTATAATACTATCCCATTTGACCTATTGTAGCACAGTTTTATATATGTGCAATCAAGGAGACATGAGCCACCTTCAAGCTCTTCAGATCAGAGCTGTGAGAATTATATTGAACTGTAATAAATTCAATAAAATTGACTTGTTGTTAGAATCACTAAATTGGTTAGATATTTATCAATTCATCAAATAGAGAGGAATGATCTATATCCACGAAATGTAAAATCATAATTTACCTTTGTACTTGACGCAAAACTCATCATACGCTCATCATAATCACCGTTATGATACAAAACAGATGGATGATCTATATGTCAAAAAATGTGATAAGACTCAGAAAACTCATCGTTCCATGAAGATCTAATTTCATATGAAAAACTGTCTGATGAGATCAAAAACTCATTGAATTTGACTGAATTTAAAAAAAAAATGAAAACTGCTCTTTGTGATGATGATTGATTTCGTGCCAAGCTTAAGATTTGTGAAGGATTACGTATATTGTATATAATATGTATGCTATTAGCAATGCGCTATTTCAATAAATCCATTATAATTGTTAGAGGATGTGTGAAATGAACATGTGTACATACCTCTGCTCAGGTACGTCAAAGCACTGAAAATTGATATAATTTCGAATAATCGATGGTTCAGAAATCAATGCCCGGTTCACGTCACATTTTCCAAACTCAAAATATGGAAATCAGGTATTATTATTAACTTCGTAAGTCTGCGCTACCATGAAGTATGCAAATCGATTCCAGACAGCAAAGCAGATTTTGAGATAAATATGATCCATTGATCTCGAAAATTTCGAGTGAAATAGACAGTATGATGTTGTGAACTACAAATTTATGCAGTTTTATGGAATTTACAGTCAAAAACAGAACAAAAGCGGAATTCTCAACTGCAATTTGTTGAAGTAGAATCACAGCAGAAAATAATGCGAAACGCCGTATCATTTGCAAATGCAACGGGACAGAACGACATGTCTGGTCCACTTGCAATTGCAGTGAATCGATATTGGGGCTTATAGCTTGACCAGTTCCAACTTAGTTTTACTCTATGTATTCATTATGCTCGATACGCCTTGAATTCTGCGCATCAGGACAAGAAATATCTCATGAGCAAGTTCTTTCTCATTACTGGAATCAAAGAACTTCATTTGGCGGAGTGGAGAACTATACGGTAACAATCTGATTGACAAAATATCAATAATTATTCTATTGAATGCAAATGCCAATACTCTTATTAACAAATAATGCAGATTCTCCAGATAACAGCAAGTCCCTTCCAACACTGTTGTAACTTTGCCATTGATCTTGGATATAGGGTTGGTTCTATTCCAACTATACAATCTAAAACCAAACTTAATCAATATTTTTTTGATACATGTATCGGGAATATCCTATTACTGAACTGAATTCTGCTTCGAAAGTTCTCAATTCAAGAACAAATATCAAAGATTTCCTGTTGGCAGTTCAAAAAGTATTGCATGTAACATGGACACTGAACGATCATCATCATTGACGTGGATGAGGTTGGTTACACAAAGCTACGCCTTGGGTTCGCCTCAAGCTTTGCCCATGCCGTCGTTGAAAAGAGCAGCCTTCATTACTTATCATTCTAAGGTAAAGATAGAATGTCAAATCAATGTCTATCTTTATATTAAAAGTTCACTTATATACAAAGAAGTTTCCATCATACTTTGGAATATCTTAATTTCTAACAGAATTGGAACAAGGTCTTTCAAACTCTCAATATGTAACTTTTGAATTATGCTTTATAATGAAGATTCCCAAAAATAAGATAAAAGGATCCGTTTCACATTATCATTCCACTAAACAAATCTTTTCGCTTCCTAATTCTTAAGATCCTAATAATGAATCAAATAACTATTCACTTTGAAGAGTGCTATAAGAACAGGTGTCACTAGGATGCAGTTCACTTTGTACAACTCGGATATAATTTGTCTCCAGAAAAGAATGATTGCTCCAATGATATTCTGTAACAAGTACACATAGCCTCCTTGATATTCCATCTACCATCAAAGATATTGCATAAATATCAGTTTGATTCCAATATTTCACTGTCGATCTAGAATTATACATTACTCCTGAATGTTGAGCTTTTCATTTTATAGAAAATTGTTTGCATGGAACTTAACAACTGAATTTGCTCTTGATATTATACAAAGTAGCTGAGCTGCTATATATATATATATATATATATATATATATATATATATATATATATATATATATATATATATATATATATATATATATGTGGGATCATCGATACCTTTGTCCATGGCAATGGAATAGATTGGCGAGAGAATCAAGTTGGTGAAAACAGAAGAACAGAAGACTTGTGACGAAATGACACATTATTCTTGAATTCCTGTGTATGTTGAATGTTTAATTGATATAATGTATAAGGCTGTTAATTTGGATTGATTAAATATATTTCAAGTACAGTGCAATATTTACTATAGCTTGAATAAACCATATAAACCTACAAATTTTGGGGGCTCAACCGGGATTGAAAAGGGAATGAAAAGGGAAGTATCATACAAAAGAAATTAAATGAGAAGTTTGAAAACATTCAGTTCTAGATAAAAGCAATATATGAGTGAAGCAACAATGAATTCTTTAGGAAATATACCTCCGATAAGTTATAATATAACACATGGTAAAGCGAAATCTCTCAAAGTTTTGTACGAAATCATTACGGGTGATGAACATTTACGACTAAATAGGAGCAAGCTTAAGAAATTCACGGGATTTGATTTTGCGGAAGATTCTAAAGAATATTTGGATAAAATTGAAGAGATAAAGACGAAATTAAGTTCAACAGATTTAGTGTCGATTTGTCATATCCTCGATTTGACATATACAGGAACTGAAGACAAAATAAGAAGAAAAATAGTGTCTTTTCTGTGCCACTTCAAAGAAGACGAAGATGGAGAAGAGGACAAAGATGAAGATGAAGAAGAAGACAAGAGTGAAGATGAAGAAGAAGACAAGAGAGAAGATATAGAAGATGTAGAAGACGATCAAGATGAAACTAGAAAACCTGGCGGTATGACGACCACCATGAAGATTGAAAGAGATATGTTTTCATTAAGTTTTAGAGATGTAGAAGATACAATTCGTCGTTTTAATGGAAAAGATGAATATCCGATAAACAAATGGATTGCTGATTATGAAGAAATAGCTCAGGTTATGAAGTGGAACACTTTGCAAAAGCTGGTTTTCGCTAAAAAATCACTTGACGGACTTGCGAAAATATTGGTCCAGTCCGAAAGGGGCATAACGACTTGGGAAGATTTAAAAAGACTATTAAGAGGAGAATTCGAAGCCAGAGTGAGTAGCGCTGATATTCACAAACAAATGATGAACAGGAAGAAAAGAAAGGAAGAAACAATTCAAGAATTCATAATCATTATGAGAGAAATTGGCAGTAGAGCGAACTTAGAACCTGAAGTAATAATCCAGTACATAATAGACGGAATACCCGATGACTCGAATTATAAAATAATATTATACGGAGCCAGAAATTATGAAGAATTGAAGAAGAAAGCGAAACTATATGAAACGATCAAGATGAAATCATCTCAAGAGTGTAGAACTGTGAAAAAAGAGTACCCAATGAAGGAGAAAGTTAGGGCTTCCTCAAATATTGAAGCAAAAAGCAGCATCCGTTGTTTTTCATGTGGGACAAAAGGACATCATTCTACGGACTGTCCAGACAAAGAAAAAGGATTCAAATGCTTCAAATGTAACAAATATGGCCATAAAGCAATAGATTGTATTACAAATGCAAAAATTAATTCGAAGTCAGCAACTGTTCAAAATGTTGCTAGTAATCCGCTTGAAAAAATGCATAAAAACGTAAGTGTCAATGGAGTATCAATGCAAGCACTCATCGACACAGGAAGCCAGTTAAGTTTAATCAAAGAGTCGACATACGAAAAGATAGGGTCACCAATGTTGCAAGAATCTACCATAATATTAAATGGTTTTGCAAATGGTAGCTCAAAAACAAAAGGCTATATTAAATGCAACATCAAAGTAGATAATGATGAATTTCCAACAAATGTACATGTTGTCTCTAATGAAGCTATGAATTATGACGCCATAATCGGTGCTGAGCTATTGACGAAAGCTGAAGTAAGAATAAATCAAGACGAAATACGAATATCAAAGATGACAGAAGACGTCAATATTTTTGACATAAACATTGAAAATGAAGATAATGAATTACGCATAGGAGAAGAAGCAACAAAGAATGCAAAAGATGAGATTAGGAAAATAATGGGAGAATATCAACCAAATAAGATCAAAAGTACCCATATTCAAATGAAAATAACAGTGAAGCATGATGAACCGATTTCGAGCACTCCGCGAAGATTACTATTTTTGGAAAGGAATATTGTGGATCAACAAGTCAATGATTGGATCAAAGATGGCATCATTGAAGAGAGTACTTCAGAGTATGCAAGTCCAGTTGTATTGACCACTAAAAAGGGAGGAGATCATCGCCTATGTATAGATTACAGATGTATCAACAAGATTATAGTAAAAGACCGATATCCACTTCCTTTGATTGAAGATATACTAGACAAATTACAAAGGGCAAAGGTGTTCAGTAGTATAGACTTGAAGAATGGATTCTTCCACGTGAATGTAGCTGAAGAGAGTAAACAATATACCGCCTTCATAACGCAACGAAATTTATACCAGTTCAAGAAGATGCCTTTTGGTTTATGTAATTCACCAGCAGTGCTCCAAAAATTTATCAACACTATATTTCGAGATTTGATAAATGAAAATATAGCTCTACCCTATATGGATGATCTGATCATATTGGCCAAGGACGAAGATGAAGCGATAGAACGATTAAAAGTTGTATTGAAAACGGCAAGCGAATATGGCCTAGAACTAAACAAAAAGAAATGTCAATTTTTGAAGCATAGAATCGAATTTTTGGGTCATATTATTGAGAACGGTAGAATATTTCCATCACGAGACAAAACAAAGGCAGTTTTACGTTTTCCAGAACCGAAAAATATAAAGCAGGTTCAGAGTTTTCTAGGACTTACAGGGTATTTTCGCAAATACATACCCTCATACTCTCTTATTGCGAAGCCACTTACAGACTTATTGAGAAAAGGAGCGAATTTTAAATTCGAAGAAGCACAAAAGCAAGCTTTTGAAGAGTTAAAAAGAATACTTTTTCAAGAACCAGTTCTGAAAATCTACCAAGAAGAAGGCGATTTGGAATTATATACTGATGCCAGTTGTGACGGGTATGGTGCAGTCCTCATGCAACAATCAGCAGATGACAATCAATTTCATCCAGTTTACTACTTCAGTAAGAAAACAACTCCCGCTGAAAGCAGATACAGCAGCTATGAACTAGAAATCTTAGCCGTAATAAATGCTTTGGATAAATTTCGCGTTTATCTGTTGGGACGGAAGGTTAAAATTATCACAGATTGTTCTGCATTTGAACAAACAATGAAGAAGTCAAAGATGTCACCACGAGTAGCAAGATGGGCGTTATACTTGGAGCAGTATGACTACAACATTGAACACAGAGCAGGACGAAAGATGCTTCATGTTGATGCCCTAAGTAGATATCCGGTAAATGTAATTCATACAAGAAATCTTTTATCACAAATTAAAGACAATCAAGATCAAGACGAAGAAATGAAGACTCTGAAAGAACTTGTGAAGAAGGGACCATTCGAGAACTATTTGTTAAAGGATGATATTGTATATAAACGGCATGATGGAGAAGATTTACTTTGTGTACCAAAAGCCATGCAAATGCAATTGATAAAAAATGCTCATGGAGAAGGTCATCTGAGCAAAAAGAAAGTAGAACAAATACTAAATAAAGACTACCACATACCAAAGTTGAAAGAAAAGATAGAAAAATATATTTCTAATTGTATTCCCTGCATTCTATCAAACAAGAAGAAAGGAAAACAAGAGGGATTTCTACATCCGCTTCACAAGCAAGAAGTTCCGCTTTTGACATATCACATAGATCACATAGGTCCACTAGAAACAACGAATAAGAATTATAAACATTTGCTGGTTATTATTGACTCATTCACTAAATTTGTGTGGATTTATCCAACAAGAAGCACATCTACGCAAGAAGTTATAAATAAATTGGAGTTACAAAAGCAGATCTTTGGAAATCCTGCTAACATTATTTCCGATCGCGGTGCTGCTTTCACTTCAAAAGAGTTTGCTGATTATTGTAGTCAAGAATCAATAAAACATCTTCAAATAACAACGGGTCTACCACGTGCGAATGGACAAGTGGAGCGAATAAATTCAGTTATCATATCAATATTGTCAAAATTAACGATCGAAGATCCTTCTAAATGGTACAAACATGTAAGTAAGCTGCAAAGAATACTAAATTCAACGTATCATAGAAGTATTCGAACATCACCGTTTGAACTTCTTGTTGGAACTCCAATGAGAAATAAGGAAGATCTGAAGATAAAAGAATTAATTGAAGAAGAAACAGTAAAATATTTCAACATGAATCGAGAAGATCTTAGAATGAAAGCTAAAGAACAAATTATGAAAATACAAATAGAAAATCAACGAACATTTAATAGGAAGAGAAAACCAGCAAACCAGTACAAGATTGGAGATTCAGTTGCAATTAAAAAGACACAAATTGGACCAGGATCAAAATTGAAACCTAAATATTTTGGCCCATATCGCATCTCCAAAGTTAAACCAAACGACACATATGATGTTACAAAAGAAGGTGTACATGAGGGTCCATTGAAAACAACCACGTGCGCGGAATTCATGAAACCTTGGGTAGGTATTGAGTATGTTTCAGATTTTGAAGAAAATGAACACTCTCCCGGGTCGGTCGAAGAGCAGGATGGCCGAAATGTGGGATCATCGATACCTTTGTCCATGGCAATGGAATAGATTGGCGAGAGAATCAAGTTGGTGAAAACAGAAGAACAGAAGACTTGTGACGAAATGACACATTATTCTTGAATTCCTGTGTATGTTGAATGTTTAATTGATATAATGTATAAGGCTGTTAATTTGGATTGATTAAATATATTTCAAGTACAGTGCAATATTTACTATAGCTTGAATAAACCATATAAACCTACATATATATATATATATATATATATATATATATATATATATATATATATATATATATATATATATACATATATATATATATATATATATATATATATATATATATATATATATATATATATATATATATATATATATATATATATATATATGTATATATATATATTTATATATATATATATATGTATATATATATATGGACAGATATTCCTGTAATTGAAGTTAGGAGTAATCGAGACTGCAATTAGTTACATAAACAGATATTTGTGGGTGCGGCAGTTGACATTTGGGCTCAATAAAACACTATTCTCTTCGAGTCAACAAAGTTTTCCCACTAACATTAGATGAGATTGATAATTAGAGTCGTAACATTCATAAAAAAAAATTTCGAAAAGACAAATTATTTGATGAACACCTGTTTGGTGTTCACCAATAATGAATATATCACAATTGAACGTAAATTTCGATCAATAATTCGAGTGATTATTACAGTTAACTGGTTTAAAGTATATTGCACATTTGTTTTCGAATAAATATTGAAGTTTTAAAATTTTATTTGATCATGCAATGATTTTTCGTGACAGGCTGTGCGGCCATTTTTGGAAGATCAGATTTTAGCTGAAGTAATACTTACGATTGACGTTGGTACAACAACCAAACAATCCCCAGAAGGAGAGAAAGCAACTAGAATCGTTACTTAATTCGATAAAGTAAACAAACAATAAATATTCTAGGAATAAATTATACTTTCAGCATGTCAAACATAGTCAAAAAGGTATTAACATAAGAAATGCAATTGTATAAAATAAAAATTGTTACATTTCTATTTTTACTTGAAGGTATTGAAAACTGGGTCTGGTTTTTATGTTGAATTTAGATTCTGACCATTATTTGGTTCTGACTGCTGCTTTTTTTCAGACATTTGGAGTAGATAAACGTGGATGTTGCTCAAGCCACCGATATCAGTTTTCTTATTCATGGACTGAGGCGTATTTGCGGAATGAACCATCTCCAAAAACGTGCGTTTGGACAAATTACGTTCATTGTCCAATATTTCAATCTGGTCATGAGCCATTCTATATTTAGAGATGTTACAGTGATTTGATAATGCACTCGCATCAGGTCTTAACTTAGTGTCACTTTTGTGAGATGAAATTCGGCTTTTTAGGATTCTAAGCGCAATTTTAACTGTATCACTTCTCACAATTTTTTGGATTACAGTTGTCAAATCAGAGACATATGGTACTGATGCATATTTTATGTTAGTAAGTGATTGTTGTTGGATCACAACAGCATTTCGTTGATCATGCTGAACATTTTAGTGTCGAGGGACGCTATACTGTTATCAACTTCAATTCCTATTGTAAATTGAAGTTACGGATTTTAGTTGTTGAATGTTTCCATGATATGGTTTGTTTTGTCAGATGGCACTGCAGTTAGGATGTCATCCACGAAATTTTTGACAAAAGGAAGAGTAAATTCCAATTCTTCGGAGCATGCATCTGATAGTGCATCCATGACGTACTGGGCCAGAATGAGCTAAATATTGCACCCATTGGTAAAGCAATTAGTTGTTTGACTTTTCGAAAAAAAATTTATGAATGTTACGACTCTATTAATTATTATTATTTAATATGAGTGAAAAAACTTTGTTAATTCTAAGAGAAACATGTTTTTTTAGATTTTAACTTTGTAATTTATGGTATCCTTGAAGAAGGCTGAAAATTGCTACGCCTTTTTTCTCTAATAAAGACGTACCCACGCAAGACCGGTTGAACCTCGGCCTAAGCTCAGTGGAGACAGGGGTGAGTAAATAAAGTTAAAAAAAATGAGGGATGCGGGCGCCTCAACGATTCAACCTCAATAGTCGGCCGACAATACGAAACGGGAACCAAACTAGGATTGACGTTAACAAAGTACGAGTACTACCTAATCATACACGAATTCAAATTACTACTAGATATATTGACTCTGAACCAAATACACTAATGGACCAGTAGAATTCAGGATAGCGGCGCGCGATTCTATACGCAAGTGACGTAATTGCGCTACAACGACGCACGGAGCTCCGATGGTCGAGCAGCGAACGGTATGCGAGCGCACGATCAATATTTAACGCAAATCCTACAAACTTATAAAGCATATTACCAGTTACGGAAACGATACTTAATATTGAAATTGATACGACTGTCAAAGATCTTGCTAGATTCAAATCAAGCAACTTAGAAATTGAAACCAAAATTTTAGATCTAACTCAATCTCACATATTCAATAATTTTAAAATGAAGCAAAATGTTGTATTTAACAGACATTTTTATAATATTAGAAAAAAAATTGTTAAAAAAAACTGACTGACTCAATGGGAGCGCAGCTCCGAGAAATACAAACGTAACCTAAATGGATAAAAAATATCAGCGATACTGATATGCCTTCAGGAGTACAGTGTATTGCGAGCCCTGGTCCAAAATTTTGCATCAAACCTAACAAAAATCAAGTTTGCGTTCGTAAGTTGCTGAGCGACGTTGAATTTATTATTGATCATTACCCTGATGATCAGAGAAATGTGTCTAGGACTCAAGTCACAAATGTCTCAACCAATTATCCCCAATCAAATAATACGAATAATAACTATTTTCAACATCTTTTTATTAATTGCAAAAAATTCTTAAAAGAACATAATAATTAGATAGTTTTACAGTCTGACAAGGGAAATGTTACCTGTGTCATGGAGAAAGAAATGTACTATTCAAAGGTCTAGAAATTTCATCTGATACTGCTGCATATAAAAAATTGAATAATGATCCAACAAATACTATTCAACAAAAGGCCAACAAACAAATTAGCATTTTGGCAGATACTGATAATACCGGATACTACGAGTCATTGTGTGATACAGGTTTGACAATTGAGTTTTACCTCTTGTGAGTTCGAAATGATCACTGGGCACACCGTGAGTAGAAGCAAACATCTGAAATTTAATTGGGAATTATAGCCTCTAATTCAATACACTTAGATGCTTCTCGTCGGCATGAGTGATTGAAATATGTAGAGAAGCAAAATATAGCTAGATCAATTTATTTATTCATTTCGTGTGATTTGCTTTCAAGAGCAAGCATATACAAATGAGTGACAACACAACGAGAATACAAAATTATATCGTCCTAATACATATTTTCTTTTTTAAGTGAATGAATTTATTTGAATATATTTAAGCGTGACAAACAGGTCATACTCCAAAAATATAACCTATATATCTCATGTCCCCATACATACCTACATATATATATATATATATATATATATATATATATATATATATATATATATATATATATATATATATATATATATATATAAACATTGAAACATATAAATATGCCTATGTGTATATTTTATTTTCCCATAGAGATATCATTTTTGGGAAGAGAATGAAAGAATAAATCTGATTTTCACAGGATATTGACTTGATTTTTTTGAATTAGAAGTATACCTCAGCCCGACAACGCTCGAGGCGACGCTATTCGGCGAGAAGCGTAAACTGTCAGTGGTATATTTTGACAGGTTATACGGACAATAGCTCCATAACAGCTTTTATTATAATTTTTTTACATTTAAAATCAGTGAAAAATAAAGCAAGGGACATGGTTACACATTGTGTGCCCGATTGCCCCAATATCAAAAAACGTAACTCTGATTTAACATTTTATTCGTTGCCAAATCGTGATTGAGAAGTTGAACAAAAAAGTTATGAATTACACATGTACGATGAGTTCCGTAAATACATAATTAAATCACGAAAAGTGATGCAAAATGGTGCAAATTCTTCATCACAAATAAATAAATTTGTATAGATGTAATAATCTTGCTTAATGAAAGTGTTAGTCATGTAATTTTTAACTTGTAAAATGTCTGGAATACAACCGGAATAGACAAATAGCAATATGGTTCCAATTCAAACTAGTGATTGAATGATTAAATGCTGAAAAAATTTCAAAAAAGGAGTCATGATTATACAGTAATTATCAAAAATTAAGTGAACAATAGATGTTACGCAAAACAGAAGGTATGCTCCAAAAACCCGTCGGCTTGAACAATTTGTCTTTGAAAAATTATTAAATTGTTTCTATATAATTCTTTATACAGATAATACATATATGATAATAATTCTGGATGCTCTATGACACTTCTCCAGGACTGATTTCGACGTATAATTTTCTTCCTTCGTTCACATTTTCTCACGGAAAAAGCCTGAATCTGTTTTTGAGAATCACATTGAATCATTAACGACATAATCAAATGGTGGTTATTAAAAAAATATGGATTTGATTCAAATTTTGCAATAATTTATTATCATCTGTCACTACTTGCGCGAGCTCTGTTTTTGAACGCTTCCACCGATAGTTTATCAATTGTGTCGCTAGAGCGGCATTTGGGTAGCGCAAAATCGAATCGGACTGAGGTGTTCTTTCGTTTTTATTTCATCTAATGGACTCCGGGATCTGAACCTGTCGATTGACCTTGGCTGACTTCTCACACACACAGCTATTTTTCACTTCACTTGCCACGTTTATACCTTGCTGCCATGTGTGTTGCCAGTCAACCGGTGCAAGCCCATGTTACAACAATTGGCCGGTGCCAGATAGCTTCATGGAGGCCAAGTTAATTTGATTCCCAACTGGGAAGGTAACGAGAGTTGGAACCGATCCAGAAAAGTCATGAAAAATTTCATGACCTAACAGAGATTCGGACTCTGACCTCTGCATCCAGAGGCTAGCACTCTACCACTGTGCTATCTTGCCGTTGATTTTTGTAAAAAGAATATCAAAGTTCAAATACTTCTTTTCTGAAGTAGTTCGTTTGATCAATTTATTATGTGCATTGGCTGTTGAATTCGATAATGAATTTGAAACGATGTTTTGCTACGTACTTGCTGTCAAATGTATCTAAGAGCAACGGTGGATGCCAGCTGAGCTTCAGAGAAGACGGGCGGGGTCAAAAAGCTGAAGTTGAATGGAAGTAAAATGAGGGCGCCAGTTGACCTGAACCAGATCCAGCCAAAAGGGTTAATCAACGAACCCCAGGAAATGCAAGGACGATGAACGCAAATGCTCGTGTAGGCCAAAAACAAACAGTCTCTTTTGTCGTGTCGGTGACAAAGATAAATGAACAATATATTATATAAATTAATAATTTGATAATAAAGTACACCAGACTAATAGTAAAAGAAAATCTAATCATGTCCATTGAGTTGCAGGAAAAAAATTTATGCAAGGGGGCCGACGTAGCAAGCCGTTGGCGGCGGAGTACCTAGGACTAAGTTAAAAGTAAACCGAATGAGTTCAAGGTGCAATAAGGCACGGAAACGCGATAGTCGACTATTGCTTTTTGTGGCGGCGCTGAATAGGGTGAATTGAACAATGATCCTAACTACTTATGTAGATGTACTCACTGGCTTTGAATCGCGAAACCAGTAACATTTCATTAAAGCAGCGTGAGGCTGTAGATCAGATCTTCGTCAAGTTTTTTTGACAAGATCCTCACGATAAAACATATAACATAAGATTATTGAATAAGTAAATAAATTGATGGCTTATCCTCATACGCTAAGCATACCAATGATCCAAATAACAAAATATCTAAGATTGTGGTTCTTATCCGTGGATTCCATGCTCCTCCGATGACTGAGACTAGTCGCTCGTGCATTCGAGGGAGTTTGGCGATCAACGGAGTCTACATTGACGGAAGCATGAGCAGTGACACAGCGAGCAGGTATTCGAGCTGCTCCGGAAATGGCCTAAGAATACATTATATTAATATCACGTATGCCGCAACGGCACGCCACTGCATTACCGCAAGAGCGAAAGAATGAGAAGCAATTATCAAGCGACCATAGGAATGATGCTCTTTAAACATACTGGGGTGCAGAAACGGACTTCAATAGGTTTGAGATTGGTTACTTTGAATGTAGAGCGGCTTCACAATTTTCAGTCTGGGGTTGATCCTTCAAATCTGGCTTAGGCCGAACAGAATATATTCAACCAAAAATGTTCACGTACACTCCAACTTGTAAAGGTTCCAAGGCGTGGAAATCTCCATAAAACTCAAAACACTAACGGCGCGATATCAAGTAGTGTGTCAGATCTCACTTAGAAAGACTGAATAACCTCTCTACGAGCCTGAGATTGGAAATCAATCAATAAATTACTTGCATGATTAGTGTATTCTCTTGAATTGGTTGCGCCGAGCGCAAAATTAAGAGAAGGTCTCCAACGATAGGAAGCAAGAAGGGTTGCCTACTGCTGGGCGTAAATAAAGAAATGAAAGAAACTGCACGACGAATATAAATTAAATATCAGGAAGAAATATAACGTAACAGTATCTCATGTTATTTCTGTAAGTTGCAATGACATTATATATTATTTCTTTATTGACTATCTCAGTTCCCCAAATATTATAGGAATTTGAATGTCTCAAGAATAGCTCAACTCGCGTAGCCAAATTATATATCTGTCTATTCAAATCCAAGGAATGTCATATTCTCAGTCCCTTAAATAAAATTTCTAGGAATTATCATCTCCATTTCCCATTATTTTTGCTCAGAATGAGAGAATACATTTCCATATTTTAATCCAAATATGCGCGACACCAGTCTCCAGTCTGACATAATAACTCGGAGTACTTCTAGGAAATTGAAGCATATGTTAGAAGAAAGTTATATTGCTTTTTTCCATGAAGCTCTGCTGAAAACACCCTCACACCTCCACTGAAAAAATCACCGTAGCATTTGGAATTGTTCCCAACAGCCTATCTTCAGACTCTCAGCTCTCCGCTTTTCCTTCTTGCGAAACTGTCTCAACCAAGTGTGTAGCGATAATTGATTCATCTATATTACGAACTGCAGTTATATTATATTATTAGAAAAAAGATCCTTGAATAATATTGAGCATGTTTACTATTTTAATTTTGAAACTTTTATGAAGAAACGAACGAGTTCTCCAACTAACCCTTATGATATATCATGATTTTTGTTTTTCGAGTGTTCACTTAGAGGCTATTGAGATCTCAGTAATTTTCTACGACTTCTAATTTCTTGTTGAGGTCGTATAGCTAATGACCCATGTTTCATGAAGAGTTGGATTCAGATAGAAATTTTACACAATAGATTCTATAGGTGAGATGCAGAGGCGAATGAACGTTTAACTGATCTACCTTGGTACACCAGGCTACGCATATAAGAAAGGTGTGAAAAAATAGATGCCAGAGAAAGTGTTTGATTCAGCAACCAACAAGTACAAGTCGAAGATTGAGTCCATTCTAAATGAGAAAATAGATAGAGCAGACACTCTTGAAGAGGTTACTATTGAACTGGAATACTCCAAAGCTGTATTCTCAGAAACAAAAAAATGGGTGATTGATTCACGCTGAAATTCTCATGGCATCCTTATTAGATATATTTGAAATTATTTGCAAAAAGTCAGACACTTTTTCCGCGGTGAAATAACTGGCAGACAAAGAAACAAACACTGCGAGTAGGGAGGTTCTTTGGCAACACTCTGAAGAATAGTTCAGTTTTCTATAATAGATTCAAATTAAAATTGAATGGATTGAATATTACGTTTAAAATTACAGAGAGTATGGAAAGTATATTGATGGAAAGTCAGATAAATTACTGGGAAACCACAACAAAGCTGTACAATGCTTTGCTTATTCCTTTGCTACTATACGCTAGTGAAATCTGGGCAATAAATCAAAGCGATATATTAAAAAAAGGTCAAACTTACTTTATAAAAAATATCTCAGGATGGCAGAGGACCACTCCAAATTACATAGTTAGACAGGAAGCGAATTTGAACAAATCAGAGCTCATTATAGTTAGAAACATGTTAACTTGGTGGTATAAGATCCTCTCGATATCTGAAAATAGATATGTGAGACAATGCTACAACAAACTATTACAAATTAACAATAAGAGCTCAATACCAGAACATAAACAAAATAAATACAATTGGACACGTAATTTGATGAACATTTTAGAGGGAGCAAATTTTATGTGGCTTTGGGAAGAACCGAATGTCCTAGCAATCAAGGCTGAGATACCTAGCATAGTAAATTCGTACTGCCAATATCTCTATACTGTAGATATAGAAAGAATCAAGAACTCTTCCTACAGTCCCTCTTTCAAATTATACACCTATTCAAATATTTTCACTTTGTCCAAAATTCCTTTCAAAATCGTTCAATTAGTGAGTCAAATCCGTACCTTGTGCTTCAAATACCCTGTCCTATATTACAATAATAATGTATACAGGTTCCATAGAAGCGAAATTTGCTCCATTTGCGATACATACCAAGTGCAGCATTTTCTGTTCAACTGCCCCTTCTACAAGGTATCTAGAGTCGAATTTATCCAAAAATACCTGGACAATATCACAGATTTCGAGAATTTGATCGCAGCTCTATTAGCAGATCTTACCCCAGCTAAAATCTTTAGCATATACAATTATATTACCACAGCTTTGAAACTCAGAGCATTTGCACTCAATGTTTAACTTTCCACATTTGAAATATATACATTTTGTATTTACTATATTTACCATAAACATCTATTACCAATCTTAATGTAATTTATAAAAGAAACAGAAAATATCTATTCTCAACCCATTTGTATCAGATATTTGGAGCAAATAAATATTATTAATATTATATTATCATTACAGAAAGTTTATCTATGACTATTTTGAATGAGCTTCAAACTGTGAGTGAAAAAATATTTTAAATTTACAGTCAAAAATATATAATATTCATAGGTTAGATTAACTTAATTTTGAATTGGTATACTCAACTTTGCACCAAGTGTGCTTTGGAGAGATGGTTGAACTTGAAGTCAGTGTTGCGAAATATATTAAAAATTGAAATTGGAAGAGTATCCAGCAAAATAAACGAAGGAATTATTTTGGATGTCAGAAAAATCTAGGAAACAGACACAGACAGATATTGAAAATTCAAGACAATAAATTTTGGCTGTTATCAATAAGACAAATATCAAAGAAGGTGTACTAGAAAAGCTTATTAAAGAAATTAAGAGGGATAATAAGCAGCTACTAGCTAGACTCGAAAAACAGAAGGCACAAAATGAATATTCTGCTATTGGGATCTGACATATTCACTCCTGACCTCTAGTGGCGAATGCGAGAAATATCATAAGACTGCATCCAGTGGAATTAGTATCAAGTTCCATTTGTTCAAGTGTGTTTATTGTACCATATTAACATCCAAATTGTCAAAAATGGAATTATTAAAATTTCTCATTCTTTTGCAAAGTTAAACAAGATTGATCTATTGTCCAGAGAGATGTAGGAGTAGTTAAGATTTAGATATAAGGTTCTATAAAATTCCTAATGCGGAAAACGTTTTGTATATCACAAAATATTTTTGGAAAAGAGCATGGAAAGAGCTTTAACGAGCTTTAACAATTAGTGAAGTAAAGTGAACGATTAAAATTTGCCTTGTACATTATATATAAGTGACGTATAGCTTCACCGTTTTGATTTGAGTAATAGTTATATTATTCGTAGTTGTTTATCGATTTGTATTACCAAAAAAAAAAAGCATTTGAAACCAAATGCTATATCTATCCTTTTTGTGAACAAGATTGATCTATTGTCCACAAAATTGTAGAAGTAGTTATAATAAAGAATTAGACCTAAGGTTCTACAAATAAAGAATAGCATTTCGTTTCAAATGCTCTCTTTTTTGCGGTAATACAAATTGATAAACAATAACCAATAATATAACTATTATATTAAAACGGTGAAGCTATATGTCATACTTACCGAATGATAGAGTCATGTTTCTCAAAATGTACAGAGCAAACTTCAATCGATTACTTTATTTTACTAATTGCCAAAGCTCTTTTCATTCTTTGAAATAGTCAATTTTTTCTAGTTTTCCAAAAACATTTTGTGCATACACAAAACGTTGTCGTGCATCAGGAACTTTATGAAATCTTATGTTTAAATCTTTATTATAACTACTGCAATTCTCTAGAAAATACATACATGAATCTTGTTTAACTTTACAAACGAGTTGGAAATTTTATTTATCCCATTTCTAAGAATTTGGATGTAAATATGAATGATTAAACACGCTTGAACAAATGGAGTTTGATACATAATTTGACTGGATGCAGTCTTATAATATTTCTCGCATTCGCCACTAGATGTCAGGAGTGAATATGTCAGAACCCAATACAGTTGAGAGCAAGAAATTTAATTATCCATGGAATAGGATTGTAGAGAATTTGATGCACCTACCTTCAGTGAACGACAATTATTGCTTCAATTCTCAATTTCAACATGACAGTTGGACTTGGAATAACTTCCAAAAACAATGGAAATCTTGTGAAAGTGTTTGTTACCACCCTCCAGAAGAGAGGTGGACCAATTGGAAATCAAAACCCCCTAGTTAGGGAAAGCATCATTTGGACCTAGTTTGAGGGTTATAAACAAATTTTGGCGAATGCTCAAATAAAAAATATAGTGCACATAGCACTAAATGAAACTTTAAATTTTAATTCAATGAGACAATTTGTAACTCGTGGAAAAGGGACTCAAGAAAACTTCTCAACATTTCATTTACTATTCCCTTCCTTTGAAAAACACCGAATAATAATTTTACTGTACGTACATATCGGACCCCTTGAACCAACAGTGTTCAAAAAGAGCTGACAATAATATCAAAAAACTAAACAATAATATATAATACAGAAAAAGTTGAAATTGATTACACATAAATCAAGTATACATAAATTACAATTGAAGCAATTGCTACTAGAGAAAAATATGAATGAAGATATTTACAATAATAAGCATAGTTGAATACAAACTAGGAATATACATATAATCATATCCTACACTTGTTTTGAGAATCCTTGTGGCGGTTTTTACAGTCACAACCCGCACAATATTGTCATCACCGGGATGAGTTTGTATGATTCTTTGCAATTTCCAGGACATGGGATGAGAATTATCGTCTTTCAAAGTCACTAGAGTGCCCACTTCCAAATTTTAGGCACTTGCACTACCACACTTGCTACGCACATCATGGTTATTTAAATATTCCTGATGCCATCGTGTCCAAAACTGTCGTTTGTTTTTCTGTAACTGCTTCCACCTACTTAGTCTATTGTCCGCAGTTCCTTGATAATCATCCTCCGGTAGACTTCTTAATGAGTCACCTATTAAGAAGTGTCCAGCGGTAAGGGCAGAAGAATCATTATGATCTGAGGATATCGGGGCTAGAGGTCGAGAGTTCAATATGGCTTCGATTCCAACAATTATTGTATCAAATTCTTCATGAGTGAAGAGTACGTTTTTTATCGAACGATATAAATGTTGTTTAAATGTTTTCACACCAGCTTCCCTAAGTCCAGCAAAATTAGGGGATCGCGGAGGAATGAAGTGCCAGTTAACACTCTCATTAGCTAAGCTCTTTTGCATACAGGTATTAAAATCCTTCGATTGAATTAATTTCTGAGCTTCATTCCTAGCTCCTACGAAATTTGTGGCATTGTCTGTGTAAATGTTTCGAGATTTTTCCCTTCGACCGAAAAACCTTTTAATTGCTGCTAAACATGATTCTGTTGTTAGATCAGTTGTTAATTCAAACTGAACAGCCTTTATTGAGAAGTAAACAAAAAAAACCATGTATGCTTTGACGGAATTTCGATTCTGATACTTTTTTTCTTTCAGAGCAAACGGTCCACAATAATCAATGCCAATATTTTCAAATGGCCGTGATTAAGTTACTCTATTCTTAGGTAGAGTTCCCATCAAATATTTTGGTTCTATTGGGTTGAATCTGCGACAAGGCCCGCATTAATGTAAAATTTTGCATGTTGTGTTTTTTCCATCTATGGGCCAATATTCTTGACACTCTTGATTCAATGAGGAATTTATACTCGCATGATAGTTGGAGATATGAAAATTTCTGATAATTGAATCCGTAACACGACAATATTTTTGTGAAAGTATTGGGTGTTTCTATGAATAATCTGATTCGGATTTATTTAATCTGCCTCCTACACGTAAAATTTCCTTATTCTGCTTCAAGGGACACGATGGTAGAATCTTACTCTTGTTCGCGATACTTTCATTCTTCATTAAACATTCGTATTCTTCTGGAAACCCTTGAATTTGTGTTAATTTTATTATGCGCATATGTGCGTTTTGTATTTCTTGAACACTGAGTTCTCCTTCAATTCTATCCTGTTTACGGCAGGTGGAGACCCAACGCAAACAATAGGCAAAAAAACGGTTCAATTTTAATATAGATGAAAATTTGTTAAAACTATCATCTAAATCTATTGAAATGATAAGCGCTATTTTGGTACGTTTCTCTGGAGCCTTAATTACAGGTATAGGTTCCGTGGGCCATTGCTCCTGACCTTGCGAAAGCCAGGAAGGACCACAAAACCAATTATGACTCTTAATAAGGTCATAAGGTTTCTGACCTCGTGGAACAAAATCCGCTGGATTGTCACCTGACGAGATATGATGCCAATATTCAATATTTGTACTATTTTGAATTATAGCTACCCCATTAGCAACAAAAGTATCCCACACATATGGTGGCTTAGTGATCCAGTTTAATGTTATTGTCGAGTCCGACCAAAATGTAAAAGAAGTGAAATTAGTGTTGAGTGCCACTGAACTTGTTTCGAATATTTCAACTAATAAAACAGCTGCGCACAACTCAAGACAAGGTAGAGAGATAGTTTTTATGAGCGCGACTCGGGATTTTGAGCAAACGAGATAGGTAGAATAATTTTTCGAATCATCTTCTATTCTTATATAAATACAAGCGCCATAAGCCCTCTGGCTTGCATCGCAAAGCCCGTGCAATTGAATATTCTTGAAATTTCATGAAATAATTTTGCGAGGAATTTGGAGTTTATTTAGTACATATAATTGATTCTTTGAATCGTTCCATTCCATATGGATGACTAGTGGTACTGACTCATCTCAATTTAAATTGGCCTTCCATAACTCTTGCATGATGACTTTTGCCTTTACTATAACAGGGCTTAATAAACCTAATGGATCGAAAAGTTGAGCAATTTCCGACAGAATTATTCTCTTTTTTAATTGATTTCTGTGATTATAAGCTGGCACCGTATAGCTTATTATATCGGATCTCGGCTCTCAATGTATTCTCAGTACTTTCTTTGAATCGTTAGATATAGAATTGACATCTTTTTCAGTTGAAGACACTCCTTCTAATAGAGTTCTTTCATTTGAGGCTCATTGTCTTAAATTGAAGCTTCCCAGTTGCAATAATTCGATGAGCGGATTTTTAAAAATTATTGCCTCATTATAATCGTTTGTTCCGGTTAGCAGGTCATCCATATTTCTAACCAGAACTTTTGCTGCCAGGGGATATTTTTCTCCTTGATGAATTGCTAGCTGTTTCAAAACGCGTACTGTTAAGGATGGTGCAGCCGTAGTACTATAAGTGACTGTATTTGATCTAAAAACTTGAATAGACTTATTTATTGGGTCACGCGATACTATTCTTTGAAATTCTGCATCACGCTCATCCACTAGGATTTGTCTGAGCATTTTCTCGATGTCCGCGGTTGACTCTTAATTGTTATTCAAAATCTCAGAATTATTGATACGAGATCGTCCTGAATAGTTGGACCGATCATCATTGCATCATTCAAAGAACAATTTTTAGCATCTCTTGCCGATGATCAAAAACCACGTGCAATTTAGTCGTCAAACTGGCTCCTTTAATCACTGAGTGATGAGGGAGATAATAATCTGATCCGTTAGTGTTAATGGCAGTAATGTTTGTCATATGACCTAATTTTTCATATTCGGATAAGAAGTCCGTATATTGCCTTTTTAAGTTTTCATCTTTGTTTAATCTATTCAAGACGAAGTGAGCTTCATATGCTGATTCTTCTTCCGATAGAAATTGTTCATTGGGCAGTGGCTCAATTTCCCAGAACTTCTGTAAATGTGTATGTGAATGAGAAGTTACTGAGCATAAATAATTTGGATGATAGTGCTCTAAATTTGAAATTTCAGCTTCACCTGTAACTATTTAACCTAATTGCGTTTTTTGTGGAACAATCGAATTCACGTTTGACTTAATTTGGCCTATTTATAAAAGGTTGTGAAATAACGTATTATCAAGCAAAGCATCTATGTGCGCTGATCTATAAAACTCTGGGTTGGCTAGTTTCATATTTCCAGGTATAATAATATTATCCCGCTTTATATTTCGCAATGGTAATAATTCAGTGATATTGTTTAATGCAACAAGATTTATTTGACTTCTATAATCCAAAGTCTTTGACTCCATGTGCGCTTTAACATAATATTGTGATCTGGTTATATTGCTTCCTAAGCTACTAAGGCCCGGTTGTACAGTCTAAGCTTATCCAAAGTTTAGTAAAACCAAGTTTAATTTCTGAGGTTACAATTGCTGAAATAATTGTTACCATAGAAATTGAACATGGTTTTACTAAACTTTGAAAAAGCTTAGACTGTACAACTAGGCCCAAATGGTTCATTCATAAAGTGTTTTTCCAAGCCTAAGCGATTAGCTAAATCCTCAGTAATGGAATGTGACCGAGAACCACCGTCGAGTAATACACGACAATCATGTTCTTTATTGTTTCTATCTAAAATTGTGGTGCAGGCTGTTTCCAATAAAACTTCAGAATTAAAGAAACTAGTTAACACAGCTTGGGGTCTTAGTTGAGCCATCGTTATTTGTATCATCTGTATTAGCAGCTTGTTTACTATTTAATTTGATTGACTAAAAATGCAACATCGTATTATGTCGTTTTGAACATATTCTACAATCATAATTTTTGCAATTGATTGTTTTATGATCACCGCGTAAACAATTAAGATAAAGTTGCGCATTACGTGCGGCTTCAGAACGATTTCTAGTTGATAGCGCCTTGAGTTTTTCACATTTGTAAATTGGATGTCCTTTGGAACGGATCGGACAATTATTATGATTGCCTAAGTGAGTGAATACCCGTTTATAACTATTCTGATTTGGCTTTTGTCTATCTCTATAGGAATTATCAAACTCTTCACCTTGTGCTTGCTTTTGTAAAAAGCTCATTAATTCATTATATTTGGGCGTATCTTCGTTTTCTAAGCTACGTTCCCAAGCTCTGCGCGTGAATATATCAAGTTTTGATGTAATGACATAAACAAGAAATGGATCCCAACTCGAAGTATCCAATTTAAGTGCCTTCAACGCATTCACATGCAGTTGTGACTTCTCTAATATTACCCTAAGATTGGAGGGTGAATCTTTTTGAATTTCTGGAGTCTCTAATAGTGATTTCAAATGTGCCTGAACAATGAGTCTCAGTTTGATAAATCTTTGGATTAATAATTCCCATGCGAAAGCATTTAATGCACTGATTACATTAGTAGCTTCACCTTTCAGAGCATTGTTCAAATGATGGAATTTTTCCACGGGGCGTAGAGTATCACTATCATGGACTAACGATTCAAATGTATCATGAGAAGTGTGCCAATTGATTGGTGTTCCATCGGAGGGTTCGATTTTAATTTTTGGTAAGAGCGAGTCAACAGATTTTGCCATGGATGTTGATGAAGTGGAATTGTTAGAATTATTACTAGATATAATAATTGATGAAGCAGGAGCTGACAACTCGCGTAATCTTTCATTGATAATTTTTAAACAATCGTAGTATGTCTCTTTGAACGCAGTTGTTTCAGTTTCAAAATCTGATTCTTACTCATCTTCAAATTCAGCCGTACTATCTTTTCTCTCTAAAGTCTCTATGGCTAATTGATGATTCAAAAATGTCCGATTATGCTTGTCTATATTTCTTTTACGGATTTGCAGGTCACCTAAATCTAAACCTTGCTTTTCAGTTGAAAACGTATATGAACGTGTTAACTGGCCCTTGACTACACCGCGTTTCTTCTTGAGGCTATTTGAATCTTCAGCCATAATGAAAGTGAGGAATGAGGGAAATGATAGAATTAGGTTGACTCAATGAGAACATTTACCGGTGGCTGCAATCCCACAAAGCAATTACCGCAATTGGACCTGGTGCTGATTGGTGTCGTCTTCTGTTACGGTGCTGGATGCTGTAGACTTGGAATCTCTGATATGCGGTTGCTGAGCACCAAACTGTCTCTCTGATAAGAGTTTGTATTATACTCAGACTATAGTTGCACTTTGCACTTATACACTGTACTCGATGATGTCAAGAATGTTTGATTATAATTGCCAAAATGAGCTTATATCATCCGGCTCGAAGGACCATGTGGAAAATTTGGAGCACCTATCTTTGGTGAACGACAACTATCGCTTCAATTCGCTAGTCATGAAGGTACACCGTCACACGCCTACTTAAATTTGTGTGACTGTTTTTTGTAATAGATTTAAATTATGCGGGCGTTGTGGTTCAATATTTACATTTATTTACTGTTTCCTTGCTTTGAGAATCACCGAATAATAATTTCACGGAACGTACAGTAAGAAAAGATAAATTTCGTCAGACAATGTTGGAAAACATACCAGAACTCGTAAATCAAAAACTTAGAATGAGTTTAGAAACACAAGAGATAGAACAAGTCTTCAGAATTGGTACACAAATAAGTTTGAAACCAAAGCCTGTTCTTTTATCCTTGAGAACTCAAAAAAAAGAAATGAAATATTGTATGCAAGAAGACTTTCAGCGGGAACAGATATATTCATGAACAAAGATTTGTCAAAAACTGAATCAGAGAGGAGGAGAAAACTCAATAATCATTTGCAGCAAGAGAAAAATGAAGGTTCACAAGCATTTATCAAGAAGAACAAGTTGATTATAAATAATAAAGCATACACTTTACTACAGTTGGAAGATGAAATGGAAGAAACTGAACAGGTTGAGGAATGAGAGACTAATAAATTCAAAAAGAGTAGATTCAATCTCCACTCCAAATTTATTCAAGGAAATAACAGAAGAAAACAGTGAGAACTACTCTGGAAACTAAAATATTCATGCAACAACAAGTAATACACAGAATAACATGCAGAGAGAGACGCTAGATAATTTCATTATGCGCACTAGATCCGGCACCAATATATCCAAAAGCACTCTTAAGACGGAAGAATCGGCTTCAAAAAACTGAGAAACTTCCAAAATAAAGATACTGAAGTAGTAGAAAATGGAAGTAATGAAATTAGTGAAAAAAATTAGAATATTATGGTATACTGCAATATAAAAGGACTGCATAATCTCTATAAGGACCATGAACAAAAAGATGAACTGATAGAAAGTGACATAATATGTCTTACGGAAACATGGCACACAAACAGAAATATTATAAAGCCAACAATTCTTGATCAATATGAATTATTTGAATCCTGTGCAATAAACGAAGAAAGTGGAGGAGGAACAAGTGGTAGAGTGCTAATGCGCATCTAAAAGTCTCTCAAAAGTATTGGTTTCGTAGAAAAAAATTTACATTGAATATTGCTACAGCTGAAAATAAGCGCGGAACTTTGTCTTATAATAGGAACAGTTTTCATTTCACCACTAAAATATTAAAATACATCCATAGGTATGTCTGAAGAAAACTTGACTGAAATAATGAACTCTTATAGTAATGCAACATTGATAATCGGTGGAGATTTCAATGCCTGGATTGACACTCTAAGTGAAGGAGGAGGAATTTATTTGGAAATAAAATCCTCATTGCAACACGAACCTCACTAGATAAAACTCAAAAGGCATAAAGCTTGTGAAATTGATGGAAACAGATGGATTATTCGTATTTAATGGTCGATCAATCAATATTAGCCCCATCAACTTCACATTCATGACAAAAAACAGCAAAAGTATCATTGATTAAGTTTGGGCTAATATTGAGGGATCAGATAATGTAGAAGATATTGAGGTTAGTAATATCATTATGAAATCTCATTTATCCGGAACACTTACATTGAGAAATACAAACTGTGGAATGAATAAATCGAATGAGAAAAGAACAACATTAACAGCTATACAGTATTCAAATATGGTATTCGATGGGAGCAAGATAAGGAAGAACTCTTCAAACAAAAATTAGACTCATAAGGAAAATCGAGTCAATTAGCACAAAAAGACAACTACGAGTTTTCCCTGACTCCAGTAAAAACTGTATGTGAAGATATAGGCATATTAAAACTACAAAAAGTACAAACACTAATAGAAATAAGCCTTGGTTCGACAAGGAAACTATGGTTTTGCAGAATCAAACCAAAAACTGCTACAGAAAATATAAAAGATCCTCAGAAGAGAAACATTCGATCTTATATTCAGGATAAAAAGAAAAATACAGGACAAGGAAAGAATCAAAGAAGAAAGATTACATCAACGCGCAAAAATCGATGATCAATAATATTTCGAATCCTCAGGATTTTTGGAAGTTGTGTAGAACTATAGCTACAAAAATAAGAGCTACTAATAAATAGACTTTTTTGGTTTTAATTCTGTATATTTAATTTTATTTTTGACGTTTCGACTCTCTAGTTGAAAGTCATCATCAGAAAAAAATGATACAAAAATAAACAAGGCAAGAAGGTATCAGATACCTTCTTGACTTGTTTATTTTTGTATCACTTTTTTCTGATGATGACTTTCGGTTAGAGAGTCGAAACGTCAAAAATAAAATTAAATATACAGAATTAAAACTAAAAAAGTCTATTTATTATGATATAATTCTGAAAAAATGTATAGATCATTAAGAGCTACTAACTCAATAGACATTCAATAATAGGAACAATTTTCTCAAGCTAAATACATTAGAATGGAGATAGTGAACCAAGATCGGTTTTTCGAACCAAATCTGTCGTACTTTGATGATCAAATTACTAAAAACGAAATCAAATCCGCACTAAAGAACCTAAGAACTGAAAAAGCATCTAGAATAGATTCAATCACTAATAAAGTGTTAAAAGCCCTACCAGAAACCAGGAACGGAGTTTTGATTGATATATTGAACAATTTCTGGGATAAAGAGAACGTGCCGGTTACTCTCCAAGCCGTTGAAATCATCTCACTCCATGAAAAAGAATTCATGGAAGAGCCATAAAATTACAGACCGATTGCTCCAGTGTGCACAATAATAAAACTTCTAACTCAAATTATGCTCAACAGATTATCAACTTGGACTGTAAGTTATGGGATAATACCTTAAGCCCAAGCTGGATTTAGACAAGGAAGATCATGCATCGATCTTATATTCACATCAAATGCTATTGTACAGATACAGCTAATGAAGAGAAACAATCTGTACGCAATATTTGTTGATTTCGAAGGTGCCTTTGATAACATGAGCTATCATCTAGTAGAGAGAAAACTTTACGATTCAGGTGTGAGCGCTAAGATGATTCGAATACTCCAAAATATATATGATGAAGCAAAATTAAGAGTACAGGTCCTGCAACAGACAACTTTCTTGATTGACATTATTAAAGAAGTTTTATAGGGCGATTCTCTTGGTCCTCTCCTATTTTCAGTATTTATGGCTGATGTGGACAGATTCTCAGGAGAAAAATGTAATCTAGAAGGTACATTCATATCAACAAACCTAGAAAAACTTGATGCCCCCGAAGCATACTGTACAGAAAACAGTTCAACAATCAACTTAACCCATTAAAGACTAGCGTTGCCATATGGAAACATTTTACAAGGTCTCTTTTATCACCACCTGTGAATTAATTTTTGAACTATAATTATTGTTCAACATCGCAGTCTGCAGCAGATAGTATGTCGGTGGTACCAAATTTCTCATATTCATTTGAGTACTTGCTCTGATTTATTCATAAATTTGAAGACGAATAAAAGTGAGCATGGAACCTATCGACTTCAAATTAGTGTAAGTGAAATTTTTGTTATATGAATCTATTTTCTAACTGAAAGTTTTTAGGTTAGATTTCTGTAATAGTCATTTCATCTGATAGTTACATTTATATATGTTTGAAGCTTATAACACTGAAGATATTCTTTCGTAAATTGTTGTGTTGCCATACGGCAACGCCAGGCTACAATGTGCTCAAAATATTTACTTTTTGCCGCGGGGGTCTCACATTGCAAGAAGCGCTAGATATTGTTTATTCCGATGATAATAATACTGGAGATATTCACATTGAGCCTCCAGATCCCAGTGAACTCACTGATGAAGATTCTGCAGACGAAGATGATGGCGGTTTGGTTGATAATTTATCAGGTAACCAGTTGAGAGCTGGAGCAGAGGTTGAAGTTTTTGAAAATGAGGCTCCAAATGAAACTATTGGACCAACTTCAACTGTATTAGATGAGAATTTGAAAGTCGATTTGACAAACATTATTTGGGAAAATGGTGACTTGATCTACTCAGAGAAACCGTTTTCTGAACCAAATTATGAAGATTTCAAGTGCCTAACACCGACAGAAATTTTTGAGTTGTTTTTTGATGGAGAAATTCTGGATTTACTGGTGACAGAGTCAATAAATTATAGTAAATTCAATACCTGTGCTAATTTTACAGTAAATCAGCAGGAGATGGAATGTTTCCTAGGAGTTCTCATATTATCTGGATATAATATGGTTCCTGGAAAGAAATTTTATTGGGACACTACAGGCGATATCGGTAATGATTTAGTGAAAAATTCAATCAGGAGAGATGCCTTTATTTCCATATTCCGCTTTCTGCATTGTGCCGACAACAATAAAATTGATAAAGCAGATGAATATCACAAGATCCGACCTCTTATAAAATTATTGAAGAATAAATTTTCGAAATATTTTATTCCTGAGGTTGACATTAATTACGACGGATCAATGGTGGAATATTATAGACGTCATTCATGTAAATAATTTATTAGAGGTAAACCTATACGATTCGGCTACAAAATTTGGAGTTTGAATACAAAGAGCGGTTATCTTATAAATTTTGTACCTTATCAAGGTAATGATCCAAATATTTCAGTAGATTATCAGAGTGCATTTGGAAAAGCTTCTGCTCCCTTAGTCACAATGATGAACGAATTGGATCATGAGAAGCGAGATTTGCGGTACTCAATATATTTTGACCATTTATTTACCAGCGAACACTTACTTTCTTATTTGAAAAAAGCTGGATAGGGTGCAACTGGAACAATAAGGGATAACCGTATTCCAAAGGACTGTCCTTTACTCAATAAAAACTCTATGAAGAAAAAATCAAGAGGAGAATGGGTTTCAACCTTAGATAAAACAAATGGAATTCTATTCGTGAGATGGAACGACAATAGCATTGTGACTGTTGCTTCTACTCCGTACGGTGTAAGTCCTCTGAACCAAGTGAAAAGATACTCTAAATCTGAAAAACGCAACATACAAATTACAAGACCTTATTGCATTGGAAAAAATAATTCTTCCATGGGAGGTACAGATTTGATGGATGAAAATATATCTCGCCATCGAATCAATATTCGAGGTAAAAAATGGTGGTGGAACCTATTTACGTGGCTGGTAGATGTAACAGTACAGAATGCGTGGATCTTGCATAAAAATTCAGGAAATAAATTAACACAGTTACAATTTCGTAGGGTGATAGCTCATACGTATCTAAAACAATTTGGGAATCCTCCAAATATAGATGGTCACCCATCTCTTAGTGGTTCAAGTAGATCCGATTCAAGAATTGGGGATGATTTGAGATACGACAATTACGGACATCTTCTGGCACAGACTGCAGAAGGAAGAAAACGAAGATGTGCCAATGAAAAATGCAAGTCAATAATTAGAACATATTGTATTAAGTGCAAGGTTGGCTTATGTTTAAAATGTAACGTTAATTTTCATACTTAACTGTAATAAAACCAACTTATGAAAAATAATGTATTTCACGTACAAAGTTGATATCCTCATGTCCAAGCGTTGCCATATGGCAACACCTTTTTTCTGAAGAACTAGCAATATTTTTGTAAAAAAAATTGCTTTTAATTATTATTTGATCTCCATTCATACAAAAAAAATTAAGTAAGAATGAAATTTAGAACAAAAAATCAACTCCGTCCTTTATGGGTTAAGTAAGACTTGAATAATCAACTTTCATAAAGGTAGGAGTCATAAATCAATGGAATCATTTACCTGTCAACATATGTATACTTGGGCATACTATCCTCATCATCAGGAATATTCCTAGAAGCAGCTCAACATCTTACAACCAAGTCAAATACCGCAATTACATGTGTTAAACAAATAATAGCTAAGTTGAAAGTGGAACTTCGGGAATTTGCATAAAATCTGGTCATCTAACTATATCACCGGGAGAACAAAGATACGTTTTTTCAATAGTAACGTAAAATCCGTACTACTCTATGGCTGTGAGACCTGGAAAACTACTACTACATTGATAAACAAACTTCAAGTGTTTGTTAACAAATGTCTTCGCAAAATCTGCAGAGTATACTGGCCACAAGTGAGAGGAAACGAAGATCTATGGGAAATGACCAATTAAGAGATCAACCGAGATATTGAGAAAAGAAAATGAAGGTGGATAGGCCATGCTTTGAGAAGGGACCACGACAATATCTCCAAAACGGTCCTTGACTGGAACCCTCAAGGGAAAAGGGAGCCGGGTAGACCGCAGACCACATGGAGAAGATCAGTCCTAAAAGAAGCTGAGAAAACGGAAAATCCTGGAATGAAATCAAATTGCTGGCCAAAAACAGAACCAGAGGAAAAGTATTCGTAGAAGCCCTTTGCTCCTCCTAGAATTCTACAGGAATAAATAAATAATAATAATAAAAGTGGAACCATTTTCATCAAGACAAAAGCTGTATGATACCGTAGTGATACCAACAATGATATATGCTTTAGAAGTTTGGAGCCTAAGATAAATGAAAATATTGGAAAAAAATAAAGTTGGATATTTGAAAGGGCTGTTCAACTGGCAGAGAAATACGCCAAATTATATGGTCCACTGAGCAACAGGACACATAAACATAGAGATTCTTATATGCAGAAAGACTGTCGACCTATGGTACAAAATATTATTGATGAGAAACAACAGATATCCAAGAATGTGTTGACCAGCCACTTGAAATGAGCAAATCAGAATCAGAAATGAAATACAACTGGGCATCACAACTCAAGAATATGTTTATAAAAATTGTATATAAGTGATGATAGGATGCTTAAAGTTGCATAGTATTGAAAGAACCCCTTGAAAATCTCATCCTGAGCTACAAATAAATGTTAGAAAATGAGGACAGAAGAAAAATTCCAGAATCACCTATAGCACTATATATGAAGAAACATTGATGTTTAAAATACAGTAACTATGTTTTTTAGTCAATATCAACATCCTAAAAACTGTAAGCCAGTAAAGATTAGTGAACATCACCAAACCCAAATTCTATCTGAAAGGTGTGGCACATGAATTGAATGCCGAAGATAATTGCACTTTTTGTAACCAAAAAGAAAAAGAAGACATCTATCACTTCATCGTGAACTGTCCTTTGTAAGCCCCAGCTCGGAGTCACTATATTCAGAAATATTCAACTGACGTCACAACTGAAAGTCTTGCAAGTAATCTTTTGAACATGACAGATAACAAATACCTATTTTATATTGCTAACTATGTAAAAAATGCATTGCAAATTCGTTTATTCATGCTGAACCAAAAACTCACACACTTAGAGTACCAATCCAATGTACGGTCACTGAAAACTACTATTACTAAAATAGAATAAAACTATATGTATCATATTATCCGCAATTTTTGAGGGATCATTAAATTACCTATTGCTAATAGTTATCATTCATCTTAAGTGCTCGAATGTATAATCAACTTCTTTGTATATGCTTTAGCAAATTACAAATGAATTATCATCATTATTATTACACTGCGAGTAGTACTAAATGCGAGTATGGATAAAACTTGTCAGGCATAACCATTTTTCTCAATAACTTTTTCCCAAATTCTCATCTTTTCTAGCATTTTTATCCCCTATAATTTAGCGAATCGTTCTGGTGCATAATTATCGGATCCAGTATAAGTTACAATGGAACAATTGATTTTAACATATGTGACTTATCAATTCCTTTCAATAAATGTATTAAAAGTGTAGAGACAGTTAGTCGGTTTTTCTAATCCAAGTAAAAATTGAATGTATCCAATCAATTGATGGTATTTGAAATATAATTTTTGTTCGTGCATATAAATAAAAGTAGCTGTTTTTTCTATTCATTCTATTTAAATTTGAATTTATGAAATGAGACAGAATTTCTGAGATATTGAGTTCCAGGTTTCATAATTTAAATTTTCATTGCCACGTGAAAATTTAAATTATGAAGCCTGAAATTCAAAATCTTAGAAATTTCATGTCTTATTTCTTGATGATTCAATTTGATTTTTCATTATGACTTTGAGTTATCAAACTAATTTCGGAGCAATTGATATAATGATACAATATTTCATAGAAAAATAATATAATTACATATTTTATATTTCAATTAATACAATATCAATATTTCCTATATCTCTATGAATTACAATTGATGATACATGACAATCTTTTGATTCACCTTCTTTGCACAATAATTGAAATTTTGAGAGTATTTGCGAATGATGAAAACGATGAACAGATACAGTTATAGATAATCACATAGAGTTAGGATCAGACAATTATTTTACACAAAAGTATAAAATACATTATCGGGATAAAATTTTTACTAGATACATTGTTGTGTGGACAAAACTACTCATTGTAAAGAACGGCAGAAAATACACATTTTGTTTCCAATTCCAAAAAAATTAATAGCTTTTTGAACTTTGCGTTATTATTGGGATGAGAAATTCAGGTAACAGTATTCGGACAGGTGATTCGTTTCAAATATTTCCTGCTCTTCTCGAATTATAGGTGATCGTGATGATTTATCCATCTCGATAAATACTTGCAGCTATGAGAATTGTGATAAATGGAAAATCCTGTGTCCCAGATACTTTCTGCTCTTTTTGAACTCCAAATGAATGATAGGACCGTGAGCTGAATCCGAAAGAAGTGAAGCGGTAGCAAAAATACAGTACTTATATACTCACCAATTATTTGCGGTACTTCGATTTCAATGTATTCTTGCAGCGTCAAACCGAAAGTCGTTGTATGGGATCCAGAACAGCATAAAGACGATTATCTTGTCCAGTTAAGTATGTATTTGTTCGTTTGTACCACACTATAATAGCCTCATCTTGAATTATTCTTCTAGTTGAATTGAGAACAATCTACTTCTGTACAAGATATTTCACACAAATTTCGTACTTATACTGAATAATCGGTTTCTTCTTGTATGAAAAACAGTCTTCGACGCGCCAATGTTTCTTGTAGCTCATCTAGAAAAAGTAAGAATGTTTATACTCATCCAGATTTTCAACATGATCAACTTGTATATACTTCATATCTACTAAAATTTATTCAAAAATCTAACTTATCTCTTCAGTCTTGCTCAAAATTTTGAAATACTTCTCATTTTTGCACATTCAACTTATTTTCATAAACAAAATAAACAAACAGATGTCTGTTGTCTACCTAGCTACCAATCGGATTCCAGCAAAATATTTTATCGTGCAAAATCTTCTGAAACCTGGCACACACAGCTAAAAAAATTAACTTTCTCCAAACTCGCTAGATAGCAATAAACTGTTCAATAAGAGTGAACATTCCCAGTACTTCCTGATAATGAAATAAGATGAGAGTAGCAGCTTATTCCTAAGATGCTCATAGATGGCAGCACAGTCTGGCACATATTCTGACTGTATTCAGACTATTCAAATCAGCTGACTGAAGTGCAATGAACTTGTGCAGACAATCTAATGATTAAGAAATGTATTATTTGAAAATATACGTCAAGTCCCTGAATAGGCATGAGATTCATTAATAATGACATATAAATACGACTAATAGACAAAATTTTTGATTTCAGAGCCAAATTCAATTGTTCTCCCAACACATGCAGAAATAGAATTATCGAGGTGAGCGAGTATCAATGTATTGCCAAAATACTAATATTCTTCTAGTTTGAAATGATCCATTAACAAGACTGCGATGGTTCAAAGTTGGGAAATACTCATTCTAATCGACATTTTTGCAAAAAATAATTCATGAATAGTGAGAATCGTAGAGGCGATAGGATGTCACAATGCAACACATCCTGTGTTACATCTATCGGAGCAGAAAAATTTTCAGCCTGTGTGATCTGCAAAAAGGCATTGTTATAAATATTTTGTAGTAATATTATCACCTTACCTGGAATATTTGCATCAAAGAGCTTGTGCCAAAGCAAGTTATGGCTTATTGAAATAAAGCTAGCCGGGAGTGCTGGTAGGAATTGATGATTATTATTTTTATATTTGAAAGTTGCGCCTTTCTGTGAGTGTCGATAAGTTGAATGTTCAGTTTCAAAAAGTAGCTGTCAATGCTAATGTTCGTTTTCTTTTGTGTGCGATTGAATAGGTGCTTTGCGTATCTGATTATTTGATTGTGTAATGAAAGTTCACTCAAACTATTAGAATACAACAGGTTATAGGCCCAGATGCGTTTCTGCATGAAAATATTGAAAATGAAGCAGTTTGAGTCCGAGTGAAATATATATCAACTAAAAAAAAAAAAGTGTTGAAAATGGCGTCAGCAAACAATGCAATTGAACCCGCCCTTGTCAACAAACTAAAAGATAAAGATGATTCTCAAATATGGATATTCACTGTTGACATTCTGAAGCATTAAAGAAAAAACTGACGTAGACATCACGTGACTTACTTGTACAACATTGGATATATATAATCGAACACAACATCTCATCATTCCACGGTTACTCGGTTGCCATGGAAACAGTAGGTCATCATTCTCATGCTACAACGTTTCTAAATACTGATCTCCAGGATTATATGGCTAACAGTTCTGAATTTATGCGCAAAATTCCAAGATCGTCAAGTAAAGTGCACTTTTGACTCAGTCGATCTCAATGATAATAGGATAGTACTATTATCTTGAATACTGTGTTCTAATATTCTACGTTTAATCGTTTTGGATTATTGCGGAAAATTAAAGAATGTTTCAAGTAAACTGCGCACTCCCGGCTCAGCCGATCACAATCATAATGCAAGGTGTACAACTAGATGATATAAAAGTGCTAAATACGGAATCTGAATATTCTGCGAATGAATATTCTAAATTTATGAGAAAAATTCGAAAAGTCTATAATATGAAATACACTTCTGGCTTGGTCGATTGGGACGAAAATAGGAGATGATCATTTGGATGCTATAGCAATTTCAAATACTGAATTTCATTATCCTGCGGCTTATCATTCCAGATTTATGCGGATAATTCAAAAAAAGTATCAGGTAAAGTTCACTTCCAGTACAGACGATTGCAACCATAATGCGAGGTGCACATCAAGATCCTAGGTTCTATACTAGTATTTTATACAAAATTTCAGCATTATACGTTTGACGAACTCTGAGATTTGCGAGTTACGCACAAACACACATATTTACGTACCGACATCAAGTCAAAAATAATCAAAATGGATTCAGGGATGCACTAAACGGATATATCAATCAAAATCTCGATATGTGAATTCTGTCGATTTCACAATATTCCCTTGTACTTTTATAATGCTGGAATCAAAGCTGGACCGTGTGACTAAAATAATGAATATTGATTCTAAATTTGTATGAAAAAGCATGTCATGATCCAATTTTGTCGTTTTTGTCATGCTTACGAAATGAAATTTGAGGAAAAATATTCAAATATATTGAATGTCAAAGAAAATTGAGAAAATTGATAACATATTATCATTGCCTACCTTATTATTTCAATTGAACTGATTGTTACAAACGGCAAGTCTGTTATACACTACACTTCCGGCTTGGCCGATTGATACAAAAATAGTAGATAACTATTTTGATGCTACAACAAGTTCAAACACCAAATTCCAATATGCCATGGCTGATTATTCTAGTTTTATGCAAAAAATTTAAAAAAATATTTTAAGTAAAGTGCACTTCTGGCTCAGCCGATAAGCAGATAAGCATACCGATAACCAGATAAGCATACTGATATTAGATCAAGTTCAAATATTGTATCTCAGTATCTTACGGCTGATCATTCTGGATTTATGCGAAAAATTCAAAAGAAGTTCTGAGTAAAATGCACTTCAGGTACAGGCAATTGCAACCATATTGCAAGGTGCAAATCAACACCCTATACCAGTCTTAAATATGGAATTTCAGCATGATATGTTCGACGGTTTTTGAGATTTGCAAATCACGCACGTACGAACGTACCGACATCAAGCCGAAAATAGTCAAAATGGATTTAGGGATGTTCAAAACAGATATATCCATCAAAATCTTGAAAGGTGAACTCTGTCGGTTTCACAATATTCACTTGTTACTTTGTACAAGTAAGTAATTATTGATGGATCCGATGTAAAACCAGAAGAACCAGGCAATGAACTTGATTTTTACCACCTTAAAGATACCAAAGCCAAGAAAATGATGATATCCACTATACATAAGAAGTTATTCCCACACATACTGAATTGCAAGACATCAAGTGAGATGTATAAAAAGTTATGTAAACTCTCTCAACACGAAGATGATCAACATAGAGTCACACTTATGAAAGATTTTTTTGGCTCCAAATCTGAAATAGGCGAAGATATGTCCTCATTAATCAGTCGTCTAGAAAATATTATATAAAAACTCAAAGCATTAGGTGAGAATATCGCGGATGAAATGATAATAGATGAAATCTTCAGTTCATTACCAAGTAAATATTCTTATTTTCTGACTTCATAGGAATCCGCGTCACATGCTGAAAGGAATCTGACAAATTTAACTGCTTGCTTAGCTAAAGACGAAAAAAGACTTCATACAGCAGACGAAAATGAGCAAATAGTTTTCACTGCTGGTTCAAAATTCTGTTTCAGAGGTAAGTCCTTCAAACATGTTGCTAGATTTTGTGACAAAAAAAAGTTTATAGAAGCCTTCAGATGAAACTAGGACTAAAAAAGATTATAAAAGCCATGGTAACCTGAGAAATTATAACAAAGATCCTAAACCGTGTGGAATCTGTAAGAAAACCAATCACAAAGAAGAAAATTGCTTTTTTCGTGAAAATAAAAACACGCAAAAAAATAAATATCGAAATCAAGTATCGCTTTCGACCACATCACCAGTGAACTCAACAAAAAAATTGATTGTGGATTCTGACTCCACGAGTCCTATAACAAATGATGGTAATCTACTCATAAATGCACAGCAAGTAACAACACAAGTGGAAGTTGCAAAAAAATCATGTGCTATGTCAGCAGAGAAAATCGTTATAGTTGAAACACAAGACTGTATACTTAGAGAAGTTTTGTATGCACCAGAATAACCAAAAAATCTAATACCTGTGAATGCAGTCACAAAAAATGGAGAAATCGTTATATATGACAAAGATTGAGTTGAAATCAGTAAAAACAATGAGATAATATAAGAAGGAAGTAGAAATTCGGATGGTTTGTATACTGTTAATCTTAATTTCATCCCAGAAAAGAGGATATAGTTACTTATTGCAAAAATGAAGCTTCAATATGGCACTGAAGACTTGGCCACATCAGTAATGATTATCTCAGAAGTACTCTAAGAATAACTGAAGGAGTTAATCTGTCTTCTCATCAACTTGAAAATCTTAAGAATAACTGTGAAATTTGTCTGAAGCCAAACAATACCGCCTGCCCTTCAACAGCGTGAGGACGAGAGCAACGAGACCTATAGAAATCGTACACTCAGATCTATGTGAACCTTCTTCACCAACATGTGATAATAAGGAATATATTCTTACCCTACTGGATGACTATACACACTTCGCTATGATTCATTCATTGGAAACAAAATCACAGGCTACAGAAAAAGTTATAGAATATATTCAAGAGGCAGAGAGAAAATGGTTCTTGAAAGCTTATAAAATAAGAACAGACTGTGGCTGAGAACATATGAATTTAAAACTCCAAAACTAGTGAAAAGAAAGAGGAATTGTGATGGATGCATCTTCCTCATTTACAGCACAGCATTCTGGTGAATCAGAACGGCTCAATAAATTGAATGAAATACAAGCTATGATTTTCGACTTTGAGATCGATCAGGAACTTTGAGATGAAGCAGCAACATACCTAATCAACAGAAGCCCAACAAAAGATCAATCTTCAGCCCCTGCTGAAATATTGTACAAAAAAGTGTACTACGTATTCAAAAATAAATACACCATTGAAAAAATCAGGTGAACGTAGTGAAAAACTGATTTTCGTTGGATATACAAGCAGCGAATACCGTCCATGGGATACGGAGGGAGTGGTCTTTTTAGAAAATTCATTTGGAAAAACTCAAGACAATAATGAGAAATATATAAATATAATGGACTACACCGCTGATGATGATGTAGAATCACAACAAAGTAACGAAAATAATGAGGAAGGCAAAACTGATACTGAACAAGATAGAATTGAAGAAAACGAAATCGAGAAGGATGAAGGCACTGTGAATAAACAGACAGCTCCAGCAGAAAGGTCTAAAAGAAAAAGAAAACCACCTTATCGGTATGATGACTATGTCCTGTTAACATACAAGAAAACAGTAACAGGGCCAGGCAATTGGAGGAGAAAAGCAATCAATCATTGAAAGTAAAACCTGGAATGTTGTACCAAGAAACAAAGTACTAAGCGGATAGGAAATACTCACAAGTAGATGAGTACTTGAAGAGAGAGATGACGGAACATATAAAGCACGATTAGTGGTTCTAGGATGTCAACAAGAAAATGATATAGATTACTCAGAAACATTCAGTCCAGTTATTAACAGTGGTCCATTGAGATGCTTATTTGCTTTGACACAGAATAAAGACCCCAACCTATACGCCCTCGATATTAGAACAGCCATTTTGTACGGCAACCTGATAGAAGGAACTTATATGTATCCACCAGAAGGAGTGGGTATCAAAGGTATCTGAAACTACAAATGGCTCTATACGGAATGAAACAGGCACCGCTCAGATGGAGTATTCGTATCCCTGATTTTTTTGAATCTAAAGGATTAACCCAGATGAAATCAGAACCATGTATATTCAAATCCCATGACAGATCTCTGATTTTAGGTTTCTATGTAGATTATGGAATCTTACTTGGAAGAAATGAAGAAGTAATGGACACATTACTGCAGGATTTGAAAACAGAATTTGAAATAAGAGTTACCGGAAACCCCAAGAGATTTTTTGGAATGAATATAGATAGAACAGCTAAAAGGTTAACCCTGACCTAGCGACATATTATTGGAATTTATTTGCTTGATTATGAGCTAACTGAAGCGAAAATGGCTTTAACTCCAACTGAAATAATAAACGGTATCGAAGACAGTGAAAGAAATAATTGTTTTCTATATCGGTAGTTGCTTGTAGGCCTGCTCTATATTTCTGATAGAACACGTCCAGATATATCGTTTGGAGTAGATTTCTGCAGTAAAAATATGGAAAACCACAACGATAATGACGTGCAAAAATTAAGAAAATATTCAAAATATCTTAAAGGAAGTTTGAATAAAAGTATTGCATATAAAAATGATGAAACAGCGAACAAATTAATTCTTTACTGTGATTCCGAGTTTGCAGGAGACAGAGAAATAAGAAGAAGTACAACTGGATACATTCTTTTTTATTATGGCGGTCCAGTTAGTTGGTGTACCCGAAAACAACCAGTAGTAGCCCTCTTCACAGCTGAGGCTGAATACATTCCGGGAGCCGAGTGCGAAAAGATCTTTTATTTCTTAAAATAGTGTGTGAAGTATTAACAAGTAAAACGGTGAAAGCAGAACTGCATGTGGACAACCAAAGTGCAATTAGTTTGATTGAAAATGGTGCTCTGAATAGAAGATCAAAGCTTATAGATGTGCGATTTCACTTTATACATGGAAAAGTGAATAAGGGTTTGATGGAAATATATTATTGTCCTAGTTTGGATCAAATAGCTTATGTATCCTCCAAACCACTTGTCAATATAAAATTTCATCATCATGTTTCAAAATTTGTAGAAATTTAAAGATAAGTCTGATTTTTGATATGGTATTTATTCATCTTATTTTGTTTATAGAACAATTTATAATTAGGAGATAGTGTTGGTAGGCATTATTGATTATTATTTCTGTATTTGGAAACTGCGCCTTTTTGTATGTGTCGATAAGTTGGATGTTTAGTTTAAAAAGGCTGTGTGAAAAAATAACTGTCAATGGTAGTGTATGTTTTCTTTTGTGTGAGATTAAATAAGTGTTTTTCGTATGAGATTACTTGATTATTGATTGGAAGCCCACTCAAACTACTAAAAACACAGGAGAGAGTCTACGAAAGTTGTATGGACGTTCTGTTGATTCAGTCGTAAGTATAGGTGAGATGTAGCTGCTGACACAAAAATATTGTCGGTTGTTCTTCTGCATCTTCTGAAGCCCACTTGATCTCTATTCAAAATACCATGTTGTTGGCTTCATGTTTGTAATCTGCTATAATTGGTAACATAATTGAATAGTTAGCTTATCGCGTAATTTTTTCGAATCTTCAACATATATAAACAAAGAAACTGGAGGGAGTTCACTGTTTGTATTTCCTGTTATGAAATTCGATATATGTGAAGCCATAGATGAAATGAAATCGAAGAAAACTGAAGATATTTATGAAATAAATACATTTATCATCGAAATAGCTAGAAACTACATTTATGATATACTTGCTTATAATATAGATGAATGTATAGATAATCAGCTGTTTGCAGACTGCTGGGAAATATCGAAGTTTCACCCAATTTTCTAATCAGGCAATCCAGAAGAAGTGAAAATTACAGACCAATATCCATTCTGTCATCTTTCTCAAAAATCCTTGGAATAATTTCACATAAACAGGTGTCAACTTTCTTGCTGAAAAATAATACATTATCAATATGAATTTTGCAAAAATTGATCTACAATATATGCTGTCTTGTAGCTTGTAACGTATTTTTCCAATGGACTGCAAAAGAGTCTCATAATTCAAAGACTATTTGTCGCTATCAGTGTAGCATCAGTCTGTGTGCCTCATGACATAATTGTCGAAAAACTGGACTACATTGGGATTCGCGGAAATGCACTCCGAGTTTTGGAGTCCTACTGTTCCAATCGCTTCCAAACCGTCTTTATAGGGAAAAATTGGAATAATCTTTCCAAAAATACTACTGGAATTCCGCACGACTCAGTACTAGGTCCTTTCATATCCTCAATCTATATAATCGATCTAGCAAACAATATAAACACTTATTCCGTATCATTCGCAGACGATACAACGTTTCTGATACAATCAGAAAACATCAATAAATTGTGTCAAACAAATTGACCTTAAAAAGTGAAAAAGCTCAGTGCGTAACATTTTCAAATGATGACGATCAAAGTATTTCTACTATTAGGTTTCTTGGTCCTATTCTTAATCTGAATTTCATTTGAACAAATCAAGTATATGTTGTGCTCCATGCTATCTCGAACAATTTACCTAATCAAGAAAGTGCGGAAATTAGTTAATTTTAATTCAGCTGAATTATTATATCATTTCCTGTTTGTATCGCATCTCACATACTGACTAATAGCTTGGCCGAACACAATCGACAATATATTGTATAGAATATTTAAGCTACAAAAAAGTGCGATGAGGCAGTTATTTCAGGTGAATTAGAGAGAACATTGCAAACATCTTCTCATGAATTTTAAAATTATCTCTCTATATTCATGAGTTATTTTCAATGACGTACGTTAGATAAGAGAACACTTACATCAATATACCACACATGATCAATACCACGATCATAACACAAGAAATGAAACCCATTTCTAAGTACCTAAAAATAGATTGAAAGAAGAGACTCCGTTGGTCCAAAAATGTTTAATCACGTACTCTACACAAATGAAACCTGATCGATAGAGAAATTCACTGTTAAAGCAATTTTTACTGAAAAATTTTATTACCCTACAACTAAATATTTTAATGATAAATTTCTTTGAAATGAAGGAGTTTTCATATGTAAATAGTATCTTATGTTAATATTTTATATCATTTTGTAATTTATTGAAACCTGAATAAATATGTCATATCATATCAATGACAAATTCTGGCACACAGGACTCCTTCACCCTGTAAACATCATCTCCCTCACTATTATACACTCATTGAATCCTACATCAGCGACAGACATTTCTACCAAAACTATAAGAACAGTCAATCAAAAATATACCCTATCCTAGCAGGAGTACCTCAAGGTAGCGTTCTTGACCCATCCTTTATCAAAGTTTTACTGCAGATCTGTCAACTGACAACCACATACTAACTGTATGACATACGCAGACCACACTGCGCTGTTGGCATTACATGCAGACCGTGTGAAAGCATCAGCAATGCTGTAGTAATCGCTGAATAAGATCCAAGATTGGGCTGAGAGATAGCGAATAATACTTGATGGAAACAAATCTGTGAATGTGGTATTTACCCTGAAAAAAGCAATATGCCCGGAAAAACGCCCAAACAACGAAACACTAGTAGTCAAAAGCAACACTGGGTACCCAGGCATGCACCTAGATAAGAGAGCAAGCACCTAATTACAAAAAGAAAGCAGCTTGATATGAAGTTTAGAGAAATGTATTGGCTAATGGGCAGGAAGTCCCCGTTATCTATAGAGAGTAAAATCCTGCTATACAAAGTCACAACAATCCCAGTATGGACCTACGGGATACAAATCTTGAGATGCGCCAAGAAGTCAAATAGACAAATGATACAAAGGTTCCAAAACAAAGCCTCGAGAATAATAACAAATGCACCATGGAACGTCAGCAATGAAACCCTTCACAAGGATTTATTTATGGAATACGTTCATAAAAAAATCAAACAGCTAGCTATGAAATAATAGTAATGATGATAATGATAATATTTATTCACCAATTGAAGTATGTACAAAATACAATGGCTTGTCAAATACAAAATATATGAAAAAGGAAAATACAAGAATAGAACCAATTAAAAGAGTTTGTGATCAAACAAAGTTGGTGCAATTTAGATACTCATCTACAGAATAAAAACACTTATTTGTGAGGATGACTTTAACATGGAATTTAAAGGATTTCACACTAGAAACTGATTTTATACTCTCAGGAAGATGATTGTAAATTTTTACAGGCATGAAAGATGCATTCCGATGAAAACTACTGGATCTGTGTAATGGCAGATAAATATCGTTACATTGTCTAGTATAATATTTACTCGTCACTTGCCTTGTTTGAATGGATAACGAAGGATTACTTTCAACAAAAACAAGACAATATAGAATGTATAAATAGGGCAGAGTTAGCAACCTCAGCTCAGGGAATAGATCTCTGCAAGACACACTAGCGCTATTACCCGTAATAGCTCTGATTATCATCTCTGTGTTCTAAAAACTTCATTGGAATGAACCGAATTTCACCAACAGATGATGCAGTATGAAAGCAATGAATAAACTTGAGCATAGTAATATTTCTTCAACAGATCAACACTGACATGATTATATTTAAGTCGCCTGATAACAAAACATGATGTATTTAATCTGCGGATCACGTACTCGAGTAGTTATAATTCACAGATTCTAGCATAGCAATAGCAACCATTGTTGCATGGGCGTGCAGAATGTTTTTATCTCCGATAATGGGTGTAAATCTTTTTGTGCGCCTCTGGTTGTGTCATGGGTGTAGAATGTAAAGGTGAGCGTGTAAGATCGTATAATGATGTGTGGAAATTCAGTTGGACGCCACCGACTATTTGTTCTGATCATTTTTTTGATCACGAGCGTAGAATATTTTAACAGTGACATGCTGTTCAAAGATGAACATGCTTATGTTATTTATTAGTATTAGGGGTAACAACAAAGTGCTGGATGAGAGGATGTAAAGACCACACAAAAAATTGGGAAGGAAAAAATTTATTCAAACATTACAACAAGTCATTTTCATTCACATAAGAATTGAATTAATTGTCAAAGCCCAACCATTCCACTAAATATTTGTCTTTGTTCCTACGCAAAATCTTCTCAACCAGAAATATTCCTGGATATTTGGTTCGTTGTATTTCTTGTTCATAGAATCCGCCAGCTGTATTCTCACCATTCTCATCCTGCAGCAAATATGTCACCGGGGATGTTGGCTGCACTTCAATTATTCTGAATATTTCGGTACTCCAAGATGGGTGATAGCTCTTATCAAATATCGATTTATATTTACTGATTCTAACAGAATCACCCACTTTATATCGACCAGATGGAGCAATTTTAATTTGATTGTATACGGTGTTCAATAATTTCTTCTCATGTTTTTACTAACATTTGCTGGTTCCATGCCGATAGTTCTGTGTTTTGTATTATTATAATTAGCTGATAAATCTTCTAGCATATCAAACCATTTATAGTATCCTTGGTAACTGAATTGCTTCCATAGTTTTGATTTCAACGTGCGATTAAAGCGTTCCACAACACTTGCTTTCATAGTGCTGTATGTCGAATAATGATTTATACCATGCTCATTCATCAGCTTCCCAAATTCTCTATTGAAAAACTTTTTACCCTGATCCGTCTGTAGATTTTTTGGGATTACACCGTCTTTGAAAACAGTGTTCATTGCAAATGTGACATCCTTACCCGTCTTTGACTTGATTGGTTCAGCCTATGCTCGTTTGGAGAATACATCAATCACCGTCAATATATACTTATAACCTTTATTTTCCTTTGCATACGGTATCATTTCAACGAGATCCGCTTGGAATAAATCATTTAAACCCTTAACTATAACATGTCTTCGTTTGAAATTTCGACGTGCCGCTTTGTGCAGCTTGTTAGAAATACCTTTTTTGCTCATAGTAAATCTGTTTCAAGTAGAGTTTCAACGGAGAGTTTTTTTTTTTTATTTCATTATTAGGGTGTATCGATATCTGCGATCACTAACACCTGGTACATTTATCTACAAATACATTCTATTTACAATATACAGTTTGTTATATGTTGTTGATGAGGTTTATGTCGGTTAAGTATCTGATTACATTTTGGGATGTTGTTCTATTATTGGCTAATACTTCGTGTAGTGTTCTTGGTAGGATATATTTAAGTCTCTGGTCTGTGTATTTTGTACATTGTGTGAGTATGTGCTCTACTGTTATAGATGTGTTACATGTATCGCAGTGTTTTTCATCCGTACGTTGCATTAGATGTTCGTGTGTGTATCGGGTATGGCCTATTCTCAATCTTGTTAAGATGACTTGATGTTTCCTATTTTCAGGGGTTGGCCAGTTGGATGGGTCCTCTTTTACATTACGAAGCTTATTATTGGATGTTCTGCTCCATTCTTGTCTCCATTCTTCATGTATTAATTGTGTGATTTGGTCTTTAATATCATTTGGTGAAATGTTAATGGTTGTGTATGTTTGTAGTGAACATGCTTCTCTGGCTGCTTTGTCTGCTTCTTCGTTTCCCTTTATTCCAACATGTGATAGTACCCATGTAAAGTGAATCTCTTTTCTTCGTTCTGTTGCAATGTTTAAGTGTTTTTGAATGTTATATATTCCTTGATGTTTTGAGTATGGGTTGGTGATGCACTGTAGAATACTTAACGAATCTGTGCATATGTTATGTTTATTGTAATTATCATTCATTGCATATTCTACGGCCTTATTCAAACCAAATGCTTCTGCTGTGAAACTAGAAGTATTATCTGGTAATCTGTAGAATAATTTATTTTCGGGTGTAATTATGCTTGCTCCAGTTCTCTCTTCTTGTCTTGATCCGTCTGTGTAGATGGCTCTGAATTCAGAGAATTCTTCTTGAATTTCCATAAATATGCTATGGTAGATCTCTTTGGGTGTGGTATTTTTTGGATATGAGGTCATGGTTAGGTTTATATGTGGATTTTCATGTAACCAAGGAGGAGTTTCTTGTATGTTTGTTTCAGCTATTCTAAATTGGGTTAGGTTAATGGATTGGAATAGGTCGTATGATATTTTTTGGAGGGGTGAAGTATTGAGCACGCTGATTACGTTTTCCTTTATTTTGAAGAAGAGTTTAAAGGTTAGTTTCGATGGTTGACTGGCAGTTTTTGTAAGGTATGATGTTATGAGCCTTTTTCGCCGCATATACAAAGTTTCTTCGCCTGCTTCATATAGGATACTTTGAACAGGACTTGTTCTGAATGCTCCAGAGGCTATACGAATTGCTGTGTTGTGGATTGAATTTAATATGTTAAGTCTACGGGGATGTGCTGTGTGATATGCTATGCAACCATACTCGAGTTTCGATCTTATTATAGTTTTGTAAATTATCAGGAGTTCTTCTTCTTGCGCTCTCCATTTTGTATTTCTCAGCATTTTTAGTATATTCAGCCGCTGGAAGCATTCTTTCTTGAGGGATGTAAGGTATGGTTCCCAAGTTAATTTATTATCTAGTATTATTCCGAGAAATTTTTTGTTGTTCACGTATTTTATATTGATGTTGGAGTAGTCTAACTGTGGGTTACTACTATGATTTCGGGAGCGGTAGAAATGTACTGCTTGGGTTTTCTGGCTAGAAAAGTTGAGACCAGTAGTGTTAGCCCATTTTTCTAGATTTTTAAGGGTTTGTTGCAACTGTGTTTGGATGCTTTTTATGTTCTTTCCTTGGCAATATATAACAACATCATCTGCGTATAGTGATATTTTCACATTTTTTGGAATATTTTCGGTTATTTTATTAGTTGCAATTAGGAAGAGAATAACACTTAGGATTTCCCCATGGGGAACACCATTTTGTTGTGTTTTTGTGTTAGATAATTTTTCGTTGGTTTTGACTTGAAATGATCTATTTCCAAGATAACTTTTTGTTAGTGAGAGAATGTGTCCGTCAATCTTTAATGACTTTAGCGATTTTAGTATGTATTGTTTCCATGTGACATCGTAGGCTTTCTCCATGTCAAGAAATACGCTTATTAAGTGTTGCTTTCTATCTTTCGATTCTTGTATTTCTGATGTCAATGCTATTATGTTGTCGATCGTCGATCTTCCATTTCTGAAGCCATTTTGTTCTTTAATCAGAAGCTTGTTTTTTTTCCAAGTGCCATGTCATCCTTTTGCTCATCATTTTTTGTAATATTTTTCCAAGAGTATTCGACAATGATATAGGACGGTAGCTTGTAGGGCAGGTTTTTGGTTTGTCTGGTTTCAATACCGGAACAACTATTACATTTTTCCAGGCTTAAGGATAAGTCTCTTGTTGTAGTATATTATTATATATGTTTAGTAGGTGTTGTGTAGCTGAGTCTGGGAGATTCTTGAGGAATTCAAATGGAATTCCGTCTGGTCCAGGGCTGCTTCCTCCTTTGATTTCGTTTATTGTTGTGTTTAGTTCGTGTAACTGGAATGGTATATTTAGTGGATCATTTTGCGTGTCGCAAATCTCCAGTGGTACGGCTTCTGATTTTTGTTTATAGTTCAGAAATTCTTGTGTGTAGTGTCTGTCCGAGGAGTTTTCTTGGAAACTTTCGGCTAAAATATCTGCTATTTTCTGAGGATCAGATATTATTGTGCCATTTGTGGTCTCTATGGCATTTGTCTGTTGTGTTGCTTTACCATTTTTGATTTTTCCTATTTTTGACCATATTTCCTTTGGCTGTGTCTGGGTGGTTAGTGTTGATACATAATTCCTCCAAGATTGCTTCTTACTGTTCAGGATTGTTCTACGAAGTATTGCTTGTGTTCTTTTTAAGTTTATTGAATTTTCCATGGAGTTATTCTTCTTAAATGCACGTAGTGTCCGTTTGTTATTTTTTATAGCATTTTCTCAATCTTGGTTCCACCATGGAACGATTCTCTTCAGTTTTCCAATTTTTTTTTTGTCCAAAGGTCTTATTTGCAGCATGTATCATGTTGTATGTGAATTCGGTTACTGTTTTATCTATGTTTGCTGTAATTTTTAGGTTGTCAGTTGTTATATTTTGTTTGAATTCTTCCCATTTGTTATCATCTATTTTCCACTTAGCGTAGATTGGGTGCATATCATATTCTATCTAATGTATGGTTGATTCTATTATTATAGGGAAGTGGTCGGAATTGTAGAGGCAAGGAGCGGGATTCCAAGTCATATTTGCCGCCAAGGAAGGAGTGCATAGTGTTAGATCGATAGCCGAGAGTGTGCCAATATTTTTACATATATGTGTCGGTGAGCCGTCATTTAATAGAATGAGGTTGTTGTCACTAAATAATTTTTCCATTAGTTTTCCTTTGTTGTTTATGTTGTTGCATCCCCATATGGTATTGTGTGAGTTAAAGTCCCCTGTTATTATATATGGAGTTGCTAATTGATTTATAATATTTTGTATTTCTGATTTTTGGATAGCTTGATCAGGGGGAATGTATATATTACAGATTGTGATGTCGTATGGTGTTTTTGTTTTGACTGCGATAGCTTCCAGGCTTGTATTGAGTGGAATCTCATTTGAGGAATTTTTTGAGTTTATTAAAACAATTACTCCGCCGCTGGCATTGAGATGGGTTGTTCGGTCTTCGCTATGTACTGTGTAGTTTTTCATGTTCATAGTTTGTGTGGTTTTTAATCTACTTTCTTGGATGCTTATGTATTCCGGTGAGTAGTCTGCTATTAATTTTTGCAGTTCACCCATGTGGGCAATAATACCATTACAATTCCATTGTAGTAGCATTATTTGTGTCTGAATCTATGGATTCTTGGCTTGAGTTAATGTCGTCGTGAAGTTCTTTTCTTAGTTGTTTAGCTAGTTTATTCTGTATCTTCGTGAATCTAGCCTTAATTCCTCTCTCGGTCAGCAATGGATTTAATGATTTGAGCATGTGTATCAGATTAATAATATCGTTGGTGAATTCTCTGGCAACGAGTCATTGGTCGGAGACTATGAATCCGTCCTCTAGAAATTTCTTCAATTCGTCGTATGTTAGAATATACTTTTGTGGATTGGTCCTCATTTCTATTTCCACGGGTTCAAGGGTTATGTCTAGTGATTTGACTGGACTTTGTGATCTGGGTTTTTTAGATTGTTTCTTTAGTTGTGGGTTGTTTTGTGTTTGTGTCACTAGAATAAATGTTTCTGGTTGTATGTTATCTGTTATTTGAGAAGTGGATGTGATTTTTAACGTCTTCTTTGACTCTTTGTTGGAGGAAAAAGTGGGATAGTGAATACTAGTAGGATATGCTACTGGTAGTTTTGTAGTAGGAGATGTGTCGGAGTCTGAAGCAGGGCGTTTGCTTGATGGATTTATTGTATTTATGTGAGGCATTTTTTCTGCTTCTTTGCAATTATTAACTGGTGCAGGTTGTCTGAATGTCGAATTTATTGTATTAATGTTGGTGGCTACTTCTATTTTTTTGTTTCTATCTGAAATTTCTTGTTTATCTTCTGTTTCACAATGGTTGCTTGTGTGGCCTGGTTTTTTGCATATGAAACACATGGTAGTCTCTTCATTTACAAAAATTCTATACTCAGTTTCTTCGTAGTTCAGAGTTACTGTAGACGGGAGTTGAATCTCTTCGTTTGTGTCTTTTTCTGTGCTTATATAGACTTGTCTTCGGAAGCTAAGTACATGATAGTATTCATTCTCTTGCATTCCTACTCTCAAAAACGTTATTGGTGATACAAGACTTAGGCCTGCTTTTTTCAATGATTGTTCAATTAAATTGTGGGGAATGGACGGACATACATTGGACAGAATTATTCTCTTAGATGATGTTATCATCTGACGTACATTAATTACATTGCCGTCTATTATTTATTGTGTTCTGTAACTATTTTATCAACTATTGCTTTTGTTTTCACGTAGATACATATTCTGTTCTTAGATATTTTCGAGGCAAATAATAAGTTTTTTGGGCCAATAATGTTGGCTATACTTATTATATAGTCTTTTATTTTTAATGTATCAATCGCGTTCAAAATTATTGCTTGTTCTTTTTTTGGAAAGTTATTAGTATTCATTGTGGTAGATTTCTGTAATACTTGATTGTAAGTTTGGGTTTGCAAATTAGTTGGTTGTTCATTCATGTTCGCTGTGTGTTCTTGAGAGTTCATTATCGTCTTTGTATGCGCGCTCCTGTACACAGGAGGTGCTATCGGTTTAAGTTTTAGCTGTTAAATTATAGATGGCTATACTTGTTACTATTTTGGTTTACTTTTTCATGAGGTTGGAATAATTTTGGGGATGAGTGAAAGGGGAACATTAACCCTAAGTATAGAGATCTACCTGTGTTGTATGCTGGCGTTGCTGAGTAATTAAGAATCCCAATGATTATGGTTCACTTCAGTTTTTAGGTTGCACTTAGAAACACGTGGTTTGCACTATGAAAACCTGAAAGGCACTGCAACGGAGAGTTTCTGTGGACTTCTTCGCCCTTGCAAAGGTGAAAATATTAACTTATCATTCGCTGCAACTCTCTGACCTTGCAACGATAGTGGTTTGTGTTATGAACTCCAGTTTAGTTGAATCAAATAAGCTTTATTCACAAAAGAAATGAGATACATACATATTGTTACATACTAATAAGTCTGTTAACTATTACATTGAACAATATGTAGATCATAGAGTCTCCAAATCAAGATGTCCGAAGATCAGGAAGTCTGTAAAAGAAAACAGAGATATGAGTAAATCATACTCAGTAAGGATCCATGACTGAAATAAAGGACACTGATATAATCATTCTCGCAAGCGACCCTCAGAAAACAGGAGTTGGTAGGAAGAACAACTTCAAGAGAGAATGAATACCTCACTCCACGCTGCTCGCAGGAATTTATGTGAAACTAAGCTCCGTTCCACTCTAAGCGTGAATCTGCGGAAAGACTCCGCTTCACATCCTGATATAACACTTAAGATATCCAGGAGGGCACTGCTGGCCCTGGAATTACACCAGTGCATCGCTGGCCGTTGGGCACCTCCTGATATAACACTAAAGATATCCAGGAGGGCACTGCTGGAATAAAGGGATTAAAGAATAGCAACATATCAGCTCAATCGCTTCATACTCAACATCATACTCAATAACAACAATATCTAGAATGGTCAACCATGGATAACTCACCGTGAATATCATTATAATATTCGGCACAAACACTGCAATAAAACACAACTATTCACTTAGAACGATGAAACGAGACTGACGAAACAGTTATTGAATAAGATTACTGATATGCATGTTATGCTAACGTCATTATCTGCAATTAAATTATTGTTATTTAATACTTCAAGAAAAATCCCTAACAGTTCGGCTTTCCTGACATTCATCTCGTCCTCGAGAAGCTAATTCTCCAAGCCGTAGATATCGGCATCAGAAGCTGCGATATCAGAATCGAAACTTGTTTTTCCTAACACTAAGGTTATACCATTTCATACATTCCACAGCTATGACATTTCGGTACTTCGTTCTCTTACTGCAATTTGAATGAGGCAAATCTTCGATTTTGTATCCATTGTTTCGTAGTATTGGCGTTAAAATGAAAGGTCCTGCTCACTGTGTTTATAAATTTCTACTATTGCCAACACTAGCAATTTGTTGTATTTGACTCTCAATCATGTTTGTAGCTACTTCTTGTCACAATTCTTGTATTTTACTGACTGTTGGTCGTCCTTGTTGTACTTCTAAGTACGCTTACAACTACGTCTGATGGTGTACTTGGACGGTAGCTAAAAAGTAATCCACTTGGACTTATCTTAGTTGTCGAATTCACAAAGTTATTCACAAGGAATTGATTATCTCCAATTTATCTATCCCAAGTTGCAACATATTCGGCAGTAGTTGCCAGTGAAGTTAAAACGGTAAATTCTACTCTCTTGCCTTGCTGATGTGTTCCATTTTTTTTCCATTTGTACAATATGATGTAAACTATTTGGTAATTAAAACTGTTCCTGGATCAGATATCAATCTGGTCGATATTCTTCCAAAGGTTTGTAATAAGTGATCCCCAAAAACTGATAACGTGTTTCGTTTCTGTATTTTTACTGCTCTCATATTTTGTGAATCCATCAACGACGACTATCACGTAAACATTGCCTGATGAGCTTCTAACAGAAGGTCCAATACTATCGGTGTTTATTGTACAGGTACTTTCTCTATGGGATTAAGTATTGCTTGGTGTCTTCCTTTTACCGGTTTGTGGTGCATACAATTCACACAACAGTCAACTTATTTCTCCACAGAACGCCTCAAGCTAATTCCATGTCTTATCTATCCCAAAATGTCCAAAGTTGTTTTGGTAGGTGTGTACTATTTACATTTGTTGTCCTTTGGGTACAACTCATTGTATTCCAGTAGCAGTAATCCGATATACTCGTTCATCTCTGAGGCATCAATCTTCATATACGTTCTTTTCATAATCAGTTTCTGGTGGTTCACTTGAAACACCTTTAATCATCTTGAGCTTCTCATGTGTCATTGATCTGCGAGGATACAATCATCTGGTTCAATGTGCAAAATGTTATTTCCTTGGGAGATTCTTTGATAGTTGCTAGATGAGAATCCATGTCGTGAGCTGTTCGTGATCCTGGGCGATATTTTATATCAAAAGTATATTCCTGAAGACCAAGCTACCATGTTTCGATTCTAGGTACTGAGTCTTTCTTTGTACACGTAGTTCTCAACGCTTTACAGTCTGTCACCAATTTAAAATGAATTCCTAACAAATACATTCTCAACTTTTTCATTGCTGCCACTACTGCTAATGGATATTGTTTGTCCGACTTATTCTATTGAAGAAGAATTCCACCTGAATCAATCTTGCTTGCAACTGTTTGAAGTTTTGTATCAGTATCAGAGTTATATAATCTTAGAAGCGGTCTTTCTGTCAATCTTGTTATTGGTTGTAGAATGCTTACATAGTTCTTGATGAATTGGCGGAATAACTAGTGAGTCCTAAAAACTATTGCACTTGGTATACACTTCTAATTGTTAATCTGAATGATGAACAATTGAACCCATACCGGCTATCGGATGTCACAAGCGCAGTCTATATTTTGAACTTTTTGCTATGAGTGTCTAGTAATATCCTAACGTCATGTCTGGAGGGGTGACAATCTCACACTGTAACCTAAGTGAGACGTCTAAAATCAATGCACATTCGTTTTTCTCCAATTTTCTTCTTTACCAGAAATATTTGAGCCAAAAGAGAGATTTGATTAGCGGATTGTATAGGCGTCTGAAAGTTCTTGAACCATCTGTTGTTCTCGCTTTCTCCCCACAATGGATCATTTATCAATTTTTCAATTCTTTTCGCAGTTGATTCCCTCATCATCACACAAGTAGATCTCAGATCGATAGGCTTTTGAATTTTACTCCATCTACTTCTCGTCAAAGAAATATTCATCATGGTCGCTTCTCTCTATTATGGTTGCCAAAACATTCCTTACTGGTTGAACTTGTTGTTGCCGAATCGGTAGCTGTATTTGCTCTTAATATGCAGACTGATGTCTATTTCTGTTGTACTGAGTCCAACCTGAATAATGTGCACCACGTCGATGTTTCATACATTGTGAATGTCTATGTCCTTGCTGTCCATAAGTGAAGCAGCGAGCAGATACTAGTCCATCTCCAAGTCTGTTCACCGCTACGTGAGAGCGTTTCATCTTATGTTGAGATTTCCTTAAGCTATTGGATAGCGAATTTGCCTCTTACTGTTTTCAGAAACAACAAAAGTGATTCTGGCTCCTCATTGTATCTAGTAGAGCTGCAGAACGTTCATTGGAGTCATTGATACCATCTATCGTGCAGGAAACTGCCTTTTCTCTCGTGAGGTCACACAAATCAAGCTTCCCAGGTTACTTTCTCTACTCCTATCCATGAGTGATGGGCTTCCAGCTGTAGAAAGAAATAGAAAAGCGGGCGGTTTGGCTGTAACATAATAAAGCATTCGTTAGGTTATCAATGCAATTAGATGTAGCCGTGATCCTGATGTGAACTGTTCAGATCCCACTTCTGATAATTGTTATGAACTCCAATTTAGTTGAATCAAATAAGCTTTATCAACAAAAGAAATGGAATACATACATATTGTTACGTAATAATAAGTCTGTTAACTATTACATTAAGCAATATGTAGATCAGAGAGTCTCCAAATCAAGATGTCCGAAGTTCAGGAAGTCTGTAAAAGAAAACAGAAATATGAGTAAATCATACTCAGTAAGGATCCATGACTGAAATAAAGGACACTAATATAATCATTCTCGCAAGCGACCCTCAGAAAACAGAAGTTGGTATGTAGAACAACTTCAAAAGAGGAAAAATACCTCACTCCACGCTGCCCGCAGGCATTTATGTGAAACTAAGCTCCGTTCCACTCTAAGCGTGAATCTGCGGAAAGACCCCGCTTCACATCCGAAGGATGTGAATCTGCGACACATGCAAACTTTCGTGAAGTGATCTGCGAGGCCATAGAAGAAAGAGTTGAAGCCAAGTTGAAACTAAGTCTTCGCCTGCTCACTCAAAGATATGCAACCAAAACGCTGGGCACCTCCTGATAAAACACTAAAGATGGCAGGAGGGCACCGCTGGCCCTGGAATTACACCAGTGCATCGCTGGCCGTTGGGCACCTCCTGATATAACACTAAAGATATCCAGGAGGGCACTGCTGGCCCGGGAATTACACCAGTGCATCGCTGGCCGTTGGGCACCTCCTGATATAACACTAAAGATATCCCGGAGGGCACTGCTGGCCCTGGAATTACACCAGTGCATCGCTGGCCGTTGGGCACCTCCTGATATAACACTAAAGATATCCAGGAGGGCACTGCTGGAATAAAGGGATTAAAGAATAGCAACATATCAGCTCAATCGCTTAATACTCAACATCATACTCAATAACAACAATAGCAATACTCAAATAACATAATATCTAGAATGGTCAACCATGGATAACTCACCGGAAATATCATTATAATATTCGGCACAAACACTGCAATAAAACACAACTATTCACTTAGAACGATGAAACGAGACTGACGAAACAGTTATTGAATGAGATTACTGATATGCATGTTATGCTAACGTCATTATCTGCAATTGAATTATTGTTATTTAATACTTCAAGAAAAATCCTAAACATTTGTTATTTATTTTGGTTTCAATTAGACTTCCTTCGATGTTATATTGAATGTTTCTTATTATCGCATCGCATGAGAAACTATAGAATGATTCGGAGTTCCCGTTTTCAAATTTATATATATATATATCATAATCTATTCAGACACACAATTCTGAGATGAAAAGAGCTAAAGGAATTGAAGAATGTGCTGTTAGGAATCAACTTACACATTCAGACTATAGAAACGCATTAACTTCAACAGAGCAGCTTCATGTTGAACAAAACTTGTTCAGGTCAAAAAATCATGTAATCTACACTTAGACACAGAATAAATGTGCATTGTCAGCTAATGATGACAAAAGATTTCTGGTCAACAAATCCAACGATACTTTAGCTTAAGGACATTTCACAATTAGAGATTGAATATTGTTGAATTTAAGATTATTATCTCTGTAGAATATAAGATTGTTTGTATAAGAATTATGTGCATTAACTATAGTTATAATTTTGTATTAAAAGTATATTGAATAAAAAATAGTATCAATTATTATTGTTTTCTTACTATAACCCTGAAAATATTACTTGTCTGCCATCCTTTGCTCACAAGAAGTATTTCAAAAGTTTTTCCCAAAAGTTTTCAAAAAATAAGCTATCCTTTCCCCAATTATTTCATAAGGTACAAATGGACCTACAATAAGCTTGAAGATTCATTGTGTCGGTTGAGAATTCAAATATGATCATCTGCAATCAGTTCAAACTCATAAAAATTCTATCCTTCAACAGCATTCTTTACTACTTCAACTACATACGCATTCGATGACCATGATTTATGAATGATTGCTCACAATGTCACACGTAATCAGAAAAATTATCATGACAAATAGTCAGTCGCGTCCAACTGAATTTCCACACATCATTATACGATCTTACACGCTCACCTTTACATTCTACACCCATGACACAACCGGAGGCGCACAAAAAGATTTACACCCATTATCGGAGATAAAAACATTCTGCACGCCCATGCAACAATGGTTGCTGTTGCTGTGCTAGAACCTGTGAATTATAACTACTTACTCGCAATGATTGATCCAAGATAGATTGTACTCCATGTTTAGACCAAGTATTTTTGTCTTAGGAACTGGTCAAATGACGGGGTCGTTAAGATTACTTAAAATTTTGGGTTGATTACCCTTTAACATAAATTGGATCATTTGAGTCTTAGCACTATTCAATACTACACCATTCGATGAACACCATTCTAGCATATTATTCATACTATCCTGTAGCTTGCTATTCAATTCCTCTTTCGAAGTAGCACTAACAATAATTGATGTATCGTCAGCAAAGAGACAGACGTCAGCCTTGTTAAAAGTAGACGGTAGATCGTTGATATATGAAATAAAAAGAAGAAGTCCAAGAATACTACCTTGGGGTACTCCACAATTAGTTTTACGCTGATTTGAATGATATTTTTCGCCGTTTATTCGCAGGCTCACAAGCTGAATTCTGTTGCTTAGATACGACTCAATTAATTGTAAAGCACGACCACGTATACCGTAAGATGATAGTTTTAGGAGAAGTAACTCATGATTTATAGTGTCGAAAGCTTTTGATAAATCAAAAAACACACTCGCTGTCAACATTCTTTTGTCCAAGCGTTCCAAAATGCTTGTTACGCTGAGATATAGTGCATGTTGTGTAGATTTGCCTTCAACAAAACCGAATTGACAAGGACTAAAGATATTGCTATCGCAAATGAAATCAATCAAACGATTGTAGAGTAACTTCTCAAAAACTTTCGAGAAGGCTGATAGAAGAGATATAGGCCTGTAGTTTTCTACACATTCTTATCTCTATTTTTTACGAGAAGATACTACACAATTATCCGAATGAGCTACCTCTCAGCTTACTGGAAGACGAAAACACAATCCGAAGACTTAGAAGAAAAAGACATTAGACCTGACCATTTCAATCAACGCATGCCTATGATAATTAATCTGGCTCCTTAGTTCACCAAATTGGTCAGTTTCAAATGAAACAATATACTAAAATGAGAAAAATAAAAATATCAATGAGACATGAAGTTTCTTTTATAACTGACGCCAAATTGCTGGCAGATGGTCAGTATTAGAACTATTACAATAGATTTTTCTTGAGTTTTGCAAAGAGTCTCGAATCTTTATTACATTATTTTCAGTGAATTTGAAGCTAATTTATGTTGACGCAGAATGGTTTGAGAGGGAGACGACCAGTTAGACAAGTACAGCTGTACCCAGCGTTGAAACACAAATGCCGTGTTGAGAGTTCTCAAACGTTGGACAAACCTGGGAGCCAGAAACATTTTGTCAACCTTACCATTTTGTCTGCACTAAATCGACCGTGATTTTACCTGTGTTGCGTAAATAGATAAACATAAGATGGAGCTTTCATGCAAAAAAATTCTTGTGGATTATGTTAGCTCGCAGAACTCGGTAACTGGATAGATATCAGTCACTCTGATGTAAGTACATCATGAATTTGAACCACAAGAACATCTTCTTTATGTTCAGATCAGATTTAGCTCCCTCACTACCACTATGACTGTACTTAATTGCCGATTATTTCACAGCGTTAATATTGTCACAGACACTATTCCATGATATGATGATAATTCAAGTTGGCATTGGAAGCATTCAAAAAATTGTTTCTGGTAGTTGTTGAACATTCGGAAGAGAGCTCACTGTCGCAAAAAGTGAAGGTTTTGCTCCTGAATTTGTCGAATGGTGATCTGCTAAGTGGCGATTAGAGTTTTGACAACAATCAACTTGTAGTTATCACTTCTAACAGAATTAAAAGCTCAATTTTTCAAATGAGTGTTTGATTCTCTTATATTGTACTTCATATGGAAGCGGTACAAAGTTTTCTGCTCACGTAGAAATTGAGAAATATGATTTCAATTATCTGCAATCCTTCTTCATATGAGTCTCAAGTATGACGAGTCTCACATTCTCTCGTACGCGCGGTATAAAGTTTTATCCAAATGTGATAGCATCGCTCCTAATGGAATCTGCAGAAGAAACCATCGGTGCTGAAAGAGAACCAGCAAAATATGATTATACTATACCTGAGTGTGATAGCAGCAATAATTGTGAATCAAATGAGTTGTTTATGGATGTTTCAACAGAAGAGATACGAAAAGAGAGGTAACAACATATTCGACGTGATAACGTGTATCGTGTTTGACTTCCTACTTATCTTGTGAGGACCCAAGGACCATTTCAATGTGAGTACACATCTTCAAATCAATATTGACAAAAATCAATATGCATTTTAAATATCATCGAAATTGATACGATAACCTCAAAATAGCCTCAAGAGCTCCAGTTATGGTTCCAATGTAGAACAAAATATCTCTCATTCAGTTATCACGTTTATCAAGTAGTGTGAGGTTTCAAAAAAATGTTTGATTATATGATACTCTTGAAACAAGTAAACAGGTAACAAGCTTAGCACCCATTGGGATATATTGTTATTCATAATTTTGTATGCATTTGAAATATTAGGATTGTGTCATGTAACATTAAGGACGTTAACTCAGCGAGGAAGAGACGGAAAAGTTCGTGCGAGAGAGAGGGAGTCCACGTAGTTTTTTATGTTTGAAGTGCGGCAACATAGCTTTACATGGACATACGTAATCTGTGCCTGTGTGAGTGTATGAGTTGAGCAGACCACAAGGCGCGCAGAGCGATTCCGCAACGTTGCAACCTCTCTCTAATGTCTCTCCCTCCCAACGTTAAACTGTAGTGTTTACATTCCTATTATGGCTCGTTCTTGATGATAAATATGGATAGGTGGAATATTTTGAATGATAAAATCTCTTCACACTTTATTCTAACGTATATTGTTTTTCAGAGATATGTTAAGAGAAGTGTTTTTGATATAAGTGAAAATGTTCTTGTTTGCGATGTTTAATCTATACCTCCCATGTTAAAAACTCAACTTTAACGACAAATTTCTCTAAATTCTGCATGGAGAGTGATATTTGAAAAAATACTACTGTATAGAGGGCATTTTCATTCACAAGAATTTTCAATTCATGGAGAATCTAAATAAATCGATTTAACCAGTGGACGTTCTTAAGAATGTGAATTTCTTCAAACAAAATGGTATTCGCAAGACTCTACCAAATGTTAGTCACAACCCTCAGTTTCTCACGGTTTCACATGAAACTGCTAAATCAACTCCACGTGTGACCAGAGTCCGAGCCAGTCAGTAGCTGACATGAAGAATTTCAGGAGCTTTCCACAGACTTGTAATAGTTGTGTTAGCGATATTTTTCATAGGTTTTACGTAAGAATAATAATCATATCATTTTTAACAATTTCAGCAAGTTACACAACACAAAGGTTTTTTGAACGGGCCGACATCCATTTGTTACCTCAGTTTGTGTTATTATTTAGGAGAGTGAAGTTACAATGTCCTTAGCGTATCTTGAAGAGTTTAGGGTGAGTTAGTCACGTGAGTGTATTGGAGGTGTGTGAATTGTAGTGGTTGTATGGTATGTGATTTATATATTTCCTAATCCTTATCCTAATGGCGCGTAACACTGTAATAGTAGAAGCCGAGGCGCCCAACGATTTACCAGTTACCGGCCTGGTACCAACGATGCACTGCTTAGTACAGTTGTTCAACGTTCGCTTACATCTGAGTGGGGAGGTTGAGCTTCGGTTTGTTCTCGGCTTTCACTGAATACTTCAAATGCCTTGATGAACTCACTGTTAACAGATGCTAAGTCACTTTCTACCAGGTCTGGGACCTGAGGCGAGTCTTGGACTCGCTTGCAGGCCTGGGGTTTGCGCGTGAATCTGGGATTCACGATAGCGTCTGGGACGCTCAGTCCGATCTTCTAACCTTATTATCCTAGTCTACTTGTCTGAGCTCGAAGTGGTGTGATTGTGTGTTGATGATGGTTATTATATACCCCGTGTGCGGATGTGATTCCTCACTAAGCAAAGTAGTTTGCTTATGTTATGTTTTACTTCCAGAATACATGAGATCAACACTCTGAGACCGGCGGCTACTGTACATCAGTTATAGATGAATATTGTCTCATTGTAATGTTCAATTGGAATTTAATACAAGTGTTATATGAAATTATGCTTTGTTTAATTTATCCTCTAATATTCCAGAAGTGGGATCTGAACAGTTCACATCAGGATCACGACCGCGTTCAATTGTATTGATAGTCCATGCGAACGTTTTATTATGTTACAGCCAAACAGTCCCTATTCTCTATATCATATAACAGTTGGAAGCCCATCACTCGTGGATAGGAGTGGAGAAAATAACCGGCGTTGCTTGATTCGTATGATTTCATGATTGAAATGGTAGTTTCCTTCATTAAAGGTAGTATCAATGACTCCAGTATACGTGCTGCAGCTCTAGTTGGACACAATAAGAAATAAGATTAACTTTTGTTGTTCCTGAAAACAGTAAGAGACAATCCGGCATCAAAATCTTCAGGAGCTCTCAACATAAGATGAAAAGTTTCCACGCAGCGCTACTAAACAGACTTGGAGATGAACCAATATCTGTTCACTGCTTCACTTGTGGACAGCAAGGTCATAAATGCCCACTATGTCCGAAACTTTAACGTGGTGCACAATATTACAGAAATAGATATCAGTCTGCTCATCGAGAGAAAAGAAAATCACCAATTTGACAACAAGTTCAACTAGGAAGGAGGGTTTTGACAACCATAATAGAGATAAGCGACGATGATAAATATTTCCTTGACGTAGAAGAAAACGGATGAAGTTCAAAAGCCTATCGATATGAGATCTATTCGTGTAACGACGAGGAAATCAACTATACAATAATTGAAATGATTGATAGATAGTAGTGAAGTTTAAGAGGATTTGAAAATGGATCAGTTAAACCTCGAGAAATTGAGGAATACATGTTGGGGATTGATGGAGTGAGATGGAATCTGATCTTCCACGTTGTACCTGGCACCGTAAAGTCAATATCTATCATTTTAGGACAACTATTCGCCAGAAATTGTGGTCTGCAAGAGCTCAAAGAGTTCACGATTTTTAAGAGAACTGAATCGCCATTCAGTGCAATCGTACCAATTCCGTGCAGTAGAATTAATTTCTGGGTTAAGAACACTACAGTTATTCCTCTCAGATATGTAGGTCATATTACCTGTCGTACGGAGAAGAAAGGAGAAATATTTGTCGATTTGAGTTCACAAGCACCAGAAGGTATAATTCCGCGAATGATTGTAGAAGTGGATGATCATATGGAATGTATTAATCGTCGTGAATGTGTTTGACTCGGATCTGATGATACGAAGCGATGAAATCTAAGCTCGGAGATTGAAATGTATAGCTGATGGTAGAGAGCTTTAGTCAAGGAATGAAGAACCAGCAATTAGGGAAGATGAGCTAAATATTGGAAAGCATATAACCGAAATCTACAAGAACAACTCTCAACTTTGTTGAAGAAGCATCGAGGTTATTCTGCCAAAATCTTAAAATATATTCGACGCACGGAGTTGCAACACAAGTGAGTGGGAATCGTTTTGGCAGATAAGACACCTATTACCCATAGACCGTAGAAATAATCCATTGTGAAGAGAAAGCAAGAACAATAGATGGTTCAAGAACTTCTGGACGCTGATATCGTCCGCGAATCAGATTTCCTACTTTATGCACGAATATTTTTTGTGAACAAGAAAAATGGAGAAGCACGAATGTGCATTGATTAACGACGTCTCAATTGGGTCACAGTAAGCAATCGTTATCCTCTACCAAGGATTGATGATCAACTTGATAGATTACAAGGATCATATTACTTTCCCTCTCTAGACATGACGTCAGGATATACCCATAGATATCCATAGCGAAAAGTTCAAAATATAAACTGTGTTTATGACACCCACTGGCCCGTATGAGTTTATTTGTTTACCATTCGGATTGAACAACTAGGAGTGTATACCAGGTGCGACAGTTTTTAGGATTCGTTGGTTGTTCTGGCCAATTCATCCAGAACTATGCAAAAATTGCATAACCAATAACTAGATTGACGAAAAGACCGTTTCTAAGATTGTATTATCCTGATGCTAACACAAAAGTTCATACAGATGCAAGCTGGATTGATTTAGGTGAAATTCTTCTTCAAAAGTATCAGTTGGACAAATTACTTCCACTAGCTTGTTTTAATCGTCGAACATCTCCAACCGAATTAAAATATCCTTTTTACACAGTGGAGACGTTAGCAGTAATGGAAACATTGGGAAAATAGAAAGTGTATTCGTTAGGTACTCATTTAGAATTGGTAACGAACTGTTATGCCGAAGGACAGCAAGTACAAAGAAAGACTTAATATCCCGAATCGGAAGATGATGGTTTGATCTCCAAGAATATACTTTTGATATAGAATATCGTTCAGGACCACGAATGGCTCCCGGGAATGCTTTGAGTAGAAATCCAGCATGTATAGAAGAATCTCTCAATGAATTAAATATTTTGCACATTAAACCAGATGATTGAATCCTTACAGATCAATGAAACTTGAAAAGCTCAAACTGATTGAAGATATGCCGAGTGAACCACTAAAAACTAATTATGAAAGGAACATATACGAAGACTTGCCTGAGAGATGAATGTGTATATCGGAGTAGTCCCACTGGAATACAAGGATTGTACTCAAAGGACAGCGAATGCAAATAGTTCGCACCCGCCATGTTGGCTTTGGACATTTTGAAATAGACAAAATATGGAATAAGCACGTGGAGGAATGAATTGATTGATGTTTGAATTGTATGCACCACAAACAGCCAAGAAGGAAATACCAAGCATTATTCAATTCTATGAAGAAAGTACCTGTGCAATGAACACCGATCATATTGGACCTTTTGTTGAAAGCTCAGCAGGCAATATTTACGTGATAGTCGTCTTCAATGGATTCACAAAATATGAGAGCAGTGAAAATACAGAAACGGAACATGTTATCAGATTTTTGGGATAACTTATTTCAAACTTCAGAGAGAACACCGACCAGATTGATATCTGATCCAGGAACAGTTTTAATCCATGAACAGTTTGCATCATATTGTAGAAATGAAGAAGTGAAACACATTAGCAATGCGAGAGAGTAAACTCTACTGTTTAATCTTCGCTGGCAGCTACTGCCGAATATGTTGTAACTGAGATAGATAAATTGGGGATAATCAATTCGCTATAAGAAACTTTGGGAATTCGACAATTAGAAAAACTCCAAGCGAATAACTTTACAGCTACAGTCCACGTACTATCAGACGCAGTTGTAAGCGTATTTGGAAGTACAACAAGAACGACCAACAGTGGATAAAATATAAATAATGTGACAAGATGTAGCTACGAACATGATCTAAAACCAAAAACAATGAAAATAGAGATATGATAAGACTCACAAAACTGGACATAAGTACAAGAAAGAGAGATGGCCAAAGAAAAAAAAAAGAACCAATTGCAAGTGACGGCAATAGTAGGAAATTATCACAACAGTAAGCAAAGCTCTTCATCTTAACCGCAGTGTTACGAAACAAGAGACACATAGTAGAAGATTTGTTTTATCCAAATTGCAGTAAGAGAACGAAGAACCGAAGTGTGATAGATGTTGCAAGGATGAAAACATTTGTGATATCACCCAGTGTTGCTAGCTCATCGTCAAACAAATGAACTCCTTGAAACGATATTTGTGGATTGCAAGGCAGTATTCTCGAGGACGAGAAGGATTGTCAGGATAGTCGAACTGTTAGCGATATTTTCATAGGTGTTACGTAAGATTAATAATCATATAATTTTTAACAATTTCAGCAAGTTACACAACACGAAGGTTATTTAAACGGGCCGACATCCATTTGTTACCTCAGTTCACAGACTACCTATAAACTATAGACGGGAAACTGCAATGTTATGAGCTGGAACTGTCTTCTAGCGCTGTCTGATGACAGGAATAATAACTAACATCGATTTGAATTGATAGGCGGTAGTTTTTTGAATTTTTGAATGATATTTATGATTTGTAGATTTTTTTTGAAAGTTATGTGAAATATGGATATATTTTTTCCATATTCCGCATATTTCAAAAAAACTCGTACAATTTACACAATAACAATAATAAACACAGTTAATAATCAATATTTATTAGGTAAACAGTACAAATAATTTTGATTGATTTTATCCTTACATATTTTACATTTTTAAAGTGACCAAACAAAATTTAGAAGGCATGTTCCAAACATTTTTCATCGCTATGTTATCCTTGTCAAAATCATTCTAAAAGTAAAGATACAATAATTAGTCCTTCTCTTACAGAGACGTACATTGAAACAATAAGAACAAATCAGAATGAATATTACACATGAATTATGTCAATTTAAAATTGATTCTTTGGATCCAACAGCATTTAAAAATCATTTTTGAAACATTCTATATCGTCATTGTCAAAATTATTCCAAAAATAAAGGTACGACAATTTGCCTTATTCTTACAGAGACGTACATTGAAATAATAAGAATAAATCAGGATAAATATCAAAAATTAACTATGTCAATTTAAAATTAATCCTATAGAATCAACAACAGCATTTAAAATTCATTTTCAAAACATTCATTATCGTTATATTCTAAATCATTTCAAAAATAAAGATATAATAACTCGCAATTTTCTTACAAAGATGTACTTTGAAACAATAAGAACAAATCAGAATAAATATTACAAATGAATTATGTCAATTTAAAATTGATTCTTCAGATCCAACAACAGCATTTACATCCATTTCCGAAACATACATTATTGTTATTGTCTAAATTATTTAAAAAATAGAGATATGATAACTCTCCCTTTTCTTAAAGAGACGTACTTTGAAACAATAAGAACAAATCAGAATAAATATTATTAATGAATTATGTCAATTTGAGATTAATTCTTTGGATCCAACAACAGCATTTACAATTCATTTCCAAAACATCCTTCTAGTTGGCAAAGTGAACATTTTTTCTAATAAATCATATCTTCTGGCGCTTTGTTTCAAGAGAGACAGACACATTATCTTCTCCTCTCGTGTGTATCTTCGCACTTTCTACATCTTTCCTGTTTCTCTCGTCTGGAGTTCAAAGAACATTTGAGCAGATGGTGATAATAAGCTCATCTTCCTAGAATCATTTGTAACTAAGAAACGATCCGCACCCATTAGACGACTTTTGAAAGAATTGGTCCTCCTTCTAGAGCAAAAGGCGATTTTCTTTCACTGTACAGCAGCCTTGTATAAAGTTTTTGCCTTCGGTGTCAATTCATGTTGCTTTGTGACAGAAACACTTTGAAGGTTAAGAAGTCTTATAATTTTGTATGTTCTTATCTACTCTTTCCATCTGCTGCGAACATGAAATTAGCTGAACTGGACTAATCACGGTTGGACGTGGAATTTCTGAAATACACAAAAACATTTGTTGTAGCTCATTTTTTATTTTTCAATATCTACTGCACCTAGGACTATTATTAAGTTAAAAATAATTGTATAAAAATACCTGATAGATTAAGAGAAGGCAAAGCATTCCAGAGTAGTCTTGGATTTCCAATGCTCTTGTATTTGGCATCAAAATGGACAGATCATACACGTTTATTATTGTACACCTTCAGTTCATCCATAGAGTATAATTCCTCCATATCCAAAATATCCAGTCATCTTTTGAAACGTTCCAAATCCTGACAAGGATTTGGAAAACGGTGCTGGGACACACCTTTACAGAAAACATGATATTTGAAATCATTATCATGATGCAATTCTAAACAAATCTGCATGTATTTCAAGAAGAACTATTGATTTTTCTGCTTGCATTTCAATCATTCCAGAACTACACTACTCACAGATTTGTTCACAGATCAGCATTACAATATAGAATTCCTATTTCTTTTTTATTAAAAGTACTCACCAATGGCCTGGCATCCCACGATGCAACACTTTGTATTTGTAACTGGCATTATTTCTTGTATTGAAAAATACAGATTTTATACACCAAGAGGCAACAATAATACACAATTGCAGAATGATGGAGTAAGAAAATAGATACTTCGATGAAACAAAACACGATATTGACACAATCAATGACGTATTATTAAAGTAGACCCAGCGCGTCCTATGACAGTCCACAGTTTGTTGTGATGTTAGCACTTACAAGGTGAGGGGTTCTGAGAAACGAAGGGAGTAAACATGCTTGTTATGCGGTTTGCCTGCTTTTATTTATGTTTGAGAAGTGCGCGCCTATATTCTGTACTGTATGTATATATTTGTTTAAATAGATGTAATAATATATTAATTGATTCAAAATAAAAAATAAACTAGATCTTTCCCACATCTCACAATCGATATTTTTTCAAATGAAAAACGCAACCTGCGATACAACGATGTTTATCCTCCTCACCCCACTGTTTACTCCTGCATCAAAACAAATACCTCGTGCTGGGTCTACTGTTAATACGTCGTTGGACACAATAAACGATTCGAACGAAATGCCGGACATGACAAATGGACACAACGAACAAGGCCACATGACGTCACGGATCACGTGACGGACAAAACAACAAGAAAATTTGCAGTGTCGACATCTCTTGATAGAAATAAATACTAGAAACGTAGGTCCAGCAACCGTCATATGAGTTTCCAGGGCCTGCCTCAGTTTGTGTTATTATTTAGGAGAGTGACGTTACAACCTTAGTGTATCTTGAAGAGTTTAGGGTGAGTTAGTCACGTGTGTGTATTGGAAGTGTGTGAGTTGTAGTGGTTGTATGGTATGTGATTTATATATTTCCTAATCCTTATCCTAATGGCGCGTAACACTGTAATTGTGGAAGCCGAGGCGCCCAACGATTTACCAGTTACTGGCCTGGTACCAATGATGCACTGCTTAGTACAGTTGTTCAACGTTCGCTTACATCTGAGTGGGGAGGTTGAGCTTCGGTTTGTTCTCGGCTTTCACTGAATACCTCAAATGCCTTGATGAGCTCACTGTTAACAGATGCTAAGTCACTTTCTACTAGGTCTGGGACCTGAGGCGAGTCTAGGACTCGCTTGCAAGCCTGGGGTTTGCGCGTGAATCTGTGATTCACGATAGCGTCTGGGACGCTCAGTCCGATCTTTTAACCTTATTATCCTAGTCTACCTGTCTGAGCTTGAAGTGGTGTGATTGTGTGTTGATGATGTTAATTATATACCCCGTGTGCAGATGTGATTCCTTACTGAGCAAAGTAGTTTGCTTATGTTATGTTTTACTTTCAGAATACATGAGATCAATACTCTGAGACCGGCGGCCACTGTACATCAGTTATAGATGAATATTGTCTCATTATAATCTTCAATTGGAATTTGATACAAGTGTTATATGAAATTACGCTTTGTTTAATTTATCCTCTAATAGTTGACTTCATATTTTGTATTGTGATAATTAGTTGGTTATGAATCGTCACCTGTAACGTTAACCTCTCTTAAATCTCTGAATACTATTGTAACTTATCAGAAATAAATTTTTTAAGAACAAAACTCGAATAAGAAGTTTTATGATTGACGCAGTCGGTAGAATACTCAAATGGAATACAAAATCGATTCCGGTACGTTTTCTACGTTTTATTGAGTATCGTTCAGTTGCGTCCATCGCGAACAGTCACAAGCCTTCCCATGAGCGAACATCGTGAAAAAGACTTCAAGGTACTTCCCTCAAGACAACAGCGGAGCCATCAGCGCATCAAGTCCGAATAATACGAGCCTGCCGCACCACGACGCAAAGCGAAGTCCTCCACGTCTGAGATGAAGATATCCGAGCGACACATTAACAAACTACTCATATTTCAGTAAGTCATATGTCATTCAGAGATACTTTTCCACTTTTGAATTTAGATTCAGAAAACACAGATAGAGAATCGGATTCCTCTGACTTACTAAATTTATTAGATACAAACGATTTGTTATATCTCAAATTAATTGATCAAATATCAAATTGAACCATGTTGATCCCAACGGCACCACAAGTTATTGTTAGACCAATCTCAAAAAGGGAATACATAGACATGATCCCAGAGTTTCACGGAGATAGTAAACATTCACCCAGATTTTTGGAAGTTTTCGAAAAACTTGTAACTAAATTTTATAATACTGAAGATCCAACCGACTTTCAAAATAAACTCTTGATGCACACAATTCTATCAAAAATTATAGGCGAAGCTGCCGATAGTCTTGCAACATCAATAATAACCTCTTGGCTAGCTGTTAAAACTGCTTTGCTGAATTCTTACTCCGAAAACAGAGATTGTTGCACGTTAGGTATATAAAAAATCTCCCTAGACCAACATCTATGAGTACAAGTACCAAACAATTTTTTACTCCACGTCCAGGTCTGTCTAACAATAATTATTCACAACAACAATACCCATCTCGTTTCTATCAACAAAATCGTCTACCAGATATTCTAGTTGAAGAATTATTCAATACAGAAACGAATGAATTGAATAACGAAGAGCAAAATTCTGATCGCGAAGAGGAAGATTCTGAAAATGGAAATCATAGTAATTATAATTTTGATCGCGAATACGATACTGACTCTTTTTCGGAGATAACAGCCTTGGACAAATAGAGCTTTCAAATCGTACAGGCAACAATCAATGCGAGTTGCATTTTATTATTTATCCTGAGCACAATCTCAAGGTTTTAATTAATACAGGTAGCATGGGATCAATTATCAAACCCGATATTGCTCAAAAATATTATTTACATGAAATCAGAACCGATGCATTCAACATAACAACAGCACATGTCACATCGACAGAAAATTTCAGTATTCCCTCACCCTGCTCTAACTTATTCAAAAAATCCGATGTGATATTAAAATATCATTTATTTGATTTTCACAACAGTCTGATATTTTACTTGGCCTAGATAATTTGAAAATTTTAGATGCAATAATTGATTTGACGAATGATAAAATAATCACTCCAACTAAGGAGATGGAGATTCATTACCATGAAATCATGCCACTTAAACGTTATATGAACATTCCATCCAAATCTGAGAGAATCATCAGACTTATGTGAATAATATTAAAAATGGAGAAGCCATTACTCCCGCATTGAATTCCAATTATCTAACCATTCCTTGAGGTATTTCTGAAATTGTGAATCATGGAATTTATTATCCTATTATCAATAATAGTGAATACGAAATAACTATAAATTCATGTATCCAAATTCAAGCAGAGCCATTAGAAAATTTTGAGATGAATAACTTTAATTTCAACTATCAGAAAGGAGATAGTTATTTTGTCTTACCGAAGACTAGAACTGATCCCATGAGTACAGAAAAAAAAATTTGTCATCCTAAAGTTGATAAAAGAATAATCGGAAATATTTCACTCAGACGATAAAAAATTGGCATTCACAAATGAGGTGAAACATCATATCAGGACAAAAGATGAAATACCAATATATACCAAGACCTATAGATACTCCGAAGTCCGTCGTGAAGAAGTTAAATCCCAAATTCAAAAAATGTTAGATCAAGACATCATTCGTCCTTCTCCTTACACATGGTCATCCTCTGTTTGGGTAGTCCTAAAAAAATTAGTGCTCCCTGATAAAAAATGGCGCATAGTCATTGACTATCGAAAATTAAACGAAAAGACGATTGACGACAAAAACCCTATCCCAAATATCAACACCCTCCTTGATAAGCTAGGTCGTTGCCAATATTTCACAACTCTTGATTTAGCCTCTGGACTCCACCCGATTGAGATGAATGAAGATGACATTCAGAAAACTGCCTTCAGCATAGAAAATGGACATTTCGAGTTTTTAAGAATGCTCTTTGGCCTCCAAAATGCTCCTCTAACTTTTCAACGCGTTATGGATGATGTCTTGCGAAATTTTGTCAACGATATTTGCCTTGTCTATCTAGATGATGTAATTATATTCAGCACAAGTTTATAAGAACATGTGGACAATCTCAGAGCCGTTTTTAATCGCTTAAAGAAAGCCAATTTGAAAATACAAATTGACAAATTGAAGTTTTTCAAAAAGGAAATAGCATACCTTGGACATATTGTAACACACGAAGGAGTGAGAACAAACCAAGTTAAAATTAAAGCTATAAAAAACTACGCATTGCCGTAAACTAGTGAACAAATTGAATAATTCTTAGGATTATTAGGTTATCACAGAAAGTTCATAAGAGACTGCATAAATCACCAAACCTTAAATTAAATGCTTGAAAAAAAAATCTAAGATGAATGTGAATGACCCAGATTACGTCAGCTGTTCCAACTTGTTTAAAGATCTCCTTATCCACGAACCTATCCTACAGTATCCTGACTTCACCAAGCCACTCAACCTGACATCAGACGCAAGCAACTTTGCAATAGGCGCGGTTCTTTCTCAAGGTACTATCAGTTCAGATCTTCCTATCCCATATGCAAGTCGCACTTTGAATAGTTCAAAACAAAATTATTCAACAATCGAAAAGGAATTATTAGCGATTGTGTGGGCGACAAAATAATTCAGACCAGAAAGTTCAAAATTATAACTGACTGTAAACTATCACAATTGTTATTTTCATTAAGCGAACCAAATTAGAACGTTGGCGACTCAGACTTGAAGAATTTGATTTTGAAGTCTTTTATAAGAAAGATTCTCCAAATTAAAATGCGGATGCTCTTCCACGCATCGAATCTAATGTAGATACGACAGCTGATCAAAAAAATCAGTCATTCTCTGACTTCTTGAAAAATTTCAACAAGCAAATAGATCAAAATCATGATACCGACTCTATAATTGCTGAACCGGATGATTAAGACTCTGACCATGACAACACTGTACATTCAAATCCAGAAAACACTATATTTAAAGTTCCTATCACATTACAAAATATTCAGTGAATAAAAGAAAAAATCAAATTATAATATCACAAGTTTTACATTCTTCATCCTCTCCAAGAATTCAAAAATTGCATGGCGATAAAATGCGAGTCCATGTAATGCAGAAAAATCTCATGAATACAGAAATTAATTTCATCAGATCTAATTTGGAACTAATAGACATTGAATATGATGAAGGGATAGAAGACAAAATGAGGAATAACCACGAAGGTAAAACCAATCATACAGGTGTAACTGAAACACGTAACTAATTAAAAAGTATTTATTATTGGCCAAATCGAATCAAGACGATCACTGATTTCATGGACCAATGCGATATTTGATTGAAGTAAATGCTGCTTTATAAGCGTGAAGAATTATTCTTCTAACCGTCTCTTTGTAATGATATTCATAATCATTTTCTTCAGTCCTAATCACGCAATTTTGGTGTGTTTGATAAGAATAGTAGTGTTTTTCCACCATCAAAAATTCTTTTTTGTTTTGGAATATTGCAATTGAATAGTCGTTATCTCAGTAGTTGGTTAAAAACTCTTTGAAACAATCATTTTCCAGAATTTGCAAGAAATCTGTAAGGCTAGTTTGGTGAGAACCTAATATTTGATAAAGTATTAAATTCCTGCCAATTCTGGCGTTCGAATTTGATTGATGACGGAAAGAAGCGATCAAGAATTGGTTGTACCCTTTCAGCACTTAATGAACAAAGTTTGAGAAGTATTGACTCTGCAATACTTTCAGAAGCTTGTGGCATCGGAGATTCGATCAGATGCAAGTGATAAAAATCATGGATGATCTCAACATATTTGTTGGCTCAACCATTTTGACCTGAGACTCTAACGCTCTGGCTGAAATCGACTTGTCCGTCGCAAACATTCTACCAGCACATGAGAAAAGAGAAGGTGGCATCGGTCCGAGTGGAAAAGTCAAGCAATATTCAATACTATTTTTGTACTTACTTGTACTAAGTTCAAGAAAATATTGTGAAACCAACAAAATTCACCTATCGAGATTTTGATGGAGATATCCGCTTTGAGCATCTCTGAATCCATTTTGACTATTTTCGGTTTGATGTCGGTACGTATGTGCGTTCGTGCGTGCATTAGTGCGTTCATGCGTAACTCGCAAATCTCAAAACTGGTCAGACGTATAATGTTGAAATTTTGTATTTGCGTCTGGTATAGAGTCTTGTTGAGCACATCGCATACATCGCATTATGAGTTCTAATCGTCTGCACCGGAACTGCACTTTACTTGAAACTTTTTTCGAAATTTGCTAATAAATCCAGAATAATCAACCGTAGGATGTTTAAATTCAGTATTTGACCTTGATGTTGTATCAAAATGGTTATCTGTTATTTTTGTATGAATCGGCCAAGCCAGAAGTGCACTATACTTGAAACATTTTCCAAATTTTGTGCATAAATCTAGAATAATCAGCCATAGCATATTGTTGTAGCATCAAAGTAGTTATCTACTATTTTTGTATCAATCGGCCAAGCCGGCAGAGCAGCTTATGAATAAAACAGACATTTAGGATTTGCCGTATAAAACAATCAGTCTAATTGAAATGATGAGGTTGGCAATTTATTCATTTATTTATTATATATTTATTATTTGATCCACCTAACATGTTAGGAGTCCCAAAAGAAGTGAATGAATGGAACAATACAATTCAATCGAAACAAATAGTGTGTGAGAAAAAACAAATTATAACCATAATCAAATACTTATAAATATAATGATAATATAAAAACTTGAATAGAATTGTAAATCGATACACAGAATGAATACAAAAAAATCCGTAACTTTTGCCTGAATTTAGCGAACGAATCGAAAAATATGTCGACATTAGAGTTTGATTCATTATAGATCTTGCACATTTGTTATACAGGAGATTTTAATTCTTAATTAGCTCTAGCTGAAGAGTAGGCAGAAGTGGTCCTAGTACGACTAGTTGCACGTGGTACAGTAATCTGTATACATGACAAAATACAGGGATCATCAATAATAATATAATAATAATAATAATAATAATTTATTTGTTCGAAGAGAAAATGTCTCTATACAAATGTATATTTGTGTATACATATAGAAATTAGGTAGATAATGTTATGTGAATACATTTTACATGTTTAATATAAATGCTCTTAGTTTCAAAGCATTTTTAGAATAGTTGGTAATATCCATCATCTTCGCCCTTGTTGGTTCGGAAAGTAGACTGTTGATGGTACTTTCTTGAGAGCAGGTTATGTATTTGTTGAGGAAACTGATACGGATAGGGATAAAAATGGGACATTTGAATAGGAAGTGATATAGGCTGTTTTTTTCTAGGAGATTGCATAAGCTGCAGTTCTCTTCACATGTAAAGATATGACGAAAACCGTCTTGGAAACAATAAAATCTTTTGCTGTTTGTTGTCCTCAGTTGACTGAAAAGTTTTAGGATAGTGAAAGAGATATTTGAAGCTAAATAATTGTAACTGGTTAAATAGGTTTGATACATTGGATTATAAGTGGAAAGTAGAATTCTTCTAGTGTCTTCTTGATATAATGTCTCATTGTAGGACTTTATTATATTATCCATCTCAGTTTTTGATGTTATGCAGCTCTGTGCTTTCCATACCCAAGTGAAATTGGCTTTTGTTAAAATAGATTGGAGCTGCCTAACCCAGTTATATTTAATTTGTTTCTTCTGTACAATGGTTGTCGTTGGTTTATTGTTCAAATCTAGAAGTTTATTGTAGCTCATTTTAATGTACCTTTCTTCTGGCATAAGTAAAATTTTATACCAGAAATTGAGTACCCTTTCTACTATTACTATTTCCAATTTTTTGAAACCTGTCTCTCTTTTAATTATATAACCTGGCGTTGTAAGTTGCCAGCCAAACAAAGTTTTGAAGAATTGTGTTAGACCTTTTCAATGCTTTCCCTTTGCGTTAGACCGCAAACTTCGGAGCCATATAACAGAGCTGGTACAAGTACAGAATTATATAGTTTTGTGTTTGTTTCCCAACAATGCATTTGCGCTTTCAGCATCGTGTTCTGTATAGCACCGGTAATACGGAAGGCTTTTCTCAATTTTTCTTCGGTGTTTAATTTAAAGGCGCCCGCTGACGTGAAAGTTGTGCCTAAGTTAGTGTATTTATTCACGAATTTGATTTCGTTTCCTTGGCATAAATGTTTTATATGTCTAGTAGGTGGTCTGCCAACATGAAAATGCATTATGCTACTTTTCTCTGCGTTTACTGAGAGTTGATATGTGTTGCAATACTCAGTTAGCGTATTGAGCTTCCGCTGTATGTCTGGAGGTGAACTTGCAAATAAGACAATGTCATCTGCATACTGCAGAGACAGAATATCATTTCTGTTGTTTATAAAATAGCCATCTATATTATATGATATATAACTCTCAAGGTCGGATATATATAGTGCGAATAGTAAAGGACTTGTACATTCGCCCTGTAGGACTCCTTTGCTGATCTGTATTTCTTGCGATAGCTCACCATTTACGCTAAGTTTCAAAGTTGCTCCATCATAGATGTTTTTCAGCAGGCGTGTGAGTTTTCCGCTTATTCCTGAACTATAATTTTTTTCCCATAGAATCGAATGAGGCACTGAGTCAAACGCTTTTCGGAAATCGATAAAAATAGCAAATATTCCTCGTTTGTCTGTTAAGAAAGATGCTTGTACAACTGAGTTGAGAATAAATATGTTATCGATACAAGATCTTTTTCTTCTGAAGCTTGCTTGTGCCTCAGGAAGAATGTTCTTGCTTTCTACCCAGATTTGCATTCTAGTATTAATAATATATGTGAAAAGTTTAGTGATGGCATTTATCAGGGCAATACCTCTATAGTTGTTTTTGTCTAAGCGATCACCTTTCTTGTATAGTAGTATCAATTTCACTGTCTTCAATTCTTCAGGTAGGTTTTCTTTCTTGAGAAAAATATTCAACAAATCTCTTAGGTAGGCGATCCAATTATGAGGCAGATTTTGAAGCTGTTCGTATATAATTGCATCCGAACCAGGGGATTTTTCACTTTGAGTTTTCTCAAGGCATATCCGATTTCTGTAAGAGTGATATCACTGTCCAATTAGGGGTGATATTTATCAAAATAATTTTGTTCATTTATTATCTTCATTCCGTGAAATGCCTGGAAAAATTCAGTCCATTCTTCTAAATTAATAGGGTTTGTTGCATAGTTCTTCACTTGTAGAGCGTTTATTGTATTCCAAAATTATTTTTGATCTGTAACATTACGTAATTTGTTCTTAATTTTAGATTTGTATTCATCTTTTTCTTCATTAATTTGTTTTTTGTATTGTTTCTTCGCTTGTACGTGAGAATCAAGATTTTCTTGTGAAAAGCCATCTTTTTTACATTTTTGGAAGCAACTTTTAGTAGTTTTTCTCAAATTTTTACATGTATCATTGAACCACTTCTTTCTATTAGAGTTTTCAGGTCGGTTTTGATTAATTTTGACTCTATTCATTATTCCAATCTCAGTAGAAGTGTTACTCATTTTGTATTTTATAATTTCATATTTCATTCCTGAATTTATGTTAGTGATATCATACGATTTTTCCTGGAGTATTTGTCTGTGGAGTTCTGCTTTTGTTGGATCCCATTTAGTTTTCGTTAGGTTTATGATTGCATTCTGTGTTTTTTTTGTATGGAAAAGATTTTCTTTTTTGATAGAACAGATAAGATGATCTGATAAAAGTACATCATCGATAACGGTGGAATCATGTATTAACTGTAGAGAATTTAAGGTTGTCCAAATTAAATCGATTGTACTTATCACATTTTTTGCTAGATAAGTGAATTTAGAGGGGGTGTCACTTCTCGATCTTCCATTTAGTACAATAAAGTTTTCTTTCTCGAAAACTGCAACTAACTCTCTACCTTTTTTATTTATTGTTCTATCTTCAGCTACTCTCATACGAGTAAAATTGTTGTGGAAAGTAAACTCTTCGTCTAGTTGATTAAGGTCTTCAATGCGAGCATTGTAATCACCACACATTATACACGAATAGTTTGGATAATGTGTTGTTATATTTTGTAAGGTTTCGGAGAAAAGTTCTAACAGTACAGTGTAGTCAAAAGAATGAGAAAAATATGATACGCCAATGATAATGTTTGCTTTTTTTGCTTTGTACTTTGAGGATTATCTAGTGTAATTCCATGTCAATGACGGAAATATTTTGGGAAGGAAATTTTGAAAAAATCACGATTCCTCAAATTGCCCGCCCAGTGCTCGCTTCTTTTTTTTGCTTTTTGTTCATATCTGTTATAATCATAGACAAAAGGAGGATTATTTCTCAATTCAAAATTTGTCCACGTCTCTGCTAGGCATATAAGATCGTGTTTTAGTAGGAGGTTTTCATCTTCTGAGTTTAAATTAAAAATATTATTATAACCCTGGATATTCCAAAGTAGGATGTTATTAAAGGACGTATCAGTTTTGGTTAAAATATTTAATCGTTTTTTAGAGTTGATTGGGACCTTAATCTTGTCTGGATGTGTCTGTCCAATGGTCCTGATTTTGGTTGAGGTGTTTTTACTTCCTTCCTTCCAACTTGTTTTGGATTTTTCCTTCTACTTTCTTCTTGTTCTAGTTCAGGTAAGGCATCTTTAACACTATTCTCGTGTGGTTTTATTGCCGAAGGTAAGGATATTATTTTCTTTGCAGCGTTATTTTCTGTAACTATTTCCTCATCTTCTTTAGTAGAATCATTTACGTCATATTTGTCTCTATTTATGTAGAGGACATTTTGATGCAGCACAGCTCTGTGTCCGTCTTTTCTTGCTTTAATAAAGTGAGGCTTAAGGACTTTCCTTTCTTGTAATATATAAGGAGAGTAATCTTCTTCAACGTATATTCTCTTCGTATTAAGTAATTTAGCATTCTTCAAGATTGCCTGTTTAACTTTCTTCGAAGTAAATTCCACTAGTATTGGCCTTATTTTGTTATTTGATTGTTTCCCAATTCTTTTTATACCCTCAATATCCATTGTGGCGATTTGTATCGGTTTTATGTTTTCATTCACGGTTTGTATCATAACTTGTTCTGTATTTTCGACAACTTCTTCTTTTATGCCAAAGAATAGGAGATTTTTCTCTCGTAGTTTCTTCTCTAGTTGTTCAATTTGCTTGTCTTTTTTCTCAATTCTCTCTTGTAGCTGTTGAAATTCAGCTTTAATAGCTTTTTCATTGTTGTATATAGAGTCACTCAAAGTATTCAAAGTTTTATGCATATTACTTATTTTTTCATTGAGAGGTTTCAGTGATTGTTCTATTTGTTTAATTGTAGCCATGTTATTGTGAAATATAATTATTGTATGAGATTTTATTTTCAGTATTGTTGGGAACACTGATTTTTGTTATTTTGAGCTTGTAGGTGCCTGCAAAATCAACTACTCAGATGACTACTTAGCGCTAGAGTAACTGAAGTTTTCATTCAAAAAATATATTATTGAGCTGAAGCTCAATACTATTTTGGACAAGAAAGTTGTTGAAAACTATTTACTCCACTTTTTATAATTTTAAACAAAAATAAAATTTTTCAAATAATCTCTTTTGAATCACTTTCACACAACATATCAACTTAACATCAGGGATCATTAATAATATTATTCACTAATTTGAACAAATATTGTAGCGATAACATCTTTCTTCGATTATCCAATGGAGTCACATTAAATTCTTGTAATGAATAGTTTTATAGAGTATTAACTTGTGATGTTTTGAGTAACAGTATCCTACAATTTTTTCTGGATAGACTCCGTAATATTGACAAAGCCGAAGTATAGTCTTTTTATTGTCAATATATCAGAAAATGATTTTGAGTTTCGAATTATGAATCCAAGATTTTCATATGATGATTTCAAAATTGAGTTTAAGTGATCATTAAAAGTAAATTTCTCATCAAACAAAACTTCTAGATCCTTAAAGCAACAAACTCTTTCCACAGCATTGTTACCCATATGGTAGTTAAATATGAGCCTCTCTCTCCTGATACTATAACTCATCATTTTACATTTTCCTATATTAGATTGTAGCCTAGAAGTCGTTCACCAATGTAGAAGATTTTGAATATCTGTAGTTTATTGCAATCTTGTTGAGAATTATTGATTCTGTATATTTTGAGATCATCAGCGTATAACAAGAGTCGAGAATGTTCCATTACGTCAACAATATCATTTATAGATAATATGGATAACAATGGTCCTAAGTTAAAGCCTTGTGGTATACCGGATGTAGGATAGTATGGATTAGAAAGAAAACCATTGTAGTGGATATGCTGAGTACGATTATTCAGATAGGATGATAGAAGTAATAATCGCTTGTTGTAGAAATTGAAATTTTGTTTTAGTTCATGAAGAAGGACTGAGTGATAAATTTTATCGAAGGCCTTGGAAAAATCAGTATAAATGACATCAACTTGTTTATTATCGTGTAAAGCTTCTATGGCGAATTCCGTGAAATTCATCAAATTAGATGTAGTAGACCTTACCTTCATGAAACCATGTTGTCTGATTGAAAAATGTTTTTCAATTGAGCTATAAATGAGAGAAGAATCGATTCAAAAATTTTGGAAATATTGGATGATATAACAATTGGTCTGCAATGAGAAATATCAGTTTTACTATTTGACTCGTGAATTGGGGTGATGTGCGAGGTTTTCAAGGCGGGGAGGAAAATTTTAGTGAAAAGCGATAAATTGAAAAGGATGTGAAACGGTTTGACGAATAGGTCACAACAACCCTTGATGATATAAGCAGGTATATTGTCAGGACCAGGATTGGTGGTAGGTTTCAATTTATTAATAGCCAGTGAAATTTCCTGCTCAGATATCGCAGATATAGAAATGAGAGCAACTGTACGATTCTCATCAGGAAATAGAGGTAGAGGCTCATCAGAAGATGTACATACACTTGAAAAATAATTAGAAAAACCATGAAAAATATCTGAAGTCCACAACTTCAGATATTTCTTGTTGGTATGTCATCTCACTTGGAATTCGAGAGCTTGGCTTTTTGACATCAATGAATTTGTTCGAGGGGTCTGTAGACAAAGTATTTTCTATATTTATTATATATGAACTCTAGGACTTCTTGATATCTTGTTTCACTATAGTTCGCAGACGTTTGAATTCATCATGAAAGAGTTCCTGTTTGTGTATTTTATATAAACGTAAGAACTTGGCTTTCAATTTGATATTTTTGATAATTGATGGGGTAAACCAAGGCGAATGATTGTGGTATCATTCTCCATGTTGTTTTGAAGATTTTGCTATGTCCATAATACTGTAAATTATTCAGTAGAATTTCTCAAATGCGCTATTCACATCAATATCTAGAGTGAGCAATCCCAGTCTACTCCCAATGATTTTGTTGTTGATGGTGCAGATAGAAAGTGGTACTGAGGAGAATGATAATCCGTTGTCAAATTCTCAATTTTGTTTGACATTTCACATGTCAAAATATTTTTTCCTGAATTCCATTTCGTTAGCATGACAAAAGCGACAAAATTGGATCAAAACATGCTCTTTCATACAAATTTAAAATGAATTTTCATTATGTTGGTCACACGGTCAAGCTTTAATTTCAGCATTATTGAACTCCAAATATACATACTTATCAAACCTCTTGAAGACATGAAAAGCAAAATAAGGCACTGAAATCTACGACTATTTAGTTCAACTCAATTTATTTTCAGTTGAAACAAAGTACATCGTCAATTATAAGTAAAATATAAGTTCATATGAATAGGACACATTAAAATAAGAAGTTATCGCACAATTTAAATACGACTTGAATGTAAGAATATATATCTGCTAGATATTCGTCCACCGAATAGTAACTCTTTTCTAAATGGAGTTTTTTAATTTTCTTTTTGAATAGAATCAGCGGAAGTATTTTTATTTCGTCTGATATTTTATTGTGAAGTTTAGTTGTCAAAAAGTTACTATTCGATTCAGATCGTTCTAGTCTGATTTGAGGAATACATAATTTATTTTTATTTCTTGTATTATAATCATGATTATCATTTCGTATCTCATGGTTATACTCAGTAGTTCTAATATAAATCACATTGGCTAGAATGTACTGAGAAGCAAGTGTTGAAATTTTCAAATCTTTGAATAAATGTCCACACGACTGTAGGAAACTTACATTTACAATAATTCTGATAGCTTGCTTCTGCAATTTGAACACAGAGATGGCCTCGGGTGAATTCCCCCAAAATTGTATATCATAACTCAAGACTGAGTGAAAATTCGCATGATAGCTTATTAGAAGTCTTAGTGTCAATCATAGTGCTCAGCCTCCTAAGTAGATATAAAACTTTGGATAATTTCTTACATAAATATTCAACGTGTGGTCCCCAATTACCATTTTTATCTATTAGCAATCCTAAGAATTTAGTTGGGATGCAATATAAATCCGTTCCAGTTGGACTCAAGCTTAAAATCATTTTTTGTGTTTTGTCTTTATTAGGAACAAGTTTGTTTGTATGGAACCATTCGTCGAGTAGTGAATAACTATGTTCAAATTGTAGTACCAGTTTGGTTGCATCTTTGTCTGACTGCATCACTGTTGTGTCCGTCATGTTCACGTCCGATTTTTCATTAATGCTTATTGCGAATAGTCAACTTAACATATCAACTTCCATCTTCAACAATATTTTTTTGATTTCATCTTGATTCATTGATATTCTCGTAGCGCATTAAGTAGGTTCTCTAAATCTTCCAAAAACCGAGTGACATCGAAAAATAAATTCCAATGCTGTTCGATCACCGACTGCCTTCACGTTTAGTAGGGAAGCAAGATTCTAAAATGCTGCTAACCTTGCTACAATATTAAATTAAATATTTTGATCAATGGTGTCATCGTTTTTTTGATGACTTCAATGATATTTTCAAGACTCTTTTGTCTCTTTTATTCGTGATTCTCTGTAAAGAGTGCGAAGTATGATCTTTTTGCAACAATATCACATCATCTTTTACACTGGATAATATTTTCGTCCTCGTACTACGGCTGAGTGCCCATCTTTGGCTCACTGATATTGAGTCGACAGCGAGATTATCGAGTGCGTAATTGATTGCCAGCAATATCAATGATAGTCTACTCCTCATTCATATCAAAAGGCGATCTAGCTAAATTTGCTATAGTACGACGAACTTAAGGCAAGTTTTTCGTTTTCAACCTTACTCAATTACTCAGATATGATAGAGCTAATCTTCCATGATTAGGCTAGTTGATTGCAGAAAATGGATCACACATGTTGTGAATGTATTTCACGCACAGAGCCAGCGGCTCACTCCTGTTGTAACTAATACTCCCACTTATCCACACAAGAGTCGATGTATTTCCCAATGGCTTTGAAAAGTGCTAGATTGACAAGCATATGATCAAATTTGAGCTCCTTTTTTTCTTGCATTCGCATTACCATTTTGCGATAGCTGAATCGTGTGTTTGATGATCTGAATTTGTTGATATTTTCAAGTTCATTTATTAGTCATATTAATTCATAGTTGAACTCAAAATCGTATATAAACTAATTCTGATACTGATAATTATATCAAAAGTATATGATTTTCTACCTATAAATAGTTTTGTTATCAATATTATCCACAACTACCAGATTATTATTGATATTGACTCTTAGTTAACTTTTAATCCCCAAATAACTGAAAAAACACGGACTCTTCTCTCTGATTTGTTTTTCAAGCTTTTGTTATAAATTCACAAAAAACTAATCAAAGAGGTATTAAATTATTGGAATGCATGGAGAGCTTGGGTTTTTATACTTTAAATAGCAGAACAGTAGGAGACATCCCGGGTAAGTTCACGTTCTGTAATTCTAACGGCAAAAGCACGATTGGCTTGGCCTGGGGAAATATACAAACACTTGAATATGTTACTTCATTCTCGGTACATCCGACTCTTTCAAACTCAAACCATAGTATCTGGAATATCACGTTTGGTTCACAAAAAGCAGTCCTAACCTCTCCACTTACCAAAACAGCATGTAGATACGAAATAATTTTCAAATTTGACCCTCAATATGTATACCTATTTCAGAGCAATATGGAGCTAGCAGACAGTATATATTACAACGATAACAGCGCGGAAAACCTCACGAAAAATTTAGAAAATGCAATAAAACACGCGGCATCAAAATCCAACATGTTGTTAGTTAAAAAAGCGCGTTTCTCGGACCAAAAACTGCAGGAACATAAACCATGGTTTAGTGAAGTGTGTAATAATCTGAAAATAGGCTGCAGACAGAGCTTGAACAAATACCATAATACGTTCTTAGAGGTAGATTTGAATAGTTATCTTAATAATAAGAAGGAATACATACGTACTGAGAAAAAATGTAAACGCGATTATTTCAAAAATATCACTCACAGTCTCTCCAATGTAAAAAATAGCCAACAATTTTGGTCTACAGTTCATTCGTTAAAACAAAAAAAGAAATACATTAATGACGTTGAAGCCAAGGATTGGGAAACATTCTTAAAGAACATTTATCCTCAAACACCTGCGAAATTTGATACATTCCTTGACAGTCGACATCCTACTTTTGACTCATTGATCGAACTTGACGAACTTCAAGCTAGTCTCACACGTTGCAAAGCTGGGAAAGCTCCCGGCAGTGATGGTCTGAGCAATGAGTTTTACAAGTACCTAACACCCAACTGGCAACACTACATACTGAACATGTTCAACAACATAATAACAAGCGAAAAAATTCCTCAAGCCTGGTCAAAATCATACGCTCATATGATACATAAAAAGGGAGACACAACGGATCCTCAAAATTACAGAATGATAGCTTTACTGAATACTATACTTAAAATATTTACTCAAATTATATATCAACGTATTTTAAATTTGTGTGAGCAGTTTAACATAATTCACGAATGTCAGTCGGGCTTTAGGCCAAACAGAGGAACTATCGACAATATATTTTCTCTAGCCTCTGCTAGTCATTTACAAATGAGATTGAAAAAAAATAATATGTACTGCATATTTATTGATTTCCGTAGAGCATTTGACTCAATCAGTCATAGCATCTTGTGGCACAAGTTATATAAATCAGGAATATCATCAAAATTAATCAATATTTTGCAATGTCTTTATTCAAATACTTCTATACAAATTAATAAATCCGGTGATGATACTTCCGTGTTAGTAACTCAGGGCGTACTGCAAGGAGAAGTCCTTTCTCCGATATTATTTGCATTATATATATACGATATGTGGACTTACCTACAGGAAGCCGGAGTTAGGGGAATCAACATTGACGGTGTTAACGAAATTTTGCTCTCAGCTTATGCGGACGATCTTGCTCTCCTGTGTCATTCACCGACAGATGTCAGAACAAAACTTAATATTTTATATCAGTATGCAACTCAGAATGATTTGGACGTCAATATTAGTAAAACTGAAATACTACAATTTCATAAAGGCAGACCAAAATCTCACTCAGCAAATTTTCTGTACGAAAGTAATATAGTGGGCTTAGTTCCTAACTTCAACTATCTTGGCATGACATTCTCGTCAACAGGAAAATTGATTGCAACAATTACTGAAAACAATAAAAAATCTATTATTACGATTCAAAATGTTAAAAATATATTAAGTAGGGGGAAATCTCAAGGTTGGGATGAAAAAATGCAGCTTCTAACTTCTATAATAAAGGCCACGGCCCTTTATGGGGCCAAAGTCTGGGGCCCACACCAGGAATTCTCCCTAGAAAAGTGCCAAATTCAGTATATAAAAACAATCCTTCGTATCCCAAGGAACACTCCAGACGTTTTTGTAAGATTAGAGACAGGCGTTACTCATATTGCGGTTGATATATGGAATAGGGCTCTAGGTTGGTGGTCAAAAATTTCAAAAATGGATGATAATAGATTACCCAAATTAATATACAATAGATTGGTCGAGTTGGACAAATGGGAGGGAAATAAAGCTGAATACAATTGGTGCACACGAATAAGGATATTTCTAACTAATTTGGGCTTTGAAAACGTATGGAAAGATCAATGTATTAATAAAAATGAAATACAAGTGATTTTACTAACTTTTAAGCAAAATCTTATACAGTCGGATTTGGAAGCTCTAGAGCAGTTTTCTTACAATTTATTTTATAAATTATTGAAGAATAATCCTTGTACGGAACCGTACCTAAAAATAAACATGCCGATCGTCAAGATTTTCCAGTAAACGTGGACTTAAAATATACTATAAAAATATAAAGTATGAAATAAATAGTTTGGAACTTTGTAATATTTGTAATATGTATAGGTTAGAATCTCTGTTTCACTTCTTCGTAGAATGTCCCTTGTATCAAAATATAAGAAACACACATCTTGGTAAATATGATATATGCAAAAGCACCGAAAATAATTTCACTAAACTTTTCACGGACCTAGACGCTGATAAAATTAATGCAATATTTTCTTATACTCTGTTGGCCTTTAAACTACGCAGTTTCTGCACTAATGAATAAAATCTCTAGCTGCTTTAGAGTATTTATATGTGTAAATATACATGTACTTCCTTCCTATTTTAAGTGCAATATTGGGTATATGTTGTAAATGTTATACAGTAGATATTATGAAATGTAATTTTTTCCTTCATACAAGTAATTTAAGTGTGTGAAATGGGTATTTTTCTAAGCAAAGTTTAATTTAGTGCTGTCAATCCTCTTTTGTATGGAATCTTGTCCCGATAGCAATAAAGTGAATTGAATTGAATTGAATTATAAATTCACAAATAGAGGCTTCCTGAAAAAAATTATAATGATCTTTTTGTGTCTTGACGTGAGGTATATAACCTATAATTGAACATCCTGTAAATAAAACTTTTTTTCTCTATTGCGTTATCTCAATAAACAACATACAAAATCTCGGAATTTTCAAATTTTGTCCCGTGATCGACGAAATGTTGTTATTTGCCAAGCGCCGCTGTGACGTCATCACGCAGTATAATAATCCGCAGTTTATGCTTGAGAGATATGGAGCGTGGATTAATTTGATTTGGAATGGAATCAGACACAACGTAGTTTCTGCTGGATTCATAAAGGCACAATCAGATAATTTGCCAGAGGTTCACGAATTAACGGTTGCTGACTTTTTCTCGAAATGTGTATTTTTTAACGCAGCTGAAACAAGTGTGGTCAACGCTAAGAGGTAAGTCTTTATTTGGTCTTTATTATGGTTCTTTTTTGACAGTACATGGTCTATTTTTGTGTGCGAAATGTAGTAAAATACTGTTTTAGTGATTTATTTCTTTGACCACGTTAAATTGAGCAGCTGAAACGTCTAGATAAATATCCAGTGTTTACCTATAAAATTTTGTTGACACAGCATTTGTTCATGTCACGTCAACGTTAAAGGCATCAATCATAATGATATATTCATTCGATGAAATTTTGTAAATACCAGTTTGATTTAGCAAATCTACAATTGTCATGTTACAACAAACTAACCTTATACTCAAAATGTATACAAAATAATTATTAATGATTCATCTTAATGAATGTCAAGTTCATTACCTGTTACTTGTTTTGAGAGTTTTACATGGTTGAATGTTTTTTGGAATCTCACAGTACTTTAAAAACGTGATAACTACATGAGACGTATTTTGTTCTAGTCTGGAACCTTGACTGGAACTCTCAAAGCCATTTTGAGGTTATCGTGGTTATCGTATTAATTTCGATGACAGCTAATTATGCATATCGATTTTTGCTTATCAAAAATTTATATTCACATTGAAATGGTCTTCAGGTCCTCACAACAAGATAAGTAGAAAGTCAAACACGACACGCGGTATCACGTCTTTTTCCGTTTCTCCTCTATTGAGACATCTTTAAACAACTTATTTGGCTCACAATGACTGCTGCTATTATACCCTGGTACAATACAATACTATTTTGACGGCTGTTTTTCTAGAACTAAGGCTTTATTTTGCTGACTTCATTGAAAATAATGCTACAGCTGAGCGTCAGAAGTACGTCGTGAGGTCACAGCAGCATGGCGGTTTTTTGTGACCTTTTGAAACGTCGTTCATTTTGAAATTGTGTTTGTTAATCACAACGACTCCTCTTACAAAAAAAAATGTGTGGCAATAATTTTTTTAATGTGCTCAGAGCTCATTTCCAACAATTTTGGAAAATCGTGGAAGACTTTATTGGCAGAGTGTTCTCTTCTTGCTCAACAATTTGTTTACCACTGCTTCTACTACTCCCAGAATCTTTATCTCATCGATCTTCCTGCAAAATATTTTCCTCTCACATCAATCTCTGAATCAAGAATGTATGATGAAGCTCCTTAAGTTGTCCTTGATCGGCAACAACAATATTATACATTGTTAAGGATAATATCAGAATTACATGAAATCTGTGGTTGATACAGACCAGAAGTGCAGTTAAGGATATCACTCCACAAACTCAATGAAGTTCATAGTGGCAAGGATTTTAGTTGGTTGATCCAGACGTTGACACTGACATCAGGATAATTATTCCAGGACTCGAACAACGCGATATCAAACTTGGAGATTATTTCTACTCCTTCGAGACTCCGTATCGGAATTGTGAAATTCTAAACTCAGAGACCGACATATATTTGTTGACATGTTCCTTGTTCAATTCCAGATGATGATTGACAGAAACTTGCAACTTATGATTCTGTGCTACATTTAGAATCTTGAGTTACCACTGTTTGAAAATATATTCTTCTATAAACGTCAAGAAAAAATTATATTTGTACATCGATTCTTATGCAGGATGTCGCGTTGGCATTGTTCATTATGACAAAGGATACGATGTATTCCGCACACTAGTTTTATCATGACAACGTGCATGAAGTGTCCAATCACGTCTCCCCAATCAACTTGTACATATTATAAATATTGCAATATTCACAGGCTTTTGTCAACGGGTTTTCATTGCTAAGCATGAAGACTTCCTGAAGAAAAAAATAAATAGTCCAAAATCTGATGGTGTTAATATCTTAGACTGAAACATTAACAAGCAGAAAAAGTCTCATATTTTTTTATTATTCATTCATGCAAGTATACCAGATATTTTTAGACATCAGGTGTAAGTCATCAGGTCATAATGACACAGCTCAGTGCAATTCTAGATCACCAGAATCAAATTGGGATTATGTACGAGAAGAGTTCTCAAACTCAGATTCACACTACTGTAGGAGGAAAAGTTCTTGAAAATTTTGAAAGTTTGACAAAGAAACAGAATTTGATGAATTTCATAAAATCGAAACCTGATAAGTTTCACAAAAATATAAATTCAGGTGTCGTTATGCACCATCATCCTGAAAAGGTCACTTTACAGTATCCTGCATTTCCTCAAACCTTGTCATCTCGGCTGTATTATGGTAGATGGCACTGCTGCAGATTAATTTCTCTGCATGCCATGCACCAACTTACTTTTCAATAGCATCGCGGCTACAAGTCCGACTATCTATGGCTTGCTATACCATACTGAAGAATCCTAATAAGGGCGAAACGCGTACTTACGGTTGCTGCCCTATTCAGGATGATTGTGTGAAGACCGACCCCTGAATTTGTATTTTTGTGAAACTTATCAGGCTCTGATTTCATAGAACTTATCAAATTCTGTTCCACGGTCGTACTTCAAAGGTCACTACACAGTGTCCTGCATTTCTTCAAACTTTGCACCTCGACTGTATCATGGTAGATGACCCTGCTGCAGATTAATTTCTCTGCATGCCATGTACCACCTTACTTTCCAATAGAATCGCGGCTACAAGTCCAACTATCTGTGGCTTGCTATACCGTACTGAAGAGTCCTGATAAAGACAAAACACGTCTCCACGATTACTGACCTATTCAGGATGATGATGTAGAAACCGAACCCTGATTTTGTATTTTTGTGAAACTTATCAGTTTTTGATTTTATAAAATTTATCAAATTCTGTTTCACAGTCAAACTTCAAAAGTCACTCTACAGTGTCCTGCATTTCTTTGAGCCTTGCCACCTCGGCTATATTATGGTAGATGGCACTGGTGCAGATTAATTTCTCTGCATGTCATGTACCAACTTACTTTTTAATAGCATCGCGGCTACAAGTCCGAATACCTGCGGCTTGCTATACCGTACTGAAGAGTCCTGATGAGGCCGAAACACGTGTCTACGAATGCTGCGCTATTTGAAATGATGGTGAAAAAATCGACCTCTGAATTTGTATTTTTGTGAAACTTATTAAGTTTGGATTTTATAAAATTTATCAAATTCTGTTTCACGGTCAAACTTTGAAGGTCACTTAACAGTGTCCTGCATTTCTTCTCAAATACAATATCCAGGACAATAATCTTCAACCTAATACTCCAGATATATTCAGTTGAACTTGAAGACTTCAATTTAAAATGATAAGGACAAATTCAGTGCCAAACTCCAACGCAGAATATGAGGGTAGGTCAAGCATGTGTAAAAAAATTTCATACCACAAACGTATTATTTTATTTTCCAATCTCTGACTCACACAAAAAGTAAAATAGAAGACACAGAACAGTAGGAAGACAGAATTTTATTTTTGTAGTGATATAAGTGGATCCCAGAATGTAGTGGAAGGTTACAATTTGACTAATTGGCCTTAAGTGATGCCTTCATTATGTATGATATATAAAATTTTCATTTTCACATTCACATTCAAACAATCACAGACGTTTAGAGGGTGCAATTGTCCTTATCCTCAGCTGATATTCTTTCAAATGATAATGTAGAACAATTTTCCATTTGAAAGTCATTGAACAATGAATTTTGACTCTAGGATTTCTGGCAACGTGAGAGTTGGCACCGTTGGTTCTTTGAATTTGTCAGGTCTCTGTCCACAATTTTGTATAGAACTTTTTCGTCTAATAGAAAAAGGTACGCTATTGATATTTCCAACTAGTTTGAAGCCACGGTGCCGGGAGTTGTGGTAAAGTGAGACTTGGCACCGTGAGTTTTCATTGTTTCACACATAAAAATACATTTTCCAGTGTAATCATCATGTGTTTAAAATAAAAGGTTGTTTGTGGGTTCAATGCTCATATTGAATGATTGATCTCAATTGCTTCTAGCAGAATAAGAAATGACACTGTGGACTTTTGAAGGATAATATTCTCACGGCGAATCGTTTAGGAAACGTGAGAATCATCTAACAATTCCAGATAGCATTTCTGAGCGGTCTCTTGGACTATTCTGATGATTCTATTGGAATCAAGGTGAAAAGAAGGAGACTATTCAGGAATGTGAAGATAACATACATGTCACATTCACAAACTCCACTTTTGATATTTCTATTAGAATCTAAGTGAGAATAAGGGAATTTTTCAGAAATGTGAAGATAGAGTACATGTCATTTCTGAAGATAGTGCAATAAAAATTGATTTAGAAAATAACATAGTTTTATTCCAACATCATATCCATTTCAAATCTTTGAGCAATAATTCTGCCGGTAATCATTGCTTTATCGTGTCCAACTCTTCATGTATCTTCGAGAACATGTCTAGACTAGAAGAACTTCTGCCAAAACTCATTATTCTGTAATTTCACTCATATGAAATCGGTACAGAATAAAAAATAGGATGTATCACACATATTCTCTACATTGAGACATGTGACAGGTCTGAAAAGCTAATTTTTCCTTTCGCAC